>OY288290.1:38783819-40089604 GCA_958450335.1 Hibiscus tridactylites | reverse complement strand
TGCAAGCGGCAAGAAATCCTCCCAACTACCTCTATAATCCACCACACAGCCTCTCAACATATCCTCAAGAATCTGGATTACCCGCTCGGATAATAAGAAGTACTAAAACTCTTACCCTCAAGTTAGCCTCTCAACATGTGCCCATTCAGCTCAGTTGAGTTTTTCCAAGATTGCTGCTCCTTTGACGAAGTTGCTGCAGAAAGATGTCAAGTATGAGTGGACAGAAGCGAGACAGCAAGCTTTTGAGAAGCTGAAGATGGCTTTGACTCAAGCTCCTATCTTGATTCAGCCTGAATCAGGGAAAGAGTTTGTAGTCTACAGTGATGCATCCTATGTTGGTTTGGGGTGTGTGCTGATGCAAGAGGGTAAGGTTGTGGCTTATGCGTCGCGGCAGTTGAGGGTGCATGAGCGCAATTATCCTACGCATGATATTGAGCTGGCTGCGGTGGTTTTTGCTCTGAAGATCTGGAGGCATTATCTGTATGGTGAGAAGTGTACTGTGTACACGGATCACAAGAGTTTGAGGTATCTGATGTCTCAGAAGGAGTTGAATCTTAGGCAGCGGCGTTGGTTGGAGTTGCTCAAGGATTATGATCTGACGATAGAGTATCATCCTGGAAAGGCTAATGTTGTTGCGGATGCCTTGAGTAGGAAGGTAGCTGTTGAGCTGAGAGCTATGTTTGCTAGCTTGAGTTGGTGAAGGTTCTGGATTCAGATAGCAAAGTTCTTCGTGGCAAGACCATTGAGTTGGTGAAGGTGCTGTGGAAGCATCGAGGTGTTGAGGAAGCCACGTGGGAGCGGAAGGAAGATATGCTGAAGCAGTTTCCTTATCTCTTTCCTTCAGGTAAATTTCGAGGACGAAATTTCTTAAGGGGGGGAGAGTTGTAACGCCCCGGTTTTGGGCTTAGAAGTCTTGGGCGTTGACCGGTTGGTCAAAGTGCTGTTCGAATCGTATGAGGTTAAATTAGGAAAGCCTAGTTTGGGTTGCATTAAAAATATGGAAAAATGTTCTAAAATCATCTTTTAATATAATTAAGTGAACTGTGAAATCAATTTTGGAAAATGAGTTTTGGAAGGGTGACATTTTGGCTGGTGACCAAAATGTAATTTTTGAAAGTTTGGTGGCTGTTTTATAAAGGGTTGAAACTTTGAATCTTTAAGGAGCTATTTACCCAAAGGGAGTTTCTCCAGATTTTTCTAAGATATTTTGACTCATAATTCTGATTTTAAAGTTAACAAAAGGAGGGAAATCATATTTAAGTCATTTTCTCAACTAACTTCCCATTTTCTTTCTCTCCTTTTCTCTCAACCCAAACACTCCATTTCCAGAGTTTCAATTCTGATTTTCTCACCTAAATTCCTCCTTTCAACTCTCAATTGATTGCAAATCAACATATCTTCAAAACCTCTTCAATTGCTACAAGTTTCATCAAGGTTTTCCATTCCAAAAAGAGGAGAAACTCAAGTTTGGAGGTAAGAACGTCCTTCTCCTCTGAACTTCAAGTTCTTTAATGAAATTCCTAAGTTTTCAATCCTAATTTGATGTTTAATTAAAGGCTTTTAAGTTGATTTATAGATCTTGGCTAATTATGCAAGATTTTGATGATTTCACATGATTTTCGTTTGATCTGTTAAATCTGTGATTTGAGAGGTGTTTTTGATGTTAAATGATCTCTAAATTGAAAAGGAAATGAGTCTTGATTGATGCAATCCCGGATAGGTTGAGTTTCCTAAGTTTAGCTTGTGTTTTAAGGTAGTTTTTGTGGTGATCTTGGTGATCTGGTGTTGCTGGAGGTATAAGGATGCTTGAAGGTTGTTTTTAGATGTTACATGATGTTGTTGGAAGTGAGGTTTTGCTGGTTTATGGCTGGGCTTTGTTTAGAAGTGTTTTGGATGCATTTTCGGTTGTGTTTGGTGGCCGAAAATGGAGGTTTTGTGAGAGCAGCGAGTTTAGGTGCTTTCATTGAAGCAATTAATGCATGACGATGCATTAATCCTCTGCTTTAATGTGTTGAAACAGGGGAGGCATCCTTGGATCCAAGAATTGTTGATCCGGAGGCTTGATTTGGTGCTTTGGCTTGAAGCAAAGTGGAAATCGGTGAGTGCATTTGTGAAAATGGTTTTCGGCTTTGAAACCAAGGTTTTGGGGGCTTAGTTTAAGTCTAAACAACTTTGCTAAGCTCAAGTGTAAGTTTTCGGAATTCTCTCTAAGTGGTGGCCATGTTTTGGTGTGATGCAAAATGATGATTTGCATGTTTTGATTACTGTTTTGAAAGCATGTTTTAGCATGATAATTGCTGATGTTTTAGCATGATAATTGCTGATGTTTTAAGCCATGTGTTGAGGGTAACTCTAGGTAGGAGTACCTTGCTTTTATGCATTGTGTAAATGTGGATTTGATGATTTGAAATGCATGATGAAATGGCTTGGTTTAATGCTTTAAAACAGTGGATTATATGATGTATAAGATGTATATTGGCAAGTGATGTTTTGTAAAAGTGAAGGTCACTAAGGTGGTTAAAAGTCCTTGAGTGAGCCTTGTTACCTAAGATCATCAAGGTGGTTAAAAGTCCTGGGATGAGTCTTGTTGCGGACACTAAGGTGGTTAAAAGTCCTTAGGTGCTCCTTTCCATGGTGTTTAAAAGTCCATGGGGCCAAGGTGTTTAAAAGTCCTTGGGGCCAAGGTGTTTAAAAGTCCTTGGGGTGATTCAAGTATTGGACACAAAGGTGGTTAAAAGTCCTTGTGTGGTCCTCATTCATGGTGTTTAAAAGTCCATGGCCAAGGTGTTTAAAAGTCCTTGGGGCCAAGGTGTTTAAAAGTCCTTGGGGAAAGTTATTGAACTTGTTTTATAAATGAAATGTATCACTTGAGCCAATATGACATGTTGAATATATTGAGATGCATGAGATGCATGTTTTAATGATTATGTTGAAGCATGAGATGCTTGCTTAAATGAATTTGAAGCATGGAATTGCTTGAATTAAAGTATGCTTTGAGCATGTGCAAAGGTTGATTACAAGCATGTTTTATAAATGGTTTTAATTGCATTATTGAATGGTTTTAAAAGAGCACTCCTCACTCAGCTTTGGCTTACGCTCTCTCGTTTTCTTGATTCAATAATGCAGAGCTTTAGAGTACATAGAGGGGCAGCAAGAGGAGGCAAGCAATCAAGTTCAAGTAAAGCTCAATGTATGAAGGTTTTATAAGTTCTTTTAGCTTTTGGTTGATTTGGCAATGGGGGACCAATGTGTATGTTTTGGGAGGTGTTTGAGACTCCCTGAGTTTGTTAAGTGTTGTATGAATTACTGGTTTTTGGATTGGATTCCTATTGCTTGCTTATGAAGGTTTATGCATGAATGGCTAGCATAAGTAGGAAGCATGCTATATAAATTGGGGCTTTTCATATGTGTTGTTTAAATGCTGAATTGGTGATGCAATTATGGTTCTTGCATGTTGTATGATTAAGTGATATGGTTTGGTGATGTTAATTTGGTGTTTGAAGCATGTTTGTTGTGGTTTTTGAGTCGAAATCAGGCAGGGGTATCGGTACTCGGGCTTGCGTATCGATACGCCTGAGCCAAATATGCTCATTCCTGCCCAGGCGTATCGGTACGGTTGAACAGGTATCGATACCGTATGAAGGCCGTATCGATACGGGGAAACTCGTATCGATACCGTTGCTGAAGTTTGGTTACTGCCTTCCCCGAGTATCGATACGACACGTGGCGTATCGATACCAGACCGTTAATTTCAGTTAAAAGTATCTTTATATGTTTTGTTTGGTTTACGTTTTGGTCCTGAATCTTGTTTGTTCAATTGTATGAGTTTGGGATGTCCGTTTGAGCTGAAATTTCACAGAGAAGCATGAAACCTGACTAATTTCAAGATGGTAACTTTAATTTGGGTTAAGTCCCATAATTTATCAGAATTTACAATTTGGTCCCTAAAGTTGTAATTTGTTCAATTGGGTCCCTGTTTGATCTCTGATGTTTGTGATCTTTTAGTATGTTGTTTGTATGATCACAATTAGGGTTAATGTGCATCTAGATAAGATTGAAAAGAAAAAAAAGGGTCGTTAATCAAGGTTGACTTTCGGGTTGACTTTGGTTTTCCCCGTGTGACTTTCTTAATTCGGGTCAACCGTCTAGACCGGGTTAAGGGGGTTACATTTGGTGGTATCAGAGCTGAGTTCTCGAGTAATTGGGAATGTTTGTATGCATGATTGAAGCATGGTTTGGGTTTGTATGCTTGTTGTATGAAAGCATGTTCAGTGATTTGAGATGATGATGCTTTGTGATGTATACTGTGATGATGCATGATGAGGGTACCCATTGCCAAACAAAAGCTAAAGAAATGATGTTGTTTTTGAAAGAAATTGAGCTTGAATACTTGGAATTGCTTACCTTGCTGGTCCTGACTTGTTTTAATTTGTATTGTTATGCATGGTAAAAGTATGGCACCACGTAGAGAGTTAAGGAGTAGCGTGAGGGCTACGACCCCGGAGGGGAATGTGAATGAAGAGAATACGGGTAGTGCTGTGTTACCTCCTCCTCCACCTGGTGGTGGTGGTGCGGAGAGGGAAAGAGCTGGAGCTAAGGCAGCTGGTGCTGGAGCTGCAGGACCTGAGGTTGGTCAGGGGCAAGCTATGCCTGACATGTCTGTGCTGGTACAAGCTATTGCGGGTGCTTTTCGAGCAGCAGTAGCTGGAGCTCAAGGAGATGGGCATCAGGGAGATGCTGGAGCTAGATTACCCTTAGAGCGTCTGCGCAGTCTTGGTGGGACTGAGTTTAGGGGTATGTCAGTTGAGAGGTCGGAAGCTTGGCTAGAAAGTACCAAGCGTGTCTTGGGACAAATGAGTTGCACTGATGTGCAAAAGTTAGGATGTGTGGTGTCTTTGCTGCAAGGTGATGCTTATACGTGGTGGACGACCACAATCTCTGGGATGGCTGAAGCTGATGTCACTTAGACGTTCTTTCAGAATGCGTTCAAGAGGAGATATCTGGGAGTGAGATATCTGGATGAGAAAAAGCGTGAATTCATGTCTCTGACCCAAGGGAGCATGAGTGTGGCTGAGTATGAGGTACAGTTTGTACGCCTTAGTCAGTATGCACCGGAGCTGATACCTGATGAGCGCGAGAGGTGCGAAAGGTTCCGTTATGGCTTGGTGACGGAGGTTAAGACCTACATGTTGGCTGCGGAGTACAATGATTTTGATGTGTTGGTTAGTCGATCCAAGGACATTGAGATGAACCTGAGTTTATCTGCGAAGGGTGCTGGAGCTAGTTCTGGGAAGAGAGCTGCTGAGTATAGTTCCGGAGGTGGACGGAACAAGAGGGGACGTGATCAGAGGTTTCAGTCCTCATCTAAGAGAGGTGGAGGTGCACCTGCTAGGGGTGGCAATGCTAGAGCTGACCCTAGTGCTTGTTGGATTTGTGGTTCCCGTGGTCACTTGAAGCGTGACTGTCCTCGTGCTGGGAGGGAGGTGCAAGCTCCTGTTGTGGCAGCTGGTTATGAGTGCTGGAATTGTGGTTCTGCTGACCACTTAAGGCGAGATTGTCCGAGGATGGCTGGTGGTCAAGAGCGTGCTCCTGTTGTTGCAGCACCGCAGAGAGGTCGTGGGCGCGGCCGTGGTAATTTTCAGAGGCGAGAGGAAGGTGGTCGCGGAGTAGCTCATGTTGTGGCTATTCAACCTGAGGGTGGAGGCCAAGCGAGGGTGTATGCTCAGCGCGAGGGAAGGAATGATGCTGATGTGATTGCAGGTACTTTTACTTTGCAATCCTTGTCATTGCTTTCTTTGATTGATTTTGAATCTACGCATTCATACATTCTTCGTGAGCATGCTGAGTTGCTTGGTTTGCCTGTTGAGTCTTTGGATGTTGGTGTTAGAGTCACTAGTTCTTTTGGTGAAACTGTTGTGACTCGTAAGCTTTATAGAAGGTGTCCTTTGGTTGTTCAAGAGCATGTCTTTCATGTTGATCTTATGGAGTTTCCCTTTTATGGTTTTGATGTGATCCTTGGTATGGATTGGCTTGCTGAGCATCGTGCTGTTGTGGATTGTGAGAATAAGCGTGTTTCGCTTAGGCTTGCGGATGATTATGAAGTGGTGGTGGTTGGTGAGAATGTGAAGTTTCTTGCCAATGTTGTTTCTACCTTGGAGGCGAGCAGGATGCTGAGGCAAGGTTGTGAAGCTTTTCTAGCTTTTGTGATGAATCCTTGTTCGAAGGAGCTGAGGGTGCAGGATATCAGGGTCGTGAAGGAGTTTCCTGATGTTTTTCCTGAGGAGTTGCCTGGTTTACCTCCTAACCGCGAGGTGGAGTTTGGTATTGAGCTGTATGAGAATACCACTCCTGTGTCCATTACTCCCTATAGAATGGCACCTAAGGAGCTGAAGGAGCTGAAGACGCAGTTGCAAGAGCTGCTTGATCGTGGTTTCATCCGGCCGAGTGTGTCGCCTTGGGGTGCTCCTGTCTTGCTTGTGAAGAAGAAAGATGGCACGATGAGGATGTGCATTGATTACCGTCAGCTGAACAAGTTGACTATCAAGAATCGGTATCCTTTGCCGAGGATTGATGATCTCTTTGATCAATTTCGGGGAGCTGCAGTGTTCTCTAAGATTGACTTGAGGTCAGGGTATTATCAGTTGAAGGTGAAGGATGTGGATGTGCCTAAGACAGCTTTCAGGACAAGGTATGGGCATTATGAGTTCCTTGTGATGCCGTTTGGTTTGACAAATGCTCCTGCTGCTTTCATGGACATGATGAATCGTGTTTTTCATGAATACCTGGACAAGTTCGTTGTGGTGTTCATTGATGATATCCTTGTGTACTCGCGTACTGAGGAAGAGCACGAAGAGCATTTGAGGATTGTGTTGCAAGCTTTGTTGGAGAACCAGCTTTATGCTAAGCTGAGCAAGTGTGAGTTCTGGCTTAGGGAGGTGGTGTTTCTTGGGCATGTGGTCTCAGCTGAGGGGATTCGTGTTGATCCTCAGAAGATTGAAGCGGTGATGAACTGGAAAGTTCCTAAGTCTGTTCAGGAGGTTCGTAGTTTCCTTGGTTTGGCAGGATACTACCGAAGGTTTGTGGATGGTTTTTCCAAGATTGCTGCTCCTTTGACGAAGTTGCTGCAGAAAGATGTCAAGTATGAGTGGACAGAAGCGAGACAGCAAGCTTTTGAGAAGCTGAAGATGGCTTTGACTCAAGCTCCTATCTTGATTCAGCCTGAATCAGGGAAAGAGTTTGTAGTCTACAGTGATGCATCCTATGTTGGTTTGGGGTGTGTGCTGATGCAAGAGGGTAAGGTTGTGGCTTATGCGTCGCGGCAGTTGAGGGTGCATGAGCGCAATTATCCTACGCATGATATTGAGCTGGCTGCGGTGGTTTTTGCTCTGAAGATCTGGAGGCATTATCTGTATGGTGAGAAGTGTACTGTGTACACGGATCACAAGAGTTTGAGGTATCTGATGTCTCAGAAGGAGTTGAATCTTAGGCAGCGGCGTTGGTTGGAGTTGCTCAAGGATTATGATCTGACGATAGAGTATCATCCTGGAAAGGCTAATGTTGTTGCGGATGCCTTGAGTAGGAAGGTAGCTGTTGAGCTGAGAGCTATGTTTGCTAGCTTGAGCATATCGCAGGATGGTGGTCTTGTTGCTGAGTTGCAAGTGAAACCATCGTTGGTTCAGTTGATCAAGGATAAGCAGTTGTTGGATGGTTCCTTGGTGTCTCATGTTCAGGATATCGCGGAGGGTAGACCTTCAGATTTCTGCTTTAATGAGGATGGGGTGTTGTGTTTTGGTAGTCGGATAGTAGTGCCTGTTGATGCTGAGTTGAGGCGTGCTATTCTGGCTGAAGGTCATAGTAGTCCTTTTGCTATGCATCCTGGTAGTACAAAGATGTATCGCGATCTTCGTGATGAGTACTATTGGGTAGGTTTGAAGAAAGATGTCGCAGAGTTCGTGAGCAAGTGTTTGGTGTGTCAGCGAGTTAAGGCTGAACATCAGGTTCCTTCTGGTTTGTTGCAACCGTTGAAAATCCCTGAATGGAAGTGGGAGAGGGTTACCATGGATTTTGTATCTGGTTTACCTTTGTCTCCATCGAAGAAGAATTCTGTTTGGGTGATTGTGGATCGCTTGACGAAGTGTGCGCATTTCTTGCTTGTGCATACTACGTTTTCTTTGGATAAGCTGGCAGAGCTGTACATTGCTGAGGTTGTGAGGTTGCATGGTGTGCCTAATTCGATCGTGTCGGATAGGGATCCGAGGTTCACATCGCGTTTCTGGCAGTGTTTGCATCAAGCTCTGGGTACAAGGTTGCATTTCAGTACATCCTATCATCCTCAGTCGGATGGCCAGTCTGAGCGAGTTATTCAGATTTTGGAGGATATGTTGAGATGCTGCGTGATTGAGTTCCAAGGTTCTTGGGAGAAGCATCTGCCTTTGGTTGAGTTCGCTTATAACAACAGTTATCAGGCGAGTATACAGATGGCACCTTATGAGGCTCTGTATGGGAGGAAGTGCAGGACTCCTCTTTGTTGGGCTGAAACAGGTCAAAAGTTGGTTTCGATGCCTGCTTTGTCGAAAGGAACCACCGAGAAGGTGAAGCTCATTTGTGAGCGGTTGAAGGCTGCTTCTGACCGGCAGAAATCTTACGCGGATTTGAAGCGTAAGGAGATAGAGTTTGCGGTGGGTGATCGCGTGTTCTTGAAGGTTTCGCCTTGGAAGAAGGTGATGAGGTTTGGTCGGAAGGGTAAGCTGAGCCCTAGATACATTGGACCGTATGAGGTTGTTGAGCGAGTGGGTCCTGTTGCGTATCGGTTGAGGTTACCTCAGGAGCTGGAAAGGATTCATGATGTGTTCCATGTTTCTATGCTCCGGAAGTATAGATCTGATCCTTCGCATGTGATGCCTGTGGAGGAAATGGAATTGAATCCGGATTTGACCTATGATGAGGAACCGGTGAAGGTTCTGGATTCAGATAGCAAAGTTCTTCGTGGCAAGACCATTGAGTTGGTGAAGGTGCTGTGGAAGCATCGAGGTGTTGAGGAAGCCACGTGGGAGCGGAAGGAAGATATGCTGAAGCAGTTTCCTTATCTCTTTCCTTCAGGTAAATTTCGAGGACGAAATTTCTTAAGGGGGGAGAGTTGTAACGCCCCGGTTTTGGGCTTAGAAGTCTTGGGCGTTGACCGGTTGGTCAAAGTGCTGTTCAAATCGTATGAGGTTAAATTAGGAAAGCCTAGTTCGGGTTGCATTAAAAATATGGAAAAATGTTCTAAAATCATCTTTTAATATAATTAAGTGAACTGTGAAATCAATTTTGGAAAATGAGTTTTGGAAGGGTGACATTTTGGCTGGTGACCAAAATGTAATTTTTGAAAGTTTGGTGGCTGTTTTATAAAGGGTTGAAACTTTGAATCTTTAAGGAGCTATTTACCCAAAGGGAGTTTCTCCAGATTTTTCTAAGATATTTTGACTCATAATTCTGATTTTAAAGTTAACAAAAGGAGGGAAATCATATTTAAGTCATTTTCTCAACTAACTTCCCATTTTCTTTCTCTCCTTTTCTCTCAACCCAAACACTCCATTTCCAGAGTTTCAATTCTGATTTTCTCACCTAAATTCCTCCTTTCAACTCTCAATTGATTGCAAATCAACATATCTTCAAAACCTCTTCAATTGCTACAAGTTTCATCAAGGTTTTCCATTCCAAAAAGAGGAGAAACTCAAGTTTGGAGGTAAGAACGTCCTTCTCCTCTGAACTTCAAGTTCTTTAATGAAATTCCTAAGTTTTCAATCCTAATTTGATGTTTAATTAAAGGCTTTTAAGTTGATTTATAGATCTTGGCTAATTATGCAAGATTTTGATGATTTCACATGATTTTCGTTTGATCTGTTAAATCTGTGATTTGAGAGGTGTTTTTGATGTTAAATGATCTCTAAATTGAAAAGGAAATGAGTCTTGATTGATGCAATCCCGGATAGGTTGAGTTTCCTAAGTTTAGCTTGTGTTTTAAGGTAGTTTTTGTGGTGATCTTGGTGATCTGGTGTTGCTGGAGGTATAAGGATGCTTGAAGGTTGTTTTTAGATGTTACATGATGTTGTTGGAAGTGAGGTTTTGCTGGTTTATGGCTGGGCTTTGTTTAGAAGTGTTTTGGATGCATTTTCGGTTGTGTTTGGTGGCCGAAAATGGAGGTTTTGTGAGAGCAGCGAGTTTAGGTGCTTTCATTGAAGCAATTAATGCATGATGATGCATTAATCCTCTGCTTTAATGTGTTGAAACAGGGGAGGCATCCTTGGATCCAAGAATTGTTGATCCGGAGGCTTGATTTGGTGCTTTGGCTTGAAGCAAAGTGGAAATCGGTGAGTGCATTTGTGAAAATGGTTTTCGGCTTTGAAACCAAGGTTTTGGGGGCTTAGTTTAAGTCTAAACAACTTTGCTAAGCTCAAGTGTAAGTTTTCGGAATTCTCTCTAAGTGGTGGCCATGTTTTGGTGTGATGCAAAATGATGATTTGCATGTTTTGATTACTGTTTTGAAAGCATGTTTTAGCATGATAATTGCTGATGTTTTAGCATGATAATTGCTGATGTTTTAAGCCATGTGTTGAGGGTAACTCTAGGTAGGAGTACCTTGCTTTTATGCATTGTGTAAATGTGGATTTGATGATTTGAAATGCATGATGAAATGGCTTGGTTTAATGCTTTAAAACAGTGGATTATATGATGTATAAGATGTATATTGGCAAGTGATGTTTTGTAAAAGTGAAGGTCACTAAGGTGGTTAAAAGTCCTTGAGTGAGCCTTGTTACCTAAGATCATCAAGGTGGTTAAAAGTCCTGGGATGAGTCTTGTTGCGGACACTAAGGTGGTTAAAAGTCCTTAGGTGCTCCTTTCCATGGTGTTTAAAAGTCCATGGGGCCAAGGTGTTTAAAAGTCCTTGGGGCCAAGGTGTTTAAAAGTCCTTGGGGTGATTCAAGTATTGGACACAAAGGTGGTTAAAAGTCCTTGTGTGGTCCTCATTCATGGTGTTTAAAAGTCCATGGCCAAGGTGTTTAAAAGTCCTTGGGGCCAAGGTGTTTAAAAGTCCTTGGGGAAAGTTATTGAACTTGTTTTATAAATGAAATGTATCACTTGAGCCAATATGACATGTTGAATATATTGAGATGCATGAGATGCATGTTTTAATGATTATGTTGAAGCATGAGATGCTTGCTTAAATGAATTTGAAGCATGGAATTGCTTGAATTAAAGTATGCTTTGAGCATGTGCAAAGGTTGATTACAAGCATGTTTTATAAATGGTTTTAATTGCATTATTGAATGGTTTTAAAAGAGCACTCCTCACTCAGCTTTGGCTTACGCTCTCTCGTTTTCTTGATTCAATAATGCAGAGCTTTAGAGTACATAGAGGGGCAGCAAGAGGAGGCAAGCAATCAAGTTCAAGTAAAGCTCAATGTATGAAGGTTTTATAAGTTCTTTTAGCTTTTGGTTGATTTGGCAATGGGGGACCAATGTGTATGTTTTGGGAGGTGTTTGAGACTCCCTGAGTTTGTTAAGTGTTGTATGAATTACTGGTTTTTGGATTGGATTCCTATTGCTTGCTTATGAAGGTTTATGCATGAATGGCTAGCATAAGTAGGAAGCATGCTATATAAATTGGGGCTTTTCATATGTGTTGTTTAAATGCTGAATTGGTGATGCAATTATGGTTCTTGCATGTTGTATGATTAAGTGATATGGTTTGGTGATGTTAATTTGGTGTTTGAAGCATGTTTGTTGTGGTTTTTGAGTCAAAATCAGGCAGGGGTATCGGTACTCGGGCTTGCGTATCGATACGCCTGAGCCAAATATGCTCATTCCTGCCCAGGCGTATCGGTACGGTTGAACAGGTATCGATACCGTATGAAGGCCGTATCGATACGGGGAAACTCGTATCGATACCGTTGCTGAAGTTTGGTTACTGCCTTCCCCGAGTATCGATACGACACGTGGCGTATCGATACCAGACCGTTAATTTCAGTTAAAAGTATCTTTATATGTTTTGTTTGGTTTACGTTTTGGTCCTGAATCTTGTTTGTTCAATTGTATGAGTTTGGGATGTCCGTTTGAGCTGAAATTTCACAGAGAAGCATGAAACCTGACTAATTTCAAGATGGTAACTTTAATTTGGGTTAAGTCCCATAATTTATCAGAATTTACAATTTGGTCCCTAAAGTTGTAATTTGTTCAATTGGGTCCCTGTTTGATCTCTGATGTTTGTGATCTTTTAGTATGTTGTTTGTATGATCACAATTAGGGTTAATGTGCATCTAGATAAGATTAAAAAGAAAAAAAAAGGGTCGTTAATCAAGGTTGACTTTCGGGTTGACTTTGGTTTTCCCCGTGTGACTTTCTTAATTCGGGTCAACCGTCTAGACCGGGTTAAGGGGGTTACAGCAACTGACACTACATGTCCCAGAAATACAACCTCCGAAAGCCAAAACTCACATTTTCTAAACTTCGCATACAACTATTTCTCCCGAAGAGTCTGTAAAACAATCTGAAGATGCTTCTCATGTTCAGCTTCAGATTTGGAATAGACCAGAATATCATCTATAAAGACCACAACAAACTGGTCAAGATAAGGTTGGAACACCCGATTCATCAAGTCCATAAATGTGGCAGTGACGTTAGTCAACCCGAAAGGCATCACAAGGAACTCATAATGCTCGTAGCGTGTCCGAAAAGCAGTCTTGAACACATCAGAATCCTTAACCTTGAGTTGGTAATAACCAGATCTCAGGTCTATCTTAGAAAACACCTTAAATCCCCGAAACTGATCAAAGAGATCATCAATACGAGGAAGGGGATACTTATTCTTAATCGTCAGTTTATTCAGCTTTCGATAATCGATACAAAGCCGAAGTGTCCCATCCTTATTCTTCACAAACAAGACAGGAGCTCTCCATGGTGAAACACTAGGCCGAATGAACCCTCTGTCCAACAACTATTGCAACTGTGCCTTCAACTCTTTCAACTCCTGCGGTGCCATCCGGTAAGGAGCCATAGACACAAGAGCTGAAACCGGGTAAACCTCGATGCCAAACTCAACCTCATCACGCTTTGGCAGTACACCAAGCAATTCTTCTAGGAATACATCCGGAAAGTCTCTCACAACCCGAATCTTATCCATCCCAGTATCAAACTGTCTCGGATCAAGAATGTAAGCAAGATAGGCAATGGACCCCTTCTTGATCATCTTCTCAGCCTTGAGAGCTGATACAACATTAGATAGAAAACCTCTGCGCTCCCCAACAAGAACTACCTCACGGTTAGCAGAAGTCCTCAGAGTTGCCCTCTTCCTTTCACAATCTAAGGTAACCCGATGAGCGGATAACCAATCCATACCGAGAATGAGATCGAACTCCCCAAATGGTAACTCCATCAAATCAGCTGGGAAGATCTCCCCTTGAAGTTGAAGAGGACAATTTTTATATATCTTGGCAACCTCAACAGGATTACACAACAGACTGTGTACAGTAATAGCATCATCGGTACTCTCAACAGGAATTTCAAGACCCCCAGATACTGAACTCGCAACATAGGAATGAGTCGAACCAATATCAAGCAGAGCAAAATATGAAATAGAATGAATAGAGAATGTACCGGCTATAACGTTTGGGTCATCACGATCCTCATGCCTCCTAGTAGCATAGACTAACCCCGGCTGTCTCACCCCAGAACCAGCAGATCCTCTACTTTGAGCAGGTCTACCCCTACAAGCGGTACCCGATACAGGAGGTCTACCATATCCCCTACCTCTAGCAGGAGCCTGAACAGATACCTGTGAGTGACTCGGAGCATAAGATGACGGATGTGAAATTGGACAATCCCTGAAAAGATGCTCAAATGATCCACATTGGAAACAAGCCTCAGACTGCCTCTTATACTCACTCGAATGCCACTTCTTACAAAAGGAACACTGTGGCACCCCACGGGTACTAGTCGAACCTCCGGCACTAACAGTCAGAACAGTAGAAGTCACCGGTCTAGCTCTAGAATAACCCTGATGATTAGGTTCATCTCTGGTTCACTTTCTATACTGATTACCCTGATTGTGCTGAACTGATGCAATCGACTGCCTCCTACCTCGATCAGTACCATAAGACTCATGTAGTTTCAACTCTGCCTCATTCCGCTCAGTTGTTCTAGCCCGCCTAGTGATCTTCTTATACTCATTATCCATATGTAAAGCCACACCAGCCTTAATCGTTGTAGTCACCAGCCCCGGAACATACTGGATCAGTCTCATAAACTCAATCTCATAATCATTCACAGACATGTCGTTCTGCTTCAGATTCATGAAATCATCCCAGCACTTTGCTAGATACTCAGCCCCAACATATCGGTCACAGAAAGCCTATCGAAAATAGTCCCAAGAAATCTGACCAGCTGGAATAACATGCTCCTTAGCCTCCCACCAATTCTGAGCCTCACCTTGCAACAATGATACAACAGCTCTAAGCTTCCGGTGAGTAGGATAATCCATCTCAGTGAACAACCTCTGAAGCTTCTTCAACCAATACTCCGCATCAGCAGGATCGGTACTCGTCTTCCCATCAAACATAGTCATCCCGACAGCCAAGAACTCGGTAGATATGGGCCTCCTAACACCCTCAGTCTGACGAAGATAACGGAGCAACTCCCTATGCACTGTAGCAGTATCCATGCCTGCAGTCTTAGCATCTCTAGGCCTATTTGGTCCATCACCCGGTGTCTGCTAGGCTGGCTGATCCTCACCACCAGCCCGTTAGGCCCCAGTCTGTTGGGCCCCGGTCTGCTGAGCTCCAGTCTGCTGAACCCCAGGCTGCTGATCCACAGTCTGCTTCTTCTCATTAACACCAAGAACATCTTCATGATGCGACGACGCTTCCACTATTTGTGAAGCACCGCTCTCAACTGTTGTAGTATGACCTCAGCGTCTGCCACGACCTCGGCCGGTCGCTAACCTAGTACTCCTACGTGATGGCATAATAGTCTATCTACAAAAATTAGAGAATACTAAGATTAAATTCGATACTTGGAGTTCTATTCAAAAATATGTCAAAATACCCAAAATGTTTACTTTCCAAAAATACCCCTTTCGCCCGAAAATATTTAGTATGCATGCAAAAATCATTTTCAACTGAAAAATTTTACGTGAGCCACAGAGTCCGAGGGTTGAACCTAGGCTCTGATACCACTAAATGTAACCCTCTAAACCTGACCCAAAGGTTATGGATCGAATCTAGGAAGTCAGGTTGAAAATGTGTCCCTCAAGTAAATAATTATTAGATTTCCGAAAATTAATATTCAAAATATTAATTAAAACGGTGTCATTTAACATTCTAATCCATATTTCAAAAACGCAGTCGTATAGATAAAGCAATCAAAAATAAGGTAGCAAAATATCTAATTAAAATTCTCATGCATGCTAAACAGTTTAAAATCCCAAATAAATATAAAATTAACTGAATTTACATAAAAAACCCCCAAATAATGAAATAACCGGAATAAAACCGAAATAAATCTGAAAACTAAAAATATTCATACTAAAACTGTAATAAATATGATAACTGTGATCCTCCAAGTTCCGAACTTCTATGTTTGAGAATCTGAAATAGAAGCTAAGGGGAGTCAGCTATTAAGCTCAATGTGTCTCTAAAGTGCATAAATCAAAGTAACACAAGAATCATTCGATCACAAGTCATTTCAGCAGGCAATCAAATACACAGATATGCATAGCACAATGCAGCTAATTCTATGTCATGTACCCATCTACATCACTGTTCGAAGAGTAAGGTTCCCTTGAACCACTCTCTACATCATCACCAAGTTCGAAGTGGAATTCAGCCCGAAGGGTGAAACCACTTATCATCCTTCATACATTTTCTCACCCGAATGATATGACATGATTATTCAGATTCTAATCTGAATGCAACATTATTAGTTCGAAAATGCATGAGCATTTAGTTCGATAATTATTATTCAGACTTCGATGTATGATGCTTAACAGAATTGCATACAACTTAACACTTAGCTTAGATCACAACATATTCCGCAAACAGACATCACACAACAACAACACATATAATATAGCACAAGCAGAGAACATACATCAGACCGCTAACAGCTCAACGTCGAGAGTGACGTCTCCCACGCTCAGATCTAGAAGTAGGCGGAACAGGATCGGCACCTACAAAGGTTCACTAAATTAATATTCACTACTACTATGCCACAATCTACTAAACAGAAACTTATTTAAATTCACATGCGTGCGGAACTCGAAGGCTGAGATGCAGGAGGTCGACCAGGCGGAGGAGGAGGAAGAATCTCGGTGTCCGAATCGATGTCACATGAACGCAAAAATAACTCAGTTTAGAATTCTGAATACATAATTTTCAAGTTAAGCATAAATTAATTCGAAGGGTCAAAAACGGTCGTTCAGAATCAAATTTGGGAAAACGGGATGTGAATCTGGAACCGGGACGTCGAAAAACATAAAGTTAACTTTTGGCCCAAAAAAACAACGTTGGTGTCATCATGGTCAACGATGACGTCATCGCTGACGTCAACAACTACATCAGCAGCATCATCAGCGAATGACGTCACTCAGTTTAGCCAAACAGTCTGATTCGGTTCAATTCTGAGGGTCCGGTTCGGTTCATACTTCCCGATTTAGTTCGGTTCTCAGAATCCCCAAAACTGCCCTAAACTATACAAAACCCTAATCAACTATTAGCCCTAAACCCTTAACCCCTGGCGGCGGCCAACAAAACCAACGGCGGCGGCCGAAACTTACTCTGATCCCGACCAACACCCCATGACCAAGGCTACGTGCTAACCCAAACAGATCCGACAAGGAAACGACGGAGGGGACATTGGCACGCGAAGGAACGAAGCGAACGGAATGATTTCGGACGTTGATAAATCATTTCGAGCAACGGTGGCTAGCGCGAAAAACCAAGAGCTTTGGGGGGTTTTCTTCTGAATTCACACAAATGGCGGCGGCGAAGAAAACCGAAGGGCGGGGTTGGTTCGGATGGGAAAGGGAAATGCGCCGGTGGTCTCAAAATGGCGAACGGACGGCACAAGCTCCCTAGCCGGAGCTTAAACGAGGAATTGAAAAGCGAGAGGGAAATGCGCCGGTGGTCTCAAAAGGGGGGTTTGATGATTGTCGCAAAACAGAGAGAGGGAAAAGTTGATGTGCGGCTCCCAATCAGAAAAAAAGGAATTGAAAAGCGGCTTTTACCCTAGTTTTTGGGTAAATTACAAAAAAAGTCATCAGACTTATTTAAGGTTTACGGATTGGCACCTAAGTTTTACAACCTTTACAATTCAGTCACTGAAATTCCGAAAATTCTCCATTTAACCACTATTTTCAATTAGGTATTAAGATTAAAAATTCCCAAAAAATTAGGTTACGAATTAGGGATTTAACGAATTAGGGTTTCAATAATTTGGGGGGAAATTAGGGTGTTACAGGTACGAACCCTAATATTGCCTTGGGAATGTAATAAGGATCCATTATTTGGTTGAGTGATTAAAGATTTTCATATTACTATATCTTGTATGAATTCGAATCTCGGCATTTACCTGAAAATATAATACCTCTATTTAATAATAAAAAATAAGTACAAATTGAAAAAAAAAAAGAGTTTTTAAAAAATATTGTCACTCAATATTTTGTTTAATCTGTATTTGAATGGAGTCCAAGAGATAGGGGTAGGTCTACAGTATGACATAGTTGTATAATGGTTACGGTGCGACACCAACTGAAAATGTTACAAAACACAGAACATGAAACAAAAAATATTACATTTTTTATAACATTTTTAATTGTTGTCTCGCGACAGTATTAATACTTAAAAACAAGTTTTGATACTTACAAAAACCTAAAATGTTATCATAAGCGATAAGTATCGATATTCGAAGCTAAATTTCGATATTTAACCAACCTAAAACATTATTAAAAAGTATAACATTTTCAATTCCGTTTTCTGTGTCTAACATTTTTTCAGTAGTCGCACCACACGCCTTATGTTAGACTCGCCAAGAAATAGTGTTAAAACATCTTTTGGTTTTTCACACCAACGGCAGTACATATGAAGCTGACTGGACTGAACTGAACGGTTTTATCCAGACTTCCAGGGTATATAGAAAAGCTACCAACTGCATTTACAAGAAGAAAATGAGACAAGTTGTTGCAGGCTCTTTAAAGCACCTTAGTGCCATTCTTCACTCATAAACTCTACCTATATACATATTACTGAAGCCATTACAGGGGGGAAAATGGAGGTCCACTTCTTGCTCCATGATCAACCATATTCTTGAATGATTGAACAAGGTTCCAAGCAGGTAACTTTTACTGTTATCATTCGTCTCAACTGGACAATATGAATGAACAAAATCAGAAATATGCCATATGGGGTCCTTGTATTATACAATTGCAGCTGGAGGATCCATATCATCAATATTGTGCTGATGCATTTGTTTTTGGACAGCTTTCACGGCTACTACTCTGGCAGCATTGGCTGCTTTGTTTGCAGCTGCAACAGCTTTGTGCACTCTCTCATCAACCTTTGCAATGTCATAAGCCTTCTCCGCAGCTCTCTGCGCTTCCTGCATGCATGACAGCATATTATAAGAGAACTCATAGAAGTTATATTTTCATTGAATATGAATGCAAAAATTCTTAGAATACTCGGACAAGCTTTTGTGAAGAAAGCAAAGGGATTGCACATCAACTGTAAGTGAATACGATAAATGCCAGACAATGATCTGAAAATACCTGAACGGCATTATGGACACGAGATTGAGTGACAGCATAAGGAGATCCAACATAGATGCTTTGTGTGATATGAACATCACGAACCCCATTTTGCCAGTGACCAGATTGTGTCTCGCCGTTTCTGAAAGTATATGTGCCAAATCCCTGCCTTCTTCCCTCATGCCAGGCTCCCTCGTACCGGTGTCCATTTCCAAACTGATAAACGCCAAATCCATGCATCTTGTCAGCGAAATATTCCCCTAAATATATGTCCCCCTTTCTGCATTCCAAATCATAAATTTGATCAGTCGTTAAAACTGAAATCTACATCCTACATATGGTTGTATCCCATAATTTCTTAACGAAAGACGACTCAAAGTTCAGATTAATTTTCATCCAGTTAAAAATAACTAGTCTCAATGATAGGTGCATGAATCCCCTTACTCAAAGAGTTGGATTCAAGCCCCTTAACTTCAAATTAAAATCAAAAGAAATCTGATATTAAAAGTACACCCCACAAGGCAGCAATTTGTTGCAATCTTGAAGGGTGACTTATTATCAGCATTCAAGGCTAAGAAGATTGCAAGTATATGGACAAGCAACGATATGATAATGAAGAAACTAATATAGATCAAGGAGACATATATAAAAGCAACAGCTGAAATTCAATATTGGTTAAACTTTAAACAACAATATATGAACTGCCCTGGATGTCCCTGTTAGCAAGTAGCAATATAAACCAACCAATACCTGCAATTTAAATAGTAACTATAAAGCAAAGAACACTAAATCAGTTTTCCACTCCCCAAGTTCTAAGCTGATGAAGATTATTTCCGATATGAGCTTATGAAATGATTAAAGAAAAGATAAGGGTAAGATGCAAAACTAAAAGTGACCAGTAAAAAACCTGAAACCATCATCAAATTCACTTGGTCAGAAGTAGTTCACTAATCGAAACTAAGAAGTTATTCTATAACTACAGCAAAAAACCTGAAACCATCTAAACACAAGTATAACAGAAGCTTTAACTACCACTTCAAAAATCTGTAATTGGAACAAACAAAATCATATATTGTACAAATCAAGACAGTAAACACCCAGAGTCACAAAGTTCCGGTGCTTTCCCCACACCCAATGATAGAATACACACCAGACAAAACAACATAAAAATCTAATAATATTTCTTTACTTAAATCTGTCCAAAGAAGAAAGATCAAGAATTCACCTGAAATGGTAACGGCCAAGCCCATGCTTTACACCCCACTTGAACTCCCCCACATATTTGCTGCCATCTGCACAAGTATGAACTCCACATCCATGACAATGCCCATTAGACCACTCTCCAGCATAAACATCACCAGTATAAAACCTATACACACCAATTCCATGCCTCAATCCCTGCCTATATTGACCGCGATATCGGCTCCCTTTTGCCCAAGTTTCGACACCATTACCATCGTATTTCCCATCAATCCAATCCCCCTCATACCTCCCTTTCATGTAGTAATAATAAACCCCACTCCCTGAACATTTCCCTTTATGAAATTCACCCTCGTATACATCCCCATTACTGTAAGCCTGCACCCAAGCCCCTGAATTCGCCTTCTTATCCGATTTCGGCTTCGATCCAATTGACCAAACAACAGTTTTCGAAGATTTAGAAGATAACCCTAGTTCACAAAACTTAGCAGGTAACGCACGAGAAAGAAGCAATCGAATCAAAGGCAAGCGAGGGAGTGCAAGATTGAGAGAAACTAAAAGGGTAAGCGAGAAAGCAAGCAAAGCAACAGAATTCAACACAAAAAAGGGCCGAGGATCGGAAACGAAAAAGTAAAGTGAAGGGAGAGAAAGCAAAAAAAGGAAACGTAAGTGGAAACAAAGCAAGCGGCCACGGTTCAAATGATGAACAAGTTTCCTACCGAGTTGCTGAGCGTCAAAAGGAATAGCGAAACAAGCCGAACAAGAGAAATACTGGAAAAGAGCCAATCTTTCAACCCTTTCGCAGTGGTTACGGTGGTTCTTGAAAGAAGAAAGAGAAGGGGACCGAGAAAAAGAATTATGGGTTATCATTATAGGCCGCTTATGGGGAGTTGAGAGAAGGGTTATTGGAGAAGTAGGATTTATGATGGTGAAAGTTGGGTTCTTTATACGATGGGTTGTTGTTGTTGTCGTTACTGCTGGTGGCGGTGGTGAAGGGTTTGGTGATGTGGGTGAGAATGGGACTCGGATGGTGAGATTAGGCTTGTTTTGAATGTGAAAAGCAGGGCTAATTTGTGGGGTTGATTCGAGGTAGCTTTGATGCTTGAATTGAGAGCGAAACAGGTGTGGGTTGTTGAAATCGGAAGAGACGAGGCTTGCTTTACCGATCTCTTGTTGTTTGCCAGATTTCTTCTGATGCATTTACATAAAACAAACTCTCTTATCTTCTGAAATCTTCTCGTTCTTTCGCTCTGTGCCTGTGCATGTTTATAAGAGTAAGTAGAAGTCAAGAGTGTTTTTTTTTTATGTTTGAGGGCAATTTCCGATGTGTTTCTGATCCTGATTGTGTTGTGTTTTCCGTGTACTAATTCTAGGTGTTTGGCTTTGGTTTTGGCTTTGCTTTGGCTTTTTTCGATGTCTGGTTTTTTTGATCAGAAAAGCCAGCTGGATTTTATTTAAAAAAGATTATTACATTAAAATAACTGAACCGACATCAGTTCAGTGTTAAAGAGAAAAGATAAAGCGCGAGGGTAGATAAAGAAAGTTTTGTGGAACCAGGCCGGCTGAGAATCGACATGCAGAGCTTCGGAAGATTTAGGAACGGTGTCGAATCTGTGAGGAAAGCGGGGTGAGGATGAGAAAAACCCCTATCTGAAAAAGCCCCAAATTTTTTTTAGGGGTGACCGATGGACTGCCTGTCCTTTTCCGTTTCCAACAGGACGGTCGTCGGAGCTTCTTCAACCCAAACGGCGTCTTGGTGAGCTGAGAGGCCAATCTTTGCCAGAACATGAGCCGCCCTGTTTCCGTTTCGGTGAGTGAAGCTTAACTCGCATCTGTAAAACTGGTTTATGAGAGATTTTCCGTTGCTAATGATTGCACTCAACTGCGAGAAATCTCGCTCTGGACGGCGGAGCTTTTCAATGACGGTGCGGGCGTCACCTTCCAGAATAATTTGGGAAAAACCCATATCGAGAGCAAATTCCAGACCGTGAACGGCAGCAAGGGCTTCGGCGACAAATGGGTTTTGGGTGCCATGTTGAATTCGACAGCAAGAACCCAGTAAGTGACCATTTTCATCTCTGATTAAAATTCCAGAGCTGGACCTTTTTTCTGAAACATTGTAGCCTGCATCGAAGTTGATTTTTACCAATGGTGCTGTAGGTGGTTTCCAAGTCGTTTCGATTCTCGGCATAGACTGGGGAGGCTGTAAATGCAGTGTGTTCAATTCATTTTCGTAGCTTTTGATGAAGGTTAAGATCTCAGCTGGTACTTGTTTTTTCCCTTCATGGTAAAGCTTGTTTCTGCTGTACCATATAGCCCATATAGTGATTACAACTTTCCTGTGTTTATGCTTTGGATGATGCATCAGTATCCATGTTAGCCATTCTTTGAAACTCACTGTGTTTAGCTGTGTAGGCCATGTAATTCCCAAGTTCCTCCATATATCATATGTAAATTGGCAGTCACGAATAATATGTTCAGTAGATTCTATGCTTGTGTTACACCTTAGACAAGATGCATTCTGAGTTATTTTTCTGAAGCATAAGTTTTGTTTGGTAGGTAGAAAACCATGTATGAACTTCCAAACACATATCTTTATTTTTGAGGGACAAGGTACCTGCCATATTGCCTTGAAGATGTGCTCTGATGTGTTGTTGCTTTCTTGAGTAAGGAGCTTTTTATATCCACTTCTAACTGTGTAGATGCCCGTCGGCTCTTCTGCCCAAACTTGAAAATCATCTTCTTTTCTGTAGGGTAGAGTGATACTTAGGATAGCTTCTGCATCTCTCTGGTTAAAAACAGAATTAACAAGATTTACATCCCACATGTTGCTATCTGTTTGAATAAGGTCTGAGACAGTTTTGACAGTGTCTGTTGGAGGGGATGTGATCCTTGGATTCTCCTTGACCGGGAGCCAAGGGTCCTCCCATATAGAGACATTAGAACCCGAGCCTATCCTCCATTTAAGTCCTGTGCTGAGTAGGCCCTTCGCACACCAGATGCTTTTCCAAATGAAGGATGGTCTGTTTCCAAGGTTTGAGCCTAAGAAGGTAGTTTCTTTGTAGTACTTAGCTTTTAGGAGTCTGCTAACAAGAGATGATGGATTCGACATCAAACGCCATCCTTGTTTTGCAAGAAGAGCGATGTTGAACTTTCCAAGGTCACGAAAGCCCATTCCTCCCGAATCCTTTAGATTGCATAGGAAAGACCAATCGCACCAGTGAATTCCCCTTCTGTCTTTTGATTTACGCCACCAGAATTTTGCTTCAATTACCTCAAGTTCTCTGCAAAAAGATTTAGGTAAAAGAAAACAGCTCATAGCGTACAAGGGAACTGATTGCAACACAGATTTTATGAAGACTTCTTTTCCCCCTGCAGATAGAAATTTAGTGCTCCACCCTTCCGTATAAAGATTAAATTTATCCTTTAAATTTGAGAAAGCTGCTTTCTTACATCGACCAATAATGGCAGGAAGACCTAGGTATTTCTCTAGATTTGTGGTAAGAGAGACACCTAGGATATGTTGAACATCAGTTTTATTTGAGTCAATGACATTGCTGCTGAAAAATACCCCTGATTTATCATAGTTTACCAACTGACCTGAAGCCGCAGCATAATCCAAGAGAATCTGTTTTATGGTTGCTGCCCCTGTAGCACTTGCATCTCCAAAAATGAGGCAGTCGTCTGCGAAGAGAAGATGGGAAATTGTGGGAGCCCCTCTTGCAATTTTGATACCCAACATACTATCATTTAGGGAGGAGAGTCGTAGAAGGGAAGAAAGACCTTCGCTGCAAATGAGGAAGAGATAAGGGCTTAGAGGATCGCCCTGTCTGAGACCTCTGGATGGGAAAAATTTTTCACCAATAGAGCCGTTTAGGATGACAGAATAAGACACTGACGATATGCAGTTGAAAATACGCATAATCCAAGTGTTAGAGAAGCCCATTTTGTGCATGACAACCGTTAAGAAATTCCACTCTACTCGATCATAAGCTTTGCTCATGTCGAGTTTTAAAGCAAAGTAACCTTTTCTTCCCATTCTTCTGTTCTTCATCGAATGTAAAGTTTCATAAGCAGCCACAATATTGTCTGATATAAGTCTTCCAAGGATGAAAGCACTTTGTGCTTCATCAACACAAAGGTGGAGCACCTTTTGGAATCTGTTAGCTATTACCTTTGCAATGATTTTGTATAAAACATTACAAAGGCTAATAGGTCTGAAATTTGACTTTCGACAATCATTTCTGCATATAAGTCTGATATAAGTCTTCATCGATGTCTGGTTTTTGAATTTCGACAATCATTTCTTATTCAAGCAACATCATAAATTTGTTGGTCGACACGGGTTATTCAACAAAACACCTTGGTTTTTATTATATTCTCTTAAATGCCACTGCCTCCTTTTCCCTTCTATAACTATTTGCTTTTTTCTGCATTATTTTCAAAAAAAATATTACAAAAAATGCAATTAAGTGAAAATTTTCAGTTTCTTATAATTTTGGAGCTTACTTTTTTTATCAAAGAAAGGGAAATCCATTGCAAGAAACAAGTTACAAGTACAAACTTAATTGCGGAAAAAGGTGGGACCCAAAAAGTTTGTCCTTGAAGATTTCTAGTAAATTTTGCAAGTCAGTCCGCAGCCTGGTTACAAGATCTAGGAACATAGGAAAAGGAACAAGAGGCAAAGGATTTAGCTTGCCCTCTGATATCCTCCTCAATAGCCGAGGAAACCCAATCAGAAATCTCTCGATCGCAATCTTTCAATAACTGCTTGCCAATCCCCCTCTATGATAATGTTAGAAAAGCCATTAAGAGAGGCCAAAGAGATCCCAAGCCTGATAGCAAAAGCCTCAGCTGCTGTAGCAAACAGAGCTAGAGTTGGAACGGAAACTCCTTGGATGAAGGAACTCGTACTATCGCGTGCAATAGCCGCCGCCGAAGCCTTTCCTGTTTGACTATCGAAGGTCGCATCACAGTTAATCTTGAGAGTATAAGGAGGAGGAGGAGTCCAACACCTCGGTTCCATTGTTTGGTGAGACTTCTCCAAGAAGGAGACATGGATTGTATGTGAGAACTCCTCAAAAGCTCGCTCCGCACGCAGCCACACATCCCACGGTTGGTCTTTTCTTCCTTCAAAGACCCAAGTGTTCCGCGATTTCCAGATTACCCAAAGGAGGAAGGTGATAAGAGCACATCCTTCATTAAAATTCCTGATTTTCCGAAAGTCAATGGTTTTAAACCACCATTTAGTAAACCCACCATGAAAGCGGGCAACAAGGATGCCTTTAGTAGGCATAATATTGTGGCATAGCTTCCATAGGAAGGACAGAACCTTCAGACCCCAAATCGAGTTTCAAAACGTTTTGTTATCACCTGGAGATTCTCTTAGAGAAGGATTCGAGGAAGATCTTTGTTTGTCCTCAATGAATCTATAACCTTACTTAGTCGAATATTTCCCGCTCTTCGTTCCGGTCCAGATAAGAGAGTCTTTGATGTATGGTCTTCCTATTGGGATAGTCAAGATCGCGTTGGCTTCAGTCGGAGAAAAGAGACTCTCAATATTAGATTTTTCCCAAGACCTTTGGTCATAGTTCATGAGACTACATACTGTGGGACAAGGGCAGCTCGGTGGAGGCTGAGAAGAGATACAAAAATTTGATAATCTTGGGATCTAGTTGTCCTTCCAAGTGGAGATACATCTTCCGTTACCGACCCTCTATAAAGATCCCTCCTTGATTAATTCAATCCCTTCCCTAATACCAATCCATGCCTAAGAAGGGTTGGTGCACCTAGGGGCATCAAAGATGTCTCCGTTTGGATAATAAATTCCACGGAGAATCTGAGCCAGAAAGGAATCCGAATTCTTGAGCACTTTCCATGCGAATTAAGTGATAAGAGCTTTGTTGAAGGTTTTGAGGTTTCAGAAGCCCAGGCCCCCCTGATCTTTCAGACGACAAAGGTTCCTCCAATTGATCCAATGAATGCCTCTGTCCTTGTTTCCGTAATTGTTCCACCAAAAATTTGTCACTAAAGAGCTGATTCCGTCACAAAAGGTAACCGGGAGATGGAAGCATTACATTACATAAGTAGGAATGGCATTTTCTACTGCCTTTATAAGAACTTCCTTCCCTTCCTGATTAAGAAACTTATCTCTACATCCTTTTACTTTATTCTGGACTCGCTCCTTGATGAAAGTCAGGGCCTGCTTTTTGCTACGCCCCCAAAAAGAAGGTAAGCCAAGGTATTTGTCGTCCTTTTCCATTTTTCGGAAGCCCAATATGTTGGAGAGGTGGAGCTTGAGGTGGTTTATGGCGTTAGAGGAGAAGGAAACCGATGATTTTTTAAAGTTGATCGCCTGTCCTGTAACTCTTTGAAAGAGATGTAAAATGCGAATGCCAGCTTCGCAGCTCTGAACATTTTCCCTAGAGAACATCAGACAGTCATCGGCGAACAAAAGATGGCTCAGAACTGGGCACCTCCTATTTATCCTAATGCCATCAAATTGGGTTGTTTCCACCTACCTTTCAACAATCCAAGAAAGAATGTTTGATATAAGGGTAAATAAGAAGGGGGGAGAGGGTCCCCCTGTCTAAGAACCCTCCCGGCTAAGAAGTCGCCACATTTCTCTCCATTTAAGACCAGGGAAAAAGATGTAGATGAGACGCATGCCATGACTCTGATGACCCACCAGTCACTGAATCACATTCTAATCATAACAAAGCGCAGAAGATCCCAATCCACTTTATCATAGGCTTTTTCCAAGTCAATTTTTAGTGACATGAGGCCCTTCTTCCCCTTTTTTACCCGTTTGATAGCATAGAAAGCCTCATTGGCTAGGATAACGTTGTCATGTATGGATCTACCATGCACAAAAGCTAATTGATAGTGAGGAACGAGGTCAAGGAGAAAAGTTTTGAGCCTCGACGCCATAATCTTAGTAATCACCTTGAGAGAGAAATTGCACAAACTGATCGGCCGAAAGTGGGATACTTCACATGGATTTGATTTCTTTAGGATGAGGACAATGTTAGTTTTGTTGAGCCCGTAATCAAGAAAGCCATCTTTGAAGAAAGCGGACACCATCCCTATAAGATCTCCTTTAATGGTCTCCCAGAAGTTCTGGTAGATACATCCAGGGAAGCCATCAGGCCTAGGGGCTTTAGTAGCTGCCATGTTAAAGACAACCCTCTCGATCTCCTCTCCATACATTTTTTTACTGAGATCAGAGTTCATCACATCAGTCACCAACTGGGGAATGTAATCGCTGAGACACTGGAAATCAATGGATTGGTCCTTGGCAAACAACTTCTGAAAATGATGCTGCAACAAGTTAGCAATATCCTCAAGTTTTTCAAGCCATATATTGTCTTCCTTCTTTATTCTGACTATGGAGTTGATTCTTCGATGTTAGATAGTTGTAGCGTGAAAGAATTTAGTGTGTTGGGTTATTCGGTGCTCGATTCCTTCAACCGTTCTTGCTCGCCAAGTGGTGGAGATCTGGAATTTTGGGTGTAAGAGGTGTGGAAGCTAAAATGAATAAAGACAAGATGATTTATAGAGGTTCAACCTTCTAACCAAGGTCTACATCCACTACCTTAGCTTCCCACTAAAGATTTCCAATCAATCCACTATTGATTCGTCCCCTTTTCTAGGCTTAGGAGGAAACCCTTACAAACCGATCAAGCTTTCTACCCAAAGCCTTGATCAAACCCTCTTTACAAAAAAGATAAAAATACGCAAACTCAAATCCCTTTAATAGGTATTTGTTTGCACAATAAAGCTCTCACCCAATCCTAAAACACTTGAGTAAATCTAACAATTTTCGCTCACTAGTATTTGTCTATACAATAAATTAACAATTAAGCACTAAGACAATTTCTTGATCATATGTTGTGTTACAATTGAAGCATTAACCATCTCTTGATGCTTGGATGTCCCTTTTATACTCCTCTTTGAATTTGTAGCCGTTACTAGCCGTTGGGAATGAATTGGAGCCGTTGGAGACTTTATTTCCCATCTTTAATGATGTTCTGAAGCCTTCTGTATCGATACGCGTGGACCCGTATCGGTACAACCTTCATCAGAAACTAGTCGTTGGGCTCTTTCCAGCCTAAGCGTACCGATACGCTCGAGGGCGTATCGGTACGATATGTCATTTAAAAGATCGTTGGGAAAGTAGCCGTTGGGGTTGTTAAAATAGGGATCGGTACGCTTACCAGGCGTATCGAAATGATCCCTCGCCGTATCGAAACGGAAAAGCCTGTTTCGATACGGGTTTTGGCAGTGACAAAACATGGGCAAAAAGGTATCGATACGGGGTACACCGTATCGGTACGGGCTAGCTGAAAAGTCAAGTTTAGCTATTTAAAATCAATAAAAACTTTGCCAAAAGCCTTTTTAAATATCTCAAACATATATTCAAGTTGTTTGGACTTAAAAACAAGTTTTAATTTCTTTTCAAATTAGTCTAAAACATTTTTCAATTATTATATCAAAACATTATTTCTACAATCTCCCCTTTTTTGATATAATAAAATCAACTTGAAAATTTGTTTGGGATTTCTCCCCCTTTGTGAAATAAATTTTGAATAAGAGAATTAAGATTTTAAAAAACAATTAAAGCTCCCCCTTATTCATTTGAAAATTCAATTTTTCAAATCATTTCTCCCCTTTTTTTATATCAAAAGAATTTAAAATACTTTTAAGCTTAGAATAACAATAGAGGTTAAAAAATGACAAAATTAGGAATTTTGGTTTTAAAATGGCTCCCCCTTACTCAAAGCATCATCAAAATGTTAGTCCAACATATATGATCATCTAGTTGAAATAAAGAACAAATAAATCAAATAAAAGCAAGAACAACTAGATTTTACCACACTTGAACCCAATGGAGGATGTGAAGCCTTCCTTCTTCAAGTGTTCTTCCTTGTGTGCATGGAGCTCCCCCTCAAAGTTTGACTTGTTGATCACTCTCCATCACACCTAGCAAAAGACAATCAAGTAATTTTTTGTATCCAAATTGCTTTGGATCCATAGACGTTAGTAGCACAAAATTTAGTCCTCTTTGGAATCCATTTTTCAATTTCATCCTTTTTAGTTGAAGTGGTTAGTCTTTTTGGGATCCAAACACTTGTAAAACATTTTCCATTTACAAATCTAGGGGCACTAGATTGTCTTACATAAAAATTTGATTTTCCAAAATTATTTTTCTTTTCAAGCTCTTTGGAAATCAAAGCTTTTTATTCTTGAACTTTATGAAGCAAATTTTGTAAATCAAAACATTTTTGCTCAAACTCTTCGAGTTTTGCTCAAGTTCAAGTTTGATTTTAGAAATCAAATCATTTTGAATTTTCAACTTTGAAATCGTTTTATTGTTTTTCAAAATGTGATTTTTAAATTCCAAAACCAAATCATCATAGGCATCTTGTAATTCATCAAATTAATATGAACATGAAGTAGATGAATTTGAAGTTACCTTTGAATCTTCTTCGATGGCCATAAGACAAAGGTTGGCTTGTTCATCGTCGGTGGAGTCCTCATCACTCCAAGTATCCACATATGCCTTCTTCTTATGGCTTGAAGTGCTTGCCCTCTTCTTTTTCATGGATTCTCGTTCAAGCTCTTTCAAGGCTTTATTAATGTAAGGGGCACACTTCTTGAAGAGATGAACTATCTCTTCTTCATCATCCTCCTCTTCACTTGAATCTACATGATTACATATGGAGGATTTGAGAGCAATGGCATTTGTATTGATGCCAAGCCCTTTGAGCTTCTTCTCCCCCATAGCTCTAATCTATTTTTTTTCTTCTCCTCTTCTTTGTTTTTCTTCATAATTTGGTGAGTGAGAAGTGACCTCATGAGCTCATCAAGCTTCAAAGTTTTGAGATTCTTGGCTTCAATGATGGCGGTCCTTTTTGAGTCCTATGACTCGGGAAGAGAGTAGATAAGCTTTCGGACAAGTTTCTCTTCTGGGATGGCTTCTCCATAACCTTTAATTCCATTGGTGATGGTAGAGAACCTATCGAACATCTTCTCAATGTCCTCTTCTGGATCCATCTTGAAGTTTTCATACGCTAGGTTGAGGAGCCCGATTTTGGTCTCCTTTACTTCGCTTGACCCTTCATATGTAACTTCGAGCTTGTCCCAAACTTCCTTGACACTCTCACAAGAAGACATCTTCGTATAGATGTTTGGGCCAAATGCACAAAATAGGATGTGCAAGGCTTTGCAATCTAGCTCCATCTTCTTGCAATCGTCGGCACTCCAATCCGCCTTGTTTCTTTGTCGCACGAACGAACCATCTTTGTGAAACCGATATTTTAATTTTGATATAACTAAAGAACCTAAGGACTAAATTGAAAATGTCAAAACGAATTTTTAAGTCCTAAAACATCCCCATATGATTTAAAGAATATGCCTAAGTTAAAAACTAAGCTTTCCAAATATTTTCTAAGAGTTCTTAAAGCCGAAACGGTGTTTTTCGAGTCCCTGTTTCGAAACGGCCTAAGGCGTTTCGAAACGGTTTTGAAACTGTCAACCCATGTTTCGAAACGGGTATCGAAACGTTTTCAACACTACCAACCCATGTTTCGAAACCAGTATCGAAACGACTTTAGAACATAGAGAACCCGTATCAAAATGACATCAAGTGTTTCGAAACGGTTCTTCATTTAATTTGAAAAATATGACCGTTGCAAGTTTTTAACTGATTTTTAAGAAACCGTTAAGGCGTTTCGAAATGAGTTCAAGCTGTTTCGAAACGACCCTTGACAGTGGCAAAAGTGTTTCGAAACGGGTAAGACCGTTTCGATACGGGCTCTTAAATGCACCCCAACGACTCTTTCTATTTTGGTCCGTTTCGAAACAGGGTCGGGCGTTTCGAAACGGGTGGTTGCAAACTGCATTTATGGAGGTGAGATAACACTCCCAACGGCTCTATTGATGAATGCAACAACCACAACGGATAGAAATCAATGAGAAGGTATAAAAGGGACCTCAAAAAGCTCCAGCAACAACTATTGATCCAAAAGCAAACATCCAAACATCAAATCCAAGCATTTGTGCCTAAATCCCAATATTGTCTAGAAACCCCAATTGTAATTTTCATTCTTATCATTTTCAATTGGGTTGAGTGCTTGTAATTGGGCTACAATTTGTATTTAGAGATACTTTCTTAGCCAACAAAATCTTTGTTCTATTTGTGTGAGGTTTGGGTTAAATTTTGGGTAGAAAATTTAACCGAAAATTGTAAGGGTTACCTCCTTAGCCTAGAAAAGGGGAAGAGCAACTAGTGGAATTGTTGCAAATCATTAGTGAAGCTAAGGTAGTGGATGTAGAGTTCATTTGGAACTTGAACCACTCTAAAATTCCTTGTCTCTCTTTTTAATTTGCAATTTCCACCACCTAAACCTTTAAAAATCCAATTCACCCCCCTCTTGGTTCATTTCGATCATTCGATCCACTCAACAATCTTCTACTATGTTCCAAAGTTTGTAGTCCATTGAATTTATAAAGAACTTCATTCTCGTCTTCCAATGGGCATAGTGGGTTCCGTCGAAGAAGGGCAGTTTGTCGATTGATTGCGCCATTGAGCCGGTTGTTTGTAATGATGATCGAGCTTATCAGATCTTCTCAATAGGATGTTAATCCTTTTCAATTGAGCCAAGCTCTGATACCAATTGTTGGGTTATTCGGTGCTCGATTCCTTCAACCGTTCTTGCTCGCCAAGTGGTAGAGAAGTGGAATTTTGGGTGTAAGAGGTGTGGAAACTAAAATGAATAAAGACAAGATGATTTATAGTGGTTCAATCTCCTAACCAAGGTCTACATCCACTACCTTAGCTTCCCACTAAGGATTTCCAATCAATTCACTATTGATTCGTCCCCTTTTCTAGGCTTAGGAGGAAACCCTTACAAACCGGTCAAGCTTTCTACCCAAAGCTTTGATCAAACCCTCTTTACAAAAGAGATAAAAATACACAAACTCAAATCACTCTAATAGGTATTTGTTTGCACAATAAAGCTCTCACCCAATCCTAAAACACTTGAGCAAATCTAACAATTTTGGCTCACTAATGTTTGTCTTTACAATAAATTGACACTTAAGCACTAAGACAATTCCTTGATCATATGTTGTGTTACAATTGAAGCATTAACCATCTCTTGATGCTTGGAGGTCCCTTTTATACTTCTCTTTGAGTTTGTAGCGTTACTAGCTGTTGGGAATGAATTGGAGCTGTTGGAGACTTTATTTCTCATCTTTAATGCTGTTCTGGAGCCTTCCATATCGATACGCGTGGACCCGTATCGGTACGACATTCTTCAAAAACTAGTCGTTGGGCTCTTGCCAGCCTAAGCGTACCGATACGCTCGAGGGCGTATCGGTACGGTATGTCATTTAAAAGACTGTTGGGAAAATAGCCGTTGGGGTTGTTAAAATGGGGATCGGTACGCTTACCTGGCGTATCGAAACGATCCCTCACCGTATCGAAACGACAAAGCCTGTTTCGATACGGTTTTTGGCAGTGACAAAACCTGGGCAAAAATGTATCGATACGGGGTACACCGTATCGGTACGAGCTAGCTGAAAAGTCAAGTTTGACTATTTAAAATCAATAAAAACTTTGCCAAAAGCCTTTTTAAATACCTCAAACATATATTCAAGTTGTTTGGACTTAAAAACAAGTTTTAAATTCTTTTCAAATTAGTCCAAAATATTTTTCAATTATTATATCAAAACATTATTTCTACATATTGTTTTTGTCTCCCCACTTAAGCCAGTTAACTCTGGAGCGTTGATGCCAACATCGCTCTTCACTTTCTCATTCTAATTCCAACTTCTTTTTCAACTATTTATATTCTTTCAGCTTTAGATCATTGAGCTTTTTGCCCTGGAAATCTTTAATCCTTGCCATCGGAGACTGCTTTTTTCGTTTCTCAGTTTAGCCTTCGTTTTGCTCCATCTTATAAGGGCCGTTCTAGTTCTTCTAATTTTCCTCCCAAAGCTATACAAGGTTCTCTTAGAAGGAGGAGAGTCCCAGCCTTTACGGATAGTTTGGGGATATTTGTCATCCAACAACCATTTGATTTCAAATTTAAATTCTTTCTTATATTTCCTAGAGAAACCAAAAGGGAAAAGGATGATCGGAGCATGGTCCGAAGCAAGCGCGAGGTCCATTAGACCCAGAGCTTTTGGGAAGGCTATGCTCCAGCCAGTGGAACACAAAACGCGATCCAGTTTCTCAAGAATAGAGTTTTCACCGCTTCTCTGATTGTACCAAGTAAAACAACCTTCCTTAATTGGTAATTCTATTAATCTAGTGGAATCAACAAAATTCGAGAAACAATGGGCCTCATCGGGGTTAAAGGGGTTATACCCTTCCTTCTCCTCCTGTCTGATCACCATATTGAAGTCACCCATAACGAGCCATTTAGCATCAGGTGATCTACGGAACTACGATAACCCTTCCCAAAAGGCTTGCTTTTCTTCTATGTACGGGGACCATATATGAAGGTTCCAAACCATTCATCACCATTATTTAAAATTACTTTCGTATCGATAAAATTCTTATTGTGTTTAAGAATAGTGATTCTTGCGTCACATGTCCACCATAGGGCTAGTCCGCCTGCAATACCCTGTGGCTCCACATATAATTTTGGAGCTTACTTATTATTGTCATTTATTTACAACTTAGACATTTTTTAGAAATATAACATGTATTTTTCAATTATTTTTTTATTTTTTATGAAATGAAAGAATATTATTATGTGCATTAATAAAAATTCCTCTAAACATAGTCGGAGTAAAAGAATACACATAATAATACTAATATACCTAATACATAAAAGCATTCACGAAAAACCCCGAACCAAATAAACAACATAGACAAAGGTACTGTCATTAACAAAAACTATCCCTAAACACTATGGCCGGCCTGCAGGAGCAGTAAAATATTACTCGAGGGAAGAGTGAGGAAGAGGGTCCCCAAATTCGCACATACACATTCCAAGCAATAGCATTGACCACTGAATTTTCGGTTCTGTACACATGTTAGAACGAGACCTCCCAACTTCGGCGACATAACTCCCCAATGTGTAGGAGGAAACCATGAATCCCACGCTACCCATCTTTGCGACTAAGAACGCAAAAAGCCTCTAAATTATTTGATTCTACAATTAAACGTTGAATTCTAAAATTTCATACACACAACAAACTAATGTAAATATCCCAATATTCAACTTCAAGCACCAAACAAACACCGATGAATCTCGCAAATCCATCACCAAATGCATTGTAAATATGGTGTGTTTCTCTTTAAATAAATTTAATACAAGTATTTGTTAATACTTAATATTACATATTTGATGCTTATATTTGTTAAAAATCACACAAAATGGTTTGTATAAAATATCTTTTAAATAATGAATTAATTAATTTAAATTACAATTAATTTATTTTAATATTATAACAAATTGTATTATGAAATCTAACATTATAATTTTTAGGGAAAACTACATATGTGGTTATCCAGCTATCACCCTTTTTCCTGTTTTGGTCTCTCAATTAATTTTTTCGTTAGACTCGCCCTTCTCGTCAGATACTTTTCTTGTTTTGGTCTCCTCTGTTAAAAACCTAACAATGATGCTAACATAGATTTTTTTAATATTTTTAATATTATTTTATTATTTTCTCTTTCCTTCGTATATGAATTTTTTAAAATTTTTATTTAAGCCAATGTGGTGGTGACACATATTACCGCCTAAAAAAATTAGATTGAAGGGTGGGATGAGAAGTAAACCTGTGTCATTCATGACACCATGTGGGTGCATTAGCTGCTGGACTAAACCTCGTATATAGTCAAATTTTACCACAAACTAGTTTTAAATTATAGAAACGAACCCCAAAAATTATAAATATAAATGACGAGAAATCAAAGCCAGGTCGCCTTGAAAATACTAGCAAGAATTTAGCCACTACGCTAAATATTATACATGATCACAGTTTCACTACAATTTAATTACAATTGTAAAAACAAACCCAAAATAAACACATATATTTCGAATGTCATTTGAATATTTTTATCCACTTTAATTTTTAATTCATGATTATTTTTTCTCATATTTTTACCCAGTTTTACGGGAATAATTTATAATAAATACATTTAAATTAAACTGTTTTTAAATAGAAACACTAATTTCATAATAAATATATATTATGAATTTATATTAATTAAACAAAACTTTAAAATATTTTAAATCTTATTGTTTAACATATACTTTTACTTTTAAAAGTAAAATCAATAAACGTTAATTCTGAAATAAAATAAAAGTAGATAAAAATATTCCAATGGTATTCGAAATATATGTTTATTTTGGGTTTCCTTTTATAATTTAAAATCAAGTTGTATTGATATATCATCATGAATAATTTACTTTTCGATTTTTGGGTTCTTCTCGCTATTTTAAAACAGATATTGTTGCAGACATGGTCCCTTCTGCAGGTCCAGAGGCGGCTCCTACAAATGCGGCCCAGGAGATCTCCCTGGTCGGGAATGAGCCAACCATGCGCAGAGGAGGCAGAGAGAGGAAGACGCCACGTGGCCTAACCGACTTTGTCTTATACTAGGAGGTTGTTAACGATTTTTGCTTAAATGGCTCGGGCTGTGAGCCATAATGGACATGAAAAACCTGAAAACTTGTTTCTTTTCTGCCATTGCTAATCGAATCACCCTCCCTTCTTCTTCCTCATTTCGTGCATCCACTGTGGACCATAACAGTTTGGTGCTTTCATTGCCGACTCTACCATGGTAAACAACACCGAGTCCATCCGTTCCCTTCAAGACACCACCACACGCCATGAACAAACCCTTACCTTCCTCGAAACACACGCAGCCAACCAGGACAAATGGAATGCCACGACTCAGGTTACGATGCAGGAAATGGCTAAACAGCTCCAGACAATCGCGACTCAGTTGGGAGCATTCCAGCTGGGAGCTTCAGCCGCCACATCAACCGGCGGCGACATCTCTGTCGATAGCACGCTGCACAAAGGCAAAGCGAAAGCCCACAGCTCCTCCGACAATACGTTTCCCTTCCCACCCAAACCAGTACAAGTCGAGTTGCCAATCTTCACCGGGGATGATCCTGAGGAGTGGATTTCCTCCGTGACGGACTTCTTTGATTTTTACGGGACAGACGACCACCATCGCGTTACGATGGCATCGTTCTGCATGACAGGCACAACGAAGAAGTGGTTTCGTTGGATGCAGCAGCAACGCCAACTCGCTGGTTGGGGCCACTTGGTTGACGCGATCCGCAAACGCTTCACCATCATGGAGATTGAATCCCCTGCCGGCCAACTGTCGAAGTTGATGCAGACAACAACAGTGGCGGATTATCAGTCCCGTTTTGAGGACTTGGCGTTGCGTACCTCGAACCTCTCGGATGAGTTCTTTTTGGACTTCTTCACATCCGGCCCACGAACGGATATTAAGAATGAGGTTCTGGGCCATCGTTCAACTTCCATGGTTGAGGTTCAAGCCCTGGCACGGTTCCACGAAGCACGGATCCACGAGCGGCGTTCTTTTTCGTGTTGGTCACCCTCCAAACCCCACCTCTGTTGCCCACTCCGAGCGCTCCTGCACCAGATCCAAAAGGTCTACCGGGTCGCCCCCCACCACCAGAAATCGGGCCACTACCCGTCCGACGGATTTCTTCTGCTGAAGCCCAGGCCCGACGCCTCAAGGGCTTGTGTTTCTACTGCGATGACAAATATGTCCCGTGCCATAAATGCAAAGCCCCCCAACTATTTTTGTTAGACGACTCCGCTGACCAGATGGATCCCATGCCCCCGACCGATGACACTGTTGACACACCATCTCCGCCCATCGACGAGAATTCCACGGTCTCATTTAATGCTTTAGCTGGCTGTGCCACCCCAAATACACTACGCATCCACAGGAAAATCCAGGGTAACCTTGTACGCATTCTTATTGACGGCGGCAGCACCCATAACTTCATACAGTCGTGAGTTGCCAAGTATCTGGGATTGACCGTCTCTGCGGCTCCGCACTTCAGAGTCTTCGTGGGTAGTGGCCAACGCTTACAACACGAAGGCTGTGCTCGTGCAGTCAAGGTCCTGGTCCAAGGCACTGAGCTCACTATCGATTTCTACATTTTGCCACTTGAAGGAGCTGAGGTGGTGTTGGGTGTGGCCTGGATGGCTACCCTGGGTCCCATTACCATGAATTTCGCAACGTTGACTTTCCAGTTTCACCATGGCAACGAATACCATTGCTGGCAAGGTGACACTGACATCGGACCTCAATCGATCCACCTGCAATCTCTCCGTCGTCTCTCAAAGACCGGTGCGATAGCTGAGCTATTTCAGCTACATATTGACAACCCAGCACCTTCTCCAACTTTGCCGGACTGTGAGGACTTACGCGATCTGTTAGCAGAATTCAGTGAGGTCTTTGAACCGGTTCACAGTTTACCTCCTCAGCGTACTCACGACCACGCCATCCACCTCGAGCCCTCCTCTAAACCAGTCAACGTCCGCCCGTACCGTTACCCTCACTTCCAGAAAAATGAAATTGAGAAATAGGTTCAACAGATGCTTCATGCAGGCCAGATTCACCCCAGCACAAGCCCTTTTTTGTCCCCTGTGTTACTGGTCCGTAAGAAGGACGGTACGTGGCGGTTCTGCGTAGATTATCGCGCTCTCAACGTGATCACTGTTCGAGACAAGTTTCCCATCCCAACAGCTGATGAGCTCTTCGACGAACTGGGCAAGTCCTGCTTCTTTTTGAAACTTGATCTGCTCGCCGGATATCATCAAATACGGGTTCGCGATGAAGACGTTCACAAGACTGCGTTCCGCACGCATGACGGCCACTTTGAATTTCTGGTCATGCCGTTTGGCCTCACCAACGCCCCATCGACGTTCCAGGCGACAATGAATGCCATCTTCCGCCCGTTCCTACGTCGATTTGTGCTCATTTTTCTGGATGACATCCTCGTGTTCAGTGGCAGCTGGCAGGAGCATCTTCTCCACTTATGCAGCATTCTGCAAACACTGAAAAACCATGGCTTAGTGGCCAAGCAATCGAAATGTTCTTTGGTCAAGAAACGGTCGAGTATTTGAAACACGTGGTATCTCGACACGGGCTAGCTATGGATGACTCCAAGGTTGCTGCTATTCGAAACAAGCCAGTCCCTACAACGGTCAGAGACGTTCGTGCGTTCTTGGGTATCTCCGGCTACTATCGTCGTTTCATCCGCGGGTATGCTACAATCGCAACGCCTATCTCCGATTTGTTGAAGCACTCCGATACATTCAGTTGGTCTCCGACAGCACAGACAGCTTTCGAACTTTTGAAGTCCGCCCTCGTGTCAGCCCCTGTACTTGGTCTTCTAGATTTCGACAAAGAATTTGTTGTCGAAACGGATGCCTCCGGCGTCGGCATTGGCGTGGTGTTGACACAGGCCAATAGGCCACTGGCTTTCTTCAGCCAAAAGCTGAGCCCCAAGATGCAAGCAGCCTCGACATACCACCGGGAAATGTACGCCATCACTCAGGCCGTTGGCAAATGGCGTCAGTACCACCTCGGCCGTCGTTTTGTGATCATCACCGACCAGAAAGCTCTCCGCGAACTAACTCAGCAAACTATTCAAACTCCGGAGCAGGAGCAGTGGCTTGCGAAACTAATTGGGTTTGACTTTGAAATTAAATATCGGCCGGGCAAGATGAATACAGTGGCCGACGCGTTGTCTCGCGAAGGTAGTGCCCACTTGTTGGCATTTTCTAGCCCATCCTTTGGCATATTGGATGACCTTCGCACTGCTCTTCAGCACGACCCTGACCTACTGCAGATCCTGACCAACATCTCCGCCGGACATGTATCTCCCCCTGGGTACTCTGTCAAACACGAGCTTCTGCTCTTCAACAACCGAATCGTGGTCCCCAATGAAAGCTCCCTACGCTCTCGACTTCTTTGTGAATTTGACTGCTCGAAAGTTGGCGGGCATGCTGGCATATCTCGTACATTTCACCGACTGTCGGCACAATTTTTCTAGAATGGGATGCGCAAGGAGGTACGCCGTTTTGTTTCAGAATGCCAGACATGCCAGACCATGAAAAGCGACAGCCTGGCTCCGGCGGGGTTACTCCAGCCCCTACCGATACCACAACAGGTGTTTGAAGACATCTCTTTAGACTTCATCATTGGCCTTCCCTGTTCTAACGGTAAAGAGGTCATTTTGGTGGTCGTTGACCGGTTGACCAAATATGGCCACTTTTTTGCCCATGCCGGCACACTACGACGCACCCTTGGTCGCCAAAGTTCTGCTCCATGGCGTCGTGAAACTGCATGGCATCCCACGTTCGATGGTCAGCGATAGGGATCCAATATTCACCAGCACCATCTGGACGGAACTCGCTCGTCTTCAGGGCACAGAGCTATGCCTCAGCTCCGCCTACCACCCACAGTCCGACGGTCAAACGGAGGCCTTGAACCGTTGTCTGGAGATGTATCTCCGTTGCATGACTGGCAACGAACCACGCAAGTGGGAACAGTACCTAGCTTGGGCGGAGTTCTGGTACAACACGACCTACCAAGCATCAGCCGGAATGACTCCCTTTCGCGCGCTATATGGACGTGACCCTCCTACACTGCTGTCTTACACGAAAGGTGGTTCCCTCAACCCTCAAGTCGACTCCGCCCTGCAAGATCGAGACGAAATACTGCGTATCCTGAAACAGAATTTAGCTCAGGCTCAGCTTCGAATGAAGAACCAGGCCGACAAACGACGCAGAGAGGTCGAATTGCAGATTGGAGATTGGGCTTTCATCCGCCTCCAACCCTACCGCCAACTGTCTCTTCGACTGGCCAAGCATACCAAGCTCAGTCCCCGGTTCTTTGGCCCCTACAAGGTTACCCATCGCATCGGACCAGTGGCTTATCGTCTCAACCTTCCAGCAACGGAGAATGATAGTTGAGTGACCACCGTATAGTTTTTAACGGAGAGAGACTAAAACAGAAAAGATGTCTGACGGAAAGAACAATTTTGACGTAAAAATTAGTTGAGTGACCAAAACAAAAAAAGAATGATAGTTGAGTGACCACCGTATAGTTTTCCCTAATTTTAACATTTGACATTATTCAATAAATACAAGTATACAATGTCCGATATTTGACAAATATAAAGAGTAAATTAATTTAAAAAAAATGCATGTATTGTATTTATAAAACTAACGAATTTAAATATCAAATATATAATGTTTGATAAATATCAAATCTGTTCAAAATATTAAAAAAAGTGAAAATTTCAAAGGAATAGACAATTTTGTAAAGGAAAATTCTACGACTTACAACGAACACAGTTGAATACCATTAACGTTGAACATCATTGAACATTATTAAATTAATTAATAAAGATTAAAAATCTCAAGGACTCAACATACAATTTTAAATTATTTAAAGTAAAATTTTAATTAAATTATTATATATATATATATATATATTATATTTTTAATATTTTTTAAATAAATGAATCAAATATCAACCTTAGTCAATTTTAAAAATAAAAACCCTAAACCCTAAACCTAAAACCATAAACATAAAATTTCAAACCATAAACATTATACCTTAAATTCGAAAATTAAAAAATATAATATATGTTCATCGGTTAAATCACTTGTACACCATTCTCATCTTATTACGGTTTTTGTTTGAATCTTTTTTTTTTTATTTATGTAATGGAGTTTCTGCATCTAATTTAGCAGCATTTGTGTTATGAATTTCTAGTTGGGTAATTATTCATCGATGGAAGGTGCCGTTTACTGCAAGCCTCATTTTGAGCAACTCTTCAAGGTGTTATTAGCGGCATTAATGGTTTAGGGTTTGGAGTTTTTTAAATGGTCTAAGGTTAGTATTTGATCTAATTATTAAAAAAATTTAAAAATATAATATTTATAGAAAATAATTTAATTGAAAATTTATTTTAAATAATTTATAATTATATGTTGAGTCCTTGAGATTTTTAATCTTTATTAATTAATTTAATGGTGTTCTACGATGTTCAGTATTAGTGGTGTACAGCGGTGTTCGTCGAGCGTGGTAGACTCATCATTTTGTAAATATGAGTATAGTTGGGGGAATTACATTGGGGGTAGTCGCTTGGATAAAAACCGTGCCCTTTTTCGGTGCTTCTTTCTATGCGCAACACTAAAAAATAAAATAAAAATTTCAAGTACTAACTTTAAATTCTAAATCTTAAAATCTACACCATATACCCTAAAAATACACCATACCTCAAATTTTCTAAACCCTAACCATAAACCCTAACCTTAAACCCTAAAGCCTAAACTTAATTTTTAATATGGGGCATAGATAGATGCACCGAAAATGGGCAGAAGATTTCTATTCGAAGCAGGGACAGACGCAAGACTTTAGATTAGGGGGCGAACCTATAAATTTCTAGGAGGGGCGAACTTATAAAAATTTAGGGGGAGGCGAGAATAGATTTTCAATAGAAAATACATAGAAAAACTTTAAAAATAATTTAAGTCGTATAAAAATTTTAAATTTTTAAGGGAGCGACCGCCCCACCAACCTCTAAGTCCATCCCTGATTCAAAGTCGCTTTACCTTAGCCACACCTCCAAGAATTAAAACCGTTCAAAAAGGGAAGTTCCGGGAGCGATCAACCTTTCTATCGGCTGACGTGGCCTCTTGCTTTATCCCACGTGGCATTCCCTTTGATTTTTTATTTTTAGTGTGGCACTTTACTGAATTTACCACTCGTTTTTTTTTTTGATTCTTCAATTATTTTGTTTTCACTTCCTCTTACCTCAATTTCTTTGTATGAAAGAAGGAAACGAGCAACATGCCCAGATAAACTATAAACTTAAACAAAACTAAGTGACAACATCTTCCTACAGAAAGAAGCAGTGCATCCGATGGAGGGCATAAAAAATTTTGACTCCAAAATCCTCCGGTTTGGTAAATTTTGCTAATCTGTCCGCAACCTTGTTATCATCTCGCATCACATGTTGAAATCGGACTGTCCATCCACGACGCATTAACTCATCAATATGCAGCAGCAAAGAAGACGATCTTTGGCCACTACCACGAGAACTTAGAATAAGGAGGGCGTTCGAACTATCAACCTCGACCACTATATTCCGCAGCCCCCAATCCCATGAACAGGAGAGTCCAATATAAACTCCCCAAAGCTCAGCATCAAGTTCAAAACATACGCAAAGCCGGCCCTGGGGCAGGTCGAACTGGTCGACCGCCCAGGGCCTCATTTTTCTTAATTTTTACTACCTTAAAATTATAATAGAAAAATGCCTCAAAATCTAATTATAATATTAGAAAGCGACCTCCATTTTGAGCCATAAATAACAAGTAAACTAAATAATAATTTGGTTATAATATTAAATAGAGTCCCTTCTTTTTTTTTTTAAACTTCTTTTACTACTTAAATGGTTATAGTTTAATTTTAATTTTTTTTAATAGTTAGTATTAGCCATTGGGGGTCTAATTTTTTTTTCAATACTTGTTATTTGAGGCTCAATTTCCCCCCAATATTTGTTATTATGGACTTACTCTTAAAATTCATTTTTTCAATATTTGTTATGTGAAGCCCAATTTTCTTGATATTTATTATTATGGACATACTCTTTAAATTCATTTTTTTCAATACTTGTTATTTGGGGTCCAATTTTTTTCAATACTTGTTACTAGAGGCTCAATTTTCTCAATACTTTGTTATTATGAGCTACTCTTAAAATTTATTTTTTCAATATTTTTATTAAGGGACCAATTTTTTCAATACATGTTATTTGATGCCCAATTTTTCTTGATATTTTTTCTTAGGGACCTACTCTTAAAATTCAATTTTTCAATACTTGTTATCTAGGCTCCAATTTTTCCAATACTTGTTATTTAGGGTCTAATTTTCAATGCTTTTAATTATAGATTAATTTTCCCCCAACATTTGTTATTAGAGACATACTATTAAAATTAAAGAAAATTCAATATTTGTTTAGGGCCTACTTTTAAAATTTATTTTAAAAATATTTATTTATTAGGGGCCTACTATTAAAAATTTAAATTTTTTTAAAATTTATTGTTATGAGCTTAATTTTCCAATTAACTTAGGGCCTCTAAAATCTCAGGACCGACTGTGAACATACGCCAATAAATTTCACAAACCCACAAATCAGTTGCGATTGTGATCCCGTATTGCACCACCACACGAAGCAAATCCATCATTCAAATTTCGTGCACCATTAGTATTAAGCTTGTACCAACCTTCACAAGGCGGTGTCCAATGGCTCTGTCTTCTATCCAAGTGTTGCATCTGTCCTGCAATAGATCCGACATTCTCTAACGCCCTCACAGCGAGCAATTTCAATTGACGAATCTATTCAAGTACGAACCGATTATCCTCTAATTGATCATAAAAAACGACATAGTTACGTTGAAGTCATAGGTTCCAAACCACAGCTCCAAACATTAAGCCCCACTCACTACCATCCCTTGCAAAGTAATCAAATATAATTGGTTAAGTTCGTACTAATCTATGTGCTGAACTTCATGGATACAAATTCATGAAGTTTCTTCGGTCGGATCAGCACCTGCCATACCGCTAACGTTGCAGGACAAGTTTGCAGCACATGGTGAACATTTTCACAGCTTGCGTGACAAATAGGATACTCACTACAACCCTCTATACTGATGGAATAAGTTCTATACCATGTCAGATTCACCATGAATGGGGCCAAGGCGAATACCATAGGCGCACTTGATTGTTAATTGGTTACCGACACAACCTAGCCATCCTCAGTCCCATGTTGGTTGTTGGCCTCTTGTTAGTAGCTATACGTAACAACAACGGTTAGGGCAACTTGTGCTGGAATTTCGGCCAAAGCCATTCTCCCAATGGACTTACCATGTTCGCAACAGTGACCCGCTCCAAGTAAGGAACACTGTATGGTGGTACGAGCTTGTATAGTGGACTGATGCCATCAACCCATAAATCAAACCCAAAGTCGATAATAGTACCTTGCCCTACATTCCAAATAAGATTTTTTCGTACATCATCCCATATTTGGCGCGAAGAAAACGCACTCACAGAGCATACTTTTTTGCGAGCAGTTTCAATGCTAACTTCATGATGAAAGCTTCATTTTGAGCATGTAATTTACGGAACCCGAGTCCACCAAACTCAAAAGGACAACAAACATCATCTCATTTAACCAAGTGAACCCTTTCCTCTTTCTTACGTAATTCCCTACACAAATCTATGTATCAATTTTTTCAGCTTTGAACATATCTTTTTAGGAATAATTGTCGACTGCATGGTGTAAGTTGGGATGGTCACAAGGACAACTTTAGCAAGAGTAATTCGACCAGCCTAGGATAGAGATTTTGCTTTCCAACCACTCAACTTTTGTTGGACCATTTGAAGTAAGTAGCTATATGAAGCCAAAGTCACTCTTTTATGAAGCAAACAAACCCCGAGATATTTCCCAAGGTCCGATACCTCATTAAACCCAAAAGATTCGCTAATGTTATGTCTCAATTCCTCTGGTACATTCTTTGAGAAAAAATATATTATTTTTTCCCGACTCACTTTGTGAGCGAAACCATTCCAGAAGCGATCATGTGTATGGTATCATATTATCGGCGAAAATATATGGAAAATGCATGGACTTTCACAAGATGTGCGAAAAGGTCTCTAACGCCCGCGTGTAATCTCCAAATTAATAGTTTGCGCCAAAAGTTCTATACACAAGACAAAGATGTAAAGAGACAACGAGTCTCTCTGTTGAATATCCCAAGAAGGTGTAAAAGATTCAGTCATGAACCTATTCTAAAGAACTTGTGTAGATACTGAGGAAATAAAATACATGATTAGATGTCGCAAAAAACTGGAATCCTAATATCTAAAAGTGTATCATTGATAAACCCCCGTTCAAGCCTATTATATGCTTTTTCAAAGTCAATCTTAATGCTCATCTAAATCCTTTTCCATGTCTTTTGCCTCATTAAGTGAATAACATCTTGAGTAATGACGATGTTATCCATGATAAACCTCTCTTGTTCGGTTATCTGTGACCTATATAGTAAGAAAGGCTTCAAACGATTCATTATGATCTTCGTGATTGCCTTGTATACCACTGTACAAGGGTTGATAGGTCAAAATTGAGTAATACATTGTGGTACAAGTACTTTAGAGAGCAGAACCGGTAGTTAGGCCTGTCCATTCACAAGTGTGGCATGTGACACGTCACATGGCCTCAAAATTTGAAGGTCTTAACACTTCGGAAAAAAAATTCTGCTAACCCAAAAAATTAATTTCCTAATTTTCTCTCTGTTGAGTTGATCACACAATTGCAAATGGCCAAGAGGGGGTGAATTGGCGATAAAAAAATTGGTGGGTGAAAATATGAAAAATTAGAATGTGACACAAGGCAATTAGAGTGGTTCAAGTTCTCAAAACGAACTCTACATCCACTACCTTAGTTCCCACTAAGGATTTTCAACCAATTCACTACTTGAATTCTTCCCCTTTTCTTGGAAGAGGAGGGAACCTTACAATTTGATTAAGCTTTCTACCCAAAGCTTAATTCACTCACTTTTACAAAGAGAAGTATTTGGTAAACTCTAAAAGTTCCTCTCAAAGGATGATTGTTTACCCAATTACAATTTCACACTCCCCAAACTCACAATAAAAGATTACAATGAGAATACAAGAGTTGGGTACAAGAATTTGACTCTAAAGATACAAAGTTTGGATTTGAGTGCTTTGATGTTGCTTGTAGGTTCAATAGTTGTTGCTTGTACAATTGAGACTTGTTTGTATACTTTTGCATTGAATTCTAGCCGTTTGGGTAGTTGGGATCATCAATAGAGCCGTTGGGATGCAATTTCTCGCAATAAATGCAGCTCAGTTGCCTACCGTATCGGTACGGCTAGGGGGAGTATCGGTACCTGTATCAAAGAAGAAAGAGCCATTGTGATTGAAAACATCGTGTATCGATATGCTTAGAGTGCGTATTGGTACGATTTTTAAAGGGAGTATCGCTACGGAAGGGCGTATCGATACGGAATTTTCTCACTGGAATCCCAACTTTGGTTTTGATAAAAAGCGTATCGGCACGCCTACTTAGCGTATCGGTACGGTATAACAGTCATTTAAATTTTTGGGATACCAACTAACTGACAAGCCAACGGTCGAAAATTAAATGCAAAGATTTTGCAAAGATAAGCAGATCGTATCGATACGGTTGCAAAGCGTATCGATGCGGTATCGTTTAAAGTCTTGCCTATATAAATATCGTATCGATACGGGGAATACTGTATCGATACGTTATGGTCTATTAAAATTTCAGTGACTAAAAACCGTATCGATACGCCTAAGGGTATCGATACACCTGGGCGTTTTGCTGAAGTTTGGCTTGAACATACATAAAAAGACTTAGTAGATTTTTAACATTTAAGAGAGTTTTGTCTTGAAGTATAATTTGGTTCAAAAAGACTTGTCAATAGTGAGACTTTGAAGAGTACTTAAAAATTTATTATTTTACAAATAAGTCCATAAGTCTAGGTGTTATATCAAAATCAATTTTGGTTTCACAATCTCCACCTTTTTGATATAATAAAACCACATATAAATTTTTAAGTTTTTGAAACTTTTGAAAAACTTTATCCCCCTTAATTTAAGATGGATTTTCAAAATCAATTTTAAGTTTTCAAAAAATTGGCTCTATAATCCTTCTCCCCCTTTTTGTTAGATCAAACATAAGCACAAGGACAATAGCAACAACAATATGATAAACTTCAAAGAAAACTTCAAATTAAAAGCAACTTAATAGTTCAAAGCAAACTTCAAAAAGAAAAGCAACATAATAGTCCAAAATTAGATCCTAAAACATAAATAAAAGGCATAAAGTACTAAATATAGGTGCAAAAGCTAAAAAAAACTAAATGACATGAGATGATATGCAAAAAGCTACTCGTCTGCATCATCATCATCTTCTTCGTCCTCTTCATCCTCATCGTCTCGAGTAGGTTGATTCCTCCTATTTTGGTTAAGCCAAGCACCATGGAAGGCGGTGAGAGAGACATCCATGGAGTTTTGTTGAAGAGGGATGACTTTCATTTGATCCTCCAATGATGTGAAACGAGTGTCAAAGCCCTTGACTTGATCTTCCAAAGAGGTGAGCCGAGTACTAATGGCGGCAAACCCGGTTTCCATGTTTGTGAACTTCTCATTGAGGAATGTCATTAAGTTGTCCATGGAGGAAGACACAATCGGAGCTTGTTGAGAGCTTGAAAGAGCATGTGGAGCATTAACCAGAGCATCTTGTTGAGGAGCATGAGGGATACGAACCCATTCGTTGTTAACATAGAAGAAAGGAGCACGAGATAGAGAACGTTCATCGATAGGTTGGCCAAGGGGTTTGGGAAAATCTTGTGAACAATCAATCTCAAGGGGATGGAATAGGGAACTCAAAGCCGTAGAATAGTAAAAGGATTTGACTTGGTCGGTATGACGGTGTTGAACGAGATAGACAAGGTCGGCAAGCATAATTTGACAAAGGTTTAGACGGTGACCCTCTCTAAAGCACCTAAGCCAAAAATCATCGACTTGGCGAATTGTGGAAAATTTCCCTCCCGATGGACGCAAAAACCAAGTAATGACGAGATGAAGGATACAATTATGAGCATTTAAGACTTTGACGGAACCTAAGGGACCTTGACCTAAGGACTTTTCATCATCAATTCCTACATTTTCAAAACCAAAAGCCTTGTAAAGAACATTTTGATCAATTTGAAAGATTTTGCCCATTACATGTGACTCGATTGCAATGACATGTTCTCTAGCCTCATCATGAATACATATAGCATTTGAAACGACGATGATGACCAAGTTCCTATAGAGAATGAAAGGAAGATTTAAAAAGTTGATAAATTTCCATTGCCTAATCAAAGGGAGGTATTGAAATTTAAAACGGGCAGAGTTTAAAAACGGTAGAGACACAATACGTTCTTCCCTAAGAGTGAAACCTTAAAAAAGTTTGTAACGAGACATATCTGCGGGGTTAGGAAAACTACATTAGAGAATATAAAGGAGATTTGGTTTAGGGTTACCCTCTTCGTCATCAATGGGATCGGAAGTGGCAAGGTGACGTTTAACTCTCTTTTTCGGTGCCATAACCCTGAAAAAACACATCAAAACGATTCGAATATGTATGCAATTAACATCTTATCCAAACCAATAGATTCTAATAGTTCAAGGTAATTTTAAAAGACAATTTTATTGTTAATATATATATATATATATATATACACATATGCTAGAAAAGATTCTAAAAAAATTGGAAAAACAGATTAAAAAATACGATGAGGAAATATATTCGAATGAAAAAAAATTATTTTGAAAAATTTTGGTAAAAATTTTGAAACCCATGTTATAAAAATATGTTTTGTACAAAAACTAAGTTGAAACAATTATAAAAATCAAACGAAAATAAAAGAAATAAAAGAGAAAAAGTTTATACCTTGAATTGTTAGATTGGATGAATGTGGTGATGTGAATGCACTTAGATTGTTGACAAAACTTAGCTTTGATGTGGAGATCAAAAACCCTCAACGAATTTTTAAGTTTGATGGAAAAATTGAAGGATTGGGGGGGGGGGGGTTATAGAGAGGTGCAGCTAGGGTTTGTAGAGAAAAATAGGGGTTTAAATTTTTGAAGTGTTTTGTAAAAGCAGCCCTAAATAAACTCTCCGTCGAGACCATATCGGTACGCTTGTAGAGTTATCGATATGCTTTTTGCCCTAATTTTTAATTCGACGTTATTACCATATCGATACACGGTACCGTATCGGTACGTTTTGACCTGGATTACTTCCCTTGGCTTATCTGTATCGATACGTGGGTTCGTATCGATACACATTTAGCTTTTAAGATTTCCCTTTGATGAACCCGTATCGATACGCTTCAGCCGTATCGATACCACTTTACCAGATGAGGCATTTTTGACAGTTTTAAGATAAAAAAAAATCCAACTTTAAACGTTCCTAAATGCATGTATATGACATAAGAACAAGTTTCAATGGCTATAATTAATGCATTCTCCCCGTAGCAACATGTATAGAAGCAAAAAGAAACAATTCAACATAAGCATGGATGTCAATCAATTTCAAGCAAATTTTTGACCATTTGAGACCTAAAAAGGGTCAAGAAAGGCTAGTTAAACCTAACTCTCTCATAAGGGTCCAAAAACGCTCTTTATCTAAAGGCTTTGTGAATATATCCGCTAATTGGTTCAAGGTATCAACATATTCTAGAACAACACCATTTTTCAACACATGGTCTCTAATGAATTGATGTCTAATTTCTATGTGTTTGGTTCTAGAGTGTTGGATGAGATTCTTAGTGAGACAAATGGCACTAGTGTTGTCACACCTAGGGGTATAGTTTGTACTTCAACACCATAATCTAAGAGTTGTTGTTTCATCCAAAGGACTTGAGCACAACAACTCCCTAAGGATATGTACTCTGCTTCAGTGGTAGGTAAGGCTACGCTATTTTGTTTCTTGGAGAACCAAGATACGAGCATACTACCTAAAAATTGGCATGTCCCGGAGGTACTTTTCCTGTCTATCTTACACCCCCCATAATCCGCATCCGAATAAGCATGAAGGCTAAAGGAAGAATCCTTAGGATACCAAAGGCCTAAGTTAGGTGGGTCTCCAAGGTATCTAAAAATTCTCTTAATGGAAACTAAGTGTGATTCTCTAGGACTAGCTTGAAACCTAGCACACAAGCAAACACTAAACATGATATTCGGTCTACTTGCGGTAAGGTAAAGCAAAGAACCTACCATGGATCTATAAAGCTTAGAATCAACACACTTACCTCCTTCATCTTTGTCAAGCTTTATAGAAGAGCTCATAGGTGTGGCTTGAGGCTTTACATTCTCCAAGCTGAACTTTTTGAGCATATCGTTCACGTAATTAGCTTGATTTATGAAGGTGATATCTTTCCTTTATTTGATTTGGAGTCCCAAAAAGAATTAGAGCTCCCCCATCATGCTCATCTCGAACTCACCTTCTATTAGCTTAGAAAATTCTTTGCAATAACATTCATTAGTAGAACAAAAATGATATCATCAACATAGATTTGTACTACTAAGATGTCATTATTATATCTTTTTATAAAAAGTGTAGTATCCACCTTACCTTTTTCAAAACCCTTTTCAATTAAAAAGTTTGAAAGTCTTTCATACCAAGCTTTAGGAGCTTGTTTTAGACCATAAAGTGCTTTAGTTAGTTTGAACACATGATTTGGAAATTTTGAATTCTCAAAACCCGATGGTTGTTCAACATACACTTCTTCATTTATAAAACCGTTTAGAAAAGCACTTTTCACATCCATTTGAAAAAGCTTGAAATCATGGTAACATGCAAATGCCAAAAGCATCCTAATGGCTTCCATCATAGCTATGAGTGCATATGTTTCATCAAAATCAATCCCCTCTTCTTGAGTGTAGCCTTGAGCAACAAGCCTAGCCTTGTTTCTCACTATATTACAATTTTCATCTAGTTTATTCCTAAAGACCCATTTAGTTCCTATAGTAGATTGATTACTAGGCCTTTCAACTAATGTCCAAACTTTACTTCTCACAAATTGATTTAATTCCTCTTGCATGACCAAAATCCAAAAATCATCTTTTAATGCTTCTTTGATATTTTTAGGTTCAATGCATGAAAGAAATGCAACATAGTTCATTAATTTGAGAGATGGTCTAGTAGTTACCCCCTTGGATGGATCACCCAAGATTTCACCACCTTTGACATAGTTGAACTCCCTTGGGTAAGATACCTCATTTTCCTCAAGAGCCAAATCCTTCAAGGCTTAAAGAGGTGGATCTTGTGCATCTTCATCTTTAGTTGTAATCGCATCCACCTTTGACCTTTGACCTCCATCAATGGCATCAAGAATCCTTATATCATCATCACAAGTTTCCTTATTCGGAAGGAGGTTATCATCGAAAACAACATGTATAGACTCTTCTACTACTAAAGTTCTTTTATTAAATACACGATAGGCTTTAGAGTTTAAAGAATACCCCAATAAAATAGCTTCATCACTTTTAACATCAAATTTACCTAAGTTGTCTTTTCCATTATTTAAAACAAAACACTTGCAACCAAATGGATGAAAATAGCTAATGTTAGGCTTTTTAGATTTTAAAATCTCATATGATGTTTTCTTCAAAATTGGCCTAATCATTACTCGATTTATAATGTAGCAAGCGATATTTGTGGCTTCCGCCAAAAAATATTTAGGTAAATTATTTTCACAAAACATGGTTCTAGCCATTTCTTTTAAAGTTCGATTTTTCCTCTCAACTACCCCATTTTGTTGAGGAGTGCGAGGTGCGAAAAAATTATGGCTAATCCCATTTTCATTTAAAAACTCTTCAAAACCTAGATTTTGAACTCGGTTCCATGATCACTTCTAATGTGAGAAATTTTAAGTTCAAGATCATTTTGAGTTATTTTAGAAAATGTGATGAATTTTTCTAAAGCCTCATCTTTTGTACTTAAGAATAGAACCCAAGTAAACCTATAATAGTCATAAACAAGTATAAAAGCATATGATTTACCACTCAAGCTCATAGTTCTAATAGGACCAAAAAGATCCATATGAATCAATTTTAAACATCTACTAGTAGAGACATCATTATTGGATTTAAATGAGGTTCTATGTTGTTTACCCTTAGAGCATGCATCAAAAGTTTTATCATCAGAGAACTTAAGTTTGGGTAAACCTCCAACTAGATTAAGGGAAATCAATTTTTCTAAAACACTCATGCTAGCATGTCTCAATTTTCTATGCCAAAGCCACGAGTCATGTTCATCATGTGCAACTAAACATGTATGTGATGTATGGATGTCATCTAAATGCACCATGTAAATATTGTCTATTCTATGCCCTATGAGCATCAATTGATTTGTTTTAATGTTCACAATTTTGCAATCACTTTTATCAAATAAAACATTAAAACCCTTATCACACAATTGACTAATGTTCAATAAATTGTGTTTAAGACCGTTGACATACAAAACATTTTCAATGAAAATAGAAGAGTGATTACCAATGGAGCCTATTCCTTCAATGTGGCCTTTGGAGTTGTCACCGAACGTTACCACTCCACCACTCTTTGGCTTTAGTTCCACGAATCTACTCTTGTCACCGGTCATATGTCTTGAGCATCCACTATCAAGGTACCATGAGTTTTGGCTTGAAGATTTGGCCTTGTAGCAATGCTCCCCCTACAAGCAAAGAAATCAGGCTTTGATTTTTGGTACCCAAATCATTTTGGGTCCATATGTGTTAGCCCTCAAAACCTTGGTTCCCTTAGGAATCCAAGAAGCAATAGCATTCATGTTATTAGAAATAATGAGTTCCTTAGGAACCCAAACACTCATAATCCTTTGACCTCTGAACTGCTTAGGAAAATTTCTTTGTTTAGGAACAAAAGTTTTTCTTTTTACATATTGGGATTTCGAAGACTTTCCCTTTTCAAAATGGTTTTTTCCAATAGCAATAGATGTTTTAAGATTATCCACTTCCTTTGTGTGATAATCTTGAAAATCAGAAAGAAGTTTTTCAGGATCAAAGTTTTTCCTTTTAAGATCATTTGAAAGATTTACTAAGTACAAAACATTCTTTTCTAATTCCGAGTTAGTTTTTGAAATAGATTCATTTTGAGTTTTTAAATCGGAATGTTTTTCTTGTTTCTCAAAATAGACTCCTTATATTTTCCAACTAACTCATCATAAACCTCTTGCAATTCATCATAAGCATCTTGAAGTTCATCATAGGTAAAATCAAAATTGGATGAGTTAAGGTTCACCTTTGGTTCATCATCAATGGCCATGAGACAAAGATTAGCCACTTCGTCCTCTTCTTGGATGACTCATCGTCACTCCAAGTTGCTACTTGAGCTTTGAGCTTGTTCTTCTTCCCAAAGCTCTTTCTCTTCAATTGAGGACACTCGGAACGGATATGTCCGAATTTTTTGCACTCATAGCAAATGATTTGGTCATTCTCCTCTTCTTTACTCTTGCTCTTGAAGTCTCATTTTCTAATGAACTTTCTTCCATGGTTGGACTTCATAAAGTGAGTGAATCGTTTGGCCAACATGGCCATCTCCTCATCTTCATCTTCACTAGAATCGCTTTTAAGATATGAAGCTTCAAGAGCGATTCCAATCTTCTTCTTGTCAACCTTCTTCTCCTCCATTTTCTTTTCTTCTTCTCTTCCCTTCTTCATGATCTCATGGGTGAGTAGAGATCCAACAAGAGCATCTAGCTTGAGAGTCTTCAAATCTCGAGCTTCAATAATAGTCGTTCTCTTGCTATCCCATGATTCTAGAAGATAGTACAACAATTTTCTCACTAGTTTGTCTTCGAGGATGATCTCACTGAAACCCTTCAACCCATTGACTATGACCGAGAATCGATCAAACATCTTGGAAACACTCTCATCGGGATCCATTTTGAAATTTTCGTAGCTTAGATTGAGTAGCCCGATTTTTGTTTCCTTGACGTCACTAGTTCCCTCATATGTTGTCTCGAGGGTGTCCCAAACTTCCTTGGCATTCTCGATCGAAGACACCTTGGAGTAGATATCCGGACCAAGCGCACAAAAGATGACATGAAGAGCTTTATCATTTACTTGCATCCTTATTCGATCATCTTCGGTCATTTCAGCCTTGACCTTTGGAACAAGTCTTCCTTCACCATCTCTCTTTATCGGTATGAATGGACCTTCTTCAACCACATCCCACACCATGTAGTCGGTAGACTTGATGAAGAGCCTCATCCTATTCTTCCAATATGGGTAGTTATCCCCATTGAAGAATGGTGTCTTGGTGGTAGATTGAGACTCGCAGAGGTTGAAATTGGAGGTGGATGACATTGCTTGACTAGTTGTTGATCAAACACTCCTAGAATCGACTCAAGAGGGTTGTAATCCTTCCATTGAGTGTAGCTCTTATACCAATTGTTGAGTTGATCACACAATTGCAAATGGCCAAGAGGGGTGAAATGGCGATAAAAAATTGGTGGGTGAAAATATGAAAAATTAGAATGTGACACAAGGCAATTAGAGTGGTTCAAGTTCTCCAAACGAACTCTACATCCACTACCTTAGTTCCCACTAAGGATTTTCAACCAATTCACTACTTGAATTCTTCCCCTTTTCTTGGATGAGGATGGAATCTTACAATTTGATTAAGCTTTCTACCCAAAGCTTAATCCACTTACTTTTACAAAGAGAAATATTTGATAAACTCTAAAAGTTCCTCTCAAAGGATGATTGTTTACCCAATTACAATTTCACACTCCCCAAACTCACAATAAAAGATTACAATGAGAATACAAGAGTTTGGTACAAGAATTTGACTCTAAAGGTACAAAGTTTGGATTTGAGTGCTTTGATGTTGCTTGTAGGTTCAATAGTTGTTGCTTGTACAATTGAGACTTGTGTTTATACCCTTGCATTGAATTCTAGCCGTTTGGGTAATTGGGATCATCAATAGAGCCGTTGGGATGCAATTTCCCGCAATAAATGCAACTTAGCTGCCTACCGTATCGGTACGGCTAGGGGGCATATCGGTACCTGTATCACAGAAGAAAGAGCTGTTGTGACTGAAAACATCGCGTATCGATACGCTTAGAGTGCGTATCGGTACGGTTTTTAAGGGGCGTATCGCTACGGAAGGGCATATCGATACAGAATTTGCTCACTAGAATCCCAACTTTGGTTTTGATAAAAAGCGTATCGGTACGCCTACTTAGCGTATCGGTTCAGTATAATGGTCATTTAAATTTTAGGATACCAACTAACTGACAAGCCAACGGTCAAAAATTAAATGCAAAGATAAGCAGATCGTATCGATACGGTTGCAAAGCGTATCGGTACAGTATCGTTTAAAGTCTTGCCCAGATGAATATCGTATCGATACGGGGTAATACTGTACCGGTACGCTATGGTCTATTAAAATTCCAGTGACTAAAAACTGTATCGATACGCCTAAGGGTATCGATACGCTTGGGTGTTTTGTTGAAGTTTGGCTTGAAATACATAAAAAGACTTAGTATATTTTAAACATTTAAGAGAGTTTTGTCTTGAAGTATAGTTTGGTTCAAAAAGACTTGTCAATAGTGAGACTTTGAAGAGTACTTAAAAATTTATTATTTTGCAAATAATTCCATAAGTTTAGGTGTTATATCAAATTCAGTTTTGGTTCCACACTCTCTTATTATCTCAAGAATTTAATTGTAATCCATTCTTCCTAAAAAAATCCACCAAATTTATGGTGTTTAACGGGTAATTTTTTTTTATTTATGTCCATCCTAATTTCAATCTTCTTCAATTACTTTAAATTCAACTACTAGTTAGTGATATTCATCTTCTAAAGGTTAAAAAAGAAAGTTCCTACTACTTTTAATTAGTGTCTTGAAGGTTGAATTTCTAATTGAGGAATTTGAAGATTTTAGAATTCTGATCAAGTTATTGTTTCTCTTAAAAGGAGATTTGATCGATACCAAGACTATGTTTGCTTTTTTTTTGGAGGGGGGGGGTTGTTTACTTCTCATAAGTTGCGGTAACTAGATGATGCGAGTCTAAAGTCCCATTGTGCTTATTTTGAGTCTATTCTTAAGAATAAAGGGCAATATAAGAATGAAAAAAGTGGAAACACTGTGACACTACACACTACACCATCAAATCCAAAAAACTATCAAGATTTAATGGTCAAAAGACTTAATTAATTCAACTTCTTGGTTCAAGGGTTTAATTGATTCAATTTCTTAATTCAAGAGCTTAATTGGGTGCAAAAAAATTAGGGCTTAATTGATTTTTTTTTCTTTCAAAAGTGTAAAGACTTCTTATACCCTCAAACTAGCCAAATTTAGGTTCAAACATTCAAAGTCCAGATTTGACTTTGTCTAACTTGTTTTTATTTTTTATGTTTTCTAACTAATAATAACAATTTGTTTTATTTACTGATGTTATACTTAAATCAAATTATAAGTGGCTTTCCAATCACACACTATATCTTAAACTTTAAAACTCTAAACTTATAGACCATAAATATTATGTTATAGTTATACTTTTTCTATAAATCTTAAACACTAAATCCTCAAACATTGTATTTCAAAAATTAAATCCTTAGAAGAACCTTGCAAAATAATGAAAAAAACAAGTAAACTTCTAATTAAAAACAACATTTAATCAAGTCTTTCGAATTATAAATTACATTTTATTAAGTTAATTTTTTTTGTCAAAGTCTCTAACGATATGTTAAGTGATGATGTGACAATCAACGTAAAAAATAAAAATTTAATAGATGACGTGAAAAATGATAATATATTAAAAATTAATTGGGTGTTGTTTTTCAATTAAGGGTTTAATTGGCGGAATGCGACAACTATCCTTCCCAAAACAACTGTATAAGAAACATTTGTGACACTTGTGAATCACATACAACTTAAGCCTAAGCAATAGGGGTGTTTATTGTTAACCAAAATACTATAAAGGTTAACTTGTATGCTATGTTCTTAATGTAAGTAAAACATATTATTTTTAGATACTATCATTTAATTGAACGAAAAACTTAACTTACATGTTAACTGCTATAGTGTTTTGGTTAATCATAAACATCTCTACTAAGAAGATCAAGAGGTTTATCTATGGTTGAACAAATACTGCTCGAGTGATTTGATCATTTTCACATGGACCTACACTTTCCTAAGTAACCAACACACAGTGTAATGGAAAATTAAAGAGCAACGCCCATTTGGTCTAATAGGATGAAATGTCAAGTCCATTAAACAAAGTCAGAGATTTGAATTCTAATGTTGTGAATAGAAAAAACTGGGTAAAGAGGATCGCTCCTATATTAAATATCTGCAAAACACGATCCAAATTAATCAATCAATTAGTATAGTTAAAAAAAACCTTCCTTCTTCAAGAGTGAACACAAACTTTCCGGCAGATGTTGCTTTATACTCAAGCCTATCTTACTCTGAATAAATGATGGTTAAGTAGCCAATTTTGACAAGCCATGCCACTTGATTTCTACAACTGTATTAATCTTCGACTCTAAGGTACTGATTAAACAGCTATCGAAAAGGGGGGAATTAACATGCATGAATCATCATCATCTCCTGTCGTATTCTCAGATGCTGGCATGGTTGAAGTTGATCAAATAGGTGATACTGCGTCGTTTTGTGCACTAAGTTGGGGATCTGTTGCCAAGTTTCACATGATGACATAACATACGAGTTGTTTGATCCCACACCCTTTCACTATCAACTTTAACTTAGGTTTTATCGCTTATATCCTTCTGAAAACGAAATAAAATTATAAAATACAAGCCCTTTGGTCTTTTTCTTTTATTTGGTTAATTATTAATCACTTGATCTCACATTTCCATCTTCCCATTCAAATTTACTTGTGTAGTTTTGTGTTTCTTATCTTGTTCCCATGCAAAGACTCTTTCATTTAAAATACTCTTCGTTTTTGCATTTATTTTGAGAATATTCAAACTTAATTAAGGATTATTATTGTCTTTTTATTTGAATTAGAGTTTATGTTTTTTCTCACCTAACTTCGACTTTAGATACAAGTTAGGATAAATAATAGAAGTGACAAAAATCTTATTTAATTAATATTTAAATTAAAAAAACTTAAAATTTTATTATATCAACAAATTGAGATGGACAACAACCCCTCCCACCCAAAAATAACTTTGACCCTGCCGGACTTCACTTAAATTTAACATCCAAACCTGACCATGAGATTTTACTTTCACTACAACAAAACAGTTCTTTTGCGGCGTTTTTTTAACCCTTTAGCGGCGTTTTTTAGCGCCGCTAAAAATTTTCCCGGCGCTTAAAAAAGCGCCGCAAGAAATGCCGCCTAAAGCAGCGCCGCAATAGTTAGCGGCGTTTTTTTACCTTAAAACGCCGCAAAAAGTCAAGATCTATAGTGGCGTTTTTAAATACAAACGCCGGGAATAAGTGTTCTTTAGTGGCGTTTTTTGTTGCAAACGCCGCAAAAGGTCAAGTTCTATAGCGGCGTTTGTACACTCAAACGCCGCGAGAACATGTTCTATACTGGCGTTTTTTTACAAACGCCGCGAATAACACCATGTTTCAAAAAAAAAATTAAATAAAGCATACATATTATATAATAATTTAAAATGCATTACATTAAAGTCTATCCTTAAACTAAAAGAGAAAAATGTAATCCCTTGAATGTGGTCCATAAATTTCTCTTCCAATTTCATTAAGAACCGATAACATTTTATGGAAAAAAATAGGCACATTAAAGTCCATCCTTAGACTAAAGAAATAAAAAAAAATCAGAATGACAACATGATCGCTTGCCTCTTTTCTACTTTCAGCTCGTTCACCACTTCAACTGTTGTCAAATGAAGAACTTTGCAAACAGAACTACCATTACGATGTGTTCCATATTTTTAGCACAGTCTCTGGATGTACTTGAATCTCTTGTTCTTCTTCATGATCTTCCTCTATATCCTCATCACTCTCAATATCCCGTGATCAAAGATAATGCAGCAGCTTGTCAAAAAGGTAATTAATTTCCATCATTCATTCTCTCTATCATAGGAATTACAAAAGAAAGAATGAACTTGAGTCCTGGGAGGGCCTAGAAAGAAAGTGCAATGCTATATATCTCACATGTCATTCACTTTTCTACAAGAGAGAATTAAATTGCAAGAAGCCGCTTAGAACAAGAGATAACTAAAATATGATCCATGTATCATGAACCTTAAGGGTTAATGTTATTTATGCAAGAAGGCTATAGAATAAATCTTAACATCCCAAAACTGGACTGCAGGAATGACAATAAACTAGTACTCAACCAGTCCCTTCTTTCTCCTTTGTTGGATTACTAAAAACACATTTTCTAATCTATTCTATTGAGAGAGAAAAGGAAAGAGGAATTTAAATCCACTCATGATTCAGGCAGAAGAATGAAACTAAATGAAATCCTGGGGAGAAAAGGTCACTGGATTTTACAAAGCTTATAACCATGTGATCCTCAATAGCAGGGGGCCCTATAATACTAATCATGGATTTTAAACCAAGTGAAATTTCTTTCAACATTTTCATTCACTTAGTTTAGTTTACATGTCTGCAGCACACTTCATATAATAAGTTAACAGTTCAACAAAGCTTTAAAAAGGAATAAATAAACAATTATAAGAGTAAATTTTAATAACAGAAGTTCTAAAAGAAGATGAAAAGCAAACCTCATTGCTGAAATAAACCCTGCAAATATCTTGCTCACTTTAGAAAATCTTCTCTTTGAGTAACAATGGTGGATTGACTGCTTTCCGAAACATATTTGTTCTCAATGCTTCCCTTACATTTGAAAAATGAGAAACCTTTTTCATCACATAAACAATAAAGTAGCAAATATGCTGCTGCATTTTCTAATTACTTTTAAGGTTTACAAGCAATTACTTAGAGACACGATCTATATTACCCCGATTTAGAGTGAGTGTCAAACATGGTATATGTCCGATATGGACACAAGACACAAATATGAATAAAAATCACATACAAGTGCAGAAAATATTTTAAGTGAATAAAAACTGCAGATGAAAGGAGAGAACATACATGATTGTTTCAATTGTGTCAAAAATGATATGAGAACCATTCTTGAAAACCGGGAGTTTCGCACTCGTATTTATTCTGAAGAAAGAGGAGTCCATGTTCTTGCCAAGAATAGGATTAACATGAAATGAGGTGTAATCAATGCCCTTCTCTTCCAAAGCAAACTTGACCTTTTGGCTGTTCAATGAGCAAGGATGATGATATAATTGCATGATTCAATTAACAATGGCTTGAAGCATGAAAGACTGTTTTCACCAACAATTAAACTCCTATCATACATGAATCGATGAGATTTGAAAATTAAAAAGTAAAAAAAAAATGTCTGATCAGCAACTTTCATCAAAACTAGTAAAAAAAATCTTGAGAAAATCATAGTAATTTAAAGCATTAATGATTGAATAAGAGAAACAGAAGAATACAAGAACAAATAAGAGATGCAGTAATGGAAGGGCCAATACGCATATATGCGTTAATTAGACTAAAAAAAGAAAAACTACAAGTACTGATCCAATTAAAACATTAAAGTTAAGTCATGATCTAAAATCAAGTCTATAAATAAAATGTTTGCTTTAGAACAAAAGCAAGCTTAATCAGTAAGTACCATTCTGTAAAGTGATAGCTTAACACAATGGTAGAAAATTATGATTAACTAACTATATATCCATTCACCATAAAATTGCAGAACCCTCAATTCAAGAAAGGGAAATCATATGCTTTGATGGGAAATTTTTTAACAAAAAACATTAACTCTAAAAACTCATTAAAGAAAATGACAAAGCAACAAAAAACTCATTGCCTATGAAGGTAAGAGTCAGAATCTTCAGCTTCCAAGCACCGCTTCAAAATCTTTTTTTCTTTATTTGTTCACATTGTCGAAATTGGGGAAATAATGGATTGAAATTTGTGATCTTTTAAAGCGGATAAAGTATTTGAAACATAAATCAACCCAAAGAGATCTATCAAACGAAATTGCAATAACGAAGAGTAAGCAAGACCAGAGGCAAAGATGAATCATCAAATTTCTAAACAAGAGATAATAATGTCATATTAAATGCAACAGATTCAAAAGATACAAATCACTAATCAACAAGTTTACCATATAGACAAAAAAGAAAAACTATGTTTTTCTACAAAAAAGTCAAACGAAAGGGAAAATTAAAAACTATAACAAGAACCAAATCACGACAAAGATATGAAAACAAATACAATTCGAAATTGGAATCACGTACTGAAAAGAGAAGGGTTTGAAGAAGCAGTTCCGACTTGAACTTCAAGAAGCTCCAAACGACGTTCTAAAGTGTCGAGCTTCTCGTTCAGTGATGCCAATTTGCTCTTCGTCGTAGCCTCTGGAAACGAACAGGCGAACAAATTAGAAATAATTTTGCTTAAAAAGGAGTAAAATTAGTAAATCGGACTTGAGAAATAAAAGAGATGTAAAACAAAAAATATACCGAATTGAAGGAGAAAATCGAAGAGGCGACGAATATTGGGGGAAATATGAGAGATGAATAAATTGCTCCGGTGAGATCCGGCCACCATTCCTGCACTTGCTTCCATGGTTATTTTGTCTATTCTTTTACAGATCGAGAGAGAAGAGTTTTAGATGAAAAATGTATGTATTGGGAAGGCTGAGAAGAGACTGTCGGCAATTTTCTCCCATTCAAAACACTGTATTTTACCCAAACCCTAATTTCCTATTACGACGTTTGTTTATAAAAACGCCAGTAAATCTTAAAAAATAGCGGCGTTTTTTACTAAATCGCCACTAATGTGATACTTTTTAAGGCGTTTGTCTTACAAAACGCCGCTAATATCTGTCTATTACTGTGTTTCCCTTATAAACGCCACGAACTTTATTATTTTGTGGCGTTTTTTCACCAAACGCCGCGAGATGTACAAAATTAGTGGCGTTTGTGTTAAAAACGCCGCTAAAAGTGCCGCTATATACCAAGTTTGGTGTAGTGTTTTAAAACCTAGCTATCCTAAAATCTGACTTTCACATAGTTTAGCATTTAAGAATTTCAAATTAAAATCTAGAAATCACAGAAAAAAAAAAAGAGAAAATAAATAGGAATATGTATAAGAGAACAGTGACATGCATGCATGGATGCCCCAAATAGATATAGAGGGAATGAATTTGAGGATGAGAGATGAGATGCGTATGATATATGTGGATGGAGGAACGTGGTCTTGGCGTTGGTCTGGGATAAGAACAAAGGCAAGGCCAGTCACTTGCTTTGTCATTGGATGTGGAGGCTTCACCTCCATCACCTTTTTGACCAATTAATTGCATTTATTATGCATCTTCAGATAGTCACAAACCACCTCACAACAGTTATCAGTAGGGCTTATCAACAAAAATCTAAAAATTAGAAAATTTGATTTAAACAAGTAGTCTTCAAACGATTTATGATTCATAACTTAAAAAAATCACGAGTACTTGAATTATATCGAAATTTATTTTTATGTAATTTGTAATTAATTTTAATTATTTTATAATGTAAAAATAAGTATTTTATACTTTAAAATATTATTTATGAGTTATTAATTATTTTTATTTATTTGAAAATTATTTGTTAGGATTTTTTTTATGAAAAGACGCTAAAACTTTATCAGTGATGTTTAAAAACCATAAAGCTATTTTATCAAAATAATGTATAAAATCTCAAAACCCATAATTAATTTAGAAAAACCGAAAATTGAAGTTAATTGAATGAAAAATTGATAGATTATAAAAATAATTCATCGAACGGAAACGAATTGTATAACCCCTAGTTATCAGATGTGTGATGTGTCTAAAACAAATCTCACTCTCTCTTGATTTTAGATAATACATTTTATTAATTTCTCCTAATTTTAGTATATAAATATGTAAATCTTTGGGGTTGCTAACTTTTTTCAACTTCTCCCACTTTCATATTTTCGGAGTTTCTTAGTAGATTTTAAGTTTTTCAAGCCAATGGTGGCGATTTTAGCTGTCTTCCGGCAGTAATTTCTTTTTTTATTTTTACTCATTTTTTTTCGTCGACTGTTTTGGTGAAGAAAAAAAATTAAACATTCCGGATATTTCGTTCATCTTCTATAAAAAACTCAGGAAAGATCAAGAACATCTGTCTTACAAATTGCTTCACCAATAGTTCTGTTTGTATTGACAAATTACTATAAAAGGAGATCTAACCATATTAACCCATCAACCTTCCTTGATTAGAAGGTGTGCCGTGATAACCACTACACGTACGCCATACTCACATAAAGATAGACAAAAATCGTGCCACAAAGACAGACCAACAAAAGCAACAAGATACGTAAAAAGAAGGAATCCAAAAATGAGAAGATTGTTATTTATATCTAACCCATTTAAAATCATTATAATTCAATTAAAATCAATTTAGTTTCATCATCAAATTAAGATTTCCCCAGAAATCACTTAAAACTCAATTTTATCTTTCTTTTCCAATCAAATCAATTAAAAGATAATTAAAACAAAGATTAGCAATACAAAGCATGCGGAATTTCAATAAGAATAATTGTTATACCTTGTAACTTGATGAACCAAAGCTTGGAGAAGAACTCCAAAGTTGACGTGGTCTTTCCAACTAATGGAAAAAATAGATTTTGAAGTAAAAATAAATTTCGGATTGAAACCAATTGAAAAAAATGATTTAGGAAAATAATTGAAGAGAAATCTTTTAGAAATTCATGGAAGAATTTAAGAATTTAGAAATCAATGAAATAGATTTTTGAGAGAAAAGAAAATGATGAAGCCAATCTTCTATAAAAAAAAAAAACAGTTAACAGTCAATTGGGTTTTGTTAAAAATATCTAATTAAAACCAAAATAATTTTAATTAAACTTAAATCAAATTTTATTAAAAACCCAATTAAAATTCAATAAAAAGATCACATGGTATAATAGGTCCTTAAAAATTTTTAGTATGTATTTCTTGTAATTAAGTCAGTAAAAACACATGTAAATTAATTTCCGGCTTATTAAAATTCATCCAATTACCAAAACCCCTAATTTAACATATTAATTAAATAAATCCGATTTACATCAAACCTTTGAATTATTCCAACTATATTTTTAATCCATATACAGATTTAATTTAATTAAATATATTCCCACATTACACTAAACCGAACCTGTTTTCATACCCGATTCTCCTAGCATGGAATTTGGGATGTTACAAGAACCTGGATCTAGTAATGTAATAACATGAATAGAAAATAACGTAAAAGCACCTGTGATGATATTAGTGACATCAAACTAGTCGTTGGCCTTAATTGCATATTGACGTGCTGAAGTCCAATCCATCGGACTAATAGCGGAGCCGAAGAACCCTGATTCTTTTAGATAGAAGTAAAACCACCACCACCACGTCCAAACCCTCAGCCACGTCAAGCGATCGAGAAGAATCTCTAAATTGAGCTGGTGTGGTGTTCACTCGAGTTGGACAATCTTTTAAAAATGTTCAAAAGGAACAACAACTAAAACATGCTCCAGACATCTTGCGACACTCCCCAAAATGCTGCAACCCACAACAGTCACTCACCAATGCAGCTGATGTTCAGGCTGAACCCTAAGAACTTATCATAGAAGAAGACGGCATAGGTCCATGACGTCGAACAACAAAGAAATTCCTCTATCTCGATCTCTGTGATTGTGATGGAGGAGGTCTTCCCAAATCCCTGTTGTCTCAAGATCTCTTGGAAGAAGAAGAAGTAGTGCGAGAGGATCCTAATACATCTCTAATATTGAAAATTTGGACATCGTTCAATGCAGCCAGCCTCATCAAATTGCCTTTCTCAAAAGCTTTGGCTCGTCTAAACAACTCAGAAAATCCATGATTAACATCACCGGTTATTTAAACATAAATATCAGGGTTTAGTCCATCAAGAAATTGTTGACACTTCACTGATTTAGTGGACACCAATTTAGGGACAAAACAACTTAACTGAACAAACACCTCTTATATTCAATCACCGAACAGTTTCCCTGAGTCAAATACATAAACCGAAGTCGAAGGTTTCTTATGTGAGCTTCCTCAACATACTTAATTTTGAATTAAATCACAAAGTGATCCCTAGTTGGAATTGTAGGATGTAAAGCTACTTCTTCCGTCTCCCACCATTTGATGGTGTCATTCTTTAGGAAAGTGGATAAACATTCTAGCTTACCTTTGGAATCACAGTGCAACAGCCTCAAAATACATTGAGTATCTCGGAGCCATTGATCCACCTCAACAAGTCCCTCAGAAGCGGACCTATGACATTAAGAGGGATTATACTTACGAAGCATCTCCACTGGTATCTCTGCTGACCTAGGCCATGGAATGGGTCAAACTATTCGGTGTAAAGCAGAATTCACATTGTAGCGTTACTCATCCACTTTATACTCAAAGTGCCCATAATCTTCCATAACATACGTATTGATGCTTGTCCAATAGTGATGCACTTAAGAGCAAGTATACTCGTCCTATCAAGTTATAAAGTGAGAGTATAGTGTCCAACCCACGATAATTGGATTAATAAATATGAGATTTTTATACATAGGAATGAGTTTGCAAGTATGGGAGTAAGTTGATTTAAGTAAACTAAAATTAACTAATCTATAGATAACAATGATAAAGACAAACAACTGCAGCGACTTAACAATTAATTACGGAGGTTGTGATTATTGCTAACGATATATGTTTGATTACCTATCTCAATGCTATAGCAACGAGCGATACATGTCTGCGTAAACCCTAAGGTACTTCATCTACTCGACAAAGTTTTCTAATGAACACCTAACTCTCTTGATGCCTAGAAGTTAATAACTTTGTAATTAAGGTGATACATGTCTTAGTTAACCCTAACTACTCTATTATTTGTTTAAGAATCCCTTTTAGTCATTGAAACCCTAAACTTTTATCTAAGCCAGATTAAGACTAAGTTGACAGCCTAACCCCACTGCTCACGTTTGTATAACTTAACTCTCTCGAATATTAAGCCACATATCAATAGTTAACAGTCTTCTCTCGAATAGCTCTTACAATTAACTACGCATTAAGCACATGAATAGAATAGACGAAGATGAAAACAACTAAAGAATTGAAAGATAATAATCAAAACATATAATACTGGGACACAATAATCCCAACTAAAAAGTTTAGCTCACGTCTGAGCTTAAAACAACCATAATTAAAAGTATATAGTACGACGGTGTATCAAGCTAGAAAAGAAATAAGCCGAGCGTCCTTGACAAAACTCCCTTTGTGCCGTCCAACTGTGTTGCAGGCCTCATCTCCGTCAACCTCTCTAGATGGCTTCGTTCTATAAGGTGAATCGTCTAGCTTCGCCTCGGTTGTTATCCGCAAGCTTAGACTAGGACTATCGTCTGAATTGTGCTCTATATCGATCCGTCTCCTTTGAGTAGCGTCTTACTCTTTCTTATTTAGGCAGTGAAACTAGGGATTCAGTACCTTAAAGTTGTATGGATTTATTAAATAAAGCCAGTTGTTTTGCGCTTGTAACACCCCCTTACCGGCCTGGTCGAGAACCGGGTCGGAGCGTGTTACCGATGAGCAATGCGGTGATCGGTGCGATAAATTCCATTTTTATTCCCAACACATAATCATTATTACACAAACAAAACATTACCAATATACATTTAATCCAATTCATTCACAAGAAAGCCACATTAAACTGTTTATGACCAATTTATAACTTTTACAAGTTTTAGGGACTAATCTATAAAATCGACAAATGAAAGGTCTCTTGATGCAACAGACAATAACATAATGTAATTCAATGCATTAATAACTAGCTTGTAAATTTTCATACAATTTAAACTTACGATATTCAGTGACTAAATTGTGAAATTAGTAATTTGTTCAATGAGTCCTTAACTAACTTACCTAACCCCTTATCGAAACAACCTTAGTTGTTTCGAAATGGGTGGACGTTGATCATCTTTTATTGAATTTTCCCTTTTGACCGTATCGATACAGGCTTGACCTATATCGAAACGGATTGACAATCTTTGACTTTGACTCGTTTCGTCACGCTATGAACTCGTATCGAAACGTTTTTCTCTAGAGACGAAATGTTCCGAAACAGATCAATTTCGTTCCGATACACCCATACCCTTAGGTTTATTATTACACACCCCTATCGAAACGCCATTACTTGTTCCGATACGGCCCGACCTGTAATGACAAATTTTTGCTAGGTTCTATTCGATTTAACCTATCGAACGATGTCCAAATGCAAAGAAACTTTACACACAACATTTCAATGGTATGAACTACTAGTGTGCCATGTTTTGTGACCATATGAATACGTTTACTATGTTTTTTACTTTTTTAGCCATGTATGCAATTTCCATCCATTTTAGACTTTACCAAAAAGCCATTTTAAGCTATTTAACTTATTACAACTTAAGCAATACACCAACATATCAAAATAGGCCCAAATGACTAGTTCGACTACTTTGCCACCTTCCTAGGAGTTTATAAGACAAAAACTGTTGAGTGGATCGAAAGATCGATATGAACCAAGAGGGGGTGAATTGGAAATTTAAAGTTTGTGTGGTGGAAATTTGCAAATTAAAAGATAGACAAGAGATTTTAGAGTGGTTCAAGTTCCAAATGAACTCTACATCCACTACCTTAGTTTCACTAAGGATTTGCAACAATTGCACTAATTGCTCTTCCCCTTTTCTAGGCTAAGGAGGCAACCCTTACAATTTCGGTTAAATTTTCTACCCAAAATTTAACCCAATCCTTACAACAAGGTAACAAAGAATTTGATGGCTAATAGAGTATCTCTCAATACAAATTGTAGCCCAATTACAAGCACTCAACCCAATTGAACAAGATAAGAATGAAAATTACAATTGGGGTTTCTAGAAAATATGAGATTTTTGCACAATTGCTTGGTTTTGATGAATAGATGTTTTCTTGAAGATCAATAGTTGTTGCTGAAGCTTTTGGGGGTCTCTTTTATACCTTCTCATTGATTTCCAGCCATTTGGGTGGTTCGGAACATAAATAGAGCCGTTGGAACCCTCTCTTACCACCATAAATGCACTTCTGCAGCTATCCGTATCGGTACACGGGGAGCTGTATCGATACCTGTCTCAGAAAAGAAAGAGTCGTTGTGTGCAATTAATAAGGGGTATCGATACGCACGTAAGCGTATCGGTACGGGGTATCGAAACGGTAAAGGTCGTATCGATACCTTTTTCTCGACTAAACTCACTGTCGAAATCCGTATCGGTACAAGGGTTTTTCGTATCGATACGGGTCAACGACTATTTAAAAATTGGTTACCAACCAACTGACACCAACGGTCAAAATATTTAAACCGACTTGATTTAAAAATTTATTAAAGTCGTATCGATACGAGGGTTTGCCGTATCGGTACGCCATTCAAACTCCATAAACTTTTACAAAGGGGCGTATCGATACAGATGGAATATGTTTCGATACGAGTTCCGACAGTAACTATCTTTGTAAAAAAGGTATCGATACGGCTAGGAGCGTATCGATACGCCTGAACGATTTTCAATAGTTTGGCCTTGAAACACTTAGAAAATATTTAGAGTTTGAGTTTTTCAAATCAGTTTTAAAGAGTTGGTGATTTAAAACTTATTAAGGGACTTATAAAAACAATTTTAAGTTTTTCAAATTGATCCTTAAATATTTAATTATATCAAAATCAAACATAGGTTTTACAATCTCCCCCTTTTTGATATAACAAAACTAAAACTTATAATTTTTGACACTTTGAAAAACTTTGTAAAATTAACTCCCCCTTAATATAAGCTTGGTAACTTTTGAGTTGAAATCAAAATTTTTGAAAGTGTTGTGAGCTAGTTTCTCTCCCCCTTTTTTGTTAGATCAAAAATATTGAGACAATAGATAAGTGCATAAACATAGGCAAAGGTATAAATAAGCAACATTAATATTATTCATCATAGCATCAACCTTAAAAATCCAAACAAAAGCAGAAAATCAAAGCATAGGTTTAATAATAAACTTAGTCCTAAGAACATAAATCAAAGGTGCATAAAATAGAAAATCCTAAATGATATGCATGAGATGCAAGAAGAAAACGTCTAGGCATCGTCTTCGTCATCTTCATCATCAACTCCCATTGGCTCATTATCCCTTATGCTATTGTGCCACTCATCATGGAAAGCAGAGATGGAAATATTCAAAGAATTGTGACCGCTTTCAAGAGATGTGAGACGATTTTCCATGCTCGTCATCCTTGTATCAAAAGTAGTTTCAAGGGAGGTAAGACCAGTGTTCATGTCCGTGCGCAACCCGGTAAATTGCTCATTGAGGTAAGTCATGAGAGCATACATGAAGGGTTGTGGAGCTTGAGGAGCTTGAGGTTCTTCAAATACGGCGGCGGCCTCGGGTGGTAGCTCGGCAAGACGTACCCATTCACCATTAAAATATTGGAACTTTGCTCGTGCAAGAGATCGCTCATCAATGGGATCAGTGAGTGGAGTTGGGTAGTCAAAGAGCAATCAATATCCTTTTTAACAAAGAAATAACTTAAGGTCGTACCATATGTAAAGGAGGTGACGAGAGTTGTGTGACGATTTTTCACAAGGTAGACGATTTCCCTGAACATGATTCGAGCAAGATTTGGGCGCTTTCGCTCACGGAAGCAACAAATCCAAAAATCATCCACTTGACGGATGGTGGAATATTTTCCTCCGGAGGGACGAAACCACCAAGACACCATCAAATGTAAGATCCGGTCTTGAGCATTTAGGGTGGTGACGGATCCATGAAGAACATGCCCAAAAGCATCCTCATTATCAAGGCTTTCATCCTCTAATTTAAACACTTCACAAATGGATTTGACATCAAGGATGATTTTCTTTCCCATGAGATAAGAGCTAATGGCAACAACTTTCCCATTATGAGTAATACATTTGGCATTACTGTAGAAAATCAAAACCAAAAGGCGATAATAAAAAACCGGGAATAGATATGAAATCCCTGAAATTCCAACGTCGAAACAAAGGAAGATATTCAAACTTAAAACGTTCCGAGTCGAGAAAAGGAATTGATATTACCCTTTCCGCACGAATCTTATAATTCTCAAATTGACAAAAATAAGCTAGACCCATGGGACCTTCAAAGGATTGCTCATAGATGGAAGTATAGTTCGGACGTGCAATAGCTCCAAGAGTGGATGATTCACCAGTTTGAGAAACCCTTGAACGCTTCCTCGATTCCTTTGGTGCCATGATCTAAAAGAGAAATCGTGCATAAAGATTTCTTCAATTTTGGTTAAAAACCAAAGAAAAAAAATTGAAAATAAAAAAAGTTTTGAAGAAAAAGAAATTTTGAAGAAACAAAAGTTTAAAAGCTAAAACAAAACAAAAAATTGAAAACGAAAAAGAAGAAATTTTACCTTGATAGAAACTTGAGAGATTGAAGAAAATTCTAGCACAATTGATGAGAGAGAGCTTAAAGCCTTGCTTGATTCAAAAACTCTTTTAGATTTTGAGTTGAAGTGTGAAAATATGAGGGGGGAAGAGCCTTTTTATAGGAAAAAAGGCTAGGGTTTTTAGGTTTTGAAGAGTTTTAATTTGGTAAAAGTTGAACACATTAAAAGCCAAATTTAAAGCTGTCTGCGCAATCGAGTATCGATACGCCTGAGGGTGTATCGATACTGGGGTAGAATCATCATTTCCGCAAAAATGCCCGTTGGAGAGTCGTATCGAAACGGATGAGGTCCGTATCGAAACGACACGTATCGATATGGGTTTAATCGTATCGATACCCGTTTAAGAAAAATAAATTTTGGGAATCTGAATGAAGAACACATATCGATACGCGTAGATTCGTATCGATACCTTATGCCCAGAAATACATATTTAGTTCTAAGAACAACCATAGGCTCGAATTTAACATCTCCTAAAAGTATGCAAATGATGAATGAACAGTTCTAAGCATATTTTAATAGAAGCATACTCCCCCTAACTATAGGCATGGATGAAATTAGGAGTCTAAACACATAAACATGGCATTTCACAAGATCAAGCAAATTTAAGCACAAAAGAGGTTCTAAAAGGTCAAGATAGGCTAGCTAGACCTAACTCTCTCCTAAGGGACCAAAAACGCTCTTTGTCTAAAGGTTTTGTAAATATGTCCGCTAATTGATTTAAGGTGTCTACATACTCTATAACCACATCTTCTTTAAGAACATGATCTCTAATAGAATGATGCCTTATTTCTATGTGTTTGGTTCTAGAGTGTTGGATAGGATTTTTTGTTAGACATATTGCACTAGTGTTGTCACATTTTAGGGGTATGGTTTCAACTTTAATTCCATGATCTAAGAGTTGTTGCTTCATCCAAAGGACTTGAGCACAACAACTCCCTAAAGATATGTACTCGGCTTCGGTGGTAGATAAGGCTACACTATTTTGTTTCTTAGAGAACCAAGATATGAGCATACTAACTAGGAATTGGCAAGTTCCCGAAGTACTTTTCCTATCTATTTTGCAACCCCCATAATCCGCATCCGAATAAGCATGAAGGTTGAAGGTAAAGTCTCTAGGGTACCAAAGACCTAAACAAGGAGTATCTCTAAGGTACATAAAAATTCTCTTAACGGCTATAAGGTGAGACTCTATAGGACTAGCTTGAAACCTAGTAGACAAGCAAACACTAAACAAGATATCCGGTCTACTTGCGGTAAGGTAAAGCAATGATCCAATCATAGAACGATAAAGCTTAGAGTCAACACACTTACCTCCTTCATCTTTGTCAAGCTTTGTAGATGAGCTCATAAGAGTGGCTTGAGGCTTTGCATTCTCCAAGCCAAACTTCTTGAGCATATCCTTTATGTATTTTGCTTGGTTGATGAAGGTGGCATCCTTCTTTTGCTTGATTTGGAGTCCCAAAAAGAATGAGAGCTCCCCCATCATGCTCATCTCAAATTCACCTTGCATTAACTTAGCAAACTCTTGACAATGACATTCATTAGTAGAACCAAAAATAATATCATCAACATAAATTTAAACTACTAAGATGTCATTTTTATACATTTTTATAAAAAGTGTAGTGTCCACCTTACCTTTTTCAAATCCTTTTTCAATTAAAAAGTTTGAAAGTCTTTCATACCAAGCTCTAGGAGCTTGTTTTAAACCATAAAGAGCTTTGGTAAGTTTGAAAATATGATTTGGAAATTTTGAGTCTTCAAAACCCGGTGGTTGTTCCACATACACTTCTTCATTTATAAAACCATTTAAAAATGCGCTTTTAACATCCATTTGAAAAAGCTTGAAATTATGATAACATGCATATGCAAGCAACATCCTAATGGCTTCCATTCTAGCTACGGGTGCATAGGTTTCATCAAAATCTATTCCCTCTTCTTGAGTGTAACCTTGTGCTACTAGTCTAGCTTTATTTCTAACAATGTTACCACTCTCATCTAGCTTGTTCCTAAAGACCCATTTAGTTCCTATGGTAGATTGATTACTAGGCCTATCAACTAATGTCCAAACATTACTTCTCTCAAATTGATTTAACTCTTCTTGCATAGACATGATCCAAAAGTCATCTTTCAATGCTTCTTTAATATTCTTAGGCTCTATGCATGAGATAAATGCAACATGATTCATTAATCTAAGAGAAGATCGAGTGGTTACCCCCTTGGATGGATCACCCAAGATTTCACCATCTTTGACATAGTTCAACTCCCTTGGGTAGCTCACTTCCTTTTCCTCAAGAGCCAAGTCCTTCAAGGCTCCAAGAGGTGGATCTTGTTTGTCCTCTTCTTTTGTTGGAATCTCATCATCCTTTGAAGTTTGTCCTCCATCAAAGGCATTTATGATTTCTACATCATCATCATCACAAGAATCCTTCCTAAGAAGGAGGTTATCATCGAATACAACATGAATAGATTCTTCTACTACTAAAGTTCTTTTGTTAAATACTCGATAGGCTTTAGAGGTTAAAGAGTAACCTATAAAAATAGCTTTATCACTTTTTGCATCAAATTTACCTAAGTTGTCTTTTCCATTATTTAAAACAAAACACTTGCAACCAAAAGGGTGAAAATAGCTAATGTTAGGCTTTTTAGATTTTAAAATCTCATAAGGTGTTTTCTTTAAAATTGGCCTAATCATTACTCGATTTACAATATAGCAAGCGGTGTTTGTGGCTTCCGCCCAAAAATATTTAGGTAAATTGTTTTCACAAAGCATAGTTCTAGCCATTTCTTGCAAAGTTCTATTTTTCCTCTCAACTACCCCATTTTGTTGAGGAGTTCGAGGAGCCGAAAAATTATGGCTAATACCATTTTCATTTAAAAAATCTTCAAACCCTAAATTTTGAAACTCGGTTCTATGATCACTTCTAATATGTGAAATTTTACGTTCAAGATCATTTTGGGTTAGTTTTGAAAATGTGATGAATTTTTCCAAAGCCTCATCTTTAGTACTTAAAAATAGAATCCAAGTAAATCTAGAAAAATCATCAACAAGTACAAAAGCATAAGACTTACCACCCAAGCTCATAGTCCTAATTGGCCCAAATAAATCCATATGGATAAGTTGTAAGCATCTACTAGTAGAAACATCATTAATGGATTTAAAGGAAGATCTATGTTGTTTACCCTTTGATCATGCATCACAAATTTTATCATTTGAAAATGTTATCTTGGGTAAACCTCTAACTAGATTAAGGGAGTCTAGTTTTTCTAAAACACTTATGCTAGCATGTCCTAGTTTCCTTTGCCACAACCATGCATCATTTTCATTTTGTGCAACTAAGCATGCACGAGATGTATGAATGTCATCTAGATGCACCATGTATATGTTCCCTATGCGATGACCTATGAGCATAATATTATTAGATTTAATGTCTACAATTTTGCATCCATTTTTATCAAATAAAACATTAAATCCTTTATCACACAATTGACTTATGCTCAATAAATTGTGTTTAAGACCATCGACATATAAGACATTTTCAATGAGAATAGTAGAGTGATTACCTATGGAGCCAATACCTTTAATGTGACCTTTGGAGTTGCCACCAAATGTCACTACTCCTCCACTTTTTGGCTTTAGATCCATGAATCTACTCTTGTCTTCGGTCATATGCCTTGAGTATCCACTATTAAGGTACCATGAGTTTTGACTTTGTGCTTTGGCCTTGTAGCAATGCCCCCCTACAAACAAAGATATTAAACTTTTGTTTTTGGTGCCCAAATCATTTTGGGTCCATGAGTGTTAGCTCCCAAAACCTTGGTTCCCTTAGGAATCCAAGATGACATAGCAATAATATTATTTGATTTTACAAGTTCCTTAGGAACCCATACACTTCTAATTCTTTTAGCTCTACTTTGTCTAGGATAGCTACCTTGTTTGTAGTAGTTAGTCCTTTTCTTAGGTTGGTTTGTTCTAGAGGATCCACCTATTTCATGCTTGATACTACCAACATTTTTAAAGGACTTTTTGATCTCATTTAGCTTATTTAACATCTTTTGGTGTTCACTATTACATTGAGACAAAAGATTATTAAGGTCAACATTTTCATCTTGAAATAATTTTAGTTCATCTTTTAACCCTAATATCTTTTTCTCAAATTTTGAATTAGCTTGAGTGAGTGAGTCATTTTTCTCATTTAGTTCCAAAATAATATTTTTGTTCCTAATGTCCGACTCTTTATACTTCTCAACTAATTCATCATATACCTCTTGTAACTCATCATATGCATCATTCAATTCATCATATGAAAAATCTAAAGTAGATGAGTTAGAGGTTACCATGGAGGAATATTCCTCAAGTGCCATGAGGCAAAGGTTAGCCACTTCTTGTTCGTCATCCTCCGATGACTCCTCATCACTCCAAGTAGCAAGCTTGACTTTGAGCCTCTTCTTCTTCTCGAAGCCCTTCTTCTTGAGTTGAGGGCACTCCGAACGTATGTGGCCGGGTTGTTTGCACTCAAAGCAAATGATTGGATCCCTTCCTTCTTCTTTGTTCTTGCTTTTGAAGTCCATCTTTCTTTGGATTTTTCTTCCCCGGTTGGACCTCATAAAACATGAGAATCGTTTGGCTATCATAGCCAATTCTTCTAGTTCATCCTCCTGACAAGAAGAACTCTCTTCATGTTGTGAAGCTTTGAGAGCTATTCCCATTTTTTTCTTCTTCTCAACCTCAAGCTTCTCTACTCTTTTCTCTTCTTTCTTCTTCTCTTCTTCCCTTCCTTGCTTCATGATCTCATGAGTAAGGAGAGAACCCACAAGCTCATCAAGCTTTAAAGTCTTTAAATTCTTAGCTTCAATGATGGCGGTTCTCTTTACATCCCAAGATTCGGGAAGTGAATAGAGTAGCTTCCGGACAAGTTTGTCTTCCGGTATGATTTCTCCAAAACCTTTGAGCCCATTGACAATAGTGGAGAACCTATCAAACATCTTGGATACCGTCTCATCGGGCTCTATTTTGAAATTCTCATAACTAAGATTGAGAATTCCAATCTTAGTTTCTTTAACATCGTTGGTGCCCTCGTAGGTAGTCTCAAGAGTGTCCCACACTTCTTTGGCACTCTCGATGGATGAGACCTTAGAATAGATGTCCGGACCAAAAGAACAAAAGTGCATGTGGAGAGCTTTATCATTGACTTGAATCTTTTTCCTTTCTTCTTCACTCATCTCCATCTTTTTCTTGAAGACCATCTTGCCTTCACCATCTTGCTTCAATGGAATATAAGGGCCATCTTCAATGACATCCCACACTAGGTAGTCATTTGACTTGATGAAGAGACGCATTCTATTCTTCCAAAAAGAATAGTTATCACCATTAAAGAAGGGAGACTTTGTAGTGGATTGAGACTCGTACATGCCCGAACCGGAGGTTGAAGCCATCTCTTGATATATGATGATCACACTCTTCCAAGGAACTCCTATTGTGGTTGTTAATCCTCAAAGAGGTAGGCTCTGATACCAATTGTTGAGTGGATCGAAAGATCGATATGAACCAAGAGGGGGTGAATTGAAAATTTAAAGTTTATGTGGTGGAAATTTGCAAATTAAAAGATAGACAAGAGATTTTAGAGTGGTTCAAGTTCCAAATGAACTCTACACCCACTACCTTAACTTTACTAAGGATTTGCAACAATTCCACTAATTGCTCTTCCCCTTTTCTAGGCTAAGGAGGCAACCCTTACAATTTCGGTTAAATTTTCTACCCAAAATTTAACCCAATCCTCACAACAAGGTAACAAAGAATTTGATGGCTAATAGAGTATCTCTCAATACAAATTGTAGCCCAATTACAAGCACTCAACCCAATTGAACAAGATAAGAATGAAAATTACAATTGGGGTTTCTAGACAATATGGGATTTTTGCACAATTGCTTGGTTTTGATGAATAGATGTTTTCTTGAAGATCAATAGTTGTTGCTGAAGCTTTTGGAGGTCTCTTTTATACCCTCTCATTGATTTCTATCCGTTTGGGTGGTTGGGAACATAAATGGAGCCGTTGGAACACTCTCTTACCACCACAAATGCACTTCCGCAGCTATCCGTATCGGTACACGGGGAGCCGTATCGATACATGTCTCAGAAAAGAAAGAGCCGTTGTGTGCAATTAATAAGGGGTATCGATACGCACGTAAGCGTATTGATACGGGGTATCGAAACTGTAAAGGCCGTATAGATACCTTTTTCTCGACTAAACTCACTGTCGAAATCCGTATCGGTACAAGGGTTTTGCGTATCGATACGGGTCAACGACTATTTAAAAATTGGTTACCAACCAACTGACACCAACGGTCAAAATATTTAAACCGACTTGATTTAAAAATTTATTAAAGCTGTATCGATACGAGGGTTTGCCGTATCGGTATGCCATTCAAACTCCATAGACTTTTACAAAGGGGCATATCGATACAGATGGAATCTGTTTCGATACGAGTTCCGACAGTAACTATCTTTGTAAAAAAAGGTATCGATACGGCTAGGAGCGTATCGATACGCCTGAACGATTTTCAATAGTTTGGCCTTGGAACACTTAGAAAATATTTAGATTTTGAATTTTTCAAATCAGTTTTAAAGAGTTGGTGATTTAAAACTTATTAAGGGACTTATAAAAACAATTTTAAGTTTTTCAAATTGATCCTTAAAGATTTAATTATATCAAAATCAAACATAGGTTTTACAAAAACACATTACTTAGGGCTGGTAGTGACTTGTCTTGCTTGCCGATCCGATCCACACAAACCTTCTTAACCTGAAATATGCATGAGATGAGACACTTTAGGCATACTTTGCCTAGTGAGGTAGTCATAAACAATATGAATAACAACAATGCCATGAATCTTCTTAATAAATATCTCATGCCAGCAACATCAATGTTATACAATAATATGCAATGTATAAACATGTTCATTTCATTCTTAATCCTTGGATTGAATACAGATTGTGGATACGCAAATTCTTACGCCTCGCTAAGTCAATGAATGATCTAGTCCCCCTGCCTCGCCAATATGACCAATATCCATACACTTCCCTTCGCCTTGCCAAATCAATATAGGTCATAGCCTTAGGACCGTAGTCCCACCCGTACACTGAGCTCGTGAATTCTATGGCATGCCAATTGTACCCAATGTCCATTCCAATCCAAGGTTGCAATATTCTTATCCATTTCAATAACCAATAATATTCTGATGTCCAATGATTTCAATATTACCAATGAAAAATATATGTATCTCATCATCAATATTTCATAATTCAATGTCAATAACAATGTTCAATGATCTCAATACAATAATTCGATGACAATGACTATATCAATGACAATATACCATGACAATAACAATGACTATGCCCAATGTTCAATAACAACTTACCGACACTTACCAAAGTGTCCGATTAGTCATCCAATGAAATTTTCCTCAACAACAATATTATGGATGTAATATAAATTATCAAATAATGATCCGGGAAGGCCTTTCGCCTAAACTCGAGACTCCGACTACACTCACCTTGACACTTCGAAGCTTTCAAGGCTCCCAGATGACAATCCCCTTGTTCCTAGCTTTGGATGGAGACGATGGATGTTCTTTATAATGTCTTGAGCTAGGAAATCAATATGAGACCATTAGGGTCGATATTACGATATCAAAATCAATATAACAATATCAAAATAGATAATCGATCTCAATAGAGATGACAACGATGAGATATCCATAGATAGTCAAAACCCTAGCTTAAGATTAATCATGTTTTATCCATGGAATTCAATAATCGATTGAGGATTATAGCTTACCTGACCGATAGTAACGATTCCATATCCATAAAACGAAGAAAAGGTGAAATTCAAAACTTCCTCCACTGGAGGTGCTTGCTTCAAAGAAGAAGATGAAAAGGATAAAGGTGCTTGCTTATATCTCTCGGGTAAGTTCCAATTCCCTAATTCCTTTTGTTTTAAGAATATAACTTGGCTATTTGGCTTTCCTTCAATTGAAGGAAAGCTCTCCTGATAACCCACATAGGCCTCTTTAAATTGAGAAGGGGCTAATCGCAAGATTCATTTAAAATTTTTACAATTCAAGTCGAGTCGAATTTTCAACTTTCTGTACAAACTAATTGTAATTATTTATAATGTTATAATACACAGATTCATTCTAATTCAAATAGCTTTCTAAATCCATATACGATATACATATATGTTTCTTTATATTCTCACACGTGATATACATAATATATCGGGCATAATTTAGAGACTCAATTCGACCTTGAAAACTGATCAACTAATTACTAAAATTTTCGAGTTATTCGAATTTTGATTTTATAACTCAAACTTTATTTCAATTTTTTTTTCAAGCCAAGTTTAAAAAATTACGAGTCGAGTCAAAATTAGTATGATTTTTCGCCTCGAGTTGAGTCAAATAATTTGATTTTTTGAGTCGAGTCAAATTTTCCCAATCACAGGTTAAAACCACAAGTTTAACAGCACATGACTTAAGAACATTAAGTGTTCTCTTCAAAGCAGGGTCAACCATTTCTGCTTGAAAATCCTTAATATTGTGACAAAAAAAAGGTGTGAAAAATTACTACACACACATCAATTACTGAATCAAAAGCGCCCTCATCCAGTAGCTGTGCCTTGAATAAAGGGAACCTTTCCTTTGCTCCATCAAGTGCAAGCAAGAGTTCTGATTTCTTTGAATTGCTTGGGTCACCAACACTGACTTTGAAGGTGTAATCTTATGTTGCTTCATCCAATCTCTTAAGCATTTCACCATCAATTATAGGATGTCATCTTTTACGTGATTTTTAGTTCTCCCAATAGCGTTGGAAGAAGCAATGATCATTGATTGAGAAAATATGAAGTAATTGAGAAAATTCCAAAAAAAAAAAAAACTCAAATGGGGAGCACATATATTCAACTTTAGATTTAGATTGCGACGAGTGGAACATTAAAACACACAAAAAAATATTCAGGACGGGTTGGGATCAAGTCTTGACTCCTATTCCTCGTAGGGGTGGCCAAAAATCCACCCCACCCTTCCTATGAAATAGATAAAGGGTTAGGAACAATCACATAACGAAAAAGCTTAATCCAACATTACATTTATTTCCCTTTCCTTCATTAACTATCAAACGCCAGATATTAGAAGACCAGCAAAACAAGTTCATCCTAGCATACCAAACAAACTCATAAAGGAAACATCCAGCAAGCCAACATTGACGGATTATATGCTAAACAGAGTACAAGGTAATAATACACAACAGACCAAATAATCAATTATAAAGTACATTGCAGGGTGTAGCTAATGTTACTCGACCCACAAAGAATTCCTCCTAAGACGACCACAGGAAAAGCAGCTAAAACACTTGCTGGTTGCATATATGCTTTATGGTAATACTTTTTAGAACATTTAAAATTGGCTCTAAAACACGATTACTTGAGAGAGTGTCAAACTATACCTAGAAGCAGCTTCGGGTACAAACTTGTGGCAACTATTTGCTCAGAAGGGGAACTTTAGTTCTGGTATCATGGCTTGTGGATCTTGAACCCAAACACTCTTGGAACGTAGCTCTGTGTTGCCTTCTGCGGCTTCAGGTGCCCGTATGTCATCAGGAACAGGTGTGGAAATGTGGTCCCAAAATAGGCTCCATCAATGTCTTGGATAGAATTAAGGCAACTCAAAGCAAAACATGCCAAGGTAAAGACAGAGATACGAACATTGATCATATGGCAATAAATCATTTTATGTCGTATCAGCTGAAGGCCACCTCATATTTACCAAAGACTGTATTAGTTACTACTGATTATCATTATCATAATGAAGTTGACTCCTTTCAACAATATTGAACAAAATGATTCTGCAACTCGAGGGAACTAGTGGAAATAGTCTAGAAACCCCCCCCCCCCCCCCCCCCCCCCCCTTTTACTTTCTATCTCATGCCATGAAACAATTCAATCCTAGGAACTTTGCAAGATACTGAGAGAAGAGGTCCTAATAAGGGCAATCTCAACAATAATATAAGAATATCATAAACACATAGAAGTGGAGAAAAGGAAAGTCTGTTTATGACAAGCATGTTATTTCCCTACAAAACCCATGCAACATGAAGAAAGAAAGAAATAAGTTCAATGGCCAAAAGGATACTGCCTTGATACTTTGAACGAGGGTAGTAAATATCTTCACATCTAGGGCAGTATATTTTTATGGTGCTTGAACGAGGGATATCTGATTGACCAGCTGGAAGACAAGGTTGTCCACAACAGTAAACTCGGGGGCATCTTCCAAAATCATAGTTCTTGTACTTATCTAGCTGTAAAATAAAAAATAAAAATAATAGTCGCAATCTAGTTGCTGAATATACATATATATCAAAACGTGAAATTATCACATTAAATATAACGACAAACATCTCACCATAGCAGCCAATCCTTTGCTTGTCAATATGTATCTGGCATGAATCAGACCGTAAAGCATCTCTGCTGCAGATTCAATTAATTCATTTTGCTCCTCTGTAAACATATCTCCTATCAATTTCAGCCCCAACAAAATTACAGATTGCAAGAAAATATTAAGAAAAAGGACATTTTCCATGTTGCCCGATGGCATAAATAATATGTTTCATTTAAATTGAAGTATTACTATGACGAACGTCAATATAGAAGAAAAAAAATCAAAATTTTTCCTTCATCAAGATTTAAAGCAGTCAGATAGATTAAAACCATTTCATAAAACAATCTGCACTGAAGAACGAGAATGAGACTAGCATTAACATACTCAAGTCTCTAAAAACTAGTAGCAGAATGGAACAAAAGACTTCAACAAACAAGGAACAGAAATTCACACATCCTAAAAACTTGACGTTGGGGAGAAACAAAAAGTAAGCTTACCATGGGAAGATTCAACATCCAAAATCAAATCAAGTGCATAATCGTAATAAGGAACTTGGCTGCTTAGTCCACAAAGGTTAAAATCATCTTGTATGTAATCATCATCAACTTCGCAAAAGAATTCATTTCCACGTAGGTTGCAAAACCATGAGATCCAAGATGTGTCATCCCCATCAGAACCACTAACATCCGACTCTTCACTGTCTGTTTCAGATTCATCTGCAGTCAATGCAACAAAAGTTTGCATCAGCATAGGTCCCTAACAAGTAAAATAGGAACACAATGTCACCAAAGCACAAAAATCTAATCGATTTTTGCTTTAAAAAACATGGTTCACAGAAGAGAAAAAGAAGAATCGATAGAATTAGTAACCATCAAATATAAGTACAATGTTACAGTTCACAAAGCTGAATATTTAGAGGTTTGTGAAACATATATGTATTCGACATCATTTGATTTTGGGAATGAAACCCCACCCCTTTTCGCAGATAAAGGGGTAAACGCAGAAAGCAAAAACAAACTTAGGATTCAAGGAATCAAAATGATGGTTCGTTTGAGCCATAAACACAGATGTTGAGCAAATCATATTCATATAAAAAATATAAGGTTTGTCCAATATCCATATGATCTCACCTCACCAAAACTGCGACACATCTAGTTGAAACTTCAATACATATGCATTATTAATTTGTTTTTCGACAACATTCATACTAATAACAATAAAAACTCGGATTCTATTTATATCAAGCTCCAATTATATATTGATATTCATATCAAGTACAATTATAAAAGCAAACTTAACTCATCAGAAATCAAATATTTTCATATAATGGAAAAAAAGAAAGTAAGATTTTAAAATACTAAGGTCAAAACCTAGAAACAGATTAAGTAATGATAATGAACCCCTCATTTTATCATGCGAAAAGATTGAAGTCTAGACTTTTACAACAACAACAAAAATCCGAATTCAGAAATGGAAAGAGGGAGGCAGATGTTACGTTTATACCTTCGGCGTCAGCTTTGGGTAGAGAAACGGAGCGAGAGTCGCTATGATGATCAGGTGGATGCTTCCCCGTAAGGAGGTAACGCGCGGACTTATCCTTGCCGTTGATCACTCTAGAAGTGGACGGCGAAGATCGTTCCAGCTGCTTATCGAGCGCCTCGTTGATCCGCTTCCGATCCACCGTTACCACCTCTCCCTTGGACCCACCAATCCCTCTCTCACCTCTGTACATCTTCTCTCTTATCTCTTCTTCTAGTTCTTTGGCGATGATATTAGTCGCTTCCGTTATCGCCGATGCATAGCATGAAATGACGCAAATGACCTTATCCCCCGCAAATCTAGGATCTTCTTTTGGTTTTAAAAACAGAGATGAGGGGTGGAAACAGGGGATTTGCTTTGTGTGTTGATATTTTTTTGGGTTTTCACTTTATATTTTCCTGATGTGGAAACAAACAAGGTAGAGAGTGGAGGGTAATTTCGATACAAAAAGGTTATATCGGTACGGAAATTTTTTGTCCGGTGAGATGGCCGATTAAACGGCGGCGGACAGCTTTGGGACTGCTTTTAAGTTTGGGTAAACTATCCCTTAGGCTTTGTTTAGCGTTGTTTTTCAAATCAACTTTTGGAGAAAAAACTGATTTTGAAAAGTGATTTTCAACCCAAACGCAAAAGCTGAAATTTTTAACTTTTGCGATTCTAAAAGAGATTTTGAGAGGCAAATTATAATTTTAACCTCCATTTGCTATTGTGTTTATTTATAATTTATAAATTTATAATTCTTTACGAAGATATAGTTATATAATTAATAATTATTTTTTTAATTTTAAATGATATATATTTATTTATGTCAAATTTTAAAAATAAATATGTCAATTTTGTTATATTTTCATAGAACACATATAATTGTTAAAAAATATATTTATTAATAAAAATATTTTTATAATAATTTAAGCTGATATATTTCATATATTATAACAATAAAAAATTTGAATATCATTTTTATATATCTATACATACAAATATATATAACTAACAATATCATTTTCAAAATAGTCATTTATCTTTTTAAAAGCACTTTTTGACAGCAATGATAAACACTAAAATCTTACAACAAATCTTTTAAAATCACTTTTCAAAATCTCTTTCTAACAGCACTTTTAAAAATCACTTTTTAAAAGCAATGCTAAACTAGCCCTATTCTAATTGTTAGGTTGGTTCTATTTTAGTCACCCAACTAAAAAAAATTAATTTAGCTACTAACTTTATAAATTATCATAGTTCATTGTTAAATTAATAAATAATTATTAATGTGCCAATTTATAAATTAATATAATAACCTATTTAATCAAAAAAATCTCAAAAAATTGTGATGGGATTTTTTATTTTTCACTCCATTGCACTGCCCAGATTATTTTCACGAATATTGTTGTTTAAACAGTGCAGTAGAAGTCAGATTCTCTTGAGTCCCAAAATGAAAAAAAAAAAAGCTAAAGCCTGCTCCATTAGAATCCAACTTTGGCTCCCCTAAAGTCTGAGCCAAGTGGATCCTGACTTTGGCTAAAGTGTGTGCCAAGTAAATCCGACTTTGACACCTGCTCGACATTGCATGAAAAGCAGACCATCACATGCATGGCAGGGGGCACGGGGTGGCAGGGGGCTGAAAAAATTAAATGAGTCACGAGAAAGGGGGAAAATAATTGGTTGGATAAATGGTGAAATTTGATTTGGTATGTGGTATGTGTGGTTGAAATTTAATTTTTTTAGGTTAAAAGGGGTGGGTTCAAGGTAGATAGTGTGAGAGAAAATATTTTGAAGAAGAAGATGAGGAAGATTTGAAGAATTTTATTAAAGTAAGTATTTTATTTTTTTTAATTTATTATTATTATTAGTAAGTATTATTTTTTGCAATTTGTTTTTTTTTTGTATATTTTATTTTATAGTAATTACGAAAATCGGATATTTGTGTTTTTAAGTTAAAGTTTAAGATTTTTTGTGTTAAATAGGTGGTTGAAGAGAAGAAAGAATTTTGAAGAGAATATAGTAAGTTAAGTTATTTGTTTAACTAAATTTTGAAGTTCTTGTTTGAATTTTGTGTTAAATAGGTGGGGATTTGAAAAATATTTTGTTTTATATTGTTCAATTTAAATTCATTAATTTTTAAAGTTTTTATTTTGAAGTTCCTTGAATTTTTGATGTTATTCTGAGAGAATGTAATTTGAAAGTTTTGTGTTAAATATGTGAAGATATGAGAAGAAAATATAGTTTAAATATTTTTGTGTTAAATAGGTGGAGAGATATTGAGAATATAGAAAAATTGTTTGAATATAGGAGAAGAAACGGAAAAATACATTTATTTTGAGAATATAGAAAAATAGGTGGATAGATTTTATTATTTTATTTAAGTTCGTTAATTTAATTATATTTATTTATAGGTGATTGAATAAAACGTTAAATTGATGATTTAATAGACAATAAGTAAATACGACATTTACTTTAATTGTTATTTTTAGTGTGGTAGATTTAGTCTCGGTTTACTAATATTTTCTTATTTGTCATGTAGGATGACTGAGCAAGCTCCATTGTTGCATTTACAGAATCAACACATTACTAGCCTTAAAGTTGATGAGCTGGTATACCTTTTTAAAAATTGTTTCATTACGAAATATGTCACTTCTGTGTTTTTTGTTAGTAATTATGTTTAAATAATGTGTTATTTACAGGATGCAGAGGAAACATTTAAACATCATTTGTGCATGGTTGACAAACCCTAGACCACAGAATCGAGAATTTTTTATATATGGCGAGATTTTATCATGTCACGTTCCTCCGTGGGTACAAGTTGGTGCCCGGATTGATTACCGCTTTAATTGAGCGTTGGAGACCTGAAACGCATACCTTCCATATGCCTTGCGGAGAATGCACGATCACCCTCGAAGACGTGGTTTATCTTATTGAGGTCCCAGTAAACGAGAAGCCAGTGGTCGAGCGTACCGTAGGCTCAACGGCTGAAATTGTGCAAAGGCGCTTTACTGCAAAGGGTCAGAGGGTAGGCGGTATTGATGGTTGCCTGTTATTGTTGCAAGCGTGGGCTTGACAATGACTATCTTTTTTACACCACTTACTCGAACACATGTGCAGTTTCCTGTCGTTGCAAGGTATATATATATTCTTAGTTGAATCTGTAAACTAATTAAATTAACTTGTTATTTAAATATATTGTGATTTGTATGCAGATGGGGCGAGGAAAAGCATGAGACAGGGTTGGCGCACAACAACGTCAGAGTTTGTAGATCTCTTATTGATTCTTATTATCAAGAGCAGGTATATGAATGGAAAGTACTTTTTGACGTTAAATGTGTTTTTCACATCTTAGTTAGTTAAATGTATTATTTTAAACCATTTTTTGCAGTTTATTTGGAAGGCCTACGAAGATGACCATATATTTGTACCGGAATATTTGGCGAATGATTCACTTTTATGGTGTAGTGTTACACCGTTGATCCATTTCTCTACTGTACAGTTCCACTTTGCAGATAGAGTGTTAAGGCAATTTGGCTTCCACCAGCCTATTCTGTGCATTCCACGTGATCATTACTATCTCCATGCCTATGATGGACGTGGCAGGCCATATACGGATTGGGAAGTCAAACATAGTGAATATATTGCTTTGTAGAACAACAGAGGTTCATCGTTGCCAGAACGTTGTCCAATAGAAGCAGACGATTTTGATTTCGAGAGTTCAGAGTACATGATCTACTATCGTAGTCATGGAATGACGTACTTAACAGATCAGTCTGAACGGGAGGAATGCGAAAGGTTCCAGAAAAAATATGGAGGCAAAAGTAAATCATCGAAGGCTGCAACGAGCTCATCACATAGGCAACAGATTGGTAGTAGAGACCCTACGAGTTGGCCAACGACATGGGAGCCACCAGTGCCCCCACCAATGGCTATATGGGAAAAAGAACCGACTCCTACTTGTGTACAACCGGAAGTGGCCCCGAGATACTCGGATAATATAGGATTTTTCAGCCTGCTACATTTGTATATCTACCAGTGAGCTCGAGCTATTCACGTAATGTGAGAGGGAGCTCTTCAGGTAATGTATGGTTTAATGATCCTAATTTATACAGACCTGAGTTTATTTCGCCACTAACACCCAACTACACGAACTTGGGTGAGAACATGGATTTTTTACACCTCTTGTGGCCAACCCATCGCCGATGATGACTGCCACGTCCAGTGTTCCTCAAGGATCAATCCATATGTATCAGTATCAACCCAATTTTGGGACCCCCTGTGTTCAACAGACACCGCCGCGGTCCTTGTTCTTCACAGGTTGGCCAATTGTACCCGAGAACGATGATGATTTCAATAAAGAGCAGCAACTTCAGCCTCGTCATTGACGCAATCCCGATCGGTCTCGTCATACACCGGGGTGTGGTACGGGTGGACATAAGCATTGTTAGCTTTTTTTATTTCAAGTAGTTAATAACTTCAGCCTCGTCATCCACCGGGGTGTGGCACGGGTGGACATAAGCATTGCTAGCTTTTTTTATTTCAAGTAGTTAATAATTTTAGTGGATTATGTTAAAATGCAATGTTTGAATAAGTTTTTTATTTGTATTTTATATCTAACAATTTAAAAGAAAAATATTTCTCGACTTAATCGATTATATTATAACAATTTAAATTAAGTGATTAAATTGAATTGTTTCACAACACAGCGCAACACAACACAACACAACATTAACACAACACAACACGACACGACACAACACGACACGGCACGACACGACACGACACGACACGATGCGACACGATGCGACACGACATGATGCGACACGACATGACACGATACGACACGACACGACACGACACGACATGACATGACACGGCATGGCATGACATGACATGACATGACATGACATGACATGACATAACATAACATAACATAACATAACATAACATTTTTCAAATACAAACGTTGGAAATCGCCGAGGCATTGACACGAATCTTGGTTCATTTGGACATTTTGATCTGGAATGTCCTTCGGCCCTACATATGGTGCATCTCTCCCATTGTCCCTTCTCCCTAAAATGAAGATCCATATTGATATATATGCGAGTCGATCTAGGTCGGCCATTTGGAGATCTACGGAGTGTAAGATCCGGTAACCATTTTTCATGCTCTACCGACAGCCAATAAATTGAATTTGCAATCGGTGGGAACTCACTTCTGTAAATATTGACCATCCTATGGAGATCGAAGCATTCATCAACAAAAGTGTACGAGTTAACCCCTACATGCATACACGATGCAATTGCATGAATGCATGGATATCGCCATGCTTGGAATGCTCCACAATAACACCAACTATGTCTGAAATCGACTCGAAATACATTTGAGTGCGCTGCTTCGTTGTTGCGTCTGGCACCAACAACATCAAATGTCTGATCAGTTCGGTTGAAGCTGTGAACCTTTAGCGACGTTGCTTTCGTCATATTCTCTGTCATTTTCGTCAAAAGAGTGGGAGCCCACCTTTGGCCCCTATTTAATAAGGCCTCAATTTCCTTTCCTTTAACTACCCAAACTTTCGCCAACCTATAGTACGTCTCTTTCACCAGGCTTGCTATTGGGAGATGACGTGATTCTTTTAGCACTTCATTTATGCACTCTACAAGGTTGGTAGTCATTTGCCCGTATCGTCTACCACCTTCATCATATGACTAGGCCCATCTTTCCCTCTCGATTTCTTTTTCCCAACTCTAAACCTACTCATCGTACTTCATTAAATTTTCCATCTTCCTCTCAAAATGTGGCCGCTTTAGTAGATATCTTGTGTCATAGTATTATTAGTATCGACACAAATCAAACATAAATAAATAAATACATATACAAATATAATTTAGTTTGAAAAAAGATGTTTACCCATGCTTTCAATCTCACTGCGAAGATAAGGATTTTTGAACCGCTCATAGCAGTTCTTACTGATATGACGAATACAATAGGCATGGTATGCGTTCGGTGGTGTCCAACAACTTCCGTCCTGATTAATTGCTACTTTGATACCCGCCCCTCGATCAGATATAATGCATACACTATCTTCTTTGACGACATGCTCATGTAAATTCGTCAAAAAGAAATTTCAAGCTTTCGCCGTCTCCTGCTCAACAATTGTATATGCAATCGGGAAGATGTTGTTGTCACCATCTTGCGTAACAACAATCAACAATATATGAGAGTATCTCCCGTACAACCATGTGCCATCGACTTGTATCATACGTTTGCAATAGGGAAAGCCTTCGATAGCAGGCTTGAACGCCCAGAAAAGTTGATGAAAAAATTTATAGCCTTCAACAATTTGGCATTCTCGGTCTTTCACATCCTTGGTTTGATACCTCACTATGGTTCCCGAGATAAAATGTGTCAGTGCTAGTAATAAAGTCGGTAGCTCGTTGTATGACTTATCGTAATCACCGTACACCAAGTCCATTGCCTTATCCCTTGCACGCCAGGCCTTCTTGTATTGTATTTGGTATTCAAATTGTTGTGCAATGCTTGCCTGAATCGTTGAAACTGTAACCCGAGGATTTGCTTCAACCAACTTCATTATGTGACGACATATTACGTTGGAGTCCAATTTCTGGTGGTCTTAGTTGATGGAAGTTTGTAAACATGTGTGAACACCATTATACTTTGTGACCTCCCAACGATTTGACCTCTACAGCTTTGTCACTTGGGTCTTCCAATCGCACTCTTGTCCGTATTTCACACATTTGGAAAAGAAGGTCCTCTGGCTAGATTCTGCGATAAAATCGTCAACGCGGTTCTTGATGCTGTACTCTTTCACTGCCAATATAGCTTCATTCTTGTCATCAAATTGAAGCTTAACATATAATTCATCGTGTTGACTCGAGGTTAATCGAGCGAAATCCGAGAATTCAAGCGCCCTCATTGCATCAAAATCTATCGAACTCATGTGAGAAGGAGGTTCATAAAATGTAATGTCGCCCCCGGACAAAACAAATTCGCCAACACCAAAATCAGAGGCTGCACCAACATCATCAGGGAACAAATCGTGATCCCCAATATCTTCATCTTCGCTGGAATCGGCAAGTGATTCTCCCCATCGACCTCGTGAGGGTTCCACACCAGCTTCAATAGTAGGATCAACACTCGGCCCGTATGATGAAGCATATGTTGAAGGACCGGCTTCATGAAATGTATTTGATTTCCCACTTGTCAACATTCCAACAAAACTACCTCCGAGCATATCAATCTCATCACCAAAGTTCATTTGAGCTGATTCTCCAACTATGTTTGTAGATGGGCCGGGAACATCACGCATCTCGACAAATAACTCGATATATCGAATTCCCATAGAATCACGCTCTGTAACTCCCGTGTTTTGGGGTTAGGAGTTAGTCGGGTTTATAGTCCGAGTCAATAAAATTAAATTAAAATCAATTCAACCTAAATTGGATCTAATTGAGCTTTGGGAAAAAGGGAAGGGACCAAAGTTGTAATTGAACCCAAAAGTTTTAAAAAGCAAGACAACTTTAAGGAAAAAGTTGTCATCTTCTTTCTCACCCTCCCTTTCCAACGTTAATGGCCCCCTCCCCTCTTTCAAACTCTCCCAAAAGCAAGTTACTATTCCATTGAATAGCATCTTCAATTCAAGGTGTTTTTGAAAGGTAAAATCGTTTTCTTACTCTCCTCTTTATCCCCTATCAACCCATGTTCTTAGATTTTAAAGATATGGGGTTTTGAAAATTAGGGTTTGTTTTAAAGTTTGGGGTTTTAAAGGGTTTTTCATCTTGTTTTGATAAATTGAGTTGGGGCTTTGTTTACTCATGTTGAAATACACATTATATGTTAATTTGGTTAAATTTTGATGAAAATCTGAAGTAAGGTCTTAGAGCAAATTTTAAGGTGTTAAAACTTGGGTTTTTGGGAGGTTTAAGGTTGAAATTGAAGGGCTGTTGGTTTAGGGATATTAGGAAGGTGTTTTGGGATCACTTGAGAGTCATTTGGGTGTTGGAAAGTAGAGTTCTCAGCCAAGGTTTGAGGGAGTACGAATTTGTCATATTTGGGGATTTAATTTGGTTGGAAATTTTGGAAGAAGTTGGTTTGAATTCATAGGTTATGTGTTGATTGAATATTAGCATTGATTGTGGCTATTGGTTGTGTTTTTGGTTGGCTAGAAGCAAGAGAGATCGTTGAAGAAGCTTTGGGACCGAATCCGGGTTCGTAGGAGTTTCGCTTGGTAGCTAAGGAAGGGCGATGAGTGGTTTCAAACTTGTTTTAAAGTTTGGTTCGAGTGTGTGTGTAGAGTGGGTGTGTGGGATGTGCTTGGTAGGCCATCTCCTTATTTCAAGTTGTTAATTCTAGCCTTTGACTTCATTGTATGCTAATGTGTATTTGCCTATCTATACTCTTGTGGATTGTGGTTAAATTGATGCATGTATATCATAAAATGTATATATGTGATGAGTATGGAATGTGGTTGATGATATATATGATGTGGTTTTGATAATTGGCACTAAATAAATTACCGGTTGTAAATGATCGATCATTAGGATTAGTGTGCACACAAATTGAGTCAAAACGTACGTGGCCTTGATGGCGTTAAGTCGTCAAGGAGGAGTACGGTGATGTAATATTCCACCGGAAGCTTTTATTTAATTCTACGGGATGATGAGTGGAATCCCATCCATAGGGCATGTGGCGATGAGTGGAATCCTACACATGCAAGGTCCGGTGATGAGTGTAATCCCACCGAGGTAAAGTGTTGTTGAGGTTTAAATCCGCACAATCGGGGTAATTTAAAGTGGCCAATTAACTTGTTCATATATTGTGATATGTGATGTTGATTTACTATTGTTGATATTTGATGCTTGATGCTTAGTATGAAGTAAGATGCCATACTATGCCACTTGAAAGACTAGCTAGGTCTACTTGATTATATGCCAATGTTTGATGTATGTGAGACTAGGATTTACATGCTTGAACCCTGCATTGTTGATGTTTTTCGTTTTAGAGCACCCTCACTAAGCTTATAGCTTACGTTCTCAGTGTTCAACAATGCAGATCATTAGCGTGGTGTTAGCTCGGAGCAAGGCAAGAAGGGTTTTCCAAGTGTGTGACTCAAGTACGGTGGTAAATTTTGTATTAGTTAGCAATGTGGCAAGGGTTTTTGTATGAGCTATGAGTGACTCATGTATGTTGATGATTTGTTTTGGCTTTGGTTTGTAAAGCACGATATACTATGATGGATGTTGTGTGTGTTGGCATGTCTTTTGGTGTTTAGGTTGCCCTATTAGAGAGTGCAAACCTCATACGCTTTTCTTGTGCCTTTTAAGGCCTTTGAGTTCCATGTATGACTTGAATGCCTAATTGCCTTTGTTGGAATGCCAAGTATGTATGTCTTGCTTCATGTTTGAATGCTAAGTTGCTTGTATGATTAGTGCATCACCTTGTGTTGATTAGTGCCCTTTGGCTCCTTGTGAAAGCATGCTTTTATGGTTGGTTTGCCTTAGGATTGATGTTAGTGTGTTGGTTGGGGTTTTAGAGGGATTTAAGGGCCTCCTTGTGCCTTAAATCAGCTCAAACCTGTAAGTTCGTAGCAGGGGTATCGATACGGTTGGTCCCGTATCGATACGGCCTTCTTGTTTCAGGCCTCGTGTTTCGATATGCGAGGGGGCGTATCGATACCTTTCTGGTCACTGGAGCCACTGTCCATTTCGGTATCGATACGGGCCTTTGGCGTATCGATACGGTCATCTTAGCGTTGACCGTGGGAAGTCAACCGTTGGGGAGGGTATCGATACACCCTTTGGGCGTATCGATACGGTCTCCACGGGTTGACTCTGACCAGTTGACCTAGTCAAGGGGCATCGATACACCCCTTAAGTTTATCGATACCGCCTGCAGTTTAAGCTTAAAATTGGGCTGTAAGTTGTTGGGTTGAGTTCATTTGTTTGTCTCGTGAATGTTGTTCTGTTGTATGATCACATAGGATTAAATACTCATCTAGACAAGATTTAAAATGAAAAAAAAGGGTTGCTAACCGAAGGGGAATCCTTTAGGGGTTTTCACTCGGTTTTCCCCGTGTAGCTCACTCGGACCGGTCATCCGGCCAGACCGGGACGAGGGGGTTACATTTGTTGGTATCAGAGCCTGAGGTTACCGAGACCTCAGGCAGGTAATTGAGGTAAGCTTGATGTGTTAAATGATTGTGTTGTTCGATGCATACCTTGCCATGAATTCTTGATATTTGACTGTTCGTATGATGTTTTGAAGCATGAGTTGTCGTGTCTGGTGTAGAGTGTGTGCCCATTGCTACTATTACTTAATATAAAAAGATTTTTGGGAAAAGGAGTACTTGAGCACTATTGGACCCTTGCTAGCTGTAGCATGAGACCACGTGGGAGGCCTAGGATGGTTCGACCGGAACCACGGGCAGCGGCTCTAGGAGTTGAGCCGGTAGTGAGAGTTGAGGCTCAAGTGGGAGAGCCTGTGGTTGGGGTTAGAGCTCCTCCACCACCTCCACCACCACCACCTCCTCCACCTGGAGTAGGAGGTGAGGCCGGGGCCGAGGGAGAGGGACTACAAGGAGGCCAAGGACCGGCCGGGATTGACTTAGCTCCGTTGGTTCAGGCAATAACCGGGGCGTTTCAGGCTGCAGTAGCTGGGGGTCAGGCAGCTCATCATCAGGGTGAGGGCACTGGATTGCCTTTGGAGAGACTTCGGGGCCTTGGGGCCGAAGAGTTTAGAGGGGCTACTAAGGAGAGATCAGAGTTGTGGTTTGAGAAGATTGTCCGTATCCTTGCTCAGATGGGGTGCACTAGTGAGCGCAAGTTGGGATGTGTTGAGTCTTTGCTTCAGGGTGATGCCTACACTTGGTGGGTCACCATTACTACGGGTATGGATGAGGCCGAGATCACTTGGGAGTTCTTTGAGACAGCTTTCCGTAAGAAGTATATGGGTCCGCGATACCTCGATGAGAGGAAGAGGGAGTTTATGGCATTGCTTCAGGGGAGTATGTCAGTGACCGATTATGAGATCCGGTTTGTCAGATTGAGTCAGTATGCACCTGAGCTTGTACCTACTGAGGTGGAGCGTTGTAACCGCTTCTGTTATGGGCTGAGTGAAGAGATCAAGACGTATACACTAGCTTCAGATTACACTGATTTTGATGTCTTGGTCGCGAGGGCCAAGGACTTAGAGCACAGTTTGAGTTTGACCAGGCGGTCAGGTGGATCTAGTTCGGGTAAGAGGTCCAGCAACTTTGATAGAGGTGATGCCAAGAGGCATCGGGACAACATAAATCATTATGATCATAGGCGTGGTGGCGGTAACCACGGTAGGGGCCATCAGGGTCAGAGAGCTTGTGGGAAGTTGCCCACGTGTGCTACTTGCGGGAGGAACCACACCGGTGAGTGTTGGGGAAATTATCATTCTTGTTGGAGTTGTGGTGCTAGAGACCACATTAGGCGTGACTGTCCACATCAGGTGGGACAGGTACCAGCTCAGGCTCCTGCTAGAGCCAATGACTTTCAGAGAGGCTGCGGGCGCGGTAGAGGTAACTTCCAGCCGCAGAACGATGGTTAGAGGAACATAGCACATGTAGTTGCAGTTCAGCCAGAGGGCGGAGGTCAGGCCAGAGTTTATGCTCAGCGTGGGGATCAGCATGACACCGATGTGATCGCAGGTAACTTCTCGATACAGTCTTTGGGTTTGCTTTCTTTGATTGACTCTGGGTCTACACATTCCTACATATTGAGTGAGCATGCACGGTCTTTGAATTTGCCTTGTGAGATGTTAGAGGTAGGAGTTAGTGTTACTAGTTCCTTTGGGGACACGGTAGTAGTTAGGAAGATGTACCGAAGGTGTCCGTTGATGGTTCAGGGGCATGTGTTTCCAGTGGATATGATGGAGCTTCCTTTCTATGGTTTTGATGTGATTCTGGGTATGGATTGGCTCACGAAGCATAGAGCTAGGATAGATTTTGAAACTAAGCGGATTTCTTTGAGGCTCACAGATGACTATGAGATTGTAGTGGTGGGTGAGAACGTGAAGTTCTTGTCCAATGTGATTTCAGTGTTAGAGGCTAAGAGATTAGTTGAGTAGAGGTGTGAAGCATACTTAGCGTATGTGATGAACCCTAACATGAGTGAGGTTAGACCTCAGGACATCCGGACAGTATGTGACTTTCCTAGTGTGTTTCCGGAAGAATTGCCAGGGTTACCACCAGACAGAGAGGTTGAGTTCAGCATTGAGACTTATTCTGATTCAGCTCCTGTTTCGATTGCTCCGTATCGCATGGCACCGAAAGAATTGAAAGAGTTGAAGACTCAGTTGCAAGAATTGACAGATAGAGGTTTTATTCGACCTAGTCCTTCACCTTGGGGTGCACCAGTTTTGTTTGTGAAGAAGAAAGATGGAAGTATGAGAATGTGTATAGATTACCGACAGTTAAATCAGTTGACAGTGAAGAACAAGTATCTGTTGCCTAGAATTGACGACTTGTTTGATCAGTTGAGAGGAGCATCTATCTTTTCGAAGATTGATTTGAGATCGGGTTATTACCAGCTAAAGGTGAGAGAGGTTGATGTACCGAAGATGGCCTTTAGGACTAGATATGGTCACTTTGAGTTTTTAGTCATGCCATTTGGGTTGACTAATGCACCGGCTGCTTTCATGGACATGATGAATAGGATTTTTCATCAGTATCTAGATCAGTTTGTAGTTGTGTTTATTGATGACATTTTGGTGTACTCGCGAACTGAAGAAGACCATGACCGACACTTGAGACTTGTTTTGAAGACTTTGCTAGATCACCAGTTGTATGCGAAGCTCAGCAAGTGTGAGTTCTGGATCCGTGAGGTAGTCTTCTTAGGACATGTAGTGTCAGCCGATGGGATTAGAGTTGATCCGAAGAAGATTGAAGCCATTGTTGAGTGGAAGCAACCAAAGTCTGTCACAGAGGTACGTAGCTTCCTAGGCTTAGCCGGATACTATAGGAGATTTGTAGAGGGTTTCTCTAAGTTAGCCGCTCCATTGACACAGTTACTTCAGAAGAGTGTTCAGTTTGAGTGGACAGATGCAAGACAAAGAGCCATTGAGAAATTGAAAGAAGCTTTGACCCAAGCACCGATCTTGATACAGCCTGAGTTCGGGAAGGGCTATGTAGTCTACAGTGATGCTTCGTATGTAGGGCTAGGATGTGTTCTTATGCAAGACAAGAGAGTGGTGGCTTATGCCTCAAGACAGTTGAAGACCCATGAGCGCAACTATCCAACCCATGACATAGAGTTAGCTGCAGTTGTGTTTGCTCTGAAGATTTGGAGGCACTATTTGTACGGTGAGAGATGTACAGTGTACACCGATCACAAGAGTTTGAAATACATTATGACCCAGCGAGACTTGAATCTCAGACAGCGTAGATGGTTAGAGTTGCTAAAGGACTATGATCTTACCATTGAGTACCATCCGGGTAAGGCCAATGTAGTGGCTGATGCATTGAGTAGGAAGATGGTCGTGGACTTGAAAGCCATGTTTGCTAGACTGAGTTTGTCCGGAGATGGTGGCTTGATAGCCGAGCTTCAGGTTAGGCCTACTCTAGGTCAGTTGATTCGAGAGAAACAGCTCTTAGATAGATCTTTGGCACCTCACGTGCAAGATATAGCCGAGGGTAGATCTTCAGACTACAGTTTCAGTACTGATGGGGTTTTGTGTTGCAAGGATAGAATAGTTGTGCTAGAAGACAGTGACTTGAGACGTACGATCTTGACTGAAGCCCACAGTAGTCCGTTTGCTATGCATCCGGGAAGTACAAAGATGTACCGAGATTTGAAGAATGGGTACTTTTGGGTTGGCTTGAAGAGAGATGTAGCCGACTTTGTGAGTAAATGCTTAGTGTGTCAGAGAGTGAAGGCGGAACATCAGGTTCCCTCAGGTTTGTTACAGCCGTTGAGAATTCCGGAATGGAAATGGGAGAACATCACCATGGATTTTGTTTCGGGTTTGCCTTTGACTCTTACGAAGAAGAACTCAGTTTGGGTGATAGTGGATCGCTTTACGAAGTGTGCTCACTTCTTGGCAGTCAACACTACTTACACTTTAGATAGATTGGCCGATTTGTACATTGGTGAGATTGTTAGACTGCATGGTGTGCCGAATTCCATTGTGTCAGATAGAGATCCGAGATTTACTTCTAGATTTTGGGAGTGTCTGCAGACAGCTTTGGGTACCCGTTTGAACTTCAGCACTTCTTATCATCCTCAGTCTGATGGTCAGTCGGAGAGGGTTATTCAGATCTTAGAGGACATGCTGCGATGTTGTATCATAGACTTTCAGGGTACATGGGAGAAGCATTTGCCTCTAGTAGAGTTTGCGTACAATAACAACTTTCAGTCGAGCATTCAGATGGCTCCTTATGAGGCCTTGTATGGCCGGAAGTGTAGAACTCTAGTGTGTTGGGCCGAGGTAGGACAGAAATTGTTACCTATGCCAGATTTACTCAAGGGGACAACCGACAAGGTAAAATTGATTTGTGACCGTTTGAAGGCTGCTTCGGATAGGCAGAAGTCCTATGCCGATTTGAAGAGGAAGGAAGTTGAGTTCTCAATGGGTGAGAGAGTATTCTTGAAGGTATCTCCGTGGAAGAAAGTGATGAGATTTGGCCGAAAAGGGAAATTGAGTCCGAGGTACATAGGACCGTATGAGATTGTGAAGAGGGTTGGTCCCGTTGCTTATCAGTTGCGTTTGCCTTCCGAGTTAGAGAAGATACACGATGTGTTCCATGTTTCGATGCTTCGTAAGTATAGGTCCAATCCATCACATGTTATGCCAGTAGAAGAGATTGAATTGAATCCGGATTTGACTTATGAAGAAGAGCCCGTTGAGATCTTAGCTTCTGACAGTAAGGTGTTGAGGGGTAGATCGATTGAGTTAGTGAAGGTGCGGTGGCAACGTAGAGGCGTGGATGATGCCACTTGGGAGAGGAAGGAGGATATGGAAAAGAAGTTTCCGTATCTATTTCAGTTAGGTAATTTCGGGGACGAAATTCCTTAAGTGGGAGAGAGTTGTAACGCCCGTGTTTTGGGGTTAGGAGTTAGTCGGGTTTATAGTCCGAGTCAATAAAATTAACTTAAAATCAATTCAACCTAAATTGGATCTAATTGAGCTTTGGGAAAAAGGGAAGGGACCAATGTTGTAATTGGACCCAAAAGTTTTAAAAAGCAAGACAACTTTAAGGAAAAAGTTGTCATCTTCTTTCTCACCCTCCCTTTCCAACGTTAATGGCCCCTTCCCCTCTTTCAAACTCTCCCAAAAGCAAGTTACTATTCCATTGAATAGCATCTTCAATTCAAGGTGTTTTTGAAAGGTAAAATCGTTTTCTTACTCTCCTCTTTATCCCATATCAACCCATGTTCTTAGATTTTAAAGATATGTGGTTTTGAAAATTAGGGTTTGTTTTAAAGTTTGGGTTTTTAAAGGGTTTTTCATCTTGTTTTGATAAATTGAGTTGGGGTTTTGTTTACTCATGTTGAAATACACATTATATGTTAATTTGGTTAAATTTTGATGAAAATCCGAAGTAAAGTCTTAGAGCAAATTTTAAGGTGTTAAAACTTGGGTTTTTGGGAGGTTTAAGGTTGAAATTGAAGGGCTGTTGGTTTAGGGATATTAGGAAAGTGTTTTGGGATCACTTGAGAGTCATTTGGGTGTTGGAAAGTAGAGTTCTCAGCCAAGGTTTGAGGGAGTACGAATTTGTCATATTTGGGGATTTAATTTGGTTGGAAATTTTGGAAGAAGTTGGTTTGAATTCATAGGTTATGTGTTGATTGAATATTAGCATTGATTGTGGCTATTGGTTGTGTTTTTGGTTGGCTAGAAGCAAGAGGGATCGTTGAAGAAGCTTTGGGACCGAATCCGGGTTCGTAGGAGTTTCGCTTGGTAGCTAAGGAAGGGCGGTGAGTGGTTTCAAACTTGTTTTAAAGTTTAGTTCGAGTGTGTGTGTAGAGTGGGTGTGTGGGATGTGCTTGGTAGGCCATCTCCTTATTTCAAGTTGTTAATTCTAGCCTTTGACTTCATTGTATGCTAATGTGTATTTGCCTATCTATACTCTTGTGGATTGTGGTTAAATTGATGCATGTATATCATGAAATGTATATATGTGATGAGTATGGAATGTGGTTGATGATATATATGATGTGTTTTTGATAATTGGCACTAAATAAATTACCGGTTGTAAATGATAGATCATAAGGATTAGTGTGCACACAAATTGAGTCAAAACGTACGTGGCCTTGATGGCGTTAAGTCATCAAGGAGGAGTACGGTGATGTAATATTCCACCGGAAGCTTTTATTTAATTCTACGGGATGATGAGTGGAATCCCATCCGTAGGGCATGTGGCGATGAGTGGAATCCCGCACATCTAAGGTCCGGTGATGAGTGTAATCCCACCGAGGTAAAGTGTTGTTGAGGTTTAAATCCGCACAATCGGGGTAATTTAAAGTGGCCAATTAACTTGTTCATATATTGTGATATGTGATGTTGATTTACTATTGTTGATATTTGATGCTTGATGCTTAGTATGAAGTAAGATGCCATACTATGCCACTTGAAAGACTAGCTAGGTCTACTTGATTATATGCCAATGTTTGATGTATGTGAGACTAGGATTTACATGCTTGAACCCTACATTGTTGATGTTTTTCGTTTTAGAGCACCCTCACTAAGCTTATAGCTTACGCTCTCAGTGTTCAACAATGCAGATCATTAGCGTGGTGTTAGCTCGGAGCAAGGCAAGAAGGGCTTTCCAAGTGTGTGACTCAAGTACAGTGGTAAATTTTGTATTAGTTAGCAATGTGGCAAGGGTTTTTGTATGAGCTATGAGTGACTCATGTATGTTGATGATTTGTTTTGGCTTTGGTTTGTAAAGCACGATATACTATGATGGATGTTGTGTGTGTTGGCATGTCTTTTGGTGTTTAGGTTGCCCTATTAGAGAGTGCAAACCTCATATGCTTTTCTTGTGCCTTTTAAGGCCTTTGAGTTCCATGTATGACTTGAATGCCTAATTGCCTTTGTTGGAATGCCAAGTATGTATGCCTTGCTTCATGTTTGAATGCTAAGTTGCTTGTATGATTAGTGCATCACCTTGTGTTGATTAGTGCCCTTTGGCTCCTTGTGAAAGCATGCTTTTATGGTTGGTTTGCCTTAGGATTGATGTTAGTGTGTTGGTTGGGGTTTTAGAGGGATTTAAGGGCCTCCTTGTGCCTTAAATCAACTCAAACCTGTAAGTTCGTAGCAGGGGTATCGATACGGTTGGTCCCGTATCGATACGACCTTCTTGTTTCAGGCCTCGTGTTTCGATACGCGAGGGGGCGTATCGATACCTTTTTGGTCACTGGAGCCACTGTCCATTTCGGTATCGATACGGGCCTTTGGCGTATCGATACGGTCATCTTAGCGTTGACCGTGGGAAGTCAAGTTTGGCTATTTAAAATCATTAAAAACATTGCCAAAAACCTTTTTGAATACCTCAAATATATATTCAAGTTGTTTGGACTTAAAACCAAATTTTAAATTCTTTTCAAATTAGTCCAAAACATTTTTCAATTATTATATCAAAAACTAGTTCTACAATCTCCCCCTTTTTGATATAATAAAACCAACTTGAAAAATTGTTTAGGATTCTCCCCCTTTAAGTTTAAAATTGTGAATAAGAGATAAAGATTTGAAATCAATTAAAGCTCCCCCTTATTCATTTGAAAATTCAATTTTTCAAACCACATTTCTCCCCTTTTTGTTATATCAAAAAGAATTTAAGCACTTTAAGTTGAAAATAACAATAGAGGTAAAAAAATGACAAATAAGAATTTTTGGTTTTGAAATGGCTCCCCCTTACTCAAAGCATCATAAGAATGTTAGTCCAACATATATGATCATAATATAGTTGAAGTAAACAAATGAAACAAATAAAAGCAAAAACAACTAGATTTTACCACACTTGAATCCAAGAAAGGATGTGAAGCCTTCCTTCTTCAAGTGTCTTCCTTGTGTGCATGAAGCTCCCCCTCAAAGTTTGACTTATTGATCAATCTCCATCACACCTAGCAAAAGACAATCAAGTGATTTTTGATATCCAAATTGCTTTGGATCCATAAACGTTAGTAGCACAGAATTTAGTCCCCTTAGGAATCCATTTTTCAATTTCATCCCTTTTAGTTGAAGTGGTTAGTCCTTTTGGGACCCAAACACTTCTAAAACATTTACCTTTTACAAATCTAAGGGCACTAGGTTGTCTTATATAAAAGTTTGATTTTCCAAAATTATTTTTCTTTTCAAGCTCTTTGGAAATCAAATCTTTTTCTTCTTGAACTTTATAAAGCAAATTTTGTAAATCAAAACATTTTTGTTCAGACTCTTCGAGTTTTGCTTCAAGTTCAAGTTTGGTTTTAGAAATCAAATCATTTTGAATTTTCAACTTTGAAATCATTTTATTGGTTTTCAAAATGTGATTTTTAAACTCTAAAACCAAATCGTCATAGGCATCTTGTAATTCATCAAAAGATAAGAACATGAAGTAGATGAATTAGAAGTTACCCTTGAATTTTCTTTGATGGCCATAAGGCAAAGGTTGGCTTGTTCATCGTTGGTGGAGTCCTCATCACTCCAAGTACCCACATATGCCATCTTCTTATGGCTTGAAGTGCTTGCCCTCTTCTTTTTCATGGATTCTCGTTCAAGCTCTCTCAAGGCTTTCTTCATGAACGGGGCACACTTCTTGAAGAGATGAACTATCTCTTCTTCTTCATCCTCCTCTTCACTTGAATCTACATGGTGGCAAGTGGAGGATTTGAGAGCAATGGCATTTGTATTGATGCCAAGCCCTTTGAGCTTCTTCTCCCCCATAGCTCTAATCTCTTCCTTTTTCTTCTCATCTTCTTTATTTTTCTTCATGATTTGGTGAGTGAGAAGAGACCCCAAGAGCTCATCAAGCTTCAAAGTTTTCAAGTTTTTAGCTTCGATGATCGCGGTCTTCTTTGAGTCCCATGACTCAGGAAGTGAGTAGATGAGCTTTCGGATAAGCTTTTCCTCTGAGATGGCTTCTCCATAGCCTTTGAGACCATTGGTGATAATGGAGAACCTATCAAACATCTTCTCGACGTCTTCTTCCGGATCCATCTTGAAGTTCTCATACTCTAAGGTGAGGAGCCCAATCTTGGTCTCCTTTACTTCATTCGTCCCCTCGTATGTGACTTCAAGCTTGTCCCATACCTCATTGGCACTCTCACAAGAAGACATCTTCTCATAGATGGTTGGGTCAAATGCACAAAAGAGAATGTGCAAGGCTTTGCAATTAAGCTCCATCCTCTTGCGATCTTCGACACTCCACTCTGCTTTGCTTCGTTGAGGCACGAACGAACCATCTTCAACTATGTCCCATAGCTTGTAGTCTCTTGACTTGATGAAGAACTTCATCTTTGTATTCCAATAGGCATAGTGAGTTCCGTCGAAGAAGGGCAGTTTGTCGATGGATTGGGCCATTGAGCCGGTAGTTTGAAATGATGATCAAGCTTGCTGGATCTTCTCAATAGGATGTTAATCCTCTTCGATTGAGCCAAGCTTTGATACCAATTGTTGGGTTTTAAGGTGCTCGATTCCTTCAACCGTTCTTGCTCGCCAAGTGTGGAGAAGTGGAAATTTGGGTGAATGTGGTGTGGAAGCTAAAAAGATATGAGACACAATGATTTATAGTGGTTCAACCTTCTAACCAAGGTATACATCCACTACCTTAGTTTCCCACTAAGGATTTCCAATCAATCCACTATTCATTCGTCCCCTTTTCTAGGTTTAGGAGGAAACCCTTATACACCAATCAAGCTTTCTACCCAAAGCCTTGATCAAACCCTCTTTACAAGAGAAAAGATTAGCAAACACAAATCCCTCTAATAGGTGTTTGTTTGCACAATTTAGCTCTCACCCAAAACCTAAAACACTTGAGCAAATTTAACAATTTTGGCTCATTAGTGTTTGTCTATATAAAGAAATGACAATTTAAGTACAAATACAATTCTTGATCATTTGTTGATTGACAATTGAAGCATTGACCATTACTTGATGCTTGGAGGTCTCTTTTATACTCATTAATGAGTTTGTAGCCGTTACTAGCCGTTGGGGATGAATTGGAGCCGTTGAGGACTTTATTTCCATTCATTAATGCTATTTTGCAGCCTTTTGTATCGATACGCATGGACCCGTATCGGTACGACCTTCATCAGAAACTAGCCGTTGGGCTCTTGCCAGCCTAGGCGTATCGATACGCTTGAGGGCGTATCGGTACGATATGACGTTTAAAAGACCGTTGGGAAATATGACCGTTGGGGTTGTTAAAATGGGATCGGTACGCTGACTAGGCGTATCGATACAATCCCTCACCATATCGAAACGACCAAGTATGTTTCGATACGGGTTTTGGCTGTGACCAAACTGGGCAAAAAAGGTATCGGTACGGGTTGAACCGTATCGGTACGCGCAGCTTGAAAAGTCAAGTTTGGCTATTTAAAATCAATAAAAACATTGCCAAAAACCTTTTTAAATACCTGAAACATATATTTAAGTTGTTTGGATTTAAAACCAAGTTTTAAATTCTTTTCAAATTAGTCCAAAACATGTTTCAATTATTATATCAAAACACTACTTCTACAAAACTACATGAGAAAAATTAAAAATAATTAAAATGTACAAAATAACAAAATAAAAATACCAAACTGAAAAAAATTACCAAACTCAAAAATTCGAATCTACTTACAAAATAACAAAATAAAATTACCAAAAAAACAAAACTCTAAAAAATTTGAATCTACTTACAGTCTTTTCTTCACTACTTTCTTTATCTTCTTCTTTGACTCCTTCAATCTTAACTTCCTTTCAACCTTAACTTAACTATTTAACAAAAAAGTAAACTTTCTTATCCCTTATACTACCCCTATCTCTGTCTATCTAACAACTATACATTTTTAACCTCTACGTCTATACATTTTAAAATACCATAAACCCATCACCATTCAAAAATCACACCCACCACTCCCAAAAAATTAATCTGCTTCTCACTCTTCCCAAAAATAAACAGTAAACCTAACCTATACCTATATTCGAATCAAAACTCTTCTCTAAAAATAAAACACATCCTAAACCTATATTTCAATCAGAATTCAGTGACTGGTCTCGTCACCCAACTGATCTGAGAGATTCCACCCAAAGTCGGATTGTGATGAACTAGACTTCACCCTTTTGAAACCTACGCCATTAGAGTCCCACTTTAGGGATTCCCCCCCCCCCCCAATACCACCAAAGTCGGATTCAAATGCAGCCAACTTTAAGAACCCCCAAAGTCGGATTCACATGAGATCGACTTTAAGGAATTTTTTATATATACCTATTTATCCGAGTCCGACTTCTACTACACTGTTCCAATCACAATATTTTCGAAATAAAATTCCAACAGCAATACATTGGGAAATAATAAAATGCCATCACAATATTTTTGTAATTTTTCCTATTTAATCTTAAATATCTATGTATTCTAACAACTTAATCCTAATTGAATCCAACGAGTGGTTCTGATAGAAAAAAGGTTAATAAAAATGAATGAATAGAATATCATGTAATCACACTAGTATATTAAAAAAATACTTAATCCTAATTTTAAATAATATATTAAATAAATTCTCTGTATTTGTATAGTTGTCAATTTGATCCAAAAATTCACATTTATACTTTTTTTTATCAATTTGATTAAAATTTAAACTTTTCCTGTCAAATCAACCCTAGTCACCGTCAATTCCACACAATCACCATCATCGCTCCAATTACCTTCTCTACGGTACCATCAAGAAAGAATACCAAGACAACAAAGACGAAGCAAAAGAAAGGGAATCTGAGAAACAATTCAACCAAAGAACGAATGTAGTAGTTGCAAAAAAAGTTTCCAAATGGCGGAGAACAAGGGATTGGCGGCGTTGAAGTATGAAATGAACGTTAAATAGACACATGCATCAATCTCAGTCTTCATTGCTTCGGATGCTCTTCCTTTGTTGGTGTAACACCCTAAACATGTATGTCATATTCAGGCCTCAAGTTCAATCCACAGTCATAAAATTTAAATTTAGTTTAGCCCAAAATGATAACATTTTCCAAAATGACATATAGTTCAAATTTAAGTCATGGAAACGTTTACAAACAAGAGCTCCAATAATTAAATATACCAACATTTGACTCAAATATTACAAGTTCTAAAATAAGAGTTACATGCATAGTAATCAGGTCCTACGAATACATAGCTCAAAGATTTAAGTAATGTACTCTGAATTAAATTGATGCATTGAAATACTACTCCAATTGTGCTCCTTTAAGGTAACGTGTTAACCTACTAACCTACGAACGAAAACAACGAATCCGAATATAATATCAATAAGGCAATAAGGTAATAAACAAGTATAAAGCTCCAAACTTCAAATAATAACATAATATCCATAATCATAATATAAAATCAAAGCAATAATATTCGAACAATCTAAAGTGACATAGCCACACATATTCACAGGAAACATAAAACATAAAAAGTGCAAATAAAATATCCAAAATCATTAGCAAACATAAGTTTGAAAACCAAATAAAAAATATGTCTATTAATATGATATGCATGAAAAAAATCTAGAGGGTCAAAGAAGCATCCTCATCATCATCAACACTAACATTGTCACCATCTCCATGATCATAAGTCCTCCACTTATGGTGAAAACCGACGAGGGTGTTCTCAACACTAGAGATACAGTTCTCAAACATGGTCTCTAAAGAAGTGAAGCAAGCATCAAACTGAGTCTCAAGAGTGGCAAATATCCCATCAAGTTAGTCGATCAAACCATCGTGCGAAAGAGAAGCAATCAGAGGTGCATGAGGTTCCTCTACCGGAGCAGCCGAAGCATCACCATCGTTGTCGTCATCTCTACTGGTGGCATTAGGATCTCTCACCCATTCTCCATTGATGTAATGGAATTTACTCTTGCGAAGGGATTTGTCATTGATGAGGTCGGTAAGAGAAGATGGAAGATCAAAAGAGCAATCAATATATTCCTTATGAAAGATATGACTTAAGACACACACATAGGAAAAAGATTTGACAAGGCTGGTGCGACAATGATTAATAGTGTGAACGATATCAAAAAATATGATTTGGGCAAGTTTGGGTCACTTTTCGCTCATGAAAGCAATATAACTAAATGTTATCAACCATCCGAATGGAAGGTCATTTGCCACCGAATGGTCAAAATCATCAAGTGACGACAAGGTGAAGGAAACAGTCATGGACTTCAAGAACTTTGACAAAGGAACTCGAGGCATGGGTGGATGGAATTTTGCTCTCATCATCTAAACACTCATTCTCTAGTTGTAGATGATTGGCAACAATCTGGGCAGCAAGAACAAATTTCTTACCCATGAGGTAAGACTCAACGACAACAGTTTCGGTGTTGTCGGCATTTTAGAGACATCTAGCATTAGAGTAGAAAATGCGAACAAGGGTTTTATAGACAATGGCCGAAATTTGAAGCATATAAAAATTTACATTCCCTAAGCAAAGGAATATAACGAAAGTTAAAAACATTAGAAGTCATGTACGCAAAATCCACAACTCACTTACGACGAGTTTTAAAATTTTGGAACATTTGAAAATTTTTGAGTTGATTTTAGTGACCGGTCTTATTAAAATGTACATGGTCATGAAATTTGGGCGAGGGTTGTTACTGGAGGTACTAGACATACCGGTCCTATGTCATTTTGTTCGGGGAGGCATATTGAAAAATAAGAGAGTAAGAATGAAAACACCTAAAATTTGCTCTATGCACAACCCCAAAACAAGAAATTACCTCCTGCAAAATAAAACAATAACAATGTATGCAATCATCAATATCAATTCATTATATCAACCAATGTTCAAAGTAATTAAAAATAGTGTGTATGTACATAAATTGTAGATATATGTGTGAGAAAGACGTCATGGTTGCCGGAATATTGAACGGTGGTGAAAAGAAGAGAAGAGATGAGAATGATAAGGCAGATAGGGATTAGGAAAATACAGAGAAATAAAGGATTCTAAAATTATTTTATTAAATGGAATCTGATATCAAAAAGGGTTGTGAGCCCAATACATTGAGAAGGTTTATATAGCCCATTCTCTAACAGATTATAACAAACCCAACTGCCTAATACTAACAAATTAACAACTAATTGCAGCTAATCTCTAACATTCACCTTGCTTTTTCTTTTCTAAATTTGTTCAATCTTTAATCCTCTTCAAATTGATGAGCCACTTTTAAAAAATTCCAGATGCAGTGTGTACAGTGAACTGATTCACAAATTGACAATTATTCTTCATTCTTAGGTGATTCATGAATCGAAAGTATTCTTCATTTTTTTACTTCCGTTCTTCATACACCTTTCTTTCTTCTTCATGCTTTCATATGTTCAGTCTTCATCTATATTGTTCTTCTTCTTCACTTATTGAGACTTTCTTTTTGTTGGAAGCAAGGCGGTCAAGCTAAATGCTCACGGGTGCAATCTAAAGCCTTTCTTGGGCAAAAAAAAGCACCCTCTTATGTCTGGTTAAGGAGAGCAAGGTTGTTAAACACTTAACTCTCCTCAGAAATTTTCTTCTACCACAGACCATTGGCTGTTAAGCAGCAAGTTTCATGTGACCTTGTGAGATAAGTAAAACAGATGATGAAGAATTTCAAACTGACATTAACTGAACCTTCCAAACTTGTAGCAATTGTGACCAGCAGTCAACACCAACAACCAACTTATCTTAGAGTCAAAAGAATGAGAAGCTTTCAGTATGAAAGGGTGAAATACCATATTACACTATACCCAAAAAATAGAGTTTCCACTAACAGATTGTAACACCAACGAAACTTCAACAACAATGTAGTCAGGATGCAAAAACTAGAAGCTATTACTCATGAAGATCATCAAATCAAATCAATACGGATGGATGCTAAAACTCTTACTGGATGTCGAGCATTCAAATAACCAGTTCAACATTGCAACTGCAGATAAGCAACAAACAAATCTAACATTTGACTGATTATGCCAAAGCTTCTCCTCAAAAAAATGACAAATAGTCAATGAATTAATACTAATCCAACTAACTAGCAAAAAACAATGTAGAGTGATTCCAGACAAAATTTATACATCATTTCTAATCACAAATCAAACACCACTTCCATAAATGAACCACCATAAACCAAGCTACTCACTCAACCATGGCACAACAACAATCCACAGATCAGACTTTCATCTATAGTATCCACATCCCAGCAACTTGTAATCAATTCTGATGGTCTAAAAAATCATCTCCTCTTGAATTCATACTAAGCAGAAAAACAACCAAATCTAAAAGACTTGACTGAAGTCGATGCTATACCAAGAAACTAGATGGAAAAAGGCTCACCAATCACACACTTCAAATGATGAATAGGAGGATTACCAGAAATGAACAGAGATATGAAGCTTCTAGATCGGGAAACTGAACGGATGACTCTCCAGTGGCGATGAAAAAAAAAACAAAAACGACAGCCAAATTGCAAGAGAACAGAAAAGGAATTTCAATCGATGGAAGAAGCAGAGAAAGAAATCATTGTGCTATTGACGGTTGACGAACGATATGGAAACGTCGTTATCAACGGCTGAAATGGTAGACTGAAGTTTGCGGTGAAGAAAAATAAACCGATGACAATGAATGGCGGACGAAGGCTTTCCATCCAAGAACGACATGAAGTTATCAGCGGCAGAATAAAAATAAACGGCGTCAGGAACGTCGACGACTGATACCATGTGAGAAAGGCGGCATGATTGCCGGAATATTGAACGGTGGTGAAAAGAAGAGAAGATATGAGAATGATACGGAAGATAGGGATTAGGAAAATACAAAGAAATAAAGGATTCTAAAATTATTTTATTAAATGGAATCTGATATCAAAAAGGGTTATGAGCCCAATACATTGAGAAGGTTTATATAGCCCATTCTCTAACAGATTATAACAAACCCAACTGCCTAATACTAACAAATTAAAAACTAATTGTAGCTAATCTCTAACATTCACCTTGCTTTTTCATTTCTAAATTTCTTCAATCTTTAATCATCTTCAAATTGATGAGCTGCTTTTAAAAAATTCCAGATGCAATGTGCACAGTGAACTGATTCACAAATTGACAGCATTCTTCATTCTTAGGTGATTCATGAATCAAAAGTATTCTTCATTTTTTTACTTCCGTTCTTCATACACCTTTCTTTCTTCTTCATGCTTTCATATGTTCAATCTTCAATATGTTCTGAAAAACCAAAATTTTGTATTTATATGTATAAGTGTGTATATATATGTATATGTAAAACTATAGGTATATATATATAATTGTATATGTAAGTAAAAAAAATTAGATGTTACATTGAAAACTAAATGAGTAAAATAAAATTTATATAATATATAACCTAGTAAACTAGATTCAAACTAAAAATCCTATACAAAATTAATAAGAAAATCATATAATATAAAGAAAATAGGGTTTTACTTTGAAGAATGTGTTGGGATGATTGATCAACTTGATGTGTCTAAGAGGGGGCAAATTGGAAATTTAAAAATGAATGGAAGCAAATAGAAAGATAAAAATGATGACACAAGAAATTATAGTGGTTCAAGCTTCTAACAAGCTCTACATTCACTATCTTAGCTCCCTACTAAGGATTTCAAATAATTCACTAAGAATTCTTCCCCTTTTTTAGGCTAAGGAGGCAACAGTTACAACCGATCAAAGCTTTCTACCCAAAGCTTGATCAAATTCACTCTTTTACAAGAAAGAATGGCAAACAAATGAAAACCCCTCAAATGTAAATGATTTGCCCAATTACAATATCACTCAACCGAAACTTCAAATAAAATGGATACAAATTTGATCACTCGGGTGGGTTACAAAAAAATTGACTCTAAACGGCTCAAAGTAGGTTGGATTTGTGCTTGAATGCTTTAGACTTGTTAACTTCTTGTTGCTGAAGCTTTTGAGACTTGATTTTATACTTCCTCATTGATTTCTAACCGTTTGGGTGGTTGAGATCATTAATAGAGTCGTTGCTGCAATAAATGTTGTTTAGCAACCTACTGTATTGGTACACGAACAGCTAAATCGATACCTACTATAAAAAGAAACAACCGTTGTAAAAAGGGGTATCGATACTCTTGAGGGCATATCAAAATAAGTAAGGTATAAAAACATAGTTGTATCGAAACGGATAGGTCGTATCGGTACAGATTTTGCTCACTGAAATCTGAGATAAAAGTCCTTGGAAAAATGCATCGGTGCGCTTATAGGGCGTACCGGTACGAGTTAACTAAAATTTGAAATTTGGTGATTCCAAGACTGACAAGGTAGCGGTCATATAATTTAATTTAAAGATCTTGAAAATCTTAACATCTCGTATTAGTACAAGTAAGACTGTATCGATACCGATAACCAAGAACACAAACCCAAATGAATGTTGTATTGAAATGGGCACACTCGTATCATTACGTTTTTGTAATTAAAATTCTAGTAGCCAAAAATCGTATCGAAACGCTAAGAGGCGTATCGATACGTCTGGGCATATTTGGTTAATTAAGCATCAAAAACACTTAGAAAATTTCGGGGTTTATGTTTTTGACTTAGAAACAATTTTAGGTTCAAATCCTTGTCATTTTGTGAGACTTTTCAAATACTTTAAAATTTAACCAATTTACAAATTGGTCTTTAAACTCTTTGTTAAATCAAAATCATTCTAGTTTTACAATCTCCCCATTTTTTGATATAACAAAACAAAAGTAAATTTTTTTATGTTTTGAAGAAACACCCCCCTTTCTTTAAGGCTAAAAGATGTAACTTTGAAAAACTTTGAATATTTTGATCTTAATTTCTTCTCCCCTTTTTGTTAGATCAAAATCAATGGGATAATAAGCAAGATATAAACAATTAAGAACAACAATCTTAAATAAAACCAACATAGATAACATTAAATTCAAAGCATAATATTCAAAGCAACATAAAATCCAACTTTAATCTTAAAAACATGAACCAAAGCAAATAAACTTAAAGCATAGGTGTTCATAAAACAAAAGACATAGGTGCATAAATCCTAATATGATATGATATGATATGGTATGGTATGGTATGGTATGGTATGGTATGGTATGGTATGGTATGGTATGGTATGGTATGGTATGGTATGGTATGGTATGGTATGGTATGGTATGTGTTGCGTGTAAAATAGTCTATCGCAATTATAGTGCAAGTATACACGGCGCAAGTAGTAAAGTGATACGAAGTATCGGATATCGTCTCCACAGGGATTGGGCTAATGACTTCACATTATTTCACTGCACGAAGTAAAAGAAATAGTTTGAGATAATTGTCACGAAAATAGTAAGGAAAACGCAAATAAAAGAAGTAAGATATCAAGATAAAGAGAATGGGCTGGTATTGAGTTGCTCGGTAGTGCAGGTATTGAATTGCTTAGGATCTCCAGTTCTGTCGTCGCACCCGTCGCCGACAGCACCTGTCGCGGCGTCTGTCCGTTAGCTGTCGCGGCAGCGAACACTAACTCCGTACTTCAAGCTTGGCAAGAATCCCTGATCTGCCTTGCCCTATCCCTAGGCACAAGTCTGTCGATGATCACGTCTTTGATGATACCTCACGGCGTGAATCGAAGGATGAACACCGATGTGTATGAATTCTTCCTTAGCCACTTAACCTCGCCCTATCCCTAGGCACGAGATGGTTCAACTATAAACTAGAGAACGCGCTCTTATCTCTTTCGTATACTTAACTCTCCCGATGCTAAGTAAATGGATAACCTCACAATGCTCTCCCGATGCTCTTGCAAGATATTAAAACCAAGATAAAAGAACTTGAAGTTTATTTTATTGAACTTGAAAAATCCTAAAACAAAGCAACCCTTGCAACTACTTTACAAAACAACCCGTAGCCCTAGGAGGTTTTTAGAACATATCGGAGACAGGTAAACGACAGGGTTTAGGTTTTGGTTGTGGGGTTATCGGTTATGCCCTAGGTTTAATCTATGCCCTTATATAAGCTTTGGGCTCAAGTTATCTAAGGTAACAAGGATTACAACTTTAATTAAAAGTAAGATTCTAATAAAGACTAAATCTCTAAAGTCTCCTACTTTCCAGCCGCATCCTTATTTTGTGGGAATTCCTTTCCTTGAGCTTTGGCTTGACATATCTTTGGATTCGGGGCTTGGAAAAATATTTGGCTTTCACACGACAGACGAGCAGATTTTTCTCTATCTATCGAGGTCCACTTTACTTTTTCTCTTCATAAGTCTGCTGTCACCATGCTGTCACGACAGGTCCATGACAGGTTCGTCTTCTTCAGCTGCTTGTCCAGTTCAGCTCTCCTGCTTATCTGCCCTGCGCCTGCCTTCGACATCTACTGTGACAGATACCTGCAAAAATAGCCATCTTTCAGTAGAATCCATGCCTTTTATATAATTGTGATGTTTTATTGAAAACTAACCTAAATGCAATGCAATGATGCTTGAATGCAGCAGAAATATGGGTTAAAAGGGTGTAAATAATAGAACTTTTACACACTCAACACACCCCCAAACTCAATTTTTTGCTTGCCCTCAAGCAATGAAGACTTAAAAGAAAACTGAAAATTTTTGTGTTGGCCTTCAAACAGTGAACTGTCCCTTACATGTCGCTCATTCTCTATGGCGGCAGCAACCTGTCGGAAAGGTTAGGATCTGTCCGGAATCTCCCTATAGCTCTCGTGCAGTGTGTGCATGCTTGTGAACAGTTATATGCTAAGACTCTCTTAGTTTTACTAGAATATTCAACTCCTTAACTCGAATTTTTATGCCAAAGTTTACTTTCTTTTAGAAGGCACATTTTCATGCTTCTTTTGCTTCTATTTTCAAGCTAAGTTTTTCTAGAGCCAGTTTCGGGCACCTCTAGTTAGCTTCCTAGAGCCGGTTTCGGGCACCTCTAGGTTTTTGATTTTCTTTTGCTAAACTTCTTTCCTAGAGCCAGTGTTAGGCACCTCTAGGGGCTATTCAAGTTCTAAGCTTCCTATTCTAGTTTGGCTAAAAGAAATCTAAGCAATATAACAGTCACAAAAGTGTTTAAGTTTTCAGAACTTTAGAAAGGCTCTAAACTTTTCCTTAACATGTCCTAAAGATGCTGCCACGACAGAGCCGTCATGACAGGTAAGTTAACTTCACAGTTTTAAGCCAACAGTTTAAATTTTCTGATATTTTTTTTAAAAGAATTTAAAAATAACACAACAATTAATAAAAAGACATAAAACTCCATTGATGATGGAGGGTTGCCACCCCCAAACCCGAGGGTTGCATTTCCCTCAATGCAAAATGACATGAAAAATAAAAGAAAGAAAAACAAAGTACATCACAAAATATAACGGCAGGCAGCAATAAGAGGAAAATAAAGACTTAAATTTTCAAGCGCTGCTCTCGCTGCTGCTGCTGACGCGGATCTGATGGCGGCGTCTGCGCTGTGGAGGGGGCTGGGCAGGTTCCGGAGCAGGTTGATCGACAGGTTCATCAGCCTGTTGAGGGGTAGGTTCATCGGCAGGTTGAGGGGCCGGTGGCTCCACTAGCCGGACGTCGGAACTGCTGCCGCTGTCCCATGAGCTGCTGGTTGTGATGGCTTTGGACAGCCTTCTCTTGTTTGCCACGTGCTTAATACGTTTTACCCGCATGAAGTCGCTGTCCAAATTCCTCCAGACAAGAGGGCTGTCATCAGTGGCAGCTCGCTTGGTTCCTCGAGGGGAGGTGTCTGCCGGAGGGCTGCCGACTGCCGGAGGGGCAGGGGATGGTGTGGAAGTGGCAGATTGTGTATGGGGAGAGACAGGTGGCGTGGGAGTAGGGGAGGGGATATTGAAATAATGGGCGGGGAAGGTGGGGAAGATGACATCCGAAAAATTCAAAGTATTAGTAATGAAATTTACCGTTGCAGTTGAGAAGTCACGGATAAAGGTCATCAAACCCATTTGGCGCTCCTCTACCCTCAGGATGGCAGCAAGGATGTGGGCGTTCTGATCTACCGGAGCGGTGTTGGTGGCAGCTTTTGGGGTAGGTTCGGTGGCAGGTTCATCATCAGAATCAGCAGGAGGGGCGTTTGGGTCGAAGGCGTTGAGGGGCGATACGACTATGACCTCCATGAGGCTGGAGATGTTGTTGTCTGTCCATCCGCTGCCCGTCTTGATTTTGTCTGATGGATCCTCCGGTACGGCAGCGCAGCGGCAGAGGGCGGTGATGGTGAACGGGAGGCAGAGTCGTGAGTCTGAACGAAAGGCACAATCGAGGATGCTGTCCCTCATATATCTGCCCACATTGATGGGCCTGTCGTGCATAATGGAGTGGATAAGGGCCAGCCGCTGTCGGTTGACTGTCGTATGGTGGGACGAGGGCAGGATACGCTTTTTGATGAAAGCGTTCCATAGTTTTGCCTCAGGGAGTAGCTGCGCCCTATTGACGGAGTTGGGGTTCTTCTTACTGGTGCTCCATGTCGTTCCCGCCTCTGTCAACTCCCTCATGACATCATCATGTCCAGCAGCGTCGAGGGTGTCCCAAAATTGTTGGTGAGCATCATCATTGGGGCCAAAGAAAAGGCCGAACGTGTGGTTGATGCTGTTGGCGGTGAAGGGAACTGCCACTCCTCGGACGGTGACAGATGTCGCCGTTTTGCTGTCGATGGCCTCATAAAATTCTCGGAGCAAAGTATCATTAAGCTCTGCCGGCTGCTCGGCAAAATCCTCCCAAAGTTGTGCTGTTATGGCCTGCATGATGAACGGCCGGAGTCCCATATGGGGGGCATCTCTGTTATAGATGAAGCCACGATCCTCCCATAGTTCCTTTTTAGCGAACGGGGATGCTGCTGCTGAAGAAGAAGCGGCAGCAGCGTTCTGACGGGTTTGTCTCGATGACATTTTCTTTGCAAGGGCTGAAAAAGATAGAAATAGATAAAACTAGAGGAGAAAACAAGAGAGAAAAAAAATCAGAAGTGATGAAAATGAAAGGGAGAGTGGGGTTATATAGCTGTTGGGGATCTGCCCATTTAATGCCGCAACGGCAGGCGGGAATAACGGGGCGGCAGATTGAATGTAGCGTGTCTGACGCGTCTGACACGCATTTATGCGTCTGCTGTGCGTCTGCCGCACGCTTCTGCGTCTGTAGTGTCAGCCTGTTGACAGCCTGTCAAGTCCGTCTGCGCCGGCAGCTGAAACGACAGGTTATCATAAATGGGCTTTATTGGGCTAGTGGATGGGCGGTGGTCTTGGGCCACTTCTTCTTTCTCACTTGACTCCTTTATTTCCTAAAAACTGAAATTAGAAAAATAAAACATTATTCGAATAAAATTAACCTAATTTCCTAATAAATAATAAAATAAAATAAAAATTAGGTTAAATTAGGGATGCCTTGTGGGGCATCACCTAAAGTAACCACTTCCTGTATTCCTGGGGCTTCAGTCCCCTGATAATGCTTGAGGCGTTGTCCATTGACTTTGAATTGGTGCCCGTCCTTTAATGATTGAATTGTAATGGCACCATGGGGAAAAACTTGAACCACTTGGAACGGGCCAGACCATCTAGATTTAAGCTTCCCTGGGAAGAGTTTCAACCTAGAATTAAACAACAACACAAGCTGCCCTGGGCAGAACTGACGTGGCAGCAACTTCTTGTCATGCCACTTCTTTGTTTTCTCCTTGTATATTCTTGCGTTGTCGTAGGCCATCGTCCGTATTTCATCGATCTCATTCAAATCTAACAGCCTTTTCTGGCCTGCCTTGTCCAAGTCCATGTTTACTGCCTTGATTGCCCAATATGCCTTGTGCTCTATCTCGACAGGCAGGTGACAGGTTTTCCCATAAATCAAACGGTACGGAGACATGCCCAATGGAGTTTTGAAAGCTGTCCTGTATGCCCATAATGCATCATTCAGAAGTAGAGACCAATCTTTCCTAGTTGGTTTAACCATCTTTTCAAGAATGTTCTTCACTTCCCTATTGGAAATCTCAGCCTGTCCATTGGTCTGTGGGTGGTATGCTGTCGCGATCCTGTGCTTGACACCATATTTCTTCAAGGCGGCAGCAATTACCCTATTATCGAAATGTCTCCCTTCATCACTGATAATCGCCCTAGGGATGCCAAATCTAGAAAAGATGTTTTTGTGCAAAAACTTTTGGACCGTTTTGGCATCATTCTTTTGAGTTGCGATTGCTTCTACCCACTTGGAGACATAATCCACTGCTAGGAGGATGTAAAGATTTCCACATGAAGATGGAAAAGGTCCCATAAAATCAATCCCCCAAACGTCGAAGATCTCGACTTCTAAAATATTCTGCAGTGGCATCTCGTTTCTCCTCGAGATGTTACCTGTCCGCTGGCACCTGTCACAGTTCTTGTAAAAGTCCTGTGCATCTTTATATAGTGTCGGCCAGTAGAACCCTGACTGCAGCACCTTGGCAGCAGTTTTATTACCTCCTAAGTGTCCTCCATATTGTGAAGCATGACAGTGATGGAGAATGTCTTCTTGCTCTTCCTGTGGTACACACCTCCTTATAACCTGATCTGCGCACATTTTGAAAAGAAGAGGCTCGTCCCAATAATAATGCTTAACATCATTTTGGAACCTCTTCCTGGCTTGATAATTAAGATCAGAAGGAAATATTCCGCTAACTATAAAATTAGCGAAATCAGCATACCAGGGAAGGTCAGAAGACTTACCTGCCGCCATGGCTGTCGCGACAGCGATTGCGGCAGCAAAGAGTTGCTCATCTGGGAAGGTCTCCAGTATGTGTGTCTCATCGAACGGTAGACTTTGTCCCTTCTCCAACCTCGACAAGTGATCTGCCACCTGATTTTCTGTCCCCTTTTTGTCTTTGATTTCAAGGTCGAACTCTTGTAATAGCAAGATCCATCGTATCAACCTAGGCTTTGCATCCTTCTTTGCGAACAAGTACTTAAGGGCAGAATGATTGGTGTGCACTATTACCTTCGTTCCAAGTATATAAGAACGAAACTTGTCGATGGAGAACACCACAGCTAACAGCTCCTTTTCTGTGGTGGTATAGTTCACTTGGGCATCATTCAATGTTTTACTGGCGTAGTATATGACATGAAACAGCCTGTCCTTGCACTGCCCAAGTGTTGCCCCGACAGCATAGTCACTGGCATCACACATGATCTCAAATGGTTGTGTCCAGTCTGGTGGCTGTACTATGGGGGCTGTCACTAGCTTTTCCTTCAGAACCTTGAATGCTTCAGTACATTCTTCATTAAAGTCAAAGGGTCGGTTCTGCTCTAAGAGATGACATAGGGGCTTCGTGATTTTTGAGAAATTCGCAATAAATCTCCTATAAAAACCAGCATGCCCTAGAAAACTCCTAATGCCCTTGACTGTTGTTGGCGGCGGCAGCTTCTCAATTACCTCTATTTTGGCCCTGTCGACTTCTATCCCACGGCAGCTAATCTTATGGCCAAGAACTATCCCCTCATCCACCATAAAGTGGCATTTTTCCCAATTTAAAACAAGATTAGCTTTTTCACATCTTTCAAGTACCTTTTTTAAGTTGCCGAGGAAGCTCTCAAAATCGTCTCCAAAGACAGAAAAATCATCCATGAAAATCTCAAGGAAGTCCTCAACCATGTTGGAGAATATAGCCATCATGCACCTTTGGAAGGTGGCAGGTGCGTTACAGAGTCCAAACGGCATTCTCCTAAATGCGTATGTTCCGTAGGGGCAGGTGAAAGTCGTTTTCTCTTGATCCTCTGGTGCAATAGCAATTTGATTGTAACCTGAGTAACCATCAAGAAAACAATAGTAAGGTTTTCTCGCTAATCTATCAAGCATTTGATCAATAAAGGGTAAAGGAAAGTGGTCTTTTCGGGTAGCTTTGTTAAGCTTCCGATAGTCCATACAAACCCTCCAACCGGTCACAGTCCTGGTTGGGATTAACTCATTGTTTTCGTTGGTTATCACGGTCATGCCTCCTTTCTTGGGAACACATTGCACCGGGCTTACCCATTTGCTATCGGAGATGGCGTATATAATGCCATCATCTAACCATTTAATGATTTCCTTACGCACTACCTCCTTCATCGCATGGTTTAACCGCCTTTGGGCATCTATAGTCGGCTTATGATCTTCCTCAAGGAGGATTTTGTGCATGCATAATGCCGGACTAATGCCTTGAATGTCTGCTATCGTCCATCCAATCGCCTTCTTGTGCTGCCTTAACATGTCGATCAGCTGTCGTTCCTGTTCCTGCGGCAGCTTAGCAGAGATGATTACGGGCAGTGTGTCATCACAACCAAGATAAGCATATTTAAGCTGCCCTGGCAGGGGCTTAAGTTCTAAGACAGGTGGTTCAACAGTAGATGGCTTTTGGATTAAATGGTTATCCGAAGTGTAATTCAAAGGTTCGAATAACTTACCTGGACGATGGTCTAACCAGTCTACCTCCTCATGACCTTCAGTTTCAGATGTATCGGATTCAGAGGAGTCGCTGTCGTCGGTGCTGTCGTCGTTGCTGTCGTCATTGCTGTCGTGACAGGTCTGTAGATGGCTGTCGCAGCAGTGACCAAATTTTATATCACGGCAGCCCGACCTGATGCAGGGTTGATCAAAGGTCACCTCAATGATGGCCTTGCATTCCTCATCCACATCAGCATGTTTCATCGCTTGGAGAACATTCAACTTAATTTCTTGATCGTTCACGCGCATGGTGAGTTCTCCTTTCTCCACATCAATCAATGATCTGCCCGTGGCTAAGAAGGGTCGCCCAAGGATGACTGGTGCGTTCTCATCTGCCTCACAATCTAAAATAAGAAAGTCAGCAGGAAAAATAAGTTTATCCACCCTTACCAAAATATCTTCAATTTTTCCCTCGGGGTGAACGTAAGAGCGGTCGGCTAGCTGTAGGGTAACTGTCGTGGGCCGCGCCTTGCCAATACCTAATTTCTGAAAAACAGATTTGGGCATTAGATTGACACTAGCACCAAGATCACATAATGCCTTACCCACAAATCTGTCGCCGATTACACAAGGTATGATGAAGCTCCCCGGATCCTTCTTTTTCTGGGGTGGCTGCCGATGAAGAATACTCATGCAACCTTCTTGCATCCTTACCGTTTCAAATTCCCCAAGTTTAGATTTTTTCGATATAACATCCTTGAGAAATTTAGCATAACCGGGCATCTCCCTAACAGCATCTAACAACGGAATATTAATATGAACCTGTTTAAAAATATCATAAATTTTTTTAAGTTGAGATTCATGCTTAGCTTGCTGTATCCATTGCGGAAAAGGTGGTGGAGGACGGTAATCAGCAATGCGTCCTTCCCACTGCATGCGAATCTGAGGACGATAATCTTCTTTTTTCTCCTCTGTCGCTTCTGCTGTCGTGACAAGCTCATCGGCAGCAGTCTGTTTATCACCTGTCGGGGCAGCTTCCTCGGCAGGTTTATCCAAGGCAGGTTCCTTTTCTGTTTCAGCTTCTTTTTCCGGCCCTGGTAACTTTTTCCCACTCCTAGTAGTAATTGCCTTACATTGCTCATGTGGGGGTGGTCTAGCATTTTCAGTATTGCTAGGAAAACCTCCATTCTGCCTTGGCTTAATGTGCTGCGACACCTGACCCATTTGTGTCTCTAGAGATTTCAAGGTAGCCTCATGATTTGTCATTCTCATCTTGGTTTCATCCATAAAGTTTTCCGTCTTCTTGACAAACTGATTAATATTCTCCATATATGTACCAGTCTGAGACATAAAGGTGGCCAGAGTCTGCTCCAATATACTACTCGTGGCAGGTGGTGGCTGCTGTTGCTGCTGAGGCGGCAGGTTCTGCGGCAGGTTCTGCGGCAGGTTCTGTCGCGTCAACAATCTAGGACCCCCCTGATTCTGATTATGCGCTTGTGGATTCAGGGCGTTGTTTGGGTTACTCCAGGAGAATTTGGGATCCTTCCTCCAATTGGGATTATAGTTGTTGGAATTGTAGTTCGGCTTGTAATTTCCAACATATTTTCCCTCTTCAATATTTATTGGGCACTCATCCCTACTATGATTTCCCTCACAAGTAGCACAAACTTCCTCGATAGCAAATCCTTGTAATTCATCATCATTCAATAACTTTTTCATGGCTTTAGTAAGGAATGCTACCTGCGATTTCATAGTGCTGTCGGCCTCATAGTCCTTGACAGCAAGTACCCGTTTACCTCCTCTTCTAGCGGTTGGAAACTGCTCCTCATTCTTAGCCAGATGTTTCAAAACTTGCAGGGCCTCGTCCGGATCTTTATCCAATAATAGTCCATTTGCTGCAGAATCAATTCGAATGCGAGTTTGTAAGTTAGCAGCATTATAAAACTTAGTTACCTGATTCCAGACGGGGAATCCATGCATTGGGCAGTTTCGAAGAAGAGTTGTGAATCTGTCCCAGGCCTCGTGCATTGGCTCGTCATCTTCCTGTTGAAAAGTAGCAATTTCATTACGTAATCGCTCAGCTAAATGTGAAGGATTAAAACGAGACAAAAATTCACGAGTTAAATCTGCCCAAGTCATAATAGAACCCGGTGTAAGTTTATTCCACCAAGTTTTAGCTCTGTCCCTCAATGAATGGGGAAATAACCGAAGCCTCAGTATCTCCGGACTAACTCCTGGCAGTCTAAACAAACCACAGATCTCCTGGAACGTTTTGAGATGCTCCCTAGCATCTTCTGTCGCAGAACCACTAAACTGCCCGGCGTTGTTGGTCATACTAAACATGACAGGTTTAAGCTCGAAGTTGTCAACATCAATATCCGGCAGCGTGGTCTCCAGCTCTACATGATCGTTCAGCATGTAGTCACGACATGACCGTCGTCCACCTGCCGCGGGCAGGTCACCGACAGGCGGGATTTCTCCACCGGCAGGCTGATTACGGGCCATCTGCTCTAGCTGTTTCTCAAGGTATTCGTTCCTGTCTAAGAGGTGGCGAATCTGTTTCTTAAGATTAAAGGAACGTTCGATCTCCGGATCTAATTTATACTCAGGATCTTCACCTCTTTTCGATCTGCGCATAAACAGGAAAACCTTGTGAAAAGCAAGAGTTTAAAACACTAAAGAAAAATTAAAGAAAAATAAAAAATAAAAACAAAAACAAAAACGAAAATAAAAACAAAAAGTGCAAGGAAAGAAAGGTGTAGTTATGTTGCCAATCCCCGGAAACGGCGCCAAAAACTTGTTGCGTGTAAAATAGTCTATCGCAATTATAGTGCAAGTATACACGATGCAAGTAGTAAAGTGATACGAAGTATCGGATATCGTCTCCACAGGGATTGGGCTAATGACTTCACATTATTTCACTGCACGAAGTAAAAGAAATAGTTTGAGAGAATTGTCACGAAAATAGTAAGGAAAACGCAAATAAAAGAAGTAAGATATCAAGATAAAGAGAATGGGCTGGTATTGAGTTGCTCGGTAGTGCAGGTATTGAATTGCTTAGGATCTCCAGTTCTGTCGTCGCACCCGTCGCCGACAGCACCTGTCGCGGCGTCTGTCCGTTAGCTGTCGCGGCAGCAAACACTAACTCCGTACTTCAAGCTTGGCAAGAATCCCTGATCTGCCTTGCCCTATCCCTAGGCACAAGTCTGTCGATGATCACGTCTTTGATGATACCTCCCGGCGTGAATCGAAGGATGAACACCGATGTGTATGAATTCTTCCTTAGCCACTTAACCTCGCCCTATCCCTAGGCACGAGATGGTTCAACTATAAACTAGAGAACGCGCTCTTATCTCTTTCGTATACTTAACTCTCCCGATGCTAAGTAAATGGATAACCTCACAATGCTCTCCCGATGCTCTTGCAAGATATTAAAACCAAGATAAAAGAACTTAAAGTTTATTTTATTGAACTTGAAAAATCCTAAAACAAAGCAACCCTTGCAACTACTTTACAAAACAACCCGTAGCCCTAGGAGGTTTTTAGAACATATCGGTGACAGGTAAACGGCAGGGTTTAGGTTTTGGTTGTGGGGTTATCGGTTATGCCCTAGGTTTAATCTATGCCCTTATATAAGCTTTGGGCTCAAGTTATCTAAGGTAACAAGGATTACAACTTTAATTAAAAGTAAGATTCTAATAAAGACTAAATCTCTAAAGTCTCCTACTTTCCAGCCGCATCCTTATTTTGTGGGAATTCCTTTCCTTGAGCTTTGGCTTGACATATCTTTGGATCCGGGGCTTGGAAAAATATTTGGCTTTCACACGACAGATGAGCAGATTTTTCTCTATCTATCGAGGTCCACTTTACTTTTTCTCTTCATAAGTCTGCTGTCACCATGCTGTCACGACAGGTCCATGACAGGTTCGTCTTCTTCAGCTGCTTGTCCAGTTCAGCTCTCCTGCTTATCTGCCCTGCGCCTGCCTTCGACATCTACTGTGACAGATACCTGCAAAAATAGCCATCTTTCAGTAGAATCCGTGCCTTTTATATAATTGTGATGTTTTATTGAAAACTAACCTAAATGCAATGCAATGATGCTTGAATGCAGCAGAAATATGGGTTAAAAAGGGTGTAAATAATAGAACTTTTACACACTCAACAGTATGGTATGGTATGGTATGGTATGGTATGGTATGGTATGGTATGGTATGGTATGGTATGGTATGGTATGGTATGGTATGGTATGGTATGGTATGGTATGGTATGGTATGGTATGGTATGGTATGGTATGGTATGGTATGGTATGGTATGGTATGGTATGGTATGGTATGGTATGGTATGGTATGGTATGGTATGGTATGGTATGGTATGGTATGGTATGGTATGGTATGGTATGGTATGGTATGGTATGGTATGGTATGGTATGGTATGGTATGGTATGGTATGGTATGGTATGGTATGGTATGGTATGGTATGGTATGGTATGGTATGGTATGGTATGGTATGGTATGGTATGGTATGGTATGATATGATGCGATATGATATGATATGATATGATATGATATGATATGATATGATATGATATGATATGATATGATATGATATGATATGATATGATATGATATGATATGATATGATATGATATGATATGATATGATATGATATGATATGATATGATATGATATGATATGATATGATATGATATGATATGATATGATATGATATGATATGATATGATATGATATGATATGATATGATATGATATGAATGAGATGCAAAGGCCTAAAGAGCGTCTTCATCATCTTCATCTTCATTGTCTTCATCCTCGTCATTGTTACCAAGGGAATGTCCACGCTACTCTCCATGAAATGCGGTGAGAGTTATATCCATTGAGGCTTGACAATTTTCAATGAAAGTAACTCGATCCTCCAAAGATGTCAAACAAGTATCAAAGGTTGTGAAGTCGGAGGTCATGTATGTGTCCAAAGAAGCAAACTTCCTATCAAGATAGGCCATGAGAGCATCAAGGTAAGTGGAGAAACTGGAGCTTTCAGAACAACTTGAGGAGTGCCACTGGATCGGGTTGAGCATCTTGAGGAAGATTCGCAATACGGATCCATTCACCATTGAAGAGAGTCAACTTGGCACAGTGAAGGGAACGCTCATCAAAAGGATCAGTGAGAGGCTCGGCAAGGTCATAAGAGCAATCAATACCAATCTTGTGAAACATGTATCTCAAAGTGGTGTCGTAAGTGATTGATGAAACAAAAGTAGTATGGCTATGTTGCACAAAGTTGACAATCTTGAAAAACATAATTTGAGCAAGGTTCGGATGCTTACCCTCACGAAGGCAACGAGTCTAAAAATCAACAATGTGTCAGTTCGTAGAGAACTTCCCACCGGATGGGCAAAACCACCAAGTGATAAGAAGATGAAGAAAGCGGTCATGAACATCAAGAACGGTCACAAAACCACTAAGAGTATGTCCCAAAGAGTCCTCGTTATCTATTCCCACATCCTCTAAACCCAAAAGATTAGCTATAGCCAAGGAATCAAGTTGAAATTTCTTTCCCATAAGATAAGATTCTATAGCTATAACTTCGGTTCTACCTTGGTTATAAATACACCAAGCATTAGGGTAAAAAATAAGGACAAGGTTTCGGTAAAGAATGCCGGGTATGCTCAAAAAGGCCTTAAACTTTCATTGGTTCATTAAATCAAGGTATTTGAATTGAAAAGTATTGGAAGACATGGAAATGATAGAAACAACATACTTACAGTGGATTTTAAAATTTTTGTAATGTTTAAAACGTTCCATGGCATTTGGATATTGAGTTCATTAAAACAATGTTGAAAATAATGCTAAGGTTGGGTTTTGTACCATTGTTGTCAAGATTAGGATTGGAAGATTGACCTAATTCTCTTCTCGCTCTTTTCTTAGGAGCCATGGTAAAAACCTGAAATCAAAACCAAACCACAAAAACAATGTATGCATAAAACAACACATTCAATCCAATACACAACCTAATGATCAAGGTATTGTAAAAATCTACATAATATAGTTTAAAAACATATACAAGTATAAAAACAATTTTTGGTAAAATAAAAACTGAAAAACATTGTTGAAAATATACATTATATTTTTATATTCGAACAAAAAATCAGTTTTGAAAATATTTTTGCAAAATCTTTGAAAAAAAATTATATACATACTAAATATATTATTTTGAATCAAAAATGGTATCTATAAATAAGAACAGAATAAAAAAATAAAGAATGTTGAATGTGGATTATGGATGAATGAGGAGATGATGATGCACAAAACTTGATGATTTTGCTAGTGTTTGATAAGAAACCCAAAAGCCCTCAAAAGATTTGATGATTTATGTGAAAAATAAAGGGATTTAGAGAGTTTAAATAGGTAAATTTTTGTATCTAGGGTTGGAGAGAAAAGGTAGAATTTGATTTAAAGTTGAAAACCCCCTTTTAATGCCCATTTATCACTCCAATGGCTACGTATATCGATACGCCACATGTGCGTATCGAAACTGCATATTGGTGAGGTTTTCAAGCTGTACCGATCCTCAACCCTGTACCGGTATAGGCTTGCCTGTACCGAGCTACCATAGATACTCGTATCAATACGTGAAGAACCGTATTGATACCCTTGTGCCATAAATGTCATTTTTGGCAGCAATGTGCTCAAAAATTCGATTTTACTCGAATTGAAATGCATGAAGATGATATGAGATTATCGTGTATGAGAAAAAATAGATGCATACTCCCCCTAGAAACAAGGATAGATGCATATAGGAGGAAAAACACATAAGCAATGCAATCAACCAAATTTAAGCAAAATTTTAAAACCAAAAAGGCTTTGAGGCTCAAGAAAGGCTAGTTAAACCTAACTCTCTCCTAAAAGACCAAAAACGCTCTTTGCCTAAAGGTTTGGTGAATATATCCACTAGTTGATTCAAGGTGTCTACATATTCTAGAACTATATCATTTTTCAAGACATGGTCTTTAATGAAATGATGTCTAAGTTAAATGTATGCAATAAGCTATTGAAAGAAAGTATTGGCTCGGCGGACGCCCCACTGATATGTTTCGATATTAGCCTTTGCTATTTATTACTTGTAACTGATAAGATACACTCCAACTTCCTGTTAAAGGATAAGATTTCTAAGTTGTATGGTCAATGGAAGACCTTGGACCTATTGGTTGATGCATGTTATGCTAGACTACGGTCTCTTTTTAATAAGATCAAATGATCTTCTGGTAAAGTACCTTCGGTACTCTTGTTTAAGTTATGGCTCGGGGGACGCCCCACTGATATGTTTTAATATTAGCCTTTGCTATGTGCTTTGAGCTAAGTATCGTCTGGATTCGTGTTCTTCATCGCCAATAATAATCCAAGGCAAACCTATAAAAGATATGAAATGTTTAATTAAGTAAAGAATGCAAGAGTTGTAAAAAGAATATGTAATTGAAAGCTCATGGTGAGCACTGTAATGAATGACTCTTGGTGAGCCCTGAATGAATAGCTCTCAGTGAGCAAGAAAGTGACTCCTATTGGATTACAACAAAGTGATTTAAATAGAAGATTTGAGTGAGGTTAATAAGATCAATTCTTTAAAGATTCCTTGATAAATTAAGATGTATTAAGCTATCTTAATTCACAAGAAAGTTTCCGTATAAATATCCTCTTGTATGGCTAAATCCTTTGTGATCTCATTTATTATCATTGTTATATTGACATTGCTACCTCACTTAGGCTATATAAGCCTAATGCATTCCATTTCATGCATTGCAGGTTACTTTAGAAGTTTATTATTGATCGGGTATTTGAGAGACCAATTATACTTCAAGACCTTGTTCAATGTCTTGTTTTTAAACAAACTCCTAGGATGGTGGCACTTTGTATTTGTTTGAGAATCTAGCTTTGATGAATTGTTTTATTTTTATTAAATGGGAATGTTGTTATGGCATATCCGAGCTTAGTTGGTAAATGTCTAAAATGTTAAATGAATTAAGTAGTAGATACATGTTTATATGATCTAGTGATTCGATTGAATTAATTTAAAAGGCTATGGTTGTTTGTAAGACGTTTGATTGGATGATTGATTAATAAGTGTAAATTTGGTTCGTTGGAAATGTATATTCAATGCTGAAAAGTCTGGAAATTTTGATAATGAGCTCGTATGTTTGGTTAATATCTTAAGGCATGTATGTAAGCTAAATAGTGAGTTATGAGATTGATCGTGATAAGGTTTATAGTTGATCGGATAATGCTTGTGTGCGAATGGTTTGGTAAATGTGGAATGTAGTAGTTACTTAGTGTTAAAGAATCCATGGTGAAACATTCGAATGATTGAGTCATAACAGATTAAAATCACACAGTCAATGAATCGATTGATAAGACAAGTCCTATAAAAGGATTTCGGTTGGGTTCTTGTTGGTTCAATTATGATTAAAGTGAATCTAAATCAGGTGTTGTGGTTCAAACCATAATAGAATGCTGGCATAAGATTTTAAAGGTTGCATATAGTAAACCTTGATTCGTAATGCATTAGATTTCTTGAGATATATGTTTATAAGTTGATGTTTAATTCGTGGATTTTGATGAATTGATGATATTAACATGGTTCGATTGAATGATAAGTTAATTGATTAAATCATAAAATCATTTGGCTGCCTAAGGTTAATATTATTTTGATCTGACTTATTTGATTGGTTCCATTTTATTAGGCTGTTATAAGTCCTTAAAGTATGATTTGAATTTAAAGCACATTTGAATTAAGTGTTACAAACAGTCTTGGAAGAAATTTATTAACTTACATGATTATAATTGAATGGTATAGAAGTGATTAACAATCATACTTGGATTTATCTAAGCGGTTATTACTTGTCTATAAAGGATCGATTAATGAATGAAGCTAAACACTGAATTTATAAATGATTGAAGGAAGAAGACTTTGAATGTATTGTTTTAGAGTAAGGTATAAGGTTGCAATTGTAAGGTTTTCATGGTTGGTAAATAATAAGATAAATGTCTCGGTGTGTAAATAAAAAGGGTTCTACGTGTTAGTAACCAGTGAAGAGTTCTGTCTTAAGAAATTTAGAGAAATTTGAATTTTATTGGTTTTGGTTTTCAGTTTACTTTGCAGTAACGTTCTTAATTCCAGTTTTCTTCTAAGTTGAGTTGATGACGTTACAGTGTTTGCATAGAGCTTTGGTTACATGGCTCAATTTTAGTTCCTCGTATCATCCTCAGACGAATGATCAGTTTGAGCAAGTTATCCAAGTTCTTGAGGATATGTTGCGGCGTTGTGTTATAGATTTCCAAGGTTCTTAGGAGAAACAATTGCCTTTGGTGGAGTTTGCTTATAATAATAACTATTAAGCTAGTATACACATGGCTCCGTATGAAGCCTTGTATGGTAGGAAGTGTAGGACGCCTCTTTGTTGAGCGGAAGCGAGGTAAAAGTTAGGGTCAGTTTGTTTCACTGTAATTGGTTTTCCTGAAAACGTTTTCATAACTTTCCGCTGTTTGGTTCATGGAAAATGAAAAAGTCAAAGGAAAATCAACTACAGTCAATGGAAAACAGACCTTGTTTCAGTGTAAAATGACTTACCCATTGATTTTCGGTAAGTCGCTTTCCTTCCTCCCATTCTCTCTACAAATACTAACTTAAACCATGAACCTTAAAACCTAAACCCTAAATACTAACATAAAAACTAAACCCTAAACCTTAAACCCTAAACATTAAATCCTAAACCTTAAACCTCAAACCCTAAACATTAAATAATAAATGTTAAACCCTAAACATTAAAAACCCTAACCCTAAACACAAACCCCTAAACCTTAAATGTTACCATAAACATTAAACACTAAACATTAACACAAACCCTAAACCATGAATATTAACATAAACACTAAACACTAACAACAAACCCTAAACATTAAACACTAACATAAACCTTAAACCTTAAATGAGAGCTTAAACCCTAAACCTCAAACCTTAAACACTAAGAAATAAATGTTAAACCCTAAACATTAAAAATTCTAACCCTAAACACAAACCCCTAAACATTAAATGTTAATATAAACACTAACACAAACCCTAAACCCGAAATATTAACATAAACACTAAACACTAACAACAAACCATAAACATCAAACACTAACATAAACCTTAAACCCTAAATGAGAAATTAAACCATAAACCCTAAACTATAACTTAAACCCTAAACACTAAATGCTAAACCCTAAACCTTATATGCTAAACCCTAAACATTAGCATAACCTTAAACCATAAATACTAATTCATAAACACAAAACCCTAAATGTTAAACCATAAACACTAACATAACCTTAAACCATAAACACTTATTTATAAACCCTAAACCATGAATGCTATATCATAAACATACACCCTAAACCCTAAAACCCATAAACCCTAAATGTTAAACCATAAACACTAAATGCTAACATAAGCACTAACATAAACCTTGAACCATAAATGTTAAACCATGTATATTAAACCTCAAGCACTAACATAAACCCTTACCTTAAACACTAACCCATAAAACCTAAATGCTAAACCATAAACCCTAACTGCCAACATAAACCCTAAACTTTAAACACTAACATAAACCCTAAACCATAAACACTAATATAAACCCTAAATCATAAACCTTAAATACTAATCCCTAAATGCTACCATAAACACTAAATACTAATCTAAACCATAAACCATAAATACTATCCTAAACCCTAAATACTAACCTAAACTTTAAACCATGTTTTGGTTGGAGCTTGTTTTTACCATTATCGATGCTTGTTTGTGGATTGTTCATGAAATTTTCAGGAAACTCTACCAAACAGTGTAAAATGAATTGTACAACATCATCCAAACACTGGAAAATGGTTTCTGCAATTAGTTTTCCAACAACTGTAGTTCATTTTCCAGAATTTATTTTCCGGAAACTGTTTTCAGTGAAACAAACAGACCCTTAGTTTCTTTGCCAGATTTTCTTATAGGAACGACAGAGAAGATAAAACTTGTTTGTGATCGGTTAAAGGTGGCTTCGAATCGTCAAAAGTCTTACGCAGATTTAAAGCGTAAGGAGATCGCGTGTTTCTGAAAGTGTCACCTTGGAAGAAGGTGAGAAGGTTTGGACGTAAGGGTAAGCCTAGTCCAAGGTTTATTGGACCATATGAAGTTGTGGAGCATGTTGGTCTTGTTGCATATTAGTTGAGGTTGCCTCCCGAGTTGGAGAAAATCCATGATGTGTTTCTTGTGTCGATGTTGCGGAGGTATAGGTTGGATCCGTCGCATGTAATGTCAGTTGAGGATATTGAGTTGCGACCGAATTTGTCTTATGATGAGGAACCTATTGAAATTATTGATTCTAGTAGCAAAGTTTTTCGTAGTAAGATGATTGAACATGTAAAGGTGTTGTGGCATCATCGAGGAGTTGAGGAGGCTGCGTGGGAAAGCAAATCAGACATGTTGAAGAAGTTTCCGCACCTTTTCCTCCAGGTAAAATTTTGAGGATGAAATTTTCTAAGTGATGAGAGTTGTAACGCCTCGATTTTGGGCGTAGGAGTTTGTAGGTTGGGTTTATGGTCTGTTGGACCGAGACTAGAGATCCCGGTTAGTTCAGAGAAAACCTAGTTCGAGAAGTGATAAAAATATGAAGAAAAATTTTAAAATCCAATTTAAATGTATATAAGGGTTTGGTGAAGCCAATTTGGAAAATGACATTTGGAAGGTGGACATTTCGGTTTGGTGACTAAATCGTAAAAATGGAAAAATTGTTTTAGTGGCTATTTTGTAAAAGAGCCAAAACTTAGAATCTTTAGGGAGCTAAAGTAATTGTAATCAGCTATTCCTTTAATTTGACATGTTCTAAATGTGTTTAATTAAAAAGATTAAAAGGGATTTTGATTAAAAAGGGAATTAAGCTTTACAGACTTATTTTTGACGTAACTTTCATTTCTCTCTTTTCTCATCAGCCAATCATCAATTTTCGTTCAAAACTTCCAAAGATCTTTTCCTTTTCATTTTTACTTTGATTTCCAAATGATTTCCATGGAGTTTTCTTAACTTGTTTCTGTAACCCCCTAAACTCGACCCAAGGGTTATGGGCAGAATTTAAGAAGTCGGGTTGAAAACGTGTCCCTCAAGTAATTTAAAAACAATGTCGTTTAACATTAAAATCCATATTTCGAAAACGCAGTCGTATAGATAAAGCAATCTAAAATAAGATAGCGGAATATCTAGTTAAAATTCTTGTGCATGCTAAACAGTTTAAAATCCCAAATAAATATAAAAGTAATCAAAATTACATAAAAACTCCAAATAATGAAATAACCGGGATAAAACCAAAGTAAATCTGAAAACTAAAAATATTCATACTAAAACTGTAATAAATCTAATCATTGTAGTTCTCCAAGTACCGAACTCCAATGTCTGAGAATCTGAAATAGATGCTAAGGGGAGTCAGCTATTAAGCTCAGTGTGTCTCTAAGGTGCATCAGACAGAAAATCACAAGAATCATACAGTCAACATAGTCATTCCAACAGTCAATCAAATATACATATATGCAAAGTACGATGCACCTAAGTCTATGTTATGAACCCATCTACATCACCGTCCGAAGAGTAAGGTTCCCCTGAACCACTCTCTACATCGTCACCATCTGAAGTGGAACTCACCCCGAAGGGTGGAACCACTGATCCGAAGTGAAATTCAGCCCGAAGGATGAAACCACTGAACTTCCTCCGTACATTTTCCCACCCGAATGATATGACATGAATGTTCTGATTCCAATTCGAATGCAACATCATTAGTCCGAAAATGCATGAGCATTTAGTCCGATAATTAATTATTCAGATTCTGATGTATGATGCTTAACAGAATGGCATACAACATATCACATAGTCAGATCACAACATATCACATAGCCCAGATCAAACATATCACATAGCCCAGATCACAACATATTTTACAGCCAAACATCACATAGCATCAACATATTTCACAGTCAAACATCACACAACAACAACACATATAGTATAGCACAAGCAGAGAAAAAACCTTAGCCAAAGCAATTCAACATACTTAATAAAGTGTTTCCCACGATCAGAACCACTGGGTTTAGCTGTATCAGAACCTATGAGAATAATTCTACATTAACATGATTTGTATCATTGATCTCCAAATCAATCGAATATATGATTAGATTGTACGATTCTAGTAAAATTGGTTAGACAAATTGATGAAATAGATTGATTACAAATACGTGTTGGTTGGAAAGTTGAAGTCATATTAGTTTAAATGGATCGAATCAACAATATACATAATATATTTGTATAAAACAGTAAGATAGCAATATTGTACAACACGAGTATATATATATATATATATATATATATATATATATATATATATATATATATATATATATATAAGACATAACAATCACTCTATAAAGAGGACCAAATACATCCCTATCAATAACACTACGAACTTTAATATTATGAAATACATCCCTATGAATAAGACTACGAGTTCGTTAACTTGACAACAAATCTATGTAACCTTTGTTATCCATCTTTTCACTTGTAGTTTGGAAATTGATCTAATCAACGACAGAGAGCAATGATACGGGCTTTCCCACTTGATGTCTTCTATTTTACACCTTCAGTAAGAAGGTAAAGGAAACAACTCTTAAAATGTTGAGCCTAACAAAAAACTATGCTGAAATATTTCATCAACATGTAACACGTTTCCATCAGTTTCCATTGCGCCTTAAGCACATCGAGCTTAGTGGCCGAAACAATATTATTACACAAACAATCATCTAGTTGAGAGGAAAAGAAGTCACCAATAAGGTGATTAGGCACCACTTTACTGGCTGAATGTTCAATATCATACATTTGTCAAGTTGCACATGACAAATCTTCAAATTTAGGTTCTTATCCTCCATTGGTAGATTCGTACAATTACTATGCCAGTATCATCTAATTTGGGTCAATAAAGGAATTTGCTACATGGATGTATAGATATGATTATGAATTATAATATGCTTTTGCAAGATTTCTATTGGTTCAAAACTATAGGATCTCATCTTTTGCCCATAATCAACCAACTTTTTACCTGTACAAAACTCATTAGGACTCTTTGTTGAATTGCACATATATGAACAATAATGATGTCCTATATAATGAAAAATAGATAAGTCTTAAAAAGCATTCCAAGTCTCATTTACATCCCCAGGCATTACAACAAGTAATAAGAACAAACAAATCCATATTTTTAACACAACAGTCATAAAAATAGATTAGTCTTAAAAAGCATTCCAAGTCTCAAATAGCCATGAAAATGTTTCTTTCTTTTCCTAATAGCGACAGGGAAGACTGAAGAGAGGAAATTCTAGGAGCTTACAGATATTATTATTGTCCTTTCCAGTACTAAATGCTCTTCTACAGATATTTTACTTCCTACGCACTGAAGGTTTCTCATCTTGTATTCTGTTAAATATAACCTAAAACAGTAAAACTTGAGCTTGTATGAACTGGAATTGCATTCACGTCAACCCATGGAACTTGGGGAACATATAGAATATTCCAATTCATTAGAAGCTTTTTTCCCCATATTTTCCTAGATTTAAGAGGATTTCAAGTCCACCATGAGATTTCCCAAGCCACACAAGAACAACCTCCTCACCACATTAAATGCACAAAAAAGGATGGTTTGGATGCATCATCAGAAAACGATTGATTACCATTACCCTTAGTTCCAATACTGGTCTATCAGAAGAATGGCTGCTAACATGAAAATGCCATTACATAACATTTATATGAAAAGTTAGGTACATGATTAAAAAAGGTAATCACTAACCACTGCATAACGAACAGATGTATGCAAATGTAGGGTGATGAATGAATGTAATTCTCCATTCTTAGTCTTCAGCAAAATACTTCTCCTCCGCATCATGGTTAGCTTCCCTAAGCCAGTGATCATCCAAGGTCTCATCATCATCTATTTTTGAGTAATCTAAATGCTCATGATCTTCACCGGATAGAAACTTCTGCTGCATGATGTAGGTGAATTGATCCATCCTATCTTGCATTTCTTCCGCCGAAGGTACTTCGTCATGTTGGTCCGCAGTTGCAGAAGCAGCAACCTTGTCGTCCCCATGATGGTCCAAAAGCATCTGAAACATGCAATGCAAGATATAACTGTATGAACAACTAACCCCAAACACAATAATTAACCAGACATACTAAGTCCTAAACACTTGACAACATTGGGAGACACTAATACATCATAATTGAAAACAACATTACTAGGCAGATCACAAAAAAGAGTAGTGACCTAAACCCTTCATTAACAATATCATGAAAAATTGCTTCTACCCAGGAAACCTAACTAAGAAACTTTTTTTTCAAAAATGAAGGGAAAAAGTTCATTACTTACTTCCTTTCCAGGGTCGTTTCCATTTTCCTTTATCATTTCCTCCTCCTCCTCCTCCTCCTCCTCCTCCTCCTCCTCCTCTTCTTCTTCTTCTTCTTCCTCTTGTTGTTGTTGAAGAATGTTCTCATTGCCAACCCAATCTTTTTGAGCCACGCCAAGCCTCTGCTGCTCCTCTCTAATCTTAGCAACCAACCTAGCTTCCTCGCACCTCCTCATCAAAGTCTCAGACCAGCGTTCCCCAGGCCTGGCCATGCTTCTCCCACTTAAATCCTGAAACCTCCCTAAATATTCATGATGCAAATAAGGTTCCCTTTCCCTCATGGCATCCTCCGAGAAATACTGCCCATCACACACCAATTTATTCAAGTAAGCCCGCCTTCGATTCTTGACCGTCACCGACCTTGATTTCAATTCCTCTGAAGTGGGACTCATTTTGGTCCGGAGATGTTTCAAGTGCCAATTAACCTCATAATCATCGTCAAGTGCATCGAATTTGTGGAGTTCGTCGATAGTCAGCTGAGACCCATATCTCTCTGCATCGCCAACATCGATTTAGTTAGAAAACAAGTTGAATAGTATTGATGAAATAAGAGTGGAAATTTGGGGAACCTAAGAAGACGGGGACGTCGCGGGAAAGGAGGTCGAGGAGGATGGATTTGCGAATGGAGGGATCGGAGGCGGAAGATTGAAGGGCGCGTGGGAAGTAGAGGTTATCGAGAGCCGACAGCCTCTTGGAAATGCTCTCCATTGCTTCTTCGCTTACTTTTCTTTCCATCTGCATCTCTCCCCTTCGGATTCTTCTTCAATCATCGAGTTGTTGAAAACCCAGAGAGAGAGAGAGTTTTATGTTTCTTATATACTCCATGTAAATTGTAATGTCGGATGTTCGTCGTGTCGGCCATTATTTCTGGGCTTGCCTGTTTGTGGGCTGGCCTCATTAAAACGACATCCTCTTAATCTCTCACTTGACTTGCCTCTTAATATTCTTTAAAAATCTAAAAATTCAAAAAAAAAACTTCTAAAACTTATAAAAATATATTTTAAAAAAAATCTATAAATATAACATGATAGAATTATAGTGGATTATGTGCTAGTAATATCTAAAGAAAAAGACTGTCAAGATTTAATGGTCAAAATTGGTCAAAGGGTTTAATTGATTCAATTTCTTGGTTCAAGGACTTAATTGATTCAATTTCTTGGTTCAAAGGCTTAATTGGGTGAAAAAAGTTTAAGGGCTTAATTGATTTTTTTTTTCAAAAGTTCAAGGGCTTCTTACACCCTTTAAGCCTTTAATATAATATAAAAATTCCTAAATTTCCCAAAATATACAAAATAACCCCAAATCCATTGATCCTCAAATTCGACCACTATCGTCACCATTCATCACGTTGACAGTGATATAATTAAGCCTACTCCTCTCGTCGAAAGACTCGCATGTCGTTCATCCTCTGATCTGCCGTTGTTTTTCGTCCATTATTTTTTCTCCTCTCATCGTTCGATTTTGTTTCGACGTTAGGCATGCTGATTGTCGGCTTTCGGCGGCGAGAGAATGAAAAAAATGATCGCGTGAGTTTGGCGACGAAAGTGGTGGGCACGCCGTCCGTGATTGACAGTGATAGCGACTGAAATTGTGATTTGAGACTTAGAGACTATTTTAAGAAATTTTGAGAATTTTAGGATTTTTTTAATTTTTTATTTTATTAAAAATGAATGAAAATAAAATAAAGCATGTCACGTTCCATGTTTTTATTGACTAATGAAATAGTTTAAACGACAATTCATGACAAGACACCTAAAATGATAATGGTGGTTCTAAGCCGTGTGCACGATGATGTCGACAATTGGTGTTCTGTAATGCCATTGCTACATTTCGGGATTGTTGAGATGTTTTACGGCAATTGAGTCCTTAGACAGTTCGGATGCCACCAGCCTGTGCCGAAGAATCCACTCAACATGGATGAATTTGAAATGGTGGACGCACGTGGTAAGTATGAAGCGGATTGGCCTACCAAACGTTTGCAGTACATAGCAGATTGGCATGGAAGGTCAAACACGTTGCCCGTTTTCCCATTCGAGTGGATGATTTTGATTTTTTTTTATTTCTGAGTACTATCAGTGGTTTGTCGCAAACAACAAACCGTACTTGACGACTGAAGCCCAAGATAACGCTTTCCTTGTTTTGTTTCAAGCCCGACAAGCCCAAGAAGCATCGATGAGTCGTCATCGGGTGCGAGGTCATCATGAGGCAGATCCGGGGGTAGGAGAGGTAGAGGTAGAGGTAGATGCGGGAGAAGAGAGGTTGAACTGGAACAAGAACCTACATTACAAGCGTTTGATGTTGGCTTTTTTCTATTGTCATATAGGTCCCTGAGTTGGGATCAGGCTGTGCAAATTACACAAGGGTCGTGGAATTTGCATATTCTACATGAAGTAGGCGTGTGGACAGGTGAACCTGGTATTTGAGGCAGTCGAGGACAAGGACCTATAGCACAAGTGCAAGGTTTTACAGATAATTCTAAAGGTGTTTATTTCCCGGAGATTGTGGTCTCGTAAGATCAATATCATGATATTCAACATCATGATGCAGAGTACATGACATCGTTAATGTCGACAACGTCCATATCAGGTTCTATATTCTCGGGCGATGTAGGGGGAGCTGGTCCGAGTATGTCCAGTCAACCGCATCGTATGACTCCAGATCATAAAGATGAGATAGACGAGGAGGAGAGTGGGGATGTTAGTGTAGGAGGTGTCAATGATGATGATGATGAACAAACCCCGATTCAACTGCGAGTTCGACATGGGCGACATTTCTATGACCAGACGCACTCGAGACACCGACAAAGCCTAAGACCCAAGAGAGGAAGAAGACCAAGAAGAGGAAGATAGATTTGTTGTTTTGTTTTTAATGAATTTTTTTCGCATCATTTATTTTTTGTTTAATTAATTCCGAAAAAATGTAATGGTTAGTTTTTGGATATTGATTAGAAATTGATTATAAAAGAACTTAAAATTGTAACTAATTTATTTTGCAACTCGATTGATGACGTATGAGCCCAACAAATATATATCTTTACATTTTAAATAAATTGACCTTTTAATTTTAAGAAATTCAAAATATTAGTTTCATAAAAGTAATACGTTAACTAATTTAAAATAAATTTATTACATTTATTTTAAACAACAATTATAAATAAGTGTAATACATTCGTGCGAAAACTCTACCGTTGTGGCCTAGCCGCAACATTTTAAGGAGAGAAATATTTATTGCAACACTATGTCGTTCTTGTCCAGAGGCAACATTTGAGTTTCCTCGTAAATAATGGTGTAAGGAGACTTTCACCATTGTCAAAAACGTCTTTTTTGTTGACACCATTTAGTGCTCATCTATTTGTTTGATGCTTTTGCGGCAGATGACTCGAGTGTAAATGCTCATAACGATGTAGTTGTGCGGTTGACTGTATAGCGTAATTAAAGTTGTAAGAAGAACTTCGTAAATGTGAATGATACATTTAACTTTTTTGAGCGAAAAAAGTCACTGCTTTAATAGGTAGACACATGTAGAAGGAAACCAACATATGTCAAACGAAAATGAAAGTATGGTATAGAAAAGAATATTGAATGTTTATAAACAATTTTTTTGTATAACCGAACATTAGTTTCCATGGCTATTTATAGGGGAGTATGAACTTAAGCTCGTAGTGCATAGAGCACGAGTGAAAAGCCTGCATATATTCCTCTATCGTATGCATCTATGAAATATGATGAAGATAGAAATGATAGGTGCAAATCGTTGTGCTGGGACGACGAGTTACCCTAAAGTCATTGTACTTACATGACGAATTACCCCAAATTTGCCGTACTTACACGACGAATTACCCCAAATTCGCCGTACTTACACGGCGAGTTGCATCTATCATTTTTATGTTCGGCATATTTCACAGATTCATGTTGTAAAGGATATGCAGGCTTTTGAAGGCAATATTTGGACCATTTTTTGAATGTGCGAACGTGCAGTGGACACCCCGTCTCATAGATTAACGCATTTACATTATAGTGGTGAAAAAAACGCGGCACAAAAAACATTCGAACACGGCAAAAAAATTTGTGTAAATACCTTACGGAAGTCATCTCGGTTATTCAAGTCAAGATTCGGAGCGTTCTTCTAATGCGGGAACGAATGGTGGACACACCGTCCCATAGATAAATTTATATTTCTCATGATATTTCTACATAACAAATTAATAAAATCAATCATTTTCACATGAATGCCATTAATATTATCTGTGGTGGGTTGTTTCTGGTAGAACGAGACCGTCAACACGGAACATCGCACGCAATACTTCTATTTTCTTTATAAAAGCATAGGGGTGCTGCATGGAATAACCATGGACCTGTTGATCATGATTAACTACATCTTTATGAAGCTGTGTACTGCTTCATCCTGATAAGAAGACCATGTCGATTCTCACATTGAAATCGGTATGCTGAGATTTACTCAACATATCTAATGTTGTAAGGAGAGCTTCGTTGATGGAACTTACTCCATTGGTGTCTTATACGCATGATAATGGTAATGCCCATGCGGATAGCAGTGAGGCTGTTGATATGGATATCGACATGATAAGCGAAATAACAATAAGGATTCCTAATATGGTTATTTCAAAAGTATCAACGTTGAAGTTCAATAAACAAGTTGGAAAAGAAACACCAGTTTTAGTTAATGATGGGAAATTTTCAACTTTCTGTGAGGACTTGAATTATGTTGTTCAATTGATTTCTCTATAATCCAAACAAGAATGATGCACGAGGTGGAGATGACAGTGCATATACGATGTCGCATGCCATACATTTACGAGGCTAGCACCGTCATCCAAAGGCCATTGATGCATGAGGCCTCTAGTGTTCATTTATCTAGGTAAAGCTTTTGCGGCAGATGAATCAAGTGTAAATACGCCTAATGAAGGAGCTATGCGGATGATTGTATAACGTAATTAATGTTGTAAGAACAATTTCGTGAAAGTGAATGATACATTTAAATTTTTTGGGAAAAAAGTATATAGATTGACACACTGGAAGAAAACCAACATTTGGAGAATTTTTTTTGTCTACTCAAACATTATTTCTCACAACTATTTATATGTGAATATGCGTAGTGAATGTAGCACGAGTTAGGCATGCATAAATTGTCCTAAAAGCTGCATATATTCACTGAAAGTTGTATATGTGGTAGATGCAGGAAATGAAAATGATAGGTGCAGCTCGCCGTCCACACACGGTGAGTTTCATCAAATTCGACGTACATGGACGACGAGTTGCACATGTCATTTCCATTTCCTGCATTTGTGTTTCAGACAAATATAATCATACTTTTCAAGGCAAGATTTAGGGCATTTTTCGAATGCGCGAACGAACGACGTACACACCATCCCATAGATAAAATACATGTACGTAATGGTGGCGAAACAAATGCGACCCAAAAAACATCTGAACACGGTGAAAAAAGTTGCCTAAGCATCCCTATGGAAGTCACCATCGTAGGCTTTTCAAGGCAAGATTTGGAGTGTTTTTTGAATGCGCAAACAAATGGTAGACACACCATCCCATAGATAAACATATGTACGTAGCGGTGGCGAAAAAAGCACAGCCAAAAAAACATCCGAAAACGGCAAAAAGTTGCCTAAACACCCCTATGGAAGTCGTCATGGTAGGTTTTTCAAGGAAAGATTCAGTGCGTTTTTCGAATGCGCGAACTAACGAAGGATGTGCCATCCCATATATAAACACATGTACATAACGGTGGCAAAAAAAACGGCCAAAAAAACATCCGAACACGGCCAAAAAGTTGCCTAAACACCCATATCCAAGTCATCATGGTAGGCTTTTTAAGGTAAGATTCGGAGCATTTTTCGAATGCGTGAACTAATGGCGGACACGTCGTCTCATAGATAAACATATGTACGTAACAGTGGCGAGAAAACGCGGCGAAAAAAAAAACGTTCGAACACAACCAAAAAGTTACCTAAACACCCTTGTGGAAGTCATCATGGTAGGATTTTCAAGGTAAGATTCGGAGCATTTTTCGAATGCGCGAACTAACGGCTAACATCTTGTCCCATAGATAAACACATATACCTAACGGTGGCGAAAAAATGCAGCCAAAAAACATCCGAACACGACCAAAAAGTTGCCTAAACACCCCTATGGGAGTCATCATGTTAGGCTTTTCAATGAAAGATTGTGAGTATTTTTCGAATACGCAAACAAACGGAAGACACGACATCCCATAGATAAACACATGTTTGTAACAGTGGTAAAAATGCAGCAAAAAAAACATCTGAACACGACCAAAAAGTTGCCTAAACACTTGTTGAGCTCGATGGTCACAACCGAGGTGATTGCCAAGTGGTGGAGAATGGTGATTTTTGGGTGTTTATGTGGAAGCTAAAAGATGAGAATTGAACAGAAGGATTTAGAGTGGTTCAGTTTTCTAACCCAAAGCCTTACTAAGAATTTCGTCCCCTTTTCTCCGATTAGAAAGAAACAGTTACAATGATTAAGCTCTCTACCCAGAGCTTGATCAAGCACTCTCTTACATGAGAAATTCTAAGCAAACTTGAAATCCCTCTAATAGGTGTATGTTTGCAATTCTAAGCACTCACCCAAAACCTATACACTTGAGCAAATTTGACAATTAAGCTCACAAATGTTGTCTATACAAGATATAAACAAATTAGCTCTATAGACAATATTTCATCATAATGTTGTTACAATTGAAGCATTAACCATCTCTTGATGCCTGGAGGTCCCTTTTATACTCCTAATTGAGTTTATAGCCGTTGAAGACCGTTGAAGTTATTTTGGAGCTGTTGAAGCCTTTATTCCCCACCATAAATGCAGTTCTACAACTTGGTGTATCGATACTTCTCAAACCGTATCGATACAGTCCCGATAAGGAAGTAGCCGTTGAGCCCTTCAGTTGGTGCGTATCGATACGTGTGGCATATGGCGTGGCAGAAGAGGCGACAATGAAGACTATGGTGATGGAAAATGCAAAGTGAAGTTCGACTGATAGAGCATTTAAAGCCTGATTTTTATAGACCACTCGCATAACTGTCGAAGCCCAGAAGAACAAGGAAGGCCTTGCCCAAAGTTTTAGGAAAAAGTCAAAGCAAGAAGATAGGGCGAATTAAAAGACATCTACTCAGAGATTTATTCTTTAATAGAGTTGTACTTTAATTCAAACTAGTATTCTTGGCCATTAAGAAAACTTAAGTCCAAGGCCTATATATATGCTTGTAATTTGACAAGGCAAAGGATATCCATCTCCTAGCCGTCTTCTCTTAAAAACCCTAGTCGTTTCCCCTCTCCATCATGTTCTAAACTTCCCCTAGGGGTAAGGGTTGATCTTGTAAGGTAGTTGTAAGGGTTGTACTATTTCTTAGGATTTTTTCTATTTAATTAATAAAAGCTTCAAGTTTATTTACTCTAGTTTCAACATCTCATAAGAGTTTCGGGAGAGCACTGTGAGGTTATTCATTTACTTAATATCAGGAGAGTTAAGTATATGAAATGAGTAAATACGAGTTTTCTAGTTTATGGTTAAACCATCTTGACCTAGGGATAGGTACAAGGTTAAGTGGCTAAAGAAGAATTCACAAACATCGGTGTTCATCCTTCGATTCACGTCGGGAGGTATCATCCAAGACGTGTTCATCGACAGAACTTGGGCCTAGGGATAGAACAAGTCACAACAGGGATTCTTGCCAAACTTGAAGCACAGAGTTGTTGGCCGCTGCCGCGACAGGTGCTGTCGCGACAGGCGCAACGAAAGGAGCAACAGAAGTTCCTTTGAACAGTGCAATACCTGCACTACTGAGCAAATCATTACCGGCTTATTCTCTCAATCTGATTTCCTCTTTTACTTTAGTTTATCTTCAAGTTTTCCAAAATCATCTTATTAAAATTATTTCTTTTCTTGTGCAGAGATTTAAGGATAGAAGTATTTCCAGTCCCTGTGGAGACGATATCCGATACTTCGTATCACTTTATTACTTGCGACGTGTATACTTGCACCCAATTGCGATAGACTCTTTTACACGCAACAAGTAGAAAGCTTGATCGGTTTTGTAAGGTTTTCCTCCTAAGCGTAGAAAAGGGGACGAATCAAAAGTGGATTGATTGGAAATCCTTAGTGGGAAGCTAAGGTACTAGATGTAGACCTTTGTTAGAAGATTGAACCACTATAAACCATCTTGTCTTTATCATTTTTAGCTTCCATACCTCTATCACCCAATATTCCACTTCTCCACCACTTGGCGAGCAAGAACGGTTGAAGGAATTGAGCACCTAAAAACCCAACAAATCAGACACCTTGGTAAGTGTCGGTAAGTTTATCATTGAACATCATTCATAGTTATTGGTATCATCATTGAGCATTATCATTGTATGACTATTGTTATTAAAACATTTCTAAGAAATCATTGATTTTTGTCATTGGCATCGAACCATGAAACATTGATTATAAGACACATTGGCTATCAATAATATTGAAATCAATGGTCATCGGAATACTCATTGATTATTGAAATAGATATGAACATTGGAACCTTGGATTGGAATGGACATTGGATACAATTGGTATGCCATAGAATTCACGATCTTAGTGTACGGGTGGACTATGGTCCTAAGGCTACAGCCTATATTGATTTGGCAAGGCGAGGGATGTGTATTGATATTGGTCATATTGGCGAGGAGGAGGGACTAGATCATTCATTGATTTGGCGAGGCGTAGGAATTCGCGTATCCATTATCTTGATTCAATCCAAGGATTAATGATGAAATGAATATGTTGAACATTGTATATAGATTAATAGCATTGACATTAATGAGCATGCGATCATGTATATATATGTATTGTTGTTTATATTGTTTATGACTACCTCACTAGGCAATTTATGCCTAACTTGTCTCATCTCATGCATTTCAGGTTGAAAGATCGAGTGTCGGAAGATCGGATTATCAAGGCAAGACAAGTCACTACAGGCATTAAAGTAATGTATTTTGATCTTAAGAACTCCTAGGTGGTGGCAAAGTAGTTGAACTAGTCATATATGCCATTTTGTTATGTTTGTGGTGTGCATATGTTTTGATATGGTTTATGGCCCTAAATGGCCTTTTTGAATATCTTAAAATGGTTGAAAATTGCATACTTAGCTCAAAAAGGTAAAAACATAGTAAACATATTTGTATGGTCATGAAATTCGGCATGCTAGTATTTTATACCATTGAAATATTGTGTGTGAAGTTTTGTTGCATTTGGACATTGTTTGATAGGTCAAATTGAATAAATACCAGCCAAAATCTGTCATTACATGTCAAGTCGTATCGAAACAGGTGAGGGCGTTTCGATACGGGTAAGCATAATTTATCTTGGGGAATAGGGCGTATCTAAATGGTTCATGACCGTTTTGAAATATTTTGCCACTAGAATCCCTTGTTTCGATACGGGTCTATAGCGTATCGAAACGAGTCAAAAGTCAAAAGAGGTCAACCCGTTTCGATATAAGGCATGCCCGTATCGATATGGCCTAAAGGGGAAAGTCAAAAGGAGTTGACCATCGTTCACCCATTTCGAAACAACACTAGGGTGTTTCAGTACGGGGTTAGTTAAGTTGGTTAAAGGCTCGTTAAATAGATTACAATGTTCACAGTTTAGTCACTGGTTATTGAAATATTAAATTGAATGAGCTAATGGACTCTAAATTGCATAAAAATTTATAGGTATGCTGCTATTGTAGTGAATATCATTGAGGAATGATAAGTTGCATCATAGGACCCCTAATTTATTGAATTTATAATTTGGTCCCTAAAATTTGTAATGGTTCATATTTAGTCCTAATTGATTTGTTATTGATTCGTATGGATTAATTGGACTAAGTTGCATAGATGCAATGTGTTATTGGATGTTGTGGTTGTAAATATTAAGAATAAATTGAAATTTTATTGCACTGTTTACTATATTGATCATCTGTATCACCTTCCGACCCGGTTCTCGACCAGACCGGGAAGGGGGTGTTACAATGATAGTCCACATAGACTTTAAACCAAAAAACCGAGAGCTTTGGTCAATTCCCAAAACCTCCCAAAACCTTGTTTCCAAGCTTATGAAAACGTTCAAACCACATCCACTCTCCGATACAATTTCGCCTCACTTGCCGAAGCTATTCCAAGCTTTCGAAACTTCAAATATGCCTTCTACAATCAAGCAACGTCTTGCCCTACTTCTAACCAAAGAAAAACAAAGAATTAATGTACACTCTTGCATTAAAACCTCCAACAACACAAACCTACACACAACTCCTACATTCGCTAAGAAATTAACAACCGATACAACCCGAAAACATCGACAAAACCACTCAAAACCGTTTTCATTCAATACCCAGCAAAAACAACCATCAATATTCATCCATTTACAATCTAAAACACTTCCCCAACCTCTATGAACCTCCAGCTATCAAGAAATCACAACAACAACCCCTAAAACTCAAGATTTCATCACTAACAACTAGCAATCTAACTAGTTTCAGGATTACTCAACAAAATCCATCAACTTAACATTATTAGCCATTAACAACATGTTAATAATCAATCATTAACTAAACAATTAACATCAAATTCAAAGATTCTCCATAAATCTTCAAGAAACCTCAATTAAACATGATTTCATCAATTAATATATAAAAACCCATTAAAAATAGTATGAAAAAGACTAAATACTTGAGAATTTCAGTAAGGAACATGTCATTAGAGGAGAAGAATGAACCTACCTCTAATGATGAGCTCTTCCTCCATTTTTGAAAAGAATCCAAAAGAAAACCAAAGAGAAAACAAGAGATTCAATAGTGAATCAATAGAAAATAGATAAATCTTTGATTTCCAAATCAAATTTAGAGTTTACCTTGAAAATCTCGTTGTTTGGATGAAGGGAATTTGAGAGAGAAATGAGAGAAGAAAACTATCGTCAAATCTAGTTTGTGAGAAAAATGAAAACCGTTTTAACTTCCCTCCATCATTTTTATTATAATTATTTAATTAAAATTGCAAAATAGGAGGAAAATTTTCTATTAGCCCTTGGTATTGCTCCTTAAAGATTCAAAGTATGAGACTTTTACGTTTTTGCCATTAAATCAAACTTTGCCATTTTTACATTTTAGTCACTACACCAAAATGTCCAATTTCAAAAAAAAATCTTTAAATTACCTTTACCAAAATTAATCATATATATAATTATGATTTTATGAAATATTCCCATATTTTTATCCGACCAAAAACCTTTCAATTTAATTATTTCCCGAAACTAGACTAGACCGCTAAACTGGTTCGAACTGAACTGCCTAACCAAACTCGGCTAACACCTAGGCCCAAAATCGGGGCGTTACAAGACAAGCCTACCGGTTTCCTCTCGAACTGCGCATGGTGAATTAGACGGTAGGTATCCAAAGAAGAGTTTTTTTTTAAAAAAAAAAGAGAGAGAAAAGGAAGCAAATTTGGGGCTAACATTGAAGCAAAAAAGGGGTGATTCGGGTTCTAAAAAATTACAAAATTGGAGTGTTTTAGTACTCACCGGCATCGACTAGCAATGACCGGCACAACCAAATGTCGTCGGCCATACGACGGAGAGGAGGAAGAAAGGGTTTGGGAGAATTTGAAATGAACAAAGGGTTTAATTTTTACCCAAAATATGTATTATATACTAACATTAAAGGTTTAAAAATGGTCTAACTACCCCATAAGGACTTCCGCCCCAAAAAAATAGTCGTGGCAGCCCTTCCCCCTTTCTAAATCACGCTCGAGATTCTCCATCCTTTTAATAAAATTTTAATTTAGTCACCGTTTAATAATTAATCTGGTTATTAAAGGTTTAAATACCCCTAAACCCCTAATTAATTTGCATGTTTAATTCCCGCACTTTCCTTTACATTTTATTTAATTCCAATCCCTTATATTATTTAATTTATGCACTTTATTTTTATTTATTCTAATTTCAGCATTGTTCTTACATAGGTTTAATTTCAGTTTTTTATATTGTGTTCATGTGTTTATTTAATTGTTCGATGGATGTTATTCATTTTGTTTACCCTTGATTACATGTCATTGTATTTTAATATTTATGATCTAACATGCATTATATAATATGAGTATATTATCATATATTATATACGTAATATGTAATATGTATATACATACATGTCGCATAGTTTGTGTTAGTTAGGTTAATGACCAAAATATGATTAACCATATTATGATTTTAATATATGTACATATAAAGTATGTAATATAATTTATATTATTAATCTATGTTTTTAGGTTCACATCGAAACTTAACCATCTTTTCACATACACATGTATATATATGGTTATCCTTATTTTATTCATGTTATGATTAATATGTTCGTTCATGCATAATTAATTTTCATTTTTAATTTATCACTTTAATTATATTTTAGTACTCAAAATCCCGATATTCTAGTGAGAGTGTCGTCCCAAATATTTGAGTGTCATCTCTTTTGGTATCGTGAGTCGTGAGTTAGGTCGTTCATTTTGTATGTTTGTGCATTCATGCACCTTAGGAATTATACTAAGTTAAATCGAACTTTAGATTTTATTTACATTTGCAATATGAACCCATTAGGTACCAATTTTGGGCGGTGTGGGGGTGATAAACCTTCCCCATCCGTAACCGACTCCCGAACCCTAGTTTTTGAAATCTCTGGTTTTGTTTTCTCGGTGTCTGGCCTACCTTTTTTAAAATGATTGGTGGCAACTCCAATATTTTATTCAAAATATGAGTTTTTAAGATTCCCCTAAAATTAATTTTCATAAAAGTGGGAAAAACATCTTTTCAGAATTTTTAGTCGCTACAGGAATCATCCGTGAACCTCTTTCTCAGATTTATCGTACCCACTAGCCCGTTGAGCTTTTTGTGCAGCTTCAGTAGCCTTGACTCGATTCACCAAGTCTTGGAAATCAACAATGCTCAATGCGGTGAACATAGGGTGTAATTCATCATTGAGCCCAGCAATGAACATTCGGCACTTCTCCTCCTCTTTCTTGATGTATTCAACACTGTGTCTACAGTACTTATAGAAATCATGAATGTATTGCTTGATCGGTCATCCGCCTTCCTTGAGGTGGAAGAAGATACTTCGCCTTTCAGCGAGACAGAACTCACTGATGTACTTCTTACAGAATTCTTTAAGGAAGAACTCCTAGGTTACAACATCCTCGGAGGCCGTCAAAGTAGTAGTCTCCCACCACTAGAGTGCCTCGTCAACCAACAACGCAATGGCACATTTGATTTTGTGCTCGTCCGAGCACTGCAACTGCTTGTTCAAGATCCGAAGAGTGTTGTCCAACCAATACTCGAAAATTTCAGGGTTATCATTATCCTGATCCGAAGAGTGTTGTCCGAGCACTGCAACTTCTTGATACTGAGATAGCTTGTCGATAAGAGCTCGAGTATGTTGGACAACAAGAGCAATAGGTTGCATAACTTGCTCAGCCCTCATTGCGGTCATAAACTGCTTGAACATATCAGCCATGTTCTTGTAACATTCAGCCTGAGCGGTAGGTGCTGCAGGCTTAGCATTCTGAATAGGAGGGTCCTGAGGATTCAAAGGATTCAGAGGGTTTCCTCCTCTTATCTCCACGCCATGAGTCGAGGAGCTGGTGGCAAGCTCATCAATATGAGCTTCGTTAGTTTCAGACATATCTATATTACAAGAGATCGGATTAGTCGACAAGTCATAATATACACAAATATAACTTCTAGGTGGCAAAGTAACACAATAACAATCCGATAAGCTTCGATTTAGTCCTAAACTCTAGACTGGGTCGGAAAGTGCTATCGATGAATAATACGATGATCGGTGCAATAAAATTTCAATCAATAACAACACATAACCAAAGAATTGCTTAATAAATGTGACCAAACATATATTTTAATACAAGATATTCACTTCGTAACGATGGTTACACAATTAGGACCAAATTCTAACTTTTATAAGCTTTAGAGACTAAATTGTAATTTCAGAAAATTAAAGGTCCTTTATCGCAATTGATCACACCACAATGCAATTTAACTCAATATCAGCAAGCCTAAAATTTTCATGTTTTTCGGAGTTCATTTACCCATCCAATTAAGCAATACAAAATTTAGTGACCAATCTGTAAACAATGTAAAACTTCAATCCATGTCTTTTAACAGAATTAACTAACACCGTACCGATACCCTTTAGGGTCGTATCAGTACGCTATGCCTTAGCCCTGTACCGGTATCAAGCCCGTATCGGTACGGTTTAAGGCTGTACCGATACTTGTTGACCACGTTGACTTCGTATCGTTACGCCTTAGCCCCGTACCAATACCATTTTTTACAATTAAATTCCAGTAGCCATTTCTCATATCAATATGCATATACTGTATCGATACCCCTTTTACAAACAAATTCCAATAGCCAATTTCCGTATCAATACGCCTAAATCGTATCGATACACCCTGTTTCATAAGCCAAATTATGCTTATTCGTACCGATACCCCATCACCCCATACCAATACAGCCTGACCTATAATAGCAAAATTTTGCTAGTTTTTATTCAAATTGACCTATCGAGTGATGTCCAAATACAATGAAACTTTACGAACAACATTTCAATACTATAATCTACCAGCATTCAAAGCTTTAGGGTCATTCGAATCCATTTACTAGGTTTTTACCTTTTTGTGCCAATTATGCCATTTAAGCCATTTTTACCATGTCTCAAAAGTTATTTTAGGGTCATATGCACTATTACAAACCATTCATATTATAAACATACCAAAAGAGACTCACATGACTATTTCGACCACTTTGCCACCATTTTAGGAGTTCATAGGGACAAAATACATTATTTGTGGCTTGTTGTGACTTGTCAATCTCGAACTTCCCCGATCTTCAACAACGATAATTCTTTAACCAGAAATACATGGAAATTGAATACATTATACTTGCAAAGTCTAAGTGAGGTAGTCGTAAGCAACATTAAAACAATGGTTTGCAATTCTAAACCAAGCATTAAACAACATCAATGCAATGAATCTATACTATCAATGCAATGTTCATATTAAATATCAAATTTCCTCTTGTTTCCTTATTAAGCCTTGGATTGAGTCAAGATAATGGATACACGAATTCGTACGCCTCGCCAAATCAATGAGTGGTCTAATCACTCAGCCTCGCCAATGACCAATACCACAACATCCCTCCGCCTCGCCAAATCAATATAGGTCGTAGCCCTAGGACTGTAGTCCACCTGTACACTGAGCTCATGAATTCTATTGCATGCCAATTGTATCCAATGTCCTTTCGAATCCAAGGTTTCAATGACAACATCAATATTCAATAATCAATGTTTCAAAGTTTCCATCTATGAGCAATGTTACAATATCAATATCTATGACCTCAATGGCAATTTCAATGACCAATGTTTCATTTACCATATGTCGATAGAAATTACTACATCAATTCTGATACACAAGGACAATGACAATATCCATGTTTGATGTACTTACCATACTTACCGAAACTTACCAATATGTCCGTTTATCAATTCGAAGCAATATCTTTAGAGACAATGTTAGCGATTAAATTAAAATTGACAATAATGAATTCGAGAAGGCTCCTCCCCATTCTAGAGACTCCGACTACACTCTCCTTGACAATCTGAGACTTTTGTAGCTCTTGGATGACAACTCCATTGTTCCTAGCCTTCGATGACTTCAATGGATACTCCTTTTCATTATCTTGAGTTAGGAAATCAATATGAACGTGTAAAAAAACAACATCATGATATCGTAATCAATATAATGATATCAAAATCGATATTTAATCTTAGAAATAACAATATCTATGAGATTTCCATGAATGGCTAAAGCTTTAATCAAGATTATTCTCTCAACCTCCATGGATTTCAATAATTTTTTGGGGAATTTTGCTTAACCGATCAAGACCAACGTTTTGATAATAATGATTTGAAGAAAACTTAAGCTTAGGTCCAAGCTCCAATGGAGGTGCTTGCTTAGTCTTGGTGAAGGAAGAAGATGATAGTAGCTAAGTTTGGTTTTGGGTAAGGCTTTCAATTTCCAATTCTTTCTTTTAGCTATTGTTAACCGATAGCTTTCCCTCAAGTGAAGGAAGCTCACCAAATTAATCCACGTATCTGGTGACTTACTTGAGGAGGGCTAATCGCAGGGTTAGTCCCTCAACTTTCATTACTTTATAATTTTTCCCCAAACTTTCAATTTCCACATGTTAGCCACTATTCAAGTTTCAATATTATTCATTAAGGCCCATGTTCAATAAATTGACTCAATTAGAGTCCAATGTCGATATAATTAAATACTTGTTCAGAGTCAATACAATATTTGGACATTTATGGTGTAGGGTTTCTGACCACCGAAACCCAATTCTGACTATACCGGATTTCGGGGTGTTACAACTCTCCCCCCTTAAGAAAAATTCATCCTCAAATTTTACCTGAACCGAAGAGATGATGATATTGTTGTTTCATTGTCTCTTCAGGTTCCCAAGTAGCTTCTTCAACGGTGTGGCTTCTCCAGAGCACTTTAACCAACGGTACAAATTTGTTACGACGCCTCTTAACTTCCCTTGCAAGAATCTGAATCGGTTCTTCCTCGTAGGAAAAGTTTGGTTGGACCTCTACAGATTCAAGTTCGATAATGTGCGAGGGATCAGAATGGTACTTCTGAAGCATTGATACATGGAAGACATCATGGATTTTACTCAGTTCTGAGGGAAATGTAATCGATATGCCATGGGGCCAACTCTTTCAATGACTTCAAAGGGTCCAATGAATTGGGGGCTCAATTTTCCCTTTTTGCCAAACCTCAAAATTTTCTTCCTTGGAGAGACTTTAAGAAAGGCTTTCTCCCCCACTTCGTACTCAATGTCTCTTCTCTTAAGACCAGCATAGGCCTTTTGTTGGTCAAAGGTAGCCTTCAAGCGATCATGGATGATGGTAACCCGGGAAAATGTAAGTCAGGGCCCAACATTTTTCCTTCACCGAGTTCAGACCAACACAATGGTGTCCGACATCGTTTGCCGTACAATGCCTCATACGGAGCCATTTGGATTGAAGCTTGATAACTATTGTTGTATACAAACTCAATGAGAGGTAGAGGTTTCTCCCAAGATCCACCAAAGTCGATGATGCATGCCCGAAGCATGTCTTCCAAAATCTGTATAGAAGGGTTCAATAACAACACAGATTTCTAAGGGTTCAATAGAAAAGTCTTTCAGCAAATACTTGTATTACCCTTTCTGACTGGCCATCGGATTGAGGGTGGAAGGTTGTGCTATGATTAACTCTGGTGCCCAGAGCTCCTTGCAAGGTTCTCCAAAATCGAGATGCAAAATGATGATCTCGATCAGAGATAATGGACTTAGGTACTTCGTGGAGTCGAATCACTTCCTTGATGTACAATGCAGCTAATTTTGGAAGACCATAGTCCATTCTAATCGGTATGAAATGAGCTGACTTGGTGAAACGGTCTACAATGACCCATATAGAATCATGTTTTGCAGGAGTTAAAGGTAGCCCACTAACAAAATCCATAGTGATCTTTTCCCACTTCCATTGCGGTAAATCGATAGGTTGCAACAATCTGGTGGGGACACAATGCTCTGCCTTAACATGTTGGTACGTGAGGCATTTAGATATGAAATCGACTATGGCCTGCTTCATGCCTTGCCACCAATACAGTTCATGAATGTCCTTATACATCTTCACAGATCCGAGGTGAACAGAGAATGAACTTGAATGAGCTTCAGTAAGGATGTCAGTGCGAAGAAATTCATCATTAGGTACACAGATCTATTCACAGAAATATAAGAGCCCTTCAGAATTAATTCTGAATTCAAGATTATCTGATAGCTTAGAAACAATGGATTGAAACTCGGGATCTCGTTCTTGTAAATTTTTTATTCTTGAAACAATGGTAGACTGAACTTGAAGTTTAGCTATGAGGCAACGATGCTTCCAAAGTCAGAAGTGAGCATTAATTGCTCTAGAGGCAAGCAAAGGTTTGCGGCTGAGTGCATCAACTACAACGTTGGCCTTGCCCGAATGATAATCGATGACAAGATCGTAATCTTTAAGGAGTTCCATCCATCTTCGTTGCTGAAGATTTAACTCTTTTTGGGTTAACAGGTTCTTAAGTCTTTTATGGTCAGTGAAGAGATAACATTTTTCTTCGTAGAGATAATGTCTCCATGTTTTCAATACAAACACAATTGCAGCCAACTCAAGGTCATGAGTAGGGTAATTCATCTTGTGTGGCTTAGGTTGTCTCGTATCATAAGCGATGACTTTTCCTTCTTGCATCATTACACATCCTAACCCGAGATGCGATACATCACTTTAAACTGTGTAGTCTTTTCTAGGTTCGGGTTGGGTCAGGACTGGTGCGTGAGTCAAGACTTGTTTCAACTGATCGAAACTCCATTGTTGAGCCTCGGTCCAAACAAATGGAGCTTCTTTCCTCAACAACTTAGTCAATGGAGCTGCTATCATAGAAAACCCTTTTACGAACCTTCTGTAATAGCCAGCAAGACAAAGAAAGCTTCTAACTTCTCCAAGGTACCTCGATGGATGCCAATCTATGATGGCCTGGATTTTCTTCGGATCTACCTGGATACCCGAAGCCGATACGATATGCCTAAGGAAGGCAACCTCGAAGAGCCAAAATTCACACTTAGAGAATTTTGCATACAATTGCTTCTTCTGAAGAGTCTGGAGCATGATACGGAGATGATCTCGATGGTCTGTAGCATTCTTGGAATATATCAATATATCATCTATGAACACCACTACGAATTTGTCAAGATAGGGTCTGAAGATTCAATTCATTAAATCCATAAAGGATGTCAGTGCGTTGGTTAGCCCAAATGGCATTACCAAAAATTCGTAGTGTTCGTATCTCGTACGGAAAGCAGTCTTTGGTACATCACATTCTTTCACTCTCATTTGATAATAGACCGACCTTAAATCGATCTTGGAAAACACAGAGGCATCCTTCAATTGATCAAACAGGTCGTTTATTCTAGGCAAAGGATACTTATTCTTGTTGGTTACCTTATTCAACTATCAGTAATCAATGCACAATCGCATATAACCATCTTTCTTCTTTACAAAGAGAACTGGTGCTCCCCAAGGCAAAGAGCTTGGTTGAATAAAATCTTTACTTAAAAATTCTTGAATTTGAGCTTTCAACTCTTTTAATTTAACAGCTTCCATTCAATATGGTGCAATGGAAATTGGAGCAATCCCAGGTTGCACTTCAATGCCAAACTCCACTTCACGGGTTGGGGGTAATCCCGGAAGGTCATTGTAACCCCCTCGCCCCGGTCCGGACGTTTGACCGGTCCGAGAAGGCTACACGGGGAAAACCGATGTGAAACCTGTTAAGGTCCCACCTCGGTTAGCAACCCTAGAAAATTTCTTTTAACTTATCTTGTCTATAGGCATCATTATGTCCTTATATGAAACGCGACAGCGGAAACACAATCAATAACAACGACCACCCAAAACAACACTTTAAAACAACCCATTTTAGTCCTTTACAGCAGGCTGTATCGAAACGCCCTTAGGGTGTTTCGATACGCCTTGACTTGGTCAACATGCCAAGGTCAACCTGATGAGACCGTTTCGAAACAGGGGTGACCCGTATCGAAACGACCCCAACGGTCAACTTCTCATGGTCAACGAGATGAAGGCCGTTCCGAAACGCTAAAGCTCGTTCCGATACGTTAATTTATCGCCAAATTCTCAGATTTCCAGTAGCAAAAATGTATCGGAACGACCCATAGGCGTATCAAAACGCCTGGCCGAAAACAAAGGGATCGTATCGAAACGGGGTCGGCCGTTTTGAAACGCCCTCTGTCTGCAGATTGGTTTTAGCTAGTTTTTGGTACAAGGCTGTCCCAAAAACACCACTAAGACCCCACACAACACACTAACATAAACCCTAAGGCAAAACCAAACATCTACCAACATGCTCAACACACCACAAGCATATAAGAACCATCCATTAAAGAATTAACAACATCCAACACATGCTTCATACATAAAACTTAAGGTTCATGCTTCACAAAATCATGCACTTAAGCATTTAAGATAAGCAAGCTTAACATGGTTTACAATCCAAACATGGCATCCAAAAGCTAAACCAACAACATGATAAAGAAGAGTCTAACATGCTCTTAAACTAGACCAACATCAACATACTTCAAAACTCAAATCGCAACATCTATCCCATTGCTTGACTATTACAATTTACAAATTTAAAATTCATACTTGAGCTAACCATAAGCAACACTTGGAGACCTTTCCTTGCCTTTGCCACCCACAAGCTACTGATCTGCATTATCGAAACAAAAAGGGAGCGTAAGCATAAAAGCTTAGTGAGGGTAAGCTCATAAAACAAACCTTCGACAATACAAGGTCCAAGCACGAGCAACAACCAAGACAAAATGCATGATCTTACCTTCGATCCACATGAGCCATAAATATAGATGATGCATGCGCATATTATCAAAATCATGTCATGCTCAACGAGTCCATAATCACATCATATGGTAACACATGTAACCAACATATGAGCAACATAATCCACAATCCGTATTGGCACCTAGCTATGACTCGAATACGCGGATAACCATTGGAACTCACATCCAACAACGCAACCATTAGCTGACGGTGGGATTACACTCATCACCGTTCACACAGAGGGGATTCCACTCATCCTCGCGCCTCATTTCACGCGGAGGGGATTCCACTCATCCTCACGCCCGTCGATGGGATTCCACTCATCACCGACTAATATATATAAGAAGATTTCCGGGCGAACCCGTACTCCATCTTGATGACTACCATCATCAAGACCACGCGCGCATTTGACTCACGTGTGCACACTAAACATCTTAATGATCGATCATTTGTACCCAAGCATACTAGTGCCAATACTACACATTTCATTAATCTTTCACAATATCATTTCATAACACTTTCGTGCTTAGCACGTACTCACCATGACCCACCGTCATGCACAAACCACATTTCCATGCCTAGCATGTACTCACCATGATCCTTAGATCATACAACCACCTCATATCACCATTTCACATGTCAACACCACATGTATATCATTAACACCAATATCACATCATATTTTACACATATGTATAACCATATCATATTTATCATCAACATGCATATAACAATGCATCGAGCCATGCCTCAACATACATGTATAACAACGTATACATAACACCACAATCACAACTAATCAAGAGGCATAAACAACCATTAAAGAGTGCCACCAAAGTCTCTAATTTAAGCTTGGGATTAGGCTACCACTCTAATCCCAACTCTAGGTGGGTTTACCAAGCCCATCCTAGGTTCTAATGCTTGAACCAAACACTCAAAACCATTTTAAAAATATTTAACCACTCAACTCCACCTCCAAGCTCAATTACCAAGCAACCAAAGTCTTCAAGTTTCCAGATTTGTTCCCAAGGCTTCACCAACACATAATCTCGCTTCTAATCACCTCAACACAATCGAAACAACCTCAAATCAATTCACCAATTAATGTGGCTAACCCGAAACACCATTCAAACAATAAACACATGAATTCAAGCCATGAACAATCCCAAAATCATCAAACCCGAGCAGCCCTTATACCCAACCCAAAACTTGTGATTTCAACACATTTAACACTTCCAATTGCTTCCAAAACAACCCCAACCATTACCCTAACATCAACCCTCAATTTCCAACACAAACCACACCCAAAACTCAACTAAAAACCCTCCTAAAACCCTACCAAAACCCAAATTTGGGAATTCATTTAAAACACTCTAAAAATTATATATGTTGGACCATTTGATTCATAAACATCATATTTAACAATAACAAATCAAAATCTTAAGTTAAAAACAATAAAGATATCATTTTTATTCAAATCTTCGAAAAACCCAAATTCTAAAACATTGATGAAAATGAAATCTATTTGTACTTTCAAGTAGAGGAAGATGAGAGCAAGTCGAAAACGTAATTACCTTTCAAAAAGCTCCAAGAATGAAGAAGAAAGGGGATGAAATGGTGAGATGGGGAGAAGAGCTCTCCATTGTCGTGAGATTCTAAAATAGGGAGTGGGGAAGATGATGACAAGCTTTTTATTTTTAAATAGAAAAGGGGATTTAAATTTGAAAGTCCCCTTTATTACCAAAATGCCATTAATGAATGGCTAAAACTATCATCACCTAAGGTTCATGGAATTTGGACTTAGAAGATAGGCCCAACATATACTTTAATTGTTTTGCAAACACGAAGCCCATGAGAATATTTTATTATTTTAATTATAAAACCGAAACTCAATAATATTATTTAAATATTATTTTCACCCGACCCCCAAACCCGGGTGTTATAGTCATCAGGAAAGACAACAGGAAATTCACATACAATGTCAATGTCCTATAATTGAGATTCATCTTTGGCTTCTAACGTCAAAGCACACAATGAAGGATTCCTTGCAGTCAATAAAACAACGTTTTCCTTACCAAGACCCTGGAGATACAACTTCATCTTACAACAATCTACCTAGGATTGATGCTCACTAAGCTAGTCTAAACCTAGGATGTCATCGAACTCATGGATCGGTAAAGCTAACAAATTGGTCAGGAAAGGAATCCCTTGGATCATTAAGGGGCAGTTCTTGCATACTACCCTCACTGTGACACAATCTCTTAAAGGATTGGTTACAGAGATTCTCGATGCTATTGGCTCAGAAGACATGTTATACTTCTTGACTATTATGGTGATTATGAAAGAGTGAGTAGAACCATGATCAATCAATGCATATAAAGAGTGCGAATGACATTAGGCTCACCCTCCTCTTCCCTACTCCTCACATAATACATCTGGGCAGGGGATTTAGTGTCTTGCATGTTGAATGGTTTCCCCGAAATGCTAGATCTCCTAAAAGTTCCCGATGATCATTGCTTTGTCGCTTACCTCAGAAAGATTGAGCAAAAGAGGTAGCAGTAGTCGGAGTAACTGTAGACTTGGTTGCATTCAATGGACAATCACAGATGAAGTGACCATGCTCACCAAAATAATAATAAGCTCCAATCTACTTACGACATTGACCTGTTGGGTGTTTATTTTGGCAGTAGTTGCAAAATGAATGTTGGATGCTTCGATTCGAACCTCTGGTGCTATCAAGTGATGTTGCCTTAGCAAAGGATTGATAGACATTCTGCTTCGATCCTTATTATTTTCTTTTCTTATTCCATTTGGGAGGTCGGGAATCATAGTTAAACCTCTTCTCGAATTTACCGTACCCACTAGCTCATTGATCTTTCTGTGCAGCTTTAGTGGCCTTGACTCGATACACCAAGTCTTGGAAATCAACAATGCTTAATGCAGTGAACATGGGTCATAATTCATCATTGAGCCCAACAATGAAAATTTGGCACTTCTCCTCCTCCTTCTTGATGTATTCAGCACCATATATACAGTACTTACAGAAGTTATAGATATACTGCTAGATCGATCATCCACCTTACTTGAGGTGGAGGAAGATACTACGTCTTTCAGCGAGATAAAACTCACTAATGTACTCCTTACAGAATTCTTTAAGGAAGAACTCCCAGGTTACAGCATCCTCGGAGGCCATCAAAGTAGTAGTCTCCCACCACTAAAGTGCCTCGTCGGCCAGCAACGCAAGGGCACACTCAAGTTTGAGCTCATTCGAGCACTACAACTGCTTGTTCAAGATCCGAAGAGTGTTGTCCAACCAATACTCGGCAAGTTCAGGGTTATCATCATCCTGACCAGTAAAAGTATAGGCTCGATACTGAGATAGCTTGTCAATAGAAGCTCGAGTATGTTGGAAAACAGGAGCAATGGGTTGCATAACTTGCTCAGCCCTCATTGCAATCATAAACTGCTTGAACATATCAGCCATGTTCTTGTAACATTCAGCCTGAGCGATAGGTGCTACAGGCTCAGAATTCTAAACATGAGGGTCTTGAGGATTCGGAGGGTTTCTCCCTCTTATCTCCTCTCTATGAGTTGAGGAGCCGGTGGCAAGCTCATCAATATGAGCTTCATTAGTTTCAGATATATCTATATTATAAAAGATCTGATTAGACGACAAGTCACAATATACATAATATATAACTCCTAGGTGGCAAAGTAACATAATAACAATGCAATAAGCTTCGGTTTAGTCCTAGAATCGACTAAACTCTAGCTCTGATACCACAAATGTAACACCCCCTTCCCGACCTGGTCGAGATCCGGGTCGGAAAGTGCTACGGATGAACAATACGATGATTGGTGCAATAAAATTTCAATCAATAACAACACATAATCAAAGCTTTTTCTTAATAAACATGACCAAGCATATATTTTAATCCATGTTATTCACTTCGTAACGATGGTTACTCAATTTGGACCAAATTCTAACTTTTATAAGTTTTAGGGACTAAATAGTAATTTTAGTACATTAAAGGTCCTTTATCACAATTGATCACACCATAATGCAATTAAACTCAATATCACCAAGCCTGCAAATTTTCAAGTTATTTAGAGTTCATTTACCTATCCAATTAAGAAATCCAAAATTTAGTGACCAATCTGTAAACAATGTAAAACTTCAATCTAAGTCTTTTAACAGAATTAACTAACATCATACCGTTACCCTTTACGGCCGTATCAGTATGCTATGCCTGAAGTTTAAATTCTAGAAACAAGGTAACAAGCATGTATCGGTACGGTTTATGGTTGTACCGATACTAGTTGACCACGTTGACTTCGTATCGATACGCTTTAGCCCCGTACCGATACCATTTTTTACAACCAAATTCCAGTAGCCATTTCTCATATCGATACGCCTATACCGTATAGATTCCCTTTTTACAAACAAATTCCAGTAGCCAATTTTCGTATCGATACGCCTAAACCGTATCGATACACCATGTTTCATAAGCCAAATTATGCTTATCCGTACCGATACGCCATCACCCCATACTGATATGGCCTGACCTGTAATGGCAGAATTTTGCTAGTTTTTATTCAAATTGACCTATCGAGCGATGTCCAAATACAATGAAACTTTACGCACAGTATTTCAATACTATAATCTACCAACATGCAAAGTTTCAGGGCCATTCGAATCCATTTACTAGGTTTTTACCTTTTGTGCCAATTATGCCATTTAAGCCATTTTTACCATGTCTCAAAAGTTATTTTAGGGTCATATGCACTATTACAAACCACTCATATTATAAACATACCAAAAGAGACTCATATGACTATTTCGACCACTTTGCCACCATTTTAGGAGTTCATAGGGACAAAATACATTACTTGTGGCTTGTTGTGACTTGTCAATCTCCAACTTCCCCGATCTTCAACAACGATATTTCTTTAACCAGAAATGCATGGAAATTGAATACATTAGACTTGCAAAGTCTAAGTTAGGTAGTCTTAAACAACATTAAAACAATGGTTTGCAATTCTAAACCAAGCATTAAACAACATCAATGACATGAATCTATATTATCAATGCAATGTTCATATTCAATATCAAATTCCCTCTTCTTTTCTTATTAAGCCTTGGATCGAGTCAAGATAATGGATACGCGAATTCCTACACCTCGCCAAATCATTGTGTGGTCTAATCCCTCCGTCTCGCCAATGACCAATACAATAACATCCCCCTGCCTCGCCAAATCAATATAGGTCGTAGCCCTAGGATTGTAGTCCACCCATACACTTAGCTCGTGAATTATATTGCATGCCAATTGTATCCAATGACCTTTTGAATCCAAGGTTTCAATGACAACATCAATATTCAATGATAAATTCAATGATCAATGTTTCCATCTATGAGCAATGTTATAATATCAATATCTATGACCTCAATGGCAATTCTCAATGACCAATGTTTAATTTACCATATGTCGATAGCAATTACTATATCAATTCTGATACACGAGGACAATGACAATATCCATGTTTGATGTACTTACCATACTTACCAAAACTTACAAATATGTTCGTTTATCAATCCGAAGCAATATCTTTAGAGACAATGTTCGCGATTAAATTAAAATTGACAATAATGAATTCGTGAAGGCTCCTCACCTATTCTCGAGACTCCGACTACTCTCATCTTGACAATCCAATGCTTTTACGACTATCGGATGACAACTTCCTTGTTCCTAGCCTTCGGTGAAATCGATGGATACTACTTTTCGTTATCTTGAGCTAGGAAATCAATATGAACGTGTAAAAAAAAGTAATATCACGATATCGTAATCAATATAACGATATCAAAATCAATATTTAATCTTAGAAATAACAATATCTATGAGATTTCCATGGATGGCTAAACCTATAATCAAGATTATTCTAAACCACCATGAATTTCAACAATTGTTTGGGGAATTTAGTTTACCCCATCAAGAGCAACATTTTGATAATAATTATTCAAGAACACTTAAGCTTAGGTCCAAGCTCCAATGGAGGTGCTTGCTTAGTCTTGGTGGAGGAAGAAGATGATAGTAGCTAATTTTGGTTTCGTGTAAGCGTTTCAATTTCCAACTCTCTCTTTTAGCTATTGTTAACCAATATATTTCCCTCAAGTGAAGGAAGCTCACCAAATTAACCCACATATGTGGTGACTTTCTTGAGGAGGGGCTAATCGCAGGGTTCGTCCCTCAACTCTCAATACTTTATAATTTTATCCCTAAACTTTCGATTTCCACAATTTAGCCACTAAACATGTTTCAATATTATTCATTAAGGTCCATGTTCAATAAATTGACTCAATTAGAGTCCAATGTCGATATAATTAAATACTTGTTCAGAGTCAATACAGTATTTGGACTTTTACGGTGTAGGGTTTTCGATCATCGGAACTCAATTCCAACTAGACCGGATTTCGGGGTGTTACAGATCCTTCTTCTCTTTACTACGTCTTCTATTTATATATTTTGATATTAAGGAATATTTATTTGACAATTACGACGCTTGTCAACTCATTTTCCCCTCTTTGTTGTTTTTTTGCTATTATTATCCTCCATCTTAAGGTTTCAACTCATTTGTGTTGGTTCAGCTTCCTATTTTCTTAAGGGTTTGCCATTTTTGCAAAAATCAGAAGTTTCATCATTAGACATTCGTTCATAATTGAACTATTTTCATTTCTTTTTTCTTTTTTTGTTTTATGTTTTTGTTGCGGGTGTCGTTATCCTCCATCTTGAGGTTTCAACTTCTTTGTTGGTTCAGCTTCCTCTATTCTTGAGGGTTCGCCATTTGGTGTTGGGTGTTGTTATCCTCCATCTTGAGGTTTCAACTTATTTGTATTCATGTATACCTCTTGATGTCTTATTTGTTGCTTCCTCTTCATGCATGCACATGTACGAGGGGGAGGCATTGTTGGCGTCAATGTGACATGATGAACGGCTGGAGAAGGGGGATTAGAGAGAGAACAATTACTACTATTGAGGATGAGCACGTGGTCTTCACTCGCGGGTGGGAATCCAAGTAGCCTCTTCTTGATCAATCTGGACCATCATATCATATCTAATCTAACGGCCTGATTCGACTGCATAGAAGACGTGTGATGGTGTTAGGGTTTCAATTATAATTAGGTTTAGGAATTAGTTAATTTAGTTTTGGGCTTAACGGGCCAGTGTATATATGTTGGGTTATAACTTGTAAATGGATTGATATTACAATTTGGGTTTTTTTATTTAATTAAGTTAATAATATTTTTTTAAATTTTCGTAGTAATAATAATAATAATAATAATAATAATTGTAGCACTCTCAACTCAGATGTCACATTAGGCCTCAAGTCCAACCTGTTACCATAAAATTTTCAACCTGGTTTAGCCCAAACCACGTCCATTTCATAAAATCCATCAAGTTCAAAAATTTCACTGTAGATAAATGATTAAAAATGTTACATGGGAGCTCCATTTAAAATGCATAATTAAAAAGCATTCAGCTCGCGATTTAAAATCAAAGATAGAGTTACTAGGGTCCTAATGAATACATAGCCCAATATAATCTAAGTAATGTACTCGGACACAAGTCGATGCTGAAATCCTACTCCAATGGTGCTCAACAATGCACGCCCACCTACTAACCTGCGGACAAAAATAACAATTCTGAACGTTGAGCTAACGAAGCTCAGTGGATACACTTCCGCTCAATCATGCTTCATGCAAATCATAAATATGAGCACTTAACTAAAGATGATATCATGGCAATATAACAACAAATGGAGCTACCTATAGTAGCCTAAACACATAGCAAAACAACAAAGGATGCATTAATCTCATACAACACATATGCATCAAACCAACAAACCTAGAGTGAGGCTCGGTGTCACACAGCCTCGAAAACGTAAATTCGGCATCTTCTCTCATCGAGTATCATCGGATGAAATCGTGTACCGATACACTCCTAAGCGTACCGGTACACTTTTTCGCTACTAGAATTTGCTAAAACAAGGGTGTATCGAAACCCACCATACGTGTACCGATACACCCTTTAAAGAATTTCTTGTGTTCATCATTCGAAACACGGGGAACCGATACACGTTCAACCCATATCGGTACACGAACCCAAAATTTGTTTTCTAGAGTTCGTAAATCGCTTCTCATGCCTCCACAACGCAAAGGAGAGACCCCAAAACCAACCTACAAGTTATAGAAGGTAGTTTAAGTGGTTTCCTACCATTTTAAACCATTTTAAAACCAATTTTAGAATTAACCATTAGAGAGGTCTCAAGCACTCAAGCAACCAAAACATCAACCAAACAACAAGGCAATCAAATTTATGATTTCCAGGAACACAAAGGAGTTAGTAGTGTACTAACCTTGGTTTCTTTACTGAAAAAGAAGCTTCTAGCCAAGCTCCTCAAACCTTCTTCTTCCCAAGCTCTTTGGAAGATCCCTCAACCTCTTTCTCTATACAAAGAGTTGTAAAACAAGTTACAGCTTGTAGGAGACAAGGAATCAAACTAAACTTACTCTTAAAGTTGGAAAAAGAGATTGATTCTCTCCCTAACCATTTTCCTCAAAAACACCTACTAAACCCATTTCCTTTTCCATCACCAAACATGATGAAACATACCTCCAAATGTAGATCCTTAAATGCTGAAAAACTTGTCTCAAACCCAAAATCTGTGATTCACACTCCAAGACACAAAGAGTCAACCTTTCACTTTTACGTAGGGGTTAGGAGATAAGGATAGATGAAGGTAGAAGACAAAGGGGACAATGGTGAGCTCATTCTCTTGTTATTGTTGTTGTTGTTGTTTTTTACAGAAAATTAAAGAGTCACCCTTCCCTCTGCAAAAAGAGGAATTTACCACAATACCCTCCCATCATCCTTCCAACTCAACAACAAGCCCAAAACCCAAGCCCAACAACCATATACAAGCTCATTAAGGCACTCAAAGGCCCAAACACAAACACCAATCTTTAGGTTAAACTAACCCTCAGATTCCATAATCCGAGTCATTAAAATAATAATAATAAATATATAATATATAAAATAAAATCGGGCAACCAAGCCCAGATAAAATTAGTGATTACACTTAAATGTAAGTTAATATGGGGTCTCAAATTGCATGGGTTACATTTTTTGGTCTAATGTGTTTATATCTATGTATTTGGCCATTAACTTCTAATATTTAGTTGAATTTTGGTGAAACCATTCTTTCTATGTTTTAAATGATGATTTTTTTAGAAACATGTTGATAAATTGTAGCTAAAATGATCAAAATGTATATCTAAGACCTCTTTGACCCTTTGTATGAACTTAAAACTAAGTTAGAAGGTTTTTTAAGTTGATTTTACTGCAATTTTTCACCATTTTGTGCAGTCGGTATTGGCACAACCCATACTGTACCGATACGACATTCAGCCAGTACCAATATGCGACCTTGCATACCGGTACGCCCAGTCAAAATGGGACATTTTTGTCTATTTTTTGTGATGCCTTTGTGTGCTTATAGATCAAATTCTCATTTATGGCATTAGTTTAATTCCTTGTTTTAAATTTTACATATTTATTTGAAATTTAATATTTCTCTCGAATGTTTTGACTAACATTTTTTGTGCTTGATTAAGGGGGTATTTTTTAAATTCTTTCATGTTTTTAAAATTTCTTTTAAGGCAACTCTCCATTGTTAACGTGATTTCAAACTTAGTCTTGAATTATTTTTGATATAATAAAAAAGTGAGAGAGATATGTTAGAAAATTTTAATTCTAAAAAAAGAAAAAAAGAGCTTAAAATATTTTTTCAAAAAGAAAAAAAAGGAGCTTAGAGTATTTTTTTCTAAAATATTCTCTTTTTCTAAAATTATTTTTTTAAGAGGAGCATTTTTAGAAATATATTTTTTTTCAAGTGGTTTCGTTACATCAAAAAAAAAGAGATTGTTGAGATATTTAATTTTGATATAACAAAATAAAATATATTTTTGAACTTAAACAATATTGCAAAAATAATTCCAAGCCCAATAAACTTTAAAAAATTGAAGCCTTTTGAAGTGTTTTTGACTTTGAACAAATGCTTTCAAAATTGTCTAAGTGTCAAAAACATGCCCTGAGTATTGATACCCAATAGCCTATACCGGTACGGCTATGCCGCATACCGATACACAATGCTTTCCAAAAATCCATAAAGGCTAGTAGGTATCGATGCCGATCAGTCAGTACCGATACTAGTAGTGCATATTGATACCCTAATATGGGTGTAAATGAACAGAGCGTTCGACGAACCGTTCGTGAACCATTCATATAACGTTTATTTATGTATGTTTAGTAAGGTAAATAAACGAGCATGAAAAAAAATTGTTTGTCTAATAAACAAACGGACACGAATAGAGGTGTGTTCGATTCGTTTATGTTCATGAACAAGCTCGTTTATAAGCTCATTTATAAGCTCACTTATAGGATGAAAATGCTTATGAATGTATCTAAATACTACTTTTTGTTGTTGCTAAGGATGTTATATTAGTTCATGTTGAAATGTAAGTTTTATTTTGTTGCTTTTGTTTTATTTATTTATTTATTTATTTAGTTAGGTAGTTAACATTTCTCAACGTATAAACAAACATGTTCGCGAACAAATAAACGAACACATCCGTAAACACCTAAACGAACACGTTCGTGAACACTTACATGAACACGTTCGTGAACACTAAACAAACGGACACGAACACCTTAAAAAATAAATAAACAAACACGAACATAATATTAGAAATTTAAATGGACATGAACGAAACATGAACACCTTTAAAAATAAACAAACAAACATGAACAAAATCTTGTTCGTTCAAGCTCGGTTCATTTACACCCCTATACCCCGAGTATCGATACTCAACTGCGCGTATCGATACCCCTGTCATATTTGCAACAACTCTTTCTATTTGAAGCAGATACCGATACGGCAAGACGCGTATCGATACCCACTGCACCATAATTGCATTTGTGGTTGAAAATTAAGTCCCCAACGGCTAGTAACGGTCATGAACTCTTTAGAGGGTTTAAAACACACCTTCAAGCAGTTATGGGTTAACAAGAAAGCAAAAAACAACATTCATGTATAGAGAAAGTGATTTTTGTACTTAAAAGTTTATTTTTTTTCATTAGAAAGCACTTGTGAGCTTCATTGTCAATATTGCTCAATGTTTAGGTTTTGAGTGAGTGCCTCAAAATTTGGAACGAAACTTTGAGGGACTTTGTAAGATTATTTTTTCCTTAAAAGAAAGACAAGTTTAGTGGATTTGTGGAAAATTCTTAGTGAGAGAGCTAAGGTAGTTGATGTAGAATTAGTTGACAAGTTGAACCACTATTAATCATTGTGTCAATTTTTTATTTCTTAGTTTTTCGTCCACATTTCTTCAAGGGCCAATTCATTCCCTCTTAGCATATTCAGTTGATCGATTCGAGCCCAACAATTATTGTTATCGAAATGAAATATAGAAATGTAGCTTAGTCCGTTAGGGTTGTACATTTTTTGATATCTTATTTAAAAAATCGGATATCTAAAATTTCATATTGGTAAAATAGCGATTTGTATCGGATCTGGGGAAAAATCAGATATATGGATATTCAGATATCGGATACTCAAATTGGATATTCGAATATCCAGTTATCTGAATATAAATTTTAGTTCAAGTGTTTTATGAATTTGGCGGTCGTATCTATGAAAATTTTGAATTTTTGAATATAACAAACAACAAATTGCCAAATATAACAAGATTCTAGAAATTTTGATTTTTCGAATTTTCGGATATAACAAGCATCAAATTACTAAAAATAACAAGATTCATACCTATAAAATTTTATATTTTAGGATTCTTCGGGTTTTAGGATAATACTAAACTTGAAATATCATGATCCGTATCACATCTGAAAAATAAAAAAAAAATAGATCGAATGTCTAAAATTTTGGATCGAATCAACAGATAATTGGATTAGATCTGGGATGCAATATTTTTGCACACCCTTTATCCCGTAAATTAAACCAAATTTAGATTGCAAGACCGTTGAGTCCTCACTGTGGCCGAATCGTGTCCAAACATAATACAGATGTAGTACTGTTTACGGAGATACAAATTTATTTAAAAATATTAAACAGTTCAATAATATATAAAAAATTGCAAGTCAACCAATATCAAATCATAAAAGTATTATATTATTGTTCAATATAGAATTGTTGATTGTTTGATTATGATTGTATTTTAATTAACATAAGCTAATGAAGTATTCTATTAGACAGGAAGGATATAGTGTGTTGGGAGAAGCTCGTGTTGCATTCGGACCATGTCCCTCGGTACTCGATGATTGCTTGGATGGTTTGCTTAAATAGATTGCCAACCAAACACGAAATTATTTGGTTTTGGCTTGAATGTCGATGGGGTGTGTGTTTTATGTATGTAGTTAGAATCAAGAGACCATTTATTCTTCTATTGTGATTTTACTAAATTAGAAGGAACATAACTGTAGAGCTTTTCAAGGTACTCATAGATCGAGTCAGGAGATCGTTAAGCAAGTTAAGGATTTGGTTAGATTGAAGCTTTTGGGTAGGCTGAAAAGTGGGCAGTATATTGTAGGCATAGTGCCAAAAATTATTCTTGACTGGATAATTATTTTGACCTTTATACTTTTTTTTGAGCTAATTTAACTCCCAAATCTTTTATTTTGGGTTAAAATGACCTCTCTGCGGATGAAATATATTAGTCAACTAACGATAAACAACTTAAAACAACATGACAAAATGACACATGAACAGGAAAAATAATTTTATATTTTATATAATTTTATAAAATTATTTTTGACTGATGTGATATCCTTTCAAGTCAACATCTTTGTATATATGACACTACCGTGCCAACGTGCATTGCCATGTAAATTTGTCATGTTATTTCAAGTCATTTACCATTAGTTAACTAACAATTTTCATCCGCATGGGGGCCATTTCGGCCAAAAATGAAACAAAAATAATAATAAAGGTCAAAATGAATATTCACTCAAACATTAGGGTTTTTTTTGGCATTATGCCTAAATGGTAAACAGTTGAATTTGTATAGTTTGAAATTTAGATGCATGGGGTATATTCTTTATAATTTTTGACAGGTTGTTGGGTTGGAATATGGCATATAAATTCATCTAAAATTCATAATCTATTAATACAGTATTTTAAGATAAAACATTTTAATCTATTTTATTTTTTAAAATAAAATGCGTTAATTAAAAAAAATACTAGCATAACGTACCACATATTAGAAGGGTAGGAGTTACTAAGAAACGGGCTGGCACCAAATAGATGATTGTGAAGATAGGCCTTAAGGCTTCATTCCTGGTGGCTCAAACAAGTACTACTTGTGCATCAGCATTTAAGCCGAGTTATTTATTCTCAACTTCATTGTATATTCAAAAGCATAAAGGGTTACAGTACCCATGGATACTGTAAGATATAACTTACAAATATCTGTAGGTTTCTCTCGGTAATCTAGACCATGCAATTTTACATGCCTATTTTATCGGCTATGATACCTGAAGAAGTTGGAACTAACATCCAACCATTCTTTCGATTTTGTCACTCAAACCTCTCTGGATCATTTCGAATATTTGATCAGGTGAAAGTCTAGGACACCATCTACCGTGGAGATAGTTTTGTTGCAGCAACTGCAAACACCATGGATTGTGGCGCCGGTAGGCATGTAGCAACACTGAAGCAAATAGTAGCCTCGACGAGGATGATGACTTGGGGGGCAAGCCAACACATTTTGAAACATCCATTCAACATGTTCCGTTCCTGCAGAAGCTCAGTCAATTCAAGGAATTCGATGGACAAACAGATCTCACTCTGACATCATTTAGGTGGCTCTTGGACTGGAAATGTCGGGAGCAATTTCAAAGTTTCAAGATAGGCTTCATCTTTTGAAAGTAAATCTACAACTGCAGCAGCAGTGGATGCATCAGGTGACAATTTTTTCTCCGCCATTTTATGAAGAAGTTCCACTACTTTTTGGGTGTCATTCTTCTGAGAGAAACCATGCAAGAGTGTATTAAATGTTATAACATTCGGAGCACAACCCCTTCTATCCATTTCGATTGACAAATCGTTTGCCTTTTCTAGTTGCCCTTCCTTGCACAACCAATGAAGCATGATAGAATATGTTACAACAGTTGGTTCCAGGCCTTTGTTAGGCAATCCATAAAATAACTCCCAAGCACTTTCAAGCTTCCCTGTTCTGCACAGCCCATAAATTAGGGAGTTGAACACTTTAATACTAAATTCGAACTTGCATTTTTCTAACTTATGAATCAGTTTCAGTGCCTCCAAGACGGAACCATTTCTACAAAGTCCATCCACAAAGATGTTACAGGTACAAGAATCAAATGCAATGTCATCGAGCTGCATCTTACCGAACAGTTTTCTTGCTTCGCCAACCTTTCCTTCTTGGAGAAGACCAGTCATTAAGGTATTATATGTGATAATTGTTGGCTTAATCCCTTTGCCTTTCATTTCCCGATAAAGCCTCATAGCTTCATTAACCTTCCACTTTTTGCAATAACCATTGATCATTGTATTATAGCTAACAACATCAAGTCCATTCTCCTTACTTTGCAAGGAAACAAATAGATCCACTGCAATATCAAGCATACCAGCCATGCAATACCCATCCATCAATGTGTTATATGTGAATATATCCGGATCTACTCCTCTCTGAACCATCAAATCCAACAAATGATTTGCTTCGTTTAACTTCTCCATTTTGCAGAGTGTATCTATTAACACATTGAAAGTGACGACATTAGGATGCACACCTTGATCCAACATCTCAAGAAACAGACTTTTAGCCTCCTTCAAACTACCTATGCAACAAAAACCATGAAGTAGAGAGCTATAAACAACCACATCCGGACAAATTCCACGACTCTTCATTTCCAAGAAAAGTTCTCTTGCCTTTTCTACCATACCCTCTTTACACAAGCTATCAATAATGCTACCATAAATGATAACATTGGGCTTACACACTCCATTTCCGTTAACCATTTCCTCAAATAATTGAAGTGCAACACTCGTGTTCCTCGTTTGACACAGGCCATTAATCAAAACCCCAAAACTAACAACACTAGGCCGACAACCAAAGACAGTCATTTTCCCAAACAAGCTAGTAGCTTCACCGGCCTTACCCACAACAATCAGCCCTTTAATCAGAGATGTAAAAGTTATAGTATTTGGTCTATAACCCCACCTAAAAAGTCTACATAAAACAGCAAGACCTTCACTAACTCGACCCATGCGACATAAACAATTAAGCATAATATTCAAGGTAATGAAATTAGGCGAAAATCCAATCGAATCCAATCTTTTGCAAAGCAAAACAACATGATTATGCTGTCTAATTTTAACAAGGGCAGCTAACAACATATTAAATGATGACATTGGAGGAGGGGGTCGCACTAGAGTCATTTGATTAAAGGTTTTCAGTGCTTCATCCAACGTAATGGTGCTTGGTTTGAGAAATTTGTAAACTGGTTCTAGGCTTGCAACAGTTACTTTGTTGAAGTTCTTAGAAAGTGGTTCTTGGCTTGCAGCAGTATCTGTGTTAGGGTTTGAAAGTTTGGGATTCATTGAAAAAGATTGTTTCTGACACGAACTGAAAAGAGATGAGAGTTTAGCTATTGGAGTAGATTTTTTAGAAGGCATGCATGATAGAGAAGCTCCGCTACCGGATGAAGCAAAGCAGAGCATTGTTTTGGCAACCATTTTTTGGGATGCTTTAGAAAAACCCCGGATTGATACTTGCTACCCCCAAAGCCTTGTCTAGTAAATTGTTTGTTTCGCCAACCCTCTAAGCCATGGCCCAAAAGTCAATAATGATTGCATCTTTGATCATCTGTAACAGATCAATCACATTCAGCAACAAAACTCTCATAATCGATTCCTTTCAAATAATTATAAGAATCGAAACCATCCAACAAATTTATTGAATTATGTATTACCTCTTCGTTAGGAGTATGAGAAGGAGGAGCTCGTGGTTTCTTAGGAGCTGCAGCTTTCTTTGCTTTGCCAGATATGGTGTGCCTCTGACTTCTTCCAGCTTGGGTGCGGATTCCACCGCGACAGTTGATCCCTCGGTTGCCGTTAGAACACTGGAGGGAATAAGGTCAAACTTTTGGAAATTGGGAATTAGGGCTTTTGAAAAAAAGTTGGAGAATCGAATTGGAGGGTTTTGCATACGAGGTATATTTTCATGCATAGTATGTATAATTTTTTTTTTGCACAACCCTAATTTAAAATATAAAACATAAAAACTTTAACCTCATAAGTTTTAAATTATAAATTTTAATCATAGAATTTAAATTTTAAACTCTAAACCTTAAATAATAAACTTAATCTCTAACCCTAAATTTGTAAAGTATATATAAACTTTAGTTTACATGAACTGTATATCAAAATTTTTCTCTTTACATATACATAGTATAAAATATACACATTCATCAATGATACTGGCTTTTTATACATAAAATAAATAACTTTTGAAAAAAGCTTTTTTCTCTATTTTTTTTAAATCCTTAAGGGTTTTTTTTTATATTTCACATGGTGGCCTTAGCCTTGGGCGACACGCTCCTTCATTTTCATCTTTCTTTTTTTATTATGACTTTTTTTGGTCTTTTCTAAAAAAGTCAATTTTTCAATAAGAACTCTCTCTTTTCGATGTCAATGTACCCTCCTCGAGGATCAGAAAACACTGAAAAAAGGGTCTTGTTCCATCAACAAGGAGATGAAGAGTTAAAACACGATTTAAGGAGTTTTTTCTCTCCATTTTGGAATCCTTATCTGTGACGGCAGCGTAGAATTCACGAAAGAGGGTTATGTTCATTTCCTCAGGCTGGGCAGCAAATTTCTGCCATTTAAGGGCGAGAATCTTCTTGGCAATGAAGCTTTCTAGCCCTAGCTCTCCCGTTTGTTGGGTATAGATGAACCCTCGTTCTTCCCACATTTCCCTCTTCTGGAAAGAGCCGCAGTACCTCGTTGCTGAGTCTATGGATGCGAACCGGTTGGGTATGCCATTGTGGCTTGGGGTGGATACTGTCGCGACAGAGGTGGAGGTAACGCTGCGTCGGGTGTTTCTGCTGGCCATTGCAAGGAACTGTAGCAAAATGAACAAGAAATTTTATGAGATCTAAAATAGAGGAAGCAAGTTGAGAGAATGAAAATGAGATGAAAAATGAAAAGGGAGTGGGGGTTTATATAGAATGGGGTTTATGGGAGTCGGATAGTGGTGCCAGATGATGCTGAGTTGAGGCGCACTATCCTGACCGAGGCTCATAGTAGTCTTTTTGCTATGCATCCTGGTAGTACAAAGATGTATCGTGACCTGAAAGGTGAGTACTAATGGGTGGGGTTGAAAAAGGATGTGGCTGAGTTTGTTAGTAAGTGCATTGTGTGTCAGCGAGTGAAAGCTGAGCATCAGGTTCCTTCTGGATTGTTGCAGCCTTTGAGAACCCAGAATGAAAGTGGGAGAGAATCACCATGGATTTTGTGTCTGGTTTGCCTTTGTCACCGACAAAGAAGAATTCAGTTTGGGTGATTTTGGATCGGCTTACGAAGCGTGCTCATTTTCTACCTATGCATACTACGTACACATTGGATAAGTTGGCTAAACTATACATAGATGAGAATGTGCGGTTGCACGGTGTGCCAAAATCTATTCTGTCGGATAGGGATCCAAGGTTCACATCACGATTTTGGGAATGTTTGCATCAAGCTTTGGGTACACGGTTGAATTTCAGTACTTCTTATCATCCTCAGACAGATGGACAGTCAGAACGTGTGATTCAGGTGCTTAAGGACATGTTGAGATGTTGTGTGATAGATTTTCAGGGTTCTTGGGAGAAGCACTTGGCATTGATTGAGTTTGCATATAACAACAGTTACCAGGCAAGTATTCAAATGGCTCCATACGAGGCTTTGTATGGGAGAAGATGTAGAACCCCTCTGTTGGGCAGAGGCTGAGCAAAAGTTGATTTCGATGCCAGTTATGCTTAAGGGAACCACCGAGAAGGTGAAGCTCATTTGTGAGCGTTTAAAGGCAGCATCGGATAGACAAAAGTCTTACGCGGACTTGAAGCGTAAGGAGATTGAGTTCGCGGTTGGCGAACGTGTGTTCTTGAAAGTATCGCCTTGGAAGAAGGTGATGAGATTTGGGCGTAAGGGTAAGCTTAGCCCAAATCATTGTGCCTTACGAGATTGTGGAGCGTATTGGTCCTGTGGCATATCGGTTGAGATTGCCTGCAGTGTTGAAGAAGATACATGATGTGTTTCATGTCTCCATGTTACTGAAATACAGATCAGATCCCTTGTTTTTGATGCCTGTTGAGGAGATAGAGTTGAATCCGAATTTGTCGTATGAAGAGGAACAAGTGAAGGTTATGGACCTGAGTAGCAAAGTTCATCGTGGCAAGACGATAGAACTTGTGAAGGTGTTGTGGAGACACCGATGAGTTGAGGAGGCCACGTGGGAAAGCAAGGCGGACAAGCTGAGGTAGTTTCCGCATCTCTTTTCATCATGTAAGAATTTCGAGGACGAAATTTCCTAAGTGGGGGAGAGTTGTAACGCCTTGATTTTGGGCCTAGATGTTTTAGACACCGAATCGGACTGGTCGAGAATGGTTCGAATCGCGTAAGGTGATTTTAGTAAATCAAGGATCGTGATAGGATAAAATTGTGATAAAATTTGCTAAAATCCTCTAAAAATATAATTAAGAGTTTGGTCAAGTCAATTTTACAAAAAGGGTTTTGGAAAATGAACATTTTGAGTAGTGACCAAATTGTAAGATTTCAAAACTGGGAAAATGTGATTTTTAATGTGGAGGCCAAAATCTTAGAATCTTTAGGGAGCTTTAACTCAATTTGACCTTTCTTCAATATGACATGTGATTTAAAAGGGTTTTTAATTAAATGATTTTAATTGGATTTTTATCTTAATTAATTAAAAGGTAGTTAATGGGATTTTCATTTACGTAACTACCAATTCCCTCTCATTTTTAGCCAAACACAATTTTCTCTCATCTTTCCAGAATTCTTCCTCTCAAAAACCCTATCAACATTTCCTAAATCATTTTCAAGAGATCTTCCTAATTCTTCAAGATTTTTGCAAGGAAAACTTGTCATCTATTGAAGAAAGCAAGGATTGGAGGTAAATCCCGTTCTCAACCTCTAATCTAAGTTCTTTATTGAAATTCCCAAGATATTTGGCTTCTAAATACTATTTTTCAGTGAGTTTTCAATATAGTTTTGATTTGCGATCAAAATCTTGTGAAATTGTTGATGAAATCTTGATTTTCGGACTTGATGAGTTGGGCTCTGTTTTGTGTCGATTTTAATTGAATTCTAAGTTGATTTTTATGTTAAAATGAGGTTTTGGTAATGTAGATCCCGAAATCCTTGAGGTTCTTGGTAGTTTTAAGTGAATTCTAAGTTGATTTTTATGTTAAAATGAGGTGTTGATAATGTAGATCCCGAAATCCTTGAGGTTCTTAGTAGTTTTAAGTGAGTTTTAGGGGCAAAATGATGGAATCTTGTTTTCTGGAGGTATAAGAATGAGTTAGGATGTTTATTAGATGTGTTTTGATGTTTATAATGCTTTGGAAGTGATGTATGATGGCTGGGCTTGGTTTAAGAGGCAATCTATTGAGTTTTCGGTTGTTTTGGAAGGGTATTTTGGTGTAGTTTGAGTGGGCAACGAGTTTGTGAATTGTTGGTGGTGTTTGAATGAATTTTAATGCATTTAGATCTCTGTTTTGATGATGTGAAAATAGGGGATCTTGATCCGGAAACAAACGAGGTGATTTTGAAGGCTCTGCAGGTGTAATTTTTGTGTCGGCGAACGAGGCTTCACGTATCGATGAGTGAAAATGCAATTTCCTGGTTTGTAACGCCTTGAGCGTGGTCTTGGGAGCTTAGTGTAAGTTTGATACACTTAGCTAAGCTTAAATGTAAGTGTTTCGGTAATCCCTCTCTTGGAAATGTGCTATATTTGATGAAATTGCACTTGAAGTGAGTGTGGATTTGTTTACTGTTTTTAAGCATGTTTAAGTATGGTTTAATGCTGGATTTTTAATGCCATGTGTTAAGGATGCACTAGGTAAGTGATCCTTGGTTTGCATATGTTGAATGCATATGATATTAAGCATGCGATGCTTGTGGAAATGACATTGTGGTTATGCTTGTTATAACAATGGATTAATGTGCTAAAATGATTATATTGGCAAGTGATGAAAATGGTTTTTGGTTACTTTAATCGGATATAGTTAGCCGGCTATAGGATTGGGTGCACCGTGAATAAAGTTGCCTTGGATGTTGAGGGGTTGTGATTGTGTCGTAATCTCCATCCAAGTACCCTAACGATTGAGGTTAAGATCCCAACGATGAATGGTTAGTCCCGTGTGTGAGTCTTGTGTATGTGTCCTATACTCTCGTTAGTGGAATTATACAACTACCGATGAGTGATGTTGAGGGGTTGTGATTGTGCCATTAATCTCCATCACGAGTGTTGAGGGGTTGTTATTGTGCCATTTGTCTCCACCTTGTGTAGTCCGGTAGGTTGTATGAAGTGTGAGGGACAACGCTTGTAATCCGCGTATCCGATTGTGTTTTGTGTTGAAATGGTTTATGGATTATCACTTGAGAGCCAATATAATGTAAATGAATAATGTGAAGCATGAGATGCTTGTGAATGATGCAAGAGTGCATGAGATGCTTGGTAAAGCATGAGCAATGGTTTAGTTGTTGATTATGTTGTTGCATATGAGCGCGTATTTTTAAAATGTATTGATGTCTTGAGAAGACATGATTTATGAAAAGGCATATGATAAAAGTGGTGACTTTGCAAGCCATGTTAAATGCATTGATGAATGTTGTTTTAGCGGTCTTCACTAAGCTTTATGCTTACGCTCTTTTGTTTCATCAATGCAGAGAATTGAACATTTCAAGGCAACCCAAAAGCAAGAGGAATCCAAGGCTTTGTTAAAGAGATGTATGCGGTTCACCTTTAGTGTAATAAATGGCAATGGGTGGGACTTAAACTTTGGAATGTTTGAGGATGTTTCCCTTTACTTTGAGCATGTTAGATTGTCTATATTTGAGTTGTAAATGGCTTTTGGTGATTGGATTTTGGTTTGTATGTTGTTATAGCTTGTTATGGTTTTGGTGAACTAGGGAACATGCCTTTAGTTCCTTTACTTACATGTTGTTTGTCAAGTTTAAGCTATTGCCTCGATATGATGATTGTTGATATGTATCCATGTTGTATGCATGTTGTGGCATGTCTCGGGAATAATTTGAATGTGTTAAAGCATGAAAAACCAGCATAGTCTGCTGTTACAGAGCAGTGCATATTGGAACGCCCTTTTCTGTTTTGGAACAGGGGCCCGAAATAGCCATAAGGTTTCGGAACGGGTGAAGGCGTATCGAAACGCTTTGGCTACTAGAAAGTGGTGTTTCGATAGGGTCCCGAAACGCACCCGAGTATCGAAATGGTCAACCCTGTTTCGAAACGATTGTTTCGGTACAAGGCCATCTGTATCGAAACACTTGGCCGTTGGATTTGAATTTTGAGCTGTACTGAGTTTTTATTTTTTACATTTTGGTCCTTAAATGATGGCTGCTTAAATTAATGAGTTTGAATGATCCGTTTGAGTTGATTTTTGACATGATGGCATATTATGTGATTAATTGAGGTTTGGTAACTTTAAAATCATGAAAGTCCCTATAATTTATGAAATTTACAGTTTAATCCCTAAAAGGCAAATGTATGCAATTGAACTCCTAACTGAACTCTGATCATTGTTCCGTTTTCACCGTATCGCTTTGCTGAACTTATAGGTTAATGCTAGGGGTGGGCATTGTCGGGTACCTCATTAAGCGGCCCATGTCCCGACCCATTATATCCAGGTACCCGGGATTCGGGTACCCGTAAAATTCGGGTACCCAGGTACCCGGTTCCTATTTTTTTTAATTTTAAAATTAAAAAAAAATCACATGTTTTATATAAATCGTTATTAGAAACGCATATTCAAAACATATACTTCATGCTTCCATAATAATCCTTTCATTCTCAAGACATTTATATAAAACATGCTTAATCATCTCAAAGCAATTTCCCGTTTGTTTACAAAACGAATCATGCATAACAACCATATGCATCAAACTATTTTTCACAAGTCTCATGTTTCTTTTATCACATTGCCAAAGGTAACAACCACATTCCTTTTAGGAATCATTTCTCATTGCTCTTAGGCATTCATATATTTAACAAATCATTGCATATCATTTAAAAAATGCATAAAACAGCAAGTAAACCAATCCATGCTTTTTAAACCAAAACAGGTAAATCAATGCTTATATCAAACCGATTTTAAAAGGCGAAATAGAAAAAACTTACTTCCGAGCTTAGCTAAGCTTGCTAGGATTTAACTAAACTCACAAGCCATAATTCAAATCTCTTTATAGTACTAAAACACATTTGCAATCACTAACTTACTATTGCCTTGATGCCAATGTCTTGATATCCATACCTCGGCGCCTAACCGTAAATCGTCAAAACAATTGCCAACCTCCATAAATAATACAAGAATGAATATAAATTGGTCCACACCAAAATAACCACTTTATTAAAAATATTTCTAATACACGTAGCCTTAGAAAATAATTATTCCCCTCACACGCTACTGCTTCGAACCAATCCACCATAATTCCTTTCCCCAGCTACGAACCAAAATCCGTATAGAAACAATAGCCACAACCAAATCCAACGTGCAAAATCCCCACTTAAAATTCAGCGCCTAAACCACTAGAACCCAATTCAAAACCCTTTTTTTATTATTGTAAATTCACTCAGCCATTATACTACACGCAAGGCACATGGAATGGGCAGTAGTAACCGCACCCCTGCCCTGTTCACGCACAGCCTGCCCTGCTTTTCTCATCTTATTTCTTCACAGTAATTTATTCTAACACTCGCTATCCACACTAATATGCGATCTAATAACTCAATCAACCATTCTATCAATCACCTCATTTAAGAACTCAAATCTAAACTTAATCAATTATATTAATTTCAGAATCAATATATTAAAATTAAGTTTAGATTACATATAACCAACAAAAATAACTCAAAATTCAATTAAAATATTTAGATTTCATCTATCAAATTATAATTCACTCTTTAGCATCTAGAAATTAAATCAACCCATTAAAATTCATTTTAACATCAAAAGACAATGGAATTGATAGAAAATTAACACAAAATAATTAAGAAATCTTTAGAAAATCAAAGCTTACCCAAATAAGTTGGAAATTGAAATTGAAAATTGTTCCTCCAATCTTTCAACGTGAAATCCATTGAACAAGATGAGAGGAATCAAAATCTCTTGTATGACTATTGATTAGAAATGATTTAGAAAGAAAATGAATGACGAGAAAAATCAAAATTTCTTGTGTGACTATTGGTTAGAAATGGTTTAGAAAGAAAATGAATAGAAATTGAATAAGAAAATAAAAAGATTAAAATAGTGTTCGGGAGAATCTTGAGAGAAAAAAGAGAAATAAGTTTAGACATAGCTTTCTTTCTTGAGAAAATAATAACCATCGTCAAATTCTAATTAGAAATAGGTAGTGAAAATAAATAGGTCAAATAATCCCATAAAATCACCACTTCAGTTCCTTTTACAAAATTGCATTATTGATTTTTACAACCTTCTGTAAAATGGTTGTCATTTAATTAATATTAAAACAACCCGATTAAAATTATTCAAATTCAATTTCAATCTTTATGAAACTTCAGGTAAAACTCAAGATATTTCCACCAAAGATTTCAAAAGAGATCATGGCGAGAGGCGAGAGGAGAGCTTCAGGGGGACCAAGGTCTGATGGCGACGGCAGAATCCGGCGAAGACTAGGTGTGTCAGTTTTTGTTGATAACGTGAGCAGGAGAATCCACATGAACACACTGAAGGAGGCTTTTCAAGAATATGGGAGGGTTGTTGATTTGTATATCACATACAAAAACCCTAAGAGGAGAAATAAGGCATCCATCTTCGCTTTTGTCAGATTTAGTAGAAGGGATGAGGCGTTTGAAGCTATATCGAAAGCAAACGGGAGGATCATGGACGGTTTCAAGATAAGAGTCATCCTGGCAAATCCAAAGGTGGGCGACAATTCTAGGGTTTATCCCAACACTTCGCAAAACTTTGCAAGATCCTCCAAATCGGCAAACCAGAACGCGTTCAGGGATAACAGGTCTTATAAGGAGGCGTTACTAAGGGGAAGTCCCCCCGACACAGCAACCCCTCAACAGGCAGCAGATGATGGAGTAAACGTGAGGAACAAAAAAAAAAACGAACACAGAGACAAGTAAGGTAGGAAGTCATATCACCCCGGTTCTCAGAACAATTGTGGTTGACTCGCTGGAGGAGGCAAAAAATTTCAAGAATGAACCAAATATTATTCCAGTATGTAAGGAGGAGACGGCATGGCTCGGTCGTTGTTTGGTGGGTAAGATAAAGAATATGTACAACAACGACCTCATTCAAGATGCGTTGAAAGCTGACGGATTCCAGGTGGAGGTGTGCCCTTGGTTTGGGCTATTATCCGTACTGAAAACTGCCGACGAGGAGACTAAGATTAAGCTATGGGCGGAGAGAGCCAACCTGCTAAACTTGTGGTTCGAAGAATTGGAATTGATGGCCGGTTCCGAAGGCAAGAGGAAAGTCAAAGTTTGGGTGGAGATGATGGATTTCCCTCTCTCACTATGGAACACGGAAGTCTTCAGTTTGACCGCTGGAAGATGGGGTAGGCTTATTCTAGTTGATGAAGAGACTTCCAATAAAAAGAGATTTGATGCAGCAAGGCTACTCTTGGAAGTATCTTATGCTTCTTTGATCCCAGAATCACTCGATGTGCTACACAATGGTGCTGTCAGGCGTATCAAAATCATGGTGAAGGAATTCGAATATGATAGATTGTTCATCGATGGCGACGGTCCGGCAAGCTGGCCGGAGCAGGGGTGGAACGACGCTTCGTGGAATGAGGGGGGTATTAATTATGCTGGGTCCATGTTAGATTTTCCCGCTACCCAAAAAACGGCTGATGATTCACTGCATGGAGAAAATACAAAGGCTCCCTCCAATGTTTCGGGTGGGACACCGTTATTTAATATTGACACCGCTATGTCTTCAAACTTGGCGGCTGAATCCAATTCGGAAGGTCTTCATGAAGTCCACATTGAATCTGTAGATTTTATCCCTGGTGTGGGCAACGTTTCGGGCCCAAGCCTTAAGCCCTTATCTCCGCTGACGAGCCCACGTGAAACATCGAGCCCAAATCTCGTTGACATTGAAGTGGGTATCGTCACCCCTGATGACAATGGCCCTTTTCCCCCACAAACCCGTCCCATTAGATCCCGTTGTTTAAGCGGTGGAAAACATCTGGGCTTTAGAAATAATGTCGATAAAATCTTATGGTGGTCTAACGGGGGAAAATTTAGAGAGACGGTTAATTCAGGATTACTTGAAAAAGGGCGCAGGAAAAAAGCTAGGGATTCAAGGGGGTCTCGGATCTCAATCCCTAATCAAGTTACACCGGTTAGCGGGAGTGTCGATGCGGGGTCGGAGGCAAAGACAGAAGCTGTTGCGACGCTAAATGTGGGCAAAAGCTTGGGTGTTTCTTTCAACGTTCCGGATGAGATTGTTGTCGCACGACTGATGGAAATTGAAGTTGGGGAAGAGGCTTCCTAGATAAGTCCCGCTTTTCGGGTAATTTTGCTTTGTCATGTGTTCATTGATTCTCAATTGGAATATAAGAGGAATGGGCCGGCCAGAGAAAGTGAGAGCCCTTTGCAGTGTACTAAATTTCACAAGATGCAAGGTATGTTTGATTCAAGAATCAAAACTGAATGTGCTCAAGCCAAGTCTGTTGAACAGAGTGCAAGGCAGGTGTTTTGATGGGTGTATGTATTCGCCTGCGCAAGGTGCGTCAGGTGGCCTTATTTCTTTGTGGGATTCGAGTTTTTTCAAGCTGGAATCCTCTGTGGTACATGATAGATTTATTGTGCTGGTTGGGAGCTTGGCAAAGTCGAACAAAAGAGTGGGTATTATCAACATTTATGCTCCAAATAATCTCAGCGACAGGAGGTCCTTCTTCATTGAATTAGCTGATTTAATCCTAAAGCTTAGTGTTCCGGTTTTTGTCTGTGGGGATTTCAATTCGATTCTCTCTGTCGACGAACGCCTTGGATCAGAAACGGGGTCAGAAAATGGCAACATATTAGCAAACTTCCTCCAGGTCAGTAACCTTATCGATTTGCCTTTATTGGGTTGTAAATTTACATGGATGCGTGGAGGGGCTTCTAAGGAGGCTAGCCGGATCGACAGGATTGTGATTTCCCCTGAAATTCTTTTATGGTTTCCGAATATAGAGCAGCGTGGCCTTGAGAAAGGGATGTCGGATCATAGCCCTCTGATTCTGATAGACCCGGCATCTAGGGATAATCCGGGGTACTTTAAGCTATTTTCGCATTGGTTAGAGAATCCTGAAGTCACTGATACAATTCAGGAAGTGGTCTACAATCTAAGGAAAAAACCGATGGGCCTGATCCTACAGAAAACAAAAGCAGCAATCAAAACGTGTGTGTCGAGAATTAGAAGAGAAGACAGGTCGAAACTTGCTGCGATTAAGGCCAGATTGGTAACAGTGGAAGATCAATTGCTCACTGACAATCATCCTCCTGACACTATATCAGAATGGAAGAAGCTAAAGAATGAATTATGGGATTTCTATCGAAGGGAGGAACGAGAGTGGCACCAAAAATCTAGGATTAAATGGTATACCGAGGGGGACAAAAATACGCAGTTTTTCCATGTAACCGCCTCCTGTAGAAGAAACAGGAATCGGATCAGCTCTATTGAATGGAAAGACATGGTATACACTGATGAAATTCAGATTTTAAAAGTCTTTGAGGAGGCGTTCAAAAATAACTTCAACAAAACCAATACGATCCCCATACTCAGTTTTGATTGTGATTTGAAGCGTTTATCGGCTCAGTCTGCTGCTAACTTGGAATTGCCATTTACCGAAGGGGAGATTAGAGAGGCGATTTGGTCAGCGGATTGTAATAAGGCCCCAGGACCTGATGGTTTCAGCTTCGAATTCTACAAAAAATTCTGGGCTATCCTGAAAGACAGTGTGTTAAGGTTTTTCAAAGATTTCGCAAACGGCTCAGTTAAGGATAAATCTTTCAACCATTCTTTTATAGCGTTAATCCCGAAAAAAGACCTGCCAGTGAATGTTGAAGATTACAGGCCTATCTCTTTAGTTAACAGCATGTACAAAATTCTTGCGAGGGTGTTATCAAGGCGCTTTAGCAAGGTTCTGCAGGAGATTGTAGGGATAAACCAATTTGCATTTATCCCCGGGAAAAAAATTGCCGACTGCATCCTCATAGCCAATGAGGTCATTGAGGAATTGAGAAAAGAGAAGAAAGAATCCATCATCTTTAAAGCCGATTTCAAGCGAGCTTACGACACTGTAGACTGGGCTTTTCTTGATTTTATCATGCTAAAAATGGGTTTCGGTTCCAAATGGAGGTCGTGGATCTCGATGTGTATATCGTCGGCCTCCGTCTCGATCCTAGTGAATGGCAAGAACACTAATATGTTTCCGATTTCAAGAGGGCTGCGGCAGGGCTGTCCTCTTTCCCCGTTGTTATTCAATATTGTCGGTGAGGCTTTAAGCTCCCTTCTACACAAAGCAAACAGTCTTAATCTCATCAAAGGAGTACAAATCGGCAGAGCTGAATTTAATGTTTCTCACCTTCAATTCGCGGATGATTTAATCATCTTCGCGAAGGCTAGCGAACATAATGTGAGTAATATTAAAAGGTTGCTGAGATTATTTGAAATTGCTTCTGGTCTTAGTCTGAATCTTAAGAAGACCAGCATCTTTGGAATTTCAATTGATCATTCGGAGGTGGTGAAATGGGCCACTGCTTTGGGTTGCAAAGCTGAAAAACTCCCCTCAACGTATCTCGGCCTCCCGCTTGGTGCCCGACGAAACACAACCCAATTGTGGAATCCGATCATGGATAAAATGAAAGCTAAACTTGCTACTTGGAAAGGAAAATGGCTGTCGATTGCGGGTCGTATTTGCCTTGTCAGGTCAGCCCTTGCTAATCTCCCTATATATTTCATGAGTTTATTTGAAATTCCTGTTGTGTTGCTGCTGCCCTGAAAAAACTATGTGCATAATTCATTTGGGGTCCTAACTCCACGAGACCCATTCATTGGGTAAAGTGGTCAGATGTGGCGAAACCTCGCTTGTATGGTGGTCTTGGGCTCACTGATTTTAGAATCAGAAACAGATCGTTGCTAAACAAATGGCTTTGGCGATATAGTCGAGAACCTAAATCTTTCTGGAGAAAGGTTATAGATGCCAAGTATAACCAACATATGAACCCAATGTTGCCAAGTCAGGTAGCGGAACATAAGAAATCGTGGGTTTGGAGGAACATCTCAAAACCCCTCTCGGACCCTAACGATTTGTTTAACATGAATGTTATGTGCAAATTGGGGGACGGCTCCCGGATTGACTTCTGGGATGATAGGTGGGCTGGAAATTTTACGCTAAAGGCGGAGTTCCCTCGAATACACAGCTTAGCGTTAAAAAAGGAAGGTAAGGTATGTGAATTCGGATCTTGTGTCAACGTAATTTGGTTTTGGAACATTGAACTTAGAAGAAAATTGTTTGTATGGGAGGAAAACTGTTGGCAAACTTTCATTCAGATTCTAAACAAAGCATGCGAATCCTATCGATCATCCGATAGTTTGCATTGGATGCAAGGCAAATTGGGTTGTTACTTGCCCAAGGACTTCTGCAATCTGGCCTCTGTGGCTAATTCCCAGCGAGACCCAATTTGGAATCTGGTTTGGGCAAAACTTGCGCCCCCAAAGGTTGAGACCTTTGTTTGGAGAGCGATCTTGGGCAAAATCCCGACGAAGCAGGCGCTAAAAAAAAGAGGTGTAAGGAATCTGGGGGAGGATGTTTGCGTGTTATGCGATAGTACCGAAGAGACAGTTAATCACCTCTTATGTCACTGCTCCTTTTCGTGGAAGGTTTGGCAGGCATGGTGCTCCAAGTGGAGTGTGAACCTGATTTGTCCGGCGACGATAAAAGAACTTCTAGTTATTTGGAATGATGCTCGAATCAGACGTACGGCCAAGCCTGTCTGGTTGTTAGGCTTCTTTGGAATCATATGGTCAATCTGGCTGGAGAGAAACGCGGCGATTTTCAATAATAAGAGGCCAACAGATAATTTGGTGGTAGAGACGGCGTTTTTGAGAATCGGCCACTGGTGTAAGATAAAGTGGCCTGCTGCGATCCCGTCAATAGCTGAATTTGTGAGGCATCCCCAGCTGGTCTACGTGGGATAACCTGTGTAAGAGTTGTTTGATTTTACTCGAGAACAATATGCGAGGCAGACGGTTATTCAAGTGCAGAATGGAATGCAAACCTGTCCACCATGTGTGCAAGCTCCGTCTCGCGGTTATGCTTTACAGTGCAGGGGGGCTCTTAAATTCTTGTAACTCTTTAATTTTCCTACAATGTAATTTCTCGGTCTTTCACCCAATAGCATGTTCGAGTCTGTAATGGCTAAACTGTGTAACTGGTTCCATCAAATAAATTGGGCACTCTTTTCCCCCTAATTAGGTTTTAGAGGGGTTTTTTAACGAGGCCTGCCATTTTTCAAAAAAAAAATCTTTATGAAACTTATTAGATATAATTTTCACAAATACCTATCATTATAAATTTATCAGAAATCAATTTAATAACTCAAATTATTTTCTGAAACTAATTAATTAGCCAAATTCTAACTCAAAATTTCAACTTGATTCCATTAATTCACCCGAATCTCCTAACCCATTTTTTGGGTGTTACAAATCTTACATGTTTCTTAAGGGTTTCAAGGCTCTAAGATTTCAAAAGATAACCTTTTAGACATAGGCTTACCTTGACATGACTAAAATCAAATATATATATATATATATAGCTTAATTAAAAGGGAAAACTCAAGCTTTTTGAAATCCATCAATAGGGATGTGTGCTTGTTCTTGGGGAGATGTTTGCTTGTTCAAGTATTGGAGATGATGGAAAACAACTTTCTCTATACTTCCCCAACTTTCTAGGGAGAAAAACCTCCAAATTCCTTCATCTTCCTCTTTTTAATAGGTTAACTATATCTTATTCCCTTTATCATTATTCCATTTCTCTTTTTACTAGAGATGGTCACTTAGAATGCATATTCACCATTTTTGGGAAATGGAAAATTAGATTTCAAGTCTCAATATTTCATTGCCATGAAGAAAGGCCATGGTCAGTTTACACTATTGGTCCTTGAGTTTTTAAACTTTTATACCAAGTCATCTTAACTTTGAATCTTTGTAATTTAATCATTAATCATACTTTTAATTCTTTCAGTTTAATCACTAGGTGATCTAATTACACACCTAATCCTTATAATCTCCATGCCTTATTCTTATAACTTACTATTTTACTTCTTCGCTTTTTAGCCAATGGCCCTTGATTTCAATTTTTTACAAATTAGTCCTTAATCATCAATATTTTGATTTAAGCCTAAAACTTTATAATTATTCTATTAGTGCCTTTTAACCTTCTCATACGAACTAACTTAATTATCAGAATCAAATTTCGACTAGGCCGATTTTCATGGTGTTACAAGTACATTTCTTAGATTTATTAGGCTATGTATTCGTAAGACCTTATTGATTTGTAATTATAACTCTTATTTTAGATTTTTAAAGTATGAGTCGAGTGTTTAACACTTTCTTTAAAATGTAATTGGAGCTCATATGTAAACATTTTTAAATGTTTTGAAATGATTTTATTTGAGATTCGGTTTATATTTCGAAAATGATTATGTTGGGCTAAACTAGGTGGATATATTTTATGGTAATGGTTTGGGCTTGAGGCCCAAATGTGACATTTGAGTTTAGGGTGTTACAGATATGGATTACGATCCTTTGGTGTCTAGGAGGGGTGTGTGTGGTCACAGGAGAAAGTTGGGTGGATTGACCTTCTCCATTTATAGGTGACAGTTGGTGGAATTCGTGTATCCACATGTTACATGTAATCTAAGGAACTAAACGAGTTTTTCATGTTTATGTGTATAAATTTATGAATATGATAAAATGGTTAATATTTGAGTATGTTAAGTATGTGCCCATGTCATAATATAAGCTTACTTTATTTTGTTGCATGCATTTTAGGTAATCCGACTCTGTAATTATCAGGGATCGTGCCCTAGGAGTTGCAAGTTACCCCTAGAACATTTTGAGTAATTTACTCATTTTTTTTTTCAAAATCCAAGTTGGTGGCATATGAACTAAGCATCTTTTGATGTGTTAATTACAAAGTGTGTTTTGTTGTATTTATGAATTTAGTTAAGGAATTTGTAATAAGTGTGACATGTTTAAATCATGTGTGGTAAGTTTTATGCTATGTTGATATATGTGAATTACAAGTTGGTATCTTATGCAATGTTTTGAATGTTTGCTTTATAATGATATGCATAAAATGAACTTTGAATAAGTATTTAAAATGATAATGTAACATCCCAAAATATACTCTAGAAGTATGTTACGACTTTAATTATGTTCCAATTAGACTAAGGACATCTTTAGCATCAATGATTGAATAAGTTAAGGATCATCTTCAAAACAAAGAAGAACCAAGTGACCAAAATAAAAGGATTAAATCAAAAATTTGAAGGAATAGATAACCATCTTTATAAGGGACTAAACCGAATTATTGTGACACTTCTAGAGTCGCATGCTAAACAAATTTATGTACAAGGGTTTGTACATGTGGCAATCTAAGATTAAGGCAAGGATGGAGGGGGTTCAGCTATCAAGGAAGAAAATTAAGTTGTCTTCTTTCATCCTCTATCAACCGAACCTAAGAGATTAGAGAGAGAGGATAAGTTACAGCCATGGAGTTCTTGAAGAATTGAGGTTAGCTAGCTCATTTTGGGGACGTAGTTCGATCACTTAGAGGAAAAGAATGTTAAGATTGTTAATTAGTTAGGCTTAGGGCCTTTGTTAGTTAGGCCGTTATTTTATTTCTTTTCCTATATATTTATATTCATTGTTTATTTGTAAACATGTGTGTAAAAATAACCTTTTAGTCTTCAGATAATAAAGAAATTCTTTCCTCTTCTTCTTTACCAAAAATCCCCAAATCTCAGTTTCAAAACCTAAATCTAGGTTTCAACATGGTATCAATTGATTCGGATGATTCCCGTTCTCGTTCCGTCGACGCTGCTCGTGGAGGATTCAAGAATGATGATCCCTCAGATGCCTATTACATCCACCCGAATGAGAATTCGGCACTTGTTTTGACGTCGTAGATTTAGGTTTTGAAACTGAGATTTGGGGATTTTCGGTAAAGAAGAAGATGAAAGAATTTCTTTATTATCTGAAGACTAAAAGGTTATTTTTACACACGTGTTTACAAATAAACAATGAATATAAATATATAGGAAAAGAAATATGTTTCTGGGTCTAAACGTCCTTTCTGCATTCATTGAGGGCTCTATGGTCATACTGTAGATAGATGTTATAGGAAACATGGTTTCCCTCCTGGGTATAAGGCTCGTAATCATCCTAATAAGTCGAACCAGATAGGCTCTTCTACTGACATTGAAGTTTCTGAGTCTGAGTCTCGTGATGTTGTTCCTATGGCCTTTACCAAAGAACAGTATAATAGTTTGTTGCGTCTGTTGAATGAGAAAGGGTCTTCTTTTGCTGCTGCTAATTCTGTAAATCAGGATTCTTCGAAAGTTAACATGCTGCAATCTGCTTTTGATGTTGCTTCTAATGATGCTGCGGGTATGGCTTTTACTTGCTCTTTTTTAAATTTTGCAAATGTTCCTTGGATATTGGACTCTAGAGCAACAGATCACATCTGTAGTTCCCTAGATTTCTTTGAGTCTTATTCTCCTATTACCAATAAATTTGTTAAGTTGCCCAATGGTGAGTTTGTTAGGGTTAGTCACATAGGTGATGTTAGAATTTCTGATTCTTTAATTCTAAGAAATGTCTTTTACATTCCAAATTTTAATCTTAATCTTGTTTCTGTTAGTCAATTGACTAAAGACAGTGAGATTGCATTAATTTTTTCTTCTAAATTTTCTTGCATACAAGATGTAGCTCAATGGAGGATGATTGGTATAGCTAATAAGGTTCATGGTCTTTATCATTTGGATTTTGCTTCTTTTTCAAATTTTGCTTCTGTAACATGTAGTTCTGTTCAGAATGCTTGTAATCACTACAAGAATATAGGTTTTTAGTGACAAATTGATAGTGACTGGGAATAATTTTGTCACAAATATTAACTTTTTGTGACAATTTTTTTGCGCGACACAATTAGTATAAGTAATTGTGACATATTTTTATTTGGTCACTGTAACAGTAGTAATTGTGACGATTGTATTTTTCACAAATGAATTCTCACTATAAGTATACAATTGTGACACAAAGTTCATTGTCACTAAAACTTTGACACATGATAGTGACGATATGTGAAGTGGTCACTATTATTTGATATTTGTTGTTACAATGAAATTACTTGTCACTTAAAGTTTCACTTTTTGTTGTGATAAATTTTGTCACAAATAAAAAAAATAAAAGTAATGACAAATTAGACATTGTCACAATGATAAATTTATTTTTATAATTATAAAAAGTAAAGTTATCATAAACTAGTTTGTTAAAAGATAAAATATTTCTATAGTCTATACTATGTGTAAATTGTTGTTTTAGTCAATCTATTTTTTATCAACTTTAGTCCCTATATTTTTTAAAATTTAAAATTTTAATCCTAATCCTAACGAGACACCGACAATATGACTAAATTACAAGGGCTAAAAATGACCAAATTAAAGAAAAAAATTAAATAAGCAACTTATGTATAACAAATTAGCTAAAAAGAAAATTTTAGTTAACATATTTAAATACGACAATTCATGTCAGGATAAAAAATTCAAAATTAAAAAAGTATAGAAATTTAAAGTGACCAAATTAGGGTGCAAAGACTACTATGTGATTTTAGCATAATATATGATAGAATTTTTTTTGAAAATTTTAACAGATATATTTCATTTTGATTAGTTTTTTCTGCAGAAAAAAATCTAAATGGTTTCCTCAACATACGTACTTCGTATAAGAAACCATAGAAAAATTAGGTAAATTATTGTTATAATAATGTGTTATAATTAATAAATATTTTTTAAAATAAATAAAATTAATTTCAATTAAAATTAAACCTAAATATTATTTTTCTTTTAAAATAGTATAAAATTTCTTGTCTAGCCTAGTGGATAAGTATTGCACTCTCGCCCTAAAGGTTCCAGGTTCGATCATTCTTGAAGCCATGCATTGCATTTATTTACTAAAAATTGATATTTGAATATGCTACATTATCTATAATTAAATTTCAGTGATCTAATGAAAACTTAAAAGTTTGCGGACTAAAATGCAAAAGCTTCATTAAATTTCAGGGACAATTAGTGACAGTGACGACATATTTTAGACACTATTTAAATATGTATTTGTGATAGAATGTTTGTCACTAGTAAGAATAACATTAGTGTCTAAATTTTAGTCACTATTAATAATCATTTGTGTCAAATAGTGTGGTCATAAAAAACATAACTATTGTGACGAAATACATGAAAGTTGTCACTAATATAATAGTGACGGAGTTATTAGTGACGACAGGTGACGACTCAGAAAAATAGTCACTGTAAATTTCAGTGACTAAATTTAACACTTTTTGTGACTATTTTCAATGTCACTACAAATGCATTTTCTTGTAGTGAATTCTGTTTCTAGTGATTTCAAACTTTGGCATGCTCGTCTTGGTCACCCTTCTCAAGGGAGAATGAATTTTTTTTCCCAATTGTCTAATAAAATTCATGTTAATTCTTTTCCTATGGACTGTGATGTTTGTCATTTGGAAAAACAAAAGAGATTACCATTTCCTGTTAGTCAGTTTGTTTCTAATTCTATTTTTGATCTATTGCATATGGATATTTGGGGTTCTTTCCCTGTTAAAAGTGTTTATGGTTACACTTTCTTTTTAACTGTGGTAGATGACAAGAGTAGGTTCACTTGGATTTTTCCTTTGAAATTAAAGTCTGATGTTAGGAAGATAATAATTGAGTTTTATGAGATGGTTATTACTCAATTTGGCTTCAAAATTAAGTGCATTCGCACAGGCAATGCAAAAGAATTTTCTATGACTGATTTTTTTAATTCGAAAGGTATAATACACCAAAACTCTTGTACACACACTCCACAGCAGAATAGCATAGTAGAAAGGAAGCATCAGCACCTTCTTGTTGTTGCAAGGGCCTTAAATATTCAAGCTCACTTGCCTTTACATTTTTGGTTGGATTGTGTTTTACATGCTGGTCATTTGATAAATGTTACTCTCACTCCTGTTCTTCAACATAAAACTCCTTTTGAAGTTTTATTTGGTTCCAAACCTATGTTAGAAAATATTAGAGTATTTGGGTGCTTAGCTTTTGCCTCAGTTCTTCCAAAACCTTCTACTAAGTTACACCCTCGTGCTCTTAAATGTGTTTTTCTTGGAATCCCTAAGAATGTTAAGGGATACAGATTATATGATATTGATAATAAAAGAGTTTTTGTTTCAAGAGATGTTACCTTTTCAGAATCTCAGTTTCCCTTTACCAAAGGTAATTCCATTTCTTTTAATGATCCTATTTTTCCTATTTGTGACACTAACAATTCTCTTGAGGATTGTGTATTTTCAGAATTCAATGATCAGCATTCAAATCCTCATGAGTATTCAGAAGACACTCCAGCAGACAGTTCCAATGCTCCAGAGAAGTGTCTTAATTCTATTGTTCCTCCAGCAGAAAGTTCAAATGCTCAGGAGCAATGTTCTGATTCTGCTAATCATGATGAAATAGCCTCTATTCCTCTTGCAAGGCCATCCAGAGTAACTCGATTACCTGCAAAGTATGATGGTTATCAAGTGAATTTACCAGGGAGTAAAATTTCTTCACATACTACTCCTCATCTTATTTCACAGGTTCTCTCTTATGATAATATTTCATTTAAGCATCAAAGTTTTGTTAATAATGTTGACTTGCTAAAAGAACCTACTAGTTATAAGCAAGCAGCTAAGCTTGAATGTTGGAAACAAGCTATGAATGAAGAGATATCTGCCTTAGAAAGAAACCATACTTGGGATCTAGTTTCTTTACCTAGTGGTAAACAAACCATAGGATGTAAATGGGTCTATAGGACTAAACTTAGGTCTGATGGAACTTTAGAGAGGTACAAAGCCAGGCTTGTTGCCAAAGGGTACACACAGCAACCTGGTTTGGATTATTTTGATACTTTTAGTCCTGTTGCTCGTATGACTACTATTCATATGCTTATTTTTGTGGCTGCTGCAAAAAAAAACTGGTATTTGCATCAATTAGATGTTAATAATGCTTTCTTGCATGATCTATTGCATGAAAAAGTTTATATGGACCTGCCACCTGGTTTTATTCCTAGCAAACCTAGTTTAGTTTGTAAGTTGCAGAAGAGTTTATATGGTCTCAAACAGGCAAGTAGGCAATGGAATGAAAGGCTTACACTTTCTTTAAAAGAACAAGGTTTTCATCAAGCTTCCTCTGATACTTCTTTATTTTTGAAAGGCACTGGATCTGAATTTATTGCCTTAGACGTGTATGTTGATGATATACTTCTTCTTAGTCCTAATATGGCTGCTATAAATCAGATTAAAGATTTTCTAAATGCCACTTTCAAAATTAAAGATCTAGGAGAGTTAAAATTCTTTTTAGGATTAGAGGTTGCAAGATCTAAAAATGGAATCAACTTATGTCAAAGAAAATATGTTCTTGATCTTTTAGAAGAAACATGTTTTTCAGGATCCAAACCTGCCCCTACTCCCTTTAATGATAAACAAAAGCTTTCTAAAGCTGATGGCATTCCTTTGGATGACATTACTTCATATCGAAGATTAATAGGCAAACTTCTCTACTTAACAAACACTAGACCAGATATTACCTTTGTTGTGCATAGATTATCTCAATTCTTAGCCGCACCTACTGATATTCATTTAGCTGATGTTCACAGAATTTTGAGATATTTAAAAAGTAATCCAGGTCAAGGATTGTTCTTTCCTGCTAATAATGAACTTAAACTGCATGTATTTTCTGATTCAGATTGGGCTTCTTGCCCTGACTCTAAAAAGTCTACAACAGGATTTTGTATTTTTCTTGGGGCTGCATTGATATCCTGGAAATCTAAAAAACAACCTACTATTTCTGGATCTTCTACAGAGGCTAAGTATAGGGCATTGGCTGTTGTAGCATGTGAACTTCAATGGCTTGTATACTTAATGAATGACTTACATCTTTCTTTCTCTTCTGTTAATCTCTATTGTGACAATTTGTCTGCAATCAAAATTGCAGAAAACCCGATCCAACATGAGAGGACAAAACACATTGAAATCGACTGTCACTTGATCCGAGAAAAAATCCAGCAAGGACTATTACGATTGTTGCCCGTGTCTTCATCAAATCAGCTTGTAGACTGCTTTACAAAGGCACTTTCACCAGCTGTGTTCAAGGAGTTTATAGTCAAGTTGGGCATTCAAAGCATATATGCTCCAACTTGAGGGGGGTGTTAAGATTGTTAATTAGTTAGGCTTAGGGCCTTTGTTAGTTAGGCCGTTATTTTATTTTTTTCCTATATATTTATATTCATTGTTTATTTGTAAACACGTGTGTAAAAATAACCTTTTAGTCTTCAAATAATAAAGAAATTCTTTCCTCTTCTTCTTTACCGAAAATCCCCAAATCTCAGTTTCAAAACCTAAATCTAGGTTTCAACAAAGAGTAAGCACTCTTGTTTTACTTCTTGTTCTAGAGCTTAATTGAGAACTTCATGTGAATGTTACTATGTAATTTAGATGTTAATGGTTTGGTCAGTAAGAGATGGATTTATGCTATGAAATCTTCTTGAATATTTGAGTGCTTCATGTATTTGGAATGTATCTTATGTGTGAGTAGTTGTTTGGTTGCTTAGGTCATGAAATTTTCAAGTGATAAGTAATGAATTCTTAAATGTGTGATTCTTGTAACATATTTGAGTTGCTTGCTGCTTGAAAAACAAACTCTAAATTGTAGAGATTGGAGTATTCGAATTGTCTAATAAATCACCCTGTAAATTCGAACATAAGACTGTTTTAGTAGTTTAAAAATCAGGATATGAATCTGCCCAGCTTGTGATGTTCTTAGGCCTAAATTAAACTGTTTTTGATGAACAAAACTAGAAATTTATGTGCTGTTTTAATGGACCATTGATTACATAAATAACCAGGTAGTTTCGATTAAAAGAATGGAGTTTAGAGACTGTTTTAAGGTGACTAAATGTGCATACATGTGATATTGATTGTTTTGTTTTAATATGTAAATTTGTGGACTGTCCTATGAGTATTAGTATGTGTACAAATGTGTAGTTACACAAGCTGTCCTTTTAAGCGTATACTCGTTTAAGTCTAGACAGTTTTGAATGAGTGAATGTTTATGTGTTTTTAACTGCCCAATTTTGTATGAATTTTGCTTAAGGGACTGTTTCGACAGTAAAAAGGATTAAGGGAAAGATTGTCAAGATATTTATAAGTTGTATATATGCTATTAAGGACAGAAATTCATATGTAAGTAATGGTTGTGGATTATATCTCCAATTTAGGTGCTGAAACAGTGCAGTAACAAGAGGGAAAATGCAGGATCGTATACTGCTCTGTATGTTATTTGTGTACAGTTTTATTAAGTCAAAATAAAATGACAGTTAGTGTGATTAAAAGACATCATTAGTTGGAATAAATTGAGTCGGTGTACAGTTAATTAACTACAGAACAGAAGAATTGATTGTAAAGAAACTGAAACTGTTTTAGAAATCTGCATTAGTAGTCACTTTGAAATTTTTTTATAAATTATCTCGGTGGAATTAGAACCTATAATTTATATGGTTGAAAAGCTTGTTATGTCTAGTTTCATTTAAAACAAGCGAAACTGAATTTCGAGTTTTATAACAGCTTGTAGAGACAATTGTTCAAAGACAGTGTAAACTGTCTGGTGGCAGAATTAGGTGTGTCTTTAGATTAAAAACTGTAATAATTCATAAATAGAAAAAATGCAAGGCCTATATGATTAGAAAGCTAGTTGAGTCAGATTTCTAACGGTGTAAACGGTTAGAAATTCCGATGTACGGAATGGAAGTTATGAGAGTTTGATTGAGGGATGTGCAGTCTGCCAGGCAGCAGCAACCATATAAGATATTTGAAAAACATCGTGGAAAACATGAATGTAGGAGGACTGTTTTGATAATGTTAAAATGTGTATATATGTTATATGTGTTGTTCTGCCTATATACGATCTTATGTTGGACTGTTTTGAATATACGAGTATGTATTCATATGTGAATGAAATTGCTTTGGTTGGAAGGATCCTTATTGACAGTTTTGATAAGGTTAGAAAAGCTTGTTGGATTGTCTTGAATTTGGTGACAATAGAGATGTTTATATGTAGGTGATGTGTATGCATGGTTGGTAGGATAACTTGTTTGTATAACAAGGTTGATAACATTTGATTAATTGTTTCGAGGTTCACTTTATCTATGGATGGCTAAGGAAGGGAAATAGAAGGTGTATTGTGGATTCAGGTATCCCGTAATGTTGGGATAACAGGTGAGTGTAGTCACACGAGTCTCGAGTAACGCGGAGTTATCCCGATGTTTAATTTGTTAAGATTATGTATTGATTGGTTGTGAATGAATTGCATTACATGTACATTGTGTAAAAAGGCTCAAATAGAACTAATTGAGGAAGAGCATACATTCATAGCATGGCACTCATGTTTAGACTTGAACAATGTTGTATTTCTTATGTTTAAATGTCTTGCTATGCTTGAATAATTGTTTGTGGAATTTCCTTGATGATTGAGATAACTTGTGTATTTGTTTAAAAGCCCGGAATAACTATTAATCAATGACAATAAGGCTCTCAATAAAGGTTGACTAGTTAACTATAAGGAGTTAAGGAAAAATAAAGTTTGAATTGTATAATAAGTTATTGAAATAAGAAAATAAGCAAGGTTACTTATAACCTAAGAAATTTCTGTTAACCTTAAAAGTAAAGCTACTTGTACAATAAGCAACTTCCCAAATATCAAACTACGATAAAACATGTAAGTTGCCTTTTTAAATGGAAGACCTTGGATCTATTGGTTGATGCCTGTTGTGCTTGGACTACGGTCCGTTGTTATTAATATCAAATGATCTTCTAGTACCTTTGGTACTCTTGATTAAGCTATTGCTCGGGGGACGCCCCATTTATATGTTCGATATTAGCCTTTGATATGTGATCTGAGCTAAGTATCGCTTGGATTAATGTTATTCATCACCAATAGTGATCCAAGGCAAACCTGTAAAAGATATGAAATGTTTACATTAAGTCAAGAATTTCAAAAGAAATGTGATTAAGTACTTGGTGTGATAGCTCATGGTGAGCCTGCCTTGTAATTGAAAGCTCTTAGGGAGCCTCTTGGTGAGCATTTTGATTAATAGCTCTTAGTGAGCAATTGAGGGGTACAAGCTATAATTATTTGATTAATGTTAACGGACTGAAATTATTAAAGAATCTTCAATAAGTAAGATATGTGTGTACTAACTTAACTTGCAAAAGAATGTTCCGGGATGATCATGGTTTTGAACTGTTGATTTATTTATGAGCAGTGACTGTTATTGTACATTACATATATTGCTACCTCACTTAGGCTATGGAAACCTAATGCATTCCATTTCATGCATTGCAGGTTAATCAAGTATGTTTGTCTTGCTTGTGGTTGAGAAATTACAAGTCTTGGTCCGTAGTTCATGTAGAGCTTGAAACTATCTTAGATAGTTTACTCCTAGAGCGGTGGCACAATACTTGGAAGATATTTAAGTGATGTATTTCTTCATTTGAAATATTATAACAAACGATAGTTGTAGATAAATTGTATCTTCTTGATTAATTGACTCTTTAGAGCTAAAGAGTCATATAAGGTACCTTTGAATGATAAATTGGATATCTATGTACATGTTATATATACTTATTGAGATAGATGAATTTTAGCTTAAACATCATGTCAATGGTTTAATATACGAATTGAATGAATCCTTTAAGTGCAAATTCTATAAGAATAGTATAAGGATCCAAGTATAGATCGAGTTAAACATTTTTTTAAATGGTTTGAGTCCTTAATTAACAAGGTATGATAGATTGTGGTTAAGATATGAAAATGTTTATGGTCATTTTAGTTCGGCTTGTATAGTCTATCGATATTCAAGACTGTATAATTATGTTATTCAATTAATTGTAGAGATATAGTTTTGTCAATTGATTAAAGGAAGTTAAATGTTTAAAGGGGTTCGATTGGTTAGTATCATATACAGGGCCGATTTGTGTATATTGTATAAATATATGAGCTAGCTTGGCTTATTGACTTGTTGTTAATTAATGTTGTAGAGTCAATTGGTTAATGGTTGAACATTGATAATCAATTTGGAAATAATGCTTATAGCTTAAAATAAGGTTAATAATACTTGGCAGTTAGCTCATCCTGTTCACGTGATGAAGAGAGAATATCCCATTTATATTTGATTTCTTTGTCACATAATTCATACGAGCCAAATGATAGAATGATCATGAAATATATGACTATGGACTAAAAGAAGTAATTGAGTAAAAGTTGTTAATGACTAGAGATTGGATCGGAAGTGTCTAATTGAAATTGTTTGTCTAAGGTTATGTCATACCCGATTGATAGTTAACTTGTTAGGCTTACGTCTTGACTTGGATGATGTCTTGTTTAATTAAGTAGATTAATTGTCATATCTAGACAAGGTAGTGTTGTCTATGAATTTAGTAGGATCAGTCCCCTTGGGGGAAGGGATCGATCCCTTGAAGTTTCGGAGCAATGATTTAGTTTTCAAGATGTTTAATTCATGAACATTAAAATACGATCATGTGAATTAATAGAGCATCTGTTTCAATCAATTGATACTATGTGAACTATGTCTTTAAATGATTTAATAATTCTGAGAAAGTAGAATCCAAGAAAGTTTATAAGAGATAAGCAATCATACTGATTTTCTATGATTAGTTCAAACCAAAAATTTGAAATTTTCTAGCTCATATTTTTGGTTTTACTTGCTGTAACATTCTCGATTCTAGTTTTTCTTCTAAGCCGAGTTGAGGACGATGGTTTGTAATACTTGGTAATTTCTAGATTCAAATATGATTTTTGTTAATGTTCTTGTGTTTGTGAATGGGATGGTGGCATATGGACTAAGTTCAGATTTGATAAATGCTTGATGATTTGAAATGTAAGTATGATGTGGTGTGCTTGTTAGTTAATTCATGATTGGTGTCTATTTTGGTGATGAATTATGTTCTAAGTTAGTGTATATGATGTTTAGGAATAATTTGGTTAATTATGACGCATAATGTTCTGTTTTAGCCTTTAGGCATAAAGGATCAATCTCTTAGTAAAAAGGATCGACCCCTTTAATTCCACTAGCTAACCGAAATAATCTCTTGGGCATTTAGTGTAAAAGGATTGACCCCTTGAACTTTGAAAAGTTTATAATTTAGTCTTTAAGTCGTATTTTGGCCAATTAACGCCAAAATTGATCTCTATTTCTTTTGAAATTCATAATTTTGAAAGAAGATATGTTTAAAAGTATATTTAGACAGTGAAGTGAATATTTTCAAAGGTCATTTTATACTTTGGTTCCTAACTTTTGAAACTTTACAATATGGTCCTAAAGGCTTAAGTAAGTATTATTTTGATTGATAATTGATTAATAAAGGCAATTTATGTATGATTTTTTATGATTTAAATATGATTACTTTTCCAATTTTCTATTTTTTTCTGGTGACATTTCTGACTCGATTTTCTTCTAAACCAAGTAAGGGTGTTACACTTTTTTTCTTCTGTTATTATTATTTATTTTTGGGTAAAATACACAGACATTCACTAAACTTTGGTAAAAAAAATAAAATGGTAACCACTTTCAAAAATCACAAAATGACAATTCAACTTTATGTTTTATAACAAAATGGTAACTAGACGTTAAATGTCGTTAAGTGACTGTTATAAAATTTGGTACAATAACATATTTAGTCATTCATATTTATACATTCAATCAATTTTGTCCTAATTTGAAACAATTCACTAAATTTAGCCCTCGTTATTTATGCATTCTTTCAATTTGGTCCTTAAAGCAAAATTCCAAAGTATGGTAACATGATAAATAATTACAATTAATTTTTTATAGGAACTCGAAAACTCGACTCGAATCGAAAAAAGTTCAAATAAAGTTTGAGTTGTAAAATATAACGCGTCAACTCGAATAACTCAAATTTTTTTTTACTTGACTCGATCGAGCGCTCACCTCTATCTTAAGATATGACGCGTCAACTCGAAATATTCGAATATTTTAAATCATTTTTATTTTAAATCAAATATTTTTAAAAATAGAATATTTAATGTTTTCATATTTAAATCACATCGAATATTTAATAACTACATTAAATATTCGACTTAAAAGAAAAAATTGATTTAAAATAAAAATGATTATTTAATTAAATTTTTATAGGAACTCGAAAACTCGACTCTAATCGAAAAAATTTCAAATAAAGTTTGAGTTGTAAAATATGATGCATCAACTCGAATGACTCGAAATTTTTTGACTCGACTCGATCGAATGCTCGCCTCTATCTTAAGATATGACGCGTCAACTCAAATAACTCGAAATATTTAAATATTTTAAATCATTTTTTCTTTTAAACCACATCGAATATTTAATAACTACTTTAAATATTCGATTTAATTTAAAAATATTCGATTTACAAGAAAAAAATTTGAATTAAAATATTCGAATACTTAAAGTAGTTATTAAATATTCGAATATTTAAAATAGTTATTAAATGTTCGAATATTTTAAATCATTTTTATTCTAAATCGAATATTTTTAATTTAAATTGCATATTTAAAGTAGTTATTAAATATTCAATGTGATTTAAATATGAAAATATTAAATATTCTATTTCAAAAAAAAATATTCGATTTAAAAGGAAAAAATGATTTAAAATATTCGAATATTTCGAGTTATTCAAGTTGACGCGTCATATCTTAAGATAGAGATGAGCGTTCGATCAAGTCGGGTAAAAAAAATTGAGTTATTCGAGTTGACGCGTCATATTTTACAACTCAAACTTTATTTGAAATTTTTTCGAGTCGAGTCGAGTTTTCGAGTTCCTATAAAAATTTAATTGTAATTATTTATCATGTTACCATACTTTGGAATTTTTCTTTAAGGACCAAATTGAAAGAATGCATAAATAATGAGGGCTAAATTTAGTGAATTGTTTCGAATTAGGACTAAATTGATTGAATGTATAAATATAAAGGGCTAAATATGTTATTATACCAAATTTATAACAGTCACTTAACGGCATCTAACGTCTAGTTACCATTTTGTTATAAAACATAAAGTTTAATTGGCATTTTGTGATTTTTAAAGTTTGGTTACCATTTTATTTTTTTTAACAAAGTTCAGTGACCGTCTATGTACTTTACCCTTTATTTTTTGTTTGGTGAAGAGAAGAGTGAGCAATGAGGGTTTCAATAGGAAGAGACAGTGAGACTTAGGGGGAAGGAACAATGATGCTAATGAGATTGGGGTTTGGAGTATGGATATGAGTTTTAGGGTTTAAAATTTTGGGATTATGGTTGAGAATAGAATTTAGGAATATTATTTTATTTTTATTTTAAATCCTACATGTAGGGATGACAACGAGGCGGGTTTTTGGTTGCCCTAAACCCGACTTGAAAATTTAAAGTTTTAACCGGACCTGATTTTAATATATTTGTATCATCAACTTGACCCGATATAATAAAAGTATAACCTGACTCCGACTTGACCTTGAAATTTTAATAAAAAATCCGTTTAAACCTAACCCAAATCATATTTGAATTGGTTGGTGGCAAGTAAGTGGTAACTTAGAAAAATAAGTAAAGCAGTATTTTAACCGCATTTTAAAATGCTGCCCACCAATCTCTCCAAAAAGAAATTTAGTTATCAATTAATAATAGTAGTAGTTGCAAACTTTCGGAGGAGTGCTTCTTTCCAGCTGGGAAGTACGAGTACGGCTATCCCATGTCGTTTTAAGTACCCGAAACATTTTTGGTACGAGTACGCGACGGGGACGACTGAGGTACGTCCCAGGGACATTTCACGTTCACGTGGGACGACTGGAAGTAATCGGGGACGGATGGGATAATCTTGGGGACGTTTCGGGGACGACACATGACCTCCACGTGCGTCCCCAAACGAAACGGGTTGATAAAATCGTGAAAAATTAAACTCGATGAAAAAATTGGTTGAAATAGGAGAATAGGTGAAGAAGAAGAACTAAACGACAACGTTTTATTAAAATAGCAGCCAAAGGCAATTAAAAAGAGGAAAAACGTTAAAAAGGGTTTAACTGTTTAATACTTAAATTATTGGGTAAATAGCAAGGCGCGGCCCTAGCTTTCTTCTAGGTTTCATGAAGAGCCACCAAATTTCCATCCGTTTTACAAAAAGGTCCATACATTTTCGATTGAGCTCAATTAAAACATTGAACTTAATTTATTGCTCAATTTAGTCTCAAAATTCAAAAATATTTATAAAATCAATCTTATCTAAATTAAGATTCTTAATTAAAAAGAAAATAAAGACTAATTTTAGAAGGAAAATAAAGTCATAAGATGAAGATGATTTATGAATTAATGTTATATTTGTAGAGCTTTAAAGTTTAATTTTTTCACCTAAATTTTAAGAGAAAAATGGAACTCATTTATTTATTACTCCCTCCGTCCCAAATATAATGTCCATTATTGACTTTTCACGTAGTTTTAGGAAGAAAAAAATTGTGTAAAAGATGTGATGTAAAATAATTGAAATGTCAATTTTATCCTTAAGAAGTTAAATTTTATTTTGTTGGAAAACTAAAGAAAGGGTAGAAAGGTAAATATGTCTTGTAAAAGTTGTTGATTTTTTCAATGAGACATTTTAAGTGGGACAATTTTAAAACACAAAATGGACATCTTAAGTGGGACAGAGGAGTATTAGTCATATGCCCTATTGTACTGAATTTGGTAGGTAATATTTTGTGTTCTTGATTGCTTAAAGTTTTATTAGTATTTAATATGAATTTGTGTTATTTAATATTGTTCTAAAATTAATTTATTATTTGATTATTGAGATTTAACATTTTAATATTGTGATTTGTTTATAGATTTTATTTTATTATTTACTATGAAGTATTAACTTTAAGGGAAAACTACACCAGTGACCACCGAAGATATTGTGGATACCTATTTGAACCACCGAACTAAAAAAAATGTCAATCACACCACCAAACTTATTAAATCAACCTATTTTGACCACCACCGCTAAAAAATTAACGGTGGAGTGACGGAACTGCCACTGGCAATTGATGGGTATATTTAAAAATTATACATTTGGTCCCTGTTATTTACACATTCTTTCAATTTAGTCCTAATTTTGAATTAATAAAATAATAAATTATTTAATTAAGTGGTGACACGTGTCAAGACCTTATTGGAGGATTTTAATTATTTATATTTAATTTTATTAATTTGTTTTCCCCTCCAATCAGGTGGTGACACGTGTCACCATCAATTTAGAGGAGAAAAACAATTTTTAGGGTTTGGGGTTTAGGGTTTAGGATATTTAGCGTGGAATTAATTTAAAATTTTTAGGGTTTGAGGTTTAATTTGAAATATTTAGGGTTAGAGTTTAGGGTTTATGATTTATATATGTGAAATTAGTGTTTAGGGTTTGAGCTTTTGGCTTATAAATGTAGAAACTAATAGGGGATATATATTATATGTGGAGTATTATAGCAGAAAGATGTGCTTGGTGTAGTGGCAGAGCTGTTGCATTTACACCTGGGAGGCCCATGTTCGAGTCCCCCAGCACACATGTAAGTGAAATATTGTTTTTCTCCTCTAAATTGGTGGTGACACGTGTCACCACCTGATTGGAGGGGGAAAACAAATTAATAAAATTAAATATAAATAATTAAAATCCTCCAATAAGGTCTTGACATGTGTCACCACTTAATTAAATAATTTATTATTTTATTAATTGAAAATTAGGACTAAATTAAAAGAATGTGTAAATAATAGAGACCAAATGTGTAATTTTTAAATATACACATCAACTGCCACGTGGCACTTCCGTCACTCCATCGTTAGGTTTTTAACGGCGGTGGTCAAAATAGGTTGATTTTATAAGTTCGGTGGTGTGATTGACGTTTTTTTAGTTCGGTGGTTCAAATAGGTATCACAATATCTTCGGTGATCACTGGTGTAGTTTTTCCTAACTTTAATGAATATTTATGACTTTTTATATATATTTAAAATTTTAAAATTTATTTTATATGCCGTGCAACATAGCCTCCAAGTTTCTCCCCTGTTTTCACAGTCAACGCTCTCTCTCGCAAATCCAAATCTCTTTCTCATTTCACGATCCAAGCTTCCCAATTCCTTTCTGGGTTTTTACCGTCACCACTTCATCTCTAATGGGTCGTAGGCCAAGCGACCCGGAACACTCCCGTTTCGCCTCTCTCGTCCTCCTCTTGGTGGCTCTGTTCTCCTGTCTTCTGGTCTATGCAGTCGTGTCTACACTATTGAACCCCACCGTAAATTCCAGCTTTGAGTCTTTGGAATCGGCGGCGAGTGTTGATTTGGGGAAAAAGACGGGCGAGTGTTGCAGAGGCATCCAGAATTTGGAGCTGTGGAGTGCAGCTGTGAAGTGAGGGTCTGACTTCAAGTTTAATTCTTCCGTGGAACGTTGCCAGGCTTGTAAAGCCATGTGTACTGGAAATGACGGGCCTTGCTTGTGCGACACTTGGGTTTTCTATGGGAACAAGGAGGCTTGCGGGTCGAGATTTGGAGAGGTGAGTTCTTCCTTAGCTTTGCTTCTTCTTTTTTTTATTGAATTTTAAGGGTTTCTTTTAGGTGAGTCTGAAACGTCGAATTCCACTGTTACTTGTTCTTAATAGTTCGCTTCGCTTGAATGTTTCTGGTCGAAGGTTGTTTGAGTTAACCTGGTGAATACATTAGTCTTGGTTCGTATTTGCTTGGTCATGTGTTTAATTTAGTCCAAGAGAATGTTTAACTTATTTGTTCAAGAATGTGTTCCTGTTCAGTCAAAAGTAGTCAATTTCGGCTTAGTTCATAGTTTTGAAGATGTTAAGCTGGAACAATCTCACATTCACATTACTAAATGCACTTTTAAGATGACCGGAGCAGTTTATTTTCTGCTTAGTGCCTTGGTCATCTTCTATTTGTTGCATAAGGTAATGCAAATATCTTGGTAAATTTTGAATCAAGATAGCCACAATCTTATATTTATCATTTTGTTTCCTCAGTGTTGGTTGAAGAAACAAAAGGATACTTTGTCTCCCGATAGGCAAGAGGCAGGGAAATCGGTCAGTTGGACGTCTGGGATCATATTCGGGAAAGGAGAGGTATAGGACATATAAGTGTCACTGAATTTTACATCTTTTTGTCACTGGCTGCAAAATCTGAAATTGAGCGCCTTTTCTTCCATGGACTAGTTGTACGAGCACAAATCTTCTTTAACCGTTATATTGTTGAAATTCATAATGTCGATAGCATTTCTTCGGCATTGATGATCATTCTTGTATCATTCTGTTCAGGGCATCGTTGAGATGGAAACAGAGTACGGTACTCTTCATATAAAAGTGAGTACTTTTACTTTTAGAAGTCCATATTTCTATTGTTTTATCTTGTCAAGTCTTTTGGCACTGTTAGTTACAAGCTCATTCAGAAGCTATTTTCTGTTATATTACTTTGCCGTTTTCAGCCCAGTTTTTGCTTCTTTTTTCTGCGAGTTGTAGTTGGAAGAAAAGTTAAAGGGAAGATGAACATAAATAATCTTAGCCTTATCATGTTTTATCTGATCAGCACGTGCGAGATAGCATCTGTTGTCTTGTTTCTTTAAGGTTAGAATGTTCAATTAACAATGAAGATGATTATTCCCCCCAAAAAAAACAATGAAGATGATTCTTGTTGTGAAGTCAGTGACTTAATAAGACCTTTCCAGAACAAGGTTTGGAGTTCTATATAAGTGATACGGAATTAAATGGAGAGCATCTCGGAAGAATGAAAAGATCCTTGCAGGACTAACTATTCTTGACTTAATAAGACCTACATTCTTGAGTTGTTGAATTTGCGCCATTGTGCGGGCTGCCAAATATATCGTGCAGAAAACCGAGGACAATCTTGGGATTCAAGGAAATCACATAAAAGATGGAAGAAAATTGTGCATGAAAAAAGCTCTTCTAGATATTGAAGATTTGTATGTTTCTAATACCAAGTTTCTCACAAATTTACAGGCTCCTTACGGTCCACCATTTGCACTTATTCAAGGTTTTCTTGAAGCCGAAGGAACCCCATTCAAGAAGATACCAGTAGAGGCTTGCCCTACCATAAGAAGAGGATCGGTTGCCTGGGTTGGCTCTGGTCCAGAGTTCTTTATAAGCCTAGCGAACCACGAACAATGGAAGAATTCATACACTGTATTTGGTTCTGTTCTTCCAGAAGACATGGAGGTATTGGGCATTTTTGTTGTTCTCACGACTTTTTCTTGACAATAAAGCTCCATCCATTAATTGTGCATTAAGAAAAAGGAAAAAAATAGAAGTTGGGTTGTCTTCTTTAGAGCAACTCTTCCCAGTTCAACCTCCTAACAGTGGTTATGGACTGGTTACATATAGTGTTGAAACTATTCTATCAGATCAATTATAATTTCTTTTTATGATTCTAATACTTTGATGAAACGATAATTTTAATGTGTGTCACGTGTCATTATTATCTCATTAGTCGTTAATAGTTAAAATTGATTAATGAAGGAGTTACACTATTTTTTTGGTATATCAAAAAAGGTTTCATTTGTGTGTAGATCGGTTTGAGGGAATTAATTGATTTTGATTTTTTGCTTTTTACCCTTAAACCGTTTGAAAGTTATAGGTGATTGGTGTGAGAAAGGACTAAATAGATGCTCAACATTTAATTAGTTAAATAAAGTGTTTTCGCTACAACTATTAAAAGTTTCCGTTGTTCAATTAAAACATTACACGTAACATATTTTTTTAATTTATTTTAAAAAATCAGAAAATTTTCAATTTTATAAAAAAACTTTTATTTTCTCTAAAAACCTCGAACCTTAACCTTAAAACCCTAGATTTCTCTCATTCGACTACCGATCCAACCACCCCAAGCCACCCTTGCTTTTGTCGGACTCTCACGGTGGAAAACCCCATCATTTCATCATCAAAAATCGATTAATGAATCGTCGATGAACATCCAACAATGGTAAAAAGAGGCCGATTGAGTTTCAACCGACGAGTAGAGGGTGGGGAATGTCGAACGGTGATGTATGCGATGGAGGGCGGCGAACGGTGAACCATCGACGTGTGGGATGTAGGACGGCGAGGGAGATGTAATTTGAGGGGTTGTTTCAAAAAAAAATTAGAACTTTGAGTTTTTTAAAGAAATTTATAAATTTAAAAAGCATGTAACATGTCATGTTTTGATTGAATAACATAATTTTTCAAACGATCGTTAACGAAAAAAGTTTTAATTTCTGGGCGAAATAAGTGTCTAACATTTCATTCTGTTACTCAAATAAGATTTTTCCATTAACAACCGCTAAAAAAGTTTCGTCATCCAATATATGTGGTATGTTTTTTAATTTCTGAATTTCTTTCAAAATTCTAAAATTTTAACTTATTTCAATCAAACCCTCAAATCACATATCTCTCACACGTTGGTGGTTCTTAATGGAAAAACCTCACCGTTTGGCATCCTCACTCTTTGGTCTTCGGTCAAAACTCAATTGACCTCTTTTTTTTTCATTGTTGGATGTTTGTCAACGGTGCAATCGACAGTTCATTCGTCGATTTTTGACAACGAGATGATGCAATTTTCAGTCGTGGTGGTCTGACGAAGACATGGGTAGACGCTGATGGTTGAACTGGTGGTGGGAGGGGAGAAAATTAGGGATTTATGTATTTAGGGTTAGGTTTAGGGTTAGAGTATTTGTAGAGAAATTAAAGTTTATTTTTTTGATTTTTTTATAAAATTAAAGATCTTTTATTTTTTTAAATAGAAATGAAAGAAAATAACGTAAATAGGCCACATGTCATGTTTTGGTTAGTCGTGATGAAAAAACATTCTTTAAATAACAGAATGAAATGTTAGGCACTTATTTTACCCGAAAAGTAGTTTAAACACCTAATTGAAAAAATATATAATTTTAATATTTTTTAACTGTTAAACCTTAACTAGAAAATTTTAAACACTTATTTCACCGTTAAAAAACCTTTAAGACTTAACTATAAAATAAGTGCCCAAACTATGCCTCTTTTTTTTACAATAGGTGTTTAAAACATTTTTGGCTGAAATAGGTGCCTGAAGTTTCATTTTTGGCTGAAATATGTGCCTAAACTTTCATTTTTAGTTGAAATATGTGCCCAAGTAGATGTCAAAATTGACTTTAAAATAAGCCAAAAATAAAAGTTTAAGCACATATTTCAGCCAAAATGAAAATTTAAGCACCTATTTCAACTAAAAAATACTTTAGGCACCTATTAAAAAAAGACGTAGTTTGGGCACTTATTTGATAGGTTTAGCCAACCTTTAAATTAAAGTTCAAAATTTAGTCTGGACGTCATCGTTTTACAGTTTTAACTAATTTGACTTGTAAGAGTTATTATTGCCACGATTGTTTATCTAAAGTTCACATTAAAACCCCCAAATTGTCCTCTCTTATCGTTATCGGCCGCTCCCATCGTCTTCCCGCCAAACGCTAGACCTGAAAAAATGGTCCTAAAATTCCACAAACAAATAGTTTCCGACCTCCTCGAATACCCAAACGGCGTCATCGTAGTCCTCTCCTCCGGCCTTTCCCTCCCAAAACTCCTCTCTTTTCACTCTCAATCCAACGGCTCCCTCCTCCATTCCCTCTCTCCGAAATAACCGCCAACCTCCCATCCTCTAACCGTCTCTTCCTCTACTCCAACCTCATCCTCATTTTCGACCTCTTAACCCATAAGTGGTAGATATAAGGGTGTCGATGACTAAATACACAGTGGGGATTCAAAAAGCCATTGTGGAAGTCGTGGATGCTTGTTTGAAGGAAATGAGGAAAGTAATAAGGTTGATGTGGAGGATCTGACGGTGGAGGATGGGTTGTTTAAATCGTTGGATGAGACTGTGAGGAGACAATTGGATCCCATTTGGCATACTTTGGGGAAGAAGACGAAGCAGCTGTTTCGGATTTGAAAACTTTGAGGAAGTTGTTGGATTATCTTGTTAGGTACTACAGAAAATACCCCTTTTCTTTATGTATCGAAATTCCTGCTATTTATGATTTTTCTAATGCATTTGAATTAATAGTTGAAGGGCTTGTTCATGAATTTGAGATTGCTTTCTTATATATTTATTTGTATTAAGGATAGTCAGTTAGATTAGGGTTAGTTAAAAAAGTCAGCTTAGCTGGATTAGGGTTAGTTAGCGGTTATCTTTTTGTATATAAGTTCATCAGCTTTTTTTGTAATTTATCTTCTTCCATTTTCTTCATTAATGATAACAAATTTAGTTGTTACATGGTATCAATTGTGAGAGTTTCTTCGCTTCCGCATCTCTCGTTTTCATTTCTTTTTTTTGTTTTTCTTCTGATCATGGGAGAAGTCAATCTCAGTGATGCTTTCAACAATGGTGCAAATCCATATTACTTGCACCAGTCTGATAATCGTGGCATAACTCTTGTTACTCAACCTCTTGGCAGTCACAACTACCATAGCCGGCGTCGCGCGATGATGATGGCCTTGTCTGCCAAGAATAAACTTGGTTTCGTGGATGGTTCCATCCCTGCTCTGGCACGGATTCCAGCTGATCGTTTCTTGGACCAGAGCAAATGATTTGGTTAATTCTTGGTTACTAAATTCAGTTTCCAAGGAAATTGCTGTGAGTCTTTTGTATCATTCAACCGCAGCTGTTGTCTGGAAAGATTTACAAGATCATTTTCAGCAAAATAATGGTCCAAGGATTTTTTCTTTACGCAAGAAATTGAGTGATCTTGTTCAAGGATCTAATTCTGTCTCCACATATTACACTAATCTCAAGATCATCTGGGATGAGTTAGTATCTCTCAAGCCTTTCTGTTCTTGTTCAACGTGCACATGTGATGGGGTTCGAAAAATGCTTCAGTTCTTGATGGGGCTTAATGACTCTTATTCTCATGTGCGAGGAAAAATTCTTTTCATGGATCCTTTGCATAACATCACCAAAGTATTTTCATTGGTTTCACAAGAAGAAAGTCAACGGTTCATCAAAGTAGACAATCCAGTTCCTGATGCTTCCTTCGTTATTAAATCTAATGTCGTTCACAAGAAATCTCAGCCTTAATGCAGTCATTGCGGTTTAATGGGGGCATATTAAGGATAAATGTTACAAACTACATGGTTTTCCTCCTGTCTATCATTCGAGAGGAATACAGGTCAATGCTTCTCACATTAATGTTGTGTCTCATACCTTTTCTTCAGAAAAACAACAAGAGAATTATGCCATAGATTCTTTGTCTACTCAGTAGTGTAAGCAACTCATTGCTATGCTTACCAGCCAGCTTCACGCAGGTGCTTCTTCATATCCTCCTTTAGCTGCTACAACCTCTGTAAACATGGCCATACAAGGCAAGATCTTTTCATTAATTAATTTCTTTAGTTCTTTTCATACTCAGAATTCTTGGATTCTTGACTCTGGAGCATCTAAGCATGTCTGTTACTCCAAAGTTTTTTTTTGAATCCTTGATTCCTATTGAGAATGGAACCATTATTCTTCCAAACAAATCAATAGTTCCTGTGTATTTTTATGGCATGTTTTCTTCCAAATTAATTCTACAAGATGTATTATATGTTCCAGAATTTAACTTTAATCTCTTGTCAATTAGTTGTTTACTCAAAACTAATTCTGGTTTAACGGTTCTTTTTCAAGATGATCAATGTTTGATACAGGATCCTTACCAGGTGATTGGGAAGGGTGAGATGCATTGTGGCCTGTATTTGCTGTCCTCTGAAAACAAGATTGTTGTTCCCAAATTTGCTGAACATGAAAATTATGTTGTAAATACGACTGAATCTTGTTCCAATCATGTTAGTAAAATTTCTTTTTCATGGCACAATCGCCTTGGTCATCCAAGTTCTAGTGTTTGAGATGTTCTAAGACATTCTTTACCAAACTTTGTTGTTCGTAAGGATGAATCTTGTTCTATCTGTCCTCTTGCTAAGCAAAAGCGAATTCCTTTTCACGTTTCTTACAATCGTGCTTCTTTGCCATTTGGATTGATTCACTATGATATATGGGGACCCTTTAAAATCCCAACTTATAATTCTCAACGTTTCTTCATGACTTTAGTTGATGATTTCACAGGATCTACATGGACCTTTTTACTACAACATAAGTCTGATGTTAGTCAAATTATACCTAACTTCATTTCTATGGCTAAACGACAATTTGGTTTTGATTTAAAGGTGTTTCGATCTGACAATGCTCTCGAGATCAAGTTCACAATTTTGTTTTCTTAGTTGGGAATCTTGCATCAATTTTCTTGTGTCGAGACACCCCAACAGAATGCCATTGTTGAACAAAAGCATCAACATCTCTTAGCTGTGGCTCGAGCATTATTTTTCCAATCTAGAGTTCCAGCTCGTTTTTGGGGAGATTGCTTGTTAACAGCTACTCACATTATCAGCAGGATTCCTTCTCCTCTTTTAGATAACAAATATCCATTTGAATTACTTCATTCTAAGTGTTCTGATTATTCTCATTTTAAAACTTTTGGTTGCTTAGTTTTTGCTTCTACTCTTCGAAGTCACAGGGACAAGTTTTCAGAGAGAGATTTACCTAGAATTTTTATTGGTTATTCTCTAGGGGTTAAAGGATATAAAATTTATGTTTTACAATCTCAATCGATAGTTGTCTCTCGTGATGGTGTATATCATGAAGATATATTCCCTTTTCATACAATTTCTACTGAAAATGCTATCATTGATCCCTTTCCTTCTGTCTCTTTGCCACAGGTTCCTAGTACTGACATGATTTTCCCAGCTGCATCTAATCTTAGTAAGCGGGTTCAATTTGTTGATGCTGCACCAGAGAATTCTTCAGCTGAGAATTCTTCAGTTGCACCAGACACTTCTTCAGTTGAACCATTTCTTTCTCAAGATATACAAACTGAAGTTGATATTCCAGCTGCGTCTGTTGCAAATGATACTCCAACTGCATCTGTTGCAAATGACATTCCAGCTGTACCAGTTGAGATTATTCCTCCAGTGGTTCGTCATTCAACCAGGTAGGTTCATAAACCATCTTACTTGGCAAAATATCACTGCAACAACATTTCAGCAGAAATCAATACTAGTGTTGTATATCCGATTGAAGATTCATTGTCTACTTCGAGGCTCTCATCGTCCTATAAACATTTTGTTGCCAATGTTTCTTCCATTTACGAGCCCACATTTTACCATCAAGCAGCAAAGATTCCAGCATGTCAAACTGCCATGGATGAAGAATTAAAGGCAATGGAAGCCCTTAAGACTTGGACGGTCGTTCCCCTCCTAGAAGGCAAGAAAGTTATTGAATCAAAATGGGTTTATCGAGTGAAATACAAGGTAGATGGCTCCCTTGACAGATTCAAAGCCCGTCTGGTTGCCAAGGGTTTCACCCAGGTGGAAGGTATTGGTTACACAAACACCTTTTCCACAGTAGCAAAGATGACATCATTCAAGGTTCTTCTTGCCCTTACTGCCTCTAAGAATTGGCATTTGTTACAACTGGATGTTAACAATGCATTTTTGAATGGTTCCCTTGATGAAGAGGTTTATATGAAGTTTCCACAGGGATATCTCCATGAATCCTCTACTTCTAACTTGGTTTGCAAGTTACAAAAATCAATCTACGGTTGAAACAAGCATCGAGACTGTGGTTTAATGCTTTCTCTCAAGTTGTTCTCACTTTTGGTTTTCAACAATCTCCTGCGGATCATTCTCTATTTGTTCATGGCTCAGGTGACAACATGGTAGTCTTGCTCTATGTCGATGACATAATATTGGCTGGCTGTAATATGGAACAACTCACAACTGTTTAGTCGTTTCTTCATCAGCACTTCAAGCTCAAAGATCTGGGAACATTAAGGTACTTCTTGGGCTTTGAAATAGCTAGGAATTCTTATGGGATCTCACTTTCACAGCGAAAGTATGCCTTGAATCTCTTAGAAGATACTGGCACACTTGCTACAAAACATGCTGACACTCCAATAAGTGCTTCCCACTAATTGAGTCTTCAAGATGGTGAACCTTTACCAGATCCTCAGTTGTATCGTCGGTTGGTAGGGCATCTTCTCTATCTCATCCATACTCGGCCTGACATCACGTATGTTGTCCATTTGCTCAGCCAATTCATTTCTTCACCTCGACATCCTCACCTCATGGCCGTTTACCATCTTTTATCATACATTAAGAAAACACCAGCTCTTGGATTGTTTTATTCCTTCTGAATCGAATCTACAACTGCATGGCTTTGTTGATTATGACTACAACTCTTGTTCTGATACAAGGCGCTCCACTTCCGGTTATTGTATGTACATTGGCAACATCATTGTCTCTTGGAAATCGAAGAAGCAAACCACAATAAGTCAGCCTTCTTGTGAATCTGAATATCGTGCCATGGCTGCAGCAACTTGTGAACTTGTATGGCTTGCGTCTCTCCTCTCATCCTTTCAAGTTCCAGTCACAAATGTCTCTCTTTACTGCGATAACCAGTCTGTCATTCACTTGGCATCGAATCAAGTCTTCTATGAACGAACTAAACACATCGAAGTTGATTGCCACTTCATCCGAGACAAAGTACGAGAAGGTTTCCTTAAATTGTTCCATGTTAGCTATACAAATCAGCTTGCAGTTATCTTAACCAAGGCTCTACATGGTGTTACGACTAAAAAAAATTTCAAAAATACAAAGTACCTCGGACGTCGCTCGGAGGTACTGGGGTTTTAATTTGGTTTTTGAAAAATTTAATCGGATTTTAAAAAAGAGAGGAGTCGCCACCGGCCATTTAAAAAAGGTAGACCAGACACCAAAATAAAACCAGAGTTTCTTTCTAAGAAATGGGTTCGGGAGTCGGTTACACGCGGGGAAGGATGAGCACCCCCGACATGCCCAAAATTGGTACCAAAATATTACGGCTTCATTAATATTAAATTTTGCGAATTAAAGTGACGAATCGTATCGAAATTTGGTTATACGGGCGAGTGAATTTTAAAAGCCTTAATATTCGAGAAAGAACGCCCGAACCACCACCACTACGACTGGTACTGGCCTCGTTCAATCCCGAATAAAAAGCATTCGCATTGCAATTTATAATTCGAGATGCAATTCGTAAAAGTAAACGAATCATAAAATCGTACCAATGACCAAGCAAAATACGTAATAACATGAGAAGTCATAAACTATACAAATACATGGATATATTGTATATCGTAACGCTATACATTATATAAACCATGCATTAAACTATACTATATAACATATGATTATATACCACATCAATCACACATCATCAAACATATATATATAAAACATATACAAAAAACATGGACTAAAATCAAGGAAATATAAATACAAGGCAAGAAAATTAAAATGCATGAGATAAAAAAATATGCTGAAAATACTAAAATTAAACTCGGGGCAGATTCTAAGGACTTATGAGGATTTAGACCATAAAAACAAATAGGTAAATCACGAAAATAAGGATCAAAATCAAAAGACGTTGAAATTTGTAGGGACCAAAATGGTTATTAAACCATTCAGCGTTGATTAAGACAAATTAAGGGACGAAATTAAAAAATCTAAACAAACTCGAGGGACCGCGGCTAGGGTTTAAAAACACGAAGACCCTTACGGGGATATTTTCAAAATGCAGAGGGACTAAAATGGCTAATAGCCCATTTTTAAAATATTAAGAGATTATAAAAGGTTTTTTTTTTTAAAAAAAACTTTGCCCCCCCCCCTTTTTGCCCATTTCAGGTAAAAAAAAATAGAGAACTTTTCTCTCCTCCTCTCCGTCCACACCCGTTAGACATGACGGTCGGTTGCCGCTAGCCGGCAACGACAACGAAACAAATGAAACCCTTCCCCTAAAATAGTAAACTAGAAACAAAGCTTGAGACCCGAAACCCTTTTGAAGGAAAGGCAAAAGTCGAAAGCCCCCCCTTTCTTTGAAACCCGAATTGAAACTCTAAAAAAACTTCTCCGTTGAAGTTCCGATGGCTCACCCCGACGACTTTCCCGATGGAAGCCAAGGGCTTGTTGCCGGCACGACTCGAAGCCAGAAAAAAGAGGGAATCGGTTCTCGAAAGGTAAAATCAAAAAAGCTTTTATTTTAATTTTTTTGGGATCGATTTGGTTTGCATGCAATTGAATATGAGAAAAAGTGCTACCTTAGAAGGTTTTTTTCATTGATTTCCCTCTGTAATTTTTTTGATCGAATACAATGGTTTGTTTTTTCTCTAATCTCTCCTGCTCTCTCCTCTTGTGTTTTCTCTAATATTTTCTGATTGTTGCCTGGTTGACCTTTTTTGCTTGTTTGTTTGCCACTGTTTTGTTGTCTTTTTTTTGCTATTTTCGTGTATCTTATGATCTGTTCTTCCGTCTGAGGTGTTGTCAGTTTGCTCAATCGGGGGTGGCATGGCGTGCTCGGGAGCAGAGTAGCCAGGCAGACGAGGGGTCACGGGTGTAGCTTGGCACGCGCGAGTCGGGCAACAAATAGTCGCGCGTGGAGACTCCAAGGGGCGCGTGTGAGCGTGTGCGGGTTCCAGATCCTTCTCCGCGTCGATCTGGGACTGTTGGATCGCGCCCAGATCCAACGGCTATGATGAGGCGACGCTGTATCTTCAATGAGGGGCATCTAGGGTTTGTCTTGAGCTGATCTGCACCGTTGATCAAGTCTTTGATCCGACGGCTGTGGGAGTTTGCGGCGCTAGACCATCAGGGCTCCCTTAGGTTTTTTTTTTCGCGGAGTTAATTTCGATCGTCAGATCTAAGCAGATCTGACGGCTACAGATTAGGGCGACGGCTGCATAAGAAACAAACATGTTAGGGTTTCTCTTGATCATTAGGACTTGTATTATTTTAGGCCTACGGGCCGCTGTAAATGGACTTTCTTTTAATGGACTTATTATTATTTTCTTTCAATAAAATTGGGCCTTCATTTACTTATGTTTTATATTTATTTTTTTGGGTAAACTATACCATTGACCATCATACTTTGGTTATTGTATTAAAATGACCACCTTAAAAAATCGACTCAATTGACCACCCAAACTATTGAAATTGGATCAATGTGACCACCAGCCGTTAATGGGCTAACGGAAGGTGACATGGCAGTTAAAAATTAAAGGTATAATTACACATTTGGTCTTTACTATTTACACATTTTTTCAATTTAGTCCTAATTTTAAACTAATAAAATAAATTAATTAGGTGGTGACACGTGTCAACACCTTATTGGAGGAATTTAATTATTTATATTTGATATAATAAATTATTTTCCTCCTCCAATCAGGTGGTGACACGTGTCACCACCTATTTAGAGTAGAAAAATAAATTCAACCACACATGCTATCTAGGGGAATCGAACCTAGGCAATCTAGGTGCAAAGCCACCGCACCAAGCACAATTTTATGCTTTAAAACACCAAATTCAATATATATCTCTTATTGGTTTCTACATTTATAAGCTAAAAAGCTCAAACCCTAAACACTAATTTCACATATATATAACCCTAAACCTTAAACCATAAATGTTTCAAATTAATTTTACACTAAACATTTCAAGTTAATTTCACATATATAAACATGGTTTAAGGTTTAAGATTATATATGTGATTGTGAAGACGGGACGAAACGATGGACTAATTTGGTTGTGATTGAGAATTTTTCAAAGTCTTTGGTTCCAGTTGGGACTTGGAGACACCGTGAGGTGGTGTTCAAATATATGGGAGATCGAGACAGAGAAAACCAGTGATAATCTCCAGGATTAGGGAGTGCTACAGCTTCTGCACTTCCAGGAGCAGGAGCCCGAGAAGGGAATGCTAACTCATGCAAATGAAGCGCATCACGAGCTAGCATCTCAAATGTTGCTCCTTCAACTCTGCTAGGAGTTCCTGCAAAACACTTCTCAATTACATCTGAAGAAAGGCCCAATGCTTCAAAGATCTGACCACCCTTGTATGAGGCCAAAGTAGATATCCCCATTTTGGCAAGAACCTTCATCATTCCATAGTTGCTTGCCTTAAAATATTTCTTCACCAGCTCTTCCTTTGAGAGGAACTCACCACTAGATTTAGGAGAAATCTTCCCATCTACTTGCGATCTCCAAATGGCCTCTATGGCCAAGTATGGGCATATAGCATATGCACCAAATCCAACTAGTGTGCAAAAATGGTGCACTTCACGTGGTTCTGCAGATTCAACTATTAATCCAACTCGTGTACGCTCAAGATTTTTTACAAGATGGTGATGAAAAGCACCAACAGCCAAGAGGGAGCTGACATCAACACGTTCAGATGAAAAGGCTGCATATTTGGAGGGTGAAATTAGTACCTTAAATCACGATTCATGAATAGAAAAGATGGTAAGGGCAATAGAGGAGGGTGCAGCACAATGCCACAAATAGTTGAATCAAATATAAGAATAAAAGTTTAGTTGCAGTGGGTAGAAGAACGCAATACCTCTGTCAGAAAGCACCAGTAATGTATAACCTTCCTTAATTGCATCCCGTGCTTCAGCACAAATACTGTTAAAGCTTTTTAGCTTATAAATGTAGAAACCAATAAGAGATATATATTAAATTTGGTGTTTTAAATCACAAAATTATGCTTGGTGTAGTGGCTAACCTTTGCACCTAGATTGCCTAGGTTTGATTCCCCTGGATAGCATGTGTGGTTGAATTTATTTTTCTCCTCTAAATAATTAAATTCTTCCAATAAGGTGTTGACACGTGTCACCACCTAATTAATTTATTTTATTAGTTTAAAATTAGGACTAAATTGAAAAAATATGTAAATAGTAGAGACCCAATGTGTAATTATACCTTTAATTTTTTAATTGCCACGTCACCTTCCGTTAGCCCATTAACAGCTGGTGGTCACATTGATCCAATTTCAATAGTTTGGGTGGTCAATTGAGTCGATTTTTTTAAGGTGGTCATTTTAATACATTAACCAAAGTATGGTGGTCAATGGTATAGTTTACCCTTATTTTTTTATTTATTTTTGTTATGATAATAATACTAATAATAATATTAATATGTATAATAGTAATATGATATAGTATGTACAATAATTCATAAATAATAATAACAACACATAGAAAACAATATAATAATAATAATAATAATAATAATAATAATAATAATAATAATAATAATAATAATAATAATAATAATAATAATAATAATAATAATAATAATAATAATAATAATAATAACAACAACAACAACAACAACAATAACACACAATAATAATAGCAATAGCACATACAATAGTAGGTAATATTAGCACACACGATAATAAAACAATAATAATAATAAGTATAAGATAATAATAGTAATAATAATTAGTAATATAGTAATAATAATTATGATAATGATAATAGATAATAAATAATAATAGATAACACTATATTATATTAATTATATTAATAACTCTAATATTAATAATATATATACATATACTGTTTTTTTCTTTCTTTTTATTTTTTATTTTTAATCATGTGATATACATATATAATTAATCAAAAGTATTAAAGCCCATTATTAAGAAAAGAGGATGGGTTAATGCCCCGGACAAAATAGGTGATTACAGCTGCCCCTTTGCTTATACTTGTGGAACTAGAATAAAGCAAAGGCCATAAGCACCAATTTTGTCCGACTTCCCTGTTTGGATCGGTTCGTTTCCCGAAGCAGCCACGCGATTCTAAGCAAACTCTTTTTCCCAGCGCCTTTCGATCATGAGTTCTCCCTGAAATGCCCCGATTAGATAGGCAGAGTTTTTTTATTGGTCGACTTTTTGATTGCTCGAATAGACAGGCAAATTTCCATTCTCCAAGTGCCCGAACGGATGGGCGGGTTCTATTCTCCACGTGCCCGAATAGATGAACAGATTGTAAACATCTTTGTCTTGAGCTTTGAGTGTCTTCCTCCTTTGCTCTAAAATCTTGGGCTTTGAGTTTCCGTCTCCTTTGCCCTGAAATTATGACGTGGCGAGTCTGAAGTCTTTTGCCTGAAATCCTTGTGAAAGGGGTAAAATTGAGAAATTTTGATCTTTTTAAGGAAAAAACATCATTTAGAGAGGGTAAAATTGAGGAATTGAGTTTTGGGGAAAAAGAATCTTTTTGAAATGGATAAAATTGAGAAATTTTGACTTTTATGAAAAATATCCTTTGGGAAGGATGAAATTGAGAAATTTGAGTTTTGAGGAAAACATCCTTTTGGAAGGATAAAATTGAGAAATTAAGTTTTGAGAAAAACTTCCATTTGGAAGGATAAAATTGAGAAATTGAGTTTTGAGGAAAACAACCTTTTGGAAGGATAAAAATTGAGAAATTTTGAGTTATAAGAAAAACGTCCTTTTGAAAGGGTAAAATTGAGAAATCGAGTTTTGAGGAAAACATATGGAAGATTAAAACCGAAGGTTGGAAGGATTTTAGAAATTTGAATTACGCAAGTCGAAGGACTCTTGATTTTTGTGAGATCCGCTTCTCCTCTCGTGAAGCTATAGATCTATTATTTTACCAATCTTCAAATGCTTGTTTAAAGAAAACAAAATGCTATGATGATATGAATTAATGAGCTCCTAGCATGGGTGATATCTGGCTATCGATGATGCATGAGCATATTTCTGGATGCAAAGATATATGTGTTTACGAGAATGCAAAGATGCATGGATTTAGTTTGTCTTCATTTCTTAGGGTTAGTGGTCGTTGTCTTGGGACTACAACCACTCATCAATCTCGTGTCTTTGACAAAACTGGCCCCTATACTTCTATCGCTCGTTCTTCGTTCTAATATTCGAGTCGAGTGACCTCGGCCGCATTCTAAATCCTTTTTGGCCTTGTGTTATCTTTGATACACTTTGGTTTGAACCTCTCTACATGAAAACCTTAGTTCCTCCACAGACAAAGGTGCCCCATCATGGTAATTTAGCCTCACCGACTCTTCGTCATTCCACCTTGCGTCGTGCCCCTCAACATTTGGGCCTTGCTGATGCATTTATCTCCAAAGTAACACAGAGAGATTTCTTGGTTTCAAAAAGTACCAATTTATGGATTGTCATTCTAATGAAGAATGCCCCTTTAGATTATCATACAAAACCTTGAAATCCAAATTAAAAGAAAAATAGAATAGGATGCCCCGTATATCAAATGTAAGAGCGTCTTAGATTCTATTTTCCGATGATCAGCTTGAGCCAATGGAGACTTTGAACGTTGTGGTGATATGAGAAGTTGTGGAACTTTTTCCAAATCGCTCGGTTTATCCTCATGATTATGGTCTTTGCTTAATTGGCTCGATGACTATTCCTTCTAGTTCTCATCATGTTTTTCCATATGCTTTCAAAGAATTTTTTAGCCCAGGGATCGGAAGATGTCACTCTAAGAATTTTAAGCATGTGCTTCTGTTTACAATTATTATTGCGTCAGTGTCCTTAGAGATTCACATCCGGGACTTATTCGATTTGTTCATTCATTTCTTTTTTCTAGGGGAATTCAAATCGTCACAGTTCTTTATCTTGAGGATAATGATGGAGCATACAATAATACCTCGAGTTACTCAGCATAGTCACGACTTGAAAATATTACCATCACTCATGAAGCGAAGGGTTTCGGGCTTCAGCGGAGTGCCCTAAGAATTCCACACTCGTATCCGAAAATGCCTATTACCAGGTTTCAGACATTGGAGTGCTTTTTGGTTAATGCATATTACCAGGCTATGAAATTTTATTTTATTTTGAAACAATATATATATTTTTCTTTCCTTTCTCTTTCCCCTTTTTATTTATGCACATTCGAGTAACTCTATTTGGGCTTTCTTAGGAGATTTCCTTATCATCGAACATCATCGAAGGAATAATAATCTTGCCTCTCTCGCTTTATCGACCGGAGCGGGGCATCACACTTTGCCGTTTTCACAATATTCGATCGATCCCTTTGAGTAGAATCAATGCCACATCATGCATATGATATCCGAGGACCTACAGAGGTAAGGATAGATACATGCATATACATGATTTCAAGGCCATTGTATGTTAAAAAAGAAGTGCATTTTCATTAGAAAGTTAATATCTAAACATAACAAGTGCCCTTGAAAAAAAATCATTGCTATCTTCGGGCAAAGGATAGCAACGTTTGTTCCATGCTTTACTTCGAGAGAAAAAGGAACATACAAGACTCCTAAAGATGACCGGGCACTAGCACACCCCAAATTTCACGTCCCCAATATTTCCTTGCAGAATGTCAAGTGACCGTTCTCGATCAAAGCCTGCACCTTGTTTTTTAGTGCCCCACGATTCTCCATGGTGTGGCCCGTGCTTCCCACATGGTAGTCACATACGTCATTGACATCATAGCCTTTGGGATAGGGAGGATCTTTTGGTTTGGACTGAACCGGAGTTAGAAGCTTCTTCTCAATAAGCACTGGGAGCAAATTGGTGTACGGCATAGGAACTAGATGAAGAACCCTTTGAGGCTTTGTAGATCGGGATGCTTGATTATAGTAGCGGCCAGAAGACTGGTTTTTCGGGTCAGAACCCACCATGTGAACTTGGGACCCATGCCCCTTGTGGGCGGTTGTGCCATAGGAATCTACTATTTTCCCCTTCTTGATAGCGTCCTCAATACGTTCTCTCGTCACGACCATGTCCGCAAAGCTACTGGAGGGATTGCTTATCAAGCGATCGTACAAGACTCCATTTAGAGTGTCCACAAACAAAGGAATGATTTCACTCTCCGAAAGTGGGGGTTGCACCTGAGCTGCTACGTCTCGCCAACGCCGGGCATACTCACAGATGCTCTCACCGTGCTTTTGTTCCATACCCTGTAGCATGAGCCGATTCAGAGTCATATCAGTTACATGCTTGTATTGACCCACAAATGCCTTTGAAAGATCGCTCCATGACTTGATATTGACTCGTCTAAGTTGAGTATACCAACAGGTTGCAGAACCAGTTAGGCTATCCTAAAAACAATGAATAAGTAGCTTCTCGTCTTTTATAAAAGCTGCCATCTTTCGGCAATACATGGTGATGTGAGCTGAAGGACAAGTAGTCCCGTCGTACTTATCAAATTCGGAGGCTTTGAATTTTTGAGGTAAAACTAAATCCGCTACAAGGCTCAAATCACTAGCATAGTTCCCTTGCTTATCTACTCCTTGCAAGTCCTTGAACTTTTCCTCAAAGAGACGAAACCTCTCTTCGTACTTCTTTTCCACCTCAGCCCTAACCCTTTCTTCTTCCTCATTCAACACGTTTAGAGCTGGTACTTCAATCTCGAGATCTTCCCCTAACTCAACAGGTTGGTCCATGTGACGGCTAGCCGGTGCTCCCATGGGACGATTAGCGGGAGTTACTTCATAGTTGATATGCACTCTTTTCCTGGTGGTCGGCACTCATAGTTGGACATGCGATGTAGTTTCTCCTACTTCCTTCTCATTTGAATTGCCCCCTGATCCTCCTTTTTTGTTGAACTTCTTTTCAAGCAACTCGGTCATCTGAGCGATAATGGTGGCTTGTGATTGCGTAATCTGATCCTTAATGTTTTGCTCGATCCCATCCAATCGGCCCTCGAGGTCCTTCTGACCTTGTTCAACTCTGGCCATCCTTTCTTCCATTGCTCGTGACTGAGAACGAGTGTCGTACAAACGCGAAATAGTTGTAGATTGGAAATTTCACCACTGTAATAATTTTTTTTCAACATTAATTCGTTATTTAATTAATTAATGCATGCCATGTCGTGAGATGATGTATGAACATATGATGCAATGAAATGTGTACACATGTGTATGCGGATGAAATGTGTTAGTCCTATAGGTGATTCTAATTAGGTCAACTATCATTTGAACGTGAAGAAGGTTCCTTATTACGAGATAGTCATAGCAAAGTCTTGACAAATACGCCTCCGCTTGCGATCCAAGGAAGTTGGTCCGGTAGACGGTTCAAAATTTTGCGGCTTGGGATGTTTGGAGTAGATCCGATCTTGCTTGACTTCCTCAGGATGGAGAAAGACTGTGCCTTCTTCAATGGTAGGCATGAAATGACCTGACACTGTGCGTTCGCTTGGTACACTGCCCATTTATCAACTATGACCGATGTCGCACTTGCTAATTGACATTATCCTTTCTAGCAACCTCCCGTTGTAACACCCCAATTTTGGGCTTAGAAGTTTAAGGTCTGAACCAGACCGGTCTGATTTTCGGTTCGAATATAAAAGGAGGTTTTAGGGAAAGCCTAGTTTGGGATGCTTTAAAAATATGGAAAAATATCTAAAAATCCTCTTTTAATATATATAAGAGAGTGGTGAAATCAATTTTTCAAAATAAGGTTCGGAAATACTACATTTCGGTGTAGTGACTAAAATGCGATTTTTAAAAAGTTTAGTGGTGACTGTTTTGTAAGGATTGAAACTTTGAATCTTTAAGGAGCTAATTTACCCAAAAATGTTTTATCCATATTTTTCCTTAATTTGGGTGAATTAATTAATGTTTTAATTAATTAAAAGAGAAGAGAAACTACCGTTTGGAAATTCATAACTACTTTTTCCTAAAATTTTCTCATTTCTTTTTCTCTCAAAATTCCATCATCCAAACACTTTTTCTCCAGCAACTTTTTCATTGATCTTCACTTCAATTGAGGAGATTTTTATCATCAATTAGCTCCTAACCAATCTTGCATCAAATCCTTTTGATTTCCTCATTGGATTTTCAAGAAAAATGTCTCAAATCAAGGAGAAATCACCATTTAGAGGTAAGATTGTTCTTCTCCTCTAAATACTCAGTTCTTTACTGAAATTCCCAAGTTGTCAATCCTTAATTTAAGTTTTATAAATGGTTTTAATGTTAGAAACTTGATTTTGGCTTAAAACTCAAGATTTGGAAGGAAATCTTGAAGAAATTCGTTGTGATTGTTTGGGCTCTGTTTTGAGATGATTATTTAATGTATTTTGGATGTCTAATGATGTGGAAATGAGGTTTTATCAATGCAATCCCGAATAGGTTGTATTTCCTAAGTTTTTGCTTATGAAAATGGTGGTTTTTGACGTGTTTATGGTGTTCTGTTATAGCTGGAGGTATAAGGACGAGTTTAGGTTTATTTTGGATGTTAATTGATGTTTAGAAATGGTTAGAAGTGATGGATCTTGGCTGGGTTATGTTTTGGAAGAGTTTGGAGGTGATTTCGGTTGTGTTTGGTAGCCGAAATGTTGGTTTTAAGTAGAGCAGCGAGTTTAGGTGTGATGGCTGAAGATTATAATGCATGATGATGCATTAATCCTCTGCTTTGATGTGTTTAAAACATGGGAGACATCTTCGGACACTTTTGGAGTGGATCCGGAGGCTTAATCGGCGTTTCGGCAAGCTAGCGAAACGTGATTGGTGAGTGGAGTTGGGTTTCCAGCTTTGAAACAATTATTTGAAGGTTTTGGGAGCTTAGTTTAAGTCTAAACAACTTAGCTAAGCTCAAGAGTAAGTTTTTAGAAAAACTCCCTTGGATGAGCCATGAGGTGGCTTGATGCATTGGTTGTGATTTGCATGTTTAAATTCTGTTTTGAAAGCATATTTTAGCATGGTTAATGCTGGTTTTGAAACCCATGTGTTGAAGGATGCTCAAGGTAAGAGATCCTTGGTTTGACATATTGTTAATATGGTTTTGATGCATAGTGATGCATGATGATAAATGGCTTTGTTTAATGCTTTAAAACAGTGAATTATTGATGGTAACGATGTATATTGGCAAGTGATGTAATGGTTTTAAAGTACTTGAATCGGATATAGTTAGCCGTCTATAGGATTGGGTGCACCGTGAATAAAGTCGCCTTGGATGTGGAGGGGTTGTGATTGTACCGTACACTCCATCCAAGTACCCTAACGAGTGAGGTAAGATCACAATGGTGGTTAAAAGTCCGTGTGTGGATCTTGTGTTATGTGTCCCTTGCACTCGTTAGTGGAATTATACAACTACCGATGAGTGGTGTTGAGGGGTTGTGATTGTACCGTTAAACTCCACCTTATGTTGTTCAGTAGTGTGTATGAAGCGTGTGGGACAACGCTTGTAATCCGCGTATCCGATTGTGTTTTGAGTTGTAAATGGTTATGAGTTATCACTCGAAAGCCAATAGGATGTGTTGATTATAATGGAGCATGAGATGCTTGTAAAGTATGCAAGGTTGCATGAAAAGAGATGAGCATGTGTTTAAAAGATTTGTTGAAAGTGTTCTCTAAAATGCATTATTGTGTTGTTTTCTTTAGAGCATGTCTCACTAAGAAATTGTGCTTACGCTCTCCCTCTTGAACCAATAATGCAGATAATTGAAGTGTTTAAGGGCAGCAAAGAGGCTAGAGTGTCCAAGGGAAACCAAGCTCATGTATGGTGATGTTTTCATACACTATTAGTTTTGGTAATTTGGCAATGAGGAACCTAAGATGTGTTTTGGGAGATGTGTTGAACTCCCTAGGTTTTGGCATGTTGCTTTTGATGGTTTGAACTTGTAAATGGCCTTTAAATGCTTGGTTTGGAGTTTGGTTGATTGTTTGGTTTTGGATAATAGGAAGCATGCCTATAGATATGTGAAATTTCATATTTGATGCCATGAATGTGTTTAGGAGTTGCAAACATGCACCTTTTATGTATGATGACTTGTTGGCATGATTAGGAAGTCATTAGGTTGTGTTTGTGCGGAGTTATGCATGAAAAACCAGCAAAATCTGCAGCTTCTGGGCAAACCGTATCGATACACCCATTGGCGTTTCGAAACGGGGGCCTGTAATGGCCCTAGTGTTTCGAAACGGCTGGTGACTGTTTCGAAATGGTTTGGCCACTGGAAGGCCCTGTTTCGGAACTAGTCTCGGAACCAACCCGTGTTTCGGAACGGTCAACACCGTTTCGAAACAGGTGACCGTTGGGCATTGATTTGAATAGTGTTGAGGTTTGCAAGCTTTACGTTTTAGTCCCGAAAATTGTAATTGCAATTGCATGAGTTTGAGATGTCTGATTAAGGTGAAATTTGACACGGAAGCATGTAATATGACTAATTTAATATTGGTAACCTTAAAATCAGTTAAGACCTTCTAATTTTCAGAATTTACAATTTGGTCCCTAATATGTGTATAATGTGCAATTGAGTCCCTTGTTGGAATCTGATCGCTGTGCTTTCCACGTATATGTTTCTCAAGTGTTCGCTTAGGATTAATATGCATCTAGACAAGTTAAAAAAGGGTCGTTAATCAAGGTTGACTTTCGGGTTGACTTTTGTTTTCCCCGTATAATCTTCGTAGTTCGGGTCAACCGTTTAGGCCGGGCTAAGGGGGTTACACCCGTCCACAATGATAACCCTTGAATTGGGTAAAACCACCTTGACTCAACACCTCTAGGTCATGAAATTCATGCACGAAGAGTAGATGCAACAAGTCACAAAAGAAATGTGTTAGTGCCGGATAAACACAGTCAACGTGATAAAAGAAATAAGGCAATCATGAAAGCAAGCAACCCTATTTATCTCGTCTAATAAACTTAGGTTGTCCGCATGGCTCTAACAGGGGTGGGCATTCTAGTTCTCTAAAGGAAATTTTGGTTATAGAAGGTACTCGAACTATCCTCGCTATCCCTTCCTAAGGGTAGCAAGGCCCCCAGTCATCACCCATTATAGGCTCCTCTCAACCGAGTTCAATTCGAGGGGACCCTTTAGCTATATCTATACGGAGAAACGGTATTCCCACGAAGCTATAGGTTATTCGAGCCCCGAAGGTACTTGTTAGGCCCATACGGAGGAACGGTATCCCCACGAGAGCACTAGCATTTCCCCCCGCCACTTAGACAAACGGGGTTATATGCCAATTTTAAATGCGTTTAAAATAAACTCACATTTATAAACAAATATCGATCGATTCGGTCACTTTAATTCGCAAATTCTAATATTATTTGAGCAATAAAGTTTTTTTGGCTTAACTCTCTTTTGTTTTTGAAAACAAAAATTTCTCCCCATCGGAGTCGCCATCTGTTGCGACTAAAAAATTTCAAAAATACAAAGTACCTCGGACGTCGCTCGGAGGTACCGAGGTTTTAATTTGGTTTTTGAAAAATTTAATCAGATTTTAAAAAAGGGAGGAGTCGCCACCGACCATTTAAAAATGGTAGACCGGACACCGAAATAAAACCAGAGATTCTTTCTAAAAAATGGGTTCGGGAGTCGGTTACACGCGGGGAAGGATGAGCACCCCCGACATGCCCAAAATTGGTACCAAAACATTACCGCTTCATTAATATTAAATTTTGCAAATTAAAGTGACGAATCGCATCGAAATTTGGTTATACGGGCGAGTGAATTTTAAAAGCCTTAATATTCGAGAAAGAACGCCCGAACCACCACCACTACTACTGGTACTGGCCTCGTTCGATCCCGAATAAAAAGGCATTCGCATTGCAATTTATAATTCGAGATGCAATTCGTAAAAGTAAACGAATCATAAAATTGTACCAATGATCAAGCAAAATACGTAATAACATGAGAAGTCATAAACTATACAAATACATGGATATATTGTATATCGTAACGCTATACATTATATAAACCATGCATTAAACTATACTATATAACATATGATTATATACCACATCAATCACACATCATCAAACATATATATAAAACATATACATAAAACATGGACTAAAATCAAGGAAATATAAATACGAGGCAAGAAAATTAAAATGCATGAGATAAAAAAAATGTTGAAAAGACTAAAATTAAACCCGAGGTAGATTCTAAGGACTCATGAGGAATTAGACCATAAAAACAAACTGGTAAATCACGAAAATAAGGACCAAAATCAAAAGACGTTGAAAATTTTAGGGACCGAAATGGTTATTAAACCATTCAGCATTGATTAAGACAAATTAAGGGACAAAATTAAAAAATCTAAACAAACTCGAGGGACCACGAGTAGGGTTTAAAAACACGGAGACCCTTACGGGGATATTTTCAAAATGCGAAGGGACTAAAGTGGCGAATAGCCCATTTTTAAAATATTAAGAGGTTATAAAAGGTTTTTTAAAAAAAAACTTTGGCCCCTTTTTGCCCAATTCGGGTAAAAAATAGAGAAGTTTTCTCTCCTCCTCTCCGTCCACCCCCGTTCGACACGACGGTCGGTTGCCGCTAGCCGGCAACGGCAACGAAACAAATGAAACCCTTCCCCTAAAATAGTAAACTAGAATCAAAGCTTGAGACCCAAAACCCTTTTGAAAGAAAGGCAAAAGTCGAAAGCCCCCCCTTTCTTTGAAACCCGAATCGGAACCCTCAAAAAACTTCTCCGTTGAAGTTCCGACGGCTCACCCCGACGACTTTTCTGATGGAAGCCAAGGGCTTGTTGTCGGCACGACTTGAAGCCTGAAAAAAGAGGGAATCGGTTCTCGAAAGGTAAAATCGAAAAATCTTTTCTTTTTATTTTTTTGGGATCGATTTGATTTGCATGCAATTGAATATGAGAAAAAGTGCTACCTTAGAAGGTTTTTTTCATTGATTTCACTCTGTAATTTTTCCGATCGAATACAATGATTTGTTTTTTCTCTAATCCCTCCTGCTCTCTCCTCTTGTGTTCTTGGTTTCGGGTTCTTTATATCCCGAAGGTTACATTCAAGTTAAAACGAAAATAATTCTCTCTGCCTCTCTGATTGTTGCCTGGTTGACTTTTTTTGCTTGTTTGTTTGCCACTCTTTTGTTGTCTTTTTTGTTGTTGCTATTTTCGGATATCTGATGACCTGTTCTTCCGTCTGAGGTGTTGCCAGTTTGCTCAATCGAGGGAGGCATGGCGTGCTCGGGAGTAGAGGAGCCAGGCAGACGAGGGGTCACGAGCGTGGCTTGGCACGCGCGCGTCGGGCAACGAACAATCGTGCGTGGAGACTCCAAGGGGCGCACGTGAGCGTGTGCGGGTTTCAGATCCTTCTTCGCGTCGATCTGGGACCGTTGGTTCGCGCCCAGATCCAACGACTATGATGAGGCGGCACGACATCTTCAATGAGGGGCATCTAGGGTTTGTCTTGAGCTGATCTGCACCGTTGATCAAGTCTTCGATCCGATGACTGTGGAAGTTTGCGGCGCTAGACCATCAGGGCTCCCTTAGGGTTTTTTTTCGCGAAGTTAATTTTGACTGTCAAATCTGCTTAGATCTACGAGTCGCTGCAACTCCTATGCTTTGTTGTCGGTGATGTTACGGTATTTAGAAAAATAAATGAGAGTTATTAGAATTGACTGCTTTATTCGTGACTCAGGGGCTGTTCTAAAGATCAAATTTGTTTGCCTCTTGCAAAATAACAGGTATTCTTATTTATTTTAGAGTTTATAATTTAGATTGTTATTTGCATTTTGTTTTAATTATGCCTTCTTTGTGTTTGATTATTTGCCTCTTCGTGCTTGATTGTATGTAACAATATATTTTTTGAGCCACCCATTCTTTTATAATTCTCTTTTCACGACTTGATCTTCTATTGCAATTTTTTCATTTCGGATGCCAATATGTAAAGGAGAAATGGGTGTTTGATATCAGTAGAAATTTGGGTTATTTACATTTCAGAAACCAGAACCCAAATCTGCTTGCTTGACATCTTATGAAGTTAAGTTTGTGAACAATGGCTGGTAGTATAACAACTTTGCCAGACAAGGATAATGGCATTTAGTTTTCAATCTCATTTATTTGTTTACATTGCGATGAAATAGAAATTTTGTTGATCGTATTTAGTTCCATCATTGGAAATTAAACTCTTCAACATTTTAGGGTTCTTTATATCCTTTTGATGTGGAATTAGCTAGCCTTGATTTTTAAGAACTCTGTGCCTATTTTTTCAGTGTACTTTATTCTTATTTCAATGAGCTTGATGTTGAGCATTGACTTCTTCCTACTAAGGATATAATTGATAGCTATGTTGTTGAAAGCCCCGAGACTTATGATATAGTTTATTTCTATGAAAACATCGAAAATTTGGGTAACTCCATGCTATCACAAGCATAAAAGAATATCCTTTTGAAAACTCAATCTTTGAAGAATGCTCCTTATAAACCTATTGTTTCCTTCCATATCCAAGGCCTAACATAGACTAGTCTCTATAGGTGTAGTAGTAGTTGGTTATACCAACGACAATTGTTGCATGTATATTACAAATATTTGAAATCTCGTTGTCCTTTATGCATCTATTTTTACTTTTGACAAAGAAGCTGTAACTTGCATGATCATTGATGATATTGTTGTGAGGTCTATTGTTACTTTGTTCAACAAGTACTATATCAAGGATGTCAAAGATCTTGAAGAAAAAATTATTGTGGTCAGAGTTAAATGAGGGTAAAACAATATTTTGTTGTACCATTATAATTTCTCATGTAGTTTTACAAGATAATATGACATTCGCTTTTTTAAAAACAGGTTGTGCTGCTGCTGAAGGCATCGTTGTAGTCCAAAATTATGCTCGTCGATATGTTCCTTGAGAAGTAGTATGCTGTATGCTTGCTTTTATTTGTAGAATTGCTTAGAACATCCATGCAGTTCAAGAAAATGCCTACTGTTTTCTTGATGGGAAGGAGGCATCTATAAAGAATGAACCAACTTACTGAAGTTTTGGAACTCTAGCCAACAATATGTTATTGTCAATTGAAATAACCCATAATTCATATTTTTGAGGTTTACATAAAAGCACATAGTTTCAAGTTATATAATAACTTTTCTAAAATCTTCTCAATTTTATTTTTAAAATATAACATGAAAGATTTAAAAAAAGTGTGATTAGCATCTGATATTTAAACTAATAAAAAATATAACATAGTTCCAAGGAGCTGTTGTTTACACACCCGAGTGCACTAGGTGTGGGAGATGCCATCCGGGCGAGTGTATGGGTACCTTTAGGGTATGTTGGAACTGTGGTTCCCGAGATCATTTGAGGCGTAACTGTCCTCACCCAGCTAAAGGCGGACATGCTCCAATTAGAGGTTTTGAACATCAGAGAGGCCGTAGGCACGGTCGAGGTAATTTTCAGCCGAGGAATGATGGTTAGAGGAACGTAGCTCATGTGGTAGCAGTTCAGCCCGAGGGTGGAGAACCGGCTAGGGTGTATGCACAGCGAGAGGTTGGGAATGACCCGGATGTCATTGCAGGTAATTTCTTGTTACGGTCTTTATCCTTGCTTTCGTTGATAGATTCGGAATCGACACATTCATACATTTTGGGTGAGCATGCAAGAATTTTAGATTTACCGTATGAGTGGTTAGAGGTAGGCGTAAATGTTACTAGTTCTTCCGGTGAGACTGTGGTAGTTAGGAAAATGTATAGGAGGTGCTCTTTGATGATTCAAGGTCATGTTTTTCTGGTCGACGTGATGGAATTGTCGTTCTATGGGTTCGATGTGATTTTGGGCATGGATTGGCTCGTAGAGCATAGAGCTAGGGTAGACTTTGAGACCAAGAGAGTTTCCTTGAGACTTGAAGATGATTTTGAGGTTTTAGTAGTTGGCGAGAACATTAAGTTCTTGTCTAATGTTGTTTCTACTTTAGAAGCTTAGAGATTGATGGATTTGGGTTGTCAAGCGTATTTGGCCTATGTGATGAATTCGAATATGAGTAAGGTTAGACCACCAGACATCAGAATAGTTTGTGATTTTCTGAGTGTCTTTCTAGAAGAATTGCCGTGTTTGCCTCCAGATAGGGATGTTGAGTTTGCTATCGAGACGTATTCAAATTCTGGACCCGTGTCTATTGATCCGTATAGGATGGCACCTAAAGAGTTGAAAGAGTTGAAGACACAACTTTAGGAGTTGTTCAATAGAGGTTTCATTAGGCCTAGTATTTCCCCGTGGGGTGCTCCGGTCTTGTTTGTGAAGAAAAAGGATGACAATATGAGGATGTGTATAGATTATAGGCAGCTGATCAAGGTAACGGTAAATAATAAGTATCCCTTGCCGCGGATTGACAACTTGCTCGATCAATTGAGAGGTGCTACAATATTTTCGAAGATTGATTAGAGATCTGGTTATTATCAGTTGAAGGTGAAAAATGTGGACATACCGAAGACAGCCTTCCATACACGATATGGGCACTTCGAGTTCTTGGTAATGCCTTTCGGGTTGACTAATGCCCCAACTGCATTTATAGACATGATGAACAGGGTGTTTCACAAGTTTTTGGATAGATTTGTAGTAGTGTTCATAGATGACATTTTAGTGTACTCCAGAACCGAGGAAGAGCATGATGAGCATTTGCGATTGGTGCTACAAACTTTGCTTGAAAATCAGTTGTATACCAAGTTGAGTAAATGTGAGTTTTGGATTAGGGAGGTAGACTTTCTAGGTCATGTGATCTCAGACGATGGGATTAGTGTGGATCCCAAGAAAATAGAAGCGATAATGAATTGGAAACAACCGAAGTCAGTGACCGAAATCCATAGTTTCCTAGGCTTGGCGGGGTATTATCGAATATTTGTCGAGGGATTCTAGAAGGTTGTGGCACCTTTGACTAAATTGCTTCAGAAAAATGTTCCGTACAAGTGTACAGATGCAAGGCAGCAAGCATTCGAAAAGTTGAAGAAAGCATTGACAGAAGCTCTTATTTTGATTGTAACCCCCTTAGCCCGGCCTAGACGGTTGACCCAAACTACGAAGATTACACGGGGAAAACTAAAGTCAACCCGAAAGTTAACCTTGATTAACGACCTTTTTTTTTCTTTTTTAATCTTGTCTAGATACATGTTAACCTTAAGTGAGTACTCATGAAGCATATGAGGAAAAGGCACAACGATCAGATTTCAGAAAGGGACTCAATTGTACAATATACAAATTTTAGGGACCAAAACGTAATTTCTGAAAATTATAAGGTCTTTACTGATTTTTAAGTTACCAATATGAAATTAGTTACAATTTATGCTTCTCAGCCAAAATTCAACTTAATTGATCATCTCAAACTCAAGCAATTGCAACATCAACATTTGGGACTAAAATGTAAAGCTTGCAAACTTCAGCACCATTCAAATCAGTGCCCAACGGTCACTTGTTTCGAAACGTTCACCTGCTGTATCGGAACGAGGATCGAAACGGCGTTGACCGTTCCGAAATGTGGGTTGGTTCCGAGAATGGTTCCGAAACAAGGCCTTCTAGTAGCCAAAACGTTTCGGAACGCCCCTTAGCGTTTCGAAACACGAAGGCCATTTCAGGCCCCCGTTTCGAAACACTAGAGGGTGTTTCGATACAGTCTACCCAGAATCCGCAGATTTTGCTGGTTTTTCATGCATAAATGCATTTAAACACGACCTATTGAGTCTCTAATCTTGTCAACAAAACATTATACATAAATGGCATATGTTTGGAACTCCTAAACATATTCATAGCATCAAACATGATAAATTCATATTACTAGAGGCATGCTTCCTAATATCCAAAACCAAGTAAGCAAACAAACTTCAAAACAAGCATTTAAAGGTCATTTACAAATTCAAACCATCAAGGGCTACATGCCACAACCTAGGGAGTTCAACACATCTCCCAAAACACGTCTTAGGTTCCCATTGCCAAATTACCAAAACTAATAGTGTATGAAAACATCACCATACATGAGCTTGGTTTCCCTTAGACACTCTTAGCTTCCTTGTTTCCCTTAAACACTTCAATTATCTGCATTACTGGTAAAAGAGAGCGTAAGCACAAATGCTTAGTGAGGCACGCTCTAAATAAAACCAATACTACAATGCATCTTTAGAAAACACTTTCAACAAAGCTTTTAAACGCATGCTCATCTCTTTTCATGCAACCTTGCATACTTTACAAGCATCTCATGCTTCATTACATTCAATACATTATATTGGCTTTCAAGTGATAGTTCATAACAATATACAACACAAAACACAATCGGATACGCGGATTACAAGCGTTGTCCCACAAGCTTCATACACACTACCGGACTACACAAGGTGGAGTTTATCGGTACAATCACAAGCCCTCAACACCCGTGATGGAGTTTAACGGTACAATCACAACCCATCAACATCACTCATCGGTAGTTGTATAATTCCTCTAAAGAGAGTAAGGGACACACAACACAAGATCCACACACGGAATTTCAACCACCGTTGTGATCTTACCTCACTCGTTAGGATACTTGGATGGAGTTTACGGTACAATCACAACCCCTCCACATCCAAGGCGACTTTACTTACGGCGCACCCAATCCTATAGCCGACTAACTATATTCCATTCAAGTACTTTAAAACCATTTCATCACTTGCCAATATACATCAAATACCATCAACAATTCACTGTTTTAAAGCATAAATCAAAGCCATTAAACATCATGCATCTCCATGCATCATCACCAAATTAATATCATGCCAAAACAAGGATCTCTTACCTTGAGCATCCTTCAATACATGGCTTTCAAAACTAGCATTAACCATGCTAAAACATGCTTTCAAAACAGTAAATAAACATGCAATTTATAACAAATGCATCAAACCACACCTTAGCACATCCGAGGGAGTTTTTTCGAAAACTTACTCTTGAGCTTAGCTAAGTTGTTTAGACTTAAACTAAGCTCCCAAAACCTCCAAATAATCGTTTCAAAGCTAGAAAACCATCTCCACTCACCAATTATGTTTCGCTTGCTTGCCGAAACGCCAATTAAGCCTCCAAATCAACTCCAAAGGTGTCCGAAGATGTCTCCCCTATTTTAGACACATCAAACCAGAGGATTAATGCATCATCATGCATTGAAATCTTCAGCCAACACACCTAAACTTGCTGCTCATCCTAAACCCAACATTTCGGCTACCAAACACAACCGAAATCACCTCCAAACTCCCCCAAGACTTTACCCAACCAAGATCCATCACTTCTAATCATTTCTAAACATCAATTAACATCCAAAATAAACCTAAACTCGTCCTTATACCTCCAGCTATAATAGAACACCAAGATCACCCCAAAAACCACCATTTTCACAAGCAAAAACTTAGGAAACACAACCTATTCGGGATTGCATTGATTAAACCTCATTTCAAACCTCATTTAATATCCAAAATATATTAAAGAACCACCTCAAAACAGAGCCCAATCAATCTCAACGAAATTCTTCAAGATCTCGTCCAAAATATTGAGTTTTAAGCAAAAATCAAATCTCAAACATTAAACCGTTTATAAAACTTAAATTAAGGATTGACAACTTCGGAATTTCAGTAAAGAACTGAGTATTTAGAGGAGAAGAACAATCTGACCTCCAAATGGTGATTCCTCCTTGATTTGGGCAAAATTCCATGAAAAATCAATGTGGAAATCAAAATGTTTTGTTGCTAGATTGATTATGAAACAATGAGTGATGGAAATATCATCAAATGAGGTGAAGATCAAAGTGATTTGTGCTGGAGAAAATGTGTTTGGATGATGGGATTTTGAGAGAAAAATGAATGAGAGAAAATTAGGAAAAGGTAGTTATGAGAATCTAAAAGTAGTTTACATCTTTATTTCATTTAATTAAAACATTAAATAAATCACCCAAATTAAGGAAAAATCTGGAGAAAACATTTTGGGTAATTAGCTCCTTAAAGATTCAAAGTTTCAATCCTTTACAAAACAGTTACTACTAAACTTTTCAAAAATCACATTTTGGTCACTACACCGAAATGTAGTATTCCCAAACCTCATTTTGTAAAATTGATTTCACCACTCTCTTATATATATTAAAAGAGGATTTTTAGATATTTTTCTATATTTTTAAAGCATCCCGAACTAGGCTTTCCCTAAAACCTCCTTTTATATTCAAACCGTTTCTCAGAACGGTCCGACCAAACCCTAAACTTCTAAGCCCAAAATTGGGGTGTTACAACTCTCCCCCTCTTAAGAAATTTTGTCCTCGAAATTTACCTGGAGGAAAAAGGTACGGAAACTGCTTCTTCATGTCATCCTTTCTTTCCCACGTGGCTTCCTCAACATCACGATGCTTCCACAACACCTTAACTAATTCAATGGTCTTGCCTCGAAGAACCTTACTGTCCGAATCCAAAATTTCAACAGGCTCTTCATCATAGGTCAAGTCTGGATTCAACTCCACTTCCTCCACAGGCATAACATGCGGAGAATCCGATCTATACCTCCGAAGTATAGAGACATGAAACACATCATGTATCTTTTCCAACTCTTGTGGCAACCTTAGCTTGTACGCAACAGGACCCACACGTTCAATCACCTCGTATGGTCCAACATACCGAGGGCTCAACTTACCCTTTCGGCCAAACCTCATCACCTTCTTCCATGGCGAAACCTTAAAAAACACACGGTCACCCACAGCAAAACTCAACCTCCTTACGCTTCAAATCCGCGTAAGACTTCTGTCGATCAGAAGATGCCTTCAACCACTCAAAAATGAGCTTCACCTTCTCGGTGGTTTCTTTCAACAAGCCGGCATCGAGACCAACTTCTGACCTGTTTCAGCCCAGCAAAGAGGAGTTATGCACTTCCTCCTATACAAGGCTTCATAAGGTGCCATTTGAATACTTGCCTGATAGCTATTGTTATAAGCAAATTCCACCAAAGGCAAATGCTTCTCCCAAGAACCTTGAAACTCAATCACACAACACCTCAACATATTCTCAAGCACTTGGATAACACGCTCAGACTGCCATCCGACTGTGGATGATAAGAAGTACTGAAATTTAGACGCGTACCCAAAGCTTGATGCAAACATTCCCAAAAACGTGATGTAAACCTCGGATCTCTATCCGACACTATAGACTTTGGCACACCATGCAGTCGCACAATCTCAACAATGTACATCTCTGCAAGCTTATCCAAGGTATACGTAGTATGCACAAGTAAGAAATGTGCACATTTCGTAAGGCGATCCACAATCACCCACACCGAATTCTTCTTCGATGGCGATAAAGGCAAACCAGACACGAAGTCCATGGTAATCCTTTCCCACTTCCACTCAGGAATCCTCAACGGTTGCAACAACCCTGAAGGAAACTGATGCTCAGCTTTAACCCGCTGACAAACCATGCATTTACTCACGTACTCCGCAACATTTTTCTTCAAACCCACCCAATAGTACTCATCCTTCAAATCACAATACATCTTTGTACTACCAGGGTGCATAGCAAAAGGACTACAATGAGCTTCAGTCAGAATAATACGCCTCAACTCCGCATCATTCGACACTACCATCTGACTACCAAAACGTAGAACTCCATCATCATTAAAACAGAAATCCGATGGTCTATCCTCGGCAATATCCTGAACATGTGGCACCAAAGAATCACCCAACAACTGCTTATCCTTTATCAGCTGAACCAAAGATGGTTTGTAACACCCGGGTTTAGGGGTTAGGTGAAAATAATATTTTTAATATTATTTGGGCTCGGGTTATAATTAAAATGATCCTTTAAAATTTCGGGTTTCAAAATAAATATTTGAAATGAGACCAAATTGATTTAATTGCAAGTTGAAGAGTTTTTTAAATAACAAGGGAATAGCCATTCATTAATGGCCTTTTGGTAATTTACCCATTATCTAATTTAAATCCCCCTTTATACAAAATAAAACACCCTTTCTACTATTCACTCTCTTCCTCATCTCATCTCCAACGTGAAAGAACTCCTCCCCTCTTCAAGTTACTATTTATCTCATTTCTCATCCATTTCAACCCCATTTTGAAAGGTAATAACGTTTTTGATTTCCCCTTAACTCCCTCTCTTTAAAAGTACTATTTATTTTGATTTTCATGGAAGTTTTGGAAAATGGAATTTTGGAAGATTTTGATTAAAATGGAAACTTTATGTTGTTAGGTTAAATGTTTTGATTTATTATGGTTAGTTATGATGTATAGAGGTCAAATGGTATAACATATGTGAATTTTGAATGATTTTGAGCAATTTTCGGATTTGGGTAAACATGGGGTTTTTGGAGGGTTTTGGGTGAGTTTTGGGGGTTGTTTTAGGTGGGTTTTGATAGGCTATTGATAGTACTATGGATAGGGGTTGAATTGGGATCATTTATGGGTGTATTGGAGGTTGGAAACATGGTTTTTGGACATGGTTTTGGGGCTGTCCGAGTTGGTTAAAAATGGGATTTGTTCATAGCTTGCAACATGGTAAATTGTGATTGAATTGTATTCCGGGTTGGTCTTTTGATGTTGGGCTGATTTGGAATTGTTTGAAATGTGTTTGAGGTTGTTTAGAAGCAGAAATTGGTGTTGGAGAAGCTTCAGGAAGAAATCCAGGATTTTAAGTGTTGCTTGCTTGCTTGGCTTGGAGCTTGGAAGCTTAGGTGAGTGGTTAATTGTTTTACATGGTTTTTAAACAGTTGGTTCGGGTATGTGGACTAGGTTGGGCTTGGTAGACCCACCTAGAGTTAGGGTTAGGGTGGTAGCCTAATCCTAAACTTGATCTAGAGCCTTTGGATGAACTCATATATATGGATGTGTATGCCTCGTATGACTTGTGATATGATTGATTTATGTATATTGTGTATACATGTGAGATGAGGCATGATTTATGATGCTTAAGGCATGCATGGTAATGGTTCATGATTGTGTTCATGGTGAGTACGTGCTAAGCACGGAATTGATTGAAATGAGTAATGTGGAATGAGTAAAATGTTGGCACTAGTATGCTTGAGTACAAATGATCGATCATTAGGATGTTAGTGTGTATACATGAGTCAAAAGTCGCGCGTGGCCTTGGTGGCGTTGAGTCACCAAGGAGGAGTACGGGTTGGCCCGGAAATTGTATTTATATATGGTCGATGATGAGTGGAATCCCATCGACGGGGCGTGAGGATGAGTGGAATCCCCTCTGCGAGACCGGTGATGAGTGTAATCCCACCGTGAGGTAAAGTGGTTGTTGGATGTGAGTTCCAACGTATTTATCCGCGTATTCGGGTCATAGCTAGGTGCCAATGTTGATTGATAAGTGTATTAATGTGTTGAGATATGTGATCCTTACTGGGATGTTATATGTGTTTACATATGTTGTGTAATAGAGCTTGTTGATCATGGCATTAAGTTGAATATTGCTCATGCATCTTTATCTTGTGGCTCTTGTGGATCCTTGGTAAATATGTGTTTTGCCTTGGCTAAGATCGTGCTCGGACCCTGCAATGTTGAAGTTTGTTTTTAAGAGCTTACCTGCACTAAGCATCATTGCTTATGCTCTCTTTGTTTAACATTGCAGATCCTTAGTTCGTGGGTTGCTAGAGCAAGTGGAGGGCCTCCAAGTGTGGTTGTTGGCTTGAGTACATCAAGTATGAACTTTTAAATGTTGAGTATGTAATAGTTTAAACAATGGGACATGTGTTATTTTGATGGATAATTGTTGGCTGTTTAGGAGCTTGCTTAGACTCCACGTTATGTTGCTTTTGTATGGCTTGTGATGCCATGTTTGAATTGTAATCCATGCCTAAATTGCTTACCATGAATGTTGGCTATGTGCCTTTTGAGGTTGCCTTTATGTTAGAGTGTTGAAGTATGAGACTTGAATGCTTAAATGTCATCTTTGATCAATTGCATGATTTCCTTGATGTACGTACATGTTGGATGCTTGTATGGCTAAATAATGATCTATAAATGTTGTATGAATGCTTGTTTGGGTCTAGGGAAGTCCTAAATTGCATCTAGGTTCGAGTCTTGTATGATTTAGCTGAGTTTGGGAGTTTTGCAGTGCAGGGCGTATCGTTACGCCTGAGGGCCGTACCGATACGCTATTGCCTCTAGGGCTCAAGTTTGGCTGGGCGTATCGATACACGGGGGGTATCGATACGGTTTTTGCTCACTGGAATTCTGAGATTTTGGTGAGATGTTACCGTATCGATACGGTGGGTTAGTGTATTGGTACAGGTTTATCTCGTTGACCACGAGATGTTGACTGGGAAGGGTGTATCGATACCCTTAACAAGTGTATCGATACGGTCTTCCTGTGTTGACCCTTGAGTGTTGACCTTGGTCAAGGCGTATCGATACCCTTAACATGTGTATCGATACGGCCTGCTTAATTACAGAAAATGGGTTGTTTTATGAATGATGACTTGATTGGTTGATCTTTGATTTGCTCTTGTTTCCGCTGACGTGTTTCACATAGGTAATGGTAATGCATTTAGACAATTTAAATAAAAAGAATTTTTTAGGGTCGTTAACCGAGGGGGAACCTTAACGGGTTTCGCTTTGGTTTTCCCCGTGTGACCCACTCGGACCGATCATCTGGCCAGACCGGGACGAGGGGGTTACACTTGTTGGTATCAGAGCCTAATGTTACCGAGACCTTGGGCAGGTAAGTGAGGTAAGTTTAAGTTTTGAATTGATTTGCACGGTGTTTGCTTGCTTTGTAAGAATGATTGCTTGTGTGACAAGTATGTTGGTTGTTTTATTTCAAAGCATGTGTGTAAGAGTCCCATTGCTACTATTACATTGGAAAAAGGATTTTTAAGTGAGGGAACGTACTTGAACACTTGGAAGCCTTGCCTTGCTAACCCAGCTTTGTATGTTTTGTTGTTGTGGTTGTAGTTAATATCTGTGAGAGCGATGTCTAGGCCGAGGGGTAGGCCGAGAGTGGTTCGTCAGGAACCACGTGTTGCGGCTCCTGTTGAGCCGGCGGTTGGTGTGGAGGCTCACATAGAAGGGCCGGTGGCCGCGGGAGTTGGCGCTCCTCCACCACCTCCACCACCACCACCTCCTCCGCCTGGAGTTGGGGGCGAGGATGGAGCTGAAGGAGAGGGACCTCAAGGTGGCCAAGGTCCAGCTGGAATTGATATGACTCCGCTAGTGCAAGCTATAGCGGGAGCATTTCAGGCCGCAGTTGCGGGAGCTCAGGCTGCAACTCAGCCTAGGTGTGACGATGCTAGTCTACCTTTGGAGAGGCTCCGTAGCTTGGGGGCCGAGGAGTTTAGAGGATCTACTCTAGAGAGGTCGGAGTTATGGTTGGAGAAGACAGTTCGTATCTTGGCTCAGATGGGTTGTGCGGGCGCACGTAGATTGGGTTGTGTGATCTCGTTGCTTCAGGGTGATGCCTACACCTGGTGGGTCACCATTACTGCTGGGGTTCCAGAGGCAGAGATTGATTGGGATTTCTTTGAGTCTTCCTTCTGGAAGAGGTACTTGGGACCGAGGTACTTAGATGAGAAGAAGCGGGAGTTTATGGCTCTTACTCAGGGAGAGGCTTCTGTGACTGACTATGAGATCCGTTTCGTCCGTTTGAGTCAGTATGCCCCAGAGTTGGTTCCTACTGAAGTGGAACGCTGTAACCGTTTCCGCTATGGGTTGAGTGAGGAGATTAAGAGGTACACACTAGCTTCTGACTACTCAGACTTTGATGTATTGGTCACGAGGGCCAAAGATTTGGAGCACAGTTTGGGTTTGGCCAAACGATCTGGTGGTACCAGTTCTGGTAAGAGGCATAACCACTTTGATGGTAGAGATGCTAAGAGGCACAGAGGTGGCAGACATCAGTTTGACCATAGACGTGGTGGTGGCCACCATGGTAGGGGCCATCAGGGCCATAGAGGAGGAGGGCGTTTGCCCGAGTGTAACCATTGTGGGAGACAGCACGCTGGTGAGTGTTGGGGTAACTTTCATGCTTGTTGGAACTGTGGTTCGAGGGGCCACTTTAGGAGGGATTGTTCGCATCAGGCGGCGCAGGCACCGAACATTGCTCAAGCTCTTGCGAGAGCGAATGATTTTCAGAGAGGTCGTGGGCGCGGTCGTGGCTACTTCCAGCCTAGGGCTGATGCACCTAGGGTAGATGCTCAAAGGAACCTTGCTCATGTTGTGGCAATGCAGCCATAGGCGGGAGGACCAGCGAGAGTTTATGCTCAGAGAGAGGCCGGGAACGACACTGATGTGATAGCAGGTAATTTCGAGTTACAGTCTATGTCTTTGCTTTCTTTGGTTGATTCGGGTTCTACACATTCCTACATTTTGAGTGAGCATGCACAGAAGTTAGATATCCCTGTTGAGATCTTAGATGTAGGTATGCATGTTACTAGTTCTTTTGGTGAGACAGTTGTGGTTAGACGTATGTATAGGAGATGTCCACTGCAGATTCAGGGTCATGTATTCTCAGTTGATATGATGGAACTTCCCTTCTATGGCTTTGATATTATTTTGGGTATGGACTGGTTGGTTGAGCATCGGGCTAGTGTGGATTTTGAGACAAAGAGAATTTCCTTGAAACTTTCTGATGACTACGAGGTAGTAGTAGTAGGCGAGAACATTAAGTTCTTGTCTAATGTGGTGTCCGCTTTAGAGGCTCATAGGTTGATGGACTCCGGATGTGGGGCTTACTTAGCTTATATTATGAATTCGGATATGAGTGAAGCTAGACCGAAGGATATCAGAACAATGTGTGACTTTCCGGATGTATTTCCTGAAGAGTTGCCGGGTTTACCTCCTGACAGAGATGTTGAGTTTGTGATTGAGACTATTTCAGGGTCTAATCCAGTTTCGATAGCTCCGTATTGTATGGCTCCGAAAGAGTTGAAAGAATTGAAGAGTCAGTCGCAAGAATTATTAGACCGTGGTTTCATTAGGCCTAGTAGTTCTCCTTGGGGTGCTCCCGTGTTGTTTGTGAAAAAGAAAGATGGTAGTATGCGCATGTGTATTGACTACAGGCAGTTGAATCAGTTGACTGTGAAGAACAAGTATCCGTTGCCTCGTATAGATGATTTGTTTGATCAGTTGAGAGGTGCTTCAGTGTTCTCGAAGATAGATTTGAGATCCGGGTACTACCAGTTGAAAATGAAAGAGTGTGATGTTCCGAAGACAGCTTTTAGAACTAGATATGGTCACCATGAGTTTCTTGTGATGCCATTTGGGCTCACAAATGCACCTGCAGCATTCATGGACATGATGAACAGAATTTTTAGAGACTATCTAGACCGTTTTGTAGTTGTTTTCATTGATGACATACTTGTGTACTCGAAGACAGAAGAAGAGCATGATGAGCACTTGAGATTTGTTTTACAGAGATTGTTGAGCAATCAGTTGTATGCGAAACTTAGTAAATGTGAGTTCTGGATTCGAGAAGTTGTATTTCTTGGCCATGTTGTTTTGGCCGAAGGTATCCGAGTTGATCCATCGAAGATTGAGGTGATCGTTGAGTGGAAACAACCTAAGTCTGTGACCGAGATTAGGAGTTTCCTAGGATTAGCCGGTTATTATAGGAGATTTGTTGATGGTTTCTCTAGAGTAGCTGCTCCTTTGACTAAATTGTTGCAAAAAGGAGTTAAGTTTGAATGGTCAGATGCAAGACAGAAGGCCTTTGAGAAATTGAAAGAAGCTTTGACAAATGCCCCAGTGTTAGTGCAACCTGTTTCAGGTAAGGAGTTTGTGATTTACAGTGATGCTTCCTACGTAGGTTTAAGATGTGTTTTGATGCAAGAAAGAAGAGTTGTTGCTTATGCTTCTAGACAGTTGAAGGTTCATAAGAAGAACTATCCTACCCATGATATAGAGTTGGCCGCGGTTGTGTTTGCATTGAAGATTTGGCGTCATTATTTGTATGGTGAGAAGTGTATAGTTTACACCGATCAAAAGAGCTTGAAGTACTTGATGACACAGAAAGAGTTGAACTTGAAACAAAGAAGATGGCTAGAGTTGTTAAAAGATTATGATTTGACCATTGAGTACCATCCGAGTAAAGCGAATGTAGTAGCCGATGCTTTGAGTAGAAAAGTGGCCGTTGAGTTGAGAGCTATGTTTGCTAGATTGAGTGTGTCCGATGATGGTGGTTTGATCATCGAGTTGCAAGTGAAGCCTTCCTTGATTCAGTTGATTAGAGAGAAGCAGTTGCAAGATGTGAGTTTAGTTCCTCATGTTCAGGACATAGCCGAAGGAAGAACGACCGAGTACAGTTTCAGTGGTGAGAACTTGTTGTGCTTTAGAGATAGAATTGTTGTACTAGAAGATGTTGAGTTGAGACGTCAGATTCTGAGTGAAGCACATTCGAGTCCCTTTTCTATGCATCCGGGTAGTACCAAAATGTATCGTGACTTGAAGTATGATTACTTCTGGGTTGGTTTGAAGAGAGATGTAGCCGAGTATGTGAGCCGTTGTATGGTTTGTTAGAGAGTGAAGGCAGAACATCAGGTTCCTTCAGGTTTGTTACAGCCTTTGAAGATTCCGGAATGGAAATGGGAGAGAATCACCATGGATTTTGTGTCGGGGTTGCCTTTGTCTCCTTCGAAGAAGAACTCTGTTTGGGTGATTGTTGATAGGTTCACTAAGTGTGCTCACTTCTTAGCAGTGAACACTACGGATTCCTTAGACAAGTTGGCAAACTTGTACATCCGTGAGATTGTGAGACTTCATGGAGTTCCAAAGTCCATTGTTTCAGATAGAGATCCTAGGTTTACTTCGAGATTCTGGGGTTGCTTGCATAGTGCTCTAGGTAGCCGTTTGCATTTCAGTACGTCTTATCATCCTCAGTCCGATGGGCAGTCAGAGCGAGTGATACAGATTCTAGAGGATATGCTTCGTTGTTGTGTGATTGATTTCCAGGGTTCTTGGGAGAAGCACTTACCGTTAGTTGAGTTTGCTTACAACAACAGTTATCAGTCTAGTATTTAGATGGCTCCTTATGAGGCTTTGTATGGTAGACGATGTAGGACTCCGATTTGTTGGGCGGAAACAGGTCAGAGATTGTTACCTATGCCAGACTTGCTTAAGGGGACTACCGACAAGGTGAAGTTGATTTGTGACCGTTTGAAAGTAGCGTCCGATCGTCAGAAGTCATATGCAGATTTGAAGAGGAAAGATATTGAGTACTCAGTGGGTGAGAAAGTGTTTCTGAAAGTATCTCCGTGGAAGAAAGTAATGAGATTTGGCCGAAAGGGCAAGTTAAGTCCGAGGTTCATTGGTCCGTATGAGATAGTTGAGCGGATTGGGCCTGTAGCTTATCGTTTGAGGTTACCTTCTGAGTTAGAGAAGATCCATGATGTCTTTCATGTGTCTACGCTTAGGAGATATAGATCGGATCCTTCTCATGTTATGCCCGTTGAGGAGATAGAGTTAAATCCGGATTTGTCTTATAATGAAGAACCCGTTGAGATACTTGCTTCTGATAGCAAGGTGTTGCGTGGCAAGACCATAGAGTTGGTCAAGGTGTTGTGGAGACATAGAGGTGTGGAAGAGGCCACGTGGGAAAGGAAAGCGGATATGGTTGAGTAGTTTCCGTATTTGTTTCTGCCAGGTAATTTCGGGGATGAAATTCCTTAAGCGGGGGAGAGTTGTAACACTCGGGTTTAGGGGTTAGGTGAAAATAATATTTTTAATATTATTTGGGCTCGGGTTATAATTAAAATGATCCTTTAAAATTTCGGGTTTCAAAATAAATATTTGAAATGGGACCAAATTGATTTAATTGCAAGTTGAAGAGCTTTTTAAAGAACAAGGGAATAGCCATTCATTAATGGCCTTTTGGTAAATTACCCATTATCTAATTTAAATCCCCCTTTATACAAAATAAAACACCCTTTCTACTATTCACTCTCTTCCTCATCTCATCTCCAACGTGAAAGAACTCCTCCCCTCTTCAAGTTACTATTTCATCTCATTTCTCATCCATTTCAACCCTATTTTGAAAGGTAATAACGTTTTTGACTTCCCCTCAACTCCCTCTCTTTAAAAGTACTATTTATTTTGATTTTCATGGAAGTTTTGGAAAATGGAATTTTGGAAGATTTTGATTAAAAATGGAAACTTTATGTTGTTAGGTTAAATGTTTTGATTTATTATGCTTAGTTATGACGTATAGAGGTCAAATGGTATAACATATGTGAATTTTGAATGATTTTGAGCAATTTTCGGATTTGGGTAAACATGGGGTTTTTGGAGGGTTTTGGGTGAGTTTTGGGGGTTGTTTTAGGTGAGTTTTGATAGGCTATTGATAGTACTATGGATAGGGGTTGAATTAGGATCATTTGTGGGTGTATTGGAGGTTGGAAACATGGTTTTTGGACATGGTTTTGGGGCTGTCCGAGTTGGTTAAAAATGGGATTTGTTCATAGCTTGCAACATGGTAAATTGTGATTGAATTGTATTCCGGGTTGGTCTTTTGATGTTGGGCTGATTTGGAATTGTTTGAAATGTGTTTGAGGTTGTTTAGAAGCAAAAATTGGTGTTGGAGAAGCTTCAGGAAGAAATACGGGATTTTGAGTGTTGCTTGCTTGCTTGGCTTGGAGCTTGGAAGCTTAGGTGAGTGGTTAATTGTTTTACATGGTTTTTAAACGGTTGGTTCGGGTATGTGGACTAGGTTGGGCTTGGTAGACCCATCTAGAGTTAGGGTTAGGGTGGTAGCCTAATCCTAAACTTGATCTAGAGCCTTTGGATGAACTCATATATATGGATGTGTATGCCTCGTATGACTTGTGATATGATTGATTTATGTATATTGTGTATACATGTGAGATGAGGCATGATTTATGATGCTTAAGGCATGCATGGTAATGGTTCATGATTGTGTTCATGGTGAGTACGTGCTAAGCACGAAATTGATTGAAATGAGTAATGTGGAATGAGTAAAATGTTGGCACTAGTATGCTTGAGTACAAATGATCGATCATTAGGATGTTAGTGTGTACACATGAGTCAAAAGTCACGCGTGGCCTTGGTGGCGTTGAGTCACCAAGAAGGAGTACGGGTTCGCCCGGAAATTGTATTTACATATGGTCGATGATGAGTGGAATCCCATCGACGGGGCGTGAGGATGAGTGGAATCCCCTCCACGAGACCGGTGATGAATGTAATCCCACCGTGAGGTAAAGTGGTTGTTGGATGTAAGTTCCAACGTATTTATCCGCATATTCAGGTCATAGCTAGGTGCCAATGTTGATTGATAAGTGTATCAATGTGTTGAGATATGTGATCCTTACTGGGATGTTATATGTGTTTACAAATGTTGTGTAATAGAGCTTGTTGATCATGGCATTAAGTTGAATATTGCTCATACATCTTTATCTTGTGGCTCTTGTGGATCCTTGGTAAATATGTGTTTTGCCTTGGCTAAGATCGTGCTCGGACCCTGCAATGTTGAGGTTTGTTTTTAAGAGCTTACCCTCACTAAGCATCATTGCTTACGCTCTCTTTGTTCAACATTGCAGATCCTTAGTTCGTGGGTTGCTAGAGCAAGTGGAGGGCCTCCAAGTGTGGTTGTTGGCTTGAGTACATCAAGTATGAACTTTTAAATGTTGAGTATGTAATAGTTTAAGCAATGGGACATGTGTTATTTTGATGGATAATTGTTGGCTGTTTAGGAGCTTGCTTAGACTCCATGTTATGTTGCTTTTGTATGGCTTGTGATGCCATGTTTGAATTGTAGTCCATGCCTAAATTGCTTACCATGAATGTTGGCTATGTGCCTTTTGAGGTTGCCTTTATGTTAGAGTGTTAAAGTATGAGACTTGAATGCTTAAATGTCATCTTTGATCAATTGCATGATTTCCTTGATGTACGTACATGTTGGATGCTTGTATGGCTAAATAATGATCTATAAATGTTGTATGAATGCTTGTTTGGGTCTAGGGAAGTCCTAAATTGCATCTAGGTTTGAGTCTTGTATGATTTAGCTGAGTTTGGGAGTTTTGTAGTGCAGGGCGTATCGGTACGCCTGAGGGCCGTACCGATACGCTATTGCCTCCAGGGCTCAAGTTTGGCTGGGCGTATCGATACACGGGGGGGTATCGATACGGTTTTTGCTCACTGGAATTCTGAGATTTTGGTGAGATGTTACCGTATCGATACGGTGGGTTAGTGTACCACGAGATGTTGACTGGGAAGGGTGTATCGATACCCTTAACAGTTGTATCGATACGGTCTTCCTGTGTTGACCCTTGAGTGTTGACCTTGGTCAAGGCGTATCGATACCATTAACAGGTGTATCGATACGGCCTGCTTAATTACAGAAAATGGGCTGTTTTATGAATGATGACTTGATTGTTGATCATTGATTTGCTCTTGTTTCCGCTGACGTGTTTCACATAGGTAATGGTAATGCATTTAGACAATTTAAATAAAAAGAATTTTTTTTAGGGTCGTTAACCGAGGGGGAACCTTAACGGGTTTCGCTTCGGTTTTCCCCGTGTGGCCCACTCGGACCGGTCATCCGGCCAGACCGGGACGAGGGGGTTACATGGTTTCACTTGCAACTCAGCCACAAGACCTCCATCTTGCGAAATACTCAAGCTGGCAAACACAACCCTTAACTCCACTGCCACCTTCCTACTCAAGGCATCCGCTACAACATTAGCTTTTCCCGGATGGTACTCGATCGTCAAATTGTAATCCTTAAGCAACTCCACCCAACGTCGTTGCCTAAGATTCAACTCTTTCTGAGACATCAGATACTTCAAACTCTTGTGATTCGTGTACACAGTACACTTCTCACCATATAGATAATGTCTCCAAATCTTCAAAGCAAAAACCACCGCAGCTAACTCAATATCATGCGTAGGATAATTGCGCTCATGCACCTTCAACTGACGCGATGCATAAGCCACCACCTTACCCTCTTGCATTAACACCCCACCAAACCAACATAGGATACATCGCTGTACACCACAAACTCTTTTCCTGATTCAGGTTGAACCAAGATAGGAGCTTGCGTCAAAGCTGCCTTAAGCTTCTCAAAAGCCTGCTGCCTTGCTTCTGTCCACTCATACTTAACATCCTTTTGCAACAACTTCGTCAAAGGAGCTGCAATCTTTGAAAATCCATCCACAAACCTCCGGTAATATCCTGCAAACCCAAAGAAACTACGAACTTCATGAACAGACTTAGGAGGCTTCCAATTCATCACCGCCTCAATCTTCTGAGGATCAACACGAATCCCCTCAGCAGAAACCACATAATCAAGGAAAACAACCTCCTTAACCCAAAATTCGCATTTGCTCAACTTAGCATAAAGCTGATTCTCCAACAGTGCCTACAACACAATCCTCAAATGCCCCTCATGCTCCTCCTCAGTACGAGAATACACAAGAATATCATCAATGAACACAACAACAAACTTGTCCAAGTATTCATGGAATACTCTATTCATCATGTCCATAAAAGCTACATGAGCATTCGTCAAGCCAAACGGCATTACAAGGAACTCATAATGCCCTTACCTCGTCCTAAAGGCTATTTTGGCACATCCACATCTTTCACCTTAAGCTGGTAGTAACCTAACCTTAAGTCAATCTTGGAGAACACAACTGCTCCCCGAAATTGATCAAAAAGATCATCAATCCTCGGCAAAGGATACCGATTCTTGATAGTCAACTTGTTTAGCTGACGATAATCGATGCACATTCTCATAGTTCCATCCTTCTTCTTCACAAACAAGACCGGTGCACCCCAAGGCGACACACTCGGCCGAAAGAAACCACGATCAAGCAACTCCTGAAGTTGCGTCTTCAACTCCTTCAACTCCTTAGGTGCCATTCGATAAGGAGCAATGGACACTAGAGTTGTGTATTCATACAACTCAATTCCAAACTCCACCTCTCGACTAGGCGGCAATCCAGGTAACTCCTTGATAAGTATTTATTTTGGTTATGTTTTTAGTCCTTATTTTGATCGAATATATTGTTTGAAGGACTTAATTGGGATGTTTTTATGTTGTTCTCGTGCAGGTTACGTAATGCTGAAAATAAGTTGGAATGCTGCAGAAAATACTGGAGTCGTGGGCAGATTCATGGGCATGAACCAGGGCATGAATGTTGACTGGGCGCCACGTCAGCACCTTCTAGAAGATGATGTCAGCAACTCAGATAACTTATCAGTCCACTTATCAAGATAGCTTATCATCCGATTTTTATTTTAAATTTCAAAACTTGGATATTTATCTTATGTAATTTTATTTAAATTTAGGATTTATCATCTTAGGTTTTTAGGGTTTTCAACTACTATAAATACCCCACTTTGGGGGTGAATTAAATCATCAATCATTCCATTGTTCTCTTCTTCATTGAGATTAATAAGAGTTCTCCATTTTTTTTCACTTTATTTTTCTCCATTTTTTTCTTTGTTTAATTAAGTATAGTTTTTTCACCAACCATGCTTAACTAAATTCCCTTTAGCCAAAAGCAACGCCAAACCCGACAAACCTCGTGAGATTAGGAAAATACTTCAATCCTTCAACAACTCCTTTTTAGATTCTCTGTAAAATTGATTAGGCAATCGGCCTAATCTTTAGGCATCGCAATTGTTTCATTCCGAGAGCGCGCATCGGGTTGAAGTGGTTCAGATCCATCGTTGGGGACGAGGAAAAGCTTGTAGCCAATTCAACTCCCTAAGAACAAACTTAGTGGCGGTCCACTAAGGGGAATCAAAATTAGAAACGATTCTCATCGAGACGATTATCCGAGCATGGGCTTCTCCAGCACTAACTCAGATTTGAGTTAGCATCGATTGCCGTAGCTAATTCACTAAAGTTTGACTTCAAGGATTGCCCTGGGAGTCGAATTTACCAACGAGAAGTAAGTTACAAGGGTTGGGCCTTGTAGACTGTAACCTGCAGGAAAGTCGAAGAAAAATCAACTTCAGTGATCGAAGATGTCGTGGCAAAGCGTGGCTTGAGGCTATTTCAATCTATAATTCATTTTCAATATTTATTTTTACGTTCTTATTATTTTTCTCATTCAAATCACTTCTCTAAAATCCCCCCTTTATTTTCTACAGGTTATTTGTCTAAATCAGAATGAAAGGTGTTAGAGTTCATATTCCCTGCGGATCGACTCTTACTCTCGCTATATTATTTTAAATCTTATTTATTTGAGTTTAAGGTTTTATTTTTGACACTATACGACGCGTGTCAAAATTGGCGCCGTTGCCGGGGAATACGACAAAGTACTAATATCGTTTTATTTGATTTATGACCAGGAACAATCCGGGAGAACAAATTGAACTCATCCCGGAAATTGAAGCACTAGCCCGAAAGTTGAACGCAAAAACACTTCGGGAAAAGAAAAACAAAAGACGCCAGCAGAGATTCAAACGCGATCTAGAAATCACATCCGAAGCAGAATCGAATTACGAGCCCAATCCGATGGGAGACGAAAATCAAACCATTCGCCAACTAAATGCGGCGCCCGATGGACAACAACCTATGTGTATAACCTTCCCGAATGGCGAAACCCCGTTCATGCTAAAAACGGGTTTAATCCACCTCCTACCTACCTTTCACGGCTTGCCAAAAGAAAATCCTCACAAACATTTGAAGGAATTTCACATGGTTCGTCTAAGCACAAAGTCACAGGGAGTATCCGATGACCAAATCAAACTTAGAGCTTTCCCATTTTCCTTAGCCGATATAGCGAAAGATTGGTTATTTGATTTACCCCCTAATTCTGTTACAACATGGACTGACATGGCTAAACTTTTTCTTGACAGGTTCTTCCCTGCAGCGAAAGCAAACGAAATCAGGCGCATCATCCTGAGCATTCAACAAAAAGAAGTTGAATCTTTGTATAAATACTGGAAGAGGTTTAAAAAGTTGTGTGCAAATTGTCCACAACATGGATTGTCGGAACAAACCCTCCTCCAGTATTTTTATGAAGGATTGACGCCTATGGATATGAAAGTGATAGATGCAGCAAGTGGTGGAGCTCTAGTCAACATGACACCAACAGCGGCTAAAACACTAATATCAACCATGGCCGCCAACTCGCAAAGATTCAATCAATCTAGCGAACCATCTCGAAGGGTTCGCGAGGTAAGTACAGTTTCATTGGAAAATAAGATTGACAAATTAGCTGAAATAGTACAAACTCTTGTTGCAGATAAAAGGAAAATAGCTAGACTTTGTGGAATCTGTACTAGTCTAGAACATCCGTCAGACTGTTGTCCGATGATTCAGGAAGATGCTATTGCTCAAGCCAATGTCATAGGAAATGCACATAATCAGGGATGGAGAAACCAGTCAAATTTCAGTTACGCGCAAAACCAGAGGCCAAATCAAGCTTATCAACCAACTACACCACAACAATATCAACCGCAGAAGCCATCATTGGAGTCAATTGTTGAAAAGATAGCGCTAGCCCAAGAAAAATTTCAACTAAAGACCGAAGCTCACTTTGAAGCAATTGACAAACAAATAAGTCAACTGACGTTAGCGGTAAGCCGCTTAGAATCCAAAGGGAAATTACCTTCTCAAACGAAGCCTAATCCAAGAGAGAATGTGAACGCCATCACTCTACGAAGCGGTACAATCATCGAACCTAAAGCTAAAGAAGATGGCGTACAGAAAGAAGAAAAAAAGCAATCACCCCTACTAGAAAAGGTATGCCTGATCCAACCCCTGTACCTTCTCCCTACGCTACACCACCACCCTTCCCGTCAAGATTAATGAAAAGAGACAAACAAGCAGAAGAAAAGGAGATCCTAGATGTGTTTCAAAAAGTGGAAATCAATATCCCACTCCTTGACGTAATCCGAAAAATCCCAAGGTATGCTAAATTTTTGAAAGATTTATGTACTAACAAATGTCGTCTTATAGGAGTTGAAAAAATTAATCTAGGAGAACACGTATCGGCAGTTTTTCAGCGAAGGTTACCGCCGAAATTGAAGGACCAAGATATGTTCGTCATTCCCTGCAAAATCGGTAAAGTGGGTATTAAACGAGCAATGTGTGACTTAGGGGCCTCTATTAATGTTATGCCTCTTTCATTTTATAACTCACTTTCTGCTGAGCCTTTGAAGGATACGAAGGTAACCATACAGTTGGCGGACAGATCCATAATTTACCCGGAAGGATTACTAGAGAATGTCCTGGTAAAGGTAAAAGATTTAATCTTTCCGGCAGATTTCTATGTCATAGACATGGAAAACGATCGGACTAATAATTCTTCTGAAATCCTCCTTGGTCGTCCATTTTTAAGTACTGCAAATACGAAAATCGATGTGAGAAGCGGGATCCTTACAATGGAGTTCGATGGCGAGGTGGTAAAATTTGATGTTTACAAAGCGATACGACATCCTGATAATGTTGCTAGTATAAATTTTATAGATGTTATTGAGCCCGCCGTTGAAGAATTTATAGAATCTAAATCTGTTGATGATTCGTGCAGGGATTTGAAGGATCACGACAAAGGAATTAAGGAGTTGAAAAATGTTTCTTTTGTTCATTCTGATTTACGCCTAACTCCATCAAAATCTAAAATGTTTTCCTTCATTTTGCAGGGATTGAATTTGGAATTAAAATTACTTCCCGATAAATTGAAGAGTGAAAGAAAAATTTTTCCAGTAAAAAAACCCCATAATCGCAAAATTTCTCGTAGGGAAATACTCAGTTGGATAAAGCGCAAGAACTGGAAGAAGTATTTGTCGCAATGCCTGTAATTTGAACTAGGTCGTTGAGCTAATGACGATAAACAAGCGCTGGATGGGAGGCAACCCGTTTCATTTATTTCTTGATTTTGATTTTTTCAGTTTCAAATTTATTCTTATTTTCTTTATTATTTTTAAAACCCACGTCTACTTTTCATTTATCTTTTCTTTTTAGCATTTTTTTTATTTACTTCCTCATAATAATATAGTTATTATTACTAATTTAAATTTATTATATATTATTTATATTATCTGTTTAGATTTGCGTAAGTTAAATATATATATATATATATATTATCTTATTTTTTAATTTAACATTTGGTGGTTTATCTGCATTATCTTAAATTATTATTTATTTTAGATTTTAAATCATAATCTATATATATATATATCTTTTAAATTATTAATTTATATCTATATATCTTTTTAATATATATATATATATATCTTTATCAACTATATCTAAAATTTTAAAATAAAATTATCATTTTGCAAAAAAAAATTTAATCCTTTTATTTCAAAAAAAAAATACTAACATAATTTTCCCCTAGCTTTTTCTTTAGTTTGCAGCCGTCACTTTCTCTTCTTCCCCACCTTCACCATTCTAAAGCCATGCCTCGCACTCGAGACCAGCCTCGTCCGCCGCGCCTCATCACCTCTGCACCAACCAGCCACCATCATTAGGGGAGTTTCCTCATCCTCTCTTTCTACTTTTAAATTATCATTTTGGGACAAAATGCATTAAGTGAGGGGGAGGGAGATATGCTTATCAAATTTTTATCTTGCTTATCTGTTTTGGTTGTTCGCTTGAAATCTTGATTTTATTAATTTACAGTTCTTCGTTTAATCCTTAATTTCGCATTGTCTCACTGTTTTCACATGGTTCTGTATCTATCTTGTTAGAAAATTCTAGGTTGCATGGTAGATTTTTGGCATGATTAATTTTTGATTAAAATCTTTTATACGACATTTTCTTTCTCTATTAATTCACATGATGCTTACCTAAGTACACAAGACATATTTGTGAGTTTTTGAGCCTAATGAGCATGTATGATATTTGCTCTTTGTTTCCTTGAGTGTGCCTAGCTAAATTAGTTGCATTCTAGAACTTGTTTTTAAATTCTTTTTGAGATTACGTTGATTGATTATGATGCTTAAATATGATAGAGGCACTAGGTTTTAACCATTTATCTTCCCAAATAAATTGCCTACCCTTTAATTAATTTCCCCTAGTGAACCAATTTTTGAGCATTGGCCTTTTTTTTCTTGATCGCCACATTTTTAAGCCTAATCCGTTTTTTTCTAAATTCCATTACTTTTGTCCCCTTTTTCAAGACAAAAAATCGTCTTAAAAAAACATATTCGAATAAGTGCAATGCAGCAGCAGAAAATTTACTGTGCAGAAAAAAAATTTGTGCAGAATTGTTCGAATATACTGTGCAGGACTGTTTGAATATGCAGTGCAGAAAAAAAAGAAGTGCAGGAAATTGTTCGAATCTGCAGAAAAAAAAATAGAAAAAAATAGTGCAGTTCGGAAAAAAAAATACACTGCAAAACAGTTTCAGTTCGAATGAAAAAAACAATTTCGAATATAATTTTTTGGGATGAATTTTTTGTCTTGAATTTTAACCCTTATTTTCAGCCTTTATCCTACCCTTACCTTAGCCCCATTACAACCCTTCTTTAAGACATCTTGATTTTTACATCATATTCATGTTAGTAGTGAAGATTAGATTTAAACACAAGCTTATGGTTATGCTCTAATTAGCTTTGGCTCGAGTGATTCTTCTCTACCCTTAAAACACTTTGAGTGACATGAGCGATTCCTTGTGAGGGTACTTGGTTTGCATCATTGATGTTAGTAGGGTTTTAGAATGTCGTTTTTGCTTTAAATTCTTAATCATTGCCATTTATCTATTTTTGCTCCTTAGTTTTCTTTCATATTTAGATGCTTGATCATATTGAAACCTTTGAGACTTCGTGAAATTACGGATGGAAACTTGAACTTAAGTTTGTTTAATTTTTGAGATACTTGAGGACAAGCATCGGATAAGTGAGGGGGAATTTGGTAAGTATTTATTTTGGATATGTTTTTAGTCCTTATTTTGATCGAATATATGTTTGAAGGACTTAATTGGGCTGTTTTTATGTTGTTCTCGTGCAGGTTACGTAATGCTGAAAATAAGTTGGAATGCTGCAGAAAATACTAGAGTCGTGGGCAGATTCATGGGCATGAACCAGGGCATGAATGCTGACTGGTGCCACGTCAGCACCTTCTAGAAGATGACGTCAGCAACTCAGATAACTTATCAGTCCACTTATCAAGATAGCTTATCATCCGATTTTTATTTTAAATTTCAAAACTTGGATATTTATCTTATGTAATTTTATTTAAATTTAGGATTTATCATCTTAGGTTTTTAGGGTTTTCAACTACTATAAATACACCACTTTGGGGGTGAATTAAATCATCAATCATTCCATTGTTCTCTTCTTCATTGAGATTAATAAGAGTTCTCCATTTTTTTCCACTTTATTTTTCTCCATTTTTTTCTTTGTTTAATTAAGTATGGTTTCACCAACCATGCTTAACTAAATTCCCTTTAGCCAAAAGCAACGCCAAACCCGACAAACCTCGTGAGATTAGGAAAATACTTCAATCCTTCAACAACTCCTTTTTAGATTCTCTGTAAAATTGATTAGGCAATCGGCCTAATCTTTAGGCATCACAATTGTTTCATTCTGAGAGCGCGCATCGGGTTGAAGTGGTTCAGATCCATCGTTGGGGACGAGGAAAAGCTTGTAGCCAATTCAACTCCCTAAGAACAAACTTAGTGGCGGTCCACTAAGGGGAATCAAAATCGGAAACGATTCTCATCGAGACGATTATCCGAGCATGGGCTTCTCCAGCACTAACTCAGATTTGAGTTAGCATCGATTGCCGTAGCTAATTCACTAAAGTTTGACTTCAAGGATTGCCCTGGGAGTCGAATTTACCAACGAGAAGTAAGTTACAAGGGTTGGGCCTTGTAGACTATAACATGCAGGAAAGTCGAAGAAAAATCAACTTCAGTGATCGAAGATGTCGTGGCAAAGCGTGGCTTGAGGCTATTTCAATCTATAATTCATTTTCAATATTTATTTCTACGTTCTTATTATTTTTCTCATTCAAATCACTTCTCTAAAATCCCCCTTTATTTTCTACAGGTTATTGGTCTAAATCAGAACGAAAGGTGTTAGAGTTCCTATTCCCTGCGGATCGACCCTTACTCTCGCTATATTATTTTAAATCTTATTTATTTGAGTTTAAGGTTTTATTTTTGACACTATACGACGCGTGTCACTCCTCCGGAAACACTCCAGGAAACTCTCGCACAGTTCTGATATCCTGAACGCGCACCTCCTTCGAACTTGGATTCATAACAAAGGCTAAGTAAGCCTCACAGCCTTGCCTCCGCATTCGGCTTGCTTCCAACGTAGACACCACATTGGCAAGTAACTTCACATTCTCACCAACCACCACTACTTCGTAATCATCTGCCAGTTTCAACGAAACTCGCTCGTTCTCAAAATCCACCACAGCTCGATGTTCGACAAGCCAATCCATACCAGGGATTACATCAAAACCATATAAGGGAAATTCCATGAGATCAACAAGGAAAACATGGTTTTGCACTTTCAAGGGACATCTTCTATACAACTTCTGTGTTACGACTGTCTCACCAAAGGAACTAGTCACACGCATACCAACATCCAAAGACTCAATAGATAAACCAAGCAATTGAGCATGTTCACGCAATATGTATGAGTGTGTAGATCCATAATCAATCAAGGAAAGTAATGAAAGGATTGCAAAGTAAAGGTACCTGCGATCACATCCGTATCATTCCTCCCCTCACGCTGAACATACACTCGAGCCTGGCGACCACCCTCAGGTTGAACAGCCACCACATGCGCCACATTCCTCCCACCATCATCTCTGCGCTGAAAGTTACCACGGTCGCGCCCACGACCTCTCTGTGGTGCAACTACCCCAGGAGCGCGTCCCTGACCACCACCGACCAACAAAGGACACTCCCTCCTCATGTGATCTGCCGAACCACAATTCCAGCATGAATTACCTGTCACAGCAACATGAGCCTGAACTTCTCTCGCCGCTCGAGGACAATCTCGCCTGAAATGGCCACGAGATCCACACGTCCAACACGTGTTCTGATTAGCCCTCATCCTATCTCCCTGAACAGGCGCACCATCTCCTCCATTACCACGCCTAGCAGAAGACTTATACCTCTTATCCCGTCCTCTCTTGTTCCGTCCACCACCAGAACTATAATCAGCAGCTCTTTTGCCCGAGCTAGAACTAACGCCTCTGGAAGACAAATCCAAGTTCTGCTTGATGTCTTTTGCTCTACTCACAAGCACATCAAAATCTGTATACTCAGCAGCAAGCATAAAAGTCTTCACGTCTGTCACCAAACCATAACGAAAACGTTCACACCTCTCCCGCTCATTAGGGATTAGCTCAGGTGCGTACGGACTAAGGCGGACAAACTAGATCTCATACTCAGCCACCGTCATGCTTCCTTGCACAAGAGACATAAATTCTCTTTTCTTCTCATCTAGGTATCGCACACCCAGATACTTCCGCTTAAACGCATTCAAGAAGAACGTCCAAGTCACATCATTGTCCTCCATTCCAGATATAGTGGTCGCCCACCACGTATAAGCATCATCATGCAGCAGTGACACCACACAACCCAACTTCTGCACATTGTTGCAGTTCATTTGCCCCAAAATCCTCTTGGTGTTTTCCAACCAAGACTCAGACCCTTCAGGAGATAAACCTCTGAACTCACTCCCTCCCAGACTGCGAAGACGTTCCAAAGGCAGTCTCACATTAGCATCACCCTGATGCGCAACTCCTTGAGCTCCAGCTACTGCTTCCTGAAAGGCTCCCGCAATAGCCTGAATCAACACCTTCATGTCAGGAGCAGCTTGCCCCTGCACACCTTCAGGTCCAGCGACCCCAGCACCAGCACCAACACCAGCATTTTCACCTCCAGTACCACCACCGCCGGGTGGTCCACCACCAGGGGGAGGAGGTAAATCCACAACATTCTCAGCATTCTCCTCATTTTCATTCTGAGTCATAGCTCTCGTATTCATTCTCATCTCTCTATGTGACCCCATTTACAAGAAAACAATGCACTGACACAAATGCAATAAACATAATTAGGCTACACAAGGTAAGTAATCCAAGTACTCAAGCTCTTTTTCGAAAACAATTCCTTTCATTAGTTTTGATATGGCAATGGGATCCCCTAACACATTCTATCATAACATATCATCACAATTGAGACCATGCATCACTATTCATACAACATTCCTTCACCCAAAAGGCGTATCATGCAAATACACATACATCATCCACATAACAAATCCCAAATATACGAGAACTAAGCTCTGATACCACCAAATGTAACCCCTTAGCCCGACCTAGACGGTTGACCCAAACTACGAAGATTACACGGGGAAAACAAAAGTCAACCCGAAAGTCAACCTTGATTAACGACCCTTTTTTTCTTTTTTTAATCTTGTCTAGATACATGTTAACCTTAAGTGAGTACTCATGAAGCATATGAGAAAAAGCCACAGCGATCGGATTTCAGAAAGGGACTCAATTGCACAATATACAAATTTTAGGGACCAAAACGTAATTTCTGAAAATTAGAAGGTCTTTACTGATTTCTAAGTTACCAATATGAAATAAGTTACAATTCATGATTCTCAGCCAAAATTCAACTTAATTGGACATCTCAAACTCAAGCAATTGCAACATCAACATTTGGGACTAAAATGTAAAGCTTGCAAACTTCAGCACCATTCAATCAGTGCCCAACGGTCACTTGTTTCGAAATGTTCACCTGATTATTGGAACGAGGACCGAAACAACATTGACCATTCTGAAACGCGGGTTGGTTCCGAGACTGGTTCCGAAACAAGGCCTTCACGTAGCCAAAACGTTTCGGAACGCCCCTTAGCGTTACGAAACACGAAGGCCATTTCAGGCCCCCGTTTTGAAACACTAAAGGGTGTTTCGATACGGTCTGCCCAGAATCCGCAGATTTTGCTGGTTTTTCATGCATAAATCCATTCAAACATGACCTATGGACTCTCTAATCATGTCAACAAAGCATTATACATAAATGGCACATGTTTGGAACTCCTAAACATATTCATAGCATCAAACATGATAAATTCATATTACTAGAGGCATGCTTCCTAATATCCAAAACCAATTAAGCAAACAAACTTCAAAACAAGCATTTAAAGGTCATTTACAAATTCAAACCATCAAGGGCTACATGCCACAACCTAGGGAGTTCAACACATCTCCCAAAACACGTCTTAGGTTCCCATTGCCAAATTACCAAAACAAATAGTGTATGAAAACATCACCATACATGAGCTTGGTTTCCCTTAGACACTCTTAGCTTCCTTGTTGCCCTTAAACACTTCAATTATCTGTGTTATTGGTAAAAGAGAGCGTAAGCACAAATGCTTAGTGAGGCATGCTCTAAATAAAACCAATACTACAATGCATCTTTAGAAAACACTTTCAACAAATCTTTTAAACACATGCTCATCTCTTTTCATGCAACCTTGCATACTTTACAAGCATCTCATGCTTCATTACATTCAAATACATTATATTGGCTTTCAAGTGATAGTTCATAACCATAGACAACACAAAACACAATCGAATATGCGGATTACAAGCGTTGTCCCACACGCTTCATACACACTATCGGACTACACAAGGTGGAGTTTATCGGTACAATCACAACCCCTCAACACCCATGATGGAGTTTAACGGTACAATCACAACCCCTCAACATCACTCATTGGTAGTTGTATAATTCCTCTAACGAGAGTAAGGGACACACAACACAAGATCCACATACGGAATTTCAACCACCGTTGTGATCTTACCTCACTCGTTAGGATACTTGGATGGAGTTTACGGTACAATCACAACCCCTCCACATCCAAGGCGACTTTACTTACGGTACACCCAATCCTATAGCCGACTAACTATATCCGATTCAAGTACTTTAAAACCATTTCATCACTTGCCAATATACATCAAATACCATCAACAATTCATTGTTTTAAAACATAAATCAAAGCCATTAAACATCATGCATCTCCATGCATCATCACCAAATTAATATCATGCCAAAACAAGGATCTCTTACCTTGAGCATCCTTCAATACATGGCTTTCAAAACCAGCATTAACCATGCTAAAACATGCTTTCAAAACAGTAAATAAACATGCAATTTATAACAAATGCATCAAACCACACCTTAGCACATCCGAGGGAGTTTTTCCGAAAACTTACTCTTGAGCTTAGCTAAGTTGTTTAGACTTAAACTAAGCTCCCAAAACCTCAAATAATCATTTCAAAGCTGGAAAACCATCTCCACTCACCAATTACGTTTCACTTTCTTGCCGAAACGCCAATTAAGCCTCCAAATCAACTCCAAAGGTGTCCGAAGATGTCTCCCATGTTTTAGACACATCAAAGCAGAGGATTAATGCATCATCATGCATTGAAATCTTCAGCCAACACACCTAAACTTGCTGCTCATCCTAAAACCAACATTTCGGCTACCAAAGACAACCAAAATCACCTCCAAACTCCTCCAAAACTTTACCCAGCCAAGATCCATCACTTCTAATCATTTCTAAACATCAATTAACATCCAAAATAAACCTAAACTCGTCCTTATACCTCCAGCTATAACAGAACACCAAGATCACCCCAAAAACCACCATTTTCACAAGCAAAAACTTAGGAAACACAACCTATTCGGGATTGCATTGATTAAACCTCATTTCAAACATCATTTAATATCCAATATACATTAAAGAACCACCTCAAAACAGAGCCCAATCAATCTCAACGAAATTCTTCAAGATCTCTTCCAAAATCTTGAGTTTTAAGCAAAAATCAAATCTCTAACATTAAAGTCATTTATAAAACTTAAATTAAGGATTGAAAACTTGGGAATTTCAGTAAAGAACTGAGTATTTAGAGGAGAAGAACAATCTTACCTCTAAATGGTGATTCCTCCTTGATTTGGGCAAAATTCCATGAAAAATCAATGTGGAAATCAAAATGTTTTGTTGCTAGATTGATTATGAAACAATGAGTGATGGAAATCTCATCAAATTAGGTGAAGATCAAAGTGATTTGTGCTGGAGAAAATGTGTTTGGATGATGGGATTTTGAGAGAAAAATGAATGAGAGAAAATTAGGAAAAGGTAGTTATGAGAATCTAAAAGTAGTTTCCATCTTTATTTCATTTAATTAAAACATTAATTAAATCACTCAAATTAAGGAAAAATATGGAGAAAACATTTTGGGTAATTAGCTCCTTAAAGATTCAAAGTTTCAATCCTTTACAAAACAATCACCACTAAACTTTTCAAAAATCGCATTTTGGTCACTACACCGAAATGTAGTATTCCCGAACCTCATTTTGTAAAATTGATTTCACCACTCTTATATATATATATATATATTAAAAGAGGACTTTTAGATATTTTTCTATAATTTAAAGCATCCCGAACTAGGCTTTACCTAAAACCTCCTTTTATATTCGAACTGTTTCTCAAAACGGTTCAACCAAACCCTAAACTTCTAAGCCCAAAATTGGGGGGTTACATTGATTCATCCAGAATTAGAGAAAGAGTTCTTAATTTACAGTGATGCATCGTATGTAGGTTTAGGTTGTGTGCTTATGCAAGAGGGAAAAGTTGTAGCTTACGCTTCGAGACAATTGAAGGTTCACGAGATAAATTACCTCACTCACGAGATAGAGTTAGTTGCGGTAGTGTTAGCTTTGAAGATTTGGAGACACCACCTTTACGGTGAGAAATGCACAGTCTACAGTCTACACTGACCAGAAGAGTTTGAAATACTTGATGACTCAGAGGGAGTTGAACCTTAGACAACGTAGGTGGCTAAAGCTTCTTAAGGACTATGACCTCACGATAGAGCACCATCCGGGTAAAGAAAACGTAGTGGCCGATGCTTTGAGTAGAAAAATGGCAGTTGAGTTGTGAGCTATGTTTGCGTTGAGTGTGTCGAAGGATGGCGATTTGATAGCCGAGCTACAGGTGAAACCTTCGTTAGTTCAGTTGATTCGAGAGAAATAGTTGCAAGACGAATCTTTGGCACCTCACGTGCAAGATATAGCCAAGGGTAGACCCACACATTTTTGCTTTGGTGAGAATGGGATCTTATGTTTTAAGAGTAGGGTAGTTTTTCCAGAAGATGCCGAGTTGAGGCGTACTATTCTGAATGAAGCTTATAACAATCCTTTTGCTATGCATCCGGGTAGCACGAAGATGTACCATGGGTTGAAAGGTGAGTATTACTGGATTGGGTTAAAGAGTGATGTGGCCGAGTTTGTGAGTAAGTGAATGGTTTGTCAGCGAGTTAAGGCCGAGCATTAGTTTCCTTCAGGTTTGTTATAGCCATTGAAGATTCCAGAATAGAAGTGGGAACATATTACTATAGATTGTGTCAGTTTTACCGTTGACTCCTTTGAAGAAGAATTCAGTATGGGTAATAGTCGGCAGATTCACTAAGTGTGCCCATTTCATACCTATTCATACTACCTACACCTTAGACAAGTTGGCCGATTTGTACATCAATAAGATAGTGAGATTGCATGGTATACCGAAATCAGTTGTGTCAGACCGAGATCCGAGGTTTACAACTAGATTTTGGGAGTGGTTGAATCGTCGTGCCTTGGGAACTTGGTTGAACTTCAGTACTTCGTATCACCCATAGTCATATGGTCAGTCAGAGAGAGTTATTCAGGTGTTAGAAGACATGTTGAGGTGTTGCATCATCGATTTTCAGGGTTCGTGGGAAAAACATCTATTGCTAGTAGAGTTTGCGTACAATAACAGTTGTCAGGCTAGTATTCAGATGGCACCGTATGAAGCTCTATATGGTAGGAAATGTAGAACACCGTATGAAGTTGTACCTATGCCAGACTTGCTTAAGGGCACTACCAAGAAGGTAAAGTTGATTTGTGATCTCTTGAAGTTAGCTTCAGATAGATAGAAATCGTATGCCGATTTGAAGAGAGAAGAGATAGAGTATGTTGTTGGTGATAAAGTGTTCTTGAAGGTTTCCCCGTGGAAAAAGGTAACGAGGTTTGGTAAAAAGGGGAAGTTAAGTCCGATATTCATTGGTCCTTACGAGGTATGGAGAGGTTTGGTCCTATTGCATATAGATTGAGATTGCCACCCGATCTTGAGAAGATTCATGACGTGTTCCACGTTTTGATGCTCTGAAAGTATAGATCAGATTCGTCTCATGTTATGCCAGTGGAAGAGGTTGAATTGAATCCGGATTTGTCGTATGATGAAGAACCAGTTGAGATTCTTGCTACGGATAGTAAGGTTTTGCGTGGGAGGACTATCGAGTTAGTCAAGGTTTTGTGGAGAAACCGAGGTATGGAAGAAGCCACTTGGGAGAGGAAGGATGACATGGAGAAACAGTTTCCGTATCTCTTCCCATCAGGTAAATTTCGAGGACGAAATTCCTTAAGTAAGGGAGAGTTGTAACGCCCGTGTTTGGGACCCGGGAGATATTTGAGTTTGGTTAAGCCGGTTCGAGTTAAGCTAATTTGGGGAAAACCGTTTAAATAATCGAATTTTAAAGCTTTTGAAGAAAAGGGAATATTTAAAAGCGGTTTTTGGTAAAATGGTGACAAGTAGGTTTTTGGAGATAGATTTTAAATTAGAATAAAATATTATATTTCAAAATTTCTATTCTCTTCTTCCTCCCCAAAAACCAATTTCACGTTACTTTTCTTCTCTCCTTCAAACCTCCACCATTTTTGAGGATTCATCAAGAAGTAGCGGATAAGGATTTGGGTTCTTCGGACGCTACACCAGGAGTTGAGGAAGCTTGAAGGAGGACCGCTAGCTTGTTTTGGTATTGAGCTGGTGAGTGGTATTGTTTTGAAGCTTTAAAACGTTTCAAAGAGATTTTCTTGGGGTTTTGGTGGAGCCTTAAAGGCCAACCTAAACACACGTGTAAGCTTGTCCAATTTTGCCTTGTTTCGTTGGTTGATGGTGTATGTGTTTATACGTGTTGTTGTGTGAAATGTGGATTGCTCTTACCTCCTTTTTATGATTGTTATGTTGTCCTAGTTGTTGTCAAAGCCTCACGTGTTGGTTAGTGGAAAGTGTGTTGTTGAATACGGTGATGTGTAGTCCCACCAGAAGTGACTAGCAGATGAGTACGGTGATGCGTAGTCCCATCGGAAACATGCTAGTTGTTGTGGATGGTGACATGTAGTCCCACCCGGAACGGTTGTGCTTGTGCATACCATGGTTTAGTTATTCCTTCAGTTTATCGCATTTCCTTCTAAATGGTTTTGTCTTTAAACTAATACATGTTTTGAACTGCATTGTTGTTGTTGTGACTGTAAGCTCCGCTCACTAAGCTTTTAGCTTACGATCTCTTTTCCAACAATGCAGATCATTAATGGCTTCGGGAGGCAAGCGGGGCAAAGGAGGAATCTTGGAGTTCATTTGCTAGCTCAAGTATGGTTTTGCATGGTTGTAATAATACTTAGGCAATGGGAATGGTAGACTTTGTGTTGGGAGTTGGTGTCTAAACTCCCATGTTATTGTTATTATTGTTAACATGTTTAAAATGTTGAAGCATGCCTTTATGTGGCTTTTGACCTCTTTGTGAATGTTAAGCATGTTTGGTTGTTTTGTGTTAAATCTTGCTTCGTTGATTTTAGCCTCGTTGAATGTTTGACTTGCTTTATATTAGTTTTCTTGCTTACCTTGAGTTGCATGTATGTTTAGAAGTTGGTCAATTGCTTGCTTAGGGAGTTTAAGTTAGTCTCCTTGTGCTTAAATCTGCAAATTCTTGTCTTTCTGTGCAAGGCGTATCGATACGCTCAAGGGCAGTTTCGATACAGTCCCTTGTTTTAAGCCTATCGTACTGATACGTGGGGGCGTATCGATACCCGCGTTGCCCTCTGGAAATCTGAGCATTTGACGAGAAATTGGGGTATTGGTTCGGGCCTTAGGCGTATCGATACGGTCCTGGAGTTGACTTTGGGAAACTGGACCGTTAAAGGCGTATCGATACAAGCCTTGGTGGGTATTAATACGACCTCTCAAAGTTGACTTTGGGGGAGTTTGGCTGTTGAAGGCGTATCTATACGGCCTAAAGTAAAATGCCTAAAAGTTGTCTTTTAATGACCTTGATGCTCAGTTCATAACCGTGTTTGCTTTTCCACTGTTTGCTTTCTCACATAGGTTCAAATAAAGTATTTAGAAAAGATTAAAAGAATATATATATATATATATATATATATATATATATATATATATATATATATATATATATATATATATATATATGGTTGCTAATCGGAGTGAGGCCTTAACGAGTTTCGCTTCAGTTTTCCCCGTGTGACCCGTTCGGTTCGGTCTGGTGGCTAGGCCGAGACGAGGGGGTTACACATCCTATGGTTGCTATCAACACATAAGTCACACAAGGCATTTACCGGCTTCTTAAGTTTTATGCTCGAGTATAAGGCGATTTCTCAGTTTTACAACTCATTTCAGGCCATTAAGGGACTATTTGATCGAACGATATAATTTTGCAACCTTCTGGGCAAAAATCAACATTTTTTGGCAGATTGTCCAAAGGGTACCGATATTCAACTACGTGTACTGATACGTCTCTCTAGGTATCGACACCCACCCTATGCGTACCGATACTCGGCTCTTAGGGAAAGGGTTGACCATCAACCCCGTACCGATACACAGGAGCTGTGTACCGATACCCATTCTATACCGATATGCTCCCAAGCGTACTGGTACAAAATTTCGCTACTAGAATTTGTTGGAACATGGGCGGTACCGATACGGGTCGAGCTCGTACCTATACCCCTTTAAATTTTGCTAGTGTTCATCAATTAGAATGCAATGTACCGGTACACGGGAGCGTGTACCGGTACCGAATCCCATAAATGGCTTCCAAGGCTCGGGAAATCACTTCCCAAGCCCCCAAAATATACACCACAACCCTTTAACTTAATCCTACATCTTATGGAAGTTATTTAGGGTGGTTTACTACCATTTTAGGTGTTATTAACACAAAATCCGAGTTTCACCATTAACACCCATATTCAAGCATTTAACACCGATGAAAAAATTGAATCAAGCATACAAGGCATCACCCTTAGGATGTGCATGAAACAAAAGGAGTTGGAAGTGTACTAACCTTACTCCTACAACCGAGGATGAAGCTCCTAGCCTAAGCTTCAAGCTTTCTTTTTCCCTTGCTGCTTGGAAGAATTTCCAACTTTCACTACAAGAAAACGTTGTAAAACAAGTTACAACATTGCTGAAAAATTAAGATATGCTAAAGAAAGAATTCTAAAACAAGAAATTGAGTTGAATCCTTCATTCCCGCTCTTTCTATTTAACACCCACCAAAACTAATATTTTTCTTTCCTCCACCAAAACCTTCCATTCTCACCTCAAAAGATATATCACATGATGTAGATTACACTATTATCAACCACCAATCCAAAATTCTCATTTGAAAAGACAAAGATTTCACCTTTGTCTTTAGGCTCATAGGGAAAATGGGGAAGAGAAAGTGATGGAGAGGGTGAAGGGGACAAAGATGATATCACCATCCTCCAAAACTGGAGACCAATTAAGTTTACCCCCTCTTTCCTATTCAAAAATGGTGATTTACCCTTTTACCCTCTCACCATATTCCCAATCCACATGGTGACCCAAAGCCTAAGTCCAACACTAGATGAAAGCATAACAAGGCCCTCATGAGCACCAAACGGGCCCCGACTTTTGGCCCAAAACACAACGTCAACCTTTTGGGTGAACTGACCCACAGATTCTGAAATCCGGGTCGTTACAACTCTCCGCTCCTTAAAGAAAATTAATTCTCGATATTTACCTGATGAAAATAGTTGCGGATAAAGAAATCTCATGTCCTCCTCAACTTCCCACATGGCTTTCTCAACCCCGTGGTTCCTCCATAACATCTTTACCAAAGGTATGCACTTGTTGTGAAGTTCTTTAACTCCCCTATCAAGGACCCTTATTAAGTCTTCCTTATAGGCCAAGTCAGTGTTGATCTCAATCTCTTTAAGCGGGATAACATGCGATGGATCAGAACGATAACATATTAATATAGACACATGGAACACATTTATGAATGTGTGTCATCTCCAAGGGCAAAGCTAAACGGTACGTCATGCGTCCAACCCTCTCTATCACCTCATAAGGTCAAATAAACCTCGGGCTCAACTTTCCCTTCCACCCAAAGCGAATAACTCCTTTCCATGGGGACACCTTGAGGAACACCTTGTCACCAACGTTATATTCGATGTCTCTACACCTCTGATCTATGCATGCTTTCTTACTGTTAAAGGCAGATTGCAATATTTCCTTGATGATCTGAACCTTTTCTTCAGTTTGCTTGATCAAATCGGATCCCACGACCCTCTTCTCATTGAGCTCCATCCAACACATCGGTGTTCTACACTTGCGCCTATACAAGGTCTCAAAGGGGGCCATCTTGATACTTGATTGAAAACTGTTGTTGTAGGCAAACTCAACTAGTGGAAGATGCTCCTCCCAACTACCCTCAAAATCAATGATACAAAACTAAGCATATCTTCCAAAATCTTTATGACTCTCTCAGACTGACCATCAGTCTGAGGATGAAAAGCGGTGCTGAAATGCAACTTGGTATCTGTTAAGTATGTAAAAGTACTATTATTTCACCCTTTTTCTATGACAATTATTGCTAAATCTACACCCATCCGAATCATATTGTAGCCCTCCATGCATCAATCACATTGAGTTCATCTTTATCATGCTTGACCCTTATATTTTGTTTATTTGATGAAAAAGATGCTACTTATGTGCATGTTTGGTGCGTATGCAGATTTTGTTAGTCACTACTCGGGCAAGCAATTCCACGGCAGTAAAGGAAAGAAAGGAGTGGTGCAGAATCATCTCTCGACGATCAAGATCAAGCTAGCCGTGGATGTCATTTTCTACTGAAGGAAGCTCAACTATGAGATAGAGCCTTGCTGAGTAGAAAAAAAACAGACAAAACATTGCTGAGGCAATAGCCAAGCCACTACCACGGCAATGACCTGACACACTCGACAATGGAGAAAATATGAAAAGTGGAGCGTGTTTTGAAGAGCATGAAAAGCTGATTTTTCTATGCACTTTGCATGGAGATCAGACTACGAGAAGACCATGAAAACAACGAAGGAAGGTCAAGAGAAGATTCCACGCAAAAAGGAGAATTTTAAGGAAGAAATATATAATACTTTAAAAGAAGACATTTTCTTTTAATGTGTTTAATTCTAACTTAACTTCCTTCTTAAGAAGGACTTGACCTAAAACCTCCTCTATAAAAGGCCAAAGCTGGCCATTGAAAAGATCATCTAGAGATCGATCAATTGAGATTTGAGAGAATTTGTAGCAAGCTTACATCACATTATGTTCTAATTTCTTCTTAGTGTTTAGATTGTATTGTTTAGTAGTTGTGAGAAAACGATTGGATTTTGTTTAAGTTTTCGTTAATGAAATTTTAGTTCAAGGTTTGCTTATTCTTGGTTCTTTATCTTTTTTACGAGTGAATTGGGAGAGGATCTCGTTAACTATCTATTTATCTAATATCAGGAGAGTTAGACTCATGAACGGATAAGCATGGTTTTCATCTCAATTGGTGAAAACTAACTCAACTTAGGGATACGTTCGAGTTTCAACGGCTAAAAGAAGTGTAAGATTGGTTGGTGTTCATCCTTGGTTCACGTTAGGAGGTATTGTCAAGGCCTGAGCATTAGCACGATTTCGACTTAGGGATAAAGAGGAGCCACTGAATAACGTTTGACGAACCTTGATGTTGTTCGTTGCTGCCACAACAAGGGATTGCCGAGGCAGGTACTTAACTCGTTACCGCGACAGTGACTTTGGTCTTTGCTGAGGCAATCTGATGTTCGTTGCATTCAAAGACCGAGATTGTCCAATTGGTTTCCACACTACGACACAATATAATCTGGCCCATTCTCTCGTCTTGATTACTCAACTTTTAGTTTACTGCTTATTTTATTTTCTGTTCATTAGATCACTTTAAAAACCAAATCAATAACTTGTGTTCTTTACTTTTGTTTCCTTTTCAGCGTGAGACGATAACATTGAAGGTTTCACCAATCCTTGTGGAGACGATACTCAATACTCATCACTTTATTACTTGAGACGTGTATACTTGCACAATTGCGGGATAGTTTACCTACACAACAAGTTTTTGGCGTCGTTGCTGGGGATTGGTAATAGCAACTTTTAATTTTATTTTCTTGCATTTTTTTTTATTTTTAGTTTTTCAAGCGCTAATTAAACTTGGTTTTGTGTAAGTGTATGAACAGGGCGAACCCAAGTAGTCCATTGTACGAGCTAGATGCAGAAATCGAATGCACTTGCTAAAAACACAAACAAAGGATAAGAGAAGAGATGGCACATAGAAATGGAAATGACAATGCCGATGACAATCAGATTTCCGACGGCAATCAGAATGCCGCGGCAGGAGATAGAGAAATCTCACCACTGCAATTTGCTCATTTATGACACCCAACCTTCCGAGATTACCTAGAAGAAGATCTAAACAGACTGAATTCAGGAGTTGTCACACCTGAAATAGAAGCTGCCCACTTTAAACTAAAGCCCGTAATGTTCAACATGATCAATACCATGGGACAATTTGGCGGCTCCGCAACTGAAGATCCTAGACAACACCTCAAATCCTTCCTCCAGATTTTCAATTCATTCAAAATACAAGGAGTCCACGAGGATATTTTGAGGCTGAAATTGTTTCCCTATTCACTGAGGGATAGGGCAAAAACCTAGATAAATAGCATTCCAACAGGCTCAATAGGATATTGGAGTGACTTATGTCGTGATTTTCTTGCTTGTTTTAATCCGACAAATTTAACTGATAAATTGCGTAATGAAATCACTTCTTTCCAGCAGGCTGATAATGAATCCATGTACGAGGCTTGGGAGCGATATAGAGAGCTATTACATAAATGCCCCTTACACATATTCCCATTGTGGACACAAGTGACAATGTTCTACAATTCTGTAAACACGCCAACAAGGATGATGCTTGATGCCTCGGCAAATGGCATACTCCTGGACAAGCAACCGGAGGAAGCAATGAAGATCCTAAAGAGGCTGGCTAAAAACGACTATCAATTCCTAATAGCCATAAGATGAGGAATCAGACGCCAACCCACAATAAACGAAATAGAGTCCTCAGACTCGATTTTAGCCCAAATAGCCACCTTGACCAAGTTGGTCATGAACATGCAAAAGAAAAATAATCATCAAGAGGTCACGGTAATGGATCTATTTTGTGAAAATTGTGGAGGTAACCATGTTTCTTCTGAATGTCCACAGAATTCAAAGTCGAGCTTTTATGTTGGAAACTACAACCGAAACAACATACGATATCCAACACTAATAACCTAGCCTGGAAGAAACATCTGAACTTCTCATAGAGTAACCCCAACAACGCACTCAATCAGAATAATCAGAATGCTCCCGCATTGGAATTCCAACAGAACATGCCTCGACAATCAATGTCGTAGCAACAAATGCCACAGCAAACGATGCTGCAGTAGCAACCTATGCAATCTAGTTCTTTGGAAAACTCTCTCAATGCTTTTATGTCTCAAACTAGTGCATATATGGCTAACACTGATAAATTCATAAAGAAGACTAATGCTTTTATGGGCAGGACTGAGATGAGGATGCAGAACCGTGAAGCAACCCTAAAGTCATTGGAGACACAAGTCAGGCAATTTGCACAAATCCTGGATTCTAGACCAATGGGAGGATTTCCAAGCGATATCGAAATCGCTAAGGGAGCAACTAATGAATAATGCAAAGCAATCAGCACGAGGAATATCACTTGATTATTCTTCGCGTTTGACCAAGATAAATACAAGTACCTCGCTTTAGCAGAACCTACATTGTATCGATCTAGACTTTAACAAGGGTTAACATTGGGAAACAATAAAAGACTTAATATTTTCTTAAGAGGTTTTGTGAATATTATCACACCATTCAACGTTTGATCTTATCAATTAACTAGCATGCATCTCATACATTCATTTAATCACATGCATAAGAAGCACTAAATATGAATGCAATAGTTATAGCCCATATCCTAAGGCGGCTCGTCCCAAGCCAATGGGAGAACCAAATTTTTCTAAGGATAGAAACATTTCTCAAGCATCTTTTTATTGTCTCACATTTCTGTTCCTCTGCTTCATACTTCTTCGTTTAGATTACAATTTTAGAATCTCGTTTTACATACAAGGGAGTAAGATGAGAAGAGAATTACAATAGAAGTAGAGAAAGGCACGACATGCAGGTCGTATTTATAAAACCTATAAATAAAACTAAATGGGTCATTGGGCTATAACCATGCATTCTAAACATCGTGCATATCAAACATAATAACGACATTGTTTGTTATTAAGGTCTTACCAGATTGTTCCTACGTAAGGGTCAAGCCCTTTACGGGGTTTTAAAAGGGCGGAGCCCCTTGTGGGGTTCCAGTTAGCGGTGGGAATTTATTTATTTATTTAATCTCAGCATCTTTATTGATGTGTAAAACCTCACAATTTGATAACTTTTATCAACATTATCACGTCAGGATTTTAAAATCCACGAGGTTTTTACTGAAACAACTTTTGTTACTTTCCCACACGAAATCTATAGACTAACCATTAGTCTAATAGATTACTATAACCCGCGTATGTTAACACTTAACATCTAAAACCCTAAAACTTCATATTGAATATGTTAACAATTAACATATAATATTTCAAACCCTATCGACAAAGATCCTGATGATTAACTCTTAATCATCGATCTTAGGAACATCTTTTAACTTGATTAACATATTAACCGTGATTGAATAGATTTGCTCATACAAATATCATATATTTGCTAAATATATATATATATATATATCTCATACAATTACATCACTCAAGTAATTAAAACCTGAATCTGTATTGTACAAGTGGCTCTGATACCACTGTTGGGTCACGCCGGTACACCCCATGGTGCAACGGAAAAATTTATTTGACGATTATCACCAGAGATCCATGTACGAGGAACAAATCAGGGTGAATTAAGATGAATAATTACTTGTTTAAAATCTGGAATTCTGAATTTGGAGGAGATAGATATTCAATCACAATTCCACGATGTTGATTCCTAAGTCGCAACGATAACGCTTCGACCTCTACGTAGTTCACCTAGTTGAAACGAGCATATAAAATTCTCTAAACCATTTAAAAGGAAACGAGTATATAAGAACTCTCTAAACTATTTAAAGGGTTTTTCCAAAAAAGCATTAATGACTACTAGATCTCTCATATCTTTATATAGCCTTTGAAATTCTAATTTAACTCAGATTATTATTTCAATATATATTAAATATATATAATCTCAATTCAACTTAATTAGGATTTCAATATATATATATATATATATATATATATATATATTTATATATATATATATATTATATAATCATAATTCAACTTAATTAGGATTTCAATATATATATATATATATATTATACAATCATAATTCAACTTAATTAGGATTTCAATATATATATATTAAATATATATAATCCCGAAATAATTTAATTAGGATTTAAATATATATATATATATTAAATATATATAATTCTAATTCAACTTAACTAGGATTTCAATATATATATATATATATATATATATATATATATATATATATATATATTAAATATATATAATCCCAATTCAACTTAATTAGGATTTCAATATATATATATTGTTTTGAATCAACTTATATTATTTATATAATAAAAGAGTCATGATTATAATAATTATTTTTCTTTCAATATTTATCCAATAGTTAAATTATATATATATATATATATATATATATATATTAATTTAACTAAATTCTTGTACAACAAATTTGTATATATATAATTCGTTTAATATATGCTCATTTCAACTATGGGTGTGACCCTGTAGGTTCATGTAACGTTAGTAGTAAATATTAGAACATTTCTAATATTACAAACAATGAGTGTCATTTAGCAATATGTCATTGTCACCTAAGTTACAGGAAAACATGATTCGATATAACTTTTTCGTGATTAACTCTATTTATGTATTCATACATACTTAGCATGGCATCAAACATCTCATAACAAACATATCCACAAACCTGGAGTGAGACTCGAGGCTACACAACATCGGGATCGTAAGCTTTATACTCAGAATCCCCCATCGAGTATCTTCGAATGAGACCAGGGCCACAAGCGTCGTGAACGCACATTCAGGAATATATCTTACCATGGTGTTGCAACACTCTCAATGGGTATCCAGATCCCACCAAACAAGTGCCCACATGGCACACAACAACATCACATAACCATACCATCCTATGGTTGCTATCAACACATAAGTCACACAAGGCATTTACCGTCTTCTTAAGTTTTATGCTCGAGTATAAGGCAATTTCTCAGCTTCTTAGTTTTACAACTTATTTCAGGCCATTAAGGGTCTATTTAATCGAAAGATATAATTTTTCAACCTTCTGGGCAAAAATCAAAATTTTGGGCAGATTGTTCAAAGGGTACTGATACCCTACTACGTGTACTGATACATCTCTCTGGGTATCGACATCCACCCTACGTGTACCGATACCCGACTCTCAGAGAAGGGGTTGACCGTCAACCCCGTATCGATACACGGGAGCTATATACCGATACCCCTTATGTATCGATACGCTCCCAAGCGTACCGATACCAAATTTCACTGCTATAATTTGATGGAACATGGGCGGTAACGATATGGCTCGAGCTCGTACCGATACCCCCTTTAAATTTTTCTAGTGTTCATCAACCAGAACGCAGGGTATCGGGACACACTCTCGTGTACCGGTACAGAATCCCATAAATGGCTTCCAAGGCTTGGGAAATCACTTTCCAATCCCCCAAAATATGCACCACAACCCCTTAACTTAAACCTACATCTCATGAAAGTTATTTAGGGCGATTTACTACCATTTTAGGTGTTATTAACACAAAATCCGAGTTTCACCATTAACACCCATATTCAAGCATTTAACACCGACGAAAAAAATTGAATCAAGCATACAAGGCATCATCCTTAGGATGTGCATGAAACAAAAGGAGTCGGAAGTGTACTAACCTTACTCCTACAATCAAGGATGAAGCTCCTAGCCTAAGCTTCAAGCTTTCTTCTTCCCTAGCTCATTGGAAGAATTTCTAACTTCTTTCACTACAAGAAAATGTTGTAAAACAAGTTACAACATTGCTGAAAACTTAAGATATGCTAAAGAAAGAATTCTAAAACAAGAAATAGAGTTGAATCCTCCATTCTCGCTCTTTCTCTTTAACCCCCACCAAAACTCATATTTTTCTTTCCCCCACCAAAAACTTCCATTCTTACCTCAAAAGATATATCACTTGATGTAGATTACACAGTCATCAACCACCAATCCGAAATTCTCATTTGAAATGAAAAAGATTTCACCTTTGTCTTTAGGCTTCGTGGGGAAAATGAGGAAGAGAAAGTGATGGAAAGGATGAAGGGGAAAAATGATATCACCATCCACCAAAACTACAAAGCAATTAAGTTTACCCCCCTTTCCTCTTCAAAAAGGGTGATTTACCCTTTTACCCTCTCACCATATTCCCGACCCACATGGTGACCCAAAGACCCAAGTCCAACACAAGATGAAAGCTTATCAAGTCCCTCATGAGCACCAAACGGGCCTTGAATTTCGGCCCAAAACAAAACATCCACCTTTCGGGTGAACATCCAAGGGCAAATGAAACCCACTCAGCCCGATCTAACCGCCAGACCGAACAAAACAGGTTACACAGGGAAAACCGAAGAAAACCCGTTAAGGTTTCACTCTAACTCGCAACCCTATTTTTTTAAAAAAAACTTTTCTAAATGCCATTAGCATCCTATATGAGAGGAACTCGCAACGGAAAATAAGCATTAAAATGGCGATCGAACAACAAAGGACCAAAATACAAAATCTAGCATAAATAAGGGCCTAGCATGAAATTAAGGTTACAAATCCTCAAATATTCATATTTCATTCCCACATGCCAAAATGCAGCTTAAAATATCCATTCGAACACATTACAATAATAGCACATCAATAGGGACTAAAACGTAAGAAAACAAAACTTCAAAGATTCCAATAACTAATAAAACTGCCAGCCGTATCGGTACAGGTTGCCCTGTACCGATACAAGCTTATCCAAACAGGTTCGGAGGGCTCGGAACACTAGCCCGTATTGAAACACCCTCGGGGGCGTTTCGGAACTAAGGTTTCCAGCAGCAAAATGTACCGAAACAGACCTTAACGTATCGATACACTTAGGTCATTTTAGGTACCCCGTATCGATACAGTCTCGACCGTATCGATACGCTCGACTAGCAATGACACATTTTGCTGGTTTATTGCAATCTTAAACACATATGGACCCTTCAACCAAGATATAAACACGCATACAACTCAAACATACCACAAAACCTCAACAAACATGGAAACAACTTCTACAAGGCAAACACAAACATGTACATATTCTATATGCAATCAACTTAAGCTTAAACAAGCCACAAAACAGTCAAACTTCAAACCAAACCATGCTTCAACATGTAAAGGTACATTACAAGGTTAAAAAGGCATCATAAACATGTTTCAAAAGAGGGAGTCTCAAAACAAAACCTCCCAAGGTATAAAGGTCCTATCCCATTGCTATCATACTATTATTGGATGCCAAAACCATACTTGAGCAAAAGTAAACTTCTTAGACAACTCCTTGCTTCCTTGCTGCCACAAAAGGTCTACGGATCTGCATTGTTGGAAAAGAGAGCGTAAGAAAGAATGCTTAGTGAGTGGTACTCAAAACAACAACAATAACAATGCAATTTTAAACCATTTAATACATTTGAAAACCAAAGCCATTCTTCAAAACGTTTCGTAAGAGGACTTTCCAACGACATTCTTATATGCATTTCATGCTTCAACTATAATTCAAAGCATAACATCATAAATTCTAAACATGAAACATGACAAGCTCAAAGCTTCACAACATCATTCATGCAAACATAGCATAAAGATTAACTTTAACACACATGAGTATATTAACATCTTTAACAATTTTACTCGAATATACAGATAGCTTCCGGTGGAATCTCACATCACCATACTCATAATAACAACAAGGCTTTCGGAGGAATTTCACATCACCGTACTCATAACAACAACAAGGCTTCCGGTGGAATCTCACATCACCGTACTCATAACAACAACAAGGCTTCTGGTGGAATCTCACATCATCGTAACCTCCTTAGTGGAATCTGACATCATTAAGGCCACACGCGAATTTTACCATTATAGTGCACTCTCATCCTATTGGTCGACCAACTATATCCGGTAAACAAGATCTCATCGAATGTTAATATACCCATCAAGGCCAACATTTACCCATTGTTTCTCATGGCTACAACACATTATTTCACATTCCATTTGATATCACGTTTCCATGCATAGCATGTACTCAAACACATACCTTGTGAACAACTATCATTTAACAAGTGGGATCATATATACAACAAGTACATATCTCAAAAAGCATGAAAACAGTGGTATACAAGATAAGCACATAACATGAACATGCTTTCTGAAAACAACGTAAATATAAACCAAAATCTAAGGCGAAAACAACCAACTTACTCTTGAGTTTAGATTGACCTTTCAAGCTCAATCTAAACCCCCAAAACTTGCCCTTAACAACGTTTTTAAAAACAATTCCACTCACCAGCTATACCCCAAACCTAGCCGATCACACAATCAAGCTTTTGGATCATCCGGTATTGCATCCGAAATACCCAAATAAGATTCCTCTGCTTCTAACCAACCCAAAGTAGAGCATTAGAGTGTTTTCAAACCCACAAACTTGCAGCAACTCACAAACTCAACATCTAGCAACAAACATCCATCGATTTATAACCGAAAATAACTGAGAACATCAATAGATCAGCTCTAAGAAACTTCCAACTTAAAACCAGCAAGGATATCGTCAAACCACATTTATAAACACCTAAAAACATCAACCCAATAACAAGGAACCACCAGCCACTGATTTTCCACAAACCCAAGCAAAAATCTCAAGATTTTCAACTTCAACCATCACCCACAGACCTAGTTTCGAGTTTTGTATAATCGAATCATTATCCCAACATTATTTAACATTATAAACATAACTAAAGTCATTCTCAAACCCAACAAAACAGAACCCATACAAAAAATTCCACAAATCCCTTTTAAAAGCTCATTTTAGCTCATTTCCATAAATCACATTGAAAGACTATTAAATAAACATTATAAAAGAACCAAGAACGTGGGAATTTCAATAAAGAACCTTAAATTAAAGGAGAAAAGTGCAGCTCACCTCTAATGGTGGATTTTCCCTCTTTTTCCAAATGAAAACTTTGAGATAACTAGAAAAAAACAATGGGTTTTGGAGATAAATTATAGAGATAAGGTAAAATGATGCCAAAACAATGTAAAAGAGGGTTTACCTTTGAAATCCTGATTGAAGAAGGTTGTTTGGATGAAAAGAGTTTGAAGGAAAATGAGAAGATAAAAGATAACGTGAAAAAGGATGAGGCTTTTAAAATTTCATTTATTTTAATTAAACCCCTTTAAAAAGTCATTTTTTAGAAATTAAATATTTAGGGGAAATCTAAAATTAGACTTGGCTAAATAGCTCCTTAAAGATTCAACATTTTGATCCTTTTACAAAACAGTCAACAAAACAGTTTTGAAACTTTACATTTTAGTCACTAGACTAAAATGTCATACTACCGAAACTCATTTTCCAAAATTGATTTCAAAGACACCTTATACATAATAAATATGGATTTTAGATAATTTTTCTATATTTTTAAAACTTTTCGAAGAGGGTTTACTCTATACTTGCCCAAATTTACCCGAAACTCCGAAACTGGTTCGATCAACCCCAAGGCATTTACCAAACTTTTAAGCCCGAAACCATGGCGTTATAACTCCCCCCCACTTAAGAAATTTCTTCCTTGAAATTTACCTGATGGAAAGAGATACGGAAACTACTTCTTCATGACATCTTTCCTTTTCCAAGTGGCTTCTTCCACACCTCGACGTTGCCATTTAACTTTGACCAATTCGATGGTTCTACCACGCAACACTTTGCTATCCGAAGCTAAGATCTCAACTGGTTCTTCATCATAAGACAAATTGGGATTCTATTCAATCTATTCGACAAGTAGAACATGAGACGTATCTGATATATACTTTCGAAGCATTGAAACATGGAACACATCATGGATCTTTTCCAACTCGGGTGGCAAAATCAATCTGTAAGCGACGGAACCAACTCGCTCAACTACCTAATAAGGACCAATGAATCTCGGACTCAGTTTACCTTTTCTACCAAATCTCATCACCTTCTTCCAAGGTAAAACTTTCAAAAACACTTTCTCACCCACGGCATACTTTATTTCTCTACGTTTCAAATCTACATACGACTTTTGCCGATCTGTAGCTACCTTTAGACGATCACATATCAACTTCACTTTCTTGGTAGTACCCTTAAGCATGTCCGACAACGATAACCACTTTTTTCCCGCTTCGGCTCAACAAATAGGTGTTCTACATTTTCTGCCATACAAATCTTTGTAAGGTGCCATTTGAATACTTGCTTAGTAGCTATTGTTATAGGTAAACACTACTAACGGTAGATGCTTCTCCCAAGAACCTTGATAATCAATAATGCAACATCTCAACATGTCTTCTAAAACTTGTATGACTCTTTCTGACTGACCATCGGTCTGAGGATGATAAGAAGTGCTGAAACTCAACCGAGTACCCAAGGCACTATGCAAACTCTCCCAAAATCTAGCTGTGAATCTCGAATCCCTATCTGACACAATCGACTTCGGTACAACGTGCAACCTCACAATCTCACTAATGTACAAATCAACCAACTTATCTAAGGTATAAGTAGTATTGACAACCAAGAAATGTGCACTTTTCGTAAAAAGATCGACAATTGCCCAAACAAAATTCTTCTTAGAAGGTGTCCAATGCAGACTTGATACGAAATCCATAGTAATCCTCTCCCACTTACACTCGGGAATTCTCAATGGTTGCAATAACCAGAAGGAAACTGATGTTCGGCCTTAACACGCTGGCAAACCATACACTTGCTCACAAATTTGGAAACATCCTTCTTCAATCCAACCCAATAATACTCAACTTTCAAGTCACGATACATCTTCGTACTACCTAGATGCATAGCAAACGGACTACTATATACTTCAGTCAAAATTGTGCGCCTTAACTCAATATCATCTGGTACGACTATCCTACTTTTGAAACATAAAAGCTATATTATCACCAAAATTGAAGTCTGAGGGTCTACCTTCCGCAATATCTTACACATGAGGTGCCAATGTTCTATCTTGCAACTTTTTTTCTCTAATCAACTGAATCAACGAAGGTTTAATTTGTAATTTCGCCACTAGACCACCATCATGCGACAAACTTAGCCTAGCAAACATTGCTCACAACTCAACTACCACTTTTCTACTCAAAGCATCGACCACTACATTGGCTTTACCCGGATGGTACTCAATCGAAAGATCATAATATTTAAGCAATTCTACCCATCTTCGCTGCCTAAGGTTCAATTCCTTTTGCGACATCAAATATTTCAAACTCTTATGATCCGTATAGGTTGTACATTTCACATCGTAGAGATAATGTCTCCAAACTTTCAAAGCAAACACAACGTCGGCCAACTCGATGTCTTGTGTAGGATAATTCCGTTCGTGAGTCTTCAACTGTCTCGATGTATAAGCTACCACTCTTCCTTCTTGCATTAGCACACAACCTAAACCAACATACGACGCATCACTATAGATCACATACTCTTTTCCTGTCGGCTTAACCAAAATGGGAGCTTTAGTCAAGGCCTCTTTCAATTTATCCAAAGCTTGATGTCTCGCTTTTGTCCTGTAACGCCCCGGTTTTGGGCTTGGAAGTCTTGGGCGTTGACCGGTTGGTCAAAGTGCTGTTCGAATCGTAAGAGGTTAAATTAGGAAAGCCTAGTTCGGGTTGCATAAAAATTATGGAAAAATGTTCTAAAATCATCTTTTATTATAATTAAGTGAACTGTGAAATCAATTTTGGAAAATGAGTTTCGGAAGTGTGACATTTTGGCTAGTGACCAAAATGTAATTTTTGAAAGTTTGGTGGCTATTTTATAAAGGGTTGAAACTTTGAATCTTTAAGGAGCTATTTACCCAAAGGGAGTTTCTCCAGATTTTTCTAAGATATTTTAATCCATAATTCTGATTTTAAAAGAATCAAAAGGAGGGAAAAATCTATTTTGGCCATTTTCTCTTTTAACTACCTATTTTCTCTCTATCTTTTCTCTCAACCAAAACACCCATTTTCCAGAGATCTTGTTCTGATTTTCTCACCTAAAATCATTCTTTCAACTCTCATTTGATTGCAAATCATTGTGTCTTCAAAACCTCACCAATTGCATCAAGTTTCATCAAGCTTTTCTATTCCAAAAAGAGGAGAAACTCAAGTTTGGAGGTAAGAACGTCCTTCTCCTCTGAACTTCAAGTTCTTTAATGAAATTCCTAAAGTTTTCAATCCTAATTTGATAATTGATTAAAGGTTTAAAGGTTGATTTATGGATCTTGGCTAATTATGCAAGATTTTGATGATTTCACTTGATTTTCGTTTGATCTGTTAAATCAGTGTTTTGAGAAGTGTTTTTGATGTTAAATGATCATTAAATTGATGTGGAAATGAATCTTGATTGATGCAATCCCGGATAGGTTGGATTTCCTAAGTTTAGCTTGTGTTTTAAGGTAGCTTTTGTGGTGATCTTGGTGTTCTGGTGTTGCTGGAGGTATAAGGATGCTTATAGGTTGTTTTTAGATGTTAAATGATGTTGATAGAAGTAAGGTTTTGCTGGTTTGTGGCTGGGCTTTGTCTAGAGGTGTTTCGGATGCATTTTCGGTTGTGTTTGGTGGCCGAAAATGGAGGTTTAGTGAGAGCAGCGAGTTTAGATGCTTTCATTGAAGCAATTAATGCATGATGATGCATTAATCCTCTGCTTTAATGTGTTGAAATAGGGGAGGCATCCTAGGATCCAAGATTTGTTGATCCGGAGGCTTGTTTTGGTGCTTTGGCTTGAAGCGAAGTGGTAATCGGTGAGTGAAAATGGATTTACATCTTTAAAACCAAAGGTTGAAGGTTTTGGGAGCTTAGTTTAAGTCTAAACAACTTTGCTAAGCTCAAGTGTAAGTTTTCGGATTACTCTCTTAAGTGGTGGCCATGTTTTGATGAAATGTGAAATGATGATTTTGCATGATTTGCTACTGTTTTGGAAAGCATGTTTTAGCATGTTAATTGATGATGTTTTAGCATGATTTATGTTGATGATTTAAGCCATGTACTGAAGGTGTCTCTAGGTAAGAGTGCCTTGTTTTTATGCATTGTTAAATGATGATTTAATGCTTTGAAATGCATGATGAAATGGCTTGATTTAAATGCTTTGAAACAGTGGATTATATGATGTATAAAGTGTATATTGGCAAGTGATGGTTTGTAAAAGTGAAGGTCACTAAGGTGGTTAAAAGTCCTTGAGTGAGCCTTGTTACCTAAGATCATCAAGGTGGTTAAAAGTCCTTGGATGAATCTTGTTGCGGACTCTAAGGTGGTTAAAAGTCCTTAGGTGCTCCTTTCCATGGTGGTTAAAAGTCCATGGGGCCAAGGTGTTTAAAAGTCCTTGGGGTAATTCAAGCTACGGACACAAAGGTGGTTAAAAGTCCTTGTGTGGTCCTTTCATGGTGTTTAAAAGTCCATGGCCAAGGTGTTTAAAAGTCCTTGGGGTTCAAGGTGTTTAAAAGTCCTTGAGGGAAGTTGTTGTACTTGATTTCATAAATGAAATGTATCACTTGAGCCAATATGACATGTATAGTACATGAGATGCATGAGATGCATGATTTAATGTGTATGTAGAAGCATGAGATGCTTGTTAAATGAAATGTGGAAGCATGATATTGCTTGATTTAAAGTATGTTTTGAGCATGTGTAAAGGTTGTTTACTAGCATGATTTACAAATGGTTTTTAAATGCATTATTGAATGGTTTTTAAAGAGCACTCCTCACTAAGCTTTGGCTTACGCTCTCTCGTTTTCTTGATTCAATAATGCAGAGCACTAGAGTACATTGAGGGCAGCAGGAGAAGGCAAGCATACAAGTTCAAGTAAAGCTCAATGTATGGAAGGTTTTGTTAAACATTTTAGCTTTTGGTTGATTTGGCAATGGGGGACCAATGTGTATGTTTTGGGAGGTGTTTGAGACTCCCTATGGATGTTAATTGATTGTTTGAATTGCTGGTTTTTTTTGGATTGAATTTATATTGCTTGCTTATGAAGGTTTAATGCTTGAATGATAGCTTAAGTAGGAAGCATGCTATATGAATTGGGGCTTTTCACATGTGATGTTTAAATGTTGAATTGTTGATGCAATTGAGGTCCTTGCATGTTGTATGATTAAGTGATATGGTTTGGTGATGTTAATTTGGTGTTTAATGCATGTTTAATGCTGTTTTTGAGCTGTTTCCAGGCAGGGGTATCGATACTCGGGCTTGGGGTATCGATACACCTGAGCCAAATATGCATTTTTCTGCCCAGGGGTATCGATACCTCTGAACAAGTATCGATACCATATGAATGGGGTATCGATACCAGGGGGAAGGTATCGATACCTTTGCTAGAGTTTTAGTTCTGCCTTCCCCGAGTATCGATACGACACGTGGCGTATCGATACCCGACCGTTAAAATCAGTTAAAAGTATCTTTGGATGTTTCGTTTTGTTTACGTTTTGGTCCTGAATCTTGTTTGATCAATTGTATGAGTTTGGAATGTCCGCTTGAGCTGAAATTTCACGGAGAAGCATGAAACCTGACTAATTTCAAGATGGTAACTTTAATTTGGGTTAAGTCCCTTAATTTATCAGAATTTACAATTTGGTCCCTAAAGTTGTAATTTGTTCAATTGGGTCCCTGTTTGATCTCTGATGTTTGTGATCTTTTAATACGTTGATTGTATGGTCACACTTAAGGTTAATGTGCATCTAGATAAGATTAAAAAGAAAAAAAAAGGTCGTTAATCGAGGTTGACTTTCGGGTTGACTTTGGTTTTCCCCGTGTAATCTTCGTGGTTCGGGTCAACCGTCTAGACCGGGCTACGGGGGTTACATTTGGTGGTATCAGAGCCAGGTTCTCGAGTAGTTGGGAATGTGTGTATGCATGATTGAAGCATGGTTTGGTTTGTATGCTTGTTGAGTGAAAGCATGTTCAGTGATTTGTGATGATGATGTATATGTGATGCATGTTGTGATGATGCATGATGAGGGTACCCATTGCCAAACAAAAGCTAAAGAGATGATGTTGTTTTTGAAAGAAATTGAGCTTGAATACTTGGAATTTGCTTACCTTGCTGGTCCTGACTTGTTTTATTTTGTATTGTTATGCATGGTAAAAGTATGGCACCACGTAGAGAGTTAAGGAGTAGCGCGAGAGCTACGACCCCGGAAGGGAATGTGAATGATGAGCACACTGGTAGTGCTGTGTTACCTCCTCCTCCACCTGGTGGTGGTGGTGCGGAGAGGGAAAGAGCTGGAGCTGAGGCAGCTGGTGCTGGAGCTGCAGGACCTGAAGCTGGTCAGGGGCAAGCGATGCCTGACATGTCTGTGCTGGTACAAGCTATTGCGGGTGCGTTTCGAGCAGCAGTAGCTGGAGCTCAAGGAGCTGGGCATCAGGGAGATGCTGGTGCTAGACTACCCTTGGAACGTTTGCGCAGTCTTGGTGGGACTGAGTTTAGGGGTATGTCAGCTGAGAGGTCAGAAGCATGGTTGGAGAGTACCAAGCGTGTCTTGGGGCAGATGAGTTGCACTGATGTGCAGAAGCTGGGATGTGTGGTGTCACTGCTGCAAGGTGATGCTTATACGTGGTGGACGACCACAATCTCTGGGATGGCTGATGCTGATGTTACTTGGACGTTCTTTCAGCATGCGTTCAAGAGGAGATATCTGGGAGTTAGATATCTGGATGAAAAGAAGCGTGAATTCATGTCTCTGACCCAAGGGAACATGAGTGTGGCTGAGTATGAGGTACAGTTCGTACGTCTTAGCCAGTATGCACCGGAGTTGGTACCTGATGAGAGCGAAAGGTGCGAAAGGTTCCGTTATGGTTTGGTAACGGAAGTTAAGACCTATATGTTGGTAGCTGAGTACAATGATTTCGATGTGCTGGTTAGTCGGTCCAAAGACATCGAGATGAACCTGAGTTTGTCTGCTAAGGGTGCTGGAGCTAGTTCTGGGAAGAGAGCTGCAGAGTATAGTTCCGGTGGACGGAACAAGAGAGGGCGTGATCAGAGGTTTCAGTCTTCGTCTAAGAGAGGTGGAGGTGCACCTGCTAGGGGTGGCAATGCTAGAGCTGACCCTAGTGCTTGTTGGATTTGTGGTTCCCGTGGTCACTTGAGGCGTGACTGTCCTCGTGCTGGGAGGGAGGTGCAAGCTCCTGTGATAGCAGCTGGTTATGAGTGCTGGAACTGTGGTTCAGCTGATCATCTGAGACGTGATTGTCCGAGGATGGCTGGTGGTCAAGAGCGTGCTCCTGTTGTTGCAGCACCGCAGAGAGGTCGTGGGCGCGGCCGTGGTAATTTTCAGAGGCGAGAGGAAGGTGGGCGTGGAGTAGCTCATGTTGTGGCTATTCAACCTGAGGGTGGAGGCCAAGTGAGGGTGTATGCTCAGCGCGAGGGAAGGAATGATGCAGATGTGATTGCAGGTACCTTTACTTTGCAATCCTTGTCATTGCTTTCTTTGATTGATTCTGGATCTACGCATTCATACATTCTTCGTGAGCATGCTGAGTTGCTTGGTTTGCCTGTTGAGTCTTTGGATGTTGGTGTTAGAGTCACTAGTTCTTTTGGTGAAACTGTTGTGACTCGTAAGCTTTATAGAAGATGTCCTTTGGTTGTTCAAGAGCATGTCTTTCTTGTTGATCTTATGGAGTTGCCCTTTTATGGTTTTGATGTGATCCTTGGTATGGATTGGCTTGCTGAGCATCGTGCTGTTGTGGATTGTGAGAATAAGCGGGTTTCGCTTAAGCTTGCGGATGATTATGAAGTGGTGGTGGTTGGTGAGAATGTGAAGTTTCTTGCCAATGTTGTTTCTACCTTGGAGGCGAGCAGGATGCTGAGGCAAGGTTGTGAAGCTTTTCTGGCTTTTGTGATGAATCCTAGTTCGAAGGAGCTGAGGGTGCAGGATATCAGGGTTGTGAAGGAGTTTCCTGATGTTTTTCCTGAGGAGTTGCCTGGTTTACCTCCTAATCGTGAGGTGGAGTTTGGTATTGAGCTGTATGAGAATACCACTCCTGTGTCCATTACTCCCTATAGAATGGCACCTAAGGAGCTGAAGGAGCTGAAGACGCAGTTGCAAGAGTTGCTTGATCGTGGGTTTATCCGGCCGAGTGTTTCGCCTTGGGGTGCTCCTGTTTTGTTTGTGAAGAAGAAAGATGGCACGATGAGGATGTGCATTGATTACCGTCAGCTGAACAAGTTGACTATCAAGAATCGGTATCCTTTGCCGAGGATTGATGATCTCTTTGATCAATTTCGGGGAGCTGTTGTGTTCTCTAAGATTGACTTGAGGTCAGGGTATTATCAATTGAAGGTGAAGGATGTGGATGTGCCTAAGACTGCTTTCAGGACAAGGTATGGGCATTATGAGTTCCTTGTGATGCCGTTTGGTTTGACAAATGCTCCTGCTGCTTTCATGGACATGATGAATCGTGTTTTTCATGAATACCTGGACAAGTTCGTTGTGGTGTTCATTGATGATATCCTTGTGTACTCGCGTACTGAGGAAGAGCACGAAGAGCATTTGAGGGTTGTGTTGCAAGCTTTGTTGGAGAATCAGCTTTATGCTAAGTTGAGCAAGTGTGAGTTCTGGCTTAGGGAGGTTGTTTTTCTTGGTCATGTAGTCTCAGCCGAGGGGATTCGTGTTGATCCTCAGAAGATTGAAGCAGTGATGAACTGGAAAGTTCCTAAGTCTGTCCAGGAGGTCCGTAGTTTCCTTGGTTTGGCAGGATACTACCGGAGGTTTGTAGATGGTTTTTCCAAGATTGCTGCTCCTTTGACAAAGTTGCTGCAGAAAGATGTTAAGTATGAGTGGACAGAAGCGAGGCAGCAAGCTTTTGAGAAGCTGAAGATGGCTTTGACTCAAGCTCCTATCTTGATTCAGCCTGAATCAGGGAAAGAGTTTGTAGTCTACAGTGATGCATCCTATGTTGGTTTGGGGTGTGTGCTGATGCAAGAGGGTAAGGTTGTGGCTTATGCGTCGCGGCAGTTGAAGGTGCATGAGCGCAATTATCCTACGCATGATATTGAGCTGGCTGCAGTGGTTTTTGCTCTGAAGATCTGGAGGCATTATCTGTATGGTGAGAAGTGTACTGTGTACACGGATCACAAGAGTTTGAGGTATCTGATGTCTCAGAAGGAGTTGAATCTCAGGCAGCGACGTTGGTTGGAGTTGCTCAAGGATTATGATCTGACGATAGAGTATCATCCTGGAAAGGCCAATGTTGTTGCGGATGCCTTGAGTAGAAAGGTAGCTGTTGAGCTGAGAGCTATGTTTGCTAGCTTGAGCATATCGCAGGATGGTGGTCTTGTTGCTGAGTTGCAAGTGAAACCATCGTTGGTTCAGTTGATCAAGGATAAGCAGTTGTTGGATGATTCCTTGGTGTCTCATGTTCAGGATATCGCGGAGGGTAGACCTTCGGATTTCTGCTTTAATGAGGATGGAGTGTTGTGTTTTGGTAGTCGGATAGTAGTGCCTGCAGATGCTGAGTTGAGGCATGCTATTCTTGCTGAAGGTCATAGCAGTCCTTTTGCTATGCATCCTGGTAGTACAAAGATGTATCACGATCTTCGTGATGAGTACTATTGGGTAGGTCTGAAGAAGGATGTGGCAGAGTTCGTGAGCAAGTGTTTGGTGTGTCAGCGAGTTAAGGCTGAACATCAGGTTCCTTCTGGTTTGTTGCAACCGTTGAAAATCCCTGAATGGAAGTGGGAGAGGGTTACCATGGATTTTGTATCTGGTTTGCCTTTGTCTCCGTCGAAGAAGAATTCTGTTTGGGTGATTGTGGATCGCCTGACGAAGTGTGCACATTTCTTGCCTGTGCATACTACGTTTTCTTTGGATAAGCTGGCAGAGCTGTACATTGCTGAGGTTGTGAGGTTGCATGGTGTGCCTAAGTCGATCGTGTCGGATAGGGATCCGAGGTTCACATCGCGTTTTTGGCAGTGTTTGCATCAAGCTCTGGGTACAAGGTTGCATTTCAGTACATCCTATCATCCTCAGTCGGATGGCCAATCTGAACATGTTATTCAGATTTTGGAGGATATGTTGAGATGTTGTGTGATAGAGTTCCAAGGTTCTTGGGAGAAGCATCTGCCTTTGGTTGAGTTCGCTTACAACAACAGTTTTCAGGCGAGTATACAGATGGCACCTTATGAGGCTCTGTATGGGAGGAAGTGTAGGACTCCTCTGTGTTGGGCTGAAACTGGTCAAAAGCTGGTTTCGATGCCTGCTTTGTTGAAAGGTACCACCGAGAAGGTGAAGCTCATATGTGAGCGGTTGAAGGCTGCTTCTGATCGGCAGAAGTCTTACGCGGATTTGAAGCGTAAGGAGATAGAGTTTGCGGTGGGTGATCGCGTGTTCTTGAAGGTTTCGCCTTGGAAGAAGGTGATGAGGTTTGGGCGGAAGGGTAAGCTGAGCCCTAGATACATTGGACCGTATGAGGTTGTTGAGCGTGTGGGTCCTGTTGCGTATCGGTTGAGGTTACCTCAGGAGTTGGAGAAGATTCATGATGTGTTCCATGTTTCTATGCTCCGGAGGTATAGATCTGATCCTTCGCATGTGTTGCCTGTGGAGGAAGTGGATTTGAATCCGGATTTGACCTATGATGAGGAACCGGTGAAGGTTCTGGATTCAGATAGCAAAGTTCTTTGTGGCAAGACCATTGAGTTGGTGAAGGTGCTGTGGAAGCATCGCGGTGTTGAGGAAGCCACGTGGGAGCGGAAGGATGATATGCTGAAGCAGTTTCCTTATCTCTTTCCTTCAGGTAAATTTCGAGGACGAAATTTCTTAAGGGGGGGAGAGTTGTAACGCCCCGGTTTTGGGCTTGGAAGTCTTGGGCGTTGACCGGTTGGTCAAAGTGCTGTTCGAATCGTAAGAGGTTAAATTAGGAAAGCCTAGTTCGGGTTGCATAAAAATTATGGAAAAATGTTCTAAAATCATCTTTTATTATAATTAAGTGAACTGTGAAATCAATTTTGGAAAATGAGTTTCGGAAGTGTGACATTTTGGCTAGTGACCAAAATGTAATTTTTGAAAGTTTGGTGGCTATTTTATAAAGGGTTGAAACTTTGAATCTTTATGGAGCTATTTACCCAAAGGGAGTTTCTCCAGATTTTTCTAAGATATTTTAATCCATAATTCTGATTTTAAAAGAATCAAAAGGAGGGAAAAATCTATTTTGGCCATTTTCTCTTTTAACTACCTATTTTCTCTCTATCTTTTCTCTCAACCCAAACACCCATTTTCCAGAGATCTTGTTCTGATTTTCTCACCTAAAATCATTCTTTCAACTCTCATTTGATTGCAAATCATTGTGTCTTCAAAACCTCACCAATTGCATCAAGTTTCATCAAGCTTTTCTATTCCAAAAAGAGGAGAAACTCAAGTTTGGAGGTAAGAACGTCCTTCTCCTCTGAACTTCAAGTTCTTTAATGAAATTCCTAAAGTTTTCAATCCTAATTTGATAATTGATTAAAGGTTTAAAGGTTGATTTATGGATCTTGGCTAATTATGCAAGATTTTGATGATTTCACTTGATTTTCGTTTGATCTGTTAAATCAGTGTTTTGAGAAGTGTTTTTGATGTTAAATGATCATTAAATTGATGTGGAAATGAATCTTGATTGATGCAATCCCGGATAGGTTGGATTTCCTAAGTTTAGCTTGTGTTTTAAGGTAGCTTTTGTGGTGATCTTGGTGTTCTGGTGTTGCTGGAGGTATAAGGATGCTTATAGGTTGTTTTTAGATGTTAAATGATGTTGATAGAAGTAAGGTTTTGCTGGTTTGTGGCTGGGCTTTGTCTAGAGGTGTTTCGGATGCATTTTCGGTTGTGTTTGGTGGCCGAAAATGGAGGTTTAGTGAGAGCAGCGAGTTTAGATGCTTTCATTGAAGCAATTAATGCATGATGATGCATTAATCCTCTGCTTTAATGTGTTGAAACAGGGGAGGCATCCTAGGATCCAAGATTTGTTGATCCGGAGGCTTGTTTTGGTGCTTTGGCTTGAAGCGAAGTGGTAATCGGTGAGTGAAAATGGATTTACAGCTTTAAAACCAAAGGTTGAAGGTTTTGGGAGCTTAGTTTAAGTCTAAACAACTTTGCTAAGCTCAAGTGTAAGTTTTCGGATTACTCTCTTAAGTGGTGGCCATGTTTTGATGAAATGTGAAATGATGATTTTGCATGATTTGCTACTGTTTTGGAAAGCATGTTTTAGCATGTTAATTGCTGATGTTTTAGCATGATTTATGCTGATGATTTAAGCCATGTACTGAAGGTGTCTCTAGGTAAGAGTGCCTTGTTTTTATGCATTGTTAAATGATGATTTAATGCTTTGAAATGCATGATGAAATGGCTTGATTTAAATGCTTTGAAACAGTGGATTATATGATGTATAAAGTGTATATTGGCAAGTGATGGTTTGTAAAAGTGAAGGTCACTAAGGTGGTTAAAAGTCCTTGAGTGAGCCTTGTTACCTAAGATCATCAAGGTGGTTAAAAGTCCTTGGATGAATCTTGTTGCGGACTCTAAGGTGGTTAAAAGTCCTTAGGTGCTCCTTTCCATGGTGGTTAAAAGTCCATGGGGCCAAGGTGTTTAAAAGTCCTTGGGGCCAAGGTGTTTAAAAGTCCTTGGGGTAATTCAAGCTACGGACACAAAGGTGGTTAAAAGTCCTTGTGTGGTCCTTTCATGGTGTTTAAAAGTCCATGGCCAAGGTGTTTAAAAGTCTTTGGGGTTCAAGGTGTTTAAAAGTCCTTGAGGGAAGTTGTTGTACTTGATTTCATAAATGAAATGTATCACTTGAGCCAATATGACATGTATAGTACATGAGATGCATGAGATGCATGATTTAATGTGTATGTAGAAGCATGAGATGCTTGTTAAATGAAATGTGGAAGCATGATATTGCTTGATTTAAAGTATGTTTTGAGCATGTGTAAAGGTTGTTTACTAGCATGATTTACAAATGGTTTTTAAATGCATTATTGAATGGTTTTTAAAGAGCACTCCTCACTAAGCTTTGGCTTACGCTCTCTCATTTTCTTGATTCAATAATGCAGAGCACTAGAGTACATTGAGGGCAGCAGGAGAAGGCAAGCATACAAGTTCAAGTAAAGCTCAATGTATGGAAGGTTTTGTTAAACATTTTAGCTTTTGGTTGATTTGGCAATGGGGGACCAATGTGTATGTTTTGGGAGGTGTTTGAGACTCCCTATGGATGTTAATTGATTGTTTGAATTGCTGGTTTTTTTTGGATTGAATTTATATTGCTTGCTTATGAAGGTTTAATGCTTGAATGATAGCTTAAGTAGGAAGCATGCTATATGAATTGGGGCTTTTCACATGTGATGTTTAAATGTTGAATTGTTGATGCAATTGAGGTCCTTGCATGTTGTATGATTAAGTGATATGGTTTGGTGATGTTAATTTGGTGTTTAATGCATGTTTAATGCTGTTTTTGAGCTGTTTCCAGGCAGGGGTATCGATACTCGGGCTTGGGGTATCGATACACCTGAGCCAAATATGCATTTTTCTGCCCAGGGGTATCGATACCTCTGAACAAGTATCGATACCATATGAATGGGGTATCGATACCAGGGGAAGGTATCGATACCTTTGCTAGAGTTTTAGTTCTGCCTTCCCCGAGTATCGATACGACACGTGGCGTATCGATACCCGACCGTTAAAATCAGTTAAAAGTATCTTTGGATGTTTCGTTTTGTTTACGTTTTGGTCCTGAATCTTGTTTGATCAATTGTATGAGTTTGGAATGTCCGCTTGAGCTGAAATTTCACGGAGAAGCATGAAACCTGACTAATTTCAAGATGGTAACTTTAATTTGGGTTAAGTCCCTTAATTTATCAGAATTTACAATTTGGTCCCTAAAGTTGTAATTTGTTCAATTGGGTCCCTGTTTGATCTCTGATGTTTGTGATCTTTTAATACGTTGATTGTATGGTCACACTTAAGGTTAATGTGCATCTAGATAAGATTAAAAAGAAAAAAAAAGGGTCGTTAATCAAGGTTGACTTTCGGGTTGACTTTGGTTTTCCCCGTGTAATCTTCGTGGTTCGGGTCAACCGTCTAGACCGGGCTACGGGGGTTACATGTCCACTCAAAATGAACATCCTTTTGTAGCAATTTAGTCAAAAGACCAACAACTTTAGAAAAACCTTCCACGAATCGTCGATAATAACCTGCCAAGCCCAAGAAACTGCGAATTTTTGTCACTGACTTCAGTTGTTTCCAATTCACAATTGCCTCAACCTTTTTAGGGTCAACTCCAATTCCCTCGGCTGACACTATATGTCCTAAGAAAACCACTTCCCTAATCCAAAACTCACACTTCCTCAACTTAGCATACAACTTATTGTTTAGAAAAGTTTGTAACACCAACCGCAAATGCTTATCATGGTCTTCCTCGGTACGGGAATATATCTGAATATCATCAATGAACAATATCACAAACTGATCTAAATACTCACAAAATACTCTATTCATCATATCCATAAATGCATCCGGTGCATTAGTCAAACCAAAGGGCATTACCAAGAACTCATAATGTCCATAGCGAGTGTGAAAAGCTGTCTTCGGTACGTCTTGATCACCTTCAACTGGTAGTAACCGGATCTCAAATCTATCTTGGAAAACATAGAAGCATCTCTTAACTGATCAAATAGGTTGTCAATCCGCGACAAAGGATACTTATTCTTCATTGTCAACTTATTCAACTGTCGGTAATCTATACACATTCTCAAGCTAATGTCTTTCTTTTTCACAAATAACACCGGTGCACCCCAAGGTGAGATACTAGGACGAATGAATCCTCGATCTAACAGTTCATGAAGCTGTGTCTTCAAATCTTTCAATTCCTTAGTGGTCATACGATATGGAGCTATGGATACAGGAGTAGAATCAATATAAGTCTCTATAGCAAACCCAACCTCTCTATTAGGCGGCAAACCAGACAACTCTTCTGGAAATATCTCTGGAAAATTACAAACAGTTCTGATGTCTTGCGACCGTGCCTCATTCATGATGTAAGCCAAATATGTAACGCCCCGGTTTTGGGCTCAGAAGTTTTGGCGTTGACCGGTTCGGTCAAAGTGCTGATCGAATATATAAGAGGGAATTTAGGAAAGCCTAGTTCGGGTTGCATTAAAAATATGGAAAAATATTCTAAAATCATATTTTAATATATATAAGTGAACTGTGAAATCAATTTTGGAAAATGAGGTTCGGAAGGTTGACATTTTGGCTAGTGACCAAAATGTAATTTTTGAAAGTTGCGGGACAGTTTTATAAAGGATTGAAACTTTGAATCTTTAAGGAGCTATTATTCCAAAAAGGATTTCTCCAGATTTTTCTAAGATATTTTATGACTCAAATCTGATTTTAAAGATTTAGAAAAGGAGGGAAAATCATTTGTAACTAAATTTCCAACTAATTTTCCATTTTCTCTCAAATTCTCTTTTCTCTCATTTTCTCTCTACCCAAACAAGATTCTCCAGATTTCTTTCTCTGATTTTGACATCTAAATCTCTCATTTCAATTCTCAATTGATTCCTAATCATCTCATCATCAAAACCTCTCAATTTACAAGTTGATTCATCAAGCTTTTTGGCTCTAAAATGGAGAAATTCAAGTTTGGAGGTAAGAACGTCCTTCTCCTATAAACTATCAGTTCTTTACTGAAATTCCTAAGTTCTCAATCCTTGATTTATGTTTTATTAAAGGCTTTTCAATTGAGATCTTGATTTTTGGCTAAAATGCAAGATTTGGTGATTTTGGTGAAAATTTCGTGTGATCTGTTTAAGCAGGGTTTTGAGGTGTTAAAATGATGTTAAATGAATGCTAAAATGATTAGAAGTTGAGGTTTAATCAATGCAATCCCGGATAGGTTGAATTTCCTAAGTTTGGCTTGAGTTTTTGGTTGTTTTTGGAGTGTAATTGGTGATCTGTTATACCTGGAGGTATAAGGACGTGGTTGTGATCATTTTGCATGTTATTTGATGTATAAAAATGGTTAGAAGTGATGGATCTTGGCTGGGTTAAGTTTTGGAAGTGTTTGGAGATGATTTCGGTTGTGTTTGGTAGCCAAATTGTTAGATTTGTGATGAGCAGCGAGTTGTGTTGATGTTGCTGGTGTTTTAATGCATATGGATGCATTAATGTTCTGTTTTTGTGTGCTTGAAACAGGGGAGGTTGATCCTTGAGCTTTGGAGGTGTTTTCGGAAGGTTTCGGAAGCTTGGAAAGCTTGTTGGCTAGGCTTGTTTGGTAATCGGTGAGTGAAGTTGGGATTTCAGCTTTTGAAACATGGTTTGAAGGTTTTTGGGAGCTTAGTTTAAGTCTAAACAATTTTGCTAAGCTCAAGAGTAAGTGAAGAGGTTTTTGCTCTTGGATTGTGTATGATTTGGTTTTAAAATCAATTGTGGTTGGTGATTGATGTGCATGTATTATTGCATGGTTTAATTCTGTTTTGTAAGCATGTTTTAGCATGGTTTAATGCTGGTTTTGAAAGTCAATTGAAAAGGATGCTCAAGGTAAGAGATCCTTGGTTATGTTTATGGAAATTGTGATTTTGATGCATAGTGATGCATGTTGTTCATTGGCTTTGTATGATGCTTAAAAACAGTGAGTTGATGATGATTAATGATGATAATTGTACCTTTTGCATATTGTTTATGCATGTGAATCATTGAGCTAATGATGTGGTGGTTTCGCATTATGTGTATGCATGTGAATCATTGAGCTAATGTTGTGATGGCTTGCATTGTGTTTATGCATGTGGAACATTGGATACTATGGTAAGATGGTTATGTTGGCAAGAGATGTGAATGGTTCTTGGTTCGTTGATCGGGTATAATTAGCCGGCTATAGGATTGGGTGCACCGTGAATAAAGTCGCCTTGATGGTGGAGTGGTCAAGTGTGGACCGAATAAACTCCCCTCAAGTATTCCTAACGAGATGAGGTCAGTGGAGGGTGTGCCCACGGGAGGACCTCGGTTGCTTAAGGTCGTAGTGGAGGTTGTTGCCCATGGTAGACCTTGGTTAAGTAAAGGTTATAAGGTGGTTAAAAGTCCTTATGTGAGAACCTTGTACTTGTTAAGATCACAATGGCAATGGTTAAGTCCATGTGTGGATCTTGTGTGTGATGTCCCGGATCTCGTTAGATGATGTCTACAACTACCAATCGGTTATGCAAAGGTTGTATGGTGGTTGAAAGTCCATACGGGAAGACCTTGTGCATGACAAGGGTGTATGTCTATACATGGTAACCTTGAGGAAAAGCTAAGGTTGTATGGTGTTTAAAAGTCCATACATGGGAACCTTAGGAGATTGAGGTCAGTGGAGGTTGTTGCCCACGGGAAGACCTTGGATTGGGTAGTGTGTAGGAAGCGTTGGGACACGCTTGTAATCCGCGTATCCGATCGGGTTGAAAAGTTGGAAAGTGAATATGGTTGATCTCTTGGAAGCCAATATAATGTTCTTGATCATGTGAAGCATGGGATTGCTTGAAATGATGCATAGTTGCATGTGAAGCATGGAATTGCTTGAAATGATGCATAGTTGCATGTGAAGCATGGAATTGCTTGAAATGATGCATAGTTGCATGTGAAGCATGGAATTGCTTTAAATGATGCATAGTTGCATGTGAAGCATGAGATTGCTTGAAATGATGCATGGTTGCATGTGAAGCATGAGATGCTTGAATTGATGCATGTTTGCATGAGAAGCATGAGATTGCTTGGTAAGATGCATTGTTGCATGAGATGTGTATAATGCTAGTGAAAGCATGTTACTTGTATGTTGAACAAGTGTTGGTTGTCATTTGATAAATGATGCATGAGAGCATGGATTACCTATGTTGCATTGGAGTCATGTATGACTTGTTGTTAAAGGCATGTGATGATGATGTTATGGTTTTATGTGGCCTTGTTTAAATGCATGAAATGGTTTGATTGAACTATGGTTTAAATGGTTTCTTGCTTGATGTGGTTTTCAAGTTAAAGAAAGGTATGTTGTGGAAAGGATGTGTTTTCCATGGTTTTGTTTAAGCTTGGCATATGGTGTTTATGCATGTTTTGAGCTTGATGTTGAAAGAGTTTTCGAACATGGTTTTGGAAAGCAAATCGGGTTGGTTTTAAAGTGTATTAAAGACCCGCTGCATTGATGGTGTTTTGGTTTTGAGCATTCCTCACTAAGCATTATGTGCTTACGCTCCTTTTTGTCCATCAATGCAGATTCTTGAAGCTTGGACAGCAAGGAGCAAGGGATTCAAGGTGGACTCCAATGGAGATGTATGTCTCGGTGAATAGCTATAGTTAATAAGGGCAATGGGGTAGAATCTCCCGGATTGTTGTTGTTGTGATCGTATATGTTGATCATGTATGTTAAATGCTGTTGTTAATGTTGTTGAACATGAATTGGCTTAATTGTGGTTGCTTTGGAAAGTTTATGCTTAAATGGATAGCTTGAGTAGGAAGTATGCTTTTGAATTTGGGGCTTTCCATATGTGTTGGTTATTTGTTGAATTGATGATGCATTTATGATCCCTGCATGCTGTATATCTATGTGGTATGATTTGGTGATGTTAATCTGAGGTTTGAAGCATGAATGGTATGAATTTCAAGTCGATTTCAGACAGGGGTATCGGTACTCGGGCTCGCGTATCGATACGCCTGAGCCAAATATGCTCTTTTCTGCCCAGGCGTATCGGTACGGTTGTGGGGGTATCGATACTCATCTGGGTAAAGTTTGAATGCCGTATCGGTACAGGGGATATCGTATCGGTACCGTTGCTCGAGTTTGGTTACTGCCTTCCCCGCGTATCGATACGACATCAGGTGTATCGATACCTGACCGTTAAATTCAGTTAAAAGTATCTTTATATGTTTTGCTTTGTTTACGTTTTAGTCCTGAATCATGTTTGATCAATTGCATGAGCTGTGGATGTCCTTTTGAGCTGAAATTTCACAGAGAAGCATGAAACCTGACTAATTTCAAGATGGTAACTTTAATTTGGGATAAATCCCTTAATTTATCAGAATTTGCAATTTGGTCCCTAAAGTTGCAATTTGTTCAATTGGGTCCCTGTTTGATCTCTGATGTTTGTGATCTTTCAATATGTTGTTTGTATGATCACAATTAAGGTTAATGTGCATCTAGACAAGATTAAAAAGAAAAAAAAGGGTCGTTAATCAAGGTTGACTTTCGGGTTGACTTTGGTTTTCCCCGTGTAATCTTCGTAGTTCGGGTCAACCGTCTGGACCGGGCTAAGGGGGTTACATTTGGTGGTATCAGAGCTGAGTTGCGAAGGTTGGGGAAAACGGTAAGTTGTTCTGATGTGTGTGCTTGATGTTTATCATGTTGTATGGTTGAAAGCTGGTTGAAGCATGTGTTTCTGAGTATGCTGTTGATGTTTTTGAGCATGTTGCTGATGTATGCAAGCATGATTTGTGGTTATGAATCTTGGTTGAGTTCATGTGGATATGTGTTGATGCTATGAGCTGATGCTATGCATGATGAATGTGTTTTGAGCATGTTATGTTGCTAATGTGCTGATGCTGTTGGATGTTGTTGGTGTAAGCATGATCAAGGCATGTTGTTGATATGCTTGATGTTGTGATATTCATGTTGTGTTGACTGTTATGTCATGTAAAGGGGGAGGATTCGGGATACCCATTGCCTTATTAATATAGCTATTGTGTTATTTTGGAGTTGGAGTTTGAATCCTTGCTTAATGCTGGTCTAACAGGTTTTGTTTGTTTGTTGTGATTGTATGTTGTTTGTTGTTAGTGGTATGGCAAAGATGATGAAAGAGTGGAGGATGAGTGAGATGGTGGCTGCCTTGGGGCAGGTTGTTAAGTCAAAGGATTCACCCTTTTGTAAAGGTGTTTTGTCTCAGTCTTCTGTGACTGAAGTTGAGTTGGTAAGGCAAGGGAAGGAAGCTGGTTCCGGGATGGAAAGTTCTTTACCTGTTGTTCAGGAGGTGTTGGGAACATCTCAGGCTATGGTTGAGGTGGGATCAGTGGATGTGCTGGCTAAATGTGTGGGTTTGCCGAAGCAGCATTTGCTTGATTTGGGTGCTGTAGAGTATCATGGTTCTTCCCCGGAGATGTTTGAGGCTTGGTTGGTCAATGTGGTTCTGATTTTGGATCAGGAGGGCTGTGATTATGCCTGTAAGCTGGGGAGTGTTGTTTCTCTGATGCTGGAGGATGTTTGTTCTTGGTGGACATCTGTGGCTGTGGCGTCACATATCCTTGATATTGATTGGGATTTCTTCGTATCTGCTTTCTATGGAAGGTATCTTGGAAGGGAATTTCCAAGGGTTGAGCAAGGTGCGGCTGATGCTGTTGGTGAGCAAGTGTTGCCTGAGCAAGGAGTGGAAGCTCAGTCATCTGTTTGTGACCGTTGTAAAAGGCAACATGTTGGAAATTGTTGGGGCGCAGGTGTTTGTTGGAATTGTGGTTCCAAGTTGCATGTTAAGCGTGATTGTCCTCTTGGAGTGAAGTCAGCTTTGATGTTGGCCAAAGGATCTTTGAAAGGTCGTGGGTGCGACCGAGGCGAGGTTCAGAAGTGGCAGAAAAAGCAGAAGGTTGTGAAGAGCTTGGGAAATGAAGTTTGCTGGAAGTGTGGGTCTGCTGGACACATGAAGCGTGATTGCTTGATGTTGGCGCGGAACAGCCAAGGTTTCTTATCGCAAGGAGTTGGTGGTGACCCTGGTGTGTTAGTTGGTGCTGCAGTGGTGCGACCGAAGGATGTTGGTTCCGCAAGGAAGAGAGCTCGTTCGATGAAGCTTCAGGGTGGTGTTATGTTTTCAGGTAACCTTGTTAAGTGATCTTTGCTTTAGTTGCTTAGTTTGGTTTCTGTTAGTTTTTCCTTGCGTGGTAAGTCTAGTCTTGTTGCTAGAGTGTTTGGGGTAATGGTAGTTGTGGTTTGGTAATATCTTTGGTGTGAAGAAGGCTTGGGTGAGTATCTTGTGGTTAATGGTTGTTGGTATGATGGAGTTAGATAAGTTAAAGATGAGTAAGGAGGTTGTTCTTAGACAGATTTTGAGGATGTTATTGGAGGGTGTGAACTGGCATTCATGCACAGTTAAATCATTGATATATACTATATTATATATGTTGGTCCATGCATACATGTGGCATAACATTAGAGGTTTTTGCATACATGTACATCAGACATTGATAGGGCATGTAGGTGATCATGCATACGATGTTCACACTCCCTAATAACTAATCGAATCTGTTAGTGTTGTGGTTGGATTAGGTGGGATGATGGTTTTTAGAGGGTGTTTGGTGCTGAGTGGGAGTTAGAAGTGCTGGAGTTTGTTATCTAGTTGCTAGTGATAGTGAGAGTGGAATGGCCTGTTGGTGAAAGGAAAGTGTTTGTTGCTCTGAGAGTTTAGTGGTTTGGTGATGAAGGGTATCTGTTTGAGGTTAGTATTAGCTAAGTGGTTTGTTTAGCTGAAAGGAAGTGGTTGTTCCTTGGTGCTAAGTGTTGTTGCAGCTGAGGTGGTTTAGTTTTTTTTTTTAAGTTGTTGTGAAGGGTTGTGTTGGTTCTTAGCAATCTTTGAGGAGATCAGAGGCTGTTATGTGTGTTTTGGATCAGTGATGTTCTGGTAATGCAAGTGTTCTGGTTGAAGTTTGTAGTGAAAGGGCTGTGAAAGATCGAAGGTTTTTGTTGGTTGTTGGGTTTTTTGTGTGAGCAGTGGTTGGTTAGTGTGGTTAAGAAGTTTTGTTTGAAGTCTGTTGATGGTATGTGGAACGGCTGAAGGTTTCAAGTTGAGGTTGTGATGTGATTTTGGTTTTTGGTGCTGGTGAGCTGTTATGGTAATGTTTTTGACGGATATGAAGGGTGGTCAGCTTCGTTGAAGAGCTTGAGTAAATAGTTGATGTTAAGGATTTCTGCTTGTTGGGAAATCTTTGGAAGAGGTTTGGGAATCGCAAGAGTTTTAGAGGCTGAGAGGTTGCCTAGCGGCTAAGTTGGTTTGGTTGCTGTTTCTGTGTAAACCAGTTATGGAGGTTATGTGCTACAGTGTTGTCTGCTGTAAGAGCCGAAGTTTTCAGGTTGATGTTGGGATGGTGCATAATCTGGTTGTGTGGAAGGTTGGGTTGTGGTTACCCTTGAGAGTGTGGATTTGTGAACAGTGAATGGTGGAAGTTTTGTGTGGAAAGTGATCAGTGGTGTTGGTTAAGGCTTTTGTGTTGCCTTGTGTGTTGCTTGAGAAGGTTGTTGTTCTCTTTTGCCGGCTGAAATTTCGAGGACGAAATTCCCTAAGGGGGGAGAGTTGTAACGCCCCGGTTTTGGGCTCAGAAGTTTTGGCGTTGACCGGTTCGGTCAAAGTGCTGATCGAATATATAAGAGGGAATTTAGGAAAGCCTAGTTCGGGTTGCATTAAAAATATGGAAAAATATTCTAAAATCATATTTTAATATATATAAGTGAACTGTGAAATCAATTTTGGAAAATGAGGTTCGGAAGGTTGACATTTTGGCTAGTGACCAAAATGTAATTTTTGAAAGTTGCGGGACAGTTTTATAAAGGATTGAAACTTTGAATCTTTAAGGAGCTATTATTCCAAAAAGGATTTCTCCAGATTTTTCTAAGATATTTTATGACTCAAATCTGATTTTAAAGATTTAGAAAAGGAGGGAAAATCATTTGTAACTAAATTTCCAACTAATTTTCCATTTTCTCTCAAATTCTCTTTTCTCTCATTTTCTCTCTACCCAAACAAGATTCTCCAGATTTCTTTCTCTGATTTTGACATCTAAATCTCTCATTTCAATTCTCAATTGATTCCTAATCATCTCATCATCAAAACCTCTCAATTTACAAGTTGATTCATCAAGCTTTTTGGCTCTAAAATGGAGAAATTCAAGTTTGGAGGTAAGAACGTCCTTCTCCTATAAACTATCAGTTCTTTACTGAAATTCCTAAGTTCTCAATCCTTGATTTATGTTTTATTAAAGGCTTTTCAATTGAGATCTTGATTTTTGGCTAAAATGCAAGATTTGGTGATTTTGGTGAAAATTTCGTGTGATCTGTTTAAGCAGGGTTTTGAGGTGTTAAAATGATGTTAAATGAATGCTAAAATGATTAGAAGTTGAGGTTTAATCAATGCAATCCCGGATAGGTTGAATTTCCTAAGTTTGGCTTGAGTTTTTGGTTGTTTTTGGAGTGTAATTGGTGATCTGTTATACCTGGAGGTATAAGGACGTGGTTGTGATCATTTTGCATGTTATTTGATGTATAAAAATGGTTAGAAGTGATGGATCTTGGCTGGGTTAAGTTTTGGAAGTGTTTGGAGATGATTTCGGTTGTGTTTGGTAGCCAAATTGTTAGATTTGTGATGAGCAGCGAGTTGTGTTGATGTTGCTGGTGTTTTAATGCATATGGATGCATTAATGTTCTGTTTTTGTGTGCTTGAAACAGGGGAGGTTGATCCTTGAGCTTTGGAGGTGTTTTCGGAAGGTTTCGGAAGCTTGGAAAGCTTGTTGGCTAGGCTTGTTTGGTAATCGGTGAGTGAAGTTGGGATTTCAGCTTTTGAAACATGGTTTGAAGGTTTTTGGGAGCTTAGTTTAAGTCTAAACAATTTTGCTAAGCTCAAGAGTAAGTGAAGAGGTTTTTGCTCTTGGATTGTGTATGATTTGGTTTTAAAATCAATTGTGGTTGGTGATTGATGTGCATGTATTATTGCATGGTTTAATTCTGTTTTGTAAGCATGTTTTAGCATGGTTTAATGCTGGTTTTGAAAGTCAATTGAAAAGGATGCTCAAGGTAAGAGATCCTTGGTTATGTTTATGGAAATTGTGATTTTGATGCATAGTGATGCATGTTGTTCATTGGCTTTGTATGATGCTTAAAAACAGTGAGTTGATGATGATTAATGATGATAATTGTACCTTTTGCATATTGTTTATGCATGTGAATCATTGAGCTAATGATGTGGTGGTTTCGCATTATGTGTATGCATGTGAATCATTGAGCTAATGTTGTGATGGCTTGCATTGTGTTTATGCATGTGGAACATTGGATACTATGGTAAGATGGTTATGTTGGCAAGAGATGTGAATGGTTCTTGGTTCGTTGATCGGGTATAATTAGCCGGCTATAGGATTGGGTGCACCGTGAATAAAGTCGCCTTGATGGTGGAGTGGTCAAGTGTGGACCGAATAAACTCCCCTCAAGTATTCCTAACGAGATGAGGTCAGTGGAGGGTGTGCCCACGGGAGGACCTCGGTTGCTTAAGGTCGTAGTGGAGGTTGTTGCCCATGGTAGACCTTGGTTAAGTAAAGGTTATAAGGTGGTTAAAAGTCCTTATGTGAGAACCTTGTACTTGTTAAGATCACAATGGCAATGGTTAAGTCCATGTGTGGATCTTGTGTGTGATGTCCCGGATCTCGTTAGATGATGTCTACAACTACCAATCGGTTATGCAAAGGTTGTATGGTGGTTGAAAGTCCATACGGGAAGACCTTGTGCATGACAAGGGTGTATGTCTATACATGGTAACCTTGAGGAAAAGCTAAGGTTGTATGGTGTTTAAAAGTCCATACATGGGAACCTTAGGAGATTGAGGTCAGTGGAGGTTGTTGCCCACGGGAAGACCTTGGATTGGGTAGTGTGTAGGAAGCGTTGGGACACGCTTGTAATCCGCGTATCCGATCGGGTTGAAAAGTTGGAAAGTGAATATGGTTGATCTCTTGGAAGCCAATATAATGTTCTTGATCATGTGAAGCATGGGATTGCTTGAAATGATGCATAGTTGCATGTGAAGCATGGAATTGCTTGAAATGATGCATAGTTGCATGTGAAGCATGGAATTGCTTGAAATGATGCATAGTTGCATGTGAAGCATGGAATTGCTTGAAATGATGCATAGTTGCATGTGAAGCATGAGATTGCTTGAAATGATGCATGGTTGCATGTGAAGCATGAGATGCTTGAATTGATGCATGTTTGCATGAGAAGCATGAGATTGCTTGGTAAGATGCATTGTTGCATGAGATGTGTATAATGCTAGTGAAAGCATGTTACTTGTATGTTGAACAAGTGTTGGTTGTCATTTGATAAATGATGCATGAGAGCATGGATTACCTATGTTGCATTGGAGTCATGTATGACTTGTTGTTAAAGGCATGTGATGATGATGTTATGGTTTTATGTGGCCTTGTTTAAATGCATGAAATGGTTTGATTGAACTATGGTTTAAATGGTTTCTTGCTTGATGTGGTTTTCAAGTTAAAGAAAGGTATGTTGTGGAAAGGATGTGTTTTCCATGGTTTTGTTTAAGCTTGGCATATGGTGTTTATGCATGTTTTGAGCTTGATGTTGAAAGAGTTTTCGAACATGGTTTTGGAAAGCAAATCGGGTTGGTTTTAAAGTGTATTAAAGACCCGCTGCATTGATGGTGTTTTGGTTTTGAGCATTCCTCACTAAGCATTATGTGCTTACGCTCCTTTTTGTCCATCAATGCAGATTCTTGAAGCTTGGACAGCAAGGAGCAAGGGATTCAAGGTGGACTCCAATGGAGATGTATGTCTCGGTGAATAGCTATAGTTAATAAGGGCAATGGGGTAGAATCTCCCGGATTGTTGTTGTTGTGATCGTATATGTTGATCATGTATGTTAAATGCTGTTGTTAATGTTGTTGAACATGAATTGGCTTAATTGTGGTTGCTTTGGAAAGTTTATGCTTAAATGGATAGCTTGAGTAGGAAGTATGCTTTTGAATTTGGGGCTTTCCATATGTGTTGGTTATTTGTTGAATTGATGATGCATTTATGATCCCTGCATGCTGTATATCTATGTGGTATGATTTGGTGATGTTAATCTGAGGTTTGAAGCATGAATGGTATGAATTTCAAGTCGATTTCAGACAGGGGTATCGGTACTCGGGCTCGCGTATCGATACGCCTGAGCCAAATATGCTCTTTTCTGCCCAGGCGTATCGGTACGGTTGTGGGGGTATCGATACTCATCTGGGTAAAGTTTGAATGCCGTATCGGTACAGGGGATATCGTATCGGTACCGTTGCTCGAGTTTGGTTACTGCCTTCCCCGCGTATCGATACGACATCAGGTGTATCGATACCTGACCGTTAAATTCAGTTAAAAGTATCTTTATATGTTTTGCTTTGTTTACGTTTTAGTCCTGAATCATGTTTGATCAATTGCATGAGCTGTGGATGTCCTTTTGAGCTGAAATTTCACAGAGAAGCATGAAACCTGACTAATTTCAAGATGGTAACTTTAATTTGGGATAAATCCCTTAATTTATCAGAATTTGCAATTTGGTCCCTAAAGTTGCAATTTGTTCAATTGGGTCCCTGTTTGATCTCTGATGTTTGTGATCTTTCAATATGTTGTTTGTATGATCACAATTAAGGTTAATGTGCATCTAGACAAGATTAAAAAGAAAAAAAAGGGTCGTTAATCAAGGTTGACTTTCGGGTTGACTTTGGTTTTCCCCGTGTAATCTTCGTAGTTCGGGTCAACCGTCTGGACCGGGCTAAGGGGGTTACAAAATATGCCTGACAACCAACATCCATCAACCTCTGAGCCTCTAAGGCTGAAACAACATTGGACAATAACTTAATGTTCTCGCCTACTACTACTACCTAATAATCTTCTAAAAGTCTCAAGGATACTCTCTCTGTCTCAAAATCCACTTTAGCCTTATGCTCTACAAGTCAATTCATACCAAAAATCACATCAAATCCATAAAACGGCAATTCCATCTTAACTACTGGAAACACATGAACCTGAACCATCAAAGGACATCTTCTATATACTTTCCTAACCATGACTGTTTCACCAAAAGAACTTGTAACATTCATTCCCACATCTAATATCTCACACGGTATATCAAACAACTTCACATGATCACGTAAAATGTACGAATGTGTAGAGCCGGAATCGATCAAAGAAAGCAAAGTCAAAGACTGTAAGGAGAAGTTACCTGCAGTCACATCTGTATCATTCCTACCCTCGCGATGTGCATACACTCTAGTTGGTCCACCACTCTCGAGCTGTACATCAACCATATGGGCTACATTTCTCTGACCATCATCCCTACGTTGAAAGTTACCTCGACCACACCCGCGACTTCTATGATGCTCAACTACTCGAACTGGAGCCTGTCCATCTCTAGCTGGATGTGGAAAATCACGTCTCATATGTGATCGAGACCAACAGTTCCAACATGTGCCATAATTACCCCAACACTCACAAAATGACGTCTCTCGCATTTAGCACACTCCGGTGTGCGAACAACAGCTCATTGACCTTGATGGCCACGTCCCGGGTTACCACCTTTACGCCTATGGTCGGGTTGGTACCTCCTATCCTTGTGCCTCTTGGCATGGTCTCTACCCCATTCAATAGGCCTTTGTCCTGAACTAGATCCACCACCACGAGTAGTCAATCCCAAGATCTGTTCGATATCCTTGGCCCTAGTGACCAAAACATCAAAGTCCACATAATTTAAGGCCAACATAAAAGTCTTCACCTACTGAACTAAGCCATATCGGAAATGCTCACATCGTTCCCTCTCAGTGGGAACCAACTCAAAAGCATACTGACTCAAACGTACAAATTGTACCTCATACTCGGATACTGTCATGCTACCCTGAACCAAGGTCATAAACTCTCTCTTCTTTTCATCTTGATATCGCGGACCAAGATACTTCTTACGGAAGGTAGTTATGAAGAATTCCCAAGTAACATCGGCTTTAGGCATAGCGGATGTAATAGTAGTCCACCAAGCATACACCCCCTAAAGCAAGGAAACAATGCAACCCAACTTACGTACATCTGAACACTCCATCTATCAGAAAATACGGATTGTACTCTCAAGACATGCCTCTAAACCCTCGGGAGACAACCCATGAAATGCAACTCCGCCCAAACTACATAGTCGCTCTAAAGGCAATCCAGTCTCTGCACCCTGAGGTGGTGCTGCGACACGTACACCAGCTAAGGCTGTCTGAAAAGCCCTGGCTATAGCATGAATCAGAGTAGAGACATATCTATCCCGACCTGTCTTTGGCCACCCTAAGGTCCATCACCTCCTATACCAGCTCCAACACCACCCCCTGGAGGAGGAGGCAAATTTTCTTCATTCGCGTGCCCAACATTCTCATTCCCCGGATTACCAACTGTAGGCCCTCGTCTCGGTCTCATACTTACAAGAGATGCAATCTAACAACAACAAACACAAACAACGGAAAAGATCTGGGTCAGCAATAGCAAGGGTCCAAAACGCTCAAGTCCTTTAAGTTAAAACCACTTTTTTACAATAGTATAAAGCAATGGGTGCCTTTATCTACAACACAATCATCAACAAAACCAACGAACATGCTCACAAACACCGCGCATCGCAAGAAACAATCAAACACATCAAGATTTAACTCACTTACCTTCCCGATTGCTCGATAACCTAGCTATGATACCAACAAATTTAATCCCCTTAGCCCGGTCTAACCGCCAGACCGAACCAAACGGGTTACAGAGAGAAAACCGAAGAAAACCCGTTAAGATTTCACTTCGGTTAGCAACCCTAAATTTTTAAAAAAAGCTTTTCTAAATACCATTAACATCCTATGTGAGATGAACTTGCAGCGGAAAACAAGCATTAAAATGGCGATCGAACAAAAAAAGGACCAAAATGCAAAATCTAGCATAAACAAGAGCCTAGCATGAAATTAAGGTTACAAATCCTCAATTAGTCATATTTCAAGCCCACATGCCAAAATGCAACTTAAAATATCCATTCAAATACATTAGAACAATAGCACATCTATAGGGACTAAAACGTAAGAAAACAAAACTTCAAAGATTCCAATAAGTAACAAAACTGTTGGCTGTATCGATACAGGTTGCCCTGTACTGATACGGGTGTATCGAAATAGGTTCGAAGGGCTCAGAACACTATCTCGTATCGAAACACTCTCGGGGGCGTTTCGGAACTAAGGTTTCCAGTAGCAAAATGTACCAGAACGGACCTTAACGTATCGATACACTTATGCCATTTTAGGTACCCCGTATCGATACAGTCTCGACCGTATCGGGACGCTTGACCTGCAATGACACATTTTGCTGGTTTATTGCAATCTTAAACACATATGGACCCTTCAAACAAGACATAAACACAAATACAACTCAAACATACCACAAAACCTCAACAAGCATGGCAACAACCTCTACAAGGCAAGCACAAACATGGAAAGATTCTAGATGCAATCAACTTAAGCTTAAACAAGCCAAAAAATAGTCAAACTTCAAACCAAACCATGCTTCAACATGTAAAGGTACTTTACAAGGCTAAAAAGGCATCATAAACATATCTCAAAACAGGGAGTCTCAAAACAAAACTTCCCAAGGTATAAAGGTCTTATCCCATTGCTAACATACTACTATTGGATGCCAAAACCATACTTGAGCAAAAGTAAACTTCTTGGACCACTCCTTGCTGCCACAAATGGTCTACGGATCTGCATTGTTGGAAAAGAGAGCGTAAGCAAGAATGCTTAGTGAGCGGTGCACAAAACATCAACAACAACAACAACAATGTGATTTAAACCATTTAATACATTTTAAAACAAAAACCAATTTTCAAAATGTTTCGTAAGAGGACTTTCCAACGGTATTCTCATATGCATTTCATACTTTAACTACAATTCAAAGCATAACATCATAAATTCTCAACACGAAACATGACAAGTTCAAATCTTTACAACATCATTCATGCAAACATATTAACTTTAACACACATGAGTATATTGACATCTGTAACAAATTTACTCGGATATACGGATAGCTTCCTATGGAATCTCATGTCACCGTACTCATAACAACAACAAGGCTTCCAGCGGAATCTCGCATCACCGTACTCATAACAACAACAAGGCTTCCGGTGGAATCTCACATCACTGTACTCCTCCTTAGTGGAATCTCACATCACTAAGGCCACACGCGAATTTTACCATTATAGTGCACTCTCATCCTATTGGTCGACCAATTCTATCCGGTAAACAAGTTCTCATTGAATGTCAATATACCAATCAAGGCTGGCACTTACCCACTGTTTCTCATGGCCACAACACATTATTTCACATTCCATTTCATATCACGTTTCCATGTATAGCATGTACTCAAACACATACCTCGTGAACAACTATCATTTAACAAGTGAGACCTTATATAAAACAAGTACATATCTTAAAAAGCATGAAAACAATGGTATAAAAGATAAGCACATAACATGAACATGCTTTCTAAAAACAAGGTAAATATAAATCGAAATCCAAGGAGAAAATAACCAACTTACTCTTGAGTTTAGATTGGCCTTTCAAGCTCAATCTAAACCCCCAAAACTTGCCCTTAACCATGGTAAGGCTTTTAAAAATAGTTCCACTCACCACTTATACCCCAAAGCTAGCCGATCACACAATCAAGCTTCCGAATCACCCGATTTCACGTCTGAAATACGCATATCAGATTCCCCTGCTTCTAACCAATCCAAAACAGAGCATTAGAGTGTTTTCAAACCAACAAAATTGCAGCAACTCACAAATTGAACATCTAGCAACAAACATCCATCGATTCATAACCGAAAGTAACCAAAAACATAAATAGATCAGCTCTTAGCAACATCCAACTTAAACCCAGCAAGGATATCGTCAAACCACATTTATAAACACCTAAAAACATCAGCCCTATAACAAGGAACCACCGGCCACTGATTTTCCACAAACCCAAGCCAAAATCTCAAGATTTTCAACTTCAACCATCACCTACACACCTAGTTTCGGGTTTGTATAATCGAACCATTATCCCAACATTATTTAACATTAAAAACATAACTAAAATCATTCTAAAACCCAGCAGAACAGAACTCATACAAAAAATTCCACAAATCCACTTTAAAAAACTCATTTTCGCTCATTTCCATAAATCACATTCAAAGACTATTAAATAAACATTATAAAAGAACCAAGAACGTGAGAATTTCAATAAAGAACCTTACATTAGAGGAGAAAAATTCAGCTCACCCCTAATGGTGTGTGTTCACCCTTTTTCCAACTGAAAACTTTGAGATAACTAGGGAAAAACAATAGGTTTTGGAGATAAATTATAGAGATAAGGTTTAATGATGCAAAAACAATGTAATAGAGGGTTTACCTTTGAAATCCTTATTGAAGAAGGTTGTTTGGATGAAAATTGTTTGAAGGAAAATGAGAAGAGAAAAGATAACGTGAAAAAGGTTGAGGCTTTTCAAATTTCTTTTATTTTAGTTAATCCCCTTTAAAAAGTCATTGTTTTAGAAATCAAATATTTAGGAGAAAATCTAAAATTAGACTTGGCTAAATCGCTCCTTAAAGATTCAACGTTTTGATCCTTCTACAAAACAGTCACCAAAACAATTCTGAAACTTTAGATTTTAGTCACTAGACTAAAATTTCTTACTACCAAAACTCAATTTCCAAAATTGATTTCACACACACCTTATATATAATAAATAAGGATTTTATATAATTTTTCCACATTTTTAAAACATCCCGAAGAGGGTTTTCCCTGAACTCACCTAAATTTTCCCAAAACTCCGAAACCGGTTTGATCAACCCAAAGACCATTACCAAACTTCTAAGCCCAAAACCAGGGCGTTACAGCGAAGCTAAATGGTACGCCATGGGTTCAACCCTCTCTATCACCTCATAAGGTCAAATGAACCCCGGGCTCAACTTTCCCTTCCACCCAAAGCGAATAACTCTTTTCCATGGTGACACCTTGAGGAACACCTTGTCACCAACCTCATACTCGATGTTTCTACACCTTTGATATATGTAGGCTTTTTGACTGTCAAAGGCAGCTTGCAATATTTCCTTGATGATCTGAACCTTTTCCTCAGTTTTCTTTATCAAATTGGATCCCACGATCCTCCTATCATCGAGCTCCGTCCAGCACATCGATGTTCTATAGTTGCGCCCATACAAGGCCTCAAAGGGAGCCATCTTGATACTTGATTGAAAACTATTGTTGTAGGCAAACTCAACTAGTGGAAGATGCTCCTCCCAACTACCCTCAAAATCAATGATACAAAATGAAGCATATCTTCCATTAGTCTGAGTATGAAAAGCGGTGCTGAAATGCAACTTGGTATCTAACGCATCATATATCTTTTTCAAAGATTTGACGTGAATCGTAGATCTCTATATGAAATGATCGATGTGGGTACTCCATGCAACCTCAATATCTCTTGAATTTAAAACTATGCAAGCCTCTCAAGCGTGAAGTCCATGCACACTGGTAGGAAATGAGTCATCTTGGTCAAATGATCCACAATCACCCATATGACATCATGCCTCTTTTGGGTTAACGACAAGCCCGTCACAAAATCCATGGTCACCAAATTCCATTTCCACTGTGGAATCTGAAAGGGTTGAAGAAAACCCGAAAGAACCTGATGTTCTGCCTTAACTTGTTGACAAGCAAGGCCACCAATAAAAAGGGCAAAGGTCTTGGTACATCTTATTACTGCTCGGATGTATGGCAAATGGACTACGGTGTACCTCTCGAAGGATACGGTCCCACAAATCCTCCAAGGCCGGAACATATAACCGACCTTTAAAGTACAAGATCCCACCATCTTGCACTTCAAAACCAAATGTCTTGCCTCTCTAAACCATCTCTATCTTTTCCACTAAATCTTCATCAATCACTTGCGTTCTCTTGATCTCTTGTACTATGGTAGGCTCCATACGAAGCTCGACTAATCAACTAACATCCTCGGTGTCATCCTTAATCGGGTGAACATTGCTCTCAAGTCTGACATAAACTTCTGATTCAAGGCATCGACCAACACATTAGCTTTATCGAGATGATACATTGTGAGGCAATCATAATCCTTGAGCGACTCGATCCATCGTCTTTTCCTCAAATTCACCTCTTTCTAGGTGAGCAAATACTTTAAACTCTTATGATCAGTGTAGATATAACACTTTTTTTTGTCCAGATAATGCCTCCAAATCTTCAATTCAAAGATGACTGCAACAAGCTCCAAATCATGTGTGGGGTAATTCCGTTCATGAGGTTTAAGTTGTCTCGAGGCGTAAGAAACTACCTTACCCTCTTGCATGAGAACACAACTACGCCCATTTAACGAAGCGTCACTAAACATAACATAATCCTTTCCTGGTTCGGGTTGCGTCAAAATCGAAGCCTCCGTTAGATAAACCTTTAACTGCTCAAAGCTTTGTCGTCTTCTCTCGTTCAACTTAAACAAAACTCCCTTTTGTAACAACTTGGTCATAGGTGTCGCTATGTTAGAAAATCCATTGACAAAACAACGGTAATACCAAATAAGTCCAAGGAAACTATGGACCTCCATGATATTCTTAGGTGGTTTCCAGTCTACCACTTCCTGGATCTTTTTCGAATCAATACAGATCCTATCTGCTACGATAATATGGTCCAAGAACACCACTTTGGAAAGCTAGAACTCACACTTACTAAACTTGGCATAAAGTTGTCTATCTCTCAAGGTCTGAAGAACAACACGAAGGTGATAGTCGTGTTCATCCTCCGAGCTCAAGTAAACCGAGATATCATCAATAAAGACCACTACAAACTTATTTAAGTAGGGTTGGAAAATCCGATTCATCAAATCCTTAAAAGTTGCAGGTGCATTGGTAAGCCCAAAAGGCATTATCAAAAACTCATAATGTTTGTATTGCGTCCTGGAAGCGTTTTTCTGAACATCATCTTCTACCACCTTCAACTATCAGTAACCCGACCTCAAGTCGATCTTTGAGAACAAACGAACACCTTTCAACTAGTCAAACATGTCATCTATCCTCGGTAAAGGATAATGGTTCTTCACTGTTACCTTGTTTAGTTGACGATAGTCAATGCACATCCTCATTGAACCATCCTTTTTCCTGACAAACAAGACCAGTGCACCCCAAGGTGAGATGCTTGGTCGAATGAATCCCCTTTCCAACAACTCATGAATCTAATTCTTTAATTCTCTCAACTCTGTTGCTTCTATGCGATACGGGGTAATGGGCACTGGTGTCATGCCTAGCATCACATCTATCCAAAACTATAGCTCACGGTCTGGATGTAGTTCGGGTAACTCTTCCAGAAACACATAGGCAAACACTCTAACAGTCTGAAGGCTCTCAAGCCTTGGACCCTCAACACTTGTATCAACCACGTGAGCCAAAAAGGCCTCACAACCTTGTTGGATCATCCTTTGTGCCGCCAAAACCGACACTACGTTGGAAAGGAAAGGATTCCTCTAACCTTTCACCACAAGCTTGGCTCCAACGAAACCTTGAAGCTTAAGGCTCTTTGCCCTACAACCCAAACTCAGATCATGCTCAAACAACCAATCCATGTCTAGGATGGCATCAAACGCTTGAAAGGGTACAACCATTAAATCTAAGGGAGAAATTGAACCATAAACCTTGATCGGACACATACAGTACACCTTGTCCACTAAGACATCATACCCCAAGGGACTAGTCACTCAAACCCCAACTTCTAGGTCCTCGGCCAGAATACCCCACTGATGGGATATCCCACTACGAATATAAGAATGAGTACACCCCGAGTCTACTAAAGCAAAAATAGGAATAGAGAACAAGGTAAAGGTACCTAATATGACATTCGTTTCCTCACAGACCTCTTGGGCCTTGATTGTATATTGCCTTGATGGTGCCTTTGCGGTAGACTAGATAATGCCTCTACTATGTTGTCCCATCATGTGGCTCGCTTGTCCTCTAGCAAAGCCTCAACCCCTTTAAGCCGTAAACGAAGTCCTCTAATTTTGAACTGAGGTGACATCAGCTGCCACTTGACAGTCTCTCACAAAGTGGTCCAGTGATCCACAACCATAACATACTCTGATATTTCCATACCACTCCGCGTGGTGTTTGCACCCACACTGATCACAAACAGGTGCTTTTGACCCCTTTGTCGATCTTATGAAACTCATTGTCGAATAAGAGAAGTTGAACCTCTACCGACTTGATGACTTTGACCTCTTATCCGATCTTGCAGGCTGATTCAAAGCTCCCCTATTCTAGTTCCAATGGCCCTTATTTCTCCGGGATGAGATTGTGACTGATTAGAGTGGGTATGATTTCCTTAACTCGAGCATCCTTGCCTACCAGCCTGAGTATAGGTCAAACCTTTAACTTGCTCAAGAGACATAGCAGGTGGTCAAGTTTGAAAACACCTTGGGTGGGTCAGCGGTCAAGAACATCTGAATTTCCTTTGTCAAACCTTTTCGAAACCTCTTGCATCTCATCTTCTCTGTAGCAACTAATTATAGGGCGTGCCTACTCAGCTGTAGGAACTCTTGCTCATATTCATAGACAGACTAGTTCCAATGAACTAGGTGAGTGAACCGATCCCTCAAGCGATAAATGTGGGCTTCACCCACATGCTTCTTCTCAAACTCATCTAGGAAATCATCCCAACTTGGTCGGTTAGGGTACCATCCCAACTCAATGGTTTCCCACCATTCCCAGGTATTCTCTTTTAGTAGAGAGAGAATGCATGTCAATTTATCCATATGTTTCAACTGCATATGTCGCATGATCCAACGGGTATCCCTCAACCACTGATCTGCCTTGACCGAATTGTCTTGCCCCGTCCCAAGGAAATTTGTTGCTCCATGAAGTCGAACCCTCTTAATTGGTGCCTCACGAGGGGTAGTCGAAGTCCTTGGTATGGACCTTACAATAAAGTGAAGGGCCCAATGTAGATGAGAGAAGTAATTGGCCCCTCGACCCCTCTCATCTTCCGGCATTTCATTAGTGTCGGGAACATACTCCTCATCGTAACTCCCTTCATGAGAGCCTCAAATCTCCTCTTGTTCACGTTCTCTTCTAGGAATGGTTACTTTCTACATAAGGAAACAAATAAGGCTACACCACCGAATATTCAGCTTAAAATGAGTACGACTTCGAGTTATAGGCATGTATTCACTAGACACCCCCTTTGACTCTCTAATACCCTAAGACTTTCATAAAACCGACTATACCTAGGCTCTGATACCACTAAATGTAACACCCTAAACCCAATGTCACATTTATGCCTCAAGCCCAAACTATACGTAAAAGTTTTCAGCTATATTTAGCCCAAATCACAAGCATTTCCATAAATCCATCAACGATTTGAAAAAAAAACAATACAAAATAGTTAAATCGCTTACATGAGAACTTCAATTTAAAACAAGTGAATAAATCATTCGACATAATCAAATAAATCCAAATTAAGAGTTACAGACATAAATCAAGGAACATATGAATACATTGCCCGACAAGTCTAAGTATTGTACTCTTGATCACATCAATGAGCTGAAGACCTACTCCGATAGACTCCTTCAATAATGTTGCAACCTAATAACTTGCAAACAAAAACAATGGTTCCGAACTCTGGGCTTATAAAGCTTAGTGGATACACCTCTACTCTACCATGCTTCATGAAAATCATAAGTACAAGCATGTAGCAAGAAAAGATGACATGGAATTGTAAACAAGTATGATATTACCACAATTCATACATACTTAACATGACATCAAACATCTCACAACAAACATATCCAAAAACCTGGAGTAAGACTCGGGGCAACAAATCATTGAGAACGTACACTCAAGCAAATGTAACCCCCGTAGCCCGGCCTAGACGGTTGACCCGAACTACGAAGATTACACGGGGAAAACCAAAGTCAACCCGAAAGTCAACCTTGATTAACGACCCTTTTTTTTCTTTTTAATCTTGTCTAGATGCACATTAGCCCTAATTGTGACCACACAAACACCATACTCAAAGATCACAAACATCAGAGATCAAACAGGGACCCAATTGAACAAATTACAACTTTAGGGACCAAATTGTAATTTCTAAAAACCTTAAGGACTTAACCAGATTTTAAGTTACCAACTTAAAATTAATCAGGTTTCATGCTTCCCTGCCAAATTTCAGCTCAAACGGACATCCCGAACTCATACAATTGCACAAACAAGATTTAGGACCAAAATGCAAACATTTTGAAACATTTAACCGCCCGTGTCAGCCCCCAACGGTCACCCGTTCCGAAACAGGCAGAGCCCGTTTCGAAACACGGGGCCGTTCCGCAACGCGTTTCGCAACGGGGGTCTGGCAGAATGCTTTCCGTTTCGGAACGGTGGCACCCGTTTCGGACGCCTGGGTTTATGCAGGGCACCCGTTCCGAAACGGTGTCATCTGTTCCGAAACGCCTAGCCCAGATTGCTGCATTTTGCTCACTCAAACACATCATTGACCATTCAAACATGCTCCAAAAGCCACCAAACTTTACCAACATGCAATTCAACATAAATGAGACATACTTGCATCAACAATTCAACAGAAACACAACATATAAGAAAAACCCCAAATCTATAGGCATGCTTCCTACACAAGCAACCATTTAGGTACAAACCTTCCAAATCAAACTCATTTAAGCCAATTCATGTTCCAACAACATTAGCAACAACATTAAAACATTCTTGATCAAACATATACGATCACATACACATAAACCCGAGAGATTCTACCCCATTGCCTTTATTAACTATAGCTATTCACCGAGACATACATCTCCATTGGAGTCCACCTTGAATCCCTTGCTCCTTGCTGTCCAAACTTCAAGAATCTGCATTGATGGACAAAAAGGAGCGTAAGCACATAATGCTTAGTGAGGAATGCTCAAAACCAAAACACCATCAATGCAGTGGGTCATTAAACACTTTTAAAACAAACCCGATTTGTTTACCAAAGCCAAGTTTGGAAATCCTTTTCAACATCAAGCTCAAAACCATGCATTGCACATACATGAAAACCAACCCTTAGCTTAGCAAGCTAAGAAAACCTTTTCAAAGAACAACTCACAAAAATCAACCATTTAGCCAATCCATGCATAAACACCATATGCAAAGCTTAAAACAAAACCATGGAAAAACACTCCCATTTCACAACATACCTTTCTTAAACTTGAAAGCCATTTCGAGCAAGAAACCTTTTAAAACCATAATTCAAATAATCCATCACATGCATTTAACCAAGGCAACATAATAACCATAACATCATCTTCACATGCCTTTAAAAACAAGCCTTACAAGACTCCAATGCAATAAAGATATTTCATGCTCACATGCATCATTTACCAAATGATAATCAACACTTGTTCAACTTAACAAGTAATCATGCATTCACAAGTATTATACACTTTACATGCAACCATGCATCTTTTCCAAGCATCTCATGCCTCACATGCAATTATGCATCATTTCAAGCATCCCATGCTTCTTTATGATCAAGAACATTACATTGGCTTCCAAGTGATCAACCACATCCACTTTTCAACTCAACAACCCGATCGGATACGCGGATTCCGAGCGTTGTCCCTACGCTCCATACACCCTACCAATCCAAGGCCTCCCAAATGGACTTTTAAACACCATTTGAACTTACAAGCCTAAGGTTCCCATGTATGGACTTTTAAACACCACACAACCTTAGCTTTTCCCGAGGTTCCCATGCATGGACTTTTAAACACCATACAACCTCAACATGCACAAGGTTTCCATGTATGGACTTTTAAACACCATACAGCCTTTGCATAACCGATTGGTAGTTGTATAAATCACTAACGAGATCCGGGACACCCCACACAAGATCCACACATGGACTTAACACTGCCATTGTGATCTCACAAGCACAAGGTTCTCACATATGGACTTTTAAGCACCATATAACCTTTGCTCAACCAAGGTCCTCGAATGGGCAACACCTCCATTATGACCTCAATCATCTCGTTAGGATACTTGAAGGGAGCTTTTCCGGTCCACTCTTGACCACTCCACCTCCAAGGCGACTTAATTCACGGTGCACCCAATCCTATAGCCGGCTAACTATATCCGATCAACAAACCAAGAACCATTTACATCACTTGCCAATATAACCATCTTACCACATTAGTCCAATGTTTCACATGCATAACCAATATGCAAAACCATTCCACATTAATCCAATGATTCACATGCATAACCAATATGCAAAACCATCATTTATCATCATCAATTCACTGTTTTAAAGCATTACACAAAGCCATGAAGCACCATGCAACACCATGCATCAAAACCACATTTTCAATGTATAAAAACCAAGGATCTCTTACCTTGAGCATCCTTCACATACGGCTTTCAAAACCAGCATTAAACCATGCTAAAATATGCTTACAAAACAGAATTAAACCATGCAAAACACATGCATTTCAATCATCAACCACATTTGCTTTTAAAACCAAATCACAACACAATTCAAGAGTGAAAATCCTTTTACTTACTCTTGAGCTTAGCAAAGTTGTTTAGACTTACACTAAGCTCCCAAAAACCTTTAAACCTTGGTTTAAAAGCTGAAATCCCAACTTCACTCACCGATAACCAAAACAAGGCTAGCCAACAAGCCTTCCAAGCATCCGAAACCTTCCGCAACACCTCTAAAGCTCACGGATCAAACTCCCCTGTTTCAAGCACACAAAAACAGAACATTAATGCATCATTATGCATTAAGAACACCAGCAACAAGACTCAACTCGCTGCTCATCACAAATCCAACAATTCGGCTACCAAACACAACCGAAATCACCTCCAAACACTTCCAAAACTTAACCCAGCCAAGATCCATCACTTCTAACCATTTTTATACATCAATTAACATCCAAAATGATCACAAACACGTCCTTATACCTCCAGGTATAACAGATCACCAAAAACACTCCAAAAACAACCAAAAACTCAAGCCAAACTTAGGAAATTCAACCTATCCGGGATTGCATTGATTAAACCTCAACTTCTAATCAATTTAGCATTCATTTAACATCATTTTGACACTCCAAAACACTGCCCAAACAGATCACACGAAAATTTCACCAAAATCACCAAATCTTGCATTTTAGCCAAAAATCAAGATTTCAATTAAAAAGCCATTAACAAAACATAAATCAAGGATTGAGAACTTAGGAATTTCAGTAAAGAACTGATAGTTTAGAGGAGAAGGACGTTCTTACCTCCAAACTTGAATTTCTCCTTTTTAGAGCCAAAAAGCTTGATGAAACAACTTGCAAATTGAGAGGTTTTGTTGATGAGATGATTAGGAATCAAATGAGAGTTGAAATGAGAGATTTAGATGCCAAAATCAGAGAAGGAAATCTGGAGAATTGTGTTTGGGTTGAGAGAAAATGAGAGAAAAGGGAAATTGAGAGAAAATGGAAAGTTAGTTAAGAAATGGTAAAAATGGTTTCCCTCCACTTTCATAATCTTTAAAATCAGAATAAAAACCTTAAAATATCTTAGAAAAATCTGGAGAAATCCCTTTTGGAATAATAGCTCCTTAAAGATTCAAAGTTTCAATCATTTATAAAACAGTCACCAAACTTTCAAAAATTACATTTTGGTCACTAGCCAAAATGTCAACCTTCCGAACCTCATTTTCCAAAATTGATTTCACAGTTCACTTATAAATATTAAAAGATAATTTTAGAACATTTTTCCATATTTTTAATGCAACCCGAACTAGGCTTTCCTAAATTCACTCTTATATATTCGATCAGCACTTTGACCGAACCGGTAACGCCCAAAACTTCTGAGCCCAAAACCGGGGCGTTACAACTCTCCCCCCCTTAGAAAATTTCGTCCTCGAAATTTCAACCGGCGAAAAGAGAACAACAACCTTCCCAAAGCAACACACAAGGCAATACAAAAGCCTCTACCATCACTGAACACATCCCACGCAAAACCTCCACCGAACACAACACCACCACATGCTGTTCACAAAATCCAGAACACACAAGTTAGCCACAACTTAACCTTTCACATAACCGAACTGTACACAGCCCCAACATCAACCTGAAGAACTTCAGCTCTTACAGCACACATCCCTGCAACACACAACTTCCAAGACTTGTTTACACAGAGACAACAACCAATCCAACTCAGCCACTATGCAAACCCCTCAGCCTCTAAAACTCTTGCAAACTCCCAAACCTCTTCCAAGGATTTTCCCAACAAGCAGAAATCCTTAAACATCAACTGTTTACTCAAGCTCTTCAACGAAGTTGACAATCCTTCACATCCGCCATAAACATTACCATAACAGCTCACCAGGACTACTCACCCAGATACCAAAAATTACAACATAACCCCAACTTGAAACCGTCAGCCGCTCCACACACCACAAGCTGACTTCAAACGAAACTTTCTTAACCACAACCAGCCAACCACTTCTCACAAGAACCCAAACGACCAACAAAAGCCTTCGATCTTTCATTGCCTTTCCACTACAAACTTCAACCAGAACACTTGCATTACCAGAACATTACTTAACCCAAACACATATAACAGCTTCTGAACTCCTCAAAGGTTGCTAAGAACCAACACAACCCTTTCACAACAACTTAAAAGCTAAACTACCTCAGCCCTTGGAAACACAACCTCAAACTGCAACATCTCTAGCACCATGGAACTACCACTTCCTTTTAGCTAGACAAACCACTTAACCGATACTAACCTCAATCGGTACCCTTCACAACCAAACCACTAAACTCTCTGAGCATCAATCACTATCCTTCTACCAACAGGCTATACCACTCTCACTATCACTAGCAACTAGTTAAACAAACTCCAACACTTCTAACTCTCACTCAGCACCAAACAACCTCTAAAAACCCATCATCCCACCTAATCCAACCACAACACTAACAGATTCGATTAGTTATTAGCGAGCGTGAACATCGTATGCATGATCACCTACATGCCCTATCAATGCCTGATGTACATGTATGCAAAACCTCTAGTGTCATGCCATATGTATGCATGGACCAACATATATAATATAGCATATAACAATGATTTTAACTGTGCATGAATGCCAGTTCACACCCTCCAATAACATCCTCAAAATCTGTCTAAGAACAACCTCCTAACTCACCTTCTAACTTATCTAACTCCATCATACCAACAACCATTAACTACAAGATACTCACTTAAGCCTTCTTCACATCAAAGATGTTACCAAACCACAACTACCATTACCCCAAATATACTAGCAACAAGACTAGACTTACCACACAAGGAAAACCAACAGAACCCAAACCAAGGTAACTAAAGCAAAGATCACTTAACAAGGTTACCTGGAAGCACAACACCACCCTGAAGCTTCATCAGACGAGCTCTCTTCCTTGCGAAACCATCACCCTCTTGCCGCACCATTGCAGCACCAGCTAACACACCAGGGTCACCACCAACTCCTTGCGGTAAAGAACCTTGGCTATTCCGAGCCAACATCAAACAATCACGTCTCATATGTCCAGCAGACCCACATTTCCAGCAACTCTCCTTTCCCACACTCTTCACAACTTCCTGCTCTTTCTGCCACCTCTGAACCTTGCCTCGGCCGTGCCCACGACCTTTCTGAGACCCTTTGGCTATCACTGAAACTGACTTCACTCCTTGTGGACAATCACGCTTAACATGCACTTTAGAACCACAATTCCAGCAAACACCTGCGCCCCAACAACTTCCAACATGTTGCCTTTCACAACGGTCACATACCAGTGGCTGAACTTCCACTCCTTGCCCAAACAACACTTGCCCCGCAACAGCACTACCCGCGCCTTGCTCAACCCTTGGAAATTCCCTTCCAAGATACCTCCCATAAAAGGCCGATACAAAGAAATCCCAATCAATATCAGGAATATGTGACGCCACAGCCACAGATGTCCACCAGGCACACGCATCCACCAACATCAGAGAAACAACACTCCCCAGCTTACAGGCATAATCACAGCCTTCCCGATCCAAGATCAGAATCACACTGGCCAACCAGGGCTCAAACATCTCCGGCGAAGAACCATGATACTCCACAGCACCCAAATCAAGCAAACGCTGCTTCGGCAAACCCACACATCTAGCCAGCACATCCACCGATTTTACCTCTACCACAGCCTGAGATGTTCCCAACACCTCCTGCTCAACAGATGATGAACTTTTCATCACAGAACCAGTTTCTTTCCCTTGCCTTACCACTTCAACACTAGGCACAGAAGGCTGAGACAAAACACCTCTACAAAAGGGTGAATTCCTTGCCTTAACAACCTGCCCCAAGGCAGCACCCATCTTACCCAACTGCCATTCTTCCATCGACTTTGCCATACCACTAACAACAACAACAAACATACAATCACAACAAGCAAACAAACCAGTTAGACCAGCATTAAGCAAGGATTCAAACTCCAACTCCAAAATACACAATAGCTATATTAATAAGGCAATGGGTATCCTGAATCCTCCCCTTTATATGACATAACAGTCAACACAACATGGATATCACAACATCAAGCATATCAACAACATACCTTGATCATGCTTACATCAAACAGCATCCAATTGCATCAGCATATTAGCAACATAACATGCTCAATACACATTCACCATGCATAACATCAGCTCACAGCATTAGCAGAAAACCACATAGGTTCAACCAAGATTCATAACCACAAAGCATGCTTGAAAACATCAGCAACTTGCTCAGAAACATCAACAGCATACTCAAAAACACATGTTTCAACCAACTTTCAACCACACAACAAGGTAAACATCAAACACACATCACAACAACTTAACGTTTTCCCCAACATTCGCAACTCAGCTCTGATACCACCAAATGTAACCCCCGTAGCCCGGCCTAGACGGTTGACCCGAACTACGAAGATTACACGGGGAAAACCAAAGTCAACCCGAAAGTCAACCTTGATTAACGACCCTTTTTTTTCTTTTTAATCTTGTCTAGATGCACATTAGCCCTAATTGTGACCACACAAACACCATACTCAAAGATCACAAACATCAGAGATCAAACAGGGACCCAATTGAACAAATTACAACTTTAGGGACCAAATTGTAATTTCTGAAAACCTTAAGGACTTAACCAGATTTTAAGTTACCAACTTAAAATTAATCAGGTTTCATGCTTCCCTGCCAAATTTCAGCTCAAACGGACATCCCGAACTCATACAATTGCACAAACAAGATTCAGGACCAAAATGCAAACATTTTGAAACATTTAACCGCCCGTGTCAGCCCCCAACAGTCAACCGTTCCGAAACAGGCAGAGCCCGTTTCGAAACACGGGGCCGTTCCGCAACGCGTTCCGCAACGGGGGCTGGCAGAATGCTTTCCGTTTCGGAACGGTGGCACCCGTTTCGGACGCCTGGGTTTATGCAGGGCACCCGTTCCGAAACGGTGTCATCTGTTCCGAAACGCCTAGCCCAGATTGCTGCATTTTGCTCACTCAAACACATCATTGACCATTCAAACATGCTCCAAAAGCCACCAAACTTTACCAACATGCAATTCAACATAAATGAGACATACTTGCATCAACAATTCAACAGAAACACAACATATAAGAAAAACCCCAAATCTATAGGCATGCTTCCTACACAAGCAACCATTTAGGTACAAACCTTCCAAATCAAACTCATTTAAGCCAATTCATGTTCCAACAACATTAGCAACAACATTAAAACATTCTTGATCAAACATATACGATCACATACACATAAACCCGAGAGATTCTACCCCATTGCCTTTATTAACTATAGCTATTCACCGAGACATACATCTCCATTGGAGTCCACCTTGAATCCCTTGCTCCTTGCTGTCCAAACTTCAAGAATCTGCATTGATGGACAAAAAGGAGCGTAAGCACATAATGCTTAGTGAGGAATGCTCAAAACCAAAACACCATCAATGCAGCGGGTCATTAAACACTTTTAAAACAAACCCGATTTGTTTACCAAAGCCAAGTTTGGAAATCCTTTTCAACATCAAGCTCAAAACCATGCATTGCACATACATGAAAACCAACCCTTAGCTTAGCAAGCAAAGAAAACCTTTTCAAAGAACAACTCACAAAAATCAACCATTTAGCCAATCCATGCATAAACACCATATGCAAAGCTTAAAACAAAACCATGGAAAAACACTCCCATTTCACAACATACCTTTCTTAAACTTGAAAGCCATTTCGAGCAAGAAACCTTTTAAAACCATAATTCAAATAATCCATCACATGCATTTAACCAAGGCAACATAAGAACCATAACATCATCTTCACATGCCTTTAAAAACAAGCCTTACAAGACTCCAATGCAATAAAGATATTTCATGCTCACATGCATCATTTACCAAATGATAATCAACACTTGTTCAACTTAACAAGTAATCATGCATTCACAAGTATTATACACTTTACATGCAACCATGCATCTTTTCCAACAATCTCATGCCTCACATGCAATTATGCATCATTTCAAGCATCCCATGCTTCTTTATGATCAAGAACATTACATTGGCTTCCAAGTGATCAACCACATCCACTTTTCAACTCAACAACCCGATCGGATACGCGAATTCCGAGCGTTGTCCCTACGCTCCATACACCCTACCAATCCAAGGCCTCCCAAATGGACTTTTAAACACCATTTGACCTTACAAGCCTAAGGTTCCCATGTATGGACTTTTAAACACCACACAACCTTAGCTTTTCCCGAGGTTCCCATGCATGGACTTTTAAACACCATACAACCTCAACATGCACAAGGTTTCCATGTATGGACTTTTAAACACCATACAACCTTTGCATAACCGATTGGTAGTTGTATAAATCACTAACGAGATCCGGGACACCCCACACAAGATCCACACATGGACTTAACACTGCCATTGTGATCTCACAAGCACAAGGTTCTCACATATGGACTTTTAACCACCATATAACCTTTGCTCAACCAAGGTCCTCGAATGGGCAACACCTCCATTATGACCTCAATCATCTCGTTAGGATACTTGAAGGGAGCTTTTCCGGTCCACTCTTGACCACTCCACCTCCAAGGCGACTTAATTCACGGTGCACCCAATCCTATAGCCGGCTAACTATATCCGATCAACAAACCAAGAACCATTTACATCACTTGTCAATATAACCATCTTACCACATTAGTCCAATGTTTCACATGCATAACCAATATGCAAAACCATTCCACATTAATCCAATGATTCACATGCATAACCAATATGCAAAACCATCATTTATCATCATCAATTCACTGTTTTAAAGCATTACACAAAGCCATGAAGCACCATGCAACACCATGCATCAAAACCACATTTTCAATGTATAAAAACCAAGGATCTCTTACCTTGAGCATCCTTCACATACGGCTTTCAAAACCAGCATTAAACCATGCTAAAATATGCTTACAAAACAGAATTAAACCATGCAAAACACATGCATTTCAATCATCAACCACATTTGCTTTTAAAACCAAATCACAACACAATTCAAGAGTGAAAATCCTTTTACTTACTCTTGAGCTTAGCAAAGTTGTTTAGACTTACACTAAGCTCCCAAAAACCTTCAAACCTTGGTTTAAAAGCTGAAATCCCAACTTCAATCACCGATAACCAAAACAAGGCTAGCCAACAAGCCTTCCAAGCATCCGAAACCTTCCGCAACACCTCTAAAGCTCACGGATCAAACTCCCCTGTTTCAAGCACACAAAAACAGAACATTAATGCATCATTATGCATTAAGAACACCAGCAACAAGACTCAACTCGCTGCTCATCACAAATCCAACAATTCGGCTACCAAACACAACCGAAATCACCTCCAAACACTTCCAAAACTTAACCCAGCCAAGATCCATCACTTCTAACCATTTTTATACATCAATTAACATCCAAAATGATCACAAACACGTCCTTATACCTCCAGGTATAACAGATCACCAAAAACACTCCAAAAACAACCAAAAACTCAAGCCAAACTTAGGAAATTCAACCTATCCAGGATTGCATTGATTAAACCTCAACTTCTAATCAATTTAGCATTCATTTAACATCATTTTGACACTCCAAAACACTGCCCAAACAGATCACACGAAAATTTCACCAAAATCACCAAATCTTGCATTTTAGCCAAAAATCAAGATTTCAATTAAAAAGCCAATAACAAAACATAAATCAAGGATTGAGAACTTAGGAATTTCAGTAAAGAACTGATAGTTTAGAGGAGAAGGACGTTCTTACCTCCAAACTTGAATTTCTCCTTTTTAGAGCCAAAAAGCTTGATGAAACAACTTGCAAATTGAGAGGTTTTGTTGATGAGATGATTAGGAATCAAATGAGAGTTGAAATGAGAGATTTAGATGCCAAAATAAGAGAAGGAAATCTGGAGAATTGTGTTTGGGTTGAGAGAAAATGAGAGAAAAGGGAAATTGAGAGAAAATTGAAAGTTAGTTATGAAATGGTAAAAATGGTTTCCCTCCACTTTCATAATCTTTAAAATCAGAATAAAAACCTTAAAATATCTTAGAAAAATCTGGAGAAATCCCTTTTGGAATAATAGCTCCTTAAAGATTCAAAGTTTCAATCCTTTATAAAACAGTCACCAAACTTTCAAAAATTACATTTTGGTCACTAGCCAAAATGTCAACCTTCCGAACCTCATTTTCCAAAATTGATTTCACAGTTCACTTATAAATATTAAAAGATGATTTTAGAACATTTTTCCATATTTTTAATGCAACCCGAACTAGGCTTTCCTAAATTCACTCTTATATATTCGATCAGCACTTTGACCGAACCGGTCAACGCCCAAAACTTCTGAGCCCAAAACCGGGGCGTTACAGCGAAACTTGGAGCCACACAACATCGGGAACGTGCATTCGGGAATATATCTGATATGTGCTACCAAATAGCCACTTGCCACATTAGTACAACTTCCATTATCAATGATAACACTAAATATCTTGCCTTGTATATTGCAACGGGTATGGAAGATGTTTACTCGTTGTTGATCGCCCTCCAAAACTTGAAGACTAAGGCTTCGTTTAACCACAAAAATATTACCATCCTCGGCAAATGCTAGATTTGACTCATCATCTGGGGATGTTTGGGTGTCGTCTTCTTGTAGCTTAGAGACAATTTCTCCACAGTCCTTCATGGTCATAATCCATCGGTTTGGGCATTGATTAGCGATATTCCCCCTCTCGAGACACTTGAAACATCAGATGTCACAGGTTCGTTTGGATATGGCCTCTCTTTTCATCTATCTCTATTTTGGACCTCTACCGTCTTGTTGGGTTTTGATTTTCCAACTTCTTTTCCTCGAAAAGTGGATTTCTTTTTGTAGGGTTTAGGGACTTGTGGCCTTCTCTCCGCGTTGTTGGGAGTACCTTGTTCAGTTCTTAGCACTGCCTCATCGATACATCGTTGTAGACGTTCTTCCATTGGTCCCATTAATCTTTCTATTGCCCAGAGTAGATCTTCGTTGATATTGTTACCATCATTATTGTTGACGATTGTATTGCTCATTGTACCTTGCAAAAATTAAACAAGAAAACTCACCCGAAAAAAAAAAAATTCAAAGAAATGAATCACTCACACTCGTGTTTGCACTTGTAGATGGCTTTTAGGATTCTCTGATGATCTCACCACTCTTGCCTTTTTTCACTCGTGTTCTATCTCGAAGTTCTTCAAAGAATTAACTTTGATTTTCAAAATGTTCATTGTGGATACGGCTTGTGAATGATGTAGGGTAGGAAGATGAATAGGTAAATAGGGTAGGCTTAGAAACAAAGGCTAGGGTGGTTAAAAAAGATAATATTGGGAAGAGATAAGAAAAATCTAATTGAGAGCTTGCACCCAAATATTTATATTTTTTATTTCTTCTCTTCTTCTTTTCATTTTCTTTTTTTTTTTGATTTGTTTCACAAACTAGAAGAAAGAAGAACTGGGTACCTTGATTTAAACTAGCTATGATGCCAAATGATGTGTGCTCGCCTTCGTAGGTTGAAGTTGAGACGTATTTGTTCTCGATCGTAAATCAAGGTGTATTTAAAATTGTTGTTGAAGGCTAGCAAAAGGGTTCGGTGGGATGACACAAAGAAGATGAAGGTAGTAAAGAGTATGGATAGTGTGGATGATTGGGTGGAAGGGAGTGGACGTTTGGATAGATTAAAGTATAGTTTGGATGGAATGTGACCCACTAGATATTGAGATCTAGGAACCAACGCTATAATTAGATAGAAAGGTAGATGGTGGAACACGACAAATTAGTTATATGCAACTAGGAACCAACGTTATAAGATGATGGAAGGTAGAGGTTGACAATCACAAGAACAATCTTCAAAGTCAAGAAGTTCAATGAAGAATAATGAGGAGAACAATCTCACAAGTATATTCAAATTCTAAGTTGTGTTTTCAAATGACCTAAAGCCTTCTATTTATAGGCTTACAAAGGATATGAAAGGACAAAAGTCCTTCCTTAATTCAAGATGATGCATAAAGCCTCTTCATTAGTGTTGAAATATGAATGGACATGCCTTTTGAAAGTGAATGGTTGCAAATCCCGTATGACTTTCTAGCCTGCACTGCCTTCGGCAATCTAGACATATCTCGAGCTCTCGATATCGGATTGATGTGATTCAAAATGCGTTGGAAATATAAGATATAGGAGATTAAGTTTCATGAAGACTTCATAACCCAGTTATGCTTGGATCCTGCTTGAAAATGGCAAACAATATGACTGAAATTTTTGGTGATGAATCTGCCCGATTGCATCATCTTTCACTGAATATGAAGGGACATCATATGAAAAGGCATTTATGGATCATGCTCCTTATTATTTCCATCCATTGAGGAGTCAAATAAAGGTGTTTCTTCGCTTTCCTTCTTCCATCTCTTGGTGTCCCAATCCTCTCCAAATGACTTGGACAATGCTTCCCCTCCAAGATCCAAGTTGGTGTGCCACTTGTACACCTATATGGTCAAATAAAACACATTAATGTGTGACATATAAATGCTGAAATTAAATTATAAAATATGGTTTTAAAACATATAAAACAAACTGCATGACCCACTAAATAAAATGCTCGAAATTTAAAGAGAAAACTAGGCATAAAACAAATAACAATGTGTCCAAAAAATTAAACAAACAATGATGCGTAAAATTTAAAGTAAGTGCAACAAAATGCATGGCTCTTCACTCCCATTGCCTTCAAATCCAACGCCCCTTTGAAACCCAATGTCCCAAACTCGCTTGATTAACATTGTGAGAGCGTCCTTGAATTGTTTAACCCTTGCCCGTGTGATTGGACATTGAGGAACTTCTATCGGGTCTCTCTTAGGTGTAGTACTGATGTCCGCATAAATATCTTATCATGGTGTTGCAACACTCTCATTGGGTATCCAGACCCCACCAAACAACTACCTACATGGCATACAACAACATCACATTACCATACCATACTATGGTTGCTATCAACACAAAAGTCACACAAGGCATTTACTGAGTTCCTATGTTTTATGCTCAAGTATAAGGTGATTTCTCGGTTTTACAACTCATTTCAGGCCATTAAGGGTTTATTTGATCGAACAACATAATTTTTCAGCCTTCCGGACAAAAATCAACATTTTTGGGTAGATTGTCCAAAGGGTGCCGATACCCTATCACGTGTATTGATACGTCTCTTTGGGTATCGACAACCACCCTACGCGTACCGATACTCGGCTCTCAGAGAAGGGGTTGATTGTCAACCTCGTACCGGTACACGTGAGTCGTGTACTAATACCCTTTCTGTATTGATACACTACCAAATTTTGCTACTAGAATTTGATGGAACGTGGGTGGTACCGATACGGTTCGAGCTCGTACTAATGCCCCTTTTAAATTTTACTAGTGTTCATCAAGCATAACATAGGGTATCGATACACGCTCCCCGTGTATCGGTATTGAATCCCAGAAATATCTTCCAAGGCTCAAGAAATCACTTCCCAAGCCCCCCAAAACATACACCACAACCCCTTAACTTAAACCTACATCTTATGAAAGTTATTTATGGTGGTTTACTACCATTTTTATGAGTTATTAACACAATCCAAATTTTAGCATTAACACCAATATCCGAGCATTTAACACCCAAAACATCAAATCAAGCATGCAAGGCATCATTCTTAGGATGTGGATGAAATAAAAGGAGTTAGAATTTTACTAACCATAGTCCTACAACTAAGGATGAAGCTCTTACCCCAAGCTTCAAGCTTTCTTCTTCCCTTATTCCTTGGAAGAATTTCCAACTTCTTTCACTACAAGAAAATGTTGTAAAACAAGTTAAAAAAGTTGTTGGAAACATAAGATATGCTAAAGGAAGAATTCTACAACAAGAAATAGAGTTGAATCCTTCATTCTCGTTATTCCTCTTTAACCCCCACCAAAACTCGTATTTTTCTTTCCTCCACCAAAACCTTCCATTTTTATCTCAAAAGATAGATCACTTGATGTAGATTAAACTGTCCTCAACCAACGGTCTGAAATTCTCACTTGAAATGACAAAGATTTCACCTTTGTCTTTGGGCTCTTGGGGAAAATGAGGAAGAGAAAGTGATGGATAGGATGAAAGGGACAAAGATGATATCACCCTCTTCCAAATTTGCATACCAATTAAGTTTACCACCTCTTTCCTCTTCAAAAAGGGTGATTTACCTTTTTACCCTCTCATTATATTCCCAACCCATGTGGTGGCCCAAGTACAACACAAGATGAAAGCCTATCAAGGCCCTCATAAGCATCAAACGGGCCTCGACTTTCGGCCCAAAACACAACTTCCACCTTTCGAGTGAACAGACAAACAGATTCTGAAATCTGGGTCATTACGCATAATCAAAATCAAGGAGGAGATGGATTGAGTTTTCTGCAAGGACCAATAACAAGATTAAAAACAATCCAAATGAATAGGATGCAAGATTTTGTAAGGTAATGTCAGCTAACATGTGTAGAAAATAAAAACTTTCAAGAAGCTCAAACTTGACTTAGCTTATTTCATGAGAAGAGATGAAACGCCAAATTGATGAAAGCCCACATTTGGAATACACTACTCATTGGACCAAACATACATACATAAAAGGTTAATAATAATCCATGAAAACCTAATTAGATTGGAGCCCAGTTGATATATTTAATTAAAATTTAGTCCAATAACTTTTATATTAAGCATTTGTCAGATTTATCAACCCAATAAGGGGTTATGTATAGCCATTATTTCATTTATGTTATTTCAATTACTTAGGATCCAAGAAAGATTAAAATATTATAGTTTAAGTTAGATAGAATTCCATCACATATTTTATTCTATTTTTTTATTTTAAAATGATTTCCTATTGCGTTAACTTTTGACGGAAATGGTGATATGATAGTTAAATAAGTTTGCATAATTACATGTTTAGTCCTCATTACTTACACATTTAATCAATTTAGTCTTAATTTTAATTTAGTCCACCAATCAGATGACGATATGTATAATCATCCTTTTTTTCTTAATTTTAATTAATTAATTTAATAAATCTAACCCACGAATCAGATGATGGCACATGCCACCAACTAATTGGTCAAAAGAAAACAAAAAATAAAAAAGCATGACAAAAGTGGGAATCAAACTCAAACCAATGGTGTGAGGGCTACTACTCCAACTGCTAGGCCAACATCTTCTATGGTTTAATATTGATACCAATACAATGGCACATATTAAGTTTCAAACATCGAATTTGCTATACGGGAACCAACGAGAATAAGCTCAGAATAAGGTATATATACTTCTGTGGCTTGAAACTTTTATTATTAAAAGATACAACAAAAGATTATACTTACATCCACACTGCAACTTGGAAAATAGATGAATCCATAAACTTCTGCTAATGGTTAACAAAGTATTTTCCAAAGTTACAAAATGTTGATTGATGTATGTGTTCTGACATGTAAATAGTGCAAGCATACATTGTTGATCCAAGTAATAAAGTGGACACACACACGAGGTATGTATCAGGTTGTCGAACTCACGAGGGTTGTGTAATGTTACCGGATGCTATTGAGTGTAAACAATTGTAATAAGTTTGATGATAGGTCATGAATGTTTGTGAGAAAATTAAAGAGATAAATCAGGTAAACAGAAGAGGGGATCATGGTACTTATAGGGTCAACCAACAAGTTCTGATCTAACACATAAAATTATCTAATCCATATACGTTGCACCAAAATTTGCATTGTTGTGGTACCTACATAGTTGATGGAAGATGCTCTTTCGAGTCCCTCTCAAATAAGCTTGCCTAGACTACTATAATTATAACCTAAGAACAAACCTAACCATTCAAGTGTCGATACAACCACCCTAGGAAATTTCTCTCAAATGGACAATAGCTTTTGTTATTCAATGGTACTTAAACCATTTAACATCTTGTTACAACATGCCAAATACAACCATATATCTCGATAAAAGTTTGAGTGGAACACAAGCCACAACAAAGAATATCGAGCAAAGGGTAAACTGCATTAAATAAAGTATTAAGTTCTACAAAGCTATAAAATAGAAATGGAGTTCAGAAAACACCAATATTTCTAAGATCACATAGGATCAATGGTAGAAAATAAGTCATTCGCAGATAAATGTACTCGGTTCCTCTCGGACATGCGAGCCCTATGCTAAACGCTTGTAATACCCCCATTTAGGGGTTAAATTTATAGTGTTATTTTCAGACATGATTTAATAAAAGATAAAAGTTGATGCTATTTTTGCAATATTGAAAAATGGATTAGTTTGAACACGAAATGAAATTAGGGGGCTTATTCTACAATTATCCCATTTGCATAAATATATATACAACATTTGAGAACCTTAAATTGTTTAATACCTTAGTTCTCCCGACTTTCCCTCCCCCTCAACCATCCACCTCCCACGTCTGGTTATTTTTTTGTTGTTTCATCACTGTCCCTAACACCGACTTACTCCAATTGCCACCCTCATCTTTCCCACTTTCGATTTTCATCCAAATCATGGTGGTTGTGAGTGATTGAGTTTTGTGTTTGGTTGAAGGTAGTGTGGTTATTGGGTTGGTTGTTGTCGCCATAGTAGTATCATGTTGGTGGAGGTGTGGTAAAATTCTTGTTTTTATTTGTCAATTTATTTTGGTTTTGGTTTCTGTAAACCGTAGCCACCGTGTGTGGGCGTGTAAGTTGTTTGGTTTATTGCATTTTATGGCTTCTATGTATGTGTGGTAAAATGTTGCTGCAACTTGTCGATCTAGGAAGTATTTTCGCTAACATGTTGTTCCTTTCTGCACCAAGACCTCTAAGCTTCGTATGCTTCAATGAACATGGTCATTTTCTTGGGAAAGAGAAAGAAAAAGGATTTTGTAACACCTGAAATCAGTACGAACAACCTGACCCGATTTGAGGTTCCATATTCAGGTTAAAAGAGTGACTCGTAAATACAATCACAATTAATTTAAGGTTTTGAATAAACAAATGCAATTTAAAAATTGAGTTCAAAAACCACAAAGATAATATAGACTCTATATATCGACTAACAATACATGCCCTATAAAACACAAGTACAATGCTCTGCAAGCAATACTGCTAGAACTCCAATTAGATGTCGATGTCCCGATCAAAGCTCAAACTTATAGACTTGCAAGGGTGAATAAATTTAATAAGCTTAGGATCCCAACAATACAAAACTACCAAAATGAATAAATATAAAGCATACCAGTACAAATGATAGAAAATAAATGAAGCATAATATAATGTAGAATAATTAAATAATCCAAACCATAATTAGAAACAAACCTTCATATTCGGTTTTCTTATATTCAGTTATGGTAAAAGAAACCTATAACCACTACAAATTTTGTAGTTCCTGGATAATTCCCTACTCCAAACTAAACAGTCATCCTACCAAAATTGTGATAGAAGGATCGAAAGTATAGCCATAGCTTCTTCCTCATTGAACAAACTCGAAACCAATTCCACATCCACTCTATCGTCCTTGGAATAATTACATTAGAGACCTCTGATAATAAATCATTATAAGGGGAATTGATTTGGTAAGGGATTGGGACAGGGAGCCATAAATCGTACCATATATTGATGAAAGATCCAAACCTAAACTCCTATCTTAAGCCTTGCTCAAGTAAACCACGTGCACTCCAAATAGTTCTCTAGATAAGAGATGGCTGAGAACCAAGCCGAGCAAGCATAAATGTAGAGTTGGGGAAATATTTGGTTTTCAACACTTGGTTCACGTTGACGCTCCAAAAGTACCGATTTATATACCAATTTCACATGCTTTTACTTGTGTTTTAAGTACATTTAGTTGCATTTTGCCTTAGGAACCATGCATTTGCATTAAGAGTTAGGATTTTGTGTTATGCCAGTTTGAAAGGTTGTTTTTGATACCTTTTTACAAGATGGCATAGCAAGAGGCAAAGTTTCTAGCAGGATAAAGCAAACCAAGGAAGGAAGGAGATGATGCCGAGAAGGATGCCGAGTACCTTTTTGCCGAGAAGGAGATGATACCTTTAATTGCCAAGCACTGGTTGGCAGAGAAGAGCATTTGATGCCAATCCAAGAAGTTGTTGACTCTGAAAAAATAGGACCATATTAGGCTGTGAAAAAATAGGGATTAGATCAATCCCCCAAAAAATATCAAGTAGTACCAAGTGTAGTTGGTAGAATCATGCCCAACTGCGATGCCAAAAGAGCGTTGGCTTAGTGACGTCAGCCCTAATCCGATCATCCTTGAGATTCAAATGTTGGATGAGATGATCCTTTCCCTTATCCCCTGCGCATTCAAATTCAAATCCAAGATAAACCAAGGCTATTCCTTGAGTCTTATTTATACCCGATCAACTAAGAACAGAAGAAGAGAGAGACCGAGAGCTGGAGAGTGATCAGATTCCAAGGAGCTCAACCGACGACCAAGGTTAGGCAATGGAGAATTGTATCGAAAGACCCTCTTCTATCCCATCCTTAGTCGGATTATATTTATTTTATTTTCAAATGATGATGGATGTTAAAAACGATGATGTTTTTTTTGTTGTTAACCCCACCATGAACTAATTTCATAGTTGGTGGGGGTGTTTAGGTTGATCATTATGTTTTATGCTTAGCTTTTAATAAATCATAACTGCCTCAGCAATGTTTTGTTATATATGGCATGATTTCCATTTTTAAGCGTACTGCCAAGCGAGAGCTGGCACTCTCTTTTTAAAAGTACTATGCCAAGCAACGGTTGGAATAGTCAGCCTTTTGCAACACAATATCATAACTGACTTGGGTGGCGACGAGCGAATGCTAGATACTGAGGTGAGATGCTTTGAAAGAAGATGTTCAAGTAGATGAACTTACTTTGGGAGTGAAACCTACTCTTCGGGAGTAAAGATTGAGACTTAATCAAATCACTTTTTGAGAAAACATGCACTATAGATATATGAGGGTTTTAAACACAAACAATTTAGGGCATTGACCATCGAACGAGGCAATGCCATCATTGAATCTGCTCGGCAAACAATGCCTAGATAGGATTTATTGAAAGCCGACATAGCATGATTAATGTGAAAACCAAGCACTCCCTGCCAACACTCATCATTTGCTAAGACACTCTCTTTCCAAAATTTTATTTTCTTTTATTTCCTTTCCCTTCATTCATCTCAATTTCAACTCAAACAAACATTTTTCTTGAAGACAAGTAAACCTGCAAAGCAATCGAAATTCCAAAACGCATTCCATGTGGGATCGATAACTCAGCTTAACTGCTATATTACTTGCAGACCATGTATACTTGCACGCAATAGACTTTACTTGGCATTGTTTTTATACTTTACCAACATCTTTTACGCCCTATTGCCAGCAAATAATCATTCACGCCGAGAGTCTACAGTCCACCAATAAGGCCACATTGAATTCCATAAGATCATGAAAGCCCAATCCTCCTTCATCCTACACAATTCAGCCCATAAACACCAATAAATACTACGTTTTTGTTGCAACTTATGCCACCAAAACTTTCTTGGCATACACCAACATGGCTTATAAGACTGACTTTATGAAGACTTTCTTGTCCGCTTGAGACAACGCTCGAGTACTCTAAGTATACACCTTAGCCGCAGTTCTACCAAGAAGGATAAAAATGCTCTATTCCTATCTCACCCAATGATATTAGGCAATCCCATATATTTCTCGAGTTCGAAACACCAAGGATACGCTTCACATCATTTATGTTTTTCTCTATAACATTAGAGGAGAAAAATAAGCTCGACTTGTCAAAAATAATCATCTATCTCGAACCTTTGGCATAAGTATGCAAAAGCTCATTCAAAATCACAGCACCTCTGGTAGAAGTTGCCCCGAAATAAGACTATCATCAGTGAATAGAAGGTGCATGAGAGAAGGGGCATAATGATTAATCCGATAGCCAATAAGACTACCATCCTAAGATGTATGCCTTAACAAAGATGGAAGACCTTCACCACACAAGAGAAACAAGTATGTACTCAACGGGTCGTCTTGTCTTACGCCCCATGATGGGAAAAAGGAGTCACATGTCACCTCATTGACCACTGTGAAATACGAGACCGTTGTAATACATCGAGAGATCCAGCCAATCCAAAATTAAGTAACACCCAACGCTCTCATAATATCAAGGACAAAGTGCCCCTTTACTCGATCATAGGCTTTACTCATGTCGAGTTTTAAAGCAAAATAACCATCTCGACCAGCTTTATTTTTCTGTAGTGAATGCAAAATCTTTATGTTAATATGACATTCTCTGTAATAGAGTGACTAGGTCCAAAAGAACGTTGTGCTTCATCAATGCAACAATCGAGTACATTTTGAAGTATATTAGCTAGCAACTTAGAAGTGATCTTGAAGATGACAATGCACAAACTAATAGGGCGATACTAAGTCATGTCCGTTGGATCAACCGTCTTCGACATAAGCACAATACGGGATTTGTTAACCTCTTCAATCGAATAATCACCCATTAGCAAACCAATGCAGAACTCGGATATATCATCCCCAAAAAAATGTAAAAATCGCTGGTAAAAAATTGTTCCTAGGCCATCTTCCCCGGCTGCCTTAAGAGGCTCTATCAACTAAATTGTTTTCAAAACCTCCTCTTTGTTAAAAGTCACAATAAGAAAGTTTTCATCTCCTCTGTGATACAAGAAGAAATCTCATACATAATATTCCCGTATGGCATTGTCCCATTTGTAGTAAACAGTGATGAAAAATACTCTTGTGCAACCATATGAATATCATCAATGCTATTGACCCGAACACCTTGATCATTCGCAATCCAGTGATCATATTTTGACGCTTACGCTGAGACACGAATCTATGGAAAAAGGCTATATTTTTTCACATGACGAAATCAATTAGCACGAGCCCTTTGCTCCAGTAAACTTTAGATTTATTTTTCTCAAGGTTCAAAGCTAGCTTAATCTCAATAATGTCGCCTAAAACTTTATCAGAAGGTGAGAGATCAGCCAAATATTCCAATCAACATCTTAGGGAATCGGTTGTCACCTTACAACTCGCACGCCGCTTTCGAAACTAGTGATCCAGACCTTGGCCAACAACTCGTAATCTCTCAGGGACTGGACCTGTATAAGAATCCCAAAGCCGTTTAACCGTCTATTCGCAAGAATCCTCAACCATCCAAGCTGCTTCAAACTTGAAATGCCAATGACTCATGTCATCAGCTTGGACACATGTATTTAAAAGCAGATGACATTGATCAGATATAAAATGCAACAAATGAGACAAATAGAAGTGAGGAATAAATCTCACCATGCACCATTAACCACTCGTCTATCTAATCTCTCTCAAATATTAGTAACTGTAATATTACTTTTTTTCCCATATATACCATCTCTCGTTATAACCAACATCGAAAAGATTATAATCATCAAGTGCTTGTCGGAAGTAATCCATCTACCTCTAATTACGAACTCAGCTACCAACTTTCTCAAAAGTAAACAAATAGAAATAGTTAAATGATCTTATTGACAAGATTAAAAGTATGATAGTCAAACTATAAACACCCAATAGCTAGGTGGTCATTACAGTAGTTTAGCCATATAAATATAGACAAAAATATAAAGGCTTAACTACAAAACAGGTGCCCAAACTATACCACTTTTTGCAATAGGTGCATAAAGTATTTTTGGCTGAAATAGGTGCCTGAAGTTTCATTTTGTTACTATTTCAAGGTAATGTCGTTAAAAAAATTATCACGCAATCAGAATTTGACATGTTTATTTTATTTTAATTTATTTTTTAAAATTAAAAAAAACTTTTTAAAAATTCTAAAACTTCTCAAAATATCTAAAAATCCCAATCCCTAAAACTCAAAAGTCAAAAACCTCAAAATTAACGACGTTGTCGCCGCCGATACCCTCGTTGGACCCCACCACTACTGTCGCCGAAGGCCCCCGCCCATTTCTTCCAACCACCTATTGTTTGTAACCGACGAGGGACATGCCAATCAAACGGTTGAAACTTTTCGTAACAGTTGTGGTGTAACACCCGTGTTTTGGGGTTAGGAGTTATCGGGGTTTATAGTTCGAGTCAATAAAATTAAATTAAAATAAATTCAACCTAAAATGTGGTGTAATTGAACTTTAATAAAAAGGGAAGGGCTTATGTTGTAATTTGCCCAAAAGCTTTTAAAAAAAGATGACAACTTTCAAATTGTCATCTTCTTCCCCCTTTTCATTTTATACCCAACGTGAGAAACACCCCCCATTCCCCAAACTCTCTCAATTTTCAAGCTCTAATTTCATTCGATTTCTTCATCAATTCAAGGGGCTTTTGAAAGGTAATCACATATTTGAACTCTCCTTTCCATTTCCTATTCATACATGGTCTTAGATTTTAAAAATATGAACTTTTGAAAATTAGGGTTTATATCAAAGTTTGGGTTTTTAAGGGGTTTTTCATCTTGTTTTGACAAATTGAGTTGGGGCTTTGTTTAATCATGTTAAAATACACATAATATGTTAAAATGAGTAATTTTGGGTAAAAATCCGAAATTGGGTTTTGGTGGATTTTTAGGAAGGTTTTTAGATGAGTTTGGGTATGGTTTATGTTGGAATTTGAGGGTTGATGTTAGAGTAATAATTGGGGGTTGTTTTGGAAGTGTTTGAATGTGTTAAATATGTTGAAATCACAAGTTTTGGACTGTTTTTCATGACTGCTCGGATTTGATGATTTTGGGGATTGTTTATGGCTTAAATTGTGTGTTTAATGTTGGAAATTGGGGGTTGATGGTTATACTATAGTTGGGCAGTGTTTTGAACATGTTTAAGAGTGTTTTGGATGACTACAATTCTGATTTTTGACGGGTTTTAGTGGAAGTACGAAAATGAGAAATTGAAGAATGAACTTGGCTTTGAATTGTGAGAATTGAAGTGGATTTGTGTGTTGATGTTAAACTTTGGGTTTGTGTCTGATTTTGAGGTTAATATATATTGTTTTTGAATGGTTAGAAGCAAGAGAAATCAATGGTGAAGCTTCGGGCTCGAATCCGGAAACTTGGATGCTTGGTAGGCTTGTCGGCTTGTGCTAATGGAGTAGTCGGTGAGTGGTTAAAATATTTTAAATGGTTTTGAGCAATTGGTTCGAGCATGTGGACTAGGTTGAGATTGGTAGACTCACCTAGAGTTAGGATTAGGGTGGTAGCCTAATCCTAAGCTTTAGTTAGAGACATTGGATGATCTCTTTAATTGATGTTATGCCTCATGATTATCTGTGTATGTATAATGTGTTATACATGTTGTTGAGACATGGTTTGATGCATTGTTATGCATGTGGTTTGGATTGTAATTGTGTATGATGATGTTGAGTTTAATATGATTTAAGATGCCGTATTATGACTCTTGAACATCAAAGGTTGTGAAATTTGATTGATTGGCACTAGTATGCTTGGGTACAATGATCGATCATTAGGATGAGTGTGCACACAAATTGAGTCAAAACGTACGTGGCCTTGGTGGCGTTAAGGCACCAAGGAGGAGTACGGTGATGTAATATTCCACTGGAAGCTTTTATATATTTCTACGTGATGATGAGTGGAATCCCATCTGTAGGGCATGTGGCGATGAGTGGAATCCCGCACATGCAAGGACCGGTGATGAGTGGAATCCCACCGATGTAATGTTGTTGTTGGAAATGCGTTCCAACATGTTATCCGCGTATTCGAGTCATAGCTAGGTGCCAATAAGAGAAGTATGTTTATGCCAATATGAAATTATGCATACATGATAATATGAATTGATATGTGTATCAATGTGATATGAAATGTGAATTTCAATGTGAAACGATATATGATGTGGTTAATACATTGAGTTATGTATCATTGTATGTTGAACTATTAAGTTGTTGAGCATGGCATGAATTTGGTAATATGTTCATGCATCACCTATACTTATGGCTCATGTGAATCGAAGGTAAAATCATGTATAATATCATGATAGTTGCTCGAGCTTGGACCCTGCATTGTCGAAGGTTTGTTTTATGAGCTACCCTCACTAAGATTTTATGCTTACGCTCTCTTTTGTTCGACAATGCAGATAAATAGCTTGTGGGTGGCAAGGGCAAGGAAAGGTCTCCAAGTGTTGCTTTTGGTGAGCTCAATGTATGAGTTTGAGTAAATGAATGTAATAGTTAAGCAATGGGATAGGTTTTGATGATTGAGTTTTGATGTATGTCGATTTTGGTTTGATTCTTGGATGCCTTGTTTAATTTGTAAATATCGTTGTTGATGAATGCCTTGATGAATGCTTGAGTGATGTATGCTTTGTGGATGTTAAATTGCTTGAAGGCATGTAAACCTTTATGTGATGAATGGTGCTTTTGTTTATCAATGTTTCAAGCATGCTTGTATGAAAGGCTCTTAATGTCTAATTTACCATGTATGCATGATCGTTCATATTCATGCCTTGAGTATGTTTGGGTATGTCGGGGTACGTTTAATCTAGGACGTATGCCTCTAGACTTGGGTTGTTGGTGTGGTGTGCCTTTAGCCCTTTTTAAGCTCTTATGTATGATTATATATGTTCTTGTTGAGTTTTTACCGTAGAAAGTCATTAGAGTTAAGCAGTAAGTGCTCCCCTGCACCTAGGTTTCGAAACTATGGGTAACGTTTCGAAACCTTTGCAAATTTTGGGATTTCTGGACATTCTGCCAGCCAAAGTTTCGAAACCTTTGGGGAAGGTTTCGAAACTATGGTCAAAGGTTTCGAAACCTTACCCAAGGTTTCGAAACTTTTGGTGAAAATTGAGTTCCAGTGGTCACTGCCAGCCAAAGTTTCGAAACCTTCCCCAAAGGTTTCGAAACCTTGACTCAAAAATGCACTGTTTGGCCCTTGTTGGCCTGTTTGAAGAGAAAAACACATAGGTACTAAGATGCCTTTAGTCAAGGTTAAAATTGGGATGTTTGAATGTGGTTTGAGGGTTTGAATGTTGTCTTGTGTGATATGTTCCGCTGTTTGATCACTTGGAATTTAATACTCGAACGTGACAAGATTAAAATGGAAAAAAAATAGGGTTGCTAACCGAGGGGGAATGTCACATCCCAAAAACCGGTCTAGTCGGAATTAGGTTCTGATGACCGGAGTATTTTATATCGATTTTATAAGTTATTCGATCTTATTAGAATATTCGAGTCAATTTATAAATTCGGGGTCAAATTTCAACAATCGAATATTTTCGTTTTGATTAAAGGTTGGTTCGATTTGGTACTCAAAATCAAATATACGGCTTAGTTGTATAGAATTATTATTATTATTATTATTATTATTATTATTATTATTATTATTATTAAGAAAAAAATATGGGACCCACGGCAATTCCTTCAAATTAAAGGAATTCACCGTGGAACTCCCACCTCATGAAACATATGGCAAATGCCAAATTAATGTGGCAAAATTGCCTTAGACGTGGCACAGGGCCATAAGGCCACCTTTTGCCCCCTCCACGTGGCCATGGGTGGCCAAATTTAAGCCTAAAATTTGCCACATCTCCAAATTACGTGGAGTTGGAGAAACAAATTATAAGGCCGGCCAATTTTAGTATATACAGGGGAAGATTATGCGCAAAATTAAGGATTATAAGGAGAGAAAGCAAGAAATGGTTCAGTATTAGATTGGTGGTCCGATATTTTCGATATAGTAATATCGAATCTATGCCGACGTCGAGGTAAGCTCAAATCCTTAGTTGGTCTAAGTTTCGGTATCGGGTCTGCTTAATATTTTTTATATTTATTCGATAATGTCTTATCGATTTTAATTAGTTTTATTAATTATCGTAGTACACGAAGTCGATTCAGAACAACCGTCAAGCCCAAGATATAAAAGTAAAGCACAGGTCTGTCAAGGTGAGTGTAGTCGTGTCAGGGGTAGGCTCGGTGCTGCCCCGTTGCATTAATTATGAATTTATCTGCATCTGGTAAGTACCTTGCATTATTTGGATGTGCTATGATATGTTATCTGTGTACATATATGAAAATAATATATTACTTGACATGGAGCTACGGCTCATTTGATAATTGGTATGATATGAAAGTTATGGATATATGTGAATTTGTGTATGTATGGACATTGGATACAATTGGCATGCCATAGGATTATTCGAGCTCACCATGTAAGGGAGGACTACGGTCCAGGGCTACGACCTATATGTGGGAGATAAAAGGATGGAAGTGTAAGGGATACATGGAGCTACGGCTCAGGGCTACGGCTCATTTATGATTCATGATATGGTGTACAGGGAATCCGCGTATCCAATGGTACCAATATAATATGTGTTTGATACGTTATGCCATGTTATGCTCATGATATGATATTATTCTTTGTTATGAATATGAAGTATGCCATGTCATTGCATAATTAGCATTATGATCATTTTTGGAAGCATGCTACATGACATATATGTTCATTTATTGTTATTGACTACCTCACTTAGACTATGTAAGTCTAATGCATTCATTTGCATAACATTTCAGGTTAAAGAAAGTATCGGGTCGAGATCGGGATTAGTTGGAAGATTGGCAAGTCACTACAAGTAAAGAGTAATGTGTTTTGTCCTTATGAACTCCTAGTATGGTGGCAAAGTAGTTATAGTAATTATACTAGTTTTGTGGCCCTACTATTGTGTATACGTTACCTATGTTTTGTATAAATTTTTAAGTGTTTAAGATACTTTGTGAGTTCGAATAAAAATAGTTTTAGACAAATTACGAAAGGGTCCCTAAAATATTGTATCGTTTAATCGGATAGGTAAACGACCTTGGTTGATAACGAATTTTTGCAAGCTAGCAATTAGTAAGCTTAATTTCAGTTTAATAATATGAATTTCGGCTAAGGACCTATAGTTGATAAAATTTACGTTTTAGTCCCTAAATTTGTAAAAGTTATAAATTAGTCCTAATTGAATACACATTGTTCGTATTAGAATAATTAAATTTGTTTTATTGTTTAATAATGTTTCTAAGATCAAAAAAGGCTTAAGAATATTGATTAGAAAAAAATAGAATTTATCGTTCCGTTCACCGTCCTGTTTGTCAGTAACGCCCTTTGACCCGGTTCTCTACCAGGCCGGGAAGGGGGTATTACAGGGAACCTTAACGGGTTTCGCTTCGGTTTTCCCCGTGTGGCCCACTCGGACCGGTCATCCGGCCAGACCGTGACGAGGGGGTTACATTTGTTGGTATCAGAGCCTAAGGTTTCCGAGACCTTGGGTAGGTAAGTGAGGTAAGTTTAAGTTTTGAATTGATATGCACGGTGTTTGCTTGCTTTGTAAGTATGGTTGCTTGTATGACAAGTATGTTGATTGTTCGTTTAAAAGCATGTTGCTCGTTACCCGTGTATGATGTGATGTGTGATTGTTTGATTGAGAACATATGTTGTTCGATCGTACGCATATGTTTACTTGTTTAGCAAGTAAGCCTTGTTATACGCTTGGTTGAGCATGTATGTGTGTTGATTTGTTTGAAACGTGTTTAGTAGAGTCCCATTGCTACTATTACATCGAAAAAGAAATTTTTAAGTGAGGGAAACATACTTGAGCCACTTGGAAGCCTTGCCTTGCTAACCCAATCTTGTATGTTTTATTGTTGATATTGTTGTTGATTTAATTGCTTTTCGGTAAGTAAAAGTCGTAGTTTCTGAAAGGGTGGACGATGTTGAGGGAGTCCATCGCCTTAGTTAGAGAGGCGTGGTTGTACCAGAATTGAGGTACAATTTGTCCGTTTGAGATAGTGTGTATGTGGGTTGATTCATGTGGATGAGGGACGATGTGATCAACTCTGGCATTAGTTAGTAAGAAGAAGTGAAGGCCTATCGGTGGGGGTCAGAGTGGTGTCAATGTTTTATCGAATGAGCCCTTGGTACAGTATTAAGTTGGTTTCCTCCAGTTGATTCTAAATCCGTGCTTTTGTATATCATTAGCAAGTATGCAAGTTGAACATGCCTGGTGAAGTGTTAGTTGGTGACCGTTGGGGTTCGACCTACGATTTTAATGCAAGACAGCCGGTTAGTGTCCGTGAGTGTGAGCTAGTTTGTGTAATTGGGTCAGTGTACGTTGAGTTGTTTTCCAGCAAGCGGAAGAGAAGAAGTCACTTCCGATATAGTTGAGCCGAGAAGGGAGCCTTGAGCTTTGACTTCAGGATTGTTTGGTAGGGGTAGAACAGTTCCAGCTAGACTGTTTGTGTGCGATCAGAATTGAGTCTTGAAGTTACGAGATGCTCTAAGAACAGTTTAGAAGAGTCAGATTTTGTTGAAGAACTAGTCTGGAAACAAGAGGACCGAAGACTATCAGTTGTGTACATGTGAAGCTGCAATTTCCTCGAATACCTTCTTTTGTGTGAGCATGTAAGAAATTAGATATCCTTGCTGAGACTTTAGAAGTAGGGACACATGTGACTAGCCTTTGGGAGATAGTAGTGATCAGAAAGATGTACAGAAGATGTTCGTTGGTGGTTCAGAGTTACTAGTTTCTAGTAGATGTGAAGTGATCGTCTTCCTACGGTTTTGATGTACGTTTTGTCAAGGTTTGGCTTGAAGAGCACAGAATTAGTGTATACGTTGAGACAAAGAGAGAGTTGCTTTGAAGACACAGATTTTTGTGAGACTGTAGTGGTAGGTGAGGATGTGAGCTTCTTATTGAATGTTGATCCAGTTTTAGAGATCAAAGGTTGATTGAGTTTGGTTGACAGGCTTGCTAAGCAATGGTGATGGATTTGATTTTTGAACGAAGATTAGACCGCAGAATGTTAAAATAGTTTGTGTTTTCCTAGAAGTGTTTGGAAGATTTACCGGTTTGTCTCTTGATAGAGAAGAAGAGTTCGTTATTGAGACCGTCTCCGAGGTTGCTTCAGTTTTGTTGCTCTGTAACTTATGAATTCCGGAAGAATTGAGAACGTTGAAGAAATAACTTCGAGGTTAGTTGGATTTTAGACTCATTAGGCCTAGTGCATCATCTCAGAGTTCTACAGTGTAACTTGTGTCGAAGAAAGAGTGACAGTACGAGAATGTGTTTAGATTTCAGGCAGTTGAAACAAGTGTCAGTGATTTGTTGATCAGTTAGTGTGTACTCCAGTCAAATTGAAGATTAATTTGGATTCGATTATTACCAGTTGAAAGTGAGAGAAGTTGAAGTATCGAAGACAGCTTTTGAGGCAAGATATGATCGCTTTGAGTTCCGAGTTATGTCGTTTTGTTTGACTAGTGTATTAGTTACCTTCATAGAGATGTTGAGCAAAATAATTTTCTGAGTTTCATGATCAGTTGTAGTAGCTCTTCTAGATGTCACGTGAGTATATTCAAGTACCGAGGAAGATCATGACAAGTTTTGAAGTTAGTGTGGTAGATTCTATTAGAGAATTAGTTGTATGTCAAGTTGTGCAACATGAACTTCGAGTTAATGAAGATGTTCTCCTAGAACATGCAGATCATCCGAGTGTATTAGGGTGAATCCCAAGTAGGCAAAAGAAGACATGAGTTGGAAGAAATTGAAGACTGTGACAGATATCTATAGTTTCTAGGTCTAGCATTCTTACTTTCAGAGAATTGTAAATGATCTTTTGAAGATAGTTGCTCCATTGATAGATTGTTATAGAAGAATGTTCAGTTGTGTGGTTAAATGCGAGATAATGAGCCCTAGAGAAACTGAAAGAAACTTTGATGAAAGCTTCGACCTTGATCCAGTCATGTCAGAGAAAGAGTGAGTGAACCATGGTGATGTGTTACATGTAGAGTTAGGTTGTGTGCTTATGCAAGACATAAGATTGCGACTTGTTCATCAAGATAGTTGAAAGACCGTGAGGAGAGTTATCCGATATGAGACATAGAGTTAATTACAGTTGTAACTGCTTCGAAGACTTAGAGACAAAGCTTGTATAGTATGAAATGCGCAGTGTATATGTGCGTATCATTAGATCTTGAAATATTCGAAGACTTGGGAATGGTTGGAACTTGAACAACATGAGTAGTTAGAATTGCTTGAAGACTGTGATCTCAAGATTGAGTACTATCTGAAGAGAGTCTACGTAGCAACCGATGTTCCGAGTTGTATTTGCTGTTAGATTAGTAGTTGAGTTATGAGTTGCAATTGTCGAATTCCGTATATCAAATGATAGTAGTTTTGTGGCCGAGTTTCGGGTTGAGACTACTTTGGGTCAGAATGTTTGATGAGAAACAGTTGGAAGACAGATTCTTGGCACCTCACGTGCAAGACATAGCGGAAAGAAGACCTTCAGAATACAGTTCAGAGGTGATAGAGTTTGTATTGTTAGAGATAGAATTGTTGTACTGATCGGCATAGAGTTTTGAGACGTGTTATTTTGGCCGAAGCGCACGGTGGTTCATTTGTATTGCATCTGAGTTGTATGAAGACGTATCGTGGGTTGAAGACGAGCACTTCTGGAGTGAGTTGATGAATAATGTGGTTCAGTATGAGAGTAAGTATGTAAATTGCCAGCGTGTCAAGACTGAGCTTCAGTTTTCTTCTAGTTTGTTGCATCCATGGAAGATTCGCAGTAAAAGTGAGTAATAAAGATCCGAGATTTCAACTAGAATAATTTTGAAGACGTCTGCATAGTGTTTGGTTAATTGATGAAGACAGAGGATCAGTCAGAGAAGGTTATGAGTCAAGTGTTCAAGCAGTATTGTATGAGTTTGTGAATCGGGCTAGTTCTGTTGTTATCTGTTGCGATTACCATCAGAGTTAGAAAGGGGTTTGAGATGTGTTTCGTGTATCTATGATTCAGAAATGTGAGTCAGATTTGTTCCGTGCTATATTTGCTGAAGAGATTGAGTTGAGTTTAGAATTGGCATGCCTTGAAGAATCAGTTGAGATCATAGTGTAAGATAGCAAGTGTTGCGTGGTAAGTCTTTCGAGTTGGTTAGTATGTTGTGGAGAGAGAGGAATGCGTGGAGGTGCATGTTTCAGTGGCCCTCCGTGATCGATGAATTTCGGGGACGAAATTTCCTTAAGTGGGGGAGAGTTGTAACACCCGTGTTTTGGGGTTAGGAGTTATCCGAGTTTATAGTTCGAGTCAATAAAATTAAATTAAAATAAATTCAACCTAAAATGTGGTGTAATTGAACTTTAATAAAAAGGGAAGGGCTTATGTTGTAATTTGCCCAAAAGCTTTTAAAAAAAGATGACAACTTTCAAATTGTCATCTTCTTCCCCCTTTTCATTTTATACCCAACGTGAGAAACACCCCCCATTCCCCAAACTCTCTCAATTTTCAAGCTCTAATTTCATTCGATTTCTTCATCAATTCAAGGGGCTTTTGAAAGGTAATCACATATTTGAACTCTTCTTTCCATTTCCTATTCATACATGGTCTTAGATTTTAAAAATATGAACTTTTGAAAATTAGGGTTTATATCAAAGTTTGGGTTTTTAAGGGGTTTTTCATCTTGTTTTGACAAATTGAGTTGGGGCTTTGTTTAATCATGTTAAAATACACATAATATGTTAAAATGAGTAATTTTGGGTAAAAATCCGAAATTGGGTTTTGGTGGATTTTTAGGAAGGTTTTTAGATGAGTTTGGGTATGATTTATGTTGGAATTTGAGGGTTGATGTTAGAGTAATAGTTGGGGGTTGTTTTGGAAGTGTTTGAATGTGTTAAATATGTTGAAATCACAAGTTTTGGACTGTTTTTCATGACTGCTCGGATTTGATGATTTTGGGGATTGTTTATGGCTTAAATTGTGTGTTTAATGTTGGAAATTGGGGGTTGATGGTTATACTATAGTTGGGCAGTGTTTTGAACATGTTTAAGAATGTTTTGGATGACTACAATTCTGATTTTTTACGGGTTTTAGTGGAAGTACGAAAATGAGAAATTGAAGAATGAACTTGGCTTTGAATTGTGAGAATTGAAGTGGATTTGTGTGTTGATGTTAAACTTTGGGTTTGTGTCTGATTTTGAGGTTAATATATATTGTTTTTGAATGGTTAGAAGCAAGAGAAATCAATGGTGAAGCTTCGGGCTCGAATCCGGAAACTTGGATGCTTGGTAGGCTTGTCGGCTTGTGCTAATGGAGTAGTCGGTGAGTGGTTAAAATATTTTAAATGGTTTTGAGCAATTGGTTCGAGCATGTGGACTAGGTTGAGATTGGTAGACTCACCTAGAGTTAGGATTAGGGTGGTAGCCTAATCCTAAGCTTTAGTTAGAGACATTGGATGATCTCTTTAATTGATGTTATGCCTCATGATTATCTGTGTATGTATAATGTGTTATACATGTTGTTGAGACATGGTTTGATGCATTGCTATGCATGTGGTTTGGATTGTAATTGTGTATGATGATGTTGAGTTTAATATGATGTAAGTTGCCGTATTATGACTCTTGAACATCAAAGGTTGTGAAATTTGATTAATTGGCACTAGTATGCTTGGGTACAATGATCGATCATTAGGATGAGTGTGCACACAAATTGAGTCAAAACGTACGTGGCCTTGGTGGCATTAAGGCACCAAGGAGGAGTACGGTGATGTAATATTCCACCGGAAGCTTTTATATATTTCTACGTGATGATGAGTGGAATCCCATCCGTAGGGCATGTGGCGATGAGTGGAATCCCGGACATGCAAGGACCGGTGATGAGTGGAATCCCACCGAGGTAATGTTGTTGTTGGAAATGCGTTCCAACATGTTATCCGCGTATTCGAGTCATAGCTAGGTGCCAATAAGAGAAAGTATGTTTATGCCAATATGAAATTATGCATACATGATAATATGAATTGATATGTGTATCAATGTGATATGAAATGTGAATTTCAATGTGAAATGATATATGATGTGGTTAATACATTGAGTTATGTATCATTGTATGTTGAACTATTAAGTTGTTGAGCATGGCATGAATTTGGTAATATGTTCATGCATCACCTATACTTATGGCTCATGTGAATCGAAGGTAAAATCATGTATAATATCATGATAGTTGCTCGAGCTTGGACCCTGCATTGTCGAAGGTTTGTTTTATGAGCTACCCTCACTAAGCTTTTATGCTTACGCTCTCTTTTGTTCGACAATGCAGATAAATAGCTTGTGGGTGGCAAGGGCAAGGAAAGGTCTCCAAGTGTTGCTTTTGGTGAGCTCAATGTATGAGTTTGAGTAAATGAATGTAATAGTTAAGCAATGGGATAGGTTTTGATGATTGAGTTTTGATGTATGTCGATTTTGGTTTGATTCTTGGATGCCTTGTTTAATTTGTAAATATCGTTGTTGATGCATGCCTTGATGAATGCTTGAGTGATGTATGCTTTGTGGATGTTAAATTGCTTGAAGGCATGTAAACCTTTATGTGATGAATGGTGCTTTTGTTTATCAATGTTTCAAGCATGCTTGTATGAAAGGCTCTTAATGTCTAATTTACCATGTATTCATGATCGTTCATATTCATGCCTTGAGTATGTTTGGGTATGTCGGGTACGTTTAATCTAGGACGTATGCCTCTAGACTTGGGTTGTTGGTGTGGTGTGCCTTTAGCCCTTTTTAAGCTCTTATGTATGATTATATATGTTCTTGTTGAGTTTTTACCGTAGAAAGTCATTAGAGTTAAGCAGTAAGTGCTCCCCTGCACCTAGGTTTCGAAACTATGGGTAACGTTTCGAAACCTTTGCAAATTTTGGGATTTCTGGACATTCTGCCAGCCAAAGTTTTGAAACCTTTGGGGAAGGTTTCGAAACTATGGTCAAAGGTTTCGAAACCTTACCCAAGGTTTCGAAACTTTTGGTGAAAATTGAGTTCCAGTGGTCACTGCCAGCCAAAGTTTCGAAACCTTCCCCAAAGGTTTCGAAACCTTGACTCAAAAATGCACTGTTTGACCCTTGTTGGCCTGTTTGAAGAGAAAAACACATAGGTACTAAGATGCCTTTAGTCAAGATTAAAATTGGGATGTTTGAATGTGGTTTGAGGGTTTGAATGTTGTCTCGTGTGATATGTTCCACTGTTTGATCACTTGGAATTTAATACTCGAACGTGACAAGATTAAAATGGAAAAAAATAGGGTTGCTAACCGAGGGAGAACCTTAACGGGTTTCGCTTCGGTTTTCCCCGTGTGGCCCACTCGGACCGGTCATCCGGCCAGACCGTGACGAGGGGGTTACATGTGGTGAGGTCTCAATTTTAGGATTTAGGGATTTGAGACTGTTTTTTGTACTTTCTAAAAAAATTGAGATATTTTTTAATTTATTTTCTTTTCAATTTGTTTTTTTTTTGAAAATAAAAATAAAAGCCATGTGTTAAGCTATAATTGAGTGATAAGTTTTTTTAAGAGGTTGATTGTAAAATGGACCAATATGACGTTAAACACCTATTTCAACCAAAAAGTTCTTCAAGTACCTATTAAAAAAATAACGTTTGAGCAAATATTTTATAGTTAAGGGTGGAATTACATAAATATTGTGGTTGGAATTTTTTATTCCAAAAATATGGTTCCCCTTAAATTATTTTCATCAATATTGTATTTTACTTTTTGAATCAGAAGCCCCACGGTTTGCTCCCCGTTTTGAACAATAATTAAAAAAAATATTTAAAAAAAGGACATTATTCAAAGTCGGAGTGCCCTCCCCTGTCTTCAAATAGTGCCCTCCTCCTTTTGGCATATAGTGTGCAATTGTTGGGTGCCTTCAAACGGTAGAATTACATAAATATTGTGGCTGGAATTTTTATTCTAAAAATATGGTTTCCCTTAAATTATTTCCAACAATATTGCATTTTACTGTTTGAATTAGAAACCCTATAGTTTGTTCGTGGCTTTTGAACAATAATTAAACAAAAAATATTAAAAAAATTAGGGCATTATTCAAAGTCGAAGTGTCCTCCTCCATCGTCAAATAGTGCCCTTATTTTTTAAAAAATATTTTTTTGTTTAATTATTGTTAAAAACATAGAACAATTTATGAGGCTTGTGATTTAAATAGTAAAATGTTATATTGTTGGAAATAATTTTTGATAACTATATATTTGGAATAAAAAATTCCAAGCCAAATCTAAATAAATAGTACCTATCAACTAATTCAACTCGTTCAAGTCACAATATTTTGTTTGGTTTCATTCGTTGAAATACTCGCCCCTACCCATGCTATAAGCCTAGAAACTAGAATTAGTGCGGCAATCGGCATTCAAGAGATGCAAGCTTTCACTTTCAGATTGGTAGCGCAGCATCAGCTGTAGACGACGCAGACACCTCCACCCTCAGCCACGTTAGAGTTTAGACGCCCCCACTCGTCTAACCACCCCCACTTGCCCTCTTCCCTGCCTTCTAGGTCCCCCTCTTTTGTTTATCCCTCGAAAAAGGAAACAAATGCTGCCCTCTTTCCCAGCTCACGCTTCCCTTCTCTTTCCCTTATCATACCACCCACCTCTCTACTCTTATGGCAACTCCGCCATCCTCCTCCACCACTGTCTCACGGCGCGTCGCTCCGCCCTGTTGGACCAAGGAAGAGACCCTGGCGTTAATCCAGGCTTACAAGGAGAAATGGTTTGCTCTTCGACGTAGGAACCTCAAGGCATCCGACTGGGACGCCGTGTCTGCCGTTGTATCCTCTGCCTCTGATCCCGAGACCATGAAATCGTCCGTTCAGTGCCGTCATAAGATCGAGAAGCTGAGGCAACGGTACCGTGCGGAAAAACAACGGTGCCTTAAAAACCCAGGCAAGTTCTCTTCCTCGTGGGACTTGTTTCCTCTGCTTGATTCTATGAATTTTGCTTCATCGTCAGTCAACGGATCTGTTGATCAAGAGGTCGGTGGGTTTTACTGGAAATTGAAGAATCATGAAAAGATACATGGGAATTCTGGGTCTAATCTAGGTTTTGATCGTGATTTTAGTGGTGGGTATGGTCCAAATTTTGATTTTGATCACAAATGTAGAGATGGGCATGGGGTGCAGGGTAATAGAGATATCGTGACCGAAGGAATTAAAAGATTTAAGAGTAATGGTAGAATTGGCAATGATTATGGTTCTATGGCTGATTTTGATCATAGTTTTAGCCAAGGTGATGATAGTGTGGGAGAATTTCCTCTCAAGACCTTAGGTGATAAGGGCTTTATGTACGTAGATGAAGGAATGGGGTTTCAAGAAAAAGTTTCAATTGCTTGGGATTCAGTCCCTCAAGGTTTTCAGCAGAAAAAACGTGGTAGAGTTGATAGGAGCTTTGACCTCAGGGATTTGAATGGATTTGCTTCTTGCCCAAGGCCAGGGCTTGGAGTGAAGAATGGTAGTGGTGAAATCAAGAGGGGCATCGATGCGGTGGAGGAGATAGCTTCCTCGATTAAGTTTTTGGCCGAAGGGTTTGTGAGGATGGAGAAGATGAAGATAGAGATGGTGAAGGAGATTGAGAAGACGAGAATGGAGATGGAAATAAAGCATAGTGAGATGATACTTGATTCGCAAGAAAAGATCCTTGATGTGTTTGCCAAGGCATTGTTGGAATAGAAGAATAACAAAAAAGAAATTGTCTTTTGTATTGCCTAATGTGGATGGACTGGAGGCTTTTGAAAGGCAAGGAGATGGCATGATAAAGACTAAAGACTAGTGTCACCTAAATGTTTGAGGTAATATAGTTTTCTTACATAGTTGCATTTGCATTATCTCTTTAGTTGGCCAACTGTTTTTGGAAACAGATCAACCTAGATTGATGCTGTTTCCTGTTCAAGCTGAATAGGAATTTAAACAAGGAGCTGTCTTTCATAATTTGCCGGTATCCTTGTTTCTATTAACTATGAACTTGTGATGACTTTCAATCTTGATTCAAGTACTATGCTCTAAACGCACGATTCTGTAACATGACTGAATGAAACGCAAGGTTTCTTTCATGTTGGTTTGATCTTGATTCAAGTACTATGCCCTAAACGTAATCATGGGTTTAATACCCAAGGTTTCTTACATGTTGGTTTTAATGTTGATGACATAAACCATAAACTCTAGATGCGTAAATGGTGTTTTATTTCATTTGGAGGCTTCAGCATGTGTTTATCCATTGAAGCATTCATGGAGTATTTGGGTTAAAGTATTACATTTGGTTTCTAAGATTAATGTACGATGATATAGTGTACTTTATAAAAAAAAGATTTTGAGGCTTATTAATTGCTTAATACATGATTTAACTTTTAAACTATGTTTGTTCTCTCATTTTTGTAACTAATTTTTACTTTGATGCTTAAACCATCATTTTGTTATAGTATTTCCAAAAAAAATTAACTTATTTTTGAAAGCTAAGGTGATTACAAGTAGTATCTGTTCTACATATATTCTCAACTATTTTACAATGCATGCTTAATTACCCTGCTACAGTTGCTGGTGTTCGGACCCGTGACTTCTAGGAACAACATTCGTTCTCTTAACCACCGAGGCAAGTTGGTTCATACAAAAAAAAATAACTTGTAAAAAAAAGAGTTGATTACAATTAATAAAATCATGACACGTTACAAATTATATCATCAAAATATGTACAAGATAGACAAATGACGCCTTTGTTATTAGCTTGCATTGTCATTATCATTAACAATAAAAATGGAAATTAGATACTAAAATAAACTAGAAAATTAAAATTTTTAACTAAATTATAAATAAAACCATTGTTAATTGATACCTCAAAAATTCAATGTCGTGGTGGAAAGTAATTAGGTAACGTATGGGTTAAAAAACGGAGCTTTCTTTTCCTTCTATTATTAAGCCAAATCGACAATCTGTAGTTTAAAGAATTTATTTCCTTTAATTAAGGGTATGGATTTTAAGACAAATATAAAATTGGTAAAGAAGCAGTAATGTAATGATGAAGCTCCATAAGAATTAAGGGTCAGGATACGTGCAATCTCACCCTTCCGTCATCAAATGTAAAATTTATATGCTTGATTCTACGTCTATGAAAATAAAAATAAATGTCTGCCGCGTGGAAGTGGGCAGGAAAGCAGGGAACACTTATTCCATGCTTGCTCATTTTCCCGTTGTGTATAGGTCAGAATCAATCAAACTTATAGTTTGCAGCAGCAAGTATTTCAACAATGGAACGATCAGTTGCAGTGGGTAGTAAGTACTCTCCGGGGCAAGTCTTTAGTAGTATATATAATAAGGCTAGCATGGACAAGTTATATTTACTTCATTTGGCAGGAAAGAAACCACGGGTAGTATAGGAACATTAGCAGTAGGGATGTAAAAAGCTGACCCGACTTGAAAACCCGACTGAAACCTGCTCGAGTCAGAACTTGATTTGACTTGAAAATTTAATGACCCGAACTCGATCTGTAACCGACTGTTGTTGACCCGAATCTGAATTCGACCTGTTATTGTAGTGACCGGACCCGACCTGCGTCCGACTGAAAACGACCTGAACCCGTATTAGACCTGTTACTGTGGACCTGAAACTCGACCGGCGCCCGATTGAAACGAACCCGAACCTGAACCCGACCTAGCAGATAACCGACTTTACCCGACTGAATTGACCTGAGATTCGATATTACCCGACCTGTTTTGAACCCGACCTGTTTTGGACCCGACCTGTTTTGAACCCGACCTGTTAGTTGACCCGACCTGTTTTGAACCCGACCTATTTTTAACCTGAACTGATATTGATCTGACTTGATATTTACCTGATATATAGTTGAAGAGGTCTATGATTTGATAAATTTAAAGTGTTGATAAATGTAAAGTATTAATTTATTAAATTAATTTAATATAACTCGTTCAATATAAATTATTTGTGAAGTTTAATAAGAATTAACATACTTAAATTTGTTTTATTAAAAATATTTAAAATTTAAAAGTTTTATTATATTAATAAGTTGTGATGGATGAATTTAAAACAAATTATTTAAAATTTAAATCAATTTATTAATTGTGATCATTAAATTTAAAAAATATTTTATTAAAAAATTTAATTACAACTATTAAAATAATAAAAAAATACTTTTTAATTTAGGGGAAGTTTTTTTTTGAATTAGTGGGAGGAAAGTTTTTTTTATTGATAGAAAATTATAGGGGGATTTTGAGACCATATCAAACAAAAAAATAGGGGGGGGGAGAATTTTGCTGCAGATCAAATGGGGGGGGGGGGGGGGGCTTTTTGCCGCCAATATCAAACAAAAAATTGAGTGGAGGTGAAATTTTTTTATTTAGGGGTTAATTATCTTTTATGTCCTTCCTTAATTAGATAGTTAGGGTTTAGGTTTTTTAGGTTTTAGTTTATTTTTTTAGTCTTAACTTTTGGTTTAGTTTCTTTAAATTTTATTTAATTAGGCCATGCTTCATAAATTAATTAATTATTAAGCTTTTTAGTTTGCTCTAAATTTGATTTGGTCCTCGTATAAAGATTTGGTAAGTAATTAGGTTTAATAATTTTATTCATTTGTGATTTGGGCTCTAATTAATAATTTAGTTTTAATTTATTTTTAGATTTGTACTTTTATGTTTCAATTTATTTTGTTTGTTAGATTTATGGGTTTATGTTTAGGGTTTAAGGGTAAGTGTGTCAAGTTGATTGTTTGGGGCTATGAGATTAGTTTAGGAATTACTATGTGATTAGGCTTGCACTCTAATTATTAGTGAATAGTGTCTGTAAAATTTAGATATTCATGTTTGGGATTTAGGGGTAAATGTGTCAACTTAATTATTTGAGGTTATGAGATTAGTTTAAGGATTAGGGGATTAGGCTTGTACTCTAATTATTAGTGATTATAAGATTTAAGAGTTGAGGTTTATGGGTATTGTTTAGGGGTATACATATATACATACAAATATGTATGTTCTAGTATATATATATAACAATATATGCATACTAAAACTTACATACATACATACATACATACATACATACATACATACATACATACATACATACATACATACATACATACATACATACATACATACATACATACATACATACATACATACATATATATAATTATAACAATATATATATAATAAAACTTAAATACATCCATATATATGTGTTTTAGTATGTATGTATACATGTGTGTTTTAGTATATATATATATATATATGTTTAATTAATTATAACAATACATGTATATGTATATATCATAATATATGTATATTTATATGTATATGTGTATATATATGTAGATATAAATTTTATTATTTTTAATATGGTGATATTTTTATTCATTTTATTCTCTAAAATTTTATTATCCACATAAAGTTACCCTTATTATTTTTAAATTTTTGTAATTTACTCCAATATTTTAGATATAAACCATTTGATGATATTTTTGTTCATTCTAGTGCCTAATATTGATACTAAAATGTATGTAAGTATGTATGTATGTACCTATCAATGTATGAACTCTAAACCCTTAATGAATTTTCTCTTAACCTAAAACCATACACCCTAAACATTAAACCCTAATGTATGTAAGTATGTATATATGTACTTATTTATGTATGAACCCTGAACCCTTGATGAATTTCCCTAAACCCTAAACCCTAAACCCTAATGTATACAAGTATGTATGTATCTATCAATATATAAACCCTAAACCATTAATAAAATTTCCCTAAAACCTAAACCCTTTAAACCCTAAACTCTAAATCGTCCAATGTTTTATAATTTTAATTTGATGTTTCTGTTCATTATAGCCCTTAAAACTTCATTTATATTCCAAATTGACCCCTATAACTGTTTTTTAATTAGTCCAATAATATATAATTTTACTTTGACATTTTGTTCATTTTAGTCCTTAAACTGTATTTGTATTCCAAATTGATCATTTTTTATTTTTTTAATTAGTCCGATGTTTTATAATTTTAATTTGATATTTTGTTCATTCTAGTCCCCTAAAGTTTAGTTTAATTCCAAATTGACCCTTATTTATTGTTTTTTCATTTCGTCTGATGTTTTACAATTTTAATTTGTACTTTGTTCATTCTAATCCCTTTAACTTTATTTCAATTCTAAATTGACCCCTATTCATTGTTTTTTTTAATTCGTCCAATGTTTTATAATTTAAATTTGATATTTTCATCTTCTAGACCCTAAAACTTTATTTTTATTCCAAATTGACCTACATTTATTTTTTAAATTGTCAAATGTTTTATTATTTTAATTTGATATTTTCTTCATTCTAGTCCCTTAACTTTATTTTAATTCCATATTGACCCCTATATATATTTTAATTCATCATGTTTTATAATTTTAATTTGAAATTTTGTTTATTCTAGACCCTAAAACTTTATTTTTATTCTAAATTGACATCTACTTATTGTTTTTTTAATTACTCTAATTTTTATACTTTTAATTTGATATTTTTGTTCATTATAGTCCCCAAAATTTTATTTTTATTTCAAATTGACCCATTTTCATTGTTTTCTTTTAAATTTGTCTAATGTTTTATAATTTTAATTTGATATTTTTGTTCATTATAATCCGTGAAACTTTATTTTTAATCCAAATTTACCCCTTTTCAGTATTTTTTAATTATTCCAATGTTTTATAATTTTAATTTGATATGACTTTAAATAATTAACTCCAAATCAATGACGATTGACGAAGGCCAACCTAAAGTCTATCGACTACTTATACGGTTGTACCAAACTCAAACTCAATACGAATTTCAATCCTAAAAATACCCCGACCTGAATTACCTGACCTGAAACTACCCGACCTAAAATTACCCGACCTGAAATGCACCCGACCTGAAATGCAACCGACCTAAAATGAACCCGACCTGAAATAGACCCGACCTGAAATGGACCCGACCTGAAACAGACCCGACCTGAAATGGACCCGACCTGAAATGGACCCGATCTGAAATGGACCTGACCTGAAATGGACCCGACCTAAAGGGGACCCGCACCCGACCCAAATCGAGTCAAAATAGAAAAATGACCTGAAATGACATGTACCCGATTTTACCCGACCTGACAGTACCCGACCTAAAACCCATCCGATTACCTGTTTTTACATCCCTAATTAGCAGTTTGAGTGCTGCTGTTTTTGATAGGTTACAAGAAACTATTAGTATAAAACTGTACATATTTCATTCCAATAGGTCTGATAGAATCAGTACCCAATTGCATATAGCTTGGGGTATTCAATAGTACTGAACCCTGGAATTTCTTTTGTCTTTTGATTGTATATATTTATTGTAAAGACTCCTATTTCTTGGATAAATATAATCAAACTATTTATCTGGAAATGGAAAAGGAAACTACAAATTCATAAAGCATGGAATGCAAAGATAACATGATGACGAGACACTAGAACCAGCTCTCCAATTTAGAAAATTTACCTTACTAATCATTTAACTTAACAATTAACATGAATCTTCGCCTCTCTTCTTTGGTGTATTTGGAGAGGTAGAAATGATTTGGTATTCAATGGGAATCCCTCTTCACCGGAGCTGATCCTCTCGCGCGGATACGCGTGGACAAAATATCTCATGGAAGCCTATGATCGAAGCATTCCTCCTCGTTGTTCCCAAACTAGGACGCAAGCTTGGTGTAGACCGGAGATGGGTTGGATCTCTATGACAACGGATGGTGCGGTTTCGCCGGTGTCAAGCCTCGGTGCTGTAGGTGGTGCTTTCCGGCGGGCGGATGGCTCTTGGTTGACGGGTTTTAATAAGGGTCTGGGTGTAACTAACCCTTTGCAGGCTGAATTATGGGGGGTCTTGCATGGTCTTCGGCTAGCATGGCTAAAGGAGTTTGATCGCATCATTATCCAGGTTGATAATAAAACGGTTGTTGAGAGGTTGAATAGCCCAGTTGCATCTTCGGACGTCAACCCCATTGTCCGAGATATTGCCAAACTCAGGGATCAAGGTTGGGCGACAATTGTTCGATGGCTTCCCCGCGATAGAAACAGACTTGCTGACGCACTTGCGGCAATGGCTTCCCCTTTGGACTACACCTTGGTGATCTTCGATGTTCCTCCGCCTTCTCTTGTGCCTATTATGGCGTCGGATAATTTGTAATTCGCACTAGCTCTGTGAGCTATCTCTTTCAATTCCAAAAAAAAAAACAATTAACATGAATCATAAATATTTAAGGTAAAGTTAAAAAAATATCACTACACTATCCTAAAATGTTGATTTTGGTCGTCTAACTTTCAAATATTACAAAACGAATATTAAACTCTGAGTTTTGTTATTAAATGGAGATCATGTCGTTAGACGTTTTAAAATTAATGGAAAATATCCCATTTGACATCTCAACTATAATTATTTTTTTTAAAAATGAAAATTTACAATTTATTTTTAAAATTATAAAAATATTTTTAAATCTCTTCCCAACTGTGGAAGTCATGAAGATTGGTGTTGCTTGGGTTGTAAAAATAGATAATCGGATGAGTTTCAGGTCGCGCCCTGTCAGGTCGGGTCAAATCATATACATGTCAATTCAGGTCAAAATTTTTTTTGACTCGACTCGAGTCGGGTGCATGTCAGTAGCAGGTCGGGTCCATTGTAGGTCGAGTCCATTTCAATTCGGATCCATTTCAGGTCGGGTCTATTTCAGGTCGGGTTCAAACAGATCGGGTCCGAACCAGGTAATTGGCAGGTTAATTCGGGCTCGAGTAGACTTCAGGTCGAATTCATTTCAGTCATGGTTCATTTCAGGTCGGGTTCATTTTAGGTCGGTTTCATTTTAGGTCGGGTTAATTCGGGTTTTGAATTCATATTATTTTTAGTTCGGTACAATTGTACAAGTAGTCGATATTTATTTCAAGTTAATTATTTAACGTCATTCATGGAATCACATTAAAAATAAAAATTTAGCACTAGAAATGAATAAACATATCATAAATGATTCATATCTAAAATAATAAAGTAAATTAAAAACTCGAAATATGGTCAATTTTGAATAAAAACAAAGTTTTAGGGACTATAATAAATAACAAATAATAAATAAGAGTCAATTTGGACTAAAAATAAAGTTTTAAGGACTTAATTGAATTGAACAAAAACTTAAAGGACTTCAATGAAAAACATCTAAAATTTAAAGGGCTACAAAAATAGTTAGCCCATCTATAATGAATGGGTGGTGGGATATGAGCCCAAAGCCCCAAACTATTAATAATTATTAATTATTATATTATATATACATTATATAACTTATAAGTTTTAATATATATATATATATATATATATGTATATTAATTATATTTATATGTTATATTATAAGTTTAATATATATATATATATTATGTTATATTAATTATTAGGGTAAACTACCCGAAATACCACTCAATTTTAATGTGTGATTCTAACACGCCACTGAACTAAAATTCGATACTATAATACCATTGAATTTCACTCTGTGATTCAAAGTAAGCACTCCACCGTTACTCCCGTTACGGAATTCTGACGTGGACTCTAACTCCCGTTACAGGGATGACATGGACGATAAAAAATAATACCTTTTTCAGGTATGATCCACCTCATTATATTTTATGTTTTATTTTTACTATAAAAATCTCTTTTGGCTGAAAACAAAACCCTAATTACCTTTTTTCTATTTCCCAGCATAGATTTTGAAGTTGATCCAAATCTACGGAGGTAGAATGGCAAAGATCAATTGAAATAGAAGAACCTATTTCATTTCCGGTGTGTGGATGCTGATATCCGGCAAAGCTGACTACATCGTGGTCTAATGCCAACCCTGGAAGGAGATTTTTTGGCTGCAAAAATTACGAGAGTTTTCTTCATAAACATTGTAGATTTTTTGTTGGTTTGATCCTCCAATGAGCCCACGTGCAAGAATTGTTCTCGTGGGATTGCTAAACAAAATCAAGACAAATAACATCCAAAGAAAGAATGAGAGATTTCTTTGAATTTTTGTTTTGGTTGTTTGTGTTGTACTACTGTGGTACTTAATGCACTAAGGGGAATGGAGATGTTTATTAGTTATGTTTTGTTGGAAAGGATGAAGGGAACGAAAATGCTTACTTTTAAATTTAGGGTGTTTTTTTATTACGTTTTGTGTTGTTCTACTGTATTAAGCATGTTTACTGGTTATGTCTTGTTGAAAAGGAAATAAAATTGTTAAGGAAATGAAAATGTTTTGTTTTACTGTGTTAAGGATGTTTTACTACTATGTTTACTAGTTATGTTTTGGACTTAAGGAAATAAAAATGTTAAGTGTTGCTTAAGATATTATCTTCATTACATATAATGTTTAATTATATGAAAAGTTGTGTTGATTGAATATATGAAAATCATGAATTGGTACATGTAGAAACTAGTGAACTAGTTGAATTAAAGAAACTAAACTTTTATTGATATGAAGGAAGATTGAAGATTTACAATAATATTAGAATCGATAATCCATAAATCATCCTAATCCAACTTATTTATACATGAATTCAGCTTGTATAGCTGGAACCAAAAATTTCAATAACTAACTTAACTAATTGGAACGTTCATTAACCCTAATAGTACACTACCAACACTGAAACATAAACATGTTCACAAAATATACTTTCATTGAAAATTTGTATCCATTACAAAACTGTGCAGATACAAGCATATGAACTTGTCAAAAGAAAGAGACCAAATACAAGCATATGAATTTGCCAACAAAAAGTGACCAAAATAACTTTCAATTATAGATACACCTTTTGACAAAAGCATATGAACTTGCCAACAAAAAGTGATAAACACATAAGCTTCAACTCCCAACCTACAGTCTTTGTCAGTTTTGAGCATGAGATTCTTGTGTTCCAGCTTGTGTTCCAGTTTGAGTTAAAGTACTTGACTGGCTGAAACTTTGACTACCAGAAGGTATCCATCTAACTGTCATAGGAACTGTTGTAGGACATGTTTTGTAACACCCCAATTTTGGGCTTGGAAGTTTAGGGTCGGAACCGGACCGGTCTAATTTTGGGTTCGAATATATAAGGTGGTTTTAGGGAAAGCCTAGTTCGGGATGCATTAAAAATATGGAAAAATATCTAAAAATCCTCTTTTAATATATATAAGAGAGTGGTGAAATCAATTTTACAAAATAAGGCTTGGAAATATGACATTTCGAATTAGTGACTAAAATGTAATTTTTGAAAAGTTCGTGATTGTTTTGAAAGGATTGAAACTTTGAATCTTTAAGGAGCTAATTTACCCAAGGAAGGGTTTCTCCAGATTTTTCTTGTTTTTAATGACTCATTTAATGTTTAATTAATAAAAAGAAAAGAGGGAAAAACCACATTTTAGTTTCATAACTAACTTTTGCCAAAATTTTCCCATTTCATTTTCTCTCAAAATTCCCTCAGCCAAACACATTTCCACAGCAGCTTTTCTTTTGATTTTCACACTAAATGATGAGATTTCAATCCTCAAATGATTCCTAATCATTTCTACATCAAATCCTCTTCATTTGCTTATTGAATTTTCAAGGATTTTGGCTCTAAACAAGGAGAAATCCACATTTAGAGGTATGAACGTTCTTCTCCTCTAAATACTCAGTTCTTTACTGAAATTCCCAAGTTCCCAATCCTTATATTGAGTTTTATAAAAGGCTTTGATGTTTTGATATTGATTTTGGCTTAAAACTTGAGATTTTGATTAAATCTTGAAGAAATTCGTGATGAATGTTTGGGCTCTGTTTTGAGATGTCTTTTTAATGTATTTTGGATGTTTAATGAGGTGTAATTGAGGTTTAATCAATGCAATCCCGAATAGGTTGATTTTCCTAAGTTTTATTGGTGAAAATGGTGGTTTTTGGGGTGATTTTGGTGTTCTGCTATAGCTGGAGGTATAAGGACGTGATTAGGTTCTTTTTAGATGTTAACTGATGTCTAAGAATGTTTAGAAGTGATGGATCTTGGCTGGGTAATGTTGTGGAAGTGTTTGGATGTGATTTCGGTTGTGTTTGGAAGCCGAAATGTGAGTTTTGGTGAGAGCTGCGAGTTTAGGTGTAATGGCTGAAGATTTTAATGCATGATGATGCATTAATCCTCTGCTTTGATGTGTTTAAAACAAGGGAGACATCTTTGGATCCTTGTGGTGTTGGTCCGGAGGCTTGAACGGCGTTTCGGCAAGCTTGTGAAACGGAATTGGTGAGTGAAGTTTGGTTTTCAGCTTTGAAACCAATGTTTGAAGGTTTGGGAGCTTAGTTTAAGTCTAAGCATCTTAACTAAGCTCAAGAGTAAGTTTTCGGTGAAACTCTCTCTTTGATGAACCATGAAATGGTTGGATGCAATGTGTTTAATTTGCATGTTTAAATTCTGTTTTGAAAGCATATTTTAGCATGTTTTAATGCTGGTTTTGAAAGCCATGTGTTGAAGGATGCTCAAGGTAAGAGATCCTTGGTTTGACATTGATAAATGTGGTTTTGATGCATAGTGATGCATGATGGTTTAATGGCTTTGTTTAATGCTTTAAAACAGTGGATTGATGATGGTAAATGATGTATATTGGCAAGTGATGTGTTGGTTTAAAAGTACTTGAATCGGATATAGTTAGCCGGCTATAAGATTGGGTGCACCGTGAATAAAGTCGCCTTGGATGTTGAGGGGTTGTAATGGTACCGTAAACTCCATCCAAGTACACTAACGAGATTTCTAAGATCATAATGGTGGTTAAAATGCCATGTGAGAATCTTGTGTTGTGTGTCCCGTGTTCTCGTTAGTGGTGTTATACAACTACCAAGGAGTGATGTGGAGGGGTTGTGATTGTACCGTTAAACTCCATCACGGGTGTTGAGGGGTTGTGATTGTACCGGTAAACTCCACCTTGAGTGTTTGGTAGTGTGTATGAAGCGTATGGGACAACGCTTGTAATCCACGTATCCGATTGTGTTTTGTGTTGAAAAATGGTTATGGTATCACTTGGAAGCCAATATGACATGTTAATGTTATTTAAGCATGAGATGCTTGTTGTATATGCCTTGTTGCATGAGAATTGGTGTTATGTGTTGAAAAGGCCTTGTGAAAGGTGTTTAATAAAATGCATTATTGAGTTGTTTCTTTAGAGCATGCCTCACTAAGCATTTGTGCTTACGCTCTCTTTCTTGAACCAATAATGCAGATAATTGAGGTGTTTGTGGGCAGCAAGGAGGGCAAGTAATCCAAGGGAAAGCTAAGCTCATGTATGGTGACATTTTCACAACATTATTAGTCTTTGATATTTGGCAATGGGAACCAAGGTTGTGTTGTTGGGAGATGTTTTGGACTCCCTAAGTTTGCTATGATGCCTATGATGTTTGAAACATGTAAATGGCCATTTGGTATTTGTTTTGAAGATTTGATGATTGCTTGATTTCCAATATTAGGATGCATGCCTATAGACTTGTGGTTTTTCCTAATTGATGCCATGAATGAGTTTTGATGATGCAAATATGTTCCTTTAATGTATGATGACTTGTTGGAATGATTAGGAGGTCATAGGGATATGTATGGTTGGTTGAATGTATGTTAAACCAGAAATTTCTGCACTTTCTTGGCAGTCCGTATCGAAACGGGCACTACCGTTTCGAAACGGGGGCCTGTAATGGCCTTCGTGTATCAGAACGGGTAGAGGGCGTTTCGAAACGGATTTGCCACTGCCAAGCCCTGTTTCGAAACTGGTCTCGAAGCGAACCGTGTTCCGGAATGGTCAACCCCCGTTCCGAAACACTCGACCGTTGGGCACTGATTTGAATGTTTTATGGTTTGCAAGCTTTACGTTTTAGTCCTGAATATTGTTTATGCAATTGCTTGAGTTTGAGATGTCCGTTTTAGGTGAAATTTGACAGAGAAGCATGTAATATGACTAATTTCATAATGGTAACTTAAAAATTAGTTAAGTCCTCTTAATTTCTAGAATTTACAATTTGGTCCCTAAATTCGTATGTTGTGCAATTGAGTCCCTTGTTGTTTTCCGATTGCTGTGATTTTTGAGTATGCTTATCTCAAGAGTACGCCTAGGGTTAATGTGCATCTAGACAAGTTTAAAAAGGAAAAAAAGGGTCGTTAATCAAGGTTGACTTTCGGGTTGACTTTGGTTTTCCCCGTGTAATCTTCGTAGTTCGGGTCAACAGTCTAGGCCGGGCTAAGGGGGTTACATTTGGTGGTATCAGAGCTGAGTTCTCAAGTAATTGGGAATGGTTAGGTGGGTGATATGTGTATGATTGCTTTGTATGCTTTTTGAGTGAAAGTATGATGTGTGAATTGTAAGTATGTTACAATTGTGATGTATGATGTGGTGAAGCATGTTAGAGGGACCTATTGCCATATCAAAACTAATGAAATGATTTGTTTTTAATTGAAAGTGAGCTTGAGTACTTGGATTTCTTACCTTGCTGAGCCTGATTATGTTATTGAATTTGTGTTAGTGCATTGTTTAGTGAATGGGACCTCGTAGAGAGACGAGGATTAACACGCGAGCTATGGCTTAAAACGAGAATGAAGAGAATATAGTGGATTTACCTCCTCCGCCCGGTGGTGGTGGTGTTGGAGGTGATGGAGCTGATGTTGGTGCTGGTGCTGGGGTCGCTGGACCTGAAGCTGGGCAGGGGCAAGCTGCTCCTGACATGACAGTATTGATACAAGCTATTGCTGGAGCCTTTCAGGCAGCAGTAGCTGGAGCTCATGGAGCTGGGCATCAAGGTGATGCTAATACGAGACTACTTTTGGAACGTCTGCGCAGTCTGGGAGGGACTGAGTTCAGAGGGTTGTCTACTGAAGGTTCCGAATCTTGGTTGGAAAGTACCAAGAGGATTTTGGGACAGATGAACTACAATGATGTGCAGAAGCTAGGATGTGTGGTATCGCTGTTGCATGATGATGCGTATACCTGGTGGACGACCACTATCTCCGGAATGGAGGATGCCGATGTGACTTGGACGTTCTTTCTGAACGCGTTCAAGCGCAGGTATCTGGGTGTGCGATACCTGGATGAAAAGAAAAGAGAGTTCATGTCTCTGACACAAGGAAGTATGACAGTAGCTGAGTACGAGATCCAGTTTGTCCGTCTCAGTCAGTACGCACCTGAACTTATCCCTGATGAGCGGGAGAGGTGTGAACGTTTCCGTTATGGTTTGGTGACGGATGTAAAGACCTATATGCTGGCCGCTGAGTACACTGACTTTGATGTGCTGGTTAGTAGAGCAAAGGATATTGAGCAGAACCTGGGTTTATCTTCTAGAGGTGTTGGTTCTAGCTCGGGCAAGCGAGCTGCTGAGTATAGTTCCGGTGGTGGACGGAACAAGAGAGGACGGGATCGGAGGTATCAGTCTTCTGCTAGGCGTGGTGGTGGAGGGCAAGGTGTACCTGTTCAAGGAGATAGGGCGAGAGCTGATCAGAACACATGCTGGGCGTGTGGATCGCGTGGTCATTTGAGGCGTGATTGTCCTCGGGCAGCGAGAGAGGTGCAGGCTCCTGTTGTGGTGACCGGTAATTCGTGCTGGAACTGTGGTTCGGCGGATCACATGAGGAGGGAGTGTCCTCTGTTGGCCGGTGGTGGTCAGGGACGTGCTCCTGGAGTTGTTGCACCACAGAGAGGTCGTGGGCGCGGCCGTGGTAACTTCCAGTGCAGAGAGGATGGTGGGAGGAATGTAGCTCATGTGGTGGCTGTCCAACCTGAGGGTGGAGGTCAGGCTCGAGTGTATGCGCATCGGGAGGGAAGAAATGACACGGATGTGATCGCAGGTACTTTCACTTTGCAATCCTTGTCATTACTTTCCTTGGTTGATTCTGGATCTACACACTCATACATATTACGTGAACATGCTCAATTGCTTGGTTTGCCTATTGAGTCTTTGGATGTTGGTATGCGTGTAACTAGTTCTTTTGGTGAGACTGTTGTGACACAAAAGCTTTATAGAAGATGTCCCTTGGTTGTGCAAAACCATGTTTTTCATGTTGATCTTATGGAATTGCCTTTCTATGGTTTTGATGTAATCTTGGGTATGGATTGGCTTGTTGAACATCGAGCTGTGGTGGATTTTGAGAACAAGCGAGTCTCGCTGAAGCTTGCGGATGATTATGAGGTAGTGGTGGTTGGTGAGAATGTGAAGTTTCTTGCCAATGTTGTGTCTACTTTGGAAGCAAGCCGAATGCTGAGGCAAGGTTGTGAAGCCTATCTAGCCTTTGTAATGAATCCTAGCTCTAAGGAGTCATGAGTTCAAGATATCAGGATTGTGCGAGAGTTTCCTGGTGTGTTTTCGGAGGAGTTACCTGGATTGCCTCCTAATCGCGAAGTGGAGTTTGGAATTGAGCTGTATGAAAACACAACTCCAGTGTCCATTACTCCTTATCGAATGGCACCTAAAGAGTTGAAGGAGCTGAAGACGCAACTTCAGGAGTTGCTTGATCGTGGTTTCATTCGGCCAAGTGTGTCACCTTGGGGTGCACCGGTCTTGTTTGTGAAGAAAAAGGATGGCACTATGAGGATGTGCATCGATTACCGTCAGCTGAACAAGTTGACTATCAAGAATCGGTATCCATTGCCGAGGATTGATGATCTTTTTGATCAAATTCGGGGAGCGGTTGTGTTCTCTAAAATTGACTTAAGGTTAGGGTAATACCAGTTGAAGGTGAAGGATGTGGATGTGCCTAAGACAGCCTTCAGAACGAGGTATGGGCATTATGAGTTCCTTGTGATGCCGTTTGGTTTGACGAATGCTCCTGCAACTTTCATAGACATGATGAATAGAGTGTTCCATGAATACTTGGATAAATTTGTTGTGGTGTTCATTGATGATATTCTCGTGTACTCTCGTACTGAAGAGGAGCATGAGGGGCATTTGAGGATTGTGTTGCGGGCTTTGTTAGAGAATCAGCTTTATGCCAAGCTGAGCAAGTGTGAGTTTTGGCTCAGAGAAGTTGTGTTCCTTGGTCATGTGGTTTCTGTTGAGGGGATTCGTGTTGATCCTCAGAAGGTTGAGGCAGTGATGAATTGGAAGCCTCCTAAGTCTGTTCATGAGGTCTGTAGTTTCCTTGGTTTGGCGGGATACTATCGGAGGTTCGTGGATGGATTTTCAAAGATTGTTGCACCTTTGACGAAGTTATTGCAGAAGGATGTTAAGTTTGAGTGGACGGAAGTGAGACAACAGGCTTTTGAGAAGCTGAAGGCAGCTTTGACGCAAGCTCCTATCTCGGTTCAGCCTGAATCAGGGAAAAAGTTTGTGGTGTATAGTAACGCGTCCTACGTTGGTTTGGGATGTGTGTTGATGCAGGAGGGTAAGGTGGTGACTTATGCATCGCGCCAGTTGAAGGTGCATGAGCGCAATTATCCTACGCATGACATTGAGTTAGCTGCGGTGGTTTTTGCTTTGAAAATTTGGAGACATTACTTGTATGGTGAGAAGTGTACTGTGTACACGGATCACAAGAGTTTGAAGTATCTGATGTCTCAGAAGGAGTTGAATCTTAGGCAACGACGTTGGGTGGAGTTGCTTAAGGATTACGATTTGACGATCGAGTACCATTCGGGAAAAGCTAATGTTGTAGCGGATGCCTTGAGTAGGAAGGTGGCAGTGGAGTTGAGGGCTATGTTTGCCAGCTTGAGTATTTCGCGTGATGGTGGTCTTGTGGCTGAGTTGCAAGTGAAACCATCCTTGGTTCAGTTGATAAAGGATAAACAACTGTTGGATGATTCCTTGGTGTCACATGTTCAGGATATTGCTGAGGATAGGCCATCGGATTTCTGCTTTAATGATGACAGAGTCTTATGTTTTGGGAGTCGAATAGTAGTGCCCAATGATGCTGAGTTGAGGCGTGCTATTCTGACTGAAGCTCATAGTAGTCCTTTTGCTATGCACCCTGGTAGTACTAAGATGTATCGTGATCTTAGAGATGAGTACTATTGGGTGGGTTTAAAGAAAGATGTTGCTGAATATGTGAGCAAGTGCATGGTTTGTCAGCGAGTTAAGGCTGAGCATCAGTTCCTTCCGGGTTGTTGCAACCGTTGAGGATTCCTGAGTGGAAGTGGGAAAGGATAACCATGGACTTTTTGTCTGGTTTACCTTTGTCGCCATCGAAGAAGAATTCGGTGTGGGTGATTGTGGATCGCCTGACGAAGTGTGCGCATTTCTTGCCTGTGCATACTACGTATACTTTGGATAAGCTTGCGGAGCTGTACATTGCTGAGATTGTGCGGCTGCATGGTGTGCCAAAGTCAATTGTGTCGGATAGATATCCGAGGTTTACATCGCGTTTCTGTCAATGTTTGCACCAGGCTTTGGGTACACGGCTGAATTTCAGTACTTCTTATCATCCACAGTCGGATGGACAGTCTGAGCGTGTTATCCAAGTGCTGGAGGATATGTTGAGGTGCTGTGTGATTGAGTTTCAGGGCTCTTGGGAGAAGCATTTGCCGTTGGTGGAGTTTGCTTATAACAATAGCTACCAGGCAAGTATTCAAATGGCACCTTATGAAGCCTTGTACGGGAGGAAGTGTAGAACTCCTCTTTGTTGGGCTGAAACAGGTCAGAAGTTGGTCTCAATGCCAGCTTTGTTGAAAGGAACCACCGAGAAGGTGAAGCTCATTTGTGAGCGATTGAAGGCAGCTTCTGATCGACAAAAGTCTTACGCGGATTTGAAGCATAAGGAGATTGAGTATGTGGTGGGTGACCGTGTGTTTTTGAAAGTTTCGCCTTGGAAAAAGGTGATGAGGTTTGGTCGAAAGGGTAAGTTGAGCCCTAGGTACATTGGACCATACGAGGTGATTGAGCGTGTGGGTCCTGTTGCGTACAAGTTGAGGTTACCGCAAGAGTTGGAAAAGATTCATGATGTGTTTCATGTCTCTATGCTTCGGAGGTATAGATCAGATCCTTCGCATGTTATGTCTATGGAGGAAGTGGAGTTGAATCCAGATTTGACCTATGATGAGGAACTGATGGAAATTCTGGACTCGGACAATAAAGTACTTCGGGGCAAGACCATTGAGTTGGTAAAGGTGTTGTGGAAGCATCGTGGTGTTGAGGAAGCCACGTGGGAACGAAAGGATGACATGGAGAAGCAGTTTCCATACCTTTTTCCTCCAAGTAAATTTCGAGGATGAAATTTCTTAAGGGGGGGGGAGAGTTGTAACACCCCAATTTTGGGCTTGGAAGTTTAGGGTCGGAACCAGACCGGTCTAATTTTCGGTTCGAATATATAAGGTGGTTTTAGGGAAAGCCTAGTTCGGGATGCATTAAAAATATCTAAAAATCCTCTTTTAATATATATAAGAGAGTGGTGAAATCAATTTTACAAAATAAGGCTTGGAAATATGACATTTCGAATTAGTGACTAAAATGTAATTTTTGAAAAGTTCGTGACTGTTTTGAAATGATTGAAACTTTGAATCTTTAAGGAGCTAATTTACCCAAGGAAGGATTTCTCAAGATTTTTCTTGTTTTTAATGACTCATTTAATGTTTAATTAATAAAAATAAAAGAGGGAAAAACCACATTTTAGTTTCATAACTAACTTTTGCCAAAATTTTCCCATTTCATTTTCTCTCAAAATTCTCTCAGCCAAACACATTTCCACAGCAGCTTTTCTTTTGATTTTCACACTAAATGATGAGATTTCAATCCTCAAATGATTCCTAATCATTTCTACATCAAATTCTCTTCATTTGCTTATTGAATTTTCAAGGATTTTGGCTCTAAACAATAAGAAATCCACATTTAGAGGTATGAACGTTCTTCTCCTCTAAATACTCAGTTATTTACTGAAATTCCCAAGTTCTCAATCCTTAAATTGAGTTTTATAAAAGACTTTGATGTTGTGATCTTGATTTTGGCTTAAAACTTGAGATTTTGATTAAATCTTGAAGAAATTCGTGATGAATGTTTGAGCTCTGTTTTGAAATGTCTTTTTAATGTATTTTGGATGTTTAATGATGTGTATTTGAGGTTTAATCAATGCAATCCCGAATAGGTTGAGTTTCCTAAGTTTTTATTGGTGAAAATGGTGGTTTTTGGGGTGATTTTGGTGTTCTGCTATACCTGGAGGTATAAGGACGTGATTAGGTTCTTTTTAGATGTTAATTGATGTCTAAGAATGTTTAGAAGTGATGGATCTTGGCTGGGTAATGTTGTGGAAGTGTTTGGATGTGATTTCGGTTGTGTTTGGTAGCCGAAATGTGAGTTTTGGTGAGAGCTGCGAGTTTAGGTGTAATGGCTGAAGATTTTAATGCATGATGATGCATTAATCATCTGCTTTGATGTGTTTAAAACAGGGGAGACATCTTTGGATCCTTGTGGTGTTGGTCCGGAGACTTGAACGGCGTTTCGGCAAGCTTGTGAAACGGAATTGGTGAGTGAAGTTTGGTTTTCAGCTTTGAAACCAATGTTTGAAGGTTTGGGAGCTTAGTTTAAGTCTAAGCAACTTAACTAAGCTCAAGAGTAAGTTTTCGGTGAAACTCTCTCTTTGATGAACCATGAAATGGTTGGATGCAATGTGTTTAATTTGCATGTTTAAATTCTGTTTTGAAAGCATATTTTAGCATGTTTTAATGCTGGTTTTGAAAGCCATGTGTTGAAGGATGCTCAAGGTAAGAGATCCTTGGTTTGACATTGATAAATGTGGTTTTGATGCATAGTGATGCATGATGGTTTAATGGCTTTGTTTAATGCTTTAAAACAGTGGATTGATGATGGTAAATGATGTATAATGGCAAGTGATGTGTTGGTTTAAAAGTACTTGAATCGGATATAGTTAGCCGGCTATAGGATTGGGTGCACCGTGAATAAAGTCGCCTTGGATGTTGAGGGGTTGTAATGGTACCGTAAATGCCATCCAAGTACACTAACGAGATGTCTAAGATCATAATGGTGGTTAAAATGCCATGTGAGGATCTTGTGTTGTGTGTCCCGTGTTCTCGTTAGTGGTGTTATACAACTACCAATGAGTGATGTGGAGGGGTTGTGATTGTACCGTTAAACTCCATCACGGGTGTTGAGGGGTTGTGATTGTACCGTTAAACTCCATCACGGGTGTTGAGGGGTTGTGATTGTACCGGTAAACTCCACCTTGAGTGTTTGGTAGTGTGTATGAAGCGTATGGGACAACTCTTGTAATCCGCGTATCCGATTGTGTTTTGTGTTGAAAATTGGTTATGGTATCACTTGGAAGCCAATATGACATGTTAATGTTATTTAAGCATGAGATGCTTGTTGTATATGCCTTGTTGCATGAGAATTGGTGTTATGTGTTGAAAAGGCCTTGTGAAAGGTGTTTAATTAAATGCATTATTGAGTTGTTTCTTTAGAGCATGCCTCACTAAGCATTTGTGCTTACGCTCTCTTTGTTGAACCAATAATGCAGATAATTGAGGTGTTTGTGGGCAGCAAGGAGGGCAAGTAATCCAAGGGAAATCTAAGCTCATGTATGGTGACATTTTCACAACATTATTAGTCTTTGATATTTGGCAATGGGAACCTAGGTTGTGTTGTTGGGAGATGTTTTGGACTCCCTAAGTTTGCTATGATGCCTATGATGTTTGAAACATGTAAATGGCCATTTGGTATTTGTTTTGAAGATTTGATGATTGCTTGATTTCCAATATTAGGATGCATGCCTATAGACTTGTGGTTTTTCCTAATTGATGCCATGAATGAGTTTTGATGATGCAAATATGTTCCTTTAATGTATGATGACTTGTTGGCATGATTAGGAGGTCATAGGGATATGTATGGTTGGTTGAATGTATGTTAAACCAGAAATTTCTGCACTTTCTGGGCAGTCCGTATCGGAACGGGCACTACCGTTTCGAAACGGGGGCCTGTAATGGCCTTCGTTTATCGGAACGAGTAGAGGGCGTTTCAAAACAGATTTGCCACTGCCAAGCCCTGTTTCGAAACTGGTCTCGAAACGAACCCGCGTTCCGGAACGGTCAACCCCCGTTCCGAAACACTCGACCGATGGGCACTGATTTGAATGTTTTATGGTTTGCAAGCTTTACGTTTTAGCCCTGAATATTGTTTATGCAATTGCTTGAGTTTGAGATGTCCGTTTGAGGTGATTTGACAGAGAAGCATGTAATATGACTAATTTCATAATGGTAACTTAAAAATTAGTTAAGTTCTCTTAATTTCCAGAATTTTCAATTTGGTCCCTAAATTCGTATGTTGTACAATTGAGTCCCTTGTTGTTTTCCGATTGCTGTGATTTTTTAGTATGCTTATCTCAAGAGTACGCCTAGAGTTAATGTGCATCTAGACAAGTTTAAAAAGGAAAAAAAGGGTCGTTAATCAAGGTTGACTTTCGGGTTGACTTTGGTTTTCCCCGTGTAATCTTCGTAGTTCGGGTCAACCGTCTAGGCCGGGCTAAGGGGGTTACATGTTTGCTGCCTCAAGTTTTCAGATTGAAGGCCTGGAGTAGGGATAAAAACAAATTGATAGTTTGCTGGTTGGTTGGTTGAAGTTGAAGGCCTAGATTGGGTTGGCCTCCTAATCTAAAAAATGAAAAAAATAGGTTAGATGCAAATTAATTATTACTTAAAATCAAAATAATTTATTTGTAAGATTAATATTACCTGTAATTTCGACACTCTACCAGAAGGAGGTCTCATTTGATTCTCAGCAACTAGTCTTGTTTTAGGGATAGGTATGTTGGCACCAACTTCACCCTTGCAAGTTCTCTGATTGTGACCTGGTCTACGACACTTGGTACAATACATTTTCACACCTCTCTTAGTAAATCTACCACTAGTATTTGAGGTGGTTTCATCTGCTTCTCTCTTCCTTTTTGTCTTTGGCCTACCAGGAGGCCTTCTAAGCTTTGGTGGCAGTACTGGCTCACATGTAGTGTCAATCATCCACTGATTTGGACCTCTAATAGGTTTGATCAAATTACTATAAATTAGTTGCTGGGTTTCTTTCTTGTAGCAACTATGAACAAAGGTTTCAGGTCTTTGATTTTCTCGTACCATACATGACACAACATGTGAGCATGGGATTCTTGAAATTTATGAAAAAATAAATAAGTAAAATATAGTAAAATGAATGAATTTAAAGTCTAATAAACACATACCAGTGAGATCCCACTTTCTGCAAGTGCATAATTTTTTTTTTCAAATCAACAACATGTTGGTTGGATGGTCCACAAGACACTTGGTACATATGATCTCCAGCATGTGTTGGCCAACACCTATACAAGTTTCATTTGTATTCAAACTAAACAATTACAAAAAAAAAAACTTCCAATTAAAAACAACTACAAAGTTGAGTTGTATTACCTATCAGAGTGATCAATTTCCAAATCAAGTTTTCTCTAAATTTTTGGGCATAAACATCCAGTATACTTATCTGCAGCTTCCTTCTTCTAGGCCATTTTATGCATTAAGTTAGTCCTAATCATCTCCATCATTGTTAAGATAGGATTATCTCGAGCATCCAGAATGAGCTAGTACCAGAAAAAAAAATGTTAGTTACAATTAAAGTTGATATTTATAAAGTACATATTGTTATTGAATATTTACCTTATTGAAACACTCTGAAAAATTATTGAGTACCATGTCAGATTTACAAAGTGTTTTAAAATGAGACTTAGACCATTGAGCAGGGTCCTTCTCTTTCAACCAATCAAAGGCACTTGGTGACAAATTTTCAAGTTCATCCATTACATCATCGAATTCTTTCTTATATGTACATTTAGCTGCTTTCCACAGTGCATCCTTCAAGTTCTTCCCTTTAAAACCAACAACTTTCTTGAAATTGGAATATAAGTGTCTCACACTTTTCTATGTTCAGAATGAGGAAAAAGTTCCAATAGTGCTTCAATCAGTCCTTGAATTATTGTACCTGTTAGCATTAGATATGTTAAAAAAAACAAAAGTTTAATGATTAAAGGATTACCTTATGCTTGTCTGACATGAATGTGAAATGGTAAGAGTTTGTCATCTCTAAATCAGTGATCAAAAGAGAAAAAAACCACATCCAAGATGATTCATTTTCAGCCTCAACAACAGCCCAACAAATTGGATAAAGGCTATCATTACCATCTACACCAACTGCTGCCAACAAGTACCCTCCATAGTAATTCTTATTGTGGCATCCATCAAGGCATATTATAGGTCTACAACCTGCTTTGAAACCTTCTTTGCAAGCATGTAAACATATATACATTCTTTGGAACAATCTATTCTCTAGTTGAAGGATTGTGGTGCTTCCAGGATTAGAAGTTCTAATTTCACCAAGATAGTCATATATCTTTGAATATTGAGCATTGTGATTTCCAAGAACTATTTCTAGTGCTAAGTTTTTAGCTCTCAAGCATTTACTCAAAGATACCTGATAAGAATGCCTTTCTTGTACATCTTGGCGTAGAGATCTAATTGAAAAGGTAGGACCAGCCTTCCATTGTTCCAAATATTTTTTAGCCAACCACTTGTAAGAAACATTTTTATTTCTAAATTTTTTAACACAGTTATGCTCCTCAATATAAGACTTAATCTGCCCTGTGTTGTTCATAAGATCTTTAGGGTCAACCCTTGATGCCCAAATATACCAAGGACAATTTTCCTTGCAAATTACATGTATCCTACCTTTGTCAACCCTTTTGAATCTGACATCATATCTGCTCTTAATCCCATACTCCCTTATAGCTTTTTTCAGAATCTCTTTATCACTAAATTTCATCCCCTTCTTAAATCTCAGATTTTCCATATCCACCTCAGCATTAAATTCAGGACATTTGGGGTGTTTCTTTCGATAATCTTCATCAGATTCATTTGCACTAACACTATGCAATGAATCTGATCCATCACTAACATATCCATTCAAATGTGTCTCATTACCAAACTCCAAATCCATCATTAATGTTTCAAAATTCACCTCTTCTTCCCGAGCTTTATCATTTATTGCATCATCAATATTTTCATATCCACTATCACTGTCAGTTTGTTCAATCTCATCCTCTACATAATCATCATCCTCTTCTACAACATTATCTCCAGTCTCTTCTACAACATCATCTTCATTCTCTTCTACAACATTATCTTCTTCAATTTCTATATTTTTATTACTAACAACACCTAGGTTATCAATTTCAGCAGTTTCTCTAACTGTTTCTTCTAAGTACACATGCAATTGTTTTAGTCTAGACATAGTCTGTAACATGCTAATGACATTAGAATCTGTTCTTAATGGTTTAACACTTACTTTCACAGCAGGTTGTTTCCAATACAGACTACACATGCCATTATACCCTAACTCTTCAACAATATCATATATTTCTAGCATAGACATGCTATCCACATGGCACATATCAAAGAAGCTTATCTTCTTACCAGTGTACTTTAGCCTTGGAGAATTTACTATGAATCCACCATGATGCACAACAAGTGTAAAGTATTCTGATGAAGCATCTGTCAAAAAGCAAAGAATTATTGTTACTTTTTTTTATCATCCAAGTGGTCCCCAATCAACATAAGAAATTGCACCAGTCAAACAGTCCGAGTGATCCCCAAATATAATATTTCTCAACTATACCACGTGAATAACACGTTGACTCAACAACCAATGTCACAACAGAACAAATTGCACAATTTTTTTAACATATTGACTCAGCAACTACCATCCAAGTGGTCCCCAAACAACAAAATTATTGTTACTTTTTTATCATCCAAGTGATTCCAAAGTGAATCACACCCACCCCTATTTAATAAAATAACAATAAAAATTGAAAACCATAACCCTAAATATTGAATAGAAACAAATATTGAATAAAACCCATAGATTACACTGTTTTATTGCAAATTTTGAATGCAAACAAAAACTATACACTAAAAGGACAAAACATTAAACCCAAAATTTGAATACAAACAAAAAACATAAAACCCATAGAAACATTAAATATATATGAGATTATAAATTTTGAATACATACCATATTTTACGGTTCGGCTTCCTTCAACTCTTAACACATGTTTTTCCATTTGATTTCTTTCTAACAATCGACCACTAAACAAATGTCTGAAGACAATCCTCTCTCAGAGAAAACCCAGAGAAACCCACTTGAAAAATCAATAACAATCCATAGAAAACCCACTGAAAACCCACTGATTTTTTCCGTCTAATTTCAGAGTGATTTCTGAAGTTTGAAATTTCATTAACCTTATTTTGAGGAGATAAAGAGTCTTTAACAAAACTACGTCGTTTTACAATAAAAATAAAACATAAAATATAATGAGGTGGATCATACCTGGAAAAGGTATTATTTTTTATCGCCCACATCATCCCTGTAATGGGAGTTAGAGTCCACGTCAGAATTCCGTAACGGGAGTAATGATGGAGTGCTAACTTTGAATCACACAGTGAAGTTCAATGGTATTATAATATCGAATTTTAGTTCAATGGCATGTTAGAGTCACACATTAAAGTTGAGTGGTATTTCAGGTAGTTTACCCTAATTATTATGTACGTATACATAAAATATATATGTATATATTTATATGTTATATTATAAGTTTATATTAGAGTGTTTAGGGTTTAGGGTGTTGCATTATAGTTTATGAGTTATCATTATTGTTTATGGTTTATGGTTTATGGTTTAGGGTTTGATAGTTAGGGTTTAGGGTTTAGGGTGTTGTATTAGGGTTTACGAGTTATTATTATTGTTTATGGTTTACAGTTTAAGGGTTTAGGGTTTATGATTTAAGAGTTAGGGTTTATATTTGAGGGTTTATTGTTCATATTAGAATGTTTAGGGTTTAGGGAGTTGCATTAGGGTTTATGAGTTATCATCATTTTTTACGGTTTAGGGTTTAGCGTTTGAGAGATAAGGTTTATATTTGAGGGTTTAGGGTGTTGCATTAGGGTTTACGAGTTATCATTATTGTTTATGGTTTAGAGTTTAAGGGTTTATGGTTTAAGAGTTAGATTTTGTATTCGAGGGTTTGTGGTTCATATTAGAGTGTTTAGGGTTTAGGGTGTTGCATTATGGTTTATTAGTTCTTATTACTATTTATGGTTTAGGGTTTATGGTTTATATTAGAGCATTTAGGGTTCAGAGTGTTGCATTATGGTTTATAAGCTATCATTATTGTTTATGGTTTAGGGTTTATGGTTTAAGGTTTAGTGTTTATGGTTCATATTAGAGTGTTTAGGCTTTAGGGTGTTGTATTAGGGTTTATGAGTTTTCAATATTTCTTATAGTTTAGAGTTTAGGGTTTAAGGTTTATGATTTAAGAGTTAGAGTTTATATTCGAGGGTTTATGATTTATATTTGATGGTTTAAGGGTTTAGGGTTTGAGAGTTAGGGTTTATATTCGAGGGGTTAGGTTTAGGGTGTTGAATTAGGGTTTACAAGTTATCATTATGGTTTATGGTTTAAGGGTTTAGGGTTTATGATTTAAGAGTTAGGGAGATGAATCAGAATGGAACCTTGAAGGACCAAGTGAAGAATCTGGAAAAGTCTCTCTTCAGGAACAAGGGGTCAACTAGCAAACTCAAAGCAAGTGAGTCAGAAAACCAAGTCTTGAGGGATCGCATCGATGAGCTAGAAACCGAGGTACAACAGCTTAAAGATCGCATTGAGAGCATCAGGGGGCAATCCAAGTTCGCCCTACGCCCACTTTGGAGAAATTACACTTCGCCGCCTTTACTATTTGGAGGCAAGAACAAAAGCTGGCCAGTGGGATGCCCGTGTGCGCTATATTTCCGCGAAGGTGCAGTTTTTAGCCGAAGAAGCCGCCGAGCTTCATGATCATGTGGACGACTCAAACAAGGCATGAGAGACGGTCGTATGGATTCTCAGGGAGATTGTGAATTTGAGAGCCAGGCTAGACCAATATGTTCGAAGAAGAAGGGTTGGAAGAAAGAAGAAGAAGTGTTAGGATGACTAGATTTTTAGTGGTTATGTAGGACTTTAGATGTAATCAGCTTCCCCAAAAATTTGTAATCAAACAATATTCCACTTAATACGAGCTGTTTGATGATGATATTTGCCGAACCCAATGTTGCTCTTCGTATTCATACATTATACATTTATTTGAACATTCATACATTATACATCTATTTGAACATTTATTTGCACATATTGTTTAAATAATTTGAACTTAAATAAAAGACTTTGCATTTTCAGATAAGAATTGTATTTTGGTTCATTAAAATTTTCGACCATTCCACGTTCGTACGGTACACGATCCCAGTATCAAGTCATGGAGGAAAGGTTGGCTAAAGTGGAACATGGCCAAAATGATTTGGAGAACCGTTTGGATGGGGTTAACAGGAATATCAGCGACCAGATAGCACAGTCCTAGGTGTCCATCATTGCTCATATGATTAGTTTGTTAGCCAAGAAGAAAGGGAAGGAAGGAGTTTCTGCTGACAGCTCACATGTGGAAGAACATGAAGGTGTCACGTCTCACACGAGGGTTAACCCGAAAGTGCCCGAGTTAGGGAAGAAGGTCTTCATTAACCTCGCGGGGGCATCTGCTAGTCTCCCCGGAGGAGTGGCAGCGAGTCAGCCTGTTCATATAGGAGGCGACCAGGAGAATGAGGTGCCAAATTTGAGCATGTTAGAAGAAGTAGAAAGGGCCAGAGCCGAGATAGAGAAGAAATACGAGGAGAAATTCCGGTCATTCGAGGAGAAGCTCAGAAATATCCAAGAGGTGGATGAACAAGGAAATAGTGCCCGTGATTTGAGTCTGGTGGCAGATTTAGTGCTTCCACCCAAGTTCAAGGTCCCTGACTTTGATAAATATGATGGCACCACCTTCCCATCAGCACACATCACTATGTACTGTAGGAAGATGGCCGCTTTTGTCAAGGATGAGAAGCTGCTTATCCACTGTTTTCAGGATAGTTTGACCGGCTCCGCTATCAGGTGGTATACTACGCTCAGCCGAGTGAATGTCAAGAATTGGAAGGACCTCTCAAGGGCCTTCATAGATCATTATAAGCATGTGACAGATATGACTCCGAACCGGATTATGTTGGAGGGAATGGAGCAAAGAGTAAATGAGAGTTTGCGCTAATATGCCCAAAGGTGGCGGAATGTGGCTGCTCAGATCCAACCCTCAATTCTGAAACACGAGATCACCCCATTGTTCATCAACACATTGAAGGGGACATTATCTGATCGGTTGATAAATAATACTACTCAGAGCTTTGCGGACATGGTAAAGACAAGAGAGTCCGTTGAAGTGACTATCAAAAGTGGGATGATCGACAGTGGAGAAAGTCATCGCAAGAACTATAAAAAGAAGGAAAACGAGGTGAATACTATGAATACCTATACAACCCCGAAGAGTTTTACCCTTTCGGCACTACAGGCTACATCAGGTAGGGGATAGAGTTCGAATAAGAAGGAGACTAGGGCTCCCAAGAAAGATGGTGAAAAGATGAATTTCACCCCGATCCCAATATCCTACGCTAACTTGTACACATACTTGTACGAGGAAGAATTGGTTCGACCCTACCATGTCACTCCATTCAAGCCTCCATTCCCAGCTTGGTATGATGAGAAAGCCAACTGCGAGTATCATGGCGGTGTTCCGGGTCATACAATTGAGAATTGCATATCTTTTAAGAAGTTTGTGCAGCATTTGATCAAAACTGGGGTATTACAGCTAGACGAGCCAAATACCACCACTAACCCGTTGCTGAATCATGCGGGTCAGGGAGTGAATGCAATCGAGGAGGAGTACACCAGAAGGTCTAAAGCTAGTGTATCTGAGGTCAGGTCCCCGTTACGATGGGTGTTTCAGCAGCTATGCATGGCATGTCTAATTGACCAAGGGATGGAGGTTGTGTTGGAGGGGTGTGGACCCTACTGCGAATACCACCAGCAAGAGGGGCATGACATTTAGTGTTGTGAGGAGTTTAAGCAAGTGGTCCAAGGAATGATGGACAATAAAGAAATTGAGTTTTTTTGAGAAGGATGAAGAAAGTGGGAACCTAGAGGTGTGCGTGTCTGATGACGCTAAAGTCAAGTTTGTCTTAGACCGACCCTTTGTTATACCTCACAAGGCGAAGGAGGGAAGCATATCCGAGGGAGAAAGCCCTAAACTGGGCCCGAAATTGAGAATATCTCGCCCAACGTCCTTCCCTTTTAAGGACGAAAGGAAGGTTCCATGGAACTATGCTGCCCATGTCTCGGTGCCAGGGAATGCGAATCCGATGAAAGAAAGCATATTGCCTAGTGAGAAAGAGCCCAAAAAGGAAGGCGGTTCAAATGAGTCGGAAACTGAAGTAGTAAACGAGGTGGGGAATTTCACAAGAAGTGGGAGGTGTTACTCACCGGACACTCCCAAAGAATTAGATCTGAAGGGAAAAGAGAAGTCGTCCGAGCCGGAGACCGAAAAGTTGTTTGGAGAGGACCATCCTCCCAAAATTAATGAACCAGTGACGGAAGCACGGGCTAAGGAGTTTTTGAGATTTTTGAAGCACAGCGAGTACAACATTGTCGATCAGCTCCGAAAGCAGCAGGCCCGGATTTCAATGTTAGAATTGTTGTTGAATTATGAGAAACACCGTGATGCACTGCTAAAGGTACTATACCAGACATTTGTCCCGGACGACATTTCGACCAACAAGCTAGACTGAGTTGTAGGTCACATTGCTGCGGATAATTTCATAACCTTCAGTGATGACGAGATCCTAGACGAAGGAATGGGGTTAACAAAGGCTTTGAATATAACTACACATTGCAAAGCGTATGTCCTACCGGGGGTGCTTGTTGATAACGGTTCAGCTTTGAATGTGATGCCGATGGCAACTTTGCAAAGGTTGCCCATAGACAGTTCACATATGAAGCCTTGTCAGAATTCAGTCAGAGCTTTTGATGGGACCCAAAGGGAAGTTGTGGGGAAGATCGAGGTACCGTTGCTAATCGGACCTACCAAATGTGGTCGACTTTGTGGTGATGGATATCAAGCCAACCTACAATTGCCTGCTTGGAAGGCCGTGGATCCATTCAGCGGGGGCTGTACCTTCCTCATTGCACTAGAAGCTGAAGTTCGTTATCGAGGGAAAGTTAGTGAGCGTGTCTGCCGAACAAGACATTATAGCGTTTGTGGCTACTGATGCTTCATATGTCCAAGCTGATGAGGAAGTAGTCGAATGTGCCTTTAGGGCCCTTGAATTCGTGAATGCAACATTTGTGATAGAAGGAAGCAAGATCCCGTGCCCGGAATTATCTAAATGTGCCAAGATGCAAGTATGGCAGACTTTGGGAAGGGGAGCAAAGAAAGGAAGAGGAGTCGGTAGAAACTTGCAAGGATGTTTGCGCGTCAGAGGTGTTATCAACAAACAAGACAGATTTGGGCTTGGTCATAAGCCCACCTTTCATCAAAGAAAATTGGAATGGAAGAAGAAATCCGAATGGAGAATGACTAGACTTGTAACCCCCGTAGCCCGGTCTAGACGGTTGACCCGGACTACGAAGATTACACGGGGAAAACCAAAGTCAACCCGAAAGTCAACCTTGATTAACGACCCTTTTTTTTCTTTTTAATCTTGTCTAGATGCACATTAACCTTAAGTGTGACCATACCAACAACGTATTAACAGATCACCAGCATCAGAGATCAAACAGTGACCCAATTGAACAAATTACAACTTTAGGGACCAAATTGTAAATTCTGATAAATTAAAGGACTTAACCCAAATTAAAGTTACCATCTTGAAATTAGTCAGGTTTCATGCTTCTCTGTGAAATTTCAGCTTAAAAGGACATCCACAGCTCATGCAATTGATCATACAAGATTTAGGACCAAAACGCAAACAATTCAAAACATGTAACTACCATGTCAGCCCCCTAACGGTCGACCGTTCCGAAACAGGCTAGCCCTGTTCCGAAACACGGGCCGTTCCGAAACGGGTTCCGGAACATGGCCTCGGCAGAGGCTAAGCCGTTTCGAAACGGTGCATACCGTTTCGGACGCCTGGGTTCATGCAAGGTACCCGTTCCGAAACGGTACACCCCTGTTCCGAAACGCCTGCACAAAACCAGCAAACAAGCATACTAGATCATGCAATTGGACACTCAAACATGCTCCAAACATCACCAAACTTTACCAGCATGCAATTAAACATATATAACACATATAAGCATCAACAATTCAGCAAGATAACATCTCATGCAAAAAGGCCCAAATTTAAGGTCATGCTTCCTACACAAGCTAACATTCAAGCCTTAAACCTTCAAAAGCAAGCAATAGAATTTCAATCCAAAAACCAACAACCACAGCAACATTTAACATACTTAGGGAGTCTTAAACACCTCCCAAAACATATACATTGGTTCCCCATTGCCAAATCGACCAAAAGCTAAAATGTTTAACAAAACCTCCATACATTGAGCTTTACTTGAACTTGTGTGCTTGCCTCCTCTTGCTGCCCTCAATGCACACTAATGCTCTGCATTATTGAATCAAGAAAACGAGAGAGCGTAAGCCAAAGCTTAGTGAGGAGTGCTCTTTAAAAACCATTCAATAATGCATTTAAAACCATTTGTAAATCATGCTTGTAAACAACCTTTACACATGCTCAAAGCATACTTTAAATCAAGCAATAACATGCTTCCACATTTCATTTAAACTAGCATCTCATGCTTCAACATAAACATTAAATCATGCATCTCATGCATCTCATGCATCTCATGCATCTCATGTACAATACATGTCATATTGGCTCAAGTGATACATTTCATTTAGAAATCAAGTTCAACAACTTTCCCCAAGGACTTTTAAACACCTTGGACCCCAAGGACTTTTAAACACCTTGGCCATGGACTTTTAAACACCATGAATGGACCACACAAGGACTTTTAACCACCTTTGTGTCCGTAGCTTGAAATACCCCAAGGACTTTTAAACACCTTGGCCCCAAGGACTTTTAAACACCTTGGCCCCATGGACTTTTAACCACCATGGAAAGGAGCACCTAAGGACTTTTAACCACCTTAGTGTCCGCAACAAGATTCATCCAAGGACTTTTAACCACCTTGATGATCTTAGACAACAAGGCTCACTCAAGGACTTTTAACCACCTTAGTGACCTTCACTTTTACAAACCATCACTTGCCAATACACACTTTATACATCATGTAATCCACTGTTTTAAAAGCATTTAAACCAAGCCATTTCATCATGCATTTCAAGGCATTATATCATCATTTAACAATGCATAAAAACAAGGCACTCTTATCTAGAGACACCTTCAACACATGGCTTAAAACATCAGCATAAATCATGCTAAAACATCAGCAATTAACATGCTCAAACATGCTTTCCAAAACAGTAGCAAATCATGCAAATCATCATTTCACATTTCATCAAAACATGGCCACCACTTAAAGAGAGTAATCCGAAAACTTACACTAGAGCTTAGCAAAGTTGTTTAGACTTATACTAAGCTCCCAAAACCTTCAACCTTTGATTTAAAAGCTGAAAATCCTTTTTCACTCACCGATTACCAAACAAGCCTAGCCAACAAGCTTTCCAAGCTTCCGAAACCTTCCGAAAACACCTCCAAAACTCAAGGATCAACCTCCCCTGTTTCAAGCACATAAAAACAGAACATTAATGCATCCTTATGCATTAAAACACCAGCAACATCAACACAACTCGCTGCTCACCACAAATCTAACAATTTGGCTACCAAACACAACCGAAAACATCTCCAAACACTTCCAAAACTTAACCCAGCCAAGATCCATCACTTCTAACCATTTTTATACATCAAATAACATGCAAAAAGATCACAACCACGTCCTTATACCTCCAGGTATAACAGATCACCAAAAACACTCCAAAAACAACCAAAAACTCAAGCCAAACTTAGGAAATTCAACCTATCCGGGATTGCATTGATTAAACCTCAACTTCTAATCATTTTAGCATTCATTTAACATCATTTTAACACCTCAAAACCCTGCTTAAACAGATCACACGAAATTTTCACCAAAATCACCAAATCTTGCATTTTAGCCAAAAATCAAGATCTCAATTGAAAAGCCTTTAATAAAACATGAATCAAGGATTGAGAACTTAGGAATTTCAGTAAAGAACTGATAGTTTAGAGGAGAAGGACGTTCTTACCTCCAAACTCGAATTTCTCCCTTTTAGAGCCAAAAAGCTTGATGAAACAATTTGCAAATTGAGAGGTTTTGATGAGGAGATGATTAGGAATCAAATGAGAGTTGAAATGAGAGATGTAGATGTCAAAATCAGAGAAAGAAATCTGAGGAAATCTTGTTTGGGTAGAGAGAAAATGAGAGAAAAGAGAATTTGAGAGAAAATAGAAAAATTAGTTAAGATTTGGTTAAAATGATTTCCCTCTCTTTTCTAAATCTTTAAAATCAGATTTTAGGCTTAAAATATCTTAGAAAAATCTGGAGAAATCCTTTTTGGAATAATAGCTCCTTAAAGATTCAAAGTTTCAATCCTTTATAAAACTGTCCCGCAACTTTCAAAAATTACATTTTGGTCACTAGCCAAAATGTCAACCTTCCGAACCTCATTTTCCAAAATTGATTTCACAGTTCACTTTTATATATTAAAAGATGATTTTAGAATATTTTTCCATATTTTTAATGCAACCCGAACTAGGTTTTCCTAAATTCCCTCTTATATAATCGATCAGCACTTTGACTAAACCGGTCAACGCCCAAGACTTCCAAGCCCAAAACCGGGGCGTTACAAGACTCCAAGGAGAAGACATGATATTGGAGCCAATTGTCTATACCGATATGAGAAACATCTTTGTGTTGGGTGGAGTCATCAACCCCAAACAGATGGTACATGAGGCCAATATGGAGAATGCCAAACTTTGTGAGGAAGAGAAGATCAGCGAGACGCTAGGAGAGTTGGATGTTAATGTGATATCCAAAGATTAGGAGAGCTCGACCTTCTTGGCAGGAATCCGCCCTTGTCTTCCTGGAGAGGCTCTTAACAATTGGACTGTTTAGGATGTGCATGTAATCTTTAGGTCTAAGCCAGAGTAATACTCAGAACTCACCCTATTTTCTTGTGCCTACGAGCAATAGGGATCTTTTGTAAAGGGCACCTATGTTAACCTGCTCGTTTTTAATTCAATAAAAAGACGCCTTTCCAAAAGTTGCAAGCATACCATTCATTTCATTCATTATTCGTTTATTATTTATTATTCTACCTACTCTGTAAGTAATATATACATTCGTCTTCCCAATACACATTTTTTTCATAAATGTTGCAGGACTCCTATTATTAACTTTGTGAATGATGCTGAATTTAATCCCGAGGTGGATTTTGAGCAACTATTGTGTCTGGCCGAAATTGGCAAAGAAGAGGGTAATGAGGAGGAGTATGAAATTTCGGAGGAATTCCTCAGACTAATGGAGAGCGAAGATAGACAGATAGTCCCTCACCAACAGGAGATAGAGATCCTAAATTTGGGGAATGATGATGAAGATCGGAAGGAGGTCAAGATTGGCACAACACTTTCGTCCGAAACCAGGGTTGATCTAATGAGCCTGTTGTTAGAATTCAAGGACATCTTTGCATGGACCTACCAAGACATGCCAGGTCTAGACACGAGTATTGTGGTGCACAAGCTACCAATCAGGCCAGAGTGCAAGCCGGTCTAGCAGAAATTGAGAAGGATGAGAACAAATACCTTGCTGAAAGTCCGGGATGAAGTAAGAAACCAGTATCAGGCTGGGTTCCTAAAGGTGGTCCAGTATTCAGAATGGGTGGCCAACATAGTGCCTGTCCCCAAGAAGGATGGAAAGGTTCGCATGTGCGTGGATTATAGAGATCTCAACAAGGCAAGCCCAAAGGATAACTTCCCTCTACCTCATATCGATACCCTAGTTGACAACATAGTCGGTCATTCGTGGTTCTCCTTCATGGACGGTTTTTCAGGATACAACCAAATAAAAATGGATCCTGATGACATGACCAAGACGACATTTGTGACAATGTGGGGGACATTTTGTTATAAGGTAATGCCCTTTGGTTTGAAAAATGTCGGGGCAACGTATCAAAGGGCCATGGTGTCGCTCTTCAATGACATGATGCACAAAGAAATCGAGGTCTATGTGGACGACATGATAGCAGAGTCCCAGACTGAAAGAGATCATATTCAAAACTTGAGGAAATTATTCCAGAGGTTGAGGAAGTATCAGTTGAACCTAACCTAGCGAAGTGCACTTTTGCCGTCACATCCGGTAAGCTTCTAGGCTTTATGGTTAGCAAGAGGGGGATTGAGATTGATCCTGACAAAGTAAAAGCTATCCAGAATCTCCCACCGCCTCGAACCCAAAAGGAAGTCAGAGGGTTCTTAGGGAGGTTGAATTACATATCCCAGTTCATCTTCCAGTTAACCGAAAAATGCGACCCAGTCTTCAGACTACTTCGGAAGAATAACCCAGAGTATGGGGTGAAGAGTGTCAAGAGGCTCTAGATAAGATCAAGAGGTATTTGACCAATGCTCCGGTCTTAGTACCCCATGTACCAGATAGGCCGCTGATCCTATACTTGACAGTTTTTGAGAACTCGATGGGATGTGTCCTAGGGCAGCATGATGAGACTGGCAAGAAAGAAAGGGCAGTCTACTACTTGAGTAAGAAGTTTACCGAGTGTGAGACTCGATACCCGCAAATCCAGAAGTTATGTTGTGCCCTAGTATGAGCAACCAAGAGGCTTAGACAGTAAATGTTGTACCACACCACGTGGCTGATCTCCAAATTGGACCCTTTAAAATTTTTGATGAAGATGCTAGCGCTCACAGGAAAGTTAGCCCGTTGGCAAATGTTGTTGTCTGAATTTGATATCATGTATGTGAGTCAGAAGGCAGTAAAGGGGAGCGCTATAGTAGACTTCCTAGCGAGCCGAGTCTCAAATGATTATGAACTATTAGACTTTAGCTTCCCGGACGAAGATCTGATGTGTATAACTAAGGGGGAGATGTTGGGACACGTCGGCACGCCCCGTGGCGCAGCGGAAAAATTAATCCGACGTAATCCAGCCGGGATCCATGTACAGGAACGAATCCGGGGTGAAAAGATGAAGAGTTACCTTTTAAAGCTCTGGAAACTGGAAAACCAATGGTATGTCGGAATAACCACGTCAAGTAAAACTGGAATCGTCACAGGTTCGCAACGACCTCTACGGAGTCCACCCGAACAAAACGAACAAAGTTTTCGCCTCCCTAACACTTAGGGAAAAATTTTGACAGGTTTTAACACCTTCTAGGGAGAAGTCGAAATCCCTCCAGGGATTCCTGAGGGAGTCTGAAATCCACCAGGGGTTTTATCGGGACTTGGATTCGAACTAGGAAATCGCCAGGGAGCAAGAGGAACACCAGAAAAATATCGAACAACTTCTCAGAAGAAATATGGGACTTGTCGAAAATTCCAGAGGGGAATTCCCAGGGATATGTCGAAATTTGCAAGGAGGAATAGGGATGATTTGGTTGCTAGCCCTTGTCCCTTTAAATAGTATTCAGAAACTTAATTCTAGTTGAATTCCTTAAATCCAAGTTCAACCAAAATTCATAGAATCTAATTCTACTTGAAATTGGTTTATATTAAATATACATTATATTTAATAATATTAAATGAAATATATATATATATATATATTTAATTATGTAGAATCTTATTCTACATAAAACATGGATTTAAATATACATTATATTTAATCCAAATATATATGTTTTATTATATAGAATCTCATTCTATCTTTACTTGGATTTAAATATATTTAAATATATATTTTTAATTATGTAGAATCTAATTCTACATAAACTTGGAATTAAATATACATTATATAAATTCCAAATATATATTTAAATTTCTAAAATCTTATTCTATAATATTTAAGTCTCTAAATATTTTGCACACTCTAAATAATATCTGATAAATACAATATTTATCCAATATTATTCCCATTTAAGGGAGTTGCTGATTTTCGTTCGTTTCATTCGAAGGGTGTGAGCCTTGTAGGTTCATGCAGCGTTAGCAGCAAAATTAGAACTGTTCTAATTTTACAAACAATGAGTGGCATCTAGCAATCCATCATTGCTACCTAAGTTGAATGAAGTCATGGTTTGACTTTCCTAATTCCTGAATAAACTTGCTTTATGTATTTCATCCTTTTTTCCTTTATATCTTAGATGAACACAAGTCATGGGTCAGTCACACTTGCGTTGTCCATCTAGTGTTTCTTGATGTCTTGAGTAGATTATGATAAACGAATCTCTATGATATCTCATATCATAATATTCGAGCATGGCCATGCATTTTCTAATCTCACTCAATCAAGTGGCCGAAGATATTTCTCCCATTAAGTAGGAGGGACAAATCCTTTCTTGATCAACCATATTTCAGTACATAGGTCATCACGTATCCAATCATCAGTCTTTATAATGTAGTCAGTTACGACACACGTTTGACTATGTCAAAATACGTAAATCTTTATGTTGAAATCATGTTGATCTCAAGTCTGAGGATTATACATATGTTTATCATGAGCAATGTTGTGACTGTCCCATAATTACCCAAGAAACATGCTCATAGCGGGTCAATCCAATATGTTGTTCTCTAACAAATACTTATGTGTTGACTTTGACATCTCTATGTCAATTACAACACTTGTTATCAATCAACCACATATTAGTCTTTATATATTATCACTATCCATACCCGTAATAATATTCGACTAAGGATTATATTTAACAATAATCGTATTATTGTATGGACATTATTATCCAATGGTTAGTTTGATGCACAGAATCATACCAAATGATAATAACGGCAATGCCATTACTTGATAAATCTAGTAAAATAGTATGTCTATTCAATCATCATATGATTGGTCTTTGGGCATACTCCAACAGGAGAATGATACCGTTGAAGAAGAATCATGGAGGTTATACTTTGATGGGGCATCCAACACTCTAGGTCATAGAGTCGGGGCAGTGCTAGTTTCTCCGAAGAAGATACATTACCCTTTCACCAGCAGACTGGACTTTTTCTGTACCAACAACATGGCCGAATATGAGGCGTGCATCATGGGGTTGCCTGCAACCATTGAAAGAAGGATAAAAAAACTCCATGTGTTTGGGGATTCTTCCTTGGTAATATATTAGCTTAGGGATGAGTGGGAGACCAGGGATCCAAAGTTGGTCAAGTATTATAACTTGGTCAAGGGACTAATCAAGAATTTTGAGAAGTTTAGTTTTACTCACCACCCTAGGGAGGATAATCAGATGGCAGACGCCCTGCAACCTTAGCTGCCACATTCAAGGCAGGCTCAAGTGCAGAGATGAGACCGATAAAGATGCGAATGTTGGAAGTACCAGCCCACTGTTACAGCATAGAAGAAGAGGTGGACGGTAATCTGTGGTATCATGACATCTTGTAGTACATTAGATACCAGACATACCCCGCAGAAGCTAATGAGAATGATAAGAGGACCCTTAGGAGAATGGCGACCAAATATGTCCTAGACGGGGAAATCTTGTACAAAAAGGGAAAGGACCAAGTACTGCTGAGGTGCATTAACGCTCGGGAGGCCAAAAGCATTCTGGCAAAAGTTCACGATGGGTTGTGTGGGACTCATGCCAACGGCTTCTCAATGGCCTGAAATATCACGAGGTATGGTTACTTTTGGTCAGCCATGGAAGGGGATTGTATTGACTACGCTAAGCGGTGTCATAAATGTCAGATATATGATGATAAAATACATTCACCACCGTTTCCATTGCATACCATGAATTCCCCTTGGCCTTTTTCCATGTGGGGAATGGACGTGATTGGCCAGATCCACCCCAAGGCTTCCAATGGACACCGCTTCATCCTTGTTGCCATTGACTACTTCACTAAGTGGGTAGAAGCTGCTTTCTATGCCAATGTTACTAGGGCAGCGGTGTGCAAGTTCCTGAAAATAGAGATTATTTGCCGATACGGGATGCCGGAAAGAATCATTACTGACAATGCTTCCAATCTGAATAACAAGATGATGGACGAAGTATGCGAGCAGTTCAAAATAAAACACCATAACTCCACTGCGTACCGCCCAAAAATGAATGGGGCAGTAGAGGCCGCAAATAAGAACATCAAGAAGATTATAGCCAAGACTACAGATACATTCAAGGATTGGCATGAGAAGTTGTCATTTGCTCTATTTGCATACCGGACGTCCATACGTACTTCGACTGGGGCAACACCGTACTCTCTGGTTTATGGTACAGAAGCAGTGTTGCCTATAGAGGTAGAAATCCCATCTCTCATGATACTGAACGAGGTAAAACTGGAAGAAGCTGAATGGATACATGCTCAGTTTGATCAGTTGAATCTCGTCGAAGAGAAGCGATTGAGGGCCATTTGCCATGGTCAAATGGACCGGAAAAGAATGATGCGAGCCTATGACAAGAAGGTTCGTCCAAGAGAGTTTCAGGAAGGAGACTTGGTGCTGCGGAAAGTATTATCCACCCAAAGAGATTCTCGAGGGAAATGGATGCCTAATTGGGAAGGGCCCTACGTGGTTAAAATGGCCTATTCTGGAGGGGCACTGATCTTGATGGAAATGGATTGGGAAGAGTTGGACAATCCAGTGAATTCAGATTCGGTCAAGAAGTACTATGTGTGAAAGACGAAGTGGGGCGAAAACCCGAAAGGGCACCTCGCAAGAAATAAATACTTAAAGTGAAAACCCGAAAAGGGCACTTTAAGTATTGAAGAAAAAAGGAAAAAGAAAAGAGAAGGAAAAGGTGGAGTTAAAACCTGAAAGGGCGCTTCACAAAAAAAAACAGAGAAAAAGGAGGAATCGTAGGACGAAAACCCGAAAAGGGCGTCTTGAGATTAAGAGGGAGTTGAAAATTGAAGAGGGGTATCCGCAAGGAAGTACCAATAAGTACACGGTCAGCGAGTAGGATCTTTCAGAATTCAGAAACATGCAGGATAATGCTAGCAAAGGGTCTGCCTAGGTCGATGGATTCCCACATCATTCACGAGGAAAATGCTTAGGATATTGCATCATTTGTTCTCTCTATGCATGATATATGAACTTTTCATGAACTTCAAAGTATATTAATAAATATTATCTGGCGTCTTCATTCATCTCTTTTCAAAGAATTACTCGAGCAGTTTGAAATAGACTTACAAAGCAAAAGATTTCTTGGTATTTCTATGGTTTGATCTCTTGAATGCAAGTGAATAAAAGAAGCTAAATCGGCCCGATGCCGGGATAAGTGATGAGGACCCTGAAGAAAATAATTTCAGGCAACTGGCCACAGCCAGGCTTTGATGAGATAAGTGTCGCACAGACCAAAGAAAAAGAAAAAAAGAAAAAGAAAAAAAAAGAAGAAAAGAAGAAAGAAAAGAAAAGAAAAGAGAAAAAAGAGAAGAAAAAGAACAAAAGAAAAAGAAAAAAAGAAAAGAAATGGAGTGAAAACCCAGAGGGGCGCTTCATAAAAAGATAAATACCAAAGTGAAAACCTGAAAAGGCACTTTGGGAGGGAAGACTCGAGGCTGGAATCCGCAAAAAGGGCTTCCCAAAAGATCTAATGGTTAAACCCGAGTGTGAGACAAACATCGACATTGAAGAGAAAGTAAAAGATCAAAAGAGATCGGCAAAAGAAGTTGTGGCACCAGGCCCATATGCGGCATACTCATTCATGCATCATCATAGGCATACATGTGCTAGGATCATACTAACATATGGCATCATAATATCTTTCTTTTACAGATACGCGAAGGCATTTGCCACCAAAAAGGAAGCGAACAACGCAAAAGGAACGAAATTCAGGCGAAGGATTTCAAACTCCCCGCATCTGGATCTAAGAGCAATGGAGCTCAAGGATTTTCGGGGCAGAAAAACTTGAAGGCCTGCTCAGTTTGTTTTTTCCGCTTCGGGAAAACAAGTTATTTGGGTTTGTTCTTTGCCGCTTTGGAAGAATGAATCAATTATGTCCCTTGTCGTTCCGGAAGGACATGCCAACGCTACCCACTTTGTTCCTGCCGCTTCGGAGGAGCAAACGTAGCTCAAGGCGAAGGATTTCAAACTCGCCGCATCAGGATCTAAGAGCAAAAGAGCTCAAGGATTTTCGGGAAGAAAAGTCGGAAGGCCTGCTCAGTTTGTTTTTGCCGCTTCGGGAAAACAAGTTATTTAGGTTTGTTCTTTGCCGCTTCGGAAGAATGAATCAATTATGTCCCTTGCCGTTCCGAAAGGACATGCCAACTCTACCCACTTTGTTCCTGCCGCTTCGGAGGAGCAAACGTAGCTCAAGGTGAAGGATTTCAAACTCGCCGCATCAGGATCTAAGAGAAAAAGTGCTCAAGGATGTACGGGCAGAAAAGCCGAAAGGCCTGCTCAGTTTGTTTTTGCCGCTTCGGGAAAACAAGTTATTTGGGTTTGTTCTTTGTCCATTCGGAAGAATGAATTAATTATGTCCCTTGCCGTTCCGGAAGGACATGCCAACGCTACCCACTTCGTTCCTGCCGCTTCGGAGGAGCAAATCACCTAAACAAGGAAGTCGGACAAAATTAGTGCTTATGGTCTTTGCTTCATACTTGTTTCACAAAGTACAAGCAAAGAGTAGCAACTGTAATCACTAATTTTGTCCGGGTTAACATATTCCTTTTCTTTTTTTAATAATGGGCTTTGATACTTATTTATATGTGTCATGAAAAAAATTAAAAACAAAAGAAAAAACAGTATATATGTGTCATTAGAGTTATTGGTATTATTATGTTTTTAATCATCTATTACTCCTATTAATATGTTACTACATTTAACCCCCATCTATTATAATTATTTTATCTAATTATCATATTCACTATTATTATCTTTATCCATTACTACTACTATTTATTACCGTATACCATACATTATTATTATTAGTATTACTATTAATATCTATTATTATTATTATTATATCATTATTATTATTATTAAATCTGGAAATATAAAAACTAATATAAATAAACAAGCCCGATATTAATACTAATGAATAAAAGCCCAATTGTTTATTTAATATCAGAGTCCATTTACAAATTAAGAAAAAATCTAAAAAAGGTTATTACATGGCCCGTTGGCCCAGATGTTAGCCCAATTCTGATCAAAACCCCTAACCCAATGTTGTTTGTGCAGGCAATTACCAGGCGTCAGATCTGGATTAGATCTAATGGCCAATATGAAAGCTGCAAGAAACCCTAGGAAAGGGTTCGCCTGGGTCTGCGCCACACGATCAGAACCATTAGATCAAACGAAGATCCAACGCTCCAGATGGCCTTCGACAGAAACCCTAAAGAGAAGCCCTCCTAGGGTCCTGGCGCCACAAGCTTCCAACCGTCAGATCTGGCATGATCTGACGGTCCATGATCGAGGTAGAGAACTCTCTAGAGCCCCCACGCGCCCGCGTCTCTTCAGCTCCCATGCGCGCGTGTAATTCACTGCGTGCCCTTTCGAGTCTCCTCGTGACCGTCCAGATTTCCCTGACGATTAGGATCGATCCAAGACGCCGGTTCACCATACGAGCCTCTCCAGATATCAGCATCCACGTCGTCCCTCGCCATACGGACCTTGCACACAAAGGACGAGGATCAGCAAAATGAAAAAGAAAAGAAAAACAGAAAGGGGAAAACAAAATGCAACATAAATGGCAGGGGAATGAGAGAATCACACATGAATCCGGCCAAATGAAACATACGAGCCAATGAGCATTTTTTATCCAATAAACTAAAATGTAAAACAATCGGAAATTCGGCTATAAAGTCGAATCGATATACATTGTAACGGAATTCGTGATCTCCCGCAAAAACATGAAGAGCAATACTGATTTCAGCCATAAGTTTCAGGTATATTCATCTCCATTGTTGCATGCAAATATATATAAAAAAAGAAAGCTTTTTATTTTACCTTTCATCTTCTCCCCTTCAACTTCTTACTCCTCTGCCGAGGATAAACCTAGCCCTCCGGTGGTTCTGAAAGGTGACTCGGCCAGGGGAGACGAGAAAGGTCTCCCTTTTGTCTCTGTGTCGTTCCGTCTCTTGGGTTTGACAAGTTTTTTTAGTGGTTTTGTTTTTGGGGTTTCATTTCGAAAAGAGATAGAGGGTGTCGGGTTTAGTTTTTAGGGAGAGTCAGATGAAAAGAGGGTTCTTTAGGTCTTTTTTGGATTTTCTTTAGGGTTGGTTTTGTCTGGTCGGGGTGAGTTTTAGGGTTGTCGGACGGTGAATATCACCGGTCGGCGTTTGAGAGTTGAGAGAGTGTGTGTGAGGGTGACGACTAGGTTTAGGTTTTGGGCAAAAGGGGTGTCTGATGGGTTTAAGAGGGTATTTATAGGCTTTCAGTCTTTTTTTGGTTTGTTAGCGCGTTAAGTCCCTTCGCGTCGGGTTATTAGCGTCTTAGGGTTTTCGCGTGGGAGAATAGCATCCTAGGTCCCCGGGGTTTTGAACCGTTTCGTCTTTTCCTCCCAGATCGAGTCCGTCCATGGTCAATTTGTCCATCCCGTCCCCTTCCTTCGCCCCGTGTTCATTTTTTTCCCTGTGTCCAGTTTAAAACCTTTTTCTTTTTTTTACGTATTTGTCACTGCTTTTCTGCATTTTATTCAATTTGGTATGTTTTTGCATTTCTTTGTTATTCGTATGTTGATTTTGTCTTTTTTTATGGAATGTGCTGCTTTATTTTGGGCACGTGAATCGAATATGTATGTTGACACGATATGCTTGTTATAATTTTGTGGGTCTTGCATGATTTGTGTTTATTGCTTCTTTCTCGTTTTATCGAATATATGTCATTTTGTTTGAGGCTCGTGGGGTTTGATATGATGCATGCCTAAATTACGTTATTAATGGTTTGAATGTGTCAAAATGTTAGCTTGGTTTATTCGTTGTTAGGTAGCTCTCATATTCGATTGGTTAAACCGTTGAATTTGTTTCTAAAGATGTGAAACGTTAATTCAGGCTTAATAAAGGCATGCTTTATTTATTGTGAATTTTGGGCCTTACTTGGGATTTTGTTTGTTTTTTTATGGCATGCATATATACTTGTCATTCATGAGGCCCAATAGTCAAGCATGATATTCGGACTTAAAAATATACCCAAAGAGAGGTATTAATTAACCCAGTATCTGAAAACGACAGTCCTAGCTTAATGGATGTCGATCGAATATTTAGGTTAATTTTCATCGTCTCTAGGTAAGAGAAAGCGTAAAAATGAAAATACCACACATCATCCTTTATTTGCTTGCATCATGCATAAATGTGACGTACGGGATCCGAACCCTAAACTAACACGACAGTCAGTTTTATATGATGTCGATTTAGTCTATGGTCTGGTGTACCCTCATCATTTTTAATTAAACATTTAATTAATTCCAATGCCACTATTCGATAAAACTCGTGCTATTTAAGTCACATTTTCATTCAAGAACACTTTATTAAATCCACTTTGATTTTTAAATAATTTCTATCGATTAAAGGCAACAAGTTATTTGGTACCGATTTCCGGGCGTGATTGGGGGGCTAACCCTTCCCCACACGTAACCAACTCCCGAACCCATTTTTAAACGAATCTCTGGTTTTGTGGTGTCCGACCTACCTTAGTGGCCGGTGGCGACTCCAAATTTTTTACAGTTTTCCAAAGTTCGAATTTTCCCCTTTTTATAAATCTTTTTCAAAAAAAGTGATAAGACTTTAGTGCGTTTTCAAAAACCTTATCACAAGTTCAAAACAAGTCGGGTCAATTAACAGGTCGGGTTCAAAACAGTTCGGGTTCATAATAGGTCGAGTAAAATCGGATCTCGGGTCGATTTAGTCAGGTAATATCAGGTAATTTGCCAGGTCGGTCTCGGGTTTGGGTTCGTTTCAGTCGGATGAAGGTCGGATTTTAGGTCAAAATTAACATGTCATATTCGGGTTTGGGTCATTTTCAGTCGGACGCAGATCGGGTTCGGGTCAGCAACAGTCAGTTACAATTCGGGTTCGGGTCATCGAATTCTCGGGTCAATGAAGGCGGCTAGTTGTAGAGTGATGATCAGGGGTATTCAAACCTTTAATTTAGTCGGTGATTGAACTGTTAATTGAATTGGAATTTGTTTGAAAATTATTAATCGAACCGACCTTTGTTCATTGATTTGGTCTACTATTTATCATTGGCTAGAAAGAAAACGCTCCCAAGTTGTGAGGTTTTTGGTTCGAGTTAAGAGGTATAATCTATGTGATATGAGTTGTCCTTGTTTCTGCAATTCTATGCTTCTATTTTCTGAGACAAGAAGAGAACATAAATAAATAAAATAAATGTACTTCCTAGGAGCAGGAGCAGAAGCAGGAGCAGGCGTGGATGTTTTCTTGTTTACACACTCCTCTCATGGTTCTGTTTTTTTTTTTGTGAATGCTTACTCAACCTAATGACAAAATACATTCTCGTATTCATTCTAAATATTCATATATGGCACTAATGTTGAATATTCCCTTTTGGGATTTTTTTTGGGAAAACACCCCATTTTAAAACAATTTGGAAAAATACACCAGTTCGGTCAACGTAAGGAGGACTCGTGTTCGGATAGACGCGATTTTAGAATTTGCGGTTAGAAAAACTCGAGTTCAAGTTGATGTGGCATGTCTTATCTATTGGCGTCTTTTAAACATTAAAAAAAGAACTCACGCCTAATTGGACGTGAGTTTCGTGAGAAATTGAGATGAAACAACACAAATTTATCGCAAATACGAAATGAACCCGCGTTTGGTGCAACACGAGTTTGGTATAATCTTGTTGTTAAAACAACTTGGATAGGCATGTTGTAGGTGAAATTACGGGGTGTTGAGGGATTCTATTTCATATTTTTGAACTCTCACGTCGGAGTACTGAAACATCTCTTAAAAATGATGTAAAAATCGGCGCGTTTAAGACATCCTAAAGTGTGTATAAATCGCGTTAAAAATGCTATCTAGCCATGTTTTTTTGCATGACGAACAAGAAAACATGGGTCGATAGGCATGTTTAAATGGATTTTGTGGTATGTTGGGGGATTTTTTTGTTGTTGTTTAACTTTGACTTCGTAGTACTAAAACATATGCTTACAATGGTTCTAAAATTGGCGCGTATATGACATCCGAAAGGGTGTATAAATAGCGTTAAAAATGCTATATAGCCATGTTTTTTTTCAAGAAGAACAAGCAAACATGGGTCGATAGGGATGTTTAAGTTGATTTTGTGGTATGTTGGGGGATATTTTTTTGTTGTTGTTTAAGTTTCACGTCGTAGTATTGAAGCATATGTTTACAATGGTGCTAAAATTGGCATGTATATAGTATCCTAAAGGGTGTAGAAATCGCGTTAAAAATGGTACAAAAATTAGAAAACGAAGCTTGAAAGATCGTTAAAAATAGTGGTAAAACATCACATGGAGAAGTACAGTTAGTCAATTTGAGGGCTGATCCTAAGAGGAAATTTCCTCCTGTCGTGTCTAGTGTTCCTACATCTAGTGCACCTTTTAGGTTGTCCAGTCCGTTCTCGAGGAGCCATATCCTCGGCACAGTGAATACTAGTTGAACGTGGGTGACCTTTTTTCTTACAGCGCAGGTGAGGTTCTGGGCGTATCTTAGGTTCATCTTCAATTATATCACGATCATGTTCATTCCCGATAGGAGGAAACTCATATTGGAATACCTTGAATACATTTTCAAGTCAATATACCAGATCAACGAATGCCATGGCGTCAAAATGAACGGATGCACATGCAGTGAAGGCGTGCGCACACGAGTACTTAAATAAATATTTAAGTACATTAAAGTCTCAGATTTTAAGCCAAAATTGTTTCTAAAATTCAAAACTTAAACCCTATAAAATTTTCTAAGAATTTTTAAGCCAAACAAATACAAAAACGTACAAGTGTTTCGATACACACAAGGGTGTTTTGATACGGCCAAACCTTATTTGGCTACTGGAAGAAATCGTTTCGATACATGCTTATACTGTTTCGATACAACCTTCTTTAGAGTTTAAGAATTTTAAGCATCTTGTATCGATATGGCCTTGCCATTTCGATACAGTCTGAGAGATTTGTAAAATCTTAGCATTTATTATTTTTGACCGTTACTTGTCAGTTATTGGGAACGGGCAATTTTTTAAAAGGCAGTTAACCCGTATCGGTATGTCTTAGGGCCGTTTCGATACGGATTTTTTTGAAGAAAGTGGGCCTCATTAAAAAATCCTGCTAACACCCATGGCTTTTATAAAAAACCGAGAGGCCCCTAATGGGGAAAAGACCCAAAATTGTATTACCATGATTGAGATTGAACCTCAACAAGTACAAAATTTTGGATACAATCTGGATAAAGGAAACCTAAGGACATAGAGGTCATGGTACAAAGAGTATGCGTGGCCAAAGTATGAGCGACAGAGTTAGCCTCTCTGTTTACATAATGAACCTGGGATAAAGGAAGCTAGGTAAGCAAAGTCCTGGCCCGTAAAAGGATAGGACCCATGGTGGAGAGATCAGGCCCCGAACGGTTGAGCATGTTTTCCATGGAAGCACAATCTGTCTCAAAGTGCAAGTTGGTCCATCCTTGTTCTTGTGCAAAAGTGATACCAGCGAGAAGGGCGGTACCCTCGACCGTTGCAGCATCCGGGCAGCAACCCAAAGGGTAGGCGAGGCCACCACCACCAGTTCCCAAATCATAACGAACCACTACTCCAACAGCTATTTCGCGTGTGACCGGGTCAAAAGCCCCGTCCACATTAACCTTTAAAGACCCTGGCGGGGGCTACCTCTAGCGAGGTTGAGAGAGTGGGGGTGATTCGGAGGAATAGTATGATTTGGAGAGTTTGCACCATTATAATCACGATGAAGACTCGTAGAGTTAATAGCAATAAGCCAGGGGGCTGCAAGTGACGGTTATGGACCCAATCATTACGATGGATCCAAATGTTCCATAGGGCAGTGAGAAAAAGGCTAAACAAATCGGCGAATAACATGGAAGCTTGTAGAGCGTTTAGGGTGTACTCTATTTAAGAGCGCAAGTGCACACTCTTGTCAAGTTATAATATATAAGATATCGTCTCCATAGGGATTGGACAGCTTGGTTCAAATTGTGGTTCCTGCACAAAGAAAAGTAAATTGCACAAGTAAAGTTGTTGTTGATGAGAAAAGTAAATTAAAACACAAGAAAAAGAGGAAGAGATCAGATTGATAGAGAGGGCAGGGTTATGCTGCTCCTTAGTGTGAAACTGCATTGAAAAGGTCAAGTCGTTTTGCGCTGCCACGATATGCTGCCTCGTTGAGTAATGGCGGATTGAGGCTGCAACAACTTTCGCTGCTACGACGAAACTCTGCTCTTGCAACTTTTGGCAGATACTCCAAGTTCGGTAGAGCAATTCTGAAGTGATCCTTCCTATGTCTAGGCAAGGATTCTGTCACCATTTGATGTAGGCAATACCTAGCAATCTGAGCGTAAACCTAACACAGGCAGTCGACGTTTGGTTGCTCATTGTTGAGTGTGCAAAAGTTCTATATTTTACCCCTTATTTAACCCATATTTCTGCCGCATTCAAGCATAATCCGTTGCACTTAGGTAAAGTTTTGCATATACATCACAATTAGATAAAATAGCACAGTTGTTACTGATTTTGGCTACCTTTGCAGGTATCTTATGTGGCAGACTCAGGGCAGCGAAGGAGCAGAGCTGGAACATAGGACTGGAGTCGAGAAGCAAGATGCTGTCGTGGCAGCCATGACGACATCATTGGTAAGGTGGAAGAGTGAAGTGGAGCTCGACAGATAAAGGATTTCAAGCCGGTCTTTCATGGACCACTCCTATATTTTTCTGAGCCCTGGGGCAGAATGAAGGCCAAGCCAAAAATCCAAGGAAAAAACCCAAAGCAAGAAAAGAGGACGAATTAAAGGCATATACTCAGAAGATTTAATCTCGAATAGAGTTATACTTTAGTTTAAACTTGTATTCTTTCCATATTAGAAAACATGGACCCAAAGCCTATATAAAGGCATGTAATTCGACCTAGGGAAGAAGATCTCATTCTTAGCCGTCTTCCCCAAAACCCTTATCGTTTCCTCCTTCTCATCATGTTCTAAACTTCCCCTAGGGCTAAGGGTTGATTTTGTAAAGTAGTTGTAAGGATTGTACTATTTTAGGAATTTTTTGTTCAAGCAATAAAACTTCAAGTTTATTTATTCTAGTTTTCACATCTCGCAAGAGTATTGAGAGAGCATTGTGAGGTTATCTATTTGTTTGGTATCGAGAGAGTCAAGCATACGAACGGAATAAATACAATTTTTCCAGTTTATGGTTAAACCATCTCCGCTTAGGGATAAGTACGAGGTTAAGTGGCTAAGGAAGAATTCAACAACGTTTGTGTTCACCCTTCGATTAACACCGGGAAGTATCATCTAAGAAGTGTTCAGCAACAACATTTGTGCCTAGGGATAGGACAAGTCATAGCAAGGATTCTTGCCAAGCTTGAAGTACAAAGTTATGTGATCGCTGCCGCGATAACAACAGACTTCTGCCGCGATAGGTGCTGCCGTGACAGGGACGACCACAGAACATGAATTTCTCTTCAGTATAACACCTGCACTATCGAGCAAATCAATACCGGCCTATCTCTTAACCCTGAATCTTTTATCTTTTATATTCCTTATTCTCCAATATTACCTTTCAACAATTTAAACTCTTTCTTTCTCTCGTGCAGCAACTATATGATAAAGCTATTTTCAGTCCTTGTGGAGACGATATCCAATACTCCAAGTATCACTTTACTACTTGCGTCGTGTACACTTGCACTACATTGCGATAGGACTTTTGACACGCAACGAGTTTTTGGCGCTGTTGCCGGGGACTAGCAACATATCTTTACCCTTACTTTTACTACACTTTTTCTTTTTAATTTCTCTGTTTTCCTTGGTATTGTTTAACATGTGCTTTTCACAAGGTTTTCTGTTTGCTTATGTGCAGATCTAGATGAGGAAAGGAAACTGAGTACGAACTAGACCCTGGAATCAAACGTACGTGCAACCTCAGGAACCGAGTCCAACTCTTGATAGCAAGGAATGACTATCTTGAGGAACAGTTAGAAGCAATGCAGAACCAAGGGGTAGAAGATAACCAAGGGGTTATTGGAGATCCTCCCCAGGATGCACGGAATGGTCGGCCTGCCGCTACCGCTGCCGCGATTACATGATCAATGATCATGTTGATCTGGAGACCACCTTGCCAGACGTGGAAGCTGAGAATTTCGAGCTGAAACCTGTTATGTTCAGCATGTTAAATTCTGCTGGCCAATTTATTGGTGCTGCAACAGAGGATGCCCGAGAACATCTAAAAATGTTCCAAGAAATCTGTGGATCGTTTAGGTTACCAGGAATAAATTCGGAAATACTGAGGCTCCGGTTATTTCCTCATTCACTGAGAGACAAAGCTAAAACTTGGTGGAATAAACTAACGCCGGGTTCAATACGAACTTGGGCAGATCTCTCTCGCGAATTTTTATCTCGTTTTAATCCTTCTCACTTATCTGAGCGATTGCGTAACGAAATTGCTAATTTTCAACAGGAAGATGACAAACCAATGCACGAGGCATGGGACATGTTTACAACTCTTCTAAGGAACTGTCTGATGCATGGTTTTCCCGTGTGGAATCAGGTCATTAAATTCTACAATGTTGTCAATACACACTCGTATGAGAATAGATTCAGCAGCAAATGGGCTATTATTGGATAAAGATCCACACGAGGCAATGGTAGTGTTGAAAAACCTAGCAAAGAACGACGAGCAATTCCCTACAGCAAGGAGAGGTAAAAGAGGGATAGCTGTAAGGATTATGAAGCTGACAATTCTATGAAGTCACAGGAAAGATCCTAAGTTATCATGGAGCAATCCGAACAACGCACTGAATCCTCATATGCAGAACAACCAAAACCAAGGGGCACCAAGAATCTTGTCGTGACAGTAGCCACATCAGCAGCCATAACAGCGGCCGTTAGTCGCACCGAGTATACTGGAGCAAACATTGGCAACATTCATGTCACAGACAGGAGCCTACATGGAAAACATGGATCACTTTGTCAAGAAAACTGAGTCATTCATGGACAAGACAGAGATGAGGATGACTAATCTTGAGGCCACCCTGAAATCACTAGAGACACAGATGGGCCAGGTTTCCCAGCATATCAAGCCAAGGTAAAACGAAGGATTCTCTAGTGATACTGAGGTCAGTAGAAAACACACACATGAGTAGTGTAAAGCAATCACAACAAGAAGTGGGAAACAGTTACAAGGGCCGGAGATGAAGAGCATACCAATTAAAGAATTGACCCTAGATACCTCTGCCGTGAACACTTCCCCGGCAGAGGAAGAACAACATGCTGCCGATACATTTGTCACGACAGCAGAGAAGACAAAGGAGCAGATAGAGGAAGCTAAAGAACCTAAGCCTCCTCAGATTCGAATACCATGTGAAGGACGTCTAGAAGATTGCCGTCCTCCACCTCATTTTCCACAGCGGTTACAAAAACAGAAACATGAGTACTAGCTCAAAAAGATTTATGATATTTTTAAGCAGGTACACATTAATATACCGCTGTTAGAAGCCATCAAGCAGATGCCCGGTTATGCGAAATTTCTCAAGGATGCCATGTCGAAAAGATATAGACTTGGGGAATTCGAAACGGTAAAAATGACAGAAGGATGCATGACTATCTTGCATAGGCATCCACCCCAGAAGAAGAAGGATCCTGGGAGCTTCATCATACCGTGTATAATTGGCGACAAATTCGTGGGTAAGGCACTTTGCGATCATGGTGCTAGCATAAATTTAATGCCAAAATCAGTGTTTCAGAAATTAGGTATTGGACGAGCACGGCCCACGACAGTCATACTACAGCTGGCAGACCGCTCTTACGTACAACCAGAAGGGAAGATTGAAGATATTCTGGTAAGAGTGGATAAGTTTATTTTTCCTGCTGACTTTCTTGTTTTAGATTGTGAAGCAGACGAAAATGCACCGATCATCCTAGGGTGACCCTTCCTAACCACAGGCAGATTGGTGATTGATGTAGAGAAAGGAGAACTGACAATGAGAGTAAATGATCAAGAAATTAAACACGCTGATGCAGAAGAAGAATGCAAGGCCATCAATGAAGTAATCGTTGACCAACCCTGTATCATGTCGAGCTGTCACAACATAAAATTTGGTCACCGCCACAGCAGTCATCTGGAAGACTGTCACGGTAGCAACGACGACAGTGACTCCTCCGATTCATAAATATCTGACACTGAAGGTCATGTGGAGGTAAACTTGATAGGCAATCGTCCAGGTAAGTTCTTCGAGCCTCTTAATTATACCTCAAATGAACATATAATTCAGAAGCCTTCAATTGAGAAGCCACCTGTCATAGACCTTGAGCCCCTGCCAGGGCAACTTAAATACGTCTTTCTTGGTTTAAATGATATGTTGCCCGTAATCATCTCTTCCAAGTTAATGCAGAAACAAGAGCAACAATTAATTGGAATGTTACAGCATCATAAGAAGGTTATTGGATGGACGATAGCTGATATCCAAGGTATTAGTCCGGCATTATGTATGCACAAAATTCTCTTGGAGGATGATCATAAGCCGACTATTGGTGCCCAAAGGCGTTTGAACGAGGCTATGCGAGAAGTGGTGAGAAAAGAGATTATCAAATGGCTTGACGCCGAAATCATATACGCCATCTCGGATAGTAAGTGGATGAGCCTGGTGTAGTGCGTACCTAAAAAGGGAGGAATAACCGTGGTAACCAACGAAGAAAACGAGCTAATCCCAACCAGGACTGTGACCGGTTGGAGGGTTTGTATGGATTACCGGAAGCTTAATAAAGCTATCCAGAAAGACCATTTTCCCCTAACCTTTATTGATCAAATGCTTGATAGATTAGCGGGGAAACCTTACTATTGTTTTCTTGATGGTTACTCAGGTTACAATCAGATAGCAATTGCACCAGAAGATCAAGAAAAAACTACCTTCACTTGCCCGTACGACACCTATGCTTTTCGGAGAATGCCATTTGGTCTATGCAATGTACCAGCAACCTTCCAAAGGTGTATGATGGCAATATTCTCCGACATGGTGGAGGATTTCCTAGAAATTTTCATGGACGACTTTTCCGTCTTTGGAGACAGTTTTGAAGGTTTTTTAGGCAACTTACAGAAAGTACTTGAAAGATGTGAAGAGGCGAACTTGGTCTTAAACTGGGAAAAATGCCACTTCATGGTGGATGAAGGGATAGTCCTAGGCCACAAGGTAAGCTGCCGCGACATAGAGGTGGACAGAGCAAAAATAGAGTCATAGAAAAGCTGCCACAACCCACCACAGTCAAGGGGATTCGGAGTTTCTTAGGACATGCTGGGTTTTATCGATGATTTATTGCCAATTTCACAAAGATTACCAAGCCCTTATGTCACTTATTGGAGCAGAATCATCCCTTTGACTTTAATACTGAATGTACTGAGGCATTCAAAATTCTGAAGGCGAAGCTGGTAACAGCCACGATCTTATAGCCACTAGACTAGACTTTGCCATTCGAGATAATGTGTGATGCCAGTGACTATTCTGTCGGGGCAGCACTAGGGCAGAGGAAGGATAAGCTCTTCCATGTGATTTACTATGCCAGAAAAACACTGAATGATGCCCAAGTGAACTACACCAAGACAGAAAAGGAACTATTAGCAGTGGTGTTCTCAATCGACAAGTTCCGTTCGTACATACTTGGAACGAAGGTGGTGGTCATAACAGACCATTCATCACTGAAGTATATGTTCACAAAAAAGGATGCAAAACTGAGACTGATAAGGTTGGATTCTGCTGCTGCAAGAGATCGACATTGACATCAAGGATAAAAAGGGAACAGAGAACCAAGTGGCAGATCACTTGTCGAGGTTGGAGACAGGGAAAAGTCAATCGACAGATATGACCAACATATTGGAGACCTTCTCGGACGAGTCGATGTTTGCTGCCACCAGCACTGCCGCGACAACCATGGTGACATGTGAGCTTTTCTGAAATCCCTTAGTACGCTGATTTTGTTAATTACATTGTTAGTGGGGTACTACCTCCTGAACTTAACTACCAAGCAAGGAAGAGGTTCCAAAATGATGCAAAACATTATTATTGGGATGAACCTCTTCTTTTCAAACACTGTGCAGATCAAATTATCAGGAGATGCGTACCACATGATGAACAAGAAGTTGTGCTTCACCACAGCCATGCTTCCCCATATGAAGGACACCTAGGTGGAAACAAAACTACTGCTAAGGTGCTGCAATCCGGTCTCTATTGGCCCACATTGTTCAAAGATGCACAAGCCTTTTACAAGGGTTGTGACAAATGCCAAAGGACTGGGAACATCTCGAGAAGGCATGAGATGCCACTATAGAACATTTTAGAGGTCAAAATCTTTGATGTATGGGGAATCGACTTCATGGGACCGTTCCCAGCATCTTGTGGGAACCTTTACATCCTACTGGCAGTGGATTATGTGTCCAAGTGGGTAGAAGCGATCGCCACTCAGAAAAATGATGCCAAAACTGTTCAGAGATTTCTGCACAAGAACATCTTCTCCAGATTTGGTATCCCCAAGGCGATCATTAGTGACGAAGGGAGACATTTTGATAACAAGGTAATTGTTGCTGCCTTGAGAAAATACGGAGTAAAGCACCGAATTGCAACATCATACCACCCTCAAACAATTGGGCAGACCGAGATATCCAACCGGGAAGTAAAGAACATACTTGAGAAGATGGTTAAACCCACTCGAAAGGATTTGTCTCTACATCTCAATGATGCCCTCTGGGCCTATAGAACAGCATTCAAAATACCATTGGGAATGTCACCCTAAAGACTCATTTATGGGAAAACATGCCACTTACCTGTTGACATAGAACACAGAGCTTACTGGGCTATCAAGGCAGTAAATTTGGATTGGGATAAGGCAGGACAAAAGAGGCTACTGGACTTGAATGAAATTGAAGAAATTCGAGCAATGGTCTACGATTGCCAAGATCTACAAAGATAAAACCAAAAGATGGCACGATAGAAAACTGCTGCTACGACAGTTTTGCCCAGGGCAGCAGGTGTTGTTATTCAATTCTAGGTTGAAACTTTTCCCAGAAAAGCTTAAATCTAGATGGTTCGGTCCTTTCCAAGTTGTCCAGATTTTCCCTCACGGTGCCATCACAATCAAATCCCTAAAGGACGAGCACCAGTTCAAAGTTAACGGACAGAGACTGAAGCATTACCAGGGGACTGAAGCCCCAAGGATGCAGGAAGTAGTTACTTTAGAAGATGCCCCTCAAGGCATCCCTAATTTAACTTAGTTTTTATTTTATTTTATTTTATTCAATTATTAGGAATTAAGATTTATTTATTTTATTTTAGGTATTAATATTTTATTTTATTTATTTATCTTTAGAAAACAAAGGAAGCAAGGCAAAGAGAAAGAATGAACCAACCCACCATACCCTCAGCAGCCCAAAAAGCCCAACGGACGAGTCTACCGTCACAGCCTGTCATCAGCTGTCACGACTGACGCGTAGAAGAAAACTTGTCACGGAGCTGTCGCGATAGACACGCAAACACATAACAAACGCGCAGCAGACACGGAAACGCGTGACAGGCGCGTCAGAAACTGCGTAACGACTGGCCCCGTTATTTGCGCCTGCCATTACAGCTCCAACGGGCAGAAAATCTCTTTACATTTTCTACAGTCCTTGCGAAATGGCTAGCAGACAAACCCTCCGAAGTGCTGCCTCCACTTCTGCCGCAGCAGTACGCACCCGAAGCCATAACTCCATTCCATACCGCTTTGCCTCCACCGACTCCGCCACAAGATACTACAGCTCCTTTCAGAAGAGGGAATGTGGGAAGAACGGGGGGGTTTCTCTACATCGAACCCACGGGAGACCTAGGGCTTGAAAGCTTCATACCAAAGAAAATCCACGCCCTCAAATGGCAGCAGTTTGCTGCCCAACCGGAAGAGACGAACATTACACTCGTCAGGGAGTTCTACGCTGCCGTCGACAACAAAGACACCACGACAGTAACAGTTCGAGGTAAACAACTCTCCATCGAGCCTTCCTACATCAACACCCTCTACGGCTTATATGTGAGTAAGAAGGAGGACTCCCACAAAAGATTCGTCAATAGTCTGTCGCTGGCAGACTACGACGCGATCATAGAAGAGCTCACCGAGGAAGGGACGGAGTGGAACACCGACCCAAAACATCGATGGATAGTGAAAAGAACTCAGTTGACTCCACAAGCCAAATTGTGGAATCACTTTGTGAATAAGCGCATCATGCCATCCTCCCACAACATCACCGTCGACAGACCAAGGTTAGCCCTTGTACATTCCATTTTAAATGAAAGATCAATAAATGTCGGCCACTACATACGAGAGGGAATTCTTGAGTGTGCCCTCCGACCATCGGGTCCCCTCGTCTTCCCAAACCTCATCACCACCATCTGTCGGGGCCACAACGTATCAGAAATTGCTAAAGACGTAAAAGATCGAGGGAAAGGGTGGACGGAGCAGAACATTTACAGCCTCATGGAGTTGAAAGCTGCCACCCCACTGTCCTATTTCAACCCCTCTACCACGATAGGGCAGACGGTAGGCCCCAGTCCCACAGAACCTGCCACAGCAGAACAACAGCCAACGGCAGCAGTACCTCGACTAGACGCCTCCGCCCAGATTCTGTCGACGCTGAAAAGAATGGAGGAACAACAGCTCGAACTGATGAGCTACATGAGGGATTTCACGACAGCAACGGTAAACTTTATCCATAACGATTTACATTTTACCCATGTGCCATTCCCCTCTTTCCCTGAACAATTCTTTGTTGCCCCCACACCAACACCTACCCCTGCTGCAAGCCCTAGAACTCCATCTGCTGCCTCCACACCTACACCGGACACTACAGTTGAAGGAGGTAGATAATCTGCCACTGCCAGAGGCAAGAAAAGAAAGAACCCCCTACCAGAACTCGATGCAGAATATTTTGAAGGGTTCTCCTCCTCTTCCATCTGACAGGATTCTGACGGCGAGCCCTCAGTTGCCCGAGACATCTCAAAGGACTTCACGCCAATGAAAATGAAGAAGCTCAACGAGACTGGCGAAGGACCCTCCGGCCAAGGCAGATCTGCCAGCAGTAGCAGCAGCTCCGACGATGAGGTCAAGGTTTTGGACAAGCCCTCACACATCTCACCAACACGTGTCCAACCACCTCGAGAAGAAAAGAAGAAGACAACCTCTGCCTCTCCCAGCACCCTGCCATGAAAGTCAATGCCCGCCGGCAGCTCCAGATCAGCAACAGCAGCGACGACAACTCCTCAACTTAAGTCCCTATCTTACATTTTGTTGTCTTGATGTTTTATTTATTTTGTGATGTATTTTGTTTTTCTATTTTATTTTCCATGTTGTCATGCATTGAGGGCAATGCAACCCTCGAGTTTGGGGGTGGCATCCCTCCATTAATGAAGTTGTAGTTGTGTCTTAAATTTGTTTCTAAGTATTAGTTATTATTTAGTTTACTTTTGTGTAATAAAAAACAAAAATTTGGCTTAAGTCTTTGAATTGATCTTATCGGCCGCGACATACGCTGTCGTGACAGTGCCTTTAGGATGTTTTTAGGAAATGTTTAGAGCCTTGCTATAGTTCTGATCTTTAACACCCTTTGTGACTCTTATATGATGTCTAGACTTCTATTTAACTAGAGTAGTAAAGCTTAACCACTTGAATTGCCCCTAGAGGTGCCTAACACTGGCTCTAGGAAAAGAATATAAGAAAAGAAAAACTTAGACTCAATACCCCTAGAGGTGCCTAATACCGGCTCTAGGAAGATAGCTAGAGGTGCCCAAAAACAAGCTCTAGTCAATTCAAAATAAGAAAAGCACCGAGTCTAATTCAGAAAAAACTAAAGGAGCCTAAGAATTACCTCAAAAAATGAAATTTGGCATAAAAAATTCAAGTGAGTAGCTTAACTACTCTAGTAAACTAAAGGAGTCTAGGCACATATTTCTTCACAAAACATGCACACACTGCACAAAACCTATAACATGGTTCCAAATAAATCCAGAAACGTCCGACAAGGTATTGCTCGTGATAGGGCATGTGTGGTAGGTAATGAAAAGTTCACTGAATTAAGCCAAACCAAAAAGGTTTTTCAATTTTAGTTAGGTCATATTTGCTTGAGGTCAAGCAAGAACTTGAGTTTGAGGGTGTGTTGAGTCTGCAAAAGTTCTATATTTTACCCCTTATTTAACCCATATTTCTGCTGCATTCAAGCATAATTCATTGCATTTAGGTAAAGTTTCGCATATACATCACAATTAGATAAAATAGAACAGTTGCTACTGATTTTGGCTACTTTTACAGGTATCTGATGTGGCAGACTCAGGGCAGCGAAGGAGCAGAGTTGGAACACATGACTGGAGTCGAGAAGCAAGATGTTGTCGTGGCCACTGCCGTGGTAGCCATGATGACAGCATTGGTGAGGTGGAAGTATGAAGTGGAGCTCGACAGATAAAGGATTTTGAGCCGGTCTTTCGTGGACCACTCCTATATTTTTCTGAGCCCTGGGGCAGAATGAAGGTCAAGCCCAAAATCCAAGGAAGAAACCCAAAGCAAGAAAAGAGGACTAATTAAAGGCATATATTCAGAAGATTTAATCTCCAATAGAGTTGTACTTTAGTTTAAACTTGTATTCTTGCCATATTAGAAACCTTGGACCCAAGGCCTATATAAAGGGATGTAATTTGACCTAGGGAAGGAGATCTCATTCTTAGCCATATTCCCCAAAACCCTTATCATTTTCCCCCTTCTCATCATGTTCTAAATTTCCTCTAGGGCTAAAGGTTGATTTTGTAAAGTAGTTGCAAGGATTGTACTATTTTAGGAATTTTTTGTTCAAGCAATAAAACTTCAAGTTTATTTATTCTGGTTCTCACATCTCGCAAGAGTATCGGTAGAGCATTGTGAGGTTATCTATTTGTTTGATATCAGGAGAGTCAAGCATACAGATGGAATAAATACGAGTTTTCTAGTTTATGGTTAAACCATCTCGGCTTAGGGATAAGTACGAGGTTAAGTGGCTAAGGAAGAATTCATCAACGTTGGTGTTCACCCTTTGATTAACGCCAGGAGGTATCATCTAAGAAGTGTTCAGCAACATCACTTGTGCCTAGGGATAGGAGAATTCATAGTAGAGATTCTTGCCAAGCTTGAAGTACAGAGTTGTGTGATCGCTGCCGCGACAACAACAGACTTCTGCCGCGACAGGTGCTGCCGCGACAGGGACGACGACAGTACATGAATTTCTCTTCAGTGCAACATCTGCACTACCGAGCAAATCAATATCAGCCTATCTCTTAATCATGAATCTTTTATCCTTTATATTCCTTATTCTCCAATATTATCTTTCAACAATTTAAACTCTTTCTTTCTCTCGTGCAGCAACTATAGGATAAAGCTATTTCCAGTTCCTATGGAGACGATATTCGATACTCCAAGTATCACTTTACTACTTGCGTCGTGTACACTTGCACTACATTGCGATAGGACTTTTGACACGCAACACTCCTTTTAGCCGCTGAAATTTTAAGTTATGTCTAAGCTGAATTAATCAACACCTCGACATGAGGAGACCGTACTTAATTCTTTCGTGAGTTTGACATTCTCGTTCTCGACAAATGGATTCTCCAACTCGACTTTTGGAACTAATTGAAGAAGTGAAGAACATGAATTAAGTAAACTTGGAATATATTATTGAAAACAAACTTGAAACCTAAACAACCGTTTTCACCACTAATTTACAACAAAACCCCAAACCCAAGGGAAGTTTAGAACATGACGACGGTAGAAAACCTAAGCTATGACTAAAGAAAACCTAAGATGATTTGAAATATGAGTACAATGAGTATTTATAGACAATAGCTAGGTCTAGTCCTTCTTGAAGTAGTAGTCTTCAAAAGTAACTTTCCACATTTAATGTGACTTTAAACTCTAACTTCTTTGAGTTGAATGTGGACTTTATCACGTTGCCTTGTCCCGCAAGCAATCTTGGGATTTCACTTCGGTGGCTCTGCCCGGTGCTACAGACGTTGGAAAATTGAGTGGATGGCATCTATAGAATCAAGTTTTTATCTCTGCAAATCGCACTCTGATTCTCCAACTCCATATTTTGCTACCGTGGGCAGCAAGGTCGGCGGCGGCAGCACTTGGCAGCTACTGTCTTTGGCTGGAATTACATCAGTACAACTCCATGGTTCGCTACCTCAGTATCGCATCCTCAGCACCTCTTTCCCTCTGTTAGCCTTTAGTACCTAAAACCAAAAATACACTAAAACAATATATCTTCTTACCAAATAAAAGATAATCAATACAAGCAAGGCAAAGTAAAGAAATACTGTAAAATGCAATGCATGATCCTAATTATGCATAAGATGTGCTTAAAACAACAATAGTGTGAGATGGAATGTGTATGAAATATAGAACTTGTAGACACTTTACACCCCCCAAACTTGAACTATTGCTTGTCCTCAAGCAATGCAACCTAACATACTTGCTCTAATAATAATCAGAAAGAAAAACCAGTTTTCAACTTGATTTCATACCTCAAGGCCGTGGCACCTATATTAAATTAGTGAAGGGAATTAAGCATGAAAATAACTCAGAATTAATTTCTAATGCCAGTGCAGTGTGTGCAGGACTGTATACATTCTGAATATGCAGAATAGCTAAATAAACAAAGTTGTTGTTACAATATAAAAGGTTGCTGCCAAGGCAGCACAATTAAGCAAAATAATTTAATCATGACAATGAGGGCTTCAGCTTATCACAACTACTCTTCTAGGTCTGAAGTTAAGATAGAAGCAAACTACAAAACCCCGAACCCATGGAGTAGAGTCATCTCGTGAAGACTTTCATTCACTCATGCTAATTTGTCTGTCACTTCAAAAATTTCAGATTCATGGACTTTGATAGCAGCAGAGTGTCCTCGCACATGATTCTTCCTAGAGCATGTTGCAGGCACCTCTAGGGTAAAAGATCAATGTTCTTTGTTTTTACTTCTGTTGTCGTGCCAGTGCTGTATTTTTTCATTTCTTTTGCATGCCTCGGTGGCTACTTACAATCATTGTTAGAACTTTGCAAAGAATTCTAAAAAAAACAGGCAGTGTTTGTCAGAAATTCTAACAAATTCAACAAGTAACAGAGGTGTTTTGACAGTTTTGGCAAAAAGAAAACAAATCTAAGTCATTTTCATGCTTTTCCCATATTTAATTCAATTGTAATGTGGTGTGAAAATAAATTAATCGGCTTACCGTCATAGGCACAAGTTATATAACAAAATTTTCTTTTCCAATTATTACTAAGGCAAGTACAATGCAACCTATATTCTACTAAGTATGCCTAGAAAAATGATGCGAGAGCTATCGCCCCAAACTCGAGATGGGCATTGCCCTCAATGCACAAAACAAAACAGAAAAATAATAACAGAAAAATAAATACAAGTGAGAAATAAATAAAACAGAAAATGAAAAATAAAATAAAGAAAAGAGAAAGAGAAAAAATAAAAATTGGTTGCGGGTTGACAGGAGGCTTGATTCTTTTCTGTTGAGGAGGAGGAAGAGGTTTGAATTATAAAGCGGCGGCCGACGGATTTCTTGGCGGCGAATTTAGCAGGTGAGGTTTTTTCTTTCCACGACAGCTGGACTCTTTTCGACGTAGGATGGGGTTCTTCTTGAGGTTCGATAGGGGAGCGTCAAGAGGTGCTTCGCTCTCTTCTAACTCTGTCTTGAAATCCATATGCTCGGCGGCTATGATGTGCCGCTTCCTCTTCCTAGTGCCTTCCTCCGTGGGTGCTGCCGGAGGGATAATCGCCATTGGGATGGTTGTTGCTGGTGCTACCACTGCTGTTGCTGGCTCTGGCGGCTGCTGCTCAATTTCCTCTGATGATGAGGTACAAATGATTTCCGTGCATATGATGAGGGACGGGAAGTACAACCTTCCCTTCGTCTTTTGGAAGCAATTATGGATCTCCGTGCATATGATTTCCCTAACGTTTATTGGCTGGTTCATCAAAATGCTATGAATGAGGGCGAGGCGCGGCCAATCAACGGTAGAGTTGTGGGAGGTGGGCAACAGGCACCTCTTTACAAATGTGTTCCACGGCATTGCCGCGGGCAGTAGGTGGCGGTGTTGGACAGATCCTACATGCTTGCTTGCTAACCACGGCGTGTTGGGCCTGCAGAGTTTGGCCTTGATTTTCTCATAGTCGGCAGCCGTCAGTGACTGCTTCCACTCCTCGTGGGGTTGTCGTGCATATCCAAGCCATAATTTCTGTTGATGACAGCGACGTTCAGCTTGATAGGCTCCCCGCGGACATAGACAAATGGTTGCCCTAGGCGGGGGTGATGGGCGCGGAATTCCCTAACCATGGTGATGTTGGCTATCTTTGGCTCCCGTACGAACATCTCTCATCTCTTGTTGTGGATGGTTTCAAACAGAGCATGCTCTAAGCCGAGATCGCATGTCTCCCTTGTGTAGTGGAAGCCTTGCTCCTCTCATACGTTCTGCTTAGAGAACTGATCTCTGTACCTTTCTTGTCTGCCCTGGAGCAAAATCTCTTGTAGGTGGGTTTGGGCTGTGATACGGATGCCATGTGAAACAGTTGAAGTAACTGAAACTTTTAAAGAAAAATAATTAGAGAACTGTGGAAGCAAGAAGAAGATAGCAAGGAGGTGAAAGTAAGGTAAATGAATTGAGTGAGAGGGTTTAAATAGAGGTTGCCGGGAGGTGATGTGGCGGCAATAAATGCCCAACGGTCCAGTTTTCTTGCGCACGTTACGAGATTTTTACCCATTATTTTTGGAGCCGTTGGCGGCCAACTAGCCGTTACGTGTTGCTGCGCTGGGCTTCCCTGGGCTGTCTCAGCGGGATGGTGGGCAGGCTCCTTGTTGGGCCTCCTTCTTGATCCGACTCTTTTATTCTTAAACCTGAACAAAAATAAAAATAATTAAATAACTTCTGAAAAATAAAAATCTGAAAAACTAATTCTAATCTTAAGAAATAAATTCTAATCCTAACGCATAAAAATAAAAATAAATAAATAAATAAAAATTAAGTTATGTTGGGAATGCATTTAGGTGCATCTCCCAGACATAACCACTTCTTGAGGTAGTTTGGCTTGTCCTTCCCTCCTAGAGGGTCCTCTTGTTCCTTCAAGTGTTGTGCTATTAGGTCCTTCAGCATGCCCTTTGGTCTGTCGCGACAGCTACTGCCCTGACCTGTCTCTATGCTGATTTTGTCAGCTCTTGCATCTGGGCATCCTTTGTTTTTTTCTGAGGGTTGCAGCACGTTTAACTTTATGCTCTATTCGTCTACCCTCATGGTTAGCTCCCCAAGTTCAACATCTATTAACATTCTGCCTGTGGCTATGAATGGTTGCCCAAGGATTATAGGGGCTTTTTCATCGGCCTCACAGTCCAAGATGAGGAAATCTGCTTACAGAATCAGGTTGCCCACCTTTACTAGGATGTCTTCGATTTTACCCTCTGGTTGTACAAACAAATGATCAGCAAGTTTAAGCATGATGGAGGTAGGTTTGGCTGGCCCAATTCCTAGTTTATCGAAGACTGCCTTAGGCATAAGGTTGATGTTGGCTCCCAAGTCCACATGGCTTTTGTTTGATGTTTGCTGCCTATCCTGCATGGGATAACAAAGCTGCATGGGTCTGTTTGCTTGGGCGGCATCTTGTTGTACATCATTGCCATGCACTCTTCTGTGACAGCCACTATCTCAAACTCCCCAATCCTTTTCTTTTTAGAAACCATATCTATGAGATGTTTGACATAGTTGGGCATATTTTGAATGGCTTTTATTAGAGGGATGTTTATGTGCACTTGCTTCAGATTATCCAAGAATCTTCTGAACTGGTGCTCTTGTTTTTGTTGCTTTAGCCTTTGGGGGAAGGGTACTAACGGGAAACATCCTCTATGTGTTCCTTGCATTGGAACTTAATCTGGTGAGTATCATCTGCTTCAGGACTGCTATCTTGTTCAACTGTCGGGGCGGCTGGTGTCGGTGCTACCGCGGTAGGCTTTTCTTTCTGGTCTGGCATAGTTTCTGGTTGTTTCTTCATCCTAAGTTCATCCATCTGCTTCCAACTACTTGTAGATATAGCCTTGCATTGTTCGTAAGTGGGTTTGGCTGCTGCCTCTGAGCTGCTGGATGATGCTCCTATTGTCCGGCTATTGTATATCTATGTGAATTGCCCAAATTGGATCTCCAAGTTTTTTATAGCATCCTTCTGGTTGTTCATCCTCATCTCCGTCCTGTCTATGTAAGACTCAGTTTTATCAATAAATTTATCAGTACGAACAATAAGTCACTAGTTCTAGTCATAAAGGTATGAATGGTTGCTTCTAGTGAATTATTGTTTTGTGGCTGTTCAGCATGCTGTCTGGACGGGTTCTGTTGGTAGCCTCCCTGTAGCTGTTGTGGGTTTGCAGCAGTCTTTGGGTTGCTCCAGGAGAAGTTAGGATGGTTCTTCCATCCAGTCTTGTATGTGTTCTGCGCGGGTCTGTTGTTCCTCTCATATCCTTCCATGAAGTTTGCAGATGTAGTGCAGTTAGAGGAATCATGGTTACCCCCACACTCGTTATAAAATGGCTCCACAGCCTTTACCTCATAAGCCTTCCTAGCAGGTTTCACAATGCTCATGACCAGCTCTATTAGCGTGTCAAGGCGTGCCTTGAGAGATTCTGAGGCTTCTACCTCGTTCACAGTAGCTAGCCGCCTAATGCCGCCTCGGTGGGCTGTTCGATACTTATAATCATTTTTGGTGGCCTGTTTAGAAGCCTCAGTGCTTCCTCTGGTGGTCTGTCAAGGATGATCCCATTGGCTGAGGCATCAATCATCATCCGTCTTGGGTAGTTCACCCCGTTGTAGAATATTGATACATGTCCAAGCTGGAAGACCATGAAGCAGGCAATTATTCAACATATGTTGGTACTGCTCCCATGCTTCGTACATCGGCTCATTATCCCCTTGCCTGAAGGCCGTTATCTCATTTCGCAATCTGTTTGTGACATTGGACGGGCTGAAACGGTCCAGGAAGTCTTTACGCAGCTCTGTCCAAGTGTTGAATGATCTTGTTGGCTACTTGTTCAGCCACTATTTTGCCCTATCCCTCAGTGAATAGGGAAATAATCTCAGCCTCAAGACGTCTTGATGGACCCCGTGTATTTTAAATGCTCTACAAATGTCAACGAATCCTCTTAAGTGCTGTCGAGCATCTTCTGTGGCGGTCCCTCCAAAGTGCCCTAATGTATTGATCATGTTAAAATGACGGGCTTTAGTTCGAAGTGATCTACCTCAATATCAGGTTCTGTCACTGTCGGATTGAACCCTCCGAAATCATGTTCTAGATAGTCTCTAGTGGTTCGAACATGTTGGGGCTGCCTGAGTGATATAGGGGGTCATGCCTTGGTGGATCTTGCGGACCTCTTGGCGGCAAGTCTTGTTGCCCATCCCTACCGTTCGCGGCACCGTCGACATGGTTATCGTTTACCATATTTACCTTTGGTTTTCTTTTTTCTTACTTGTTTTTCACTAGAACTACCCTGATCTCCTTCTTAAGTTCTCTTGCCTTATGCGCGATATCATTGTAAAAGACGAGTTCTCCTTTTGGGTTTGCCTTGGTCATACACTAGCAAAGGACATTGTAATTTCTTTTTTTTATTAAAATAAAAAAAATAAAATAAAAAGTAAAGAAAAAGTGTTGAAATTAAAAACGAAATTCACTGTTACCAATCCCCGGCAACGACGCCAAAAACTTGTAGAGCGTTTAGGGTGTACTCTATTTAGGAGCGCAAATGCACACTCTTGTCAAGTTATAGTATATAAGATATTGTCTCCACGGGGATTGGATAGCTTGGTTCGAATTGTGGTTCCTGCACAAGGAAAAGTAAATTGCACAAGCAAAATGATTTTTGATAAGAAAAGTAAATTAAAACACAAGTAAAAGAGGAAGTGATCAGATTAATAGAGAGGGCAGGGTTATAATGCTCCTTAGTGTGAAACTGCATTGAAAAGGTCAAGTCGTTTTGCACTGCCACGATATGCTGCCTCGGTGGGTAATGCCGGATTGAGGCTACGTCAACTTTCGCTGCCATGACGGAACTCAGCTCTTGCAACTTTCGCTATCTCGATAGGTGGGATGAAGATAAGTCTTGGCGGCAAGTTTGGAAGATACTCCAAGTTCGGCAGAGTAATTCTGAAGTGACCCTTCCTATGTCTAGGCAAGGATTCTATCACCACGTGATGTAGGCAACGCCTAGCAATCTCAGCGTAAACCTAACACTAGCAATCGACGTTTGGTTGCTCCTTTTAGCCGCTGAAATTCTAACTTATGTCTAAGTTGAATTAGTCAACACTTCGACATGATGAGACCGTACTTAATTATTTCGTGAGTTTGAGACTCTCGTGTTTGACAAATGGATTTCTTCAACTGGACTTTTGGAACTAATTGAAGAAGTGAAGAACATGAATTAAGTAAACTTGGAATATTTTATTGGAAACAAACTTGAAACCTAAACAACCGTTTTCACAACTAATTTACAACATAACCACAAACCCAATGGAAGTTTAGAACATGACGGCGGTAGAAAACCTAAGCTATGACTAAAGAAAACCTAAGATGATTTGAACTAGAAGTACAATGAGTATTTATAAACAATAGCTAGGTCTAGTCCTTCTTGAAGTAGAAGTCTTCAAAAGTAACTTTCCACATTTAATGTGAATTTAAACTCTGACTTGTTTGAGTTGAATGTGGACTTTATCACGTTGCCTTGTCCTACAAGCAATCTTGAGATTTCACTTCGGCGGCTCTGCCCGCTGTTACAGACGTTGGAAAATGGAGTGGATAGCATCGATAGAATCAGGGTTTTTAGCTCTACAAATCGCACTCCGGTTCTCTAACTCCATATTTTGTGTCGTGGGCAGCAAGGTCGACGGTGGCAGCACTTGGCAGCTACTGTCTTTGGCTGGAACTGCATCAGTATAGCTCCATGGATCGCTGCCTCAGTATCGCATCCTCAGCTCCTCTTTCCCTCTGCCAGCCTTTAGTACCTGAAACCAAAAATACACTAAAGCAACATCTCTTCTTTGCCAAATAAAAGATAATCAATACAAGCTAGGAAAAGTAAAGAAATAATGTAAAATGCAATGCATGATCCTAATTATGCCTAAGATGTGCTTAAAAACAGCAATAATGTGAGGTGGAATGTGTATGAAATATAGAACTTATGGATACTTTACAAAGCTCCTCCCTCAAGCCATTGAAGGCCGAAAGGAGCCGAGCTATGGACTAAAGAGAGGGGGATGCCTGCTAGACGAAGGGTCTCTGAAGCCCCTGTGCAGTCCCTAAGGGGCATGGAGTATGAATTTTTGGCAAGATTGGCAGAGGGGGCAAGAGCCCATATCGGGGGGAAAATCATGTAGTTTGGAACCCACATGTAGGGCATCGGATCCCATCCACCATCCAAAGGTCTTAACATTAGGAAGGATCTTTAGTTTGGCCAAAGTTTTTCAAACCCGAGATGGTCGGTTGCATGGCTCCGGGGGACATTACAAAAACAAGTACCCCGAGTGAACCGAATAGATTCTAGAATCATGAGGGTTCCACAAGATGGAATCTCGATTGTCGTTGATGATGGGAATGTTAAGAATAGAATTAGCGTCATCAGGCGTGAAATAGTCACGTACTTTAACTGGGTCCTAGCCAGCCTGATCGGGGAGCATGAAGTCGCAACAACAAATGTGGACTTTATCTGACACTTTGTATTCTCCGTAGAGGTGAATGGGAGAAGAACCCCCCAGTTATCTTTATGAATCTTAATTCGACTATTCAGACCAGGGCGGTAGGAAAACCCTCCATGGAGGTGTTGCAAAGTGTTATAGAGTCCTTGCCAAGCAAACGAGCCACGACGCGGCGGATCATCGTCGAGGATGCTGCCGGAAGGGAAATATTTTGCCTTGTATATTTGACCAAGAAGGGACTCAGGCTCGCAGATGAGCCACCAAAGTTGTTTACCTAGGAGGGCCATATAAAATGATTAAGATCTCTAAACCCAATGCCGCCTGCAGACTTAGGCAGACATACCTGGTCCCAAGGGAGCATGTGCCAGCCTTTCTTGCTATTTTTCTCGGACCACCAGTAATGGTAGATTGCAGTTGTCATATCGTCAATAATATTTTGGGGTAATTGGTAGCATGACATAACAGATTGGGGCAAAGATTGAATAACAGCTTTGATAAAGATTTCGCGACCACTAAACGAAAGAAAGTGCTTGTCCCAATAGGATAATCTATCATTAACTTTATCTCGAATGAAACCAAGAGCTTTAGTCTTATTTTTCCCAATGAGAAGGGGAACATCGAGGTAAACACTCGGGTTGTCAACCTCTCGGACCTGCAAAGAGGCATTGATACACTTCCTAATCGAGTGAGAGGTGCAAGGATTATAAAAAATCGTTGATTTTTCGAAGTTAGCCGCTTGCCCGGAGGACAAAGCGTAAGTATAGAGTGTTAACTTAAGGTTTTCCGCTTCCTCGGATCTATTATTTATGAAAACCATGCAGTCGTCTACAAATAAAAGATGGTTAACTTTAGGACCATTTCGGCCAGCCCCAACACCAAGAATAAGGCCATTTTGTTGAGCATCGTTGAGGTATGCGGAGAAGCCCTGTGTACAGAAAAGGAAAAGGAAAGGTGATAACGGGTCACCTTTTCGTAGGCCCTACTGGGAAGGAAAACAGGAGAGAAAGAGTTGTTAACTTTAGCAGTAAAGGAGACAGTAGAGATGCATTGCACAATAAGCGAGACCCAAGAAGAATCAAAACCCATACGGAGCATGACATTTTGGATGAAAGGCCATTCCATACAGTCGAAAGCCTTTTCCATATTTAGTTTAATAGCAGCACCTTGGGAGAATTTGTTGTATCCAGTATTAATCGAGTGGATAATTTCATGAGCAATAAGTATATTGTCCGAAATATTCCGTCCTTGAACAAAAGCATCTTGGTTGCTACTGATACAGAAGGGGATCGTAGATTTCATTCTGTTAACTAAAACTTTGGCAACTATTTTGTTGATCACAGTACAAAGGCTAATAGGCCTTAGATGACACATTGTAGTGGGATCCTTTATTTTGGGTATGAGAACAAGTATTGTTTGATTAACCGAGGCCATGTCAGCAGTGCCATTAAGAAGGTCGAGATAGAGTTGGGTTACATTTTTGCCAACAGTGTCCAAGTGCTGTCTATAAAAACCACTAGGAAGGCCATCAATACATAGTGCCTTCCGTGGGTCAATATCACGAAAAGCTATGAGGACTTCATCAGGAGTGAAGGCCCTTGTAAGTGCTTCATTCATCGCTGGGGTAATGGAGGGGTCAATTTTAGACAGAATTTTGTCAGATATGTGCGGATTGGAGGTGGTGTAAAGAGTTTGAAAATAATGGGATGCAATATTCATGATATCCTCCTCATTTTCTCTCCAGACATTGATGGTATCATATAGCCCTTGGATTGTTTTTTTTCGACAATTATTGGCACGAGCGTGGAAAAAGGATGTATTTTTATCACAATGGGCGAGCCACAAATTGCGGGATTGTTGGGCCCAATAAGCTTCTTTCGAGTCGAGGAGTTTATGAAGTTCAATTTTGGCGGCAAGATATGCAACCTTAGTTGTCGTCGTCAGAGGATGATTAGGGTATTTGTTAATCTTTTTCGTAAGGGTTTGAATTCGGCCAGTAGTGTGGTACCGCTGGTGCGATTGCCAATCATTTAGGTGAGAGCCTATAGCACGAATTTTGTCTAAAGTATAGCCATCAGTAGTAGCCCTAGTTTGTTGGACAATGGAAATGCCTTCGTTATGGGAGGCCCGGCAATTCTCAAAACAAAAGTTAGAAGTTGCGGACCTAGAAGCACGGTGCGTGGGGAGATCAGTGTCTAAGAGAAGGAAATAATGATTAGATTTGGAATTAAATTCAGAGGTGACCCTATAAGAAGGATGGGAGGCCTTCCACGCAGTGTTCCCTAAGAATCTATCCAAGCGTTCGAGGATTGTTTGGGTATTAGGCCCAGATTTTGTCCAGGTGAACCAACCTTAAGTGGGTTTGCAATCAAAAAGATCATTGCGAGAATGACAATCACAGAAGTTGTTGATTTGAGAACGGGCTCGACGGCAGCCCCATTGCTTGTCGTTTTCTGAAAGTATCTCATTTAAGTCACCCCCTATTAACCAGGGTAGGCCACTATTGTCGTTAATCGAATCGATTAGTTCCCAAGTTTTAATTTTTTGGTTGGTTTCACGAAAACCATGCATACCCGTGAACAAAGTTTGTGACGATGAAGTTTGAATAAGCGAGTTAATATGACGGTCTGAGCACAAAATCAAATTCATAGTAATATAATTGGAGCAAAATAAAGCATGTCCTGAACAACTAGAATGGGAACCTAAAGAAAAAACCTCAATCATCCCTAAAGAAACACAAAGGCGTGCACAAACTGCTTTATTAAATCTAGTTTCGCATAAAAATAAAATGTCAGGGTTGGTCCGTCCAAAGTTGTTTCTTTACGACACCTTATACAGTTTCGATATAAATTCCCGTGTTTTGATACGCCCCTATTTTTACCTGCAATGGCTCTTTCTGTTTTGAGACAAGGATCGGTACATGTCATCTTGTTTTGATACGGGCAGGTGTAGAAGTGTATCTATTGTGGAAATAAAGGCTCCAACGCCTTTATTGATGACCTCAACCACCCTAACGGCTAGAAATCAACTCAAGGGTGTAAATACAAGTCTCAAAAGCTTCAGCAACAACTATTGAACCTCAAAGCATCATCCAAGCAATCAAATCCAAACCTTAGTACTTATAGTCAAAATTTTGTACCCAACTCCTTGAGTTCTTATTATAAAACAAATTTGAGAGTTTGGGGAGTGTTTGTAAATCAATTGGGCTATATTTATCTTGTGAGAGATCAATTGTAATAGCCAATATTCTTCTTCGTAAATTGAGATTCTTGTGGTTCAATCTTTGGGTAAAAAGACTGAACATTTGTAAAAGTTGCCTCCTTATCTTAGAAAAGAGGAAGAACAAATTAGTGGAGAGTTTGTTGAATTAGTAAGAGTTAAGGTAGTGGATGTAGAGCTTGTTTAGAAGCTTGAACCATTATAAGTGCCTTGTCTATCATTTTTACTTGTTCTTTTTGCTCCCTTCAATATTTAAAGTTTCAATTCACCCCCTTTTGGCCATATCGGTTAATTTGATCCACTCAACAATTGGTATCAGAGCCTACCTCTTTGAAGGCTTCACAACCACAAGAGGAGATCCTAGAAGAGTGTTGATCAACTTCCAAGTCAAGCCTTGACATATACCTCCGGGCCAAGCATGTACGAGTCTCAATCTATCACCAAACCACCCATATTCAATGGGGATAACTATCCCTATTGGAAGAACCGAATGCGCCTCTTCATCAATTCAAATGATTACATCATATGGGATATGGTAGAAGATGGACCAATCATTCACATAGAGAGAGATAAAGAATGAAGGTTTGTTCCGAAGAAGAAGGTGGAGATGAGTAAAGAGGATAGGAAAAATTTGGAAGTGAATGATAAAGCCTTGCACATGCTATTTTTCTCACTTGAACCGGACATCTACTCTAAAGTGTCCTCGATCACAAGTGCCAAAGAAGTGCGGGACACTCTTAAGACCACATACGAAGGAACAAACGATGTGAATGAGACAAGATTGAGATCCTCAACCTTAGTTATGAGAAATTCAAGATAGAGGCCGATGAGACCGTAACGAAGATGTTTGATCACCTCTCCATCATCGTAAATGGTTTAAAGGGCTTCAGAGAGATTATCCCCAAAGACAAGTTAGTTTGGAAGCTTTTATACTCACTTCCCGAATCATAGGATGGGAAGAGAATTGCAATCATTGAGGCAAAGAATTTGAAGACCTTGAAGCTCGATGAGTTGGTAGGGTCTCTCCTTACTAATGAGATCATGAAACAAGGGAGAGAAGAAGAGAATAGAAAAGAAGAAAGAAGAGTAGTCAAGCAAGAGGTAGAGAAGAAGAAGAAATGAGTAGCTCTCAAAGCCTCTCAACCACAAGAGGAGAGCACTTCTAGTGGGGAAGAAGAGTTTGAAGAATTGACTATGATAGCCAAAATATTCTCAAGGTTCATGAAGTCCAATCATGGTAGAAAGTTTTCAAGAAGAAGGGAGTTCAAGAACAAGAACACAAAAGAAGAAAAAGGCCAACTCAATTGCTATGAGTGCAAGAAGCCAAGTCACATTCGCATCGATTATCCTCAACAAAAGAAGAAGAGCTTTGAGAAGAAGAAAAAGCTCAAGGCTCAAGTAGCAACTTTTATTGATGAGGAGTCATCATCCGAGAATTAGGAGCATGAAGTGGCTAACCTTTGCCTCATGTCCCTTGAGGAGGAACCTATGGTAAAATCTAACTCATCATCTCTTACTTATGAGGAATTATATGATGTCTATGATGAGTTGCAATATGTTTACGATGAATTGGTTAAGAAATATAAAGAGTCTATTTTGAAAAACAAGAAAAATATTTCCGATTTGAAATCTCAAAATGAGTCTCTTTCAAAAACCAATTCCGAATTGGAAAAGAAGGTTTTATACTTGATAAATCTTTCAAATGAGCTTAAAAAGAAAAATCTTGATGTTGAGAAACTTCATTTCGATTATCAAGATTATCACACTTCGGAGGTGAATAATCTTAAAACTTCTCTTGCTATTGGGAAAAGTGGTTTTGAAAAGAGTAGTTCTTCAAAAACCCAATATGTAAAGAGAAATCATTTTAACTACAAAAAAAGTGGCTCTCAAAGGCATCCTAGAGCTAAGAGGATTAGAAGTATGGGTCGCTAAGGAACTCTTAGCTTCTAATAATATTGTTGCTATTTCATCTTGGATTCCTAAGGGAACCAAGTTTTGGGGAGCTAACACATATGAACCCAAAATGGTTTGGGTACCAAAATCAAAGAATTAATCTTTGTTTGTAGGGGGAGCATTGCTACAAGGCCAAAGCATTAAGTAAAAACACATGGTACCTTGATAGTGGATGCTCAAGACACATGACCGGAGACAAGAGTAGATTCATAAAGCTCAGGCCAAAGCATGTTGGAGTGATAACTTTCGGTGAAAACTCCAAAGGCCATATTGAGGGCATTGGCTATATTGGTAACCTCTCATCCATTCTTATTAAAAATGTATTATATGTCAATGGTCTTAAACATAATCTATTGAGCATTAGTCAACTTTGTGACAAAGGTTTTGATGTTCATTTTGATAAAAATTGGTGTAAAATTGTTAACATTAAAATAAATAAAATAATGCTAATTAGTCATCGCATAGGAAACATTTATATGGTGCATTTAGATGACATACATTCATCCCATGCATGCTTAGTTGCACATGATGAGAATGATGCATGGTTGTGGCATAGGAAACTAGGGCATGCTAGAATAAGTGTTTTAGAAAAATTGGTTTCCCAAAATCTAGTTAGAGGTTTACCCAAACTAAAATTTTCATTAGATAAAATATGTGATGCTTGTGCTAAGGGTAAACAAAAGAGAACCTCATTTACACCCATTAATGATGTTTCGACTTGTAGGGTGTTACAATTAATCCACATGGATTTATTTGGGCATATTAGAACTATGAGATTGAGTGGTAAGTCATATGCATTTGTATTGGTAGATGACTTTTCTAGATACACTTGGGTTCTATTCTTAAGTACTAAGGATGAGGCTTTATAAATTTCATCACATTTACAAAAATTACCCAAAATAATCTTGATATTAAAATCTCATATATTAGAAGTGATCATGGAACCGAGTTTTAAAATATGGGTTTTGAAGATTTTTGTAATGAAAATGGTATTAGCCATATTTTTTTAGCTCCTCGCACCCCTCAACAAAATGGGGTAGATGAGAGGAAAATAGAACTTTAGAAGAGATTGCTAAGACGATGCTTTGTGAAAACAATTTACCTAAGTATTTTTGGGTGGAAGCCACTAATAAGGCTTGGTATATTATTAATAGAGTAATGATTAGGCCTATTTTAAAGAAAACACCTTATGAGATTTTGAAATCCAAAAAGCCTAACATTAGCTATTTCCACCCTTTTGGTTGTACATATTTTGTTTTAAACAATGGAAAAGACAACTTAGGTAAATTTTAAGCTAAAAGTGATGAAGCAATATTTTTGGGTTATTCCCTAAACTTTAAAGCCTACTGAGTATTTAATAAAATAACTTTGGTTGTTGACGAGTCTATACATTTTGTTTTCGATGATAACCTCCTTTTGAGGAAGGAATCTTGTGATGGTGGTGATGTAAGGATCATTATGGAGGACAAACATCAAAGGTGCATGAGATTCCAACTAAAGAAGAGGAAGCACAAGATCCACCTCTTGAAGCCTTGAAGGACTTGACTCTTGAGGAAAAGGAGGTGACATACCCAAAGGAGTTCAATTATGTCAAAGGTGGTGAAATATTGGGTGATCCCTCCAAGGGAGTAGCTACTAGATCCTCTCTCAAACTTATGAATCATGTTGCATTCATCTCATGCATATAGTCTAAAAATATCAAAGAAGCATTAAAAGATGATTTTTGGGTATTGGCTATGCAAGAGAAACTTAATCAATTTGAGAGAAGTAGAGTATGGACATTAGTTGATAGGCCTAGTAATCAATCTACTATAGGAATTAAGTGAGTATTTAGAAACAAACTAGATGAGAGTGGTAATATTGTGATGAACAAGGCTAGGCTTGTTGCTCAAGGTTAGACTCATGAAAAGGGAATTTATTTTGATGAAACATATGCACCCGTAGCTGGAATAGAAGCTATTAGGATGCTTCTTGCATTTGCATGCTATCATAATTTCAAGCTTTTTCAAATGGTTGTGAAAAGTGTTTTTCTAAATGGTTTTCTAAATGAAGAAGTGTATGTTGAACAACCACTGGGTTTTGAAGATCCAGAATTTCCAAATCATGTTTTCAAACTAACTAAAGCTCTTTATGGTTTAAAACAAGCTCCTAGAGCTTGGTATGAAAGGCTTTCAAACTTTTTGATTTAAAAAGGTTCTAAAAAAGGCAATGACATCTTAGTAGTTCAAATATATGTTGATGATATTATTTTTGGCTCTATTAATGAATTTTATTGCCAATAATTTTTTTAAGCTAATGCAAGGTGAATTTGAGATGAGAATGATGAGAGAGCTCTCATTTTTCTTGGGGATCCAAATCAAGCAAAGGAAAGATGTAACCTTCATCAATCAAGCAAAAAATATAAAAGACATGCTCAAGAGGTTTGTCTTGGAGAATGTAAAGCCTCAAGTCGCTCCAATGAGCTCATCAATCAAGCTTGACAAAGATGAGAAAGGTAAGTGTGTCGATTCTAAGCTTTATATATCAATGATTGGCTCTTTGCTTTACCTTACCGCAAGTAGACCGAATATTATGTTTAGTGTTTGCTTGTGTGCTAGGTTTTAATCTAGCTCTAGAGAATCACACCTAGTTGCCATTAAGAGAATTTTTAGATACCTTATAGATACACCTAATTTAGGTCTTTGGTATCCTAGGAATTCCTCCTTTGACCTTCATGCTTTCTCCGATGCGGATTATGGGGGACGTAAGATAGATAAGAAAAGTACCCCCGGAACATGTCAATTCTTAGGTAGTATGCTCGTATCTTGGTTCTCTAAGAAACAAAATAGCGTAGCCTTATCTACCATCGAAGCGGAGTACATATCCTTAGGAAGTTGTTGTGCTAAAGTTCTTTGGATGAAGCAACAAATCTTAGACTATGGTGTTCAATTAGATATCATACCCCTTAAGTGTGACAACACTAGTGCCATTTGTCTCACTAAGAATCTCATCCAACACTCTAGAACCAAACATATAGAAATTAGACAACATTTCATTAGAGACCATGTCTTAAAAAATGATGTAGTTCTAGAATATGTTGATAACTTGAACCAATAAGGAGCATGTGTTTGTGATAAAATTGCATGTTCAATGTATGGTTTATGACATTCCGGTTCTAGTTTCTGGTAACCGCTCCGACTCGGTTTTGTTCCAGACCGTAGGGGTGTTACACCGGGCCTCACTCATAGTGTACATTCCCGATGATGTGTGACACCGAGCCTCACTCCATGTTTGTGATTATGACTTTGTGTGCTTTTTCCTGGATGATCTGGTGAGATCCCGGGTATTGTTGGGCCTTCTGTGCCTTGTATGATGTCTTGCATGATAAGAGCATGTGTTTAGGCGACTAGTGGTAGCGTCACGTGTTTATTTATCCCTTTCTATTGCTTATACTAACTTACATGCTTATGTTCATGATTAGTATGCAATATAGTAGAATAGATGTCTACCACTGAGCTTTGTAAGCTCAGCGCTCAGAATCGTTGTTTTTGTGCGTAGGTTGATCGTTAGATTACGGGATTGAGGAGCAAGATCTGAGCAGGATTCCAGCAAGCAATGATTTTTCGAGTACGACACTTGTATTTAGTCGGTTGTGTATTCATAGGTCCTTACGTGGTCAAGTCTGTAACTTACTTTGGAATTGTATTGATCAAGTCGTATGTTTAAATTTTTTAAATTAAATCGGAGCTCCTTTGTAACGATTTAATCATTTATCTATATTTTTAACTGTTGGACAACTATTTCGTTTTAAATTAATTTGGAGTTCCTTTGTAACGAATTAATCATTTATCTATATTTGTAACGATTTTTCGAGGACAATATTTCGTTTTTTACATCAGGATCATGCTTTCTTACATGTTTTCTGAACTTGGAGTTTGAGGTTTTCTCCAATCATATTAGTGAATTTTCTAGATTAATTGTGATCTAGAGGGTTCTTAGATTTTGAGGTAATTCTTGGATCATGGCTTGCGTATCACCAACCCAACAATAGCCATCACTAGGTCTGACTCAGTCCCATCAAACTATACTTCTCAGCTATATATAGCCATTAAACTAAACAAGAAAGCACAATAAACTCCTCTACACCCAAGCCTCATCCCATTCTCTCACTCTGACCACGACCATCCTTGGCTCTTCGCTCGCATCAGAACAGGCGAACCACCTCAAACCTCCATTGACCCCCATCTTCACCATCATCTCTACCTCCATGTTCGTTGTCTGATATTTTTGACATCAACAATATACATCTAAATTTAATAATTATTAAAATTATATAAATTAAAAATAATAATATATACATCATTCATATATGCTTAGTAATAATATTAAAAAAATTAATTTTCATAATCTAATTAATATTAATAGATACAAAATATTAATAACTAATAAATTATTCAAACAAATATTGAATATAATTATGTACTTAAATCTCATTTTGTTGTTGAAACAATCAAACAGTTATAAGATATAAATTAATTTTAACAAACACTTTTTATACAATTAGCTAATGCAATCTACTAGTCAAATCAACTAATGTTACAAGGTATAAGATACCAACTAATGTAATTCGTATCCGCTATCAACTATCCTCTAATTACCAAACAAGGTATCTTCAATGATATCAACAGCTTACAACTTTACAACAATGCTTCTATAGAAATACTCTTCTTAATTATCATTCAAATTTATAGTTTTCAGCACAAAGCTAATGGTATTGGTATATGAATATATGATAAGCTGCAGTTTGTTAGGTTTCTCGGTACACGCTACTATATACCTAACAAATAACAATCGTCTATTTGAATGGCACTACCTATCTCTGAAAAGGTTTAAAATTAAACATTGTAGAAACCTAGTTAACATCTGATGCGCCTGTAGCTCAGTGGATAGAGCGTCTGTTTCCTAAGCAGAAAGTCATAGGTTCGACCCCTATCTGGCGCGGAGCTTTGCCCACTTCCTTTTTCTCCCCGAAACCCAGCACCAGAGCGCATCATCGATTCAGTTGGAAGAATTGTTCTTTTTTATTTATTTGATTTTTTAGGCTTAGAAGAAGTTTCATCAAATAATAATTATACTGTTTTGTAGTAAGATTATGTCATGAATCGAAGGCCATTGGTATTCGGATAGGTAGTTCATGTTCTTAACCTTTTCAAGCTTTTGGATGTTTTCTAAATAATGATATTTCCTTTAGGGTCAACTACATAAATAATCCATGAACTTTTAAGTTGTTTGTATTTCAGTCATTGAATAAGGGTAAATTCTATAAAATTCCATGAACTTTTAAGGTGCTTGTATTTTGATCACTAAACTTTAAATTCTATTTCATTATGGTCACTAGTGGCGGAACTTGGTGAAAGAGTTTGAGGAGCCAATTTATAACTTAAAAAAATGATATTTAAACTTTGAAAAATTTGAAGGTTAAATTTGCATTTTTTTTCAAAAAATGAGGTCTAACTAAAATTTTTGAAAATTTGAAAGGCTTAATGAGAACTTTTAAAAATTATGGGATGATATTTAATTAAAAATATTTAAAATTGTGAAGCTTAATACGAGTTTCTAAAATTTTTGAGGAAACTAAATTAATTTTTCTAAAAAATTTAAGAGACTAAATTATAATTTTTTAAAATTTTGTGAGGCATTGCCCCACTAGTCCCACTTAGGAAAATGTGAAGATGATAAAGAACATATCAACAATAATATTGCTTTTGTTGTTCAAACCTGGAGTGTCACACCCAGTATTACAACACCCTTTGTATTTAAATCTAAAATTGAAGGCGATAAAAAATGATTATGAACCAGCAAAGGAGGGTTGTACAAAACCTACTAGGTAATGCTCGAGAAATGGGATATGGTTTGCAATGTAAATAAATCCTTGAGAGTTCAGATTGATGGTATTGAAAAAAAATAAACTACAACAGGTGTCACTCAATTATGGGTAAGATTATACTAAGGTCATCTAATTATTAAAAGTGTCATTCAATTATGGGTAAGGTTATATTTGTGTCACCCAATTATGAAAGGTTACACTTGGGTCACTCAATTATGGGTAATGTTACATTTGGGTCACCCTTTATATTTAAAAAATACATCAACTTACTCATTATTTTCTTCCAAATCACTTGTATACCCTTGTTAAGACTAGAATACTTCATTTGAAATCATTAATTAATTTAATACACAAATTGATATATATTTTTTAAATGTGATGGGTGACCCAAATGTTACCTTACCCATAATTAAGTGACCCAAGTGTAACCTTTAATAATTGGGTGACCCAAATGTAACTTTATCCATAATTGAGTGACCCTAATATAACTTTTAATAATTGCGTGACCCAAATGTAATTTTACCCATAATTGAGTGACCTTCGTTGTAGTTTACCCAAAAAGACAAATGTGAAACTTAGAAAAGATTGAGATAGAGAATGATGTTTTAATTGCTGATCGTGAAAGCGTATTAAAAGTATATGCTAAAGAAGCTTGACATAAAAAGTATTGGATAAAATATTTGCCATGGGCAAACTACCTTGTTTGTTAAATTCATGCACCCCGTTTTGTATATTATAATTTAAATGTTTTATAATATTGTTAATAATCTCTAGAGCATGTGGTTAAAACTTTCAGTTGACATTTTTTCTTTCTATAAGTTGTGGGTTCAAGATTCAGTAGGAGCAAAATTCCACTCCCCCTTCCCTATGTAGAAATTTTTCAAATTTTTTTTCAATATTATATGAGTAATTATACCATGCACTAGCGGTGTAAACAAATGTTTCCACAAGCGCCTTAATCTTAGGGGTTAAAGATTCAGTTTAAAATTCATAGTTTAGGGATTTGGTTTATATGCTTAGAATTTAGGGATTGTGGTTTGAATTTAGAATTTAGGAGTTATAGGTAAAAACCTAAACCCTAACCTCTAAACCATACACCTTAACACTAAACCCTAAATTTTAAACCCCTAAATTGAATCTCTAACCCTTGAAATTAGGACACTTGTAGAAACAAAATGTTTCCATCACTAGTGCATCATATATTTTCCCATATTATATTTAATTTATGTTTAGATTGTTAATTGAAGTCGCATTGGATTCCCTATTTTTTAACCTAGCAACTCTCTATTAAATCTCTGCCACTTGCAACTTTGTTTTTCTTCCCTTGGTTGGTGGTCGGCAATTGATCTTAGTATTGGTTGTCGACCACCAAATCTATTATTTTTCTTGTTTTAATAAGAATATCTACCTTTGTGACACGCGTTTCCTCCGTCCTTGTGGCACGTTTTTCTTTGACTTTTTGTGGTTAATTTTATCTGTCGTTGTGGTATAATTTCAACATACCTTAGAGGTCGATTGGTGCTCGTACAGAGATCTTGACAATGCTAATCTTTGATTATGGTTCTTTCGGTTGTCTTAGAAAGATGGATCCATACTCAGTTGATGGTTGGTTGCCGATGTAATCGGACCTGGGTAGCAGAGCAATCTGCCTGATAGCTTGGTTCGCTCACCACTCCTTTTTCACCTCTAAAGCGTCTCGTTTGGATAAAGACAAGGGGATTCAGGAAGGTTTCTTGATTTTGGTATACTAATCTCGATGGAAGTGCCTGCTTTTCTTTGCACCATTGTAAGAGACTTTTAGTGGACTTGTCCATTTTCTCTCTCTTTTTGATGCATTGTATTATATTATCTTTTATGGTGATTAATAAAATTCAGATTCCATTGTTCAAAAAAATGTTTTCCAATATTTGTATTTATGTATTTTTGTTACATTAATTAAGAAATCACGCACGAATGTTTTTATTTAAGATACATGAATACGTAGGTGCATGAATGCATTGGAAAGTTTAATAGTCACTTACAATCTCTATATAAAGTGTTGCATATGATAAATCATTGCAGGCAATTTCTATAATAGATTGATGTTTCTTCCATTTAATTAGATTATTTATCTTCCACCTTCCAACAAAATGATAATATAGAGTGTTGTTCAATAGTGAAAGGAGATGACCAATAATAGATTAATGTATGGGTTTTTGCAAGTGGTGGATCCAACGAATCATGGAATGTGTCTCAACTGCATCTTTTTTTCTCTAATGGTTAATGGTGCACGACAAAATACTTTCTACCCAAGTTGAGGACTTACACAAGGTGATCCTCTATCACCTTTCCTCTTTCTCTTTGTGTCAAGTGTCCTAGCTTGGATGATCGAGAAGGAACATCATTTGCCACATTTATGCAGGTTTGGGATTGGGAGAAGAGGCCCCACCATTAGTTACCTCATGTTCGCAAATGATTGTATTATTTTCACGCGAGCTAATTCTGAAAATTGTGTCTGTGTGAAAAAGATATTGTCGAAGTTCCATATGGCTATGGGATGTAACATCCTGAAAAATGGGCTAGAAGATTCGGGTGAATTATTAGAACCGAGTTGTGTTGGGCCCGATATCCTTCAACCGAATTGCTTGCCAAGTGTGGAGAAGATTGATTTTTGGGTGTTTGTGGTGGAGGCAAAAGATAGACAAAATAGACAAAGGATTTATAATGGTTCAAGCTTCTCACAAGGTCTACATCCACTACCTTAGCTCCCACTAATGATTTCAACCAATTAACTAAGAATTGTTCCCCTTTTCTTGGCTTAGGAGGCAAATAATTACAACCTAGAATCACTCACCAAGTCTAGCAACCAAATCTCCCAAACCAAGCTTTGGGATTACTCTCTAACAAGAGAAAACTTAGCAAACTAGAAATCCCTCAAAAGGTATGTGTTTGCACTAATAAGCCATCACCTAAAACCTAAAACACTTGAGCAATTATAACAATGTAAGCTCACAAGTGTTGTCTATACAAAGGTTGGAAAATTAAGCCCTAAGACATGGTTTGATCATAATATTGTTGACTTTGGATCATTAGTCTTGCATAGATGTTTGGAGGTCCCTTTTATACTTCTAAATGAGCTTTTAGCCGTTGGAGACCGTTGCGACCTTTATTTCTTACAATAAATGATGTTCTAAAGCCGTTCGTATCGATACATGAGTAGCTGTATCGGTACACCTTCTTCAAAAACTAGCTGTTGGAGTCTTTCTAGATGATGCGTATCGATACACTTATAAGCGTATCGATACAACCTATAATTCAAATATGTAAAACCTATGTTTAATTTTGATATAACAAATTGTTTTAAGGACTTATTTGCAAAGTAAATAAATTTTTAAGTACTTTAAAGTCTCACAATTGACTCAAAATTGACAAGTAATTTTAAGCCCAAATTGTTTTCCAAAGTCAAAACTTAAAACCTATAAAATTTTCTAAGTATATTTAACCCAAACAATACAAAAACGTACATGCATTTTGATACACCCAAGGGTGTTTCGATACGGCCAAACCTTATTTGGCTATTGGAAGAAATTGTTTCGATACAACTTATACTGTTTCGATACAACCTTCTTTAGGGTTTAAGAATATTAGGCATCTTGTATCGATACAGCCCTATTGTTTCGATACGGTCTGAAAAAGATTTGTAAAATCTTAGCATTTATTATTTTTCATTGTTACTTGTCAGTTATTGGGAACGAGAAATTTTTAAAAACAGTTAACCCGTTTCGGTACGCCTCAGGGCCATTTCGATACGGATATTGGCAGTAGCTCAAGTGAGAAAAATTGCATCGGTACTACCAAAGACATTTCGGTACGACCCCCTATACCGTTTTGATACACGTTCCCACGTTTAGATACGCCCCTATTTATTACCTGCAACAGCTCTTTTTATTTTGAGACAGGGATTGGTACGGGCCTTCGTGTTTCGATACGGGCAGGAGCAGAAGTGCACTTATGGTGGAAAATAAAGGCTCCAATGTCTCTATTGATGACCTTAACCACCCTAATGGCTAGAAACCAATGCAATGGTATAAATACAAGCCTCAAAAGCTTTGGCAACTACTATTGAACCTCAAAGCAACACCCAAGCAATCAAATCAAAACCTTAGCACTTATTGTCAGATTCTTATACCCAACTCCTTGAGTTCTTATTGTAAATCAAATTTGAGAGTTTGAGGAGTGTTTGTAAATCAATTGGGCTATATATATCTTGTGAGAGATTAATCGTTATGGCCAATATTCTTCTTTGTAAAGTGAGAGTCTTGTGGTTCAATCCTTGGGTAGAAAGATTAAACATTTGTAAAGGTTGCCTCCTTAACCTAGAAAAAGGAAAGAACAAATTAGTGGAGAGTTTGTTGAAAATCCTTAGTGGGAGCTAAGGTAGTGGGTGTAGAGCTTGTTTAGAAGCTTGAACCACTATAAGTGCCTTTTCTATCATTTTTACTTGTTCTTTTTGCTCCCTCTAATTTTAAAAGTACCAATTCACCCCCTCTTGGCCATATTGATTAATTTGATCCACTCAACAATTGGTATCAGAGCCTACCTGATTGAAGGCTTCACAACCACAAGAGGAGATCCTAGAAGAGTGTTGATCAACTTCAAAGTCAAGCCATGGCATTTACCTCCGGGCCAAGCATGTACGAGTCTCAATATATCACCAAACCACCCTTCTTCAATGGGGATAACTATCCCTATTGAAAGAACCAAATGCGCCTCTTCATCAATTCAAATGGTTACACCATATGAGATATGGTAGAAGATGTACCAATCATTCCCATGAAAAGAGATGAAAAAGGAAGACTTGTTCCGAAGAAGAGTGTGAAAATGAGTGAAGAGGATGGGAAGAAATTGCAAGTGAATGAAAAAGCCTTGCACATGCTATTTTGCTCACTCGGACCAGACATCTACTCCAAAGTGTCCTCGATCACAAGTGCCAAAGATGTGTGGGACACTCTTGAGACCACATATGAAGGAACAAACAATGTAAATGAGATAAAGATCAGGATCCTCAATCTTAGTTATGAGAACTTCAAGATGGAGGCCGGTGAGACCATATCAAAGAAGTTTGATTGCTTCTCCTTCATCGTAAATGGTTTAAAGGGCTTCAGAGAGATCATCCTCGAAGACAAGTTAGTCCGAAAGCTTCTCTACTCACTTCCCGAATCATGGGATTGGAAGAGAACTGCGATCATCGAGGCAAAGAATTTGAAGACCTTGATGCTCGATGAGTTGGTAAGATCTCTCCTTACTCATGAGATCATGAAACAAGGGAGAGAAGAAGAGAAGAGAAAAGAAGAAAGAAGAGTAGTCAAGCAAGAGGTAGAGAAAAAGAAGCAAGGAATAGCAATCAAACCATATCTACCAATGGAGGAGAGCACTTCTAGTGGGGAAGAAGAGTTTGAAGAATTGGCTATGATAGCCAAAAAGATTCTCAAGGTTCATGAAGTCCAATCGTGGTAGAAATTTTTCAAGAAGAAGTGACTTCAAGAACAAGAAAAAAGTAGAAAAAAGACCAACTCATTTGCTATGAGTGCAAGAAGCCAGGTCACATTCACATCGATTGTCCTCAACTAAAAAAGAATAGCTTTGAGAAGAAGGAAAAGTTCAAGGCTCAAGTAGCAACTTGGAGTGATGAGGAGTCATCATCCGAGGATGAGGAGCATGAAGTGGCTAACCTTTGCCTCATGGATGTAGAGCGTAAAGGAGTTATCTAATTCAAATGCAAGTGTACACTGGTACCAAGTTGTAGTAGTTAAGATATTGTCTCTACAAGGATTGGAAGCTGCTTATATGATTAAATTCCTGGACGATGAAAAGTAAAAACACAATTTATTTAGATTGCTTTGAGGAAGTTGCATAAACTGAAAGTAAACAAATAATGAAAAGATTGAGAAATCCGAATAAGAGGAGGGGTCATATTGAGTTGTGTCATAGTGTGAAACTGAGTTGAACTCATAAAAGTCTTGTAATGCACAGTCGATGTCTCTGCCACGGTGGGGAACTCGGCAAGGTTTCGGCAAAACGTCCTAATCTGATTCCAACTTATCTCTAAGTTTGAATACTGTTGATGCCCACTCTTTGACAATACCTCTCGGCGTAAACTTGGGTTGAACAACAACTTTACCACGTTCCTTCTTAGCCTCCTTAAACCTAGACTTATCTCTAAGCTAAGTTGATTCTCACCTTAATTGGATGGAATCTTTCTTGAGTTTTAACTCTCTCGAATTGAAACCAATAGATGTGCTTACAAAGATCTCTCGATTCTATTGCAAACAAAGATGAAGAACATATGATAAACAAACCTTGAATTGAATTGCATAAAAACTATAACTAATTACAATCATTCTCACAACTACTAAACAAAACAATATTAACCCTAAGGAAAGTTTTGAACATAATGTAAATAAGAAAATACAAAAAGAAATTCTAAAACCTAATCTCTCCGTTTTTCTCCAATCGGTCAAGCCTTGCCTTTTTATAGGTGGGTACATATGAAAACCCTATTTCGGAAATAAGTCTCTCTTTGGGAGAAAGTTGAGTTGGAATTAAATGTTATTAAACGTCTGAGTGTTTTATTCCAAAATAACTCCTCTTTAGGGCTTTCTTGGGCTAGAATCTTCTTCCTTGTTTGGGTCTTCTAGCGTCATCTCTAGGTGCTCTTGGACTCTATTCTTCATGTAGCTCGGTTCTGCTGATTCAGGAAATTCTCCTCTTCATATCGCACTCTCTTTTGGTCATTTTCCAATGTGCCGCCGCGACAGCAGTGCTGGCGGCAGTCTATCTCGGCGGGCTATTCTTTAAACTGTGTCAGTACAGGTATTCTCTTCAATGATGGTTAGTTCTGTGTGACTGTATGTGATCATTCTATTTCCTCCTCCTCTTCGACCATTCTTATGTCCCGCTGCCGCGGTAGGTGCCGGCGGTAGTCTCCTATAACCTGTAATGCAAATGCAACCGAAAATAGTGTCTTTTCTCCACAAATAATCATAAACACTGTAATAAGCTGAGTGAAGGAAAGGTACTGTAAAATATGCATGAAAACCTAAATATGAACTAAAATAAGCTTAAGAACAGTAATAATATGAGCTAAAATGGGTATAAAATATAGGACTTTTAAGCACTATACACACCCCCAAACTTGAACTATTGCTTGTCCTCAAGCGATGCAAACCTCATAAGTACTTACCTGCCGCCTAGAGCCTATTTCGGGCACCTCTAGGATTTTTTTTCTTACCTGTCGCGACAGCCTTCCTTGCAGTATTGACAATTCAGCTGTCGAGGCGGTGTCCTGTAATGTATGTGAATTAAAAGTACCAAATAATTAAACAGTCTATGTTCACTACTTCATTCTATCAATCAACCTGCCACAATTGTGTTAAGGATAAATAGCACTATAGTAGATTTCTAAGTCATCTTCATGCTACCCAATAATTAAAAGTACTTTTTAATGGTGCAAGATGTCGGCTATTCTATCATAGGCACAAGTTGTTTAACAAGTTCTTTTCATTAAAGAAGAGATAAGTACAATGCAAGTAATATGGTTAACTAATATGCAACTACATATGAACTATACTAATGTGGACTCTCCCTCCCCCAAACTCGAGGCGGGCATTTCCCTCAATGCAACACAAAATAAAAATACATAACAAGAATATAAAAACAAAAAAAAACAGAAAGTAAAAGGAAAAAGAAACATGTTACATTTAGAAAGAAGAGGATGAATTTTGGGCCACTTCGTCTTCATCATCGGATAGGTCCAGCCGCTGCCTTTGTAAGGGGGATGTTTGGACAAGTTTTGAAGGCCTTCGTGGTTGGATTCTGAATCAGCCGAGATATAATAATACTTATGTTTCTTGGATGTTTCTGCCGCCGTAGGTGGTGCTGCCGTGACAGGTAGGGAGTCGTCCTCAGAATCATCGAAGGAGTCGTTAAACGGAGAGTAGTGGCCTTGCGGAGTTGTCCCCATGTTTGTTGGGGAGGCAAGTGGGGTGTTGGCGGCTGAGGAGGAGCCTTGCTGTGACGCCGCGATGCCTACAGGTGATGCTGCGGAAAATGAGTTAGGGATAGGCTGGCTTGCCATGGCGGCTTCCGTAATTTCTGCAGGGTAGGCAGGAAAATGGAGGTCACCCCCTTGGAATTTTTCCTTAAGGAACAGCTCAAACCCTGTACTGTAGTTGCGCACATACTCTTTGAATTTTAAGTTTTTGTGCTCCATTCGTTGTAGCCTTCTGCAAATGTCATGGAGCATCTTGGCGGGGTCGATGAAAGGCTGATCTCTATGCCCGCCCTGGGCGGAAGTACCCGCCGCAGCGGCAGTGGGATCATACTCATTTTTCGGCACCGCTTTTGTCAGTTCCATCATCTTGTATATAAATTCTTTTGTCCACCCCTGCTTGTGGGGTGTCATCACATCTGCTTCGTCGGTAGGCACCTCGAAGTTGGTACATAACCTAGTGATTAGGTTTGGAAAGAAAAGACGGCCCTTGGGTCTGGGATGGTTGGCATATATTTCTTGACAGATGACGTCGCCCACATTTATTTTTTGTCGTTTCATAATGGAATCAATCATTGCCAGGCGTGGGCGGTCGACGGTAGAGTTGTGGGAAGTGGGTAGCAGCCGGCGCTTAATAAATGGGTTCCAAAGTTTGGCATTTGGTAACAGCACTTGTGTAACGCCCTGGTTTTGGGCCTTGATATTTTGGACATCGGATCAGACCGGTCGAGAACGGTTCGAATCACGTAAAGTGATTTTTGGAAATCAAGGATCGGGATAGGATAAAATTGTGATAAAAATTGGTAAAATACTCTAAAAATATAATTAAGAGGTTGGTTAAGTCAATTTTACAAAAAGAGATTTGGAAAATGGACATTTTGAGTAGTGACCAAATTGTAAAGTTTCAAGACTGGAAAAATGTGATTTTTAAGGTGGAAGCCAAAATCTTAGAATCTTTAGGGGGCTTTAAGTCAATTTGACCTTTCTTCAATATGACATGTGATTTAAATGGGTTTTAACTAAATAATTTTAATTAGATATTGATATTAATTAGTTGGTAGTTAGTGGATTTTCATTTTACGTAACTACCAATTCCCTCTCATTTTAGCCAAACACCATTTTCTCTCATCTTTTCCAGAATTCTTTCTCCCAAAAATCCTCTCAACATTTTCTAAATCAATTTCAAGAGATCTTCCTTAATTCTTCAAGATTTTTGCAAGGAAAACTTGTCATCTATTGAAGGAAGCAAGGATTGGAGGTAAATCTCGTTCTCAACCTCTAATCTAAGTTCTTTATTGAAATTCCCAAGATATTTGGCTTCTAATAACTAGTTTTGATTGAGTTTTCAACATAGTTTTGATTTGAGATCAAAATCTTGTGAAATTGTGGATGAAATCTTGATTTTCGGACTTGATGAGTTGGGCTCTGTTTTGTGTTGATTCTAATTGATTTTTAAGTTGGTTTATATGTTAAAATGATGTGTTAATAACATAGATCCCGAAATCCTTGAGTTTCTTGGTAGTTTTAAGTGAGATTTTGGGGTGAAATGATGGAATCTTGATTGCAAGAGGTATAAGGATGAGTTAGGATGTTTATTAGATGTGTTTTGATGTTGATAAGTGGTTGGAAGTGATGTATGATGGCTGGGCTTGGTTTAGGAAGCAATCGATTGAGTTTTCAGTTGTTTTAGAAGGGTATTTTGGAGTAGTTTGAGCCAGCAACGAGTTTATGAATTGTTGCTGGTGTTAGAATGCATTTTAATGCATTTAGATCTCTGTTTTGATGATGTGAAAATAGGGGATCTTGATCCGGAAGTTAACAAGGTGATTTTGGAGGCTCCGGAGGTGTAATTTCCGTGTCGGCGAGTGAGGCTTCGCGTATCGGTGAGTGGAAATGCAATTTCTTGCTTTGTAATGCTTTGAGCGTGCTCTTGGGAGCTTAGTGTAAGTTTGATACACTTAACTAAGCTCAAGTGTAAGTGTTTCGGTAATCCCTCTCTTGGAAATGTGCTAAGTTTGATGAAAAGGCATTTGATGTAAGAGTGGATTTGTTTGCTGTTTTTAAGCATGTTTAAGCATGGTGTAATGTTGGATTTTAAAGTCATTATGTTAAGGATGCACTAGGTAAGTGATCCTTGGTTTTCATATGAAAATGCATATGATGTTAAGCATGTATGCTTGTGGAAATGACATTGTGTTTATGCTTGAAAAATAGTGGATTAATGTGGATAAACGATTATATTGGCAAGTGATGAAAATGGTTTTTGGTTACTTTAATCGGATATAATTAGCCGACTATAGGATTGTGTGCACCGTGATTAAAGTCGCCTTAGATGTCGAGGGGTTGTGATTGTGTCATAATCTCCATCCAAGTACCCTAACGATTGAGGTTAAGATCACAACGGTGAATGGTTAGTCCCGTGTGTGAGTCTTGTGTATGTGTCCCATACTCTCGTTAGTGGAATTATACAACTACCGATGAGTGATGTTGAGGGGTTGTGATTGTGCCATTAATCTCCATCACGGGTGTTGAGGGGTTGTGATTGTGCCATTTGTCTCCACCTTGTGTAGTCCGGTAGTTTGTATGAAGCGTGAGGGACAACGCTTGTAATCTGCGTATCCGATTGTGTCTTGTGTTGAAATGGTTTGTGGACTATCACTTGAAAGCCAATATAATGTAAAAGAATAAAGTGAAGCATGAGATGTTTGTATGTGATGCAAGGTTGCATGAGAAAGTTGTATATGATGCAAGAATGCATGAGATGCTTGTTAAAGCATGAGCAATGGTCTAATTGATGTTTATGATGTTGTATAAGTGCATGTGAACTTAAAAATGCATTGATGTCTTGTGGAGACATGTTTTATAAAAAGCCATGTGATTTAAGTGGTGGTTTTGCAATTTATGTTAAATGCATTGGTGAATGTTGTTTAGCGATCCTCACTAAGCTTTAAGCTTACGCTCGTTTGTTTCATCAGTGCAGAAAACTGAACATTTGGAGGCAGCCCAAGAGCAGGAGGAATCCAAGGTTTTGCTAAAGAGATGTATGTGGTTCACCCTTAGTGTAATAAGAGGCAATGGGTGGGAATTTATACTTGGATTGTATATGGTTGATTCCTTTACTTTGAGCATGTTTGTTTGCCTATACTTGAGTTGTAAATGGCCTTTGGAGTTTGGATTTTGGTTTATTTGGTGTTATGGCTTGTTATGGTTTTTGGTGAACTAGGTAGCATGCCTTTAGTGCCTTTGCTTAAGTGTAGGTTGCTAAGTTTAAAGCTATAGCCTCGGTATGATGATTGTTGATATGTATCCTTAATGTATGCATGTTGTGGCACGTCTTGGGGTTGATTCGTATGTGAAAAAGCATGAAAAACCAGCAATTTCTGCTGTCACAGGGCAGGGTGTATCGAAACACCCTTAACTGTTCCGAAACGGGGGCATGTAATGGCCATAGCATTTCGGTACGGTTGAAGGTGTTTCGGAACATTTTGGCTACTAGAGAGGCATGTTTCCATACTGGTCTCAGAACACACCCGAGTACCGAAACGGTCAACACCGTTTCGATACGGGTGTTTCGATACGAAGGTTGGTGTTTCGAGACGGATGACTGTTGGATGATAATTTGAATTGTTTTTAAGTTTTCATGTTTTACATTTTAGTCCTGAATGTTGTGAATGCAATTGCTAGAGCTTGGAATGCCCTTTTAAGCTGAAATTTGACAGAGAGGCATGTAATATGACTAATTGTATATTGGTAATCTTAAATTCTGCAAAGCTCTTACATTTTCTAAAAATTACATTTTGGTCCCTAAAATGTGTAATTCATGCAATTGAGTCCTTAAACGTTTTCCGATCGCTGCGTCCTTCTCTCATATGATTCTCGAGTAATCACATAGGGTTAATGTGCATCTAGAGAATATAAAAAGGAAAAAAAGGGTCGTTAATCAAGGTTGACTTTCGGGTTGACTTTGGTTTTCCCCGTGTAATCTTCGTAGTTCGGGTCAAACATCTAGGCCGGGCTAAGGGGGTTACAACTTGACGGGGTACAAATCCAGTGTGCTTACCCGTGTTCCATGTGGTGTCGGGCACACAATACTTGCTCTTCAGGCAGTTGTAGTCTGCAGCGGTGAGGGCAGCTTTAAAGTCGGCGTGGTCGTTTGCCTCATTAGTGAGCCCGTAGTAGCTGTTGATGGTGTCAGCATCCAGACTAATGTCGTTGCCATGAACATATACAAAAAGGGATTCTCGGTTGTAGGTTATGGGCGTAAAACTCATAGACCATTGTGATGTTCCCTTCTTCATGTATATGTTACCGCATGAAGATGGGAAAGGTCCCACGAAGTCTATCCCCCAAATATTAAATAGCTTAACCTCGAGACTGGGTTGTAGGGGCATCTCATTCCTCCTTGATACATTCCTGGTTGTTTGGCATGTATCACATTGCTTGTAAAAAGCTTGGGCATCCTTGTAAAGAGTGGGCCAATGGAAACCAGATTGAAGTACTTTTGTTGTTTTTCGTGTACCTCCAAAGTGTCCTCCATAAGGGGCAGCATGGCATTGGTAGAGCACTGCATGTTGTTCTTCTTCTGGAATACATCTCCTTATAACATGATCTGCACAATGTTTCAACAAAAGAGGCTCGTCTCAAAAATAATGCTTAGCATCATATTGGAATCACTTCTTGACTTGATAGTTAAGGTTATAAGGTAAAATACCATTAACTAAATAATTCACAATATCAACATACCAGGATGTTGAGGGAATGGCTACCGCCGATGTGTTTGATGCATCGGCGTGTGCGTTAGTCAATGCCGCAACAATGCTCTATGTAATGGTGGATGCTAGTAGCAGTTGTTCATTCTGAAATGCATCTTAGATTTATGTACTGGTGGAGGTGTTGCTGCCCTGTTCCAGGCATGATAGGTGGTCGGCAATTTGGTTCTTTGTACCCTTTCTGTCTTTGATTTCAATGTCGAACTCTTGTAGTAAATGAATCCAACGAATCAATCGTGGCTTGGCATCTTTCTTTGCGAATATGTACATGAGGGTCGAGTGATCTGTGTTGACAATTACCTTTGTTCCAATTAAGTACGATCGAAATTTGTCAATGACAAAAACCACTGCTAACAGTTCTTTCTCGGTGGTGATGTAGTTGACTTGGGCATGATTTAGGGTTTTACTGGCATAGTAAATCACATGGAATGTCCTGCCCTTTCTCCGCCCAAGGGCGGCTCTTACGGAAGTGTCACTGGCATTGCACATTAATTTGAAAGGTAGGGTTCAGTCGGGTGGGACTACAATGGGCGCAGAAACCAGCTTCTTCTTTAGTGTCTCGAATGCTTTAGTGCATGAGTCATCAAACTTGAAGGTTTTATCATGTTTAAGCAAGGTACAGAGATGTTTAGTAATCTTTGAAAATTTTTCAATAAATCGTCTATAAAAACTTACGTGTCCTAAGAAGTTTATGATGCCCTTGATAGAGGTCGGCGGCGATAGTTTTTCAATCACTTCAATTTTGGCTTTGTCGACCTCAATTCCCTTGGCAGATATTTTGTGACCCATGACTATCCCTTCATCCACCATAAAATGGCACTTTTCCCATGTAATCCCTTCACTCGGCCTAGCCGATAGATCGAACCGAACGGGTCACACGGGGAATATTGAAGCAAACCGGGAAAGTTCACCTCAATAAATGACCTATTTTTTTCTTTTTATCTTATCTAGATGCAAGTTAGGTTCCTATGTGTTCAAACAAGGTAGCAGATCAAACGACTACACGAACGCTCAACGATTTACACCAATTTCGGGTTTAGTGACCATTTTGAAAATTTGACGATTAGTAAGGGTTTTTACCAAATTAAGATTACTAACCTATAATTAGGTTCATTACATGCCCCTCTATAAAATCTCAGCTCAAAATAACCATTGGAACTCATTTGATTTCACTTAAGACAACCAGGGACCAAATCGTAAAGATTCAAATCATTCAAGACGATTTTTAACTAAATTAACTATCAGTGTATCGGTACCCTTAGGGAGGGTATCGATATGCCCCCAACGGTCAAGCTTCCCAGGCTCTTCGTCACAAGACCGTACCGGTACGCTAGGGCACCGAATCGATACGCCCTAGACCAGTGGCTAAAAGGGTATCGATAAGACCCCGTGTATCGGTACGCCCCTCGCATTTATGAAGGCCGTATCGATACACTATGAAGTGTATCAATACACTTTAGTCTTCAAATGCCAAAAATGCAAGTTTGTCACTCCAAAAACCATCACAAGCCATTCCAATGTCTATATAAGCATGCCTGAAACTCAATTTCACATCAATACACAAGGATACATGATAGAGGCATCATCCATGCATCACTAACAACATCATTACGGACTAAAGGTATGCTTCCTAAGAAAACTAAGCACCAAAAGCTCAAAACTCAATACCAAGCATTAACCAAGTCATAAAGGCCATTTACATAACCAAATATGGAAACCACTCTTGCACCAAACTAGAAAATACCAAACGATCAACATCTACAACATTGGACACCCTTATTGCCTTTATTAAACCAGTTCAAAAACTCAACATGCTTTTAACGAAGTCTCTTGGAAAGATCCCTTGTTGTTGTTGCCTTTAAACTCCTAATTATCTGCACTGATGAACAAAGAGAGCATAAGCATACAAGCTTAGTGAGGATTGCTAAAAACCAAAAACATCATCAATGCACAAACCATTTTCACACTTTTCAAGACCATCATGCCTTTTGATAAACCTTGCACCTTATCTTTAAAATTCAGCATGCTAAACATCATGCAACATGATTCATACACTTTCCAGCAATTAAACCATTGCTAAACATCAACAAGCCTTCCAAGCATAAACACCATTATGCTAAGCTTAAAGTAAAACATGTATTTTCATAATATGCATCAATAACATTTTCCATAACATCTCATTTCATTATATTGGCTCGCAAGTGATAAACAACATTCTCAAAAACACAACGGATACACGGATTACTAAGGGTTGTACCAAACCCTTAATACAATCTACCAGCATGTCAAGGTTCACACATGGGAGTAACACTCCACCGTTGTGATACCCGTGGTGGAGTATTCAGTACAATTACAACCCCTCAACACCACTCATCGGTAGATGTATAACCCACTAACGAGAGACAGGACACACACAAGGTTCACACCGGGAGCTACCCTCAACCGTTACAACCTTAAACAATCCTCAATTATTAGGGTACTTGGATGGAGTTTTCGGTATAATCACAACCCCTCAACATCCAAGGCGACTTGTTTATAGTTCACTCAATCCTATATCCGGCTAACTATATCCGATTTCATTTACAAAACACTTTATTCAACATCACTTGCAAATATAATCCACATTTCATACATACCTCAATGTTTTTACAAAGCATTCATGATAGCCATAAACTCAAGCATTAAACCATGCTTCAAAACTCATGTATCAACACATGCATACAAGGATCACTTACCTAGTGCATCCTTAAACCACATGACATCATCAAACACAATTTATATACTCAAAACATGCTTTAAAACAGTAGGTAAACGTATTTAAAATTAAGAGCAACCAAAGGATCAAACTAGCACAATCCGGGAGAGAAATTCACTTTACTTACTTACGAACTTAGTAAAGCGTTTCAAGCTCTTACTAAGTTACCAAAACATTTTCTAAAGCGTTTCTACGCTGGAAAACCAAGTTCCACTCACCAACCTGCAAAACCACACTAGCCGACGCACAAATCACACGTCCAAACCCTCCAAAATCACCTCGTTTTATTCTGGAACACTATCCCTTATTTTCAACACATTAAAACAGAGGTTCAATGCATTAAAATGCATCCAAAACACCAACATTCAAAAGGAAACTCGCATCCCTACTCTAAAACATCAATTTACCCAATTGATACAACCGAAAACTCAATCGATTGATCTCTAAACGCAGCCTAGTCATCTACCAACACATCCAACACATTTTAAGCATCAATCAACATCCAAAAGCAACTTAAAACCATCTTTATACCTCCAGCAACTCGGATTCCACAAAACACCCCAAAAACTCAACTATAAAAACCTTAAAATCCAAAGATCTCAAGGATTTCGGGATTAATTTGATTTGGGCTATCTTTCAACATCATTTACCTTCCAAAACTCATTTAAAAATCATCTCAAACAAACCAAATCAACACAACTCCGAAAATCACATTTCAATCATCTTTTTCAACAAGATCTCAACATTTTATTAAAACAATAACAAAACCTCAATAAAAAACATTAATAAAGAGTCAAATATCTTTGAAACTTCATTAAAGAACCTTGATTAGAGGGTTAGCGCAAAATTTACCTCCAATCCTTGCTTTTCTTCTAATTTGGCAAGTTTAGCTTCAAAGAATCTTGAAGGAAATTGAGAGAAATCTCAAAGATGAAGTTGGAAATCAAGAGAGAATTTGAGAGAGAAGAAAATCTGGAATTTGAGAGAAAATGAAGGTTGTTTGGGTGAAGTGAAATGAAGAGAATGAAGATATCGTCAAAAATTCTTTTAACCAATTAACTAACTCTTTAATTTAATTAATCAAAACCATTTTAATATTTACTAAACCATTTAAAACACATGCCAAATTAGAGAAAATGCTTAATTTCCCATTAGCTCCCTAAAGATTCTAAGATCTTGACTCATTTTGTAAAACACATTTTTTCACAACTTTAAAACTTTACATTTTGATCACTACTCAAAATGTATACTTTCCAAAACTTATTTTGCAAAATAGATTTAACCAACCTCTTAATTATAATTTTAGAGAATTTTAGGAATTTTTATCATATTTTTATCCCATCTCGAATCTTGTTTTCCCTAAACCTCCTTTTAACGATTCGAATAACCGACTACTGGTTCCACTGACCCAACCCGACTCGCAAAACACCTAGGCCCAAAACCGGGGCGTTACAACTCTCCCCCACTTAGGAAATTTCGTCCTCGAAATTTTACCTAAAGGAAAAAGATGCAGACACTGCCTCAACATGTCCGCCTTACTTTCTCAAGTGGCCTCCTCAACTCCTCGGTGTTGCCACAACACCTTCACAAGCTCTATCTTTTTACCACGAAGAACTTTACTACTCGAATCCAAAATTCTCATCGGTTCCTCATCATAAGACAAATCCGGATTCAACTCAATTTCCTCAACTAGCATCACGTGAGATGGATCCGATCTATACCTCCACAACATAGAAACATGGAATACATCATGGATCCTTTCCAACTCAGAAGGCAACCTCAACCGATAAGCCACAGGACCAACTCGCTCCACAACCTCATAAGGTCCAATAAACCTTGGACTAAGCTTTCCCTTACGTTCGAACCTCATCACCTTCTTCCAAGGCGATAGCTTAAGGAACACGCGATCTCCAACCGCAAACTCGATTTTCCTACGCTTTAAATCCGCGTAAGACTTCTGACGATCTGAAGCAGCCTTCAACCGCTCACATATAATTTTCACTTTCTCAGTGGTTCTCTTGAGCATATCCGGCAAGGAAAGCAACTTTTGCCCTGCCTCAGCCCAACAAAGAGGTGTTCTACACTTCCTACCATACAAGGCCTCATACGGAGCCATTTGTATACTTTCCCAATGTTGTGTGACACCGAGCCTCACTCCAGGCTTGTGATTATGACTTTGTGTGCTTTTTCCCGGATGATCTGGTGAGATCCTAGGTATTGTTGGGCCTTCTATACCTTGTATGATGTCTTGCATGATAAGAGCATGTGTTTAGGCGACTAGTGGTAGCGTCACATGTTTATTTATCCCTCCTTATTTCTTATACTAACTTACATGCTTATGTTCATGATTAGCATGAAATATAGTAGAATAGATGTGTACCACTGAGCTTTGTAAGCTCAGCGCTCGGAATCGTTGTTTACGTGCGTTGGTTGATCGTTGGATTACGGGATCGAGGAGCACGATCTGAGCAGGATTCCAGCAAGCAATGATTTTTCGAGTATGACACTTGTATTTAGTGGGTTGTGTATTCATAGGTCCTTATGTGGTCGAGTTTGTAACTTATTTTGGAATTGTATTGATCAAGTTGTATGTTTAAATGTTTTAAATTAAATTGGAGTTCCTTTGTAACGATTTAATCAGTTATCTATATTTTTAACTATTTGAATTAAATATTTTTGGAAAATATTTTGTTTGGGCTAAATCAAGTTGAAATTTTATGGTAATGGTTTGAGCTTAAGGGTAAATGTGACATTCGAGTTTAGGGCGATACAATTTGCACTTACATTCAATATAAAATTCTTTATGAAGATATTTAGATCATTTAAGATTAGATTTATTATTTATTTATTAGTTTTTTAAGTTACTTAAATATGTTTATTTATTTTATTATTATCTATTACTTTTCCTAGTTCATGTTACGCTCTTTATTTGTAGCTTATTTAAAGGAATATTTGCTTCATTAATAAAAACAACTTCACAAATTTTCGAGTTACAAAAAACTTTGGCCATGGGCCATTTTATTTTCAAGGTTAATGGAATCGCCTTGTTATTTTTTGTATCAGAAGTCTTCTTCAACATAAGTTCTTCAAGTTCTTGTTAGTGAGATATCTTCACACTCTTTCTTGCCTAGGTTATTGCGTCTAGGAGAGTGTGTTAAAGTCGCTTAAGGGTGTTTTCCTATTCAATTGAGATTAGGAGGGTGCCCGCTGACAACTATCTCGTTTTTTACATCAAGATCATGTTTTCTTACTTGTTTTCTGAACTTGGAGTTTGAGGTTTTTTCCGATCATATTAGTGAGTTTGCTAGATTAATTGTGATCTAGAGGGTTCTTAGATTTTGAGGTAATTCTTGGATCATGGCTTTCGTATCACCAACCCAACAATAGCCATCACTAGGTTTGGCTCAGTCCCATCAAACTATACTTCTCAACTATATATAGCCATTGAACTAAACAAGAAAGCACAATAAACTCATCTACACCCAAGCCTCCTCCCATTCTCTCACTCTAACCACCACCATCCTTGGCTCTTCGCTCGCATCAGAACAGGCGAACCACCGCAAACCACCATCGACCCCCATCTTCACCATCATCTCTACCTCCATGTCCGTTGTCTGATATTTTTGACATCAACAATATACATCTAAATTTAATAATTATTAAAAATATATAAATAAAAAATAATAATATATGCATCATTCATGTATGCTTAGTAATTATATTAAAAAAATTAATTTTCATAATCTAATTAATATTAATAGATACAAAATATTAATAACTAATAAATTATTCAAACAAATATTGAGTATAATTATGTACTTATCTCATTTTGTTGTTAAAACAATCAAACAGTTAGAAGATATCAATTAATTTTAACAAACAATTTTATACAATTAGCTAATGCAATCTACTAGTCAAATCAACTAATGTTACAAGGTATAAGATATCAACTAATGTAATTCGTATCCGCTATCAACTATCCACTAATTACCAAACAAGGTATCTTCAATAATATCAACAGCTTACAACTTTACAACAATGCTTCTATAGAAATACTCTTCTTAATTATCATTCAAATTTATAGTTTTCAGCACAAAGCTAATGGTATTGGTATATGAATATATGATAAGCTGCAGTTTGTTAGGTTTTTCGGTACACGCTACTATATACCTAACAAATAACAATCGTCTATTTGAATGGCACTAGCTATCTCTGAAAAGGTTTAAAATTAAACAATGTAGAAACCTAAATAGCATCTGCCGCGCATGTAGCTCAGTGGATAGAGCGTCTGTTTCCTAAGCAGAAAGTCATAGGTTCGACCCCTATTTGGCGCGGAGCTTTGCCCACATCCTTTTTTCCCCCAAAACCCAGCACTAGAGCGCATCATCGGGCAATTTTGGGTGAAAACCCTCTTTTTAATTATTATTAGGGAAAATGGCTCCCAAAAACTTTTACTTGGCAAAATAACCCCTAAACTTGCCAGGTCGGCAAACCTCGCGTTGTGTAAGACGCGAGGTATGATATCGCGTTCTGCACAACGCGATTTTCGTCTACCTGGCCTTGTTGTTTGTGTTAACGGTTTTACAGTACCTCGCGTTCTACAGAACGCGAGGTCCCCGAGAAATTGAAACGGCGGCTGAATATATCGCACAGACCTCGCGTTCTGTAGGACGCGAGTTCTGTGCTAATCTGGCCTGAAGAACAAGGGAAAACAAGTGTGGGTAGGCCTGTTCGAGCCCAATTTCGAGCGTGTAAATCGTATATTTTTAGCGATCATCGAGTTTGGGGTCGTGGTACTGGAAATTGTCTATCGTATGATACCAACATGGTTAATTTCTGTCCATTCTACAATGGTTTAAAATGGCTTCGAAAACCCTATGCCATCATCTTTTTTTTATTGAAGTTGCATTTCAACTAATGTCGATAGGCATGTTCGAGCAGAATTTCATACGTAGAAATTTAAAATTTTTAGGTAACATCGAGTTTGGGGTTGTAGTAGTGGAAATTCTCTATCGTATGACACTGACACGGTCAATTTTCGTCCATTGTACGCTGATTTAAAGTTGACTCGAAAACACTATCATAACAGATTTTTTTGAATGATTGAAAATATAAGATGACGTACTGTATAAATCGAAGTAGACTGACTTTATTGATTCGATTGTCATGGGTGAACTCACATATACAAATTAAAAATAATTAATTAATACGAGGGGGTGAGCGATTAGGACACTTAGGAGTTGTGTGTCCAGGATTTCGACATATAGTACAATGCTTCTTTTGTCCGGTTTTCTCTCGATGTTCGACCATATCCTTGGCACAGTATAATTTTGTAGAAAGTGGACGTCCTTTGGCTCGTAGTAGTGCTGGATCTAGGCGTATGATCGGTTCAGTGTCCACAACATTCGGATCAAGCTCATTTCCGATTGGAGGAAACTCTTTTTCGTAAACCTTAAACACCGTTTTGAGTAAGTATACCGCATCAACCATATGCATGTATTCTATTCGTTGGTTAGTGCAAGCAGCAATGGCGTGTGCGCACGGGTATTTGAAAGTTTGGAAAATTCCGCACTCACAGGTTCTTGCCCTCAGATCTACCACGTAAGCGTTGTGCTGAATGCCTTCCAACCGCCTGGAAAATTCCGCAACACGAAACAAGTGTCCTTCTCGCGAGAAGAGAGTTGCTTGCATCAGTCTTGATTGGCCCAATTGAATATGCAGTTTTGTGCGGAAATCTGGATGGACTTTGTGTCCACCTGCCATGTACTCAGTTGCTTGCCTTCCCAAGGTTGCAAAAAGGGTAGCTAAACGATAATAGGTCGCTTTGCCAATGGAGGTGATAGGCAACTGCCGCACTCCCTTCAGTAATGAGTTCACTGCCTCAGCCAAGTTCGTTGTCATGTGACCATAACGTTTACCCTCGTCATACGATCGAAGCCATTTTTCCTCTGGGATTTTTTCAAGGTATTCTGCGCCATGTTTGTTTCTCGCTCTCAGTTCCTCGAGCAGGTCAGCCACCTCTTGTTTGTAGTGCGAGTTACCTACGGGATGACAGTTGAATAGTTATGGGCGAAAAACACATGCAAAAAGGTGGTAAATGAAAGAGAGTAACAAGTAATATAGTAAATGAAAATGACATAAAGGACGTACCCATATCGAGCACCATTTGACGTTCATCACGATTCTTGTATTTCAGCAGGTAGTTTGCGACTATGTGGCACAAGAAAAAACGGTGGTGAATGTATGGAGGCTTCCAATAGTCACCCAAATTTTCTATCGCCCACAACAGCGCTGTGCCTCTGTCAGAAATAACACACACCCCTTCATCCCTTCTTCGTATTACATGATCAAGGACATATTTTCGTAGGTTCTGAAGGAAGAACGTCTAAGACTCCAAATCCTCCTTCGGGACGATTGTGAATGCAACAGGAACGCATTTGCGATTGCCGTCCTATGCTATAGCTAGAAGTAGGATCTGTGTATATCTTCCGTACAACCATGTGCCGTCGATTTGGACCATCGGTTTGCAGTGCTTGAATGCGTTGATGCACTGGGGGAAAGTCCAAAATAACCGGTGGAATTGAGAAACACCTCGGACGACACGATCATTTTCTTATGCCAGAACCGTATCAAGTTTGACAACCATTCTGGGGATGTGTTTCTGCAGGAGATTAAGCCACGGGCGCAACTCTTTGTAAGATTCCTCCCATCGGCCATACATTTCCTCTTTGGCCTTTTTTCCTTGCATACCATGCTTTTGAATAACCTGGACGGAAGCCGGTGACAGCTAGAGCTGCAGCCTGACATGTGGGGACCGACACAGTGGGATTTGTTTTCACCAGTGTCGAAAAGATGTCCGCGAGGTACTTTGCATCCAGGTTCTTGTGATCCTGGTTGAGGCTAGCAACGGTGCATGTATGGGGCCCCTTAAGTTTTGTTATTTTCCAACGGTTTCCTGCCCTCTTCAACTCTGATATACGGATTTTCCATTTACAGCCTTGATTTTTTTGGACGCAATAAGCCTTGTAGTATGTGGATTGGGTTTTATCCACTGCCGTCTCAACATTATGATGAAGGTTGTACTGCTTAACTGCCGCCACCGCAATTTCCTTGTTCGAGAACGCCATACCATTTCTTAGTTCACCATCAGAACGGTTGACTCGGCCATCTATCGTGTCGTCATGGGGAAAATCAGGGACGTCCATTGCATCCATATCAACCGTTGTGAAGTGAGATGGTGGCTAGAACATAGAAATTGGTGTTGCGTCTACAGGAAAGTTGGTGGCAGTCGGTTCTTCGTCCAAATCTGGTGGTGGAACGGTAGTATCTTCCGGTAACTCTGTCAAGTCTTTTGGTTCGGGATAGAATGGCCCCAGCTCGTCTCCGTCGGGCCCGGGTTCTCTAATCGGTTCTTCGTCAGAAGCATCCTCTGGGAGCTGGAATAGTAGAGCTTCGTCGATCACTACCCTTCGAGGCGAGGATTGGGGTCGATGAGCGGGAGACCTCTCACGAGATCGCTCATGAATCGCATTTCCAAGACCAAAATCAAGATCACCATAAGAAGAATGTATTCCCCTAGATGGTTGAACGTAGTTCGTGCTAGGGACATACATTGAGTGTCGTCCATATGAGGAATCATGGTCGTGCATAGTGTAAGAAGACGACGCTCCCTCACCTCCAAAAGAAGAATGTCTCCCCATAGATGGTTGACCGTAGTTGGTGCCAGGGACATACATTGAGTGCCGGCCATATGATGCTTCATGGTCGTGCGCAACGTAAGGAGCCGACGTTCCCTCCCCCACAAAACTATAAGGATTGTATGGATTGTACGATGCATTTGTTGGTGCATTGAATTCATCGTTTGGGGGTTGGTTCAGGTCGAACCCGATACTAGCTACGCACGACTGCCTTGGAGGAGCAGATGACGATGCACCAAACTCGTTGTCTCGACACAGTAGGCTAAAATCACGTCGTAGACCTGCGGTCGGGCTAGCAACGTTGGCATTCGGATCGAAGTCGAAATTCGTCCGGCCCCAGCTTGGTATTTCGACAACTGGATTAGACTCAGAGAACGATGCATACAGCTCGAGGGGCGTTCTAATTGAATACTCGAAGTGGGTTTCCATCATCATTTCCACATCAGCATTTTCCGCAATTTGGCATACAGAGTACTGTAAAGGGTCTATAGATGTTGGCACCTGATACTTCACGTCGGACAAACGGTGATTATCGAAATGAGGGACTTTTGCCTCCAGTTCCTTGACCAACTTCTTGAACGATAATCTCCTCGGAAGCTTTATCGTTACCGGATCTTCGCAGAGAAAAAGGACGCCGAGTTCGGTATCCTCGAATATCTGCCCATCGTAGTAAACTAGCGTAGTAACGCCTCGTCTGGCCATTTGAATATTTTATGAAAGACTTTTGAATTTTTGATACTTGGAAAATTCTAGGAATTGTTTGCCAATTGAAACTTATATTTTCGTTTTATGGTTCTTCTTCATATATAGGCAAAAATTATTGGCCCTTGAAATCCCGGAGAATCTGGTTGTGTAAGGCAAATAATGGTTCCAAGAGGTAACTTTGCTTGTCCATTACCTAAAACCGATAAGCAGGTAAATGATGAACAAGTTAGGAATGGCGTGTGCCTGGGAGGCAGTCCCCTAACTTTCGACAAGTAAGGGATAAAGTTGATGGGAGGCAGGGTTAATCAGTACCTCGCGTTCTGTAGAACGCGATATTAGTACATCGCATTCTATACAACGCGAGGTCCATTAATATCGCGTTATGTAGAACGCGAGGTCACTTTAATTTCTTTGTTTTAGATATTCCATCAGAAGTTATAATAACCGTACTGTTTACTATTTGTTTTCTTGTGTAATTGAGAACATGTTCGAGAATTTGAGACAATTATAGTCCTGTAATGTAATTGAATACTAGTAGTGGTGCATAACGTGAGGTCCCTTTATATTATTTGAGACAGAGATTACGTCAAAAAAAATTATGTTTGAATAACTTAGACAATTGTAGTTTATCAATGTAATTGAGTAGTATTAGTTTTACATAACTTGAGGTCCGTTGAACATTAATAAAGGATGAAATAAGACGTCATATAACATAATTGGAAGATAATTTCATAAGTTAATGGTTAATCTGAATCACCGTAGTCAGTGGACACGTCTGAACTTAGGTTTAGTTCTTCGATCAGCTGTTGTTTTCTTTGTCTACGCATGTACATAAAAAGTTGCAGCTCCTCCACAGCCGCATCAACATTCGGTGAAGACGGTGTGTGTTCAGTGTTCGGAGCAGGTTGTACGGGTGCAGACGTACTACCTTCGCCGGCGTTGACAAACTTAACATTGAAATCGACTTCTCTAGCTCCGACGGAATTGAGTCGGACATACATGTTACGAACGTCTGTTTCGTTCGTAAGCTTCACAACGTAGTGCGTTTCAATAGCTGACGGTGTTGGGATTCGACATTCCATGGAAGAAATTTGTTTGTCGGTGTGTTTACTAACCTTGATTGTTGTCAACTGTATTAAATCTTTCAGTGACATTTTGCCGGTGATTGTTGACTCAAAATAAGTATCGAGAAAATAAAATGTTGCCTGAAATTTTGCCATAAGGTGAGCAAAGATTGGGTGTTTAGAGAGAATCTGGAATGAGTAAATGATGGTGGAATTCGTGGGTATTTATAGGAAAGGAAAAACACCACACTGACCCACACCAGCCTGCCGAACTCCCAGAAAGCATACAGGCATGCTTTCGATGCCTTGACGGAGGACAAGGTAATTCAACGATTATTTTGATTTTTTTCATACTATTTTTCCAATAATATTTCATATAACGGTTACAAACGCTTTCATTCTTTTTAGTTCGTGTGGAGGCCCTACGAGTCAGAAGAGATTCGGCAAATTACTCCACCAGATATTATGCGACACCGAGACCTCTGGATTTCCGTCGTACCGCTGCTGAACTACGAAATTTGCGTGTGGCATTCTACGGATAGGGTACTCCTACAGTTCGGGTACTTCCAAAATGTTCCAGCCCCTCCGCAAAATATGGACAGCTTCCACAATCTTACGCACCAGGGGAAGACGGAGGTTGACTGGGCCGAGCACCACGCTATCTAGATAGCGCTTTGGGCTCACGGATTTGACATACGCCCACAGTTTCTCCAACAAATTAAAGAAGGGGGTAATTCGGTCGCTTTCAATTATGACCAGTGGTATAGGAAAAATGGGATGCCACATATCCTTACTCAGGTCGAGCGCGATGAAGGGCTTCCCCAGCAACCCCAAAACCACCCACGCGGGAGCCGTCGAGCGAGCCAGAGCCAGAGGCAGTCGACGCAGCGCGGTCCGAGACCACAATATGACACTGCAGGGGCATCATCTTCTGCCGCACCATTTCATAGCGGTCCATCGAGTTTCCAGCAGACGATGCCTCCACCCCAGTTCGGCTCCTCTGATGCCTATCGACCCCATACGCCCACGACTGACCTTCAGCTTATCGATTATCCACAGCTGCACTCTCAGTATGGGTTTCCCATTGTGGAGAGTACGCCGATCGGTAGCTTGTTTTACTCCCCGCCTGGGCCCAGCACATATCCGCATATCGCGCACGATGGTCAGGATGATGAGGACCAGGGACCACCACACGATGGATAGAGGAGGTATCTGGATCGTGAGCATCATCCACCCGACTGCGGAACGGGTGGACATAGGCATTTTTAGTCTTTTTTTAGTGTTTTGTACTTATGTTTTTAATATTTATGTAAAACACATTTGAATTTTATAATGTCGTATTATAATTTTGTTTACATATTATAATTAAGCTTTATAATGTTTATTTAATTTTTGTTTTTAATAAATTTAATGGGATTACTAAACCGAAAATCGACATTAGTTGAAATGCAACTTCAATAAAAAAAAGATGATGGCATAGGGTTTTCGAAGCCATTTTAAACCATTGTAGAATGGACGGAAATTAACCATGTTGGTATCATACGATAGACAATTTCCAGTACTACGACCCCAAACTCAATGATCGCTAAAAATATACAATTTACACGCTCGAAATTGGGCTCGAACAGGCCTACCCACACTTGTTTTCCCTTGTTCTTCAGGTCAGATTTGCACAGAACTCGCGTCCTACAGAACGCGAGGCCTGTGCGATATATTCAGCCGCCGTTTCAATTTCTCGGGGACCTCGCGTTTTGCAGAACGCAAGGTACTGTAAAACCGTTAACACAAACAACAATGCCACGTCGACTGAAATCGCGTTGTGCAGAACGTGATGTCATACCTCGCGTCCTACACAACGCGAGGTCTGCCGACCTGGCAAGTTTGGGGGTCATTTTGCCAAATAAAAGTTTTTTGGAGCCATTTTTCCTAATAATAATTAAAAAGGAGTTTTTCACCCAAAATTGCCGCATCATCGATTCAGTTGGAAGAATTTTTCTTTTTTATTTATTTGATTTTTTAGACTTAGAAGAAGTTTCATCAAATAATAATTATACTGTTTTGTAGTAAGATTGTGACATGAATCGAAGGCCATTGGTATTCGGATAGGTAGATCATGTTCTTAACCTTTTCCAGCTTTTGGAAGTTTTCTAAATAATGATATATCCTTTAGGATCAACTACATAAATAATCCATGAACTTTTAAGTTGTTTGTATTTCAGTCATTGAATAAGGGTAAATTCTATAAAATTCCATGAACTTTTAAGGTGCTTGTATTTTGGTCACTAAACTTTAAATTCTATTTCATTATGGTCACTAGTGGCGGAACTTGGTGAAAGAGTTTGAGGAGCCAATTTATAACTTTAAAAAAATGATGTTTAAACTTTGAAAATTTTGAAGGTTAAATTTGCATTTTTTTTTCAAAAAATGGGGTCTAACTAAAATTTTTAAAATTTTGAAAGGCTTAATGGGAACTTTTAGAAATTATGGGATGATATTTAATTAAAAATATTTAAAAATTGTGACGCTTAATACGAGTTTCTAAAATTTTGGAGGAAACTAAATTAATTTTTCTAAAAAAATTAAGAGACTAAATTATAATTTTTCAAAATTTTGTGAGGCATTGCCCCACTAGTCCCACTTAGGAAAATGTGAAGATGATAAAGAACATATCAACAATAATATTGCTTTTGTTGTTCAAACCTGGAGTGTCACACCCAGTATTACAACACCCTTTGTATTTAAATCTAAAATTGAAGGCGATAAAAAATGATTATGAACCAGCAAAGGAGGGTTGTACAAAACCTACTAGGTAATGCTCGAGAAATGGGATATGGTTTGCAATGTAAATAAATCCTTGAGAGTTCAGATTGATGGTATTGAAAAAAAATAAACTACAACAGGTGTCACTCAATTATGGGTAAGATTACATTAAGGTCACCTAATTATTAAAAGTGTCATTCAATTATGGGTAAGGTTATATTTGTGTCACCCAATTATGAAAGGTTACACTTGGGTCACTCAATTATGGGTAATGTTACATTTGGGTCACCCTTTATATTTAAAAAAATACATCAACTTACTCATTATTTTCTTCCAAATCACTTGTATACCCTTGTTAAGACTAGAATACTTCATTTGAAATCATTAATTAATTTAATACACAAATTGATATATATTTTTTAAATATGATGGGTGACCCAAATGTTACATTACCCATAATTGAGTGACCCAAGTGTAACCTTTAATAATTGGGTGACCCAAATGTAACTTTATCCATAATTGAGTGACCCCAATATAACTTTTAATAATTGCGTGACCCAAATGTAATTTAACCCATAATTGAGTGATCTTCGTTGTAGTTTACCCAAAAAGACAAATGTGAAACTTAGAAAAGACTGAGATAGAGAATGATGTTTTAATTGCTGATCGTGAAAGCGTATTAAAAGTATATGCTAAAGAAGCTTGACATAAAAAGTATTGGATAAAATATTTGCCATGGGCAAACTACCTTGTTTGTTAAATTCATGCACCCTGTTTTGTATATTATAATTTAAATGTTTTATAATATTGTTAATAATCTCTAGAGCATGTAGTTAAAACTTTCAGTTGACATTTTTTCCTTCTATAGGTTGTGGGTTCAAGATTCAGTTGGAGCAAAATTCCACTCCCCTTCCCTATGTAGAAATTTTTCAATTTTTTTCAATATTATATGAGTAATTATACCATGCACTAGCGGTGTAAACAAATGTTTCCACAAGCGCCTTAATCTTAGGAGTTAAAGATTCAGTTTAAAATTCGTAGTTTAGGGATTTGGTTTATATGCTTAGAATTTAGGGATTGTGGTTTGAATTTAGAATTTAGGAGTTATAGGTAAAAACCTAAATCCTAACCTCTAAACCATACACCTTAACACTAAACCCTAAATTTTAAACCCCTAAATTATATCTCTAACCCTTGAAATTAGGACACTTGTAGAAACAAAATGTTACCATCACTAGTGCATCATATATTTTCCCATATTATATTTAATTTATGTTTAGATTGTTAATTGAAGTCGCATTGGATTCCCTATTTTTTAACCTAGCAACTCTCTATCAAATCTCTGCCACTTGCAACTTTGTTTTTCTTCCCTTGGTTGGTGGTCGGCAATTGATCTTAGTATTGGTTGTCGACCACCAAATCTATTATTTTTCTTGTTTTTTCTTGTTTTAATAAGAATCTCTGCCTTTGTGACACGCGTTTCCTCCGTCCTTTTGACACGCTTTTCTTTGACTTTTTGTGGTTAGTTTTATCTGTCGTTGTGGTATAATTTCAACATACCTTAGAGGTCGATTGGTGCTCGTATAGAGATCTTGACAATGCTAATCTTTGATTATGGTTCATTCGGTTGTCTTAGAAAGATGGATCCCCACTCAGTTGATGGTTGGTTGCCGATGTAATCGGACCTGGGTAGCAGAGCAATCTGCCTAATAGCTTGGTTCGCTCACCACTCCTTTTTCACCCCGTAAAGCGTCTCGTTTGGATAGAGACAAGGGGATTCAGGAAGGTTTCTTCATTTTGGTATTCTAATCTCGATGAAAGTGTCTGCTTTTCTTTGCACCATTGTAAGAGACTTTTAGTGGACTTGTCCATTTTCTCTCTCTTTTTGATGCATAGTATTATATTATCTTTTATGGTGGTTAATAAAATTCAGATTCCATTGTTCAAAAAAATGTTTTCCAATATTTGTATTTATGTATTTTTGTTACATTAATTAAGAAATCACGCACGAATGTTTTTATTTAAGATACATGAATGCGTAGGTGCATGAATGCATTAGAAAGTTTAATAGTCACTTACAATCTCTATATAAAGTGTTGTATATGATAAATCATTGCAGGCAATTTGCATAATAGATTGATGTTTCTTCCATTTAATTAGATTATTTATCTTCCACCTTCCAACAAAATGATAATATATAGTGTTGTTCAATAGTGAAAGGAGATGACCAATAATAGATTAATATATGGGTTTTTGCAAGTGGTGGATCCAATGAATCATGGAATGTGTCTCAATTACATCTTTTTTCTCTAATGGTTAATGGTGCACGACAAAATACTTTCTACCCAAGTTGAGGACTTACACAAGGTGATCCTTTATCACCTTTCCTCTTTCTCTTTCTGTCAAGTGTCCTCGCTTGGATGATCGAGAAGGAACATCATTTGCCACATTTCTGCAAGTTTAGGATTGGGAGAAGATGCCCCACCATTAGTTACCTCATGTTCGTAGATGATTGTATTATTTTCACGCGAGCTAATTCTGAAAATTGTGTCTGTGTGAAAAAGATATTGTCGAAGTTCCATATGGCTATGGGATGTAACATCCTGAAAAATGGGCTAGAAGATTCGGGTGAATTATTAGAACCGAGTTGTGTTGGGCTCGATATCCTTCAACCGAATTGCTTGCCAAGTGTGGAGAAGATTGATTTTTGGGTGTTTGTGGTGGAGGCAAAAGATAGACAAAATAGACAAAGGATTTATAATGGTTCAAGCTTCTCACAAGGTCTACATCCATTATCTTAGCTCCCACTAATGATTTCAACCAATTAACTAAGAATTGTTCCCCTTTTCTTGGCTTAGGAGGCAAACAATTACAACCTAGAATCACTCACCAAGTCTAGCAACCAAATCTCCCAAACCAAGCTTTGGGATTACTCTCTAACAAGAGAAAACTTAGCAAACTAGAAATCCCTCAAAAGGTATGTGTTTGCACTAATAAGCCATCACCTAAAACCTAAAACACTTGAGCAATTATAACAATGTAAGCTCACAAGTGTTGTCTATACAAAGGATGAAAAATTAAGCCCTAAGACATGGTTTGATCATAATATTGTTGACTTTGGATCATTAGACTTGCATAGATGTTTGGAGGTCCCTTTTATACTTCCAAATGAGCTTTTAGCCATTGGAGACCGTTGCGACCTTTATTTCTTGCAATAAATGATGTTCTAAAGCCGTTCGTATCGATACATGAGTAGCTGTATCGATACGCCTTCTTCAAAAATTAGCCGTTGGAGTCTTTCCAGATGATGTGTATCGATACACTTATAAGCGTATCAATACAACCTGTAATTCAAATATGTAAAACCTATGTTTAATTTTGATATAACAAATTGTTAAAGGACTTATTTGCAAAGTAAATAAATTTTTAAGTACTTTAAAGTCTCACAATTGACTCAAAATTGACAAGTAATTTTAAGCCCAAATTGTTTTCCAAAGTCAAAACTTAAACCCTATAAAATTTTCTAAGTATTTTTAAGCCAAGCAATACAAAAACGTACATGCATTTTGATACACCCAAGGGTGTTTCGATACGGCCAAACCTTATTTGGCTATTGGAAGAAATTGTTTCGATACAACTTATATTGTTTCGATACAACCTTTTTTAGGGTTTAAGAATATTAGGCATCTTGTATCGATACAACCCTGTTGTTTCGATACGGTCTGAATAAGATTTGTAAAATTTTAGCATTTATTATTTTTCACTGTTACTTGTCAGTTATTGGGAACGAGCAATTTTTAAAAAACAGTTAACCCGTTTTGGTACGCCTCAGGGCCATTTCGATACGGATATTGGCAGTAGCTCAAGTGAGAAAAATTGCATCGGTACGACCAAAGACGTTTCGGTACGACCCCCTATACCGTTTTGATACACGTTCCTGCGTTTAGATACGCCCCTATTTATTACCTGCAACGGCTCTTTCTGTTTTGAGACATGGATTGGTACGGGCCTACGTGTTTCGATACGGGCAGGAGCAGAAGTGCACTTATGGTGGAAAATAAAGGCTCCAATGTCTCTATTGATGACCTTAACCACCCTAACGGCTAGAAACCAATGCAATGGTATAAATACAAGCCTCAAAAGCTTTGGCAACTACTATTGAACCTCAAAGCAACACCCAAGCAATCAAATAAAAACCTTAGCACTTATTGTCAAATTCTTGTACCCAACTCCTTGAGTTCTTATTGTAAATCAAATTTGAGAGTTTGAGGAGTGTTTGTAAATCAATTGGGCTATATATATATCTTGTGAGAGATTAATCGTTATGGCCAATATTCTTCTTTGTAAAGTGAGAGTCTTGTGGTTCAATCCTTGGGTAGAAAGGTTGAACATTTGTAAAGGTTGTCTCCTTAACCTAGAAAAAGGGAAGAACAAATTAGTGGAGAGTTTGTTGAAAATCCTTAGTGGGAGCTAAGGTAGTGGATGTAGAGCTTGTTTAGAAGCTTGAACCACTATAAGTGCCTTTTCTATCATTTTTACTTGTTCTTTTTGCTCCCTCTAATTTTAAAAGTACCAATTCACCCCCTCTTGGCCATATTGATTAATTTGATCCACTCAACAATTGGTATCAGAGCCTACCTGATTGAAGGCTTCACAACCACAAGAGGAGATCCTAGAAGAGTGTTGATCAACTTCAAAGTCAAGCCATGGCATTTACCTCCGGGCCAAGCATGTATGAGATATGGTAGAAGATGTACCAATCATTCCCATGAAAAGAGATGAAGAAGGAAGACTTGTTCCGAAGAAGAGTGTGAAAATGTGTGAAGAGGATGGGAAGAAATTGCAAGTGAATGAAAAAGCCTTGCACATGCTATTTTGCTCACTCGGACCAGACATCTACTCCAAAGTGTCCTCGATCACAAGTGCCAAAGATGTGTGGGACACTCTTGAGACCACATATGAAGGAACAAACGATGTAAACGAGATAAAGATCGGGATCTTCAATCTTAGTTATGAGAACTTCAAGATGGAGGCCGGTGAGACCGTATCAATGATGTTTGATCGCTTCTCCTTCATCGTAAATGGTTTAAAGAGCTTCAGAGAGATCATCCCCGAAGACAAGTTAGTCCGGAAGCTTCTCTACTCACTTCCTGAATCATGGGATTGGAAGAGAACCGCAATCATCAAGGCAAAGAATTTGAAGACCTTGATGCTCGATGAGTTGGTAAGATCTCTCCTTACTCATGAGATCATGAAACAAGGGAGAGAAGAAGAGAAGAGAAAAAGAAGAGTAGTCAAGCAAGAGGTAGAGAAAAAGAAGCAAGGAGTAGCTCTCAAAGCCTATCTACCAATGGAGGAGAGCACTTCTAGTGGGGAAGAAGAGTTTGAAGAATTGGCTATGATATCCAAAAGATTCTCAAGGTTCATGAAGTCCAATCGTGGTAGAAATTTTTCAAGAAGAAGTGACTTCAAGAACAAGAAAAAAGTAGAAAAAAAGACCAACTCATTTGCTATGAGTGCAAGAAGCCAGGTCACATTCACATCGATTGTCCTCAACTAAAGAAGAATAGCTTTGAGAAGAAGGAAAAGTTCAAGGCTCAAGTAGCAACTTGGAGTGATGAGGAGTCATCATCCGAGGATGAGGAGCATGAAGTGGCTAACCTTTGCCTCATGGCTGTAGAGCGTAAAGGAGTTATCTAATTCAAGTGCAAGTGTACACTGGTGCCAAGTTGTAGTAGTTAAGATATTGTCTCTACAGGGATTGGAAGCTGCTTCTATGATTAAATTCCTAGACGATGAAAAGTAAAAACACAATTTATTTAGATTGGTTTGAAGAAGTTTTATAAACTTAAAGTAAACAAATAATGAAAAGATTGAGAAATCAGAATAAGAGGATGGGTCAAATTGAGTTGTGTCATAGTGTGAAACTGTGTTGAACTCATAAAAGTCTTGTAATGCCCAGTCGATGTCTCTGCCATGGTGGGGAACTCGGCGAGCCTTCAAGGTTTCGGCAGAACGTCCTAATCTGATTCCAACTTATCTCTAAGTTTGAATACTGTTGATGCCCACTCTTTGACAATACCCCTCAGCGTAAACTTGGGTTGAACAACAACTTTACCACGTTCCTTCTTAGCCTCCTTAAACCTAGACTTGTCTCTAAGCTAAGTTGATTCTCACCTTAATTAGAGGGAATCTTTCTTGAGTTTTAACTCTCTCGAATTGAAACAAATAGATGTGCTTACAAAGATCTCCCGATTCTATTGCAAACAAAGATGAAGAACATATGATAAACAAACCTTGAATTGAATTGCATTGCATAAAAACTATAACTAATTACAACCGTTCTCACAACTACTAAACAAAATAATATTAACCCTAAGGAAAGTTTTGAACATAATGTAAATAAGAAAATACAAAAAGAAATTCTAAAACCTAATCTCTCTGTTTTTCTCCAATCGGTCAAGCCTTGCCTTTTTATAGGTGAGTACATGTGAAAACCCTAATTACAACCGTTTTCCTCCTCTATTTCCCTTGTCTACTTTAGTTTTACTTCAATCCAACCAATTCTCAATTAGCGGTGTTTTTATTTTTCTTGTGTAGGAAAATTAATTATGAAGTTGTCCCAATCCCTGTGGAGACGATATCTTTTATACTATAACTTGACACGGGTGTACACTTGCTCTCCAATTTAATAGGACTCTTTCACACGCATCAGTTTAGTTAGTTACATCTTTGGTTTAAGGTTTAGTTGTATATATTATAAACAATATTTTAGATTTGTAATATAAATTATAAATAGTATTTATTTATAAAGTTAATATATTTATAAAATTATATAATAATTCTTATAAAATTATATCATGAGATAAATTAAACTAAGTTCAACTACATTATTATTTATATACTATTTTTGTTAGGATTATATCAAGTCTTTAAGTTGGCTTGGTGGTTTGGTGTAAACTTTTTATCTTAGAGGTCATTGGTTCAATCCTCCTCAAATGCAATATTTTCTTATTTTTTTACTAGCAAAACAACGTCGTTTTGGTCTATCTTAGGCATCAAAGCAACTATACTAAAACGATGTCGTTTTGCATTTAACAGTCCGTTACAATTTAACGGTCAAGTGCTTGGATTGAACAGGAAACAAAGTTTAGTGGTATAATAATAACAAAAAACAAGGTTCAGTGGTATAGTAGTATCATTTTATAGTCCAGTGGTATGTTAGATACAAAGGTTAAAGTTTAATGGCATTTTGTGTAGTTTACCCTTTTTTTCATATTCATAATTAATTTGTATAATTTAATCCAACATTTCTATAATGATTTTATTTTTGTTCAGATTAGTCCCTAATTTTTTATTTAATCTAAAATTTAACCTTATTTGTTTCTAATTTTATTATTAATTCAATATTTTCATATAATAATATTTTGTTCACTTTAGTCCCTAAATATTTATCTAATCCAAAATTGGCCCCCTATGCGTTTCTAGTATTTATAATTTTATCTAATATTTTTAATATGATTTATTTGTTAAATTTAATGCCTCAATTTTTTATTTAATTTGGAATTGATCTCTATTTATTTTTATTTTATAATTTATTACAATATCTTATAATTGGACACTTTACGTTTCAGTTACTAATTTTATAATTACAATTAAGGACTCGTTTTAGCTCGGATCAACCCAAAACTTTGTCTAAATGTCAATGATGATATTTTTAGCCCCATAAACCCAGCCCAGAAGAAATAGGCCAAATCTAGGAAGTCACGTTTGAAAACTTTCCCCTCAAATAACACATTTTAAGTTTAAATATTTTTTATTCAATTAAATAACGTTAAAATAATACTTCTCACAAAAATATTCTGAAAGTTGCATAAAATGTCTTAATAAATGACTGAAAAATAAATGACAAATAATCTAAATAGTTTAAGAGTCCAAATGTCTGAATTAAATAAATGTCTCAAAAATAATAGTTTGAAATAATTGAAAAGAGTTCGTACTGAATAATAGTAATATCTAAATAAAAGTGAGATGCTCCAAGTACCGAGTCGCCTAAAAGTTTGAGTACATATTTGAAAGAGAAAGACTATATGGGTGTAAGCTAAAGAGATTAGTGTGTCTCTAAAGTGCAAACAACCACAAAATAAAATAGTGTTATTATTTTCCGATAAAATCATTTTTTAAAAACACAATAAAACCGAATCATGATGATATGATGTCTGATGCACATGAAACACAATACCCAATCTCTGATACACCGAAAAGTAAGGTTCCCCAGAACCTACTCTCTCCATCGTCACCATACGAAGTGGAACTCAACCCGAAGTGTGAAACCACTGATCCGAAGCAGAATTTAGCCCGGAGGGTGAAACCACTGAACTTCCCCAAACAAATCTCAATCCATGTACACACAATGATGTGATGCTGGTTTTAAAATCCGAGTGTCATCCGAAACTTTGTTAAAAATTCAAGTTGCATAAATCTATAAATCTGATATTTCACAATCTGATAAATCTGAAGTTTCATAATTTTGGGAATATGATATCTCATAGTTTGGTAAATCTGATTTTTCAGTTAAATCACAGTATGACATGTTATGCATGATGTTTGAAAGCATTCACTCAATCACAACAGAGTATGCACACAAAATGTATAAAAACATTTTCTTATAATAATACCGGAAGAAGCACATAAATTTATACCACAGAAGGAGACACACCTTTAGCGGGAAGAAGCTCTAATATCAAGGACGCGATTCACGCTCAGGTATAGCTGAACCAGAACTTAAAGGCCTCGAAGAACGAGCACAGTCGGCCTGAACATGTTGAGGTGATAGCTTGTCAGCCTCGGAGTCGATACCAACACATGAATCGATGGAGAACGATGGCTGAGTACGTCGGCCCAAGGTAAAACAAAAGGAAACTGAACAATTCTTTCTCTAATCTCTCACAGCGGTGGCCGATGATGGTTCCTGAGGGTTAGGGTTTACTCGCGATGAGATGACGAACAAGGTGAGATGAACGGCATGGAAAGCAGACAAGGCTAAGGCGGTGGTCGAAGGTTTGTCGAACGAAGCAAGGGAGAGGGAAAGCTTTATCAAGAAGGAAAAGAGAGATGAGGTGCGACTGTTGATATGCGATCTAGGATCTCAAAGGGTTTCTTTTGCTAATAAACGTGTTAAAATGCCCAGTGAATGGGTAAATTACTCACAGGATCACTAGAATGGTCAAGGGTTCATATAAAGGCCTCTAACTTTCACACACATCACAAAATGATCACTAAAATCTAATTTATGCCCAATTGATCCTTAAATTGAAATTAAGGTTTCACTTTAGAAATTCCCAATTAAGGTTACAAACTTAAAATCCAAAAATGTTAGCATTTCGTAACTAGAGATTTCAGAATTTGGTTTTTAATTTTGGAGAAAATTTGGGGTGTTACAACTCTCCCTCCCTTAAAAGAAATTTTGTCCTCAAAATTTTAGACTTAAAAATAGATCCCCAAAACTATTTGACACATACTTGCACATTCTCATTCTTAATTCATAATCCGTCAAATCAAAGATATGAACTGAATACATCAAACTGTACTTGCTATGTCCTCAAATGCATTCTCGTAATAATATCGAGCTCTTGTCGCACACACTAAACCTGGTCGACTAATCACGAATCCAGCTGATCTATTACTCTGAACATGTCTACCTCTTCTAGCATTACCAGAAGCGTCTGACTTAATCTGCCCTCTACCTCCATAAGGTGTTGCACGAATGAAAAAGTAGGTAGACGTAGACAAACTCTTAGGTAATGATCTTGGGAACCACATTTAAAACACGCTCATTTCCTTGATCTGTACTCTTCGTTATGCTTCTTATTACAGAAATTATATACAGGAATTAGGTAAAAAACTTTTAAACTATCCACTTTGCCAATCAGAACTTTCGGTAGTGCATGTCTAACATTCCGATAACTCTGAAATTGAACTCATCTCAAGCCCTCTTCCTAGGTGGGTTGACAAAGCTTGGTTGAACAGATGTGTCCGGTCGCTTCCTAACTTAATCAGTATTCTGATGTTCCTCCTCTTTCATGAGGGCATCTATCCTCTTAGCAGTTCTAACTCGACCAACCAGATCGTTGAACACCTCATCCTGATGTGTAGCAACATCTTTTCGTATCGATCGGCGAAGTCCGTACAAAAACCAATCACACTTATATTTTTCAGTCGTAACTAACACAAGAACATATTTGATCGGCCTTAAAATTCTATCACATAGTCGTTAACTATCATATTTTTCTGTTTCAGTTTCATAAAATCATCTCGACACATCGTCAGGTACTCCGCTCCCACATATTAATCCTCATTATTATATATCTTATTCTGATTTTTTTGTCAAATCAACATAAGGCTGATGTTCACCAATAGAAGCAGCGGTACAACCGCAACACATAAACTCCTACGCGGTGGCATAACAACTATCGACTGAAGGTAATAACCTAGATTCAAATTCAATATTGGAGTCTCGAATTTAGAACACTTTAGAAGTAATTTCGTAAAAATCAAACGACGCCGTAGAAAGTTTTTCAAAAAAAATTTCATTTATCCGAAGATGTTTCAAATGCATACAGAAGTCAAAAACATTTTGAAAACAACAATTCTGAGCCTCAAAGTCCGAGGGTTGAACCTAGGCTCTGATACCACTAAATGTAACCCCCTAAACTCATCCTAGAAGAAATAGGTCAAATCTAAGAAGTCGCGTTTGAAAACTTTCCCCTCAAAGAACACATTTTAAGTTTAAATATTTTTTATTCAATTAAATAACGTTAAAATAATATTTCTCACAAAAATATTCTAAAAGTTGCATAAAATGTCTTAATAAACGAATGAAAAATAAATGCCAAAATAATCTAAAAAGTTTAAGAGTCCAAATGTTTGAATTACATAAATGTCTCAAAAATATTAGTCTGAAATAATATTACTGAATAATAGTAATATTAGAATAAAAGTGAGATGCTCCAAGTACCGAGTCGCCTAAAAGTTTGAGTACATATCTGAAAGAGAAAGACTATAGGGGTGTAAGCTAAAGAGCTTAGTGTGTCTCTAAAGTGCAAACAACCACAAAATAAAACAATAATATTATTTTCCGATAAAATCATTTATGAAAACACAACAAAACTTAATCATGATGATATGATGTCTGATGCACATGAAACACAATACCTCCGATACACCGAAAAGTAAGGTTCCCCAGAACCTACTCTCTCCATCGTCACCATCCGAAGTGAAACTAAACCCAAAGGGTAAAACCACTTATCCGAAGCAAAATTCAGCCCAAAGGGTGAAACCACTTAACTTCCCCAAACAAATCCTAATCCATGTACACATAATGATACGATACTGATTTTAAAATCCAAGTGTCATCCGAAACTTGAATTGTTAAAAATTCAAGTTGCATAAATCTATAAATCTGATATTTCACAATCTGATACATCCGAAGTTTCATAATTTTTGGGAATCTAATATCTCATAGTTTGATAAATCTGATTTTTTAGTTAAATCACAGTATGACATGTTATGCATGATGTTTGAAAATATTCGCCCAATCACAATAGAGTATACACACAAAATGTATAAAAACATTTACTTATAATAATATTGGAAGAAGCACATAAATTTATAGCACAGAAGGAGACACATCTTTAGCAGGCAGAAGCTCTAATTTCAAGGATGCGATTCACGCTCAGGTCTAGCTGAACCAGAACGTAAAAGCCTCGAAGAACGAGCACAGACGGTCTGAACAGGTTGAGGTGATATCTCGTCAACCTCGGAGTCGATACCAACACATAAATCGATGGAGAACAATTGCGAAGTACGCCGGTGCAAGGCAAAACAAAAGATAACTGAACAATTCTTTTTCTAATCTCTCGCAACGGTGGCCGATGATGGTTCCCGAGGGTTGGGGTTTACTCGCGATGAGATGACGAACAAGGTGAGGTGAACGGCGCGACAAACAGATAAGGCTAAGGCAGTGGTCGAAGGTTCGTCGGACGAGACAAGGGAGAGGGAATGCTTTATCGAAAGGGAGAAGAGAGATGAGGTGCAGGTGCTGATTTGCGATCTAGGATCTCTAAGGGTTTTCTTTTGTTGATAAAAGTGTTAAAATGCCCAAGTGAATGGGTAAATTACTCACGGGGTCACTAGAATGGTCAAGGGTTCACATGAAGGCCTCTAACTTTCGCCCACATCACAAAATGATCACTAAAATTTGATTTATGCACAATTGATCATTAAATTGAAATTAGGGTTTCACTTTAGAAATTCCCAATTCACAGTTAGGGTTACGAATTTAAAATCTAAAAATGTTAGCGTTTCGAAACTAAGGATTTCAGAATTTGGTTTTTAATTTAGGAGAAAATTTGGGGTGTTACATTATTGATTACACAAAGGAAGGTTTAATTTCACATTTTGAAAAACTAGTCTTTGTATTGTATGAATGTTTGCAAAATGATCCATAAACTACTTATTTTTGCAATTAATACTCTATTTCAAATTTGATTTCAACACAAATTTACCATTAAGTCTAGTTGGAATTAATGAGTATAAAACGGGCCTAAAACTGAGTTTTTAACTTAAAAACTAACTTATAAATTATTTACACTTTAGCCCCTAAACCTCGATTTGTTTAAATGTACTTCTATTTGAAATTCTTTTTTAGCAAAACAGGGGTATAAGATGTTTTTACTTATATTTAACTTTTATTTAAGTTTAATTTTTTGGGTTTAAATTTTGTAAAATTACGAAAAAGTCTTTTTGTTAAATCGTTTATTTTTTGAAGTTTCTAAAAGTTTGTTTTTACATTAGAGTTGGATTCGTCTTGACCGAGTATTAGGTGTTACATGGACAGTTAGACTCTTGGGATTCAATTATACAAATATTAGACTAAATTATAAAATTAGAAATAAATAGAAGTCAAATCGGGTAAAATAAAAAAATTATGGACTAAAATAGACAAAAATAAAACAATGGTAAAAATATTGAACTCAATTATAAAAATAATTAGAAATAGAGAATTTGTTCCTTGTACCATCATCGGGTTTTTATTCAACAAAGGGAAATCAGCGTTATTACATGGTACAAAAGAATGTAAAAATTGATGTCACCTCTAAAACAATTAGAATAATTAAGGAGGAGAAAGCAGCTAAAACTGGGGATGCTGATTCTTATGCAACAATGGGATGGGTTTTGAGAAGAAGCTCCATTTCTTTTGCAGCTGGTAGGAAAAAAGAGGGGTCATTTCCTTTGATTTATAACAATGAAGCAGTGAATAACTCCATTTATTTTTTGATCAAAATGAATAACTCCATTTAAGATCACCTGTAGCTGGAGGCTTTTCATTACAGCCTTGATCCTATTATTCCTTGTTTTGGATACATCTTTCTTGGCCAAACATCTCATAATTCTCCATTTGTCAAAGCAACCGGGCGTCCTGGAATATGTTGCCTTTCTTTGGACACCCACAACCTACAATAATACACAAAAGCATTTAATTGGACTATTCACTATAACTCCAAAGTGGAAGAAAAGATAAAAGGATCCGAGGACTGAATACGTCTTTGTTTGAAGGTTTCTGCTGGTGGGTGGAAGGAACAGACTTTGACGGTAAAGCTTTGAATGCCGGTGATCGAGCCGACTCCCTTAAGCTCCGAGAGTAGTGAAGAAGCTGAGCTCTTCTGTTATACCCTTTGCCACCACCTCCCAGCTCTTGTTTGATGATGGTGTGGTGCTTCGCCGGCGCCCTCCTCCGGGGTTTCTCCACATAAACACTTACCAACACCGTCTTCCGTTCACGGTATGTTGCCTGAAACTCATCCCGGTTCGTTAATTTGCTTCATCATGAATAAAGTTGAGAAGCTGGAGGGGACTTACCTGTTTGATTGACATGTTGTTGACAAGGACAGAATTTGAGTTGGAGAAACAATCGGGAGCTGACATAGTTGATGTTGCAAGAACAAAAGCCAATCAGGGAAAGCCGACCTTGGATCGATCAACCCACATCATTGGTTTTTGCTCCAAATATAACAACTATTTGATGAAATTTATGCAGATTAAACAACACCCTTGACCCTGACCTTAAGACAAAAAAAAAAGTGAATCCCAAGCAAGGAAATAGAGATTGGATATAGGTAAAATTTAACTCCATCTTTAACAATATAATTAATTTGGGAGCAAACCATCATTATCAAAAAGAGGTGGTTGATGATGAATCACCAATCTTTTGTTGCATTGCTTTCCTCTTGACATTGCCATTCAACTTAACAAAAAGCATACACCTAACAAAAAATATCCAAAATTTCTATAAAAATAAATAGGTATAAAGTCAAAAAATGTCCCTAACGTTTGATTGAATAGTCATTTTGGCACCTATCATTTTTTAATCAATTTAACCCCCAACGTTTATCTTGGGTCAAAATAGCCCCTCTGCGGATGAAAACTGTTAGTCAACTGACGATAAACAACTTGAAATGACTTAGACAAAATGACGCATCAGAAGAAAAAATATTTTATAGAATTTTATAAAATTATTTTTTAACTCTTGTGTCAATATGTAAAGTCTAACAAATTTGTCTATATGACATCGTATTGCGACGTGCACCAAATAAGTTTGTCACATCATTTCAAGTTGTTTATCGTCAGTTGACTAACAATTTTCATCTGCATAGGGGCCATATCGTCGGTTGGGGTTAAATTGATTTAAAAAAAATAAGGGCCAAAATAACTATTCAGTTAAACGTTAGGGGCATTTTTTGGCATTATGCTAAAAAAAATGTAAAGTTTTCCATTGTTTGTGAGATATTCATATACCATACCACTAAGAATATATAGCATTAGCTGAAACTTTCATATATTCATCAACACAGCGTAAGTAGGCATGTAGAAGGTAGTAAGATTTCAACTTCTGTTTCTCACAAATACAACATTGGTGAAAAAGTTAAAGGAGACATGAATTGTTAAAATAAAGAAACTGTAATCGAACTAGTTATTGTTGGAAGTGGTGTCATCTTGCCAGGTTGCTTGCCATTGCTTGTCATAAAAGGTTGTCTCTTCGATCAGCTTCTTGATGTTATCTAAATCTTCATTCTTCCTGATTAAAAGCACTCCCGAAACAGCTACAAATAATAGAGTCTTGCAAAAGAAGTTGCCCATTTGGTCAACCAAACCTACTCCAGTCAGGCTATCAACCAGATAGGCCATGAAGAAGCCTATCATCGCCGCACGACCTGCATAACAACGAATATAGATTTAAATAAACCAGTAACGCGACTACGTGAGCCACACTGTTAAAATAACGTAGATTTGCACTAACCATTAAGCAATTCGGCTTCGGGTAGATGGAACCTCTTCATCCACGCCCACCAAGGTATGATGGAAGTGTCAAACACTACAGGATTGTCGTTACTTGTAGTTTCAGGATTATCCTGGAGCCATTTTCTCCTCCTGACCTCTGAGAAGGAGTTCAAGTAAATTTGTTACAGCAAAATGAATGATAGAATCAACATATGATTTGCATTGATGAAGCTAATATATGCAAACAAGCATAGTGTTTAGTAAAACCACAGGAGACACTAACATCCTATACCTGTTTCTTTTTCTTTTTTTGATTAAATAGAGAGGTATTACATTCTCATGCCGGGATTCAGTGACTTTCATTAATGAAGCTAATATATGAATTCAGTGAAGAGCAAATTTTTCATGGCAACTCAGTTTAACTCTGCAAGAGAAAAAGAAACATGAGGCAGTTACACTCACAAAACACCTGTCTGGGCTTTAACATGTAATCACAAAAGGATTCCTTCTCATCTTCAGGCCTAGCCACTTAACCAATATCTATTTCATTTCATGCTGGTGGTCTCCGAGTAGGGTTCTTTTGATGAATATCCTTCTCTATTTAGATGTTGCCGGAGCACAAGCCCACATGGCTTTTCTTTAACAAACGAAAGGGTTTGTCGAAGTAACATTTTTCATTAATTCGGTTTCAAATGGGGAAGTAGAGCTTGCAATGAGTACAACCCATAGCACCTAACAACTGCCAAATATCCATATCTAACCCTTGACAACTTTAAGAATATACAAACTTGAAGGCTAATCTGTTTTAAATCAATACTCAACCACTTAAACTTAATGCATATGTGAATAGACAATTATTGAGGAAATCCACCACAATAATAGCATCACTACTCTTTGTACCATATCCCCATTTCAGCTAAACAACATAGCTGTAGAACACCAAAAAATGGAAACTATAGGAGAAAACTTTACCCCACTTTGAACTACCATCCCAACAAGTACCACCGCATTCCCATTACATTAACACAGCAAATCCGAGTCTAAAAACCTCTTCTTCAGCAACACTGTCAACTACTATTCCAATTTCCCATTACATCAAAAATGTATTTTACATTAGTTTCATTAAGACCCTTTCAAGAAACCAATGAGAACAATTAACAATTGATTCAGGTTTTGCATGCAGAATAGAGACAAAAAGAGAATTCACAAAACTGGTCACTTCATATGATATTGTGTATTCTTGAGCAGAAAACAAGAATTGGTTAATTCATTTCATCCGTGAAAATGGAATCATTGAACTGTCAATAAGCAACTAAACTAACGAAAAACTCACCAGCATCAATAACGGCATCCCAGTCAATGCTACCATTTTTCTCAAACTGTTTCAAGTCCCAAGTCCCACCAATCCAGCTAGGGTCCTCAAAGTTGCTCGAAACCTCAACTTCTGCGCTCGTAGCCGCCCCGTTCGGCCCAGAAGATCCCTCCACGGCCCTTTCAAGAGCGGGGTCTTCCGGGTTGGGCTTTGAGTCTTCAACGGCAGCAACTGAAGCTCCATTGTCTGGTAAAGACTTGGGGGTGGAAAGGTGAAGAAAGGGTCTGTTGAGAGAGAGAAAAGGAGTTGATTTGTGGGTGAAATTGGGGTTGAGAGAGAAGGGTATAGGAGGAGGAGAAAACAAGGCCATGGATATGGACATGTTTTTGTGTTTTCAGTTTGGATTTGGGTTTTCGAAGAAGAAGAAGCGATGAATTACCCTTTTTCAGTTTCGGTTCATGGAAGAGTATTTAGTTTATATGGACAAGAGTGTGTTGTTTGACGCTAGTAGCCACCTAACAATCTGACTTTAAAGTTAAAACCGTTTGAAGCTTGGGCACATTTTGTCCAACCATTTACTACATATTCATAAATAATGCTACAGCTTCCTCCAGCATTTCTTTGTCTTTATTATTTTTTGTCCGCTGTTCATTTTAGGCTTAATACACTTCTCTCTTTAAACTTTACTCAATTTTTTAAGGCTTAGTACAACTTTTTCCCTCTAAAGTATACCGATTTCTCAACTTGCCCCCTAAACTTCATTTTGCCCACTTTTTTCTCTTAAACAATTCACGGTTACCCGTTTTTCCCCATTCCGTTACCCTTTTCCGTTAAAAAATTTTCGGCCAATAACACTCTGCCACGTCATCAACTCCGTCTGGTTTTATTTAAAGGTTAAATTACATGTCAAGTCTGTCAGGTTTGTTTTTTTGTTCAATTTAGTCACTGAATAGTCTATTTTCACCTTAAATTGACCCCTATTTGTTAATATTTTTTATAATTTAGTCCATTATTTGTTATTATTAATAATATTATTTTATTGAAATGTTAATATTTAATAAAAATAAATAAAAACAAATATTTTAATACTAAATTAGTAACTTTTTAGATTCGAATTCCAATTAAATTCTAATTATTAATTCTATTTTCACTATATTTGAATTATAGTTTTTGAGTAAAATTTAAATTATATTCGAATCATGTTCATATTATATTCGAATCATATTCAAATTATATTTGAATCATCTTCTAATTATATTTGAATTATTAATTCGAATTTTTCTATATTCGAAATATATTTTTTGAGCAAAATTTAAATTATATTAGAATTATACTTGAACCATGTCTATATTATATTCGAATCGCATTCAAATTATTTTCGAAATATAATTTGAATATGATATTTCGAATGTAATTTGAATATGATTCCAATATAATATGAACATGATTCGAATATAATTCTAATATAATTACATGTTTTTTCAACTATTATATTCGAATTATGTTCATAGTATATTCGAATCATGTTTAACAGATAATTATATTCGAATATAATCATGCTTATTTTGACCAAAAAAGTCTACTATAAGTACTTATTTTGACCACAAATACTTTAAGTATTTAGATAAAAAAAAGTATAATTTAAATACATCTTTGTAATATAAATCTTCATTTTATTATAAATTTATAATTATTTAATTACATAAATAAAGGAGAGAGGGGGGGGAGGAAATGTGGTGCAATTTGGACGGAGAAGGGAGAGAGGCTAGTACTATATTCGTGGACAGCATTTCGACGGCGATACACTGGAAAGACTTGTGGTTTGATTTTGCGAAACTTTCATTCCAAGGGAACTTAGCAGAAATGTAAGGTTTGAAGATAAGGCAGACGCAATGAGGGCGATGGAAAGGTTAAATGGTGTCTTCCTATTATAAGTAGAATCTAGAAACACCAATAGGAGTCAACCTTGGAGAAAGTCGAATAATGTGAATAATAACCAGTCAAGGGAAGTTCATATCAATACAAGGAAAATGAGTGATAAGATAGAGCAACAAAAAACTCCAGCAGAAAACAACAACGGGAACTCAGCAATCAGCATAAGGAAACCAAGAATGTAGGGGGAAAGGATAGACAGAAAAAGAGAGGATGTAAGAAAATAAAGGGTCACGTGGAAGATGAAGATTTGTGGAAGATGAGAAGGTGGCTCGTTGGTACAATGACAACGGTATGCAGTATCCAGAGTATTGAGGAAAGGACACATTTGTGGGGATTGGGAGAAGTTAAAATATGGAGAATGGGGGGAAATAAATTCCATATTTCTATAGAAGACGAAAATCTATTCCTGATGTTGAAGGATTTGAAAGAAATCTTGGTGGAAATTGAACCTTGGTCTGAGACTTTTACAAACCTAGAAAGATCTGTTGAAAAAAAAATTATATAATTTAAACTTTTCATGAATAGGTACAACTATTCATGAACATATGTTAATGAATGGATGCAACCATTCATCATGAATAGATGTAACCTTTGCATGATGAAAGAGTGCAAAATAAAGAGATGTAATTTTTTGAATAGCCACTAACAAGCCTATATAAAGGATTGTTAGTGATAGAACAAATCATTCAAATTTTGTATTCTTGTAATAACATTCTTACTTCTCTTCCTCTCAAAAGTCTTACAATTTCTTCCACCTATTTCTAACAAAGTGGTATCAGAGCCAGGTTCGATAGTTTAAAAAAAAAAGAAGAAGATGGCCAACAATGGTATGTTTCCATTTCAAACTCCTCGTCTTACAAAAGACAACTATGAAAATTGGTGTCTCCGTATGAAGGTTTTACTTGGGGCACAAGATGCTTGGGAGATCACTCACAAGGGTTATGAGTCTCCTCAAAACGAAGCGTCGTTGTTACGACAAGAAAAGGAGGCTTTGACGAAAACAAGGATGAAAGATCAACATGCTCTCACCCTCATTCACCAATGTTTGGATGATTCGATGTTTGCAAAAGTGGCAAATGCCAACACCGCAAAGGAAGCATGAGAGATTTTACAAAATTCTCTCCAAGGAGTTGACAAAGTGAAGAAGGTTCGACTCCAAGTATTACGAGGTAAGTTTTAAACCTTGCGGATGAAGGAATCCGAGTCCATTTCGGATTATTACTCAAGGGTGATAACTATTGTTAATCAAATGAAGAGATATGGAGAAACCATAGAAGATGTTCGTGTGATTGAAAAGATCCTTCGTTCTTTGACTCCAAAGTTTGATTATGTGGTTTGTGTCATTGAGTCAAAAGATTTAGACTCTATGACTATTGAAAATGTTATGGGTGATTTGCAAGCTCAAGAAGATAAATTAAATAGAAGAAAAAAAGAGTCCATTGAACAAGCCCTCAAAGCCAAGGTATTTTTGAAAAATAATCGAGAAGAAAAGAATCAAAAAGGACGAGGACGTGGACGAGGTCGAGGTTATGGCCAACGAGGATGTGGAAGAAGTGATCGTGAAGATCGCACATCATCAAGAAACCAAGGAAGATCAAGAGGAAGAGGAAGATTTAATTATCAAATACCGAATGAAAAGAAGCAATGACAAGTCCAATATTGAATGTTATAATTGTCAAAAATTTGGTCATTTTTCTTGAGAATGCCAAAATGAAGTAGAAATGAGGAGAGAGTCAATCTCATTGAAGATCAACAAGATATTGAAGAGCCAACCTTGTTGCTAGCACTGAAGAATGAGGAGAAGAATGATGCAAGCACATGGTACCTTGACAATGGAGCAAGCAATCACATGTGTGGAGATAAAGAGGCATTTGTGGAACTTGATGAGAAAGTTAAAGGCAACGTTTCATTTGGAGACTCATCGAAAGTCCAAATTCAAGGGAAAGGTACAATCTTAATTTCTCTAAAGGATGGGAGTCATAGTCTTATTACTGAGGTTTATTATGTGCCTAAGCTAAGAAGTAATATTTTGAGTTTAGGACAACTCCTTGAAAAGGGTTATGAAATTCATATGAAAGATTGTTGTCTTTTGCTAAGAGATCAATGTGGAAACTTGGTGGCTAAAGTATCAATGTTGAAGAATAGAATGTTCATGTTAAATCTCAAGATGATTGGTGCAAAGTGCTTGAAGGCTAGCGTGGAAAATGAAGCTTGGTGTTGGCACATGAGATTTGGTCACTTGAATTTTGGAGCCCTCAAAGTGCTTGGAGAAAAAGAGATGGTAAATGGAATTCCAACCATTAGTCACCCTAACCAATTGTGTGAAGCGTGTCTTCTAGACAAGCATGCAAGGTCAAGTTTTCCAAAAGAAGCAACATCAAGAGCGATCGAGCCCCTTCAACTTATTCATACTGATATATGTGGACCTATCAAGCCGTTATCATTTGGTAAAAGCAGATACTTCTTACTTTTTATTGATGATTACAGTAGGAAGACTTGGATGTACTTCTTGAAGCAGAAATCTGAAGCATTCGTTGCTTTTAAAAATTTTAAAGCACTCATTGAAAAAGAAAGTTGCTACGAGATAAAATCTCTGAGATCCGACAGAGGAGGCGAATTTACTTCTAATGAATTCAATGCTTTTTGTGAAGCAAATGAAATTCGTCGTCCTTTGACAGTGCCCAGATCCCCACAACAAAATGGCGTTGCATGACGAAAAAATAAGACCATTTTGAACATGGCAAGAAGTATGTTAAAGGCAAAGAATATGCCCAGGGAATTTTGGGCCGAAGCTGTTTCATGTGCAGTTTATCTATCCAATTGCTCACCAACAAAGAATGCGGATAATGTAACTCCTCAAGAAGCTTGGAGCGGAAGAAAGCCAAGTGTAAGACATATTCGGGTGTTTGGAAGCATTGCCTATGCACATGTACCTGACCAAGGTAGATTAAAGCTTGATGATCGGAGTTTTAAATATGTTTTCATTGGCTATGATTCAAACTCCAAAGGCTACAAGTTGTACAATCCAAGCAATGGAAGGATTATCATAAGTCGTGATGTTGAGTTCGATGAACAAGCAAGTTGGAATTGGGAAGCACAAGAAGAACAATCTTATGATTTCTTTCCATACTTTGTGGAAGAACAAGATGTGACTCCAACACATGTAATGAACCATCTGCCAGACATGACTCCTCAACAAGACATGACTCCTCCCCCTTCACCTGCTCCGGTCCATGAAAGTTTTGAAGAAAGCTCTAGCTCTGGAGAAAGCTCAAGTGAAACGCCACATAAATTCAGAAGTGTCGAAGATTTATATCGCTCCACTGAAGCTATCAATAACTTGCTTTGTCTATTTGTAGATAACGAGCCACTTAACTTCGGTGATGCAGTGAAAGATGAGAGTTGGAGACTAGCCATGGATGAAGAAATAAAATCAATTGAGAAGAACAACACTTGGGAGCTATCAGAACTTCCAAAAGGACATGAAGCTATTGGGGTCAAGTGGATTTTCAAGAAAAAGAAGAATGCAAGAGGAGAAGTGGTGAGATACAAAGTAAGACTTGTTGTTAAAGGCTATAAGCAGAAGCATGGGATCGATTATGATAAAGTCTTTGCACCAGTTGCTCGAATTAAAACTATTCGATTGATTATTTCTCTAGTGGCTCAAAAGAAGTGGAAAATCCATCAACTTATGTGAAATCAGCATTTCTTAATGGTTTCTTAGAAGAGGAAGTTTACATTGAATAACCCATTGGATACAAAGTCAAAGGGCAAGAAAATAAATGTCTAAGGTTGAAAAAGGCATTATATGGATTGAAGCAAGCGCCTCGTGCATGGTACAACCGCATCGACAAGTATTTTCAAGATAAAGGTTTTGATCGTTGCCTACATGAACATGCACTTTATATTAAAGTGAAAATGGTGGAGATATCTTGATAGTTTGTCTGTACGTAGATGATTTGATTTTTACAAGCAACAATCACAACCTAATTGAAGAATTCAAGAAGGATATGTCACTTGTTTTCGAGATGACTGATGTGGGTCTAATGTGTTATTATTTGGGCCTAGAAGTGGAACAATCTGAGGATGGAATATTCATCTCACAAAAGGGCTATGCAAAAGAAGTGTTGAAGAAATTCAAAATGCTCGATTGCAATCCTGTTAATACTCCAATGGAATGCAGAGTAAAATTGTCAAAGTTCAATGATGGAATAAAGGAAGATTCAACACTCTTCAAAAGTCTTGTGGGAGTTTGAGATACTTGACTTGTACAAGACCCGATATCCTATTTGCAGTTGGTGTAGTAAGTCGCTACATGGAAGCTCCTACATCAACTCACATGAAGGCTGCTAACAGAATTCTTCGTTACTTAAATGGTACTATTGACTTTAGGCTATTCTACTCCTATTCTCATGACTTTCAACTCATGGGATTTTGTGATAGTGATTTTGCCGGCGATATAGATGATAGAAAAACACCTCTGGATTTGTGTTTTTCTTGGGAGAATGTTGCATCTCTTGAAGTTCAAAAAAGCAACCTATTGTGACTCTTTCCACATGTGAGGCAGAATATGTAGCAGCAATTTCTTGTACGTGTCATGTTATTTGGCTTAAAAGATTAGTTAAAGAACTTCACTTGCCACAAGAAGGGCCTACTAAAATTTGCATCGATAATAAGTCTGCACAAGCACTTGCCAAGAATTCGGTGTTTCATGATCGAAGTAAACATATTGACACCCGATATCATTTTATTAGAGGTCATATTGCCAAGAAGGAAGTGGAGCTCAAGTTTGTAAATACTCAAGATCAAATTGCAAACATTTTCACAAAACCTCTCAAGTTTGAAGATTTTTAAAGAATGCGTGAAAGCCTTGGTGTGATCAAGAAAAGTTAAAATTAAGAGGGAGTGTTGAAAAAAAAAATTATATAATTTAAACTTTTCATGAATAGGTACAACTATTCATGAACATATGTTAATGAATGGATGCAACCGTTCATCATGAATAGATGTAACCTTTGCATGATGAAAGGGTGCAAAAGGAAGAGATGTAATTTTTTGAATGGCCACTAACAAGCCTATATAAAGGATTGTTAGTGATAGAACAAATCATTCAAATTTTGTATTCTTGTAATAACATTCTTACTTCTCTTCCTCTCAAAAGTCTTACAATTTCTTCCACCTATTTTTAACAAGATCAACATGGATTGAAGGTGCCTCATTGCTGCGATTGTTTTTTATTATCTTTCGACTGTATAGTTTATGCCATCTTTAACTTATCAATATTGTTTTTTGTCCATGTTTTAGCCATAGACGAATCCCATTAAAAAACATACAAACATGTGCCTAAAGGCTTCACTTCCCTGCTATGCTTGAGAACCACTTTATATTTTATTTTCTTTTTAAAGTCTTTCGGAGTTTGACGATACACGTACTTTGAAACAAGTTGGTTTAATTATTTTGGAGTCTTTACTCTTTAGGGTATTAATTATAAAAATATATAAAATTTTGATTTTAATACATTTGTATAAGGATCCAGAGCACGGGTATAAATGAAAAGTCAGCAGCAACCGAAATACAAAATTTGTGAACCTAAATAAATAGGAATAATTTGCAATTTGTTAGTATCTTTGAACACCTACCGCCACATGTCAAGGAATCACGACGAGCTAACATATATCGTAGGCGAACGATGACGACCTGATGTTGTGAACCCCGTATAGGCAAACAAATAGAGGCGATTCGTAAGTGAACTAACGGCGAACGCACCTAGGCGAACGGTGCTCAATGGCCACGTGCCAGCAATATGCAATTACTACCGATGACATAGCAAACCTAGGACGTCAACTTATAGCTAGTCTAATCACAGCGCCACGACAACCCTATAGTGACACATGTGATGCGCAAATTGTGTGCAAGTATACACGGTGTAAAATTATAGTATTTAAGATATCGTCTTGTAACCACTAATTTTGTCTTGTTATCACTACACGATAACCTTTTTATTTTGTTTTATTATAATTGGCTTATATGGGCTCTTTTTAATTTTTAACTATACAAATGTGTGTAAATGACTGTTATTAAAATCCAAAAGCAAAAAAAAGCTCAATTGTTAACGGTGTTAGCCTTTGTAATGATCTGAATTTCGAGTTAGTAGTTCGGGTCTTGGATCCAGGTTTTAAGTAATTTGAAGTTAGGATTTGATTGAAAGAAATTGGAACTTAGAAGCTCAATTTAAAAGGAATTAAGGACCAAAATGAACACGGGTTAAAGTTTGGAGTCTAAAGTGTAAACTCCAAAAAGTTTAATGACCTTGGGTGTAATTTACCCATTTGTGTATGAGAGGAATGGTGAAAAGTAGCAAAGATGAGGGAGAAAAATCAGAATTTTGTTTTTCTCCTTCCTTTCTTCTCCTTTTTCACTTTTTTAAAATTTCATATTCGACCTACCGTCATTCAAGTCGACGTGTTTAATACCACCAATTTAAGCTCGTCGTCCTAAGTTGATTGTCACCAAAAGAAATTGTGGTTAAATAGGGTGAAGAAAAAGAAGTCTCCAACAAGGGTGTATATCTTTTAGCGATGGAAGAGTAACTTTTGTAGCCCTTTTAATTCGATGAGTATTGAGTAGCCTTGGAACACACTTTAATATACTTAGATCAAGTTGGTTGGTGTATGTGAACATAAACAGAACAACCAAAGTTTTTTTTAAGGAAAGGTCAAAAGAAGAAGACCTCAAGTGAGAAAATTATATATGAGAACATCACGAGATCTTTTGAATTCTAAAATTTTATTAAGGATTATGTTAATGATGTAAAGATGATTTCTTCAGAAACATTTAAGAAAATTTGTGCAAAACATAATAAACCTAGTCACTTTTAATAGATATTTATTTTTCCTTTCAGCTATCTTATTTTGTAGAGATATAATAACACACGAGCTAAAATGATTCTTTAAAGTAAGAACTTAAGATTTTGGTAAAATACTCGCTTACATTGTCAGTTTTAAGAAAAATTTAGTCTTTAAATAGTATTTCAATTATATTATAAAAAGATTGGATGATACTAACGGTTTCATATTTTTATTTCATAAGGAAAGCTCGTGTTTTATAAAATGATCGTCTATAAAAGGATGGGAACAATTAAGCTCTATTAACATTTTAACTTTGGAAGGGTTCCAAATATAACTGTGAATGAAAGAAAATGGAGTGAAAGGTTTATATTTAAAGCTAGGGTAGACATGGCATGTATCTCTTGGAAGTTGACATATTTTATAAGAAAAGGATTTGGGATCTTTATTAACACGTAACTCATGAAACAATTTTACAAGATATTGAAAATTAGAATGAGCAAGGTGATAGTGTCACAACATTATCGAATAGGAAAGAAAATTCGAATTAAATGAAGAAGTGGAGACAAACGCTGAAGCACAAATTATGTGAACTTGTTTTGTTAGAGAGTTTTTTTTTTTTTTTTTGAAGAGGTAGAAACCATCACATAGCTCAACACTGTGTAAATCACCTTCACCGAATCACAAAGATTTGAATGAAATTTAGTTACGCAATTTAAATCACTAGAAAACTTATTAACAGATACGAGATTGCACGATAATTTAAGGACATAAAAGACAAATGGGAAAGTAAGGTCCTTTGTCAATTAAATAGGTCCAATTCCTTTCACTTTTGATAGAGAGCCATCTTCTGTTCAGACATTGGAATGATTATGTTTTGGGCTGAAACTTAAATATACATTTTGTACATGAATTATACATTTTCTTTTATATTGGTACTTATAAAAATTTTGCTCTCAAATTAGTATCTAAATTGGACATTTTTTTTTTAGATTAGTACTTAAAGAATTTTTTCTCTCAAGTTAGTACTTGAACTAGACACTTTTTCTCAAGTTGATACTAAAACTTATACATTCTATCAATTTGGTATAATTCAATAAATTTAACCCTTTATATTTAAAAATCTTATCAATTTACTCTTTGTTCTTCTCCTAAATTGTTTTTTTCCTACAAATATTATATCACTTTGCTGGTATAAAAATTTTAACGGTAAGTTGATGTTGTTTTATGGTAAAATGTACTTATCTCATTGTTGTTTTGATCCATTATGCTTGTTTGATTTGACAGTATCACAAAAATGACTAAATTGGTGATTTTTTAAATACAAATGGCTAAATTATTTCGAGTTATGACCAAATTGATAAAATGTATAAGTTTTAGAGACTAAATATATTAATAAAAATAGTAGAATAATAAATGGAATTAAAATTCGGATACCAAAATGAGAGCAAAAATAAATATTAGCTTGGGAGCAAAAAAAAAATTAGGTGCCAACTTAGGAGAGAGTACAGTTGTATATTTAAGCCAACTATGAAAAAAACACTAATATCACCCGTCATGTGGTTTGATGTTCCAGAATTCACTATCCAAAATTGTTATGCAGGAGAAAATGCCTGATGAACCATCAAACTATTATATTGATCATGAGAGGTTGAGATATGCCTAAGAAGTTTCTGTGATGCTTTAATCTGCTTTTTAGTGGAAGGATTGTTTTCACTGCTGGTTGTAGAAGTACCAACAAGATTAGCATGTTTGTGCCACCTCCGGCGACATCGATGATGGCAGTTTGGAAGAAAGAACGTTCTGATTCGGAACTCATTTCCGACAAAGATGTTGGTATTGGAAACTAACCTGATACCATGAGGGTTTTCTGGAAAAGAAGAACCACTATGTCTTTTCCTCTACTCAAATTACGTTAAAAAAAAAAAAAACAGGCCTATTAAAATAGCATCAAGTACAATAAACGCAGCACAGAAATTTTCGAAATCTGTATAATACGAAATATTAGCATCATACCAAAATTTATATAAATTAAAATAGCTTAAACACATTTATTACACTAAAATATATAAATTAAGATGATAACGACACCCAAATTGGCTACATCGAGATATCATTACATGGCACCTAATACAGGTTTAGTTGATCAAGACTGCAATTAACAAAAGCTTCCTTGCAAGCATCCTACAAGTATTTTGCCAACTAGTTGAGTATTCTACCAACGGCTTTGAAAAATAAAATCATAAACCGTTTCCTCAAGCAATGAGGGATGTCACCGATAATCAATTTAAACAGCAACGTGAAGCTTCGCGTAAAGCGTCCGAATATTGCAATGCCTACAAAAACATGCAGCAGAAACATTAGCAGCTAGTAAACATGAGATTGAGAAAAGAAGTTTTAAAAAGGCATCCATATGCCCAGGACTAATCAAGGAGAATAAATCATGCATTTAAATTGTATCCACCCAAATCCACAAGGTCCGAAAATTGAAACAGGCTATCGCTGGTGCATACTAAAGTTCTGAATCCATTCATGCCATATTATTGTAATTTCCAGCAGGCAGCATTGATTGTCATGGCTTTGAAGATCTGTGAATTAGCATTAAATGACAGACGACACTAATTTTATTAGGACTGGTTATGGCGTGCAATGTAATACTCTTAAATATAATGTGTAGTGATCGGTTTATAAACGTACATATAATGTGCCATAAACATAAATGTTTACCGAGAAGTGATACTAAATTCATGCAGTTGTATGCACATTACACAGCCTTTACACATATATTATAACATTATGTAAATGCATAAATTATAAATAACAAATAAATTAGGAGGACGTGAGGGGGGAAAACGTACAGTGCAAAAGTTCAGGGCTCCTTCAGGAATCCAAGAATTTTTTCTGGCATGCTTTAATACAGCCTACCAGTACACTCAGAAGAACCACAGTAGCATATTTTCTTCTTTATGTCACCATTTTCGTCTCGAACCTGATCTATCATATAATTGTAGTGATATGTCAATTCTTGCAAGGGAGGGATATTCTCAGCAGCAAAGAACATTATGTGTGGGATTCTCATATCTTCATGGTCATAAAGGACATTTTGTGCATAAAGATTAGGTGAACAACTATGGTTTATGAATCGCCCAATATTGCCACACCGTGCTGCATCAATGGTGAAACCACTTTCCTGTACAACTTGGCAAGAACTTGAATGTGCATCCGGCATTATGGTTGAAAGACCATCCCAGAGCGAACTGTCAATATTATTTCCAATATCAAACAGATACTCATCATTCCCTTTTCTTTCTTCAGCTTCCCTGTCTTCGAGGAGCTCTCCAGCATACTCACAGATAAAACTTCCGGAAGGGATAGAATTTAGGGATCTAACACCCCAGCCTCTTGATTCAGTTTTAAAGATTTCAAGCTGAAATTTTATGCCATGTTGGCTGACTCTATTATGGCAAGAAGAAGGACAACTACAATTAGGACCACATTCATAGACAAGGGGCTTTGCTTCAACAATGGCCCCATTATGGTTATAAGGAATCTCTCCTCCATTCTTGACCACACAGGAACAATTCCCTGATTCTGAGCATCCATTAATACAACCACAACCTTTTGGAGGAATAGGGCGGCACCAGTCAGGGTAGATCATGTGAGGTTCATACACAAATGATGGGGGCGTTTCACCGTCTATAATGTTTATAGCACAAATTGGAATTTTCTCCTTCCGTTGTGAAATATCATTTACACAGAGCCCCTCCCGCACCTTCGATTTCTTTACAACTTTCCAAGCAAGCTCTGGTTGACCCGGAATTCTGACCAGCTTATATTTGTAGACCAGCTTACCATGTGGTCCTGGTTCTTGCTTAAACTCCTCCACTAAATAAAGTCCATCATAAACATATGTCTTACCTCTACTTTCCAACAAAGTAGACGACGACTTTGTTTCCCCACGAATCACCCTTACCGGATTCTTAACAACTTTACTATTTGCCAAAGCAAGGTTTCCTCTTTCAAGCTTTTGGTCCTCTGGTTGTTTACCTTTCTGCATCACATTTCCCCCCTGGCCCATGTAACTCAAGACATCTGAACTATCCAAATCATTCTCATAGCCCCCCGCAGCTATGATACTGGTAGCAATGATCTTTTCACCTTGCTTTACATAATCTATACCACCCTGACTCTGGCGATGAAGGCCAACAATATTGAGCTCAACAAAATACTGAAACTCATCACCAACTTCAACGCCAGGAACAGGTCCTATGATCTGTTTGCCTGTGTTAACATATTTCCCTTTTTCTTTGAGAATTTTTCCAGCTAGGATATCTATCCTCTTACCAGCCTTTCCTTGTTCCTTCATCTTTGATTCTTCTTCTTGTAAGAGCTTCCGAAAGATAGCTTGGAATAAGCGTAAAGTCTCTCTCACTTTGTTCCGTGTAGTCATTGCACCATTATCATGATCTGTAATACTTGGACCAGGAGGAAGACTCACATCATAACTGCATGAGCTCTGAGCAAAATTATCATTTATGTATTGCTCATCCTGCTGCAACGAGTCTTCCTTGTTCCAAACAATGACCTGACCGCGACCTTTATGAGCAGCCCTTTTTTTGGAAGAACTCTTCTTGGTATTTACTTGTGGTGGTGGCAATATAGCATTGCTCTCTTTTTTTCTTTTTAATGAACCACCAGCCAGGTTAGGTTTGTAGGTGACTTTCCCTTGTCGACAAAGACCATTTGATAAATTTTCTGGACTCACACGATTCTCCTCCAGCAATTGATACTCAAGAGCAGATGAATTAGGAAGCTTTTTCTCAAAATTGTTGCCCTCTTCATAGACAACAATGCGACCCTCCTCTAACAATTGATTCTCAAAAGCAGATGAATCAGGAAGCCTTTTATCAAAACTATTGCCTCCTTGATAGACAACAATATCACGTATAGGGTTTTCCTCCAAGCATCTAGCATATACATCCCCTGTCTCGGTTACTTTCTCAGAGTTCCTATCAAATTCATTTGGTAAAGCTTCACAAGAAGGCTTGATGCTGTTTTTACTCATATTTCCCAAATCCTCCTCCATATCTTTGCTGGAATAAGCTTCATACACACCTTGATTTTCCATTTTTTCAGAAGCTAGCTCTTCAGGTTTAGATTGAATACCTTCTACAGAGAGCCTAGGAGCACTACCTTCTACTTTACCATCTAGAGTGTGTATATCCTGAACATCCTCTATCACTTGTCTCACGTTGGCACATAAGGTCTTTTCCAGGGGGGTTTCTTTATTTACAAACTTCTCTATATTAAAACCCTTGTTCTTCAAAGAGGTAAGCCATTTCGCACGCTCTTCTTCACTAAGAGGTGGAGCATTTCTTCCACAAAATGGAGGGAAGTCTCTCACAACAGTAACTCCTTTCCGAGGACGATAACTTCTTGCTAAAGTCTTCTCTAAACTGCTCTCAACAAGATGCAAGTTCACACCTCTTTGTGGAACCTCCCCTTCAGAAATGGCAGCATTCTCCTCAGGAAAATCCTTCTGCAAATCAGAAACTTCATTTATCAAACAGGTCGCAAGTTCGGAGCCTCCTGAAAAATTTGTTTCACAGTGAACCTTTTCGGCATTATCAGGCAACACTGCTGGCTTTTCACACTGGACCTTATCTGCATAATCAGGCAATAATGCTGGCTTTTCTGACTCGGAAATTGCCTGCCCTTGTGCTCGTTCACTTGGATTGGTTATTAGTGCAGCCAACCTTCCGCACCCTGGCGGAAAATCCCGAACAGCCGAAACTTTGCGCTGCTTAAACATGGGGGCAAGGTGACCATTTTCAGTTGGCACCCTTTCCAACCTTCCCTCAGAATGACCACCACTTACCACCTTTGATATCTCTTTATGCAGCATATTATCGGAAACCCCCATTTCAACTCATATATTTACAGATCGCACAAAAATCAACCTAAGAAAACAAAAGTATAAATATCATTCGGTTGCCATTAGCTCAAAGAAACCCCCATTTCAACTTGCTTTACAAATTTCACCAAAATAACCAAAGAAACAATACCATAAATTTCTTTCAAAATAGAAAACAATAGTGCAAACATCATTCGGCTGTTATCAGCTCAAAGATTAAACAAAAAACAAAACTAATTCTCAATTTTCTAACCATGAATGAAGCTAAAATCAGAAAATAATGAAAACGAAACTCAAGCCCACGTGAATTTAATTTCTAAAATTAACTTTAACAATCAAATCAAGCCACCGAATAACCTAAAGCTATGCCCTGATACTGAATAACATGTCAATTGAAAGGGGGACGAAGAAAATAGTAAATCTCAAGGATGAAATCGAACTACATACTCAACCGAATAACCTAATGTTTTGCTCAGCCTCAGATCTTCATAAAAATGGGGGGTCAGTTGAAACAAAAATGAACATACATAAAAATCTATAATTTGCAATAGAATCAAAGAAATTAAGAAAAATCTGAAAGGAAATTTAGACAGTGGACATAATATAGAATGGGTTTAAAAGAAAGAAGATGAAATAATCACCATCAATTATCTTCAAACCATATGGCCGCTCAAATGGTCGTGTAAGAAGAAGATGAGAGAAATTGCCGAAAACGGGAGAGTCGTTCTTCTCCACCTCAGTTTTGATTTTTTAATCTCAACCAAAATCCGATCACATTAGAAGGTACAAAATACAGGGTAAACTACTTAAATTGACCCTTTAAATATAGGGCGTTTTTACATATTTTTAATTATGTCAATTTAATTTCGTAGTTATTTAAATAGTAACAATAAGTCAATTGTGTTGAGATCTAACATAGAGGTGACATAATAATTAATGAAAAATATTTTGTTATTTACCGCTTATTAATAATTATATTTAATTGCACGAATTAACTTGCCTTGATGATGTTTTTAAAGGTCATGGGTTCGAGCACCAGTAGTTGCAGCAAGTTGATTTTGCATATATTATCAAATGATTAAAAGTATATTTAAAACAAATACTACTTATAATCAACTCAGCTTTAAAAAAATATATATTTAATTGACATTATTTGTGAAAGATTCAAAGGAGAAAAAATGAGGTGGGGGTTTGAACCCGCATGTGTTGGCATAGAAAATATTTTAATAAATATATTTATTATATAAATAATAACTAATAAATATTAAAATAATATATCCGTATAATAAATTATTAATATTATTTATTATTTTCATAAAAATATATTTTAATATATATTAATATTTTTAATAAGGTTAAAGGGGTATTTTTATTTCTGAGTTCAAGACAAAAAATCAATTCAACTTCTTGTCGAAAGGTCCTTCAATTCGTGAATTGTATCAAATTAACCATTTAGCTGACAATGATCGTTACAAAGGTGATGTGGCAGTTAATGGTGCTGATATGGCGGTCCAAGATGATGATGTGACAATACACATGTGATGATGATGATGTGGTAGAGAGGCTGAAATTATTATTTTAACTGAATTTGAGGGCATAATTAATTTTTTGCCGAGTTTAAGGGCATGACTGATTTTAATTGAAAGTTCGATAACTTACTTAATCTTTAAGCTAAAAATAAAAAAATTATTAAAATTTAAATAAATTTAAATAATCATAAAATATTTAAGAATAAAAACACTATAATGAATTAAAAATTAAGTGAAAACATAAAATTAAAAATATCAAAAGTTATAGATATAAAAAATCAAAATTTTAAAATATTTATAAACTATCGAAAAATCTTCTACTTTTCTGGTTATGCTAAGCGTACTAATATTTCTTGAACTTATTTTCAATAGAATCATTTTTGTATTAGAGTAGTAATAAAACTAAAATTCTCCTTATTTTTTCTACATCAAATATTAATGAGCATTATGTAGAAAAGCAGAAAAAATTGAATTTTATTGTTACTATAATACAATGTTGATTCCATTAAAATTTTGTTTAAGGGATGATAACATCAGTTGAAGACATTTTCGATGAAATTGTTTAATTTTTTAATACTTTATCAATATTTTTTCATTTTTATATTTAAATTTTATTATTTTATAATTTTTAATATATTTTTATATTTATTTTAATACAAAACCTCATTTTATTTTATTTTTTGCATAAAACCAAAGCACAAACAGCTCTTTAGCATGTAAGATGAGGATCTTTTCTTGCAGTAGCTTGGATTGTAACCCCTTAAACTCAGCCTAGAAAAAACAAACAGAATTTAAGAAGTCGCGTTTGAAAAATTGTCTTTCAAAAAATCGATGGTTGAATTAAATATTTTAAATGATAAAATAACATAAAAAAGTAAATAACCTCAATATTATTTACACATGGTCGTATCAACAATATTCAAATAATTTGGTAAAATATTCAAAAATATCCTTAAAATGCATGTTAAAACCATAATTCTCCAAAGTCTGAAATTACATACTAGTCCAAAACAATAACATAAAGTCAAAAAAAATCTAAAATAATTCATACTGATAAATAGGATAAAGTTTGATAAATACAAAGTCTTCCAAGTACCGTACACCTAAGTATGAGTATCTGAAACAAGAACTAAGGGGAGTAAGCTATAAGGTTTAGTCTGTCTCTAAAGTGCAGATAAAAACATATAACAAGGTATTCTGGTTATCATGCACAAATTCAAACAGACATTTGAATATACAAATGCGTATAATATGATGCACGAGATACAATGTCATGCACCCATCTACATACACCGTCCAAAGAGTAAGGTTCCCCATAATCACTCCCTACATCGTCACCATATCTGAAGTGGAGTTCAGCCCTGAGGGGGAAAGCACTAATCTTCCCCGCACGATTTCTTAACTTATATGATATGACATGTTATTCCGATTTTCAAATTTGAATGCATTTTTGTTTAATAAACAAGGATGCACGCACAATAAATCCTATATTACTTAGTATGATTCTAATATATGATGCATGGCATGTCATCATACAAATCATGTCATAATTCACAAGTCAAACATTCATACATACATACATACATATTACATCTTTGAATATATGTACAGTTTTCGTGGAATGAAAAAGAAAGGCTTAGTTGTAAATAACGAGGAACTGGAACGTTAATTGTAAAAATGTCATCCTCCTACGAGTGCGGCTTGCAAAACTGTTTTAGTCTCGGGCTGTAGGATCCTACTCGGGTCGGTGGAAGAAAACGGGCATTGCCATCCTGGATTGATCAGAGGGTGGAGGGTGATGAAAATGCAGACGAGTGAGCCGGAATTGCCTGGGAAACAGATGGAACTTGGAAAAGCAAGGCAATCATATGCAGATGCAGTGTTTCTTTTGGGTTTGCTTTGCTTCTAGATGAATGCAACATTTGAAATACTTCTGGTTTCTTTGCACAGTCTGTTTTTGGTTGTTTTACTTCACATGGTGCGCTTGTGCAGGTCCAGTGATGGAAAAGTACCGTTAAACCAATATCTAAGATTTGTTATTTGAAATGAAGTCTTAATTCACACTTAAATAAAAAAAATACGTGTCTAAAGTATATTTTTTTGAATTTTAATTACCTAAAATTTATATCGTTGTAATTTTAAGAGTCTGACCGTTAAGGTGTATTAAAAAAAATTTGTCAACCAATCAACACGTGATGCTAATTTAAATTTTTTAAGAAAAAACTCAAAATTTTCAATTTTTCAAAAATTCCAATTTTTTTTTAATTTTACAAAAAAATTTCTAAATCCCTAAAATTTCCCAAACAAAACCAAACCTTCATATCGTTGTCGCTTCCGTCGCCAAACGTCGCCCCTGAGCACACTCTTTTGATTGTCGGACCTAGGCGGTTATTTCCACCAACACAACGTCACCGAAAAACGTCGAACGCGAAATCAACGTTCGATTGGCACATTGTTCAAAGTTTTTGATGATGTCGTGTTGGAAGAAATGACCGCCTAGATCCAACGACTAAAGGAGTGTGCTCAGGGGCGATAATCGGCGATTTGAGGGTTTGAGTTTGAGAAATTTTAAGGATTTGGTGACTATTTTGTAAAAATTACAAATTTTCAGAATTTTCTAAAAAATATTTTTTTAACAAAAAATATTTGAAGTTTTTAATCTTAAAATGTCAAGCATTGATTGATTAATTTTTTTTTTAATGCACTTCGTTTCTGTGGTCTACATTAACAACACTGCTATTCATTCAAATGTAATAGTGTTACTCACTAGTAACTATTGAGACATTTTCCAACTTCAATTATGCTTCCCTCACATATATTCTAAACCCACCACTTCCCCTTTCTTATCCTAGAGGTGATTGCTTGTAAGGACAAAATCCAAAGGGGTGTATATAAAGTTTATGTTTCTAAGCAAAAAGAAAAAAAAAAAATCCCTGACAGTTGCATACAAAATATTGAAAATTACCACCTCTTCTGCATTTATTTTGAGCTATATATTACAACCTGTTGTCAACCTATACAAAAAACAAACCCACCTCTAATTCATCTCTTAGCATTCTGAGTTTGGAAAGGTCAAGGGGGGAAAGGAGCACCAGCAAACCTCATTAAGACTTCAGTGTTTAGCATGCAAAATATGTCAACCCCACTCATGGGATCTAGCAGAAGCATACATTAATAGTTTTAACGATAAAAAAAAGGCAATGCTAAGGATGGATAGGATGCGAGTGTGCCGAGCTACTACTAGTGCTTGCCTGTTGCCCAAAACTTGGAGCAGGATGAAGCAGCTCTGCCTGTGGGAATGAGCCGTTGGGCAGCACATCCAGCAGCAAATCTTGGTCGGAGCTTTCATCTACAAAATGAAGAGAATCCAGCACGAGAGAGCTACCATCAGGAGGCAAGTTGAATAGGCTTCTTGGACTAAAGCAAGAACCATCATTGTCTACGAGTTCTTTGTTTTCACAAGAAGCCTTCACGATCACCCTTTTGGGGCTCTTTAAAGTCCTTGGTTCTGAAAAATGAACATGTTTTTGTTGAGCAAAAATGCCAGTGCAACCCAAAACAATCACAAAAGTTCACAATTTTAACACTAGACTTAAATGCTGAAATTTATTTAGTTACAGAGAAACTTTCTTCATACGCCGTTATGTTATTAACTTTATTCCCTTCGCCCAATTTATTGATTAATTTGTGTAACTACTTTAACATTTTCCTTGTTATAAAACCCAAGGGATCCAATCTGTAATATAATTTAACAAGATTTAATCCATACAATAACAGCAAAGGAAATTTTTGAACCTGGAAAATGTTGAATTTGGTTGTCACATGATCTCTTCATTATTACCAAATTATTCGAAGCAATGGCATTTGGTCCTCTAGCAGTCATAGATCCTCGGATACTTTTACATTTCTACAGCCAAATAAATGCTACTATGTTCAGTAATCCAATGGGCAAAATATGTTCGTGTCAAGATGTTTAAGAAACCAATTCATTCATACCTTATATGTGTGATGGCGTTCCACCCAATGGGATTTCGTCAAGTTGCACAATGCAAGTCTTTTCAATGTCTTACAGTCTTCAGATTTCACTCCATGGACAGAGATATTAAAGACCCCTTCCTCAAGTAGCTTCTGAAAGTAACACAAGTTCTCCTTGAATTGAGGGCTTTCAAACATGCTTTCGAGGCTGCAGGTGCAAGGACAACTATCAGTGATTCACTGTCATGTTTTCAGCTATTATTGACCATCTCTATATGTAACTAATAGCCATTATTAGTTTCCTTAAATATATAACTTCCATGATATGTGCATCTGACACTTCCAAATAAAAACATGGTTATTTATTATCAGTAAATGTATTCCACCATACACAAAACATGAACTATATAGATGTTATGTTTGACCTCTTGATAATAGGTTAAAAAGGATACCTATTAGGGAGTTTGGCAATGTCTAGTGGAGGTAGATACTGCAGTAACTGTTGCTGCTCCTCCTTCGTTAAATATTTCACAAATTCCTCAAAGTTGAGAATGTCCTGCACCATACAAAAATATCATCATACAATGGAAAATGAATGAGCTCTATGATGTGAATTGTTCACGGTAACTCTTTAAATTTTGCTAAATATTGAGGATTTATGTGAAAGATTTATGAAACATTCAGTAACTAAATGTATAAAAAAAATTACACGTTTGATAATATCGCAGCTGTAGAATTCAGTTCTAAAGGATTTTCCCAAGAGAAAAAAAGAATACAGAAATAAGAGAACTTACATTCAAATCTATGTTACACAGTGGCGAATTATGACTTTCCAGCAGTAGTGATTTTTCATGCTTAGCTTTGTCCCTATCAAATTAAAAAAAAAAGAAGAAAATGAATCAAAATGTTATCACCATTGCCAATTTCTCCTCCCATTGCACAGCCGCTATGAGATTATCTTAAGGCCCATGAAACGTGTGTAATGATGACAGTAGATACCAAATATTTTCCTGAAAAATGGAGACATAACTACTTGGAAGTTTTTGAGATTAATGTCATGCCTTGCATTGGGGAAATGTACCTTCTCTTAACCTCTCTAAGTGGCATTGGAAAATTAATATCTTCAGTAAAAAATTCATGGTCCATACAATTCTAGTTCCGTAATTGGCAGACTCTGTTGTAACTTGTAAAATATTATTGTGAAAAGATTTACCTATTAAGTTGCTCAAGCTGCATGCCTTGTCCAGCAAGGTTCTTAGCCCTTTCAATTCCATGTCCTGAAAACTTGATGCCCTTGCTATCATTATATGCAGGGAAGCTTGAAGAATGCGAAAAAGCATCATTTCTTGAGCACTGTCTGTTTTCAACTGAGAGGGAACTAGCTTCTGATTCCTCTTCCCGGGCTATTGAGCTTGGATGTCTAATTAAAACACTTCCATGTCCAAACTCAACAGAAACCATGGGTGTCTCACTCTCAAGAAGCAAATCCTCCTCCGAAGATCCAGAGAAGTATGAAGACTGTTGTTCATGTAAAATAGTATACAAATCTTTTGTGAGTTTCTCGACTGGAGATGGCTTTGGATGATTTACACCAGTTCTTTTCTTAGAAGGTACCATTGAGTCCCACACATTAGATTGGGCAGGGGCTAGAGAAAGAAACAAAAGAAGACAACTTAAATCAGTATATCATTCATAGTGTTTTAAAAGTACAAACATAGAGCACTACGAGAGGTAAAATCTGAATCACGTTGTCAGCAACTTTCCACTTATAACTACAGCTTAAATTTATTGATCTCAAAGATATGATACACTTTTCAGTTTCAGTTGAGCATTCGGAAAGTGAAAGTATTAAACCAATGCTTATACTTTTAGGAAGATATACAACCATTTTCCAGAGTTAAGTATATTCCATTGAATGAAGTAAGTGATTTACTAGGTCCTTCCTTTGATGACACAGAAAAAATGCAATATACTATCATATAGTCAAAACGGTAATGAGGAACATGATGGCATTATGTCCAACCTGTCAAGTCACTAGCATCGGCATACCCAAATTGGGCACAGCTTTCAGAATTAGATATGGCAGATCCAGAACTTGATCTATTACTAGTATCATCGTCCACAAACTTACGGTTACCCTGATTAAAATCAGGGACAACTGCTTTATCATGATTTGATTTTCTTTTCAGCAGTTTTACTTCTTTGTTCTTATTTATAGATATGATCTTCAATCTGGAAGTCCTATGATCCTCATAATCATCAGGTTCAACCCTGGCATGAAGTGGGGTATAATTTGTCAGTGTCCCTTTAGTCCTCCACCGTGATCCACATGCATTGCACAATACTGGCTTCTCAGGAGGTCCATTACGCCAAAGAGGGGTGCCTATCACAATGCATTGTTATTAGTAATTATAGACTAATGACGGACAAAGGAAGTTTATAATCAAGATATGTTTATACAGGAGTCATTAGCCAGATTTTATAGAGGTTTAGAGTCAATGGAATAAAATTATTTATAACCTAAGTCATTCTATAGACTTCTTCAAAATATGGTCGTAGGATATACATTATCAAGGAAAGGCTCGAGTAAGAACCGAAGGAAAGAGGGACTTGCATTTGTCCTCAAAAGTCGATATTTGACATCATCATTTTGTAAGGCCTTAATGTTGGATGCAATTCCTAAAACAATTTAGGATTTATGCTTTTGCTTCAACCAAGGTAACAAGGACAAATGGAGCTTCCATTTGACACTTGTACTTGACAAAAAATCAGCACTCACTCAGTGACCAGAAACAATAGAATACAGCTGAAATTAGTTGAGTTGCAGCATTTGGTGAAAATACAGCAAGTTCTAAACACTTAAAATGTTTGAAGAATGGTACAAAGAATTTAACACTCACAAGTAATTCAGAGTGAGGTTGAAATGTTTCAAGAGGAAAAACAAAACAATGGACTTCAAAGTAGAATTGAATGTTTATCAAGGAAAGTAAAAAGAGTAGAACAGTGGTTCACATTAGAATTCCAGTCCAATGGAAGTGGACAATTCTTATCAACAAAGACCAAAATAGTTTTTAGCATTGAATATTAAGCAATAGCTTGTTTAAGAAGAGAAAATGAGCAAGAAATCCATCAATAACTCAATGATAATTGCATCTGTATAGGAGTCCAAGAGGACTGAGGTTTGACTTGAAATTCAGGCTTATGAACACTTATGGAGCGATGGGAAAGGAATGCCAATTTCATGTTGAACATGAAACTAGCCAGCATTCAACAACATAGGCTCTGCGATTCCCCTGTATCCAGTAGAATTCAGTCTCAAATTGCTTTATGAGAAAAGCTGGAACTTTGAACAAGACCCCAAGAGATAATAATAATGAAGTTGAGAGAAACAACTCGATTCAGTAAACAAACTCAACTTTAAAGCTTTGCATGGATTGAGAAAGGACAACTTTTGTTCCATATTCATATGCAAACAGAATAACACAAAGAACAGCAGCAGAAATTCTAGAATTTATTAACTTTGTCCATGTAATCTGTTCATTTTCTTCCTAAAGCCATTCCCAAATTCCAATGATGGAATTATTTATCCAAGCATATAAAATCATACACCAAACCACTAATTTATACAAAAAGGTTGAACATTAACAAATATCCCAGGACTCAACATTTTTAGGCTTTATATTCAAACAATTAGCCGGAGAAACAAGAACTCACTTGTAACTCCACAGTGATAGCAAGGTCCATGTTTGCCCATGTCTCTCTCTTTTGCTCAAGGGAAGAAAAACAAATTAAGAAAAGATAAAAATTGAAAACAAAAAAAAGAGAGAAAAATTAATATTGACAAAAACTTCGATTGGTTTCTTCAAACTTTATATAACATACTCAACTGGGCATTAAAAGCTTTTTCTTCAAAACCCAGAAATCTAGTATAGTTTGCAGAACAAAAAAGAAGTCCTAAATAAAAATGAAAAATACCCAGAAGTATTTTATGTCTTTTTTTATCAGTCCAATAAACATAAATTTAAAGAGAAGAAAGAAACCAGAAAATCAAGAAGAAGATAAGGATTTTAGAAATGGGTATTTGAGCTTGGAATCTAAACACTCCAATGAAGAGGAAAAAATTGAAGAAGAAAGACTAATTGTGAGGAATCTGTGAAAAGAGAGAGGAGAAATGGGAAAGAGAAATGTAATCTGCTTATATGACATTTCTCTTAGTCTTTGGTAATTTTTGAATAAATGCATTATTTATTTATTTATTCATAAATTTACTATGTCAAAGATTAAAAAAAAGTATGGTAATAGTAAAAAAATTGGGAAATTGTTGAAACTTGAATGAAGAATATTGCATATATCCTGTTGACTATAGACTTTTTCAGCTTTGCTTTTGATGCCTATAAAATAAAATTCTCACAAAAAAATTGTTCAAGGAAGGTACATGTGTATTTTACTAAGTATATTGTTTTATTAAAATATATTATATAATTTTTTTAAAAACAAATTAGCTATATGATTCATATATATTTAAAAATAATAATTAAATAGTACTATAATAAATAACAATTTTATTATGACTCTATTTGGTAAATAACTTTTTGAGTTAAAAGTTAGATATTTAAACTATTTTTTGAGGTTTGACTAGTCAATCCCACTAATTTGAATGTTTGATAAATAGAAGATTGTGATTGCGGATTGAGGTGAAACCTCTTAAATTGTGGGGAAAAAACTCATTTTATGAATTTTTTGGGTTAAAAAATTGTATATAAGAGCTGTAAAGACTCTTTTGTTCTAACAATCACAAAATTTTTTTCTAAATAACATAAATTTGAATAAGTAATAAAATTAAAAAATAATTTCATAAATAAAAAATTAATGTATACATCTAAAGTTAATAACTAATAAAATTATATTTCAATATAATTTTATAAATAAAAAATTAATATATACATATAAATTTAATAGTTAATAAAACTATATTAAAATATAACTTCATAAATAAGAAATTAATATATAAATCATTCAAATATACTTAATAATATTAAAATATAATTTCATAAATACGAAATTTTGATAATCAATAAATTATTCAAATAAGTATCGAATATAATCAAATCTTTATATATTATTTTGTTTGTTTAAATAATCAAACATATGTCGGTTAATAATTAAACACCTTTTATGCAATCAATTAATGCAATATGTTAAATCAGTTTATAAGTCACTATCAGCTAATATAATTCGCTATTAGCTATTAATTATCCGCTAATTATTAAACATGACGTATGTTAAGTTAAAACATATAACCAGTAGATATATACAAACGTATTGTTTTTATCAATTAATTAATTAATATTTATGTTTGTGTGTGTGATGACATGATGTTGATAATTTGTTTAGTGGGTCTTTCTCTTACAAAGAAGGTTAAAGGGTGATTTCTGCTCTTGTAGTAGACTCAATTTATCGATTCCGCCCTTATAATAGTTCGTATCAATTTAGATCTTAAAGTAGTTCAATTGCATCACCGTTGCCCTTTGACTGACGAAAGCCAACATTGGTCGTTACGGTGGTGACATAGCAGTTTAGAATGGTGTGGCAAAGGGCAAAATTGATTTTTTCAAGCGAGTTCGAGGGTAAAATTATTTTTTGGTTAAGTATGAGGGCAAAATTAATTTTTAGGTAAAAATACGAATTTAAGAAAATATTAAAAATACTAAAATGATGTAAAAATAATAATGTTTAAAAATATTTTATTAATATATGGCTAAAAATAATAAAAATTAAAAAATCTAAAAATAAATAAAAATATAAAATTAAAATATCAAAGAGTATTAAATTATAAGTTATTCAAAAATTAAAACTTACAAATAAATTTTACTCTCTAATCCTAATTTCTAAATTCAAACCCTAAAAATTTAAAATTCTAAATTGCAAGCCTTAAATCCTAAACCCTATTGAAAATTCTATCAATATAAAATGAGTATGAATAATAAAAGTATGTGTATAAATTTAATCAAGTGAAGGGTTTAAATTTTAGGGTTTAAAGTTTGTGGTTTAAAAATTAGACTTAGAGTGTAGAGTTTAATTTTTTTAGTATTGAGAGATAGAAGTACCAAAAAAATAAAAAAAAAATTTGTTCGGTTAAGAGAATCACATTAACTGTACTTTAAAATTCTTTCTTTCTTACACTTTTTGAAAAGAAAGAAAACCAAAATCAACCATTTTTAATGAAGGTTTTATATTTTTTTAATACTTTATAAACATTTCAAATTTTAATTATCGAATGATTTATAATTTATTAGCTTATGATATTTTAATTTTATAATTTTTACTTATTTTTAAATATTTTTAATTATTTTATTATATTTTTAGTCATGTATTAATAAAAAATTATTTTTTTATTATTTTTAATGTTATTTTTATATTTTTATATTTTATTCATATTTTTTTTCTAAAAATTAAATATGTCCTCGTACTCAACCAAAAATCAACTTTACCTTCGAACTCGTTTGAAAAATTAATTTTACCATCTGCCACGTCATTGTAAACTGTCACGTCACTGCCATAACGGTCAACGTTAATTTCCGTCAATCAAGGGGCAAACGATAATGTATTTAGACTACTCTAAAGACTAAATTAATACGAAAATACCATAAGAGCGAAATCGATAAACATAGGCTAAAGTGACTTTTTAGCCTAAAAAGAATGAACCTAATTTCCACCGTCCCGCGTGATGATCTCTGCCACGACTCATTATGCACCGTCCGATTTAATTTACAAGCGTTGTCAAATCGGGCCCCACTCAACGAATTTCTTTTTTTCCTTTGGGGCTTTAGGTAGATCTAATGGAGGCGCACTCTTTGTAAAAAGCAGGACCAAATACAAACTAATGAAAAATTAACTAGAAACAAAGACTTGAAATTTTCTCCATTTTTTCAATTAATTTCCACTATTTTTTAAAATTTATAATTACATTAATTATTGAAAGATGGAAACATTAGGCAAGAGATAATTAAATTAAAAATTTAATAACTATATAATTTTAATAACATAAAATACAGAGATCCATTAATTGACTTAGTGGCTAAGGATGCTCATCTTGACCCATTTTATGTGAGATCGAATCTCAACATGAGAATGCAATACCTCATTATTTAATCTAAAAATAACATAAAATACAAAATATAGCATATATTATAAAACATAATATATAAATGTGGATTTTTTAATAATAATACCTAATAAAATTCAAAATAATTTTAAGTTGTTATAACAGTAACAATCCTTATTGTAGAAGGTCTTGAACATTTTATTTTATAATCCCTACAAATTTTGGAATTTTCCTTTGACATATAGAATAGCATCCAAGGGACTTTACCTTGATGGCTGTTAAAGTTTTTATTTTTAATTTTAGAATTGATTTTTTTTAAAATTAATTATCGTTAAGATTCACCATAAATAATGATATTAATCAATTAAAAATCAGTTACTTTTAATATATATTTTTTAATATTTTAATTTGGTTACATGATAATATATGTTTTTTTTCAAATCCTAATTCTAATCCTAATCTTAATTAGAGGGGAGGGGAAAAGGGGATTATAAGGGAAGGAATGTGATGTTCATAGTGGGTCTAGAACCCATGACCTAAGAAAATATGAGGGAACAAAGATGGACAGCTTGGCCAACCGGTCAAATATGCTTGCTCACATGATAATATATGTTATTTACTCTCAACCCTTTCCGATCTCTTAAAAAATAAGGATAAACTACTGTAATGGTCACTTATGTTTTTATCCAGTATAGTTTTGGTCACCGGTTTTCAAATTCAACCGATAAGGTCATTTACGTTTTCGATCTGTAAACTTTTGGTCACTCGAAGTTAAATGTCGTTAAATGGTGACGTGGTTGTTAAAGGGAAATTTATATAATTACACATTTGGTCTCTATTAGATACATATTATATCAATTTGATCCTAATTTTAATTTAATTAAATTAATTAATCACTCAATTAAATACTAACATGTGTCATCACCTTAGTGGAGGATTTTAATTATTTATTTTTATATAATAAATTTATTTTTCTCATCCAATCAGGTGGTGACACGTGTCACCTGATTAGATGAGGAAAATAAAACAAATAGATGTCTAACCTTGGCTAGGAATCAAACACAATAGTTATTTCATGAAATTTAAAAATAGTTATTTCATGATTTTAAAAAAATAAATTATATTAAAAATTCATTTAATGAATTAGAACTCACGAATATAACTCTAATCATAAAATAAGAGTGGTTTCGTTCAGTGAATTTTTAATATAATTTTAATTTTTTTATTTAGTTAAATTTGTAACACCCGGGTTTAGGGGTTAGGTGAAAATAATATTTTAATATTATTTGGGCTCGGCTTTATAATTTAAATAATATTTTGGGTTTTGTTTTCAAATTAATTAATTTGGGTTGACCATGTTTTTAAGATTAAACCCCATTTAGCCATGGATTTCCCTTCCTTGTGAATAGCCCAATTCATTAAGGGCAAAGTGGTCTTTAGCCCCCCAATTTTAAACAAACATAAAGAAAGATTTTTAGCTCATCTTCTACCTCTCTCCACCATCTCATTTCAACGACAAAACAAGACCCCCTCCCCAATCTACTATTCCATTTCAAAGCTCCCTCATTTCAACTCCATTTTGAAAGGTAATGACATTTTTGACTTCCCCTCAACTCTCTCTCTTTAAAAGTACCTTTTATTTTCATTTTCATGGAGGTTTTAGAAAATGGAATTTTGGAGGGTTTGGATTAAAAATAGAAACTTTATGATGTTAAGTGAAGTGTTTTGATTTAATATGTTTAGTTATGATGTATAGAGGTCAAATGGTATAACATATGTGAATTTCAAATGATTTTGAGCAATTTTCGGATTTGGGTAAACATGAGGTTTTTGGATGGTTTTGGGTGAGTTTTGGGGGTTGTTTTAGGTGAGTTTTGATAGGCTTTTGATAGTACTATGGATAGGGGTTGAATTGGGATCATTTGTGGGTGTAATGGAAGTTGAAAACATGGTTTTTGGACATGGTTTTGGGGCTGTCCGAGTTGGTGAAAACGGGGATTGTTCATGCTTGCAACATGGTAATTTGTGGTTGAATTGCATTCCGGGTTAGTTCCGACGATGTGTTATTGATTGTGGATGTTTTGTTTGTGTTTGGGATTGATTAAAATCGAGTTTGGGCATCGGTGAAGCATCGAAAGTAAATCCGAGAAATTGAAGGTGGTCGCTTGCTTGGTCTTTAAGCTTGGGAGCTTAGGTGAGTGGTTAATTATTTTACTTGGTTTTAAAATGGTTGGTTCGAGTATATGGACTAGGTTGGGCTTGGTAGACCCACCTAGAGTTAGGATTAGGGTGGTAGCCTAATCCTAAACTTGATATAGAGCCTTTGGATGAACTCGTATATGTTGATGTGTATGTCTCGTATGAAATGTGATATGAATGCTTATGTATATTGTGCTATACATGTGAGATGAGGCATGATTTGTAATGCTTGAGACATGCATGATGATGGTTATTGGTGAGTACGTGCTAAGCACGGAATTTGGTTGAAATGAGTAATGTGAAATGAGTAAAATGTTGGCACTAGTATGCTTGAGTACAAATGATCGATCATTAGGATGTTAGTGTGTACACATGAGTCAAAAGTCGTGCATGGCCTTGGTGGCGTTGACTCACCAAGGAGGAGTACGAGTTCGCCCGGAAATTGTATTTATATATAGTCGATGATGAGTGGAATCCCATCGACGGGGCGTGAGGATGAGTGGAATCCCCTCCGCGAGACCGGTGATGAGTGTAATCCCACCGTGAGGTAATGAGGTTGTTGGATGTGAGTTCCAACGTGTCTATCCGCGTATTCGGGTCATAGCTAGGTGCCAATGTTGATTGATAAGTGTATCAATGTGTTGAGATTTATGATCTTTAATTGGATGCTTAAATGTGATTACATGCATTGTGGAATTGAGCTTATGATCATGGCATTTATATTGAATAGTGCTCATGCATCTTTATCTTGTGGCTTTTGTGGATCCTTGGTAAATATGTGTTTTGCCTTGGCTAGATCGTGCTCGGACCCTGCAATGTTGAGGTTTGTTTTTAAGAGCTTACCCTCACTAAGCATCTTTGCTTACGCTCTCTTTGTTCAACATTGCAGATCCTTAGTTCGTGGGTTGCTTGAGCAAGTGGAGGGCCTCCAAGTGTGGTTGTTGGCTTGAGTACATCAAGTATGAACTTTTAAATGTTGAGCATGTAATAGTTTAAGCAATGGGACATGTGTTATTTTGATGGATAGTTGTTGGTTGCTTAGGAGCTTGCTTAGACTCCTTGTTATCTTGCTTTCGTATGGCTTGAGTTGTCATGTTTGAATTGTAATTCATGCCTAAATTGCTTACTATGAATGTTGGCTATGTGCCTTTGAGGTTGCCTTTATGTTTGAATGTTGAAGTATGAAACCTTGAATGCTTAAATGTCATCTTTGATTCAATTGCATGTCTTCCTTGATGTATGTACATGTTGGGTGGTTGTATGGCTAAATAATGACCTGTAAATGTTGTACGAATGCTTGTTTGGGTCTAGGGAAGTCCTAAATTGCATCTAGGTCCGAGTCTTGTTCGTTTTAATTGAGTTTGGAGGTTTTGCAGTGCAAGGGTATCGATACGGTTGGTCCCGTATCGATACGGCCTTCTTGTTTCAGGCCTCGTGTTTCGATACGCGAGGGGGCGTATCGATACCATTTTGGTCACTGAAGTTACTGTCCACTTTGGTATCGATATGGGTCTCTGGCGTATCGATACGGTCATCCTAGCGTTGACCGTGAGAAGTCAACCGTTGGGGAGAGTATCGATACACTCCTTGGGCGTATCGATACGGTTTCCACGGGTTGACTCTGACCAGTTGACATAGTCAAGGGGTATCGGTACACCCCTTAGGTGTATCGATACCGCCTGCAGTTTAAGTTTAAAATTGGGCTGTAACATGTTAGTTTGAGTTCGTTTGATTGTTTCGTAAATGTTGTTCCGCTGTATGATCACCTAGGATTTAATACTCATCTAGATAAGATTTAAAATGAAAAAAAATAATAGGGTTGTTAACCGAGGGGGAATCCTTAAGGGGGTTTTCACTCGGTTTTCCCCGTGTGGCCCACTCGGACCGGTCATCCGGCCAGACCGGGACGAGGGGGTTACACTTGTTAGTATCAGAGCCTAAGGTTACCGAGACCTTGGGCAGGTAAGTGAGGTAAGTTTAAGTTTTGAATTGATTTGTACGGTGTTTGCTTGTTTTGTAAGAATGATTGCTTGTGTGACAAGTATGTTGATTGTTTTATTCAAAGCATGTGTGTAAGTGTCCCATTGCTACTATTACATTGGAAAAAGGATTTTTAAGTGAGGGAACGTACTTGAACACTTGGAAGCCTTGCCTTGCTAACCCAGCTTTGTATGTTTTGTTGTTGTGGTTGTAGTTAATATCTGTGAGAGCGATGTCTAGACCAAGAGGTAGGCCGAGAGTAGTTCGTCAGGAACCACGTGTTGCGGCTCCTGTTGAGCCGACCGTTGGTGTGGAGGCTCACATAGAAGGGCCGGTGGCCGCGGGAGTTGGCGCTCCTCCACCACCTCCACCACCACCTCCGCCTGGTGTTGGGGGCGAGGATGGAGCCAGAGGAGATGGACCTCAAGGTGGCCAAGGTGGCCAAGGTCCAGCTGGAATTGATATGACTCCGCTAGTGCAAGCGATAGCGGGAGCATTTCAGGCCGCAGTTGCGGGAGCTCAGGCTGCAGCTCAGCCTAGGTGTGACGATGCCAGTCTACCTTTGGAGAGGCTCCGTAGCTTGGGGGCCGAGGAGTTTAGAGGATCTACTCCGGAGAGGTCGGAGTTATGGTTGGAGAAGACAGTTCGTATCTTGGCTCAGATGGGTTGTGCGGGCGCACGCAGATTGGGTTGTGTGATCTCGTTGCTTCAGGGTGATGCCTACACCTGGTGGGTCACCATTACTACCGGGGTTCCAGAGACATAGATTGATTGGGATTTCTTTGAGACCGCTTTCCGGAAGAGGTACTTGGGACCGAGGTACTTAGATGAGAAGAAGCGAAAGTTTATGGCTCTTACTTAGGGAGATACTTCTGTGACTGATTATGAGATCCGCTTTGTTCGCTTGAGTCAGTATGCTCCAGAGTTGGTTCCTACTGAAGTGGAACGCTGTAACCGTTTCCGTTATGGATTGAATGAAGAGATTAAGAGGTACACGCTAGCTTCTGACTACTCAGACTTTGATGTGTTGGTCGCGAGGGCCAAGGACTTAGAGCATAGTTTGGGTTCGGCCAAACGATCGGGTGGTTCCAGTTCTGGAAAGAGGCATAACCACTTTGATAGTAGAGATGCCAAGAGGCACAGGGGTGGCGGACATCAGTTTGACCATAGACGTGGCGGTGGCCATCATGGTAGGGGCCATCAGGGCCATAGAGGAGGAGGGCGTTTGCCCGACTGTACCCGTTGTGGGAGACAGCACGCTGGTGAGTGTTGGGGTAACTTCCATGCTTGTTGGAACTGTGGTTCGATGGACCACTTTAGGAGGGATTGTCCGCATCAGGCGGCTCAGGCACCAAACATTGCTCAGGCTCCTGCGAGGGCGAATGATTTTCAGAGAGGCCGTGGGCGCGGTCGTGGCTACTTCCAGCCTAGGGCTGATGCACCTAGGGTAGATGCTCAGAGGAACCTTGCTCATGTTGTGGCAGTGCAGCCAGAGGTGGGAGGACCAGCGAGAGTTTATGCTCAGAGAGAGGCCGGGAAACGACACTAATGTGATAGCAGGTAATTTCGAGTTAAATTCTATGTCTTTGTTTTCTTTGGTTGATTCGGGTTCTACACATTCCTACATTTTGAGTGAGCATGCACAGAAGTTAGATATCCCTGTTGAGATCTTAGATGTAGGTATGCATGTTACTAGTTCTTTTGGTGAGACAGTTGTGGTTAGACGTATGTATAGGAGATGTCCACTGAAGATTCAGGGTCATGTGTTCTCAGTTGATATGATGGAACTTCCTTTCTATGGCTTTGATATTATTTTGGGTATGGACTGGTTGGTTGAGCATCGGGCTAGTGTGGATTTTGAAACAAAGAGAATTTCCTTGAAACTTTCTGATGACTATGAGATAGTAGTAGTAGGCGAGAACATTAAGTTCTTGTCTAATGTGGTGTCAGCTTTAGAGGATCATAGGTTGATGGACTTTTGATGTGGGGCTTATTTAGCTTATGTTATGAATCCAGATATGAGTGAAGCTAGGCCGAAAGATATCAGAACAGTGTGTGACTTTCCAGATGTGTTTCCTGAAGAGTTGCCGGATTTGCCTCCTGACAGAGATGTTGAGTTTGTGATTGAGACAGTTTCCAGATCTAATCCAGTTTCGATAGCTCCGTATCGTATGGCTCCGAAAGAATTGAAAGAATTGAAGAGTCAGTTGCAAGAATTATTAGACCGTGGTTTCATTAGGCCTAGTAGTTCTCCGTGGGGTGCTCCCGTGTTGTTTGTGAAGAAGAAAGATGATAGCATGCGCATGTGTATTGACTATAGACAGTTGAATCAGTTGACTGTGAAGAACAAGTATACGTTGCCTCGTATAGATGATTTATTTGATCAGTTGAGAGGTGCTTCAGTGTTCTCGAAGATAGATTTGAGATCCGGGTACTATCAGTTGAAGATGAAAGAGTGTGATGTTCCGAAGACAGCTTTTAGGACTAGATATGGTCACTATGAGTTTCTTGTGATGCTATTTGGGCTCACGAATGCACCTGCAACATTCATGGACATGATGAACAGAATTTTTAGAGACTATCTAGACCGTTTTGTAGTTGTTTCCATTGATGACATACTTGTGTACTCGAAGACAGAAGAAGAGCATGATGAGCACTTGAGATTGGTTTTACAGAGATTGTTGAGTAATCGGTTGTATGCGAAGCTTAGTAAATGTGAGTTCTGGATTCGAGAGGTTGTATTTCTTGGCCATGTTGTTTCGGCCGAAGGTATCCGAGTTGATCCATCGAAGATTGAGGCTATTGTTGAGTGGAAACAGCCTAAGTCTGTGACCGAGATTAGGAGTTTCCTAGGATTAGCCGGTTATTATAGGAGATTTGTTGATGGTTTCTCTAGGGTAGCTGCTCCTTTGACTAAATTGTTGCAAAAAAGAGTTAAGTTTGAATGGTCAGATGCAAGACAGAAGGCCTTTGAGAAATTGAAAGAAGCTTTGACAAATGCTCCAGTGTTAGTGCAACCTGTTTCCGGTAAGGAGTTTGTGATTTACAGTGATGCTTCCTACGTAGGCTTAGGATATGTTTTGATGCAAGAGAGAAGAGTTGTTGCTTATGCTTCTAGACAATTGAAGATTCATGAGAAGAACTATCATACTCATGATATAGAGCTAGCCGCAGTTGTGTTTGCATTGAAGATTTGGCGTCATTATTTGTATGGTGAGAAGTGTATAGTTTACACCGATCGCAAAAGCTTGAAGTATCTGATGACACAGAAAGAGTTGAACTTGAGACAGAGAAGATGACTTGAGTTACTAAAAGATTATGATTTGACCATTGAGTACCATCCGGGGTAAAGCAAATGTAGTAGCCGATGCTTTGAGTAGAAAAGTGGCCGTTGAGTTGAGAGCTATGTTTGCTAGATTGAGTGTGTCCGATGATGGTGGTTTGATCACCGAGTTGCAAGTGAAGCCTTCTTTGATTCAGTTGATTAGAGAGAAGCAGTTGCAAGATGTGAGTTTAGTTATTCATGTTCAGGACATAGCCGAAGGAAGACCGACCGATTACAGTTTCAGTGGTGAGAACTTGTTGTGCTTTAGAGATAGAATTGTTGTACCAGAAGATGTTGAGTTGAGACGTCAGATTCTGAGTGAAACACATTTGAGTCCCTTTTTTATGCATCCGAGTAGTACCAAAATGTACCGAGATTTGAAGAATGATTACTTCTGGGTTAGTTTGAAGAAGGATGTAGCCGAGTATGTGAGCCGTTGTATGGTTTGTCAGAGAGTGAAGGCAGAACATCAGGTTCCTTCAGGTTTGTTATAACCTTTGAAGATTCCGGAATGGAAATGGGAGAGGATCACCATGGATTTTGTATCGGGGTTGCCTTTGTCCCCTTCGAAGAAGAATTCAGTTTGGATGATTGTTGATAGGTTCACTAAGTGTGCTCACTTCTTAGCAGTGAACACTATGGACTCCTTAGACAAGTTGGCAAACTTGTACATCCGTGAGATTGTGAGACTTCATGGAGTTCCGAAGTCTATTGTTTCAGATAGGAATCCTAGATTTATTTCGAGGTTCTGGGGTTGCTTGCATAGTGCTTTAGGTAGCCGTTTGCATTTCAGCGCGTCTTATCATCCTCAGTCCGATGGGCAGTCAGAGTGAGTGATACAGATTCTTGAGGATATGCTTCGTTGTTATGTGATTGACTTCCAGGGCTCTTGGGAGAAGCACTTACCGTTGGTTGAGTTTGCTTACAACAACAGTTATCAGTCTAGTATTCAGATGGCACCTTATGAGGCTTTGTATGGTAGACGATGTAGGACTCCGATATGTTGGGCTGAAACAGGTCAGAGATTGTTACCTATGCCAGACTTGCTTAAGGGGACTACCGACAAAGTGAAGTTGATTTGTGATCGTTTGAAAGTAGCTTCCGATCGTCAGAAGTCTTATGCATATTTGAAGAGGAAAGAGATTGAGTACTCCGTGGGTGAGAAAGTGTTTCTGAAAGTATCTCCGTGGAAGAAGGTAATGAGATTTGGCCAAAAGGGCAAGTTGAGTCCGAGGTTCATTGGTCCGTATGAGATAGTTGAGCGGATTGGGCCTGTAGCTTATCGTTTGAGGTTACCTTCTGAGTTAGAAAAGATCCATGATGTCTTTCATGTGTCTATGCTTAGGAGATATAGATCAGATCCTTCTCATGTGATGCCCGTTGAGGAGATAGAGTTAAATCCGGATTTGTCCTATAATGAAGAGCCCGTTGAGATACTTGCTTCTGATAGCAAGGTGTTGCGTGGCAAGACCATAGAGTTGGTCAAGGTGTTGTGGAAGCATAGAGGTGTGGAAGAGGCCACGTGGGAGAGGAAAGCATATATGGTTGAGCAGTTTCCGTATTTGTTTCCGCCAGGTAATTTCGGGGACGAAATTCCTTAACTGGGAAAGTTGTAACACCCGGGTTTAGGGGTTAGGTGAAAATAATATTTTAATATTATTTGGGCTCGGCTTTATAATTTATATAATATTTCGGGTTTTGTTATCAAATTAATTAATTTGGGTTGACCATGTTTTTAAGATTAAACCTCATTTAGCCATGGATTTCCCTTCCTCGTGAATAGCCCAATTCATTAAGGGCAAAGTGGTCTTTAGCCCCCCAATTTTAAACAAACATAAAGAAAGATTTTTAGCTCATCTTCTACTTCTCTCCACCATCTCATTTCAACGACAAAACAAGACCCCCTCCCCAATCTACTATTCCATTTCAAAGCTCCCTCATTTCAACTCCATTTTGAAAGGTAATGACGTTTTTGACTTCCCCTCAACTCCCTCTCTTTAAAAGTACCTTTTATTTTCATTTTCATGGAGGTTTTAGAAAATGGAATTTTGGAGGGTTTGGATTAAAAATAGAAACTTTATGATGTTAAGTGAAGTGTTTTGATTTAATATGTTTAGTTATGATGTATAGAGGTCAAATGGTATAACATATGTGAATTTCAAATGATTTTGAGCAATTTTCGGATTTGGGTAAACATGAGGTTTTTGAAGGGTTTTGGGTGAGTTTTGGGGGTTGTTTTAGGTGGGTTTTGATAGGCTTTTGATAATATTATGGATAGGGGTTGAATTGGGATCATTTGTGGGTGTAATGGAAGTTGAAAACATGGTTTTTGGACATGGTTTTGGGGTTGTCCGAGTTGGTGAAAAATGGGGATTGTTCATGCTTGCAACATTGTAATTTGTGGTTGAATTGCATTCCGGGTTAGTTCCGACGATGTGTTATTGATTATGGATGTTTTGTTTGTGTTTGGGATTGATTAGAATCGAGTTTGGGCATCGGTGAAGCATCGGAAGTAAATCCGGGAAATTGAAGGTGGTCGCTTGCTTGGTCTTTAAGCTTGGGAGCTTAGGTGAGTGGTTAATTGTTTTACTTGGTTTTAAAATGGTTGGTTCGAGTATATGGACTAGGTTGGGCTTGGTAGACCCACCTAGAGTTAGGATTAGGGTGGTAGCCTAATCCTAAACTTGATCTAGAGCCTTTGGATGAACTCGTATATGTGGATGTGTATGTCTCGTATGAAATATGATATGAATGCTTATGTATATTGTGTTATACATGTGAGATGAGGCATGATTTGTAATGCTTGAGACATGCATGATGATGGTTATTGGTGAGTACGTGCTAAGCACAGAATTTGGTTGAAATGAGTAATGTGAAATGAGTAAAATGTTGGCACTAGTATGCTTGAGTACAAATGATCGATCATTAGGATGTTAGTGTGTACACATGAGTCAAAAGTCGCGCGTGGCCTTGGTGGCGTTGAGTCACCAAGGAGGAGTATGGGTTCGCCCGAAAATTGTATTTATATATAGTCGATGATGAGTGGAATCCCATCGACGGGGCGTGAGGATGAGTGGAATCCCCTCCGCGAGAATGGTGATGAGTGTAATCCCACCGTGAGGTAATGGGGTTGTTGGATGTGAGTTCCAACGTGTCTATCCGCGTATTCGGGTCATAGCTAGGTGCCAATGTTGATTGATAAGTGTATCAATGTGTTGAGATTTATGATCTTTAATTGGATGCTTAAATGTGATTACATGCATTGTGGAATTGAGCTTATGATCATGGCATTTATATTGAATAGTGCTCATGCATCTTTATCTTGTGGCTTTTGTGGATCCTTGGTAAATATGTGTTTTGCCTTGGCTAGATCGTGCTCGGACCCTGCAATGTTGAGGTTTGTTTTAAGAGCTTACCTTCACTAAGCATCTTTGCTTACGCTCTCTTTGTTCAACATTGCAGATCCTTAGTTCGTGGGTTGCTTGAGCAAGTGGAGGGCCTCCAAGTGTGGTTGTTGGCTTGAGTACATCAAGTATGAACTTTTAAATGTTGAACATGTAATAGTTTAAGCAATGGGACATGTGTTATTTTGATAGATAGTTGTTGGTTGCTTAGGAGCTTGCTTAGACTCCTTGTTATCTTGCTTTCGTATGGCTTGAGTTGCCATGTTTGAATTGTAATCCATGCCTAAATTGCTTACTATGAATGTTGGCTATGTGCCTTTGAGGTTGCCTTTATGTTTGAATGTTGAAGTATGAAACCTTGAATGCTTAAATGTCATCTTTGATTCAATTGCATGTCTTCCTTGATGTATGTACATGTTGGGTGGTTGTATGGCTAAATAATGACCTGTAAATGTTGTACGAATGCTTGTTTGGGTCTAGGGAAGTCCTAAATTGCATCTAGGTCCGAGTCTTGTTCGTTTTAATTGAGTTTGGAGGTTTTGTAGTGCAAGGGTATCGATACGGTTGGTCCCGTATCGATACGGCCTTCTTGTTTCAGGCCTCGTGTTTCGATACGCGAGGGGGCGTATCGATACGGGTCCCTGGCGTATCGATACTGAAGTTACTGTCCACTTTGGTATCGATACGGGTCCCTGGCGTATCGATACGGTCATCCTAGCGTTGACCGTGAGAAGTCAACCGTTGGGGAGAGTATCGATACACTCCTTGGGCGTATCGATACGGTCTCCACGGGTTGACTCTGACCAGTTGACTTAGTCAAGGGGTATCGATACACCCCTTAGGTGTATCGATACCGCCTGCAGTTTAAGTTTAAAATTGGGCTGTAACATGTTAGTTTGAGTTCGTTTGATTGTTTCGTAAATGTTGTTCCGCTGTATGATCACCTAGGATTTAGTACTCATCTAGATAAGATTTAAAATGAAAAAAAAATAATAAGGTTGCTAACCGAGGGGGAATCCTTAAGTGGGTTTTCACTCGGTTTTCCCCGTGTGGCCCACTCAGACCGGTCTTCCGGCCAGACCGGGACGAGGGGGTTACAAAATTAAATTTTGTTAAAAATAAAAATGTATACCATGAAATAAGAAATAAATAAGATTAACAACATTATTTGATTCTCAACATTTACATTCAATAATTTTGCGACTAATTTGATAAAATTGCTCTGCAATTCTCGAGATGGCTAACCCTGGAATTGCGAAACCTAGTACGTTGAACCCTAGCGGCTGTCCAGTGGTACCGCCAGCCAGGGTGCCATTGGAAGGCTTGTCGGACCCACCTGGAGAGGTCGTGGCTGGTTTAGGGAATAGGCCGTCGGTGCAAGTCGTAGTCCCGCCGGTGCTGGAGCGGGCATGCGACGTGATTGTTGAGGAATCTCTGCGCGAAGTGAAGTGGAGTAGACTTGCTGACGATGGGCTAACACCGTCTGATGAAACGGCCCTAGATGATGCTATGGAGGTTGGCAGTGGTGCTCCTGATCAAAGGAAGCTTGCGGCGGAAGACCAATTTGGTGTGAATGGTGCAATGTCTGGTGCAGTGTCGGTTCAACCCTCTTAGCGTCAGCGGTGGCGGAGAAGGCTATGAGCGGCTATTCTCTAGTGGCCCCTATTTAGCGTATGGTTTAGAAGATGACTTTGTAAAAATGTTAACGGATGGTCCATGGACGATCTGTGGTAGCTATTTAACTGTTCAACCATAGAGTCGTGCGTTTTCCTCTGAGGAACGACATCCTTCTCACGTGATTGTGTGGGTCCGTTTTCCCGGTTTACCATACAAGTATTACTCTAAAGGTTTCTTTCGGCATATTGCTATGAATATCATTCAGGTTATTCGGGTGGACTACAAGACGGATACTGGTGATAGAGGACGTTTCGCTCGTCTTGCTGTTATGGTGGATCTGACGAAACCTTTACTCCCTTGTATTGGGATAGATAACTTTGTTAAGGCCATTGAGTATGAGGGGCTTCCCGATATTTGTTTTAAATGTGGAGTGTATGGGCATTCGGCGGTAGTTTGTGGTATTACCGAGTCGAATTCAGAGGATGTGGGGAGGAGTGCTGGCCCGGTGTGGAACTCTGATAAACCGGAGGAAGTGTTTGGTCCGTGGATACTAGCGGAGGCGCGCAAGCGTCGGTATTCTAAGGCAAGCGGGACTACGGTTGGAACCTCTGCAACTACGTGCAAGGGGTTGGGATCAAGGTTTGATGCTCTCCAGAATTTAGATGATGTAGTTCAGGAACCCTTGCCGACTGTCAATGGGTCTGTGAAGGGGACTACAAGGCCATAGAGTGAAAAGAATGGTGAAAGGGCGGAGTCGTCACGATCTGTGGTTACCGGTACTAAACATGGTACATTGTTACCTCATGTTGTTTCGTTGGGTGAGAGGCAGGATCCGGTGGTTGATAATCATGTACCTAATATAAAGAATGATAAGCATTCAACAATAGTTATATCAGATGATGGAGGTTCAGAGAGACGGAGCACTAGGTCAAATGGAAAGAACAAGGGGGTGGTGAAAGCTGTAACTCCTCCGGTGCGCAAAGGCCTTAGCGTGAAAAAGCGTAGTGCATTCCAATTCCCACCTTCGATGATCTTATCAGAATGGGTGCAGAATGTGCAATGATCATCAGGAAAGGAATTGGCTACACAGAAACTTTCGCCTGCTTATGCTGATCTGGGCATTAGTAGTAATAGGGAGGGTGTTGGTGTAGCTCCTCAGGGTTCGACGGCGGTGGGCCAGGTGGTTACGGATGTTTCAGTTGCTATGCATCTGGACAAGGAGAATGTTGAGCCTCGCCAGTGAGGTTAGATGTTTCTTTTTATTTTCTCTTTTATAATGATTAGTGTCTTTTTTTGGAATTGTTAGGGCGCTGCTAGCCTGAGTTTAGGTGTCATTTTCGTGATTTCATGAGGAGATATCATCCACAAGTTGTTGCTACAATGAAACTGCGCATTAGTGGTTTTTCTGCGGATAGGGTGGTTAAACGGCTTGGCTTTCTCCACTCTTTCCGTGTTGAAGCCCATGGTTTTAGTGGCGGTATTTGGTTATTATGGCGCGAGGATTTTGGGATTGAGGTTCTGAAAGTTTCTAATTAGTTTGTTCATTGCCGGGTTTCGTGCCATGAATCTGGTAGATGCTTTCTGCTTACCGTAGTTTATGGTAGTCTGTTGGTTGCAAAAAGGAAATGGTTATGGTCCGCTTTATTGGAGCTTTCCCCGACACCGGATCAACCTTGGATTCTGGGAGGTGATTTTAATGCAATTCTTAGTTTGGAGGAACGCCGGGGTGGTTCGTTTTCATCTTTGGGCTTTAGTCGTTTATTTCAAGATTTTGTCTTTGATTCTAGCTTGATTGATATTCTGTTTTCCGGTCCTTTGTTCACTTGGAATAGAGGAAATCTGTATCAGCGTCTGGATCGGTGCTTAGTAAGTGATGGAAGGCTTCAGGCGTTTCCAGGTACACATATATCGCATCTTGACCGTATTGGCTCTGATCATTGCCCGTTACTCATTCAGTTGGATTCGATAGTTGTTGTACATAGCGATAGACCCTTCAAATTTTTGGCAGCCTGACAGGATCACCCTAATTTCGCTAAAGTAATTGAAACGAAGTGGGATAGTGGTAGGGAGGTGCTTTCGAACTTGACTTCCTTGTAGGATGAGTTGGCCGAATGGAACAAATCTGTCTTTGGGCATGTAGGGAAGCGGAAAAACAAGTTACTTCGAAGATTGTGGGGTATTGAAAAGGCTTTACAAAATAGGCATTCTGGGTTCCTCGTTAGTCTGCACCATTTGCTTAGTACATATTTAAATAATGTGTTGCTTCAGGAAGAGAGTTTGTGGATGCAAAAGACGAGATGCCAGTGGGTGTTGGAAGGAGATTGCAATACAAAGTTTTATCATCGGTTCGCTAAGGCTAGACGGAGGAAGAATATTGTTCGTGCCTTAGGTGATGACAATGGGTGTTGGGTCTCTGACGACGGTGAGTTAAAATCTATGGCTATGAATTTCTTTCAGAATTTGTTTTCGAGTGAGGGTAATGATGGTTATGAGTACCGTATCCGCAGGGGCTTTCGGGATCTAGCAGCTAATGAAGTTTCATCCCTGATTGAGGAGGTTCGTGCAGCTCTTTTTGCTATGGGTCCGCTAAAAGCCCAGGTATTGATGGCTTTCATGCGTTCTTCTACCAACAGAACTGGAACATCGTGAGTCCTAATATATGTAATTTTGTTCGTGGTATCTTCGTTGGCCTGCCTATTGATCTCTCACTGAATCATACCATGTTGGTTCTTTTACTGAAAGTCCCCAAGCTTTAGCATAATAGTCAGTTTCGGCCTATAAGCCTTTGTTCGGTCTTATACAAGGTGATTACTAAGGTTATAGTAAATCGGTTAAAACCGTTTCTACTAGATTGGGTTTTGGAAGCTCAGACTAGTTTTGTTCCCGAGCGTCTGATTTCGGACAATATTGTTATAGCACAGGAGGTTATTCACTCGATGCGTAAAAAATCTGGTCGCAAAGGGTGGATGGCCATTAAGGTTGACCTGGAGAAAGCATACAATAGGTTGGAGTGGTCCTTTATTGATGATACTCCCCGTGAGATTGGGTTACCTGACTGCTTTCGGAGTTTGATTATGCGATGTATTATGTCCTCGACGATGCAGGTGGTTTGGAATGGCTCACCGTCAAACTCGTTCACTCCGTCTAGGGGTATACGACAATGAGATCCTTTATCGCCGTACATTTTTGTTCTCTGTATGGAAAGACTAACGCATGCTATTGTAAAGGAAGTCCATTCCGGAGCATGGAAATCTATCGCTCTTGCGCGTAATGACCTAGGTATATCCCACTTATTCTTTGCCGATGATTTAGTTTTGCTCGCCGAGGCCTCGGTATCCCAACTTCATGTTATTAACCATGTCTTGAGTGGTTTTTGCGCTACCTCGGGTCATAAGGTGAGTGTACAGATTACTAATATTTTCTTTTCACGCAACGTGGATGGTGCTACTCGTGGTTTAATTAGTCGTGGTTTTGGTTTTACTGGAGTTCCAAACTTAGATAAATACTTGGGTGTGCCTTTACTGCACCAACGGGTTACTAATGGGACTTACCAGTTTTTAATATAGAAAGTTAGTGATAGATTGTCAGGATGGTCAGCTAAATCCCTATCTTTGGCGGGGCGTATTATGTTGGTGAAAGCGGTTTTGGAAGCAATTCCTTCATATACCATGCAAACTACCTTACTGCCTAAAGGGGTGTGCGTGGAGATCGAGAAGCTGATCAAGAAATTTATTTGGGGTAACTCGTCCGATGGCCGTCATGTACATCTGGTAGATTGGAATACTCTGTGCAAACCCAAGGTGGATGGTGGTATGGGTTTTAAGCATCTGGAAGATCAGAATGCTCAGCCATATAGGTTTTGGGTGTGAGTTCTGCGTTCTAAATATAGGTGCGACGGAGTGATTCCAAATATAGTTATGCGTGGTAACCAATCTCACCTTTGGAAATGTATATGTAGTGTTTGGGACAAGGTTCGTAGTCATTTATCGTGGAAGATAGGTAATGGAGATGACATTGATTTTTGGACAGATCGATGGGTTGGGGAAATCAGTTGTCTTAAGAATTGGGTCCCTCATAATCATCTTCTTCCGGATGGGTCGACTCCTCTATCGTCGATGGTAAACGAGGTTGGCGAATGGAAGTGGGATGTTTTCCAACATTGGTTGCCCCTGCCTATTGTTATGCGGATTGCCGCAATTACTCCCCCTTGTGCTTCGGCTCCGCGTGACTGCTTCGGTTGGGACGCTTCATCTGATAAGAGGTTTTTGGTTCGCTCGACTTACAAAATAAGAATGTAGCAAGGTGAGTCGCAGGCTGGTCCTATTTGGAGCATGATCGATCGGCTGCCGGGTTTGCCAAGGATTAAATCATTTTTGTGGTTACTAATGCATGAGAGGTTGCTAACCAATGTCGAGAGAGAGTGATGTCACCTCACGACTATTGTGCAGTGTGGGATATGTGGGAATGAGGCTGAAACGTTAGATCATCTGTTTCGTCAATGCTCGACGATGCAGGAGTACCGGAAGTCTGTTGTCTCGCCAGAATTTTGGTCGGATTTTTTCAGCATGGAGTTCGCAACTTTGGTACGCTGTAATCCGCAGTCTGTTTATGTGTTTGCTCCTACAGTTGTGAATTGGCCTCTCTTTTTTGGATCGTTACTTTGGCTAATTTGGAAGGAAAGGAATCGGTTGGTCTTCACCCCTAAGGTTACATGGAGTTTGCCGATTGTGGAGAGGCGTCGAACTGTTGTGCAAGAATGTGAGCAGGCGAGAATCATGCAATCTCGGTTGGGGAATGCAATTGCTCAGGTCCACATGGACTTGGAACGTTGGACGGCTCCACCTCCGGGATGGGTCAAGCTCAATTCGGACGGGGCTAGGGTTCAAACGGATGGTCAGACGGCATGTGGAGGTGTGATTCGGAATAATATGGGCGAGTGGTTATTAGGTTACTCTAGGTTCGTTGGAATTTGTTCGGTCCTTGATTCTGAGCTTTGGGGTGTGTTAGAAGGGCTCAAACATGCTTAGGATAGAGGTTACCGTCGTGTTATCGTGGATATGGATAATAAGGAAGCCGTTCGGCTTTTAAATATGTCGGCTAGGGACGTTGGAGATTCTTTGCTGATTTACCATATCAAGTTGATGTTGCTGAATTGTGTGTCACGTAAGGTCAATGGTGTGGGTGATAGCTTAGCAAAACATGGGTTGAACTTAGTAAGTGGGGTGGTTGTTTTTTGCCAACCTCCGGACTTTGTACTAGATGTTTTCCACTCGAACATTATTGATGACGTTAGTGATGTTTAATTTTATGTAGGTTACCGGGTGTACTCTTCTTTCCTCCAATTTAAGTTAGGGAGGTTTTTAACGAGGTGCCCGGATAACCAATCTTCTTTTTTCAATCAAAAAATAAGATTAAAAACAAAATTAAAGTTCACTCGAATATAATTTTTAATATAATTATATATAATGTTGTCAACTTTAATTTAATTATTATATATTTACAATGGTTTAAATGTTTTTTATGTGTCTCAACTATGTTATGTTCGAGTCCCCTTAATTAGGGGTGGGCAAAAATACCCGACCCGGTTGATCCGACCCGAAAACCCGACGACCCGAACCTAAAATGTCGGGTAATTCCCGGAAAAAAATACCCGACCGGGCCGGATACCCAACCCGACAAATTTCCCAGGACACAGGCCGGAAGTTTCCCCTTATCGGGTACTCGACCCGACCTGAAAAAAATTAATATATATTTTTTATATTTAAAATTATATTTTTATTTTATGTTTCTTAATATTTTCACTCTAAAATTAAGTTTAAATCCATACATTTTTTCTATGTTTGTATTATATTCTTTTAACTTTTAAGTTTAATTTTTTTAAAATATTTTTGTGTTTAACATGTGATTTTTTTTTATTTTAGAATAAAAAAATAAGAATCGGGTACCCGGTACCCGTTTACCCGGGTACCCGAATTTTACGGGTACCCGAATCCCGAGTACCCAGATATAATGGGCCGGGACACGGGCCGCTTAATGAGGTACCCGGATGAACTGGGTACCCAATTTTCTGGGTACCCAAAAACCGGGTACCCGAAAATGCCCACCCCTACCCTTAATCCATATTTATTCTTTGTTCTTGCATTAACAACAAACTAAAACATATATTATATCACAAATGGCCACTTGATTTAATGGTAAACTCATGCCATTTACACTCAGGTGAACTTGGATTTGATTCCAAGCCAATGTAAAACATCTCTTTGTTTTATTTTCCTCATCCAACCAAGTGACACGTGTCACCGCCTAATTGGAGGAGAAAAATAAATTTATTAAATAAAAATAAATAATTAAGTTCCTCCAATAAGGTGATGACACGTGTCGATATTTAATTGAGTGATTAATTTATTTAATTAAATTAAAATTTAAATTAAACTGATATAATATGTAACTAATATAGACCAAATCTGTAATTATAAAATTTTTCCGTTAACAGTCACGCCACCCATTTAACGACACTCAACTTTGAGTGACCAAAAGTTTACAGATCGAAAACGTAAATAACTCCATCGGTCAAATTTAAAAATCAGTGACCAAAACTGTACTAGACAAAAACATAAGTGATATTACAATAGTTTACCCTAAAAATAACAACACTCATTTTTCACCAGTACCACTAAATGAATTAATAGTCCTTCTAATAAAGAGGGATCGCATAAATCCAACTACTATGAAATTATGTTCCAAATCTGATGGCTGGAAAATATTAATTAATAGTATTTAAAATTTAATCAAAGGGATGCGTCAGAATTGCCAAAAAGAAAGTCATACGGTATTAATTAATAGTATTAATAGTATTAATTAATAATATTATTTTTGGAAACTCATACCTATGGCCAAGGGCGAACGACGAGTTTAAAAATAATTTATTTTTATTGTTTTTTTTTGTTGAATAAAGATAAAAGCTCAAAAATAATCTCACCGTTTCATTTTAACCTTATTTTTTTGTTGCAAACAACTACCTAACGTTTTATTTTTCGTTCAAATTTTACTATTGTTTGATGAAAACCGTTAATCAACTAAAAGTCAATGCTTGAGACTGACGTGACATGTTTGCAGGGCATGTGAAGATGATGTGGCACTACCACGTGACATTTTTGCTGACATGACATTTTTAAAAATTAAAAAACTAATTAATTATTCTTCAAAGAAAATATTTTTTAAAATATTTTTAACCAATTGCCATGTCAGCAAAAATGCCACATAACAGTGTCACGTCATCTCTCCATTCCCTGCAGACATGCTACGTCAGTCTCAGGCGTTGGCCGTTAGATGACTAACGACTTTCATTCAACAAGAGTGAAATTTGAACGAAAAATTAAACGTTAGAAAGTTGTTTGCACCAAAAAATAGGATTAAAATTAACAAAAAAAATAAAACGCTGTGGCCTATTTTTGACCTTCCGACTTTAGTAAAATATTTGGCCCTCATATTCTTTTAAAAATATTTTAGTTTTTATTTTTTCTCTCCAAATCCTCAAAATTTTTTATTTTTGTTAAATTAAACCAACTAATTGAAAAAATAACAGGTTTTAATGATTTTTACATATTATATAAATTTTCATATTTTCTGAATTATAATAAATTATAATAATTTAAATATATATTAAAGTTTTTAATGTTTTAACTTTTAGTACGCAAAAGGACAACATCGCTGACACAACATTGAAAATAGATAAAATAGTTGACATTGATTTAATGAATTTGTTATTTTTATATCAATTTGTTTAATTTGAAAAAATAAAAAAACAAGAAAAACGGAAAAATTTAAAAACTAATATATTTCTCAAAAAAAGTTTGAGCGGAAAATAATGTAATTAAAACTATTTTAGGACATCATTCAATTATTGAGTCTGTTCTATTTTAACTCCAATTGAGGGGTGATATTGCTGTTAATAAAAATTAGTATAATTATACATTTGGTTCTTATTAGTTATTTATTATATTAATTTGATCTTAATTTTAATTTAATTAATTAAATTAATCACTCAATTAGGTGTTGACATGTGTCATCACCTTATTGGAGGAATTTTTTGGCTTAGCTGAGAATCAAACACATATCCCCATGGGAGTAAATGGCATGAGCGTGTCATAGAACCAAGTGGCCATTTGTGATATAGAGTACAAAGTGTAATATATGTTTTAGTTTGTTGTTAATGCAAGGAAAAAGAAATAAATATGTATTAAGGAGTCTCGAACATGACACAATTGGGATACATAAAAATATTTAAACCACTGTAAAAATATAATAATTAAATTAAAGTTACAACTGTTTGAATATAATTTTTATTTTTAATATAATTTAATATATATAAATATATAAAATATGCTCAACTTTAATTTAAATATTATATTTCTACAGTGGTTTAAATGTTTTTTATGCGTCAAGTGTGTCATGTTCGAGTCCCCTAAATTCATATTTATTTAATTTTCCTTGCATTAACAACAAACTAAAATATATATTGGATTTTGTACTTTATATCACAAATGGCCACTTGGTTCAGTAGCAAACTCACGTCATTTACTCCCAGGGGCACCTGAGTTTGATTCTTAGCCAACCCAAACGTGTTCTTTGTTTTATTTTCCTCCTTCAACCAAGTGGTTTTATTTTTTTAATCTAATCAAGTGACACGTGTCACCATCTGATTGGTGGAAGAAAATAAATTTATTAAATAAAAATAAATAATTAAAATTTTCCAATAAGGTGACACATCACCTAATAGAGTGATTAATTCATTTAATTAAATTAAGACTAGGATCAAATTGATATAATAGATAATTAACAAGGACCAAATGTGTAATTATATAAATTTTCTTTAACTGCCACATCACCTTCCTTTAGATTTTAACAGTCAGTGGTCAAAAATTCAATGATTACATTTTTAATTTTTTAATTAAGTGGTTAAAATAAGATAAAATTAATAGTTAATGGTCACCCAAATAATTTACCTTTAATTTTTTAAAAGCATTTTATATAAACAAGCATTATCATCTGCAATGTGCGTCATAATTATGACCTCTGCGTGTAATCTCATCTCGTGAAAAAACATTTGATTTAGTCATTTATATTTTTTAAGACAATGGCTCCCTTTTCAATAAAATAAGTACCCAAAAATTGCTTGTGACTGTCACTTATTTTATCCTCATTTGGTTAATTTTTTAATTAAATGATGAAATATCATAAAAATAAAATTTAATACAACATTTGTCATTAAAAATCGAAGTAAATTAGATTATGAGAGTCATTTCTACAACAAGCTTTTGCAATATTCAATTTAAATTAGTCAATCAATAAATCAAATACTAATAATTATAAAAAATATATATGCTTTTTAGTAACATGGTTAGTTCAAGTGGTAACCAGTTTGGAATCCCTTAAGTAGGTCTCGAGTTCGAGGCGTTATGTATGTAGAAAATCTCCGTTGGAGGTGTAACACCCGGGTTAGGGGTTGGTGAAATTAAATTATTAAAATATAATTCTAGGCTTTATATTTCCAAAACAAATAAATATATGTTGGACTAATCATCTTTTTAAGCCCAAAGTCATGGATTTTATACTATTGAAATTATCCATATTCATTAAGGTTATTTATGACCTTTGGCTTTTAAAATAAAACAAAACAAATAAAATATCTTTTGCTTATCTTCCTCCCCTCCTCTTTCAAAGAAACCAACGACACCCTCCCCTCCCCACTGCAATTTACTGTTCCACTTCTTCCTTACTCGATTCTTGAAGATTTTTCAAAGGTAAAATCAATTTTATGTTGTCCTTTCTATTTCCTATCTAACCTTAGTCTTCATTGTTCATAAAACTCATGTTTCTATACTTTGAATTTTCCAAAGTTTTTAATAAAGGTTTTAGCTTTATGGATTTTTAGTTAAGCCTTTGAATTATTGTTGTTAGACAAGTTATTTGTAAACCATAAGGTCCAACATATCTAATTTTTTACATGGTTTTAACTTGATTTTCGGATAGGGTTTTAGTGGGGTTTTAGAGTGTTCGAAAATGGAGTTTTGGGGCTGTTTTAGTGTGAGAGTTGATGACTGATGTTTATGTTAGGTTTGAGGGTTGTTTTGGGTGTTTTAGATGGCAATTTGGATGTTGGAAACATTGATTATCTGCTGAGTTGGAGGGCTGCTCGAAAATGATATTTTGATAGTGTTTTTGGGTCGAATATATGCTTGAATTGTGTTATGGGTTTGTAGCAAGTTTTGGTGATCGATTATTGATGTTTTGATTGTGTTGGATGATTAGAGTCAAGGTTTTGTATTGGCGAGGCTTCAGGCACGAATCCAGGGAATTTGGAGAATTGAGATCGGTGTTCGGCTTCCGTTTGGGTTGTAACGGTGAGTGGAAATGTTTAACCTTGTTTTGCTTTCGAAATGGGATTCTTGGGGGGGGGGGGGGGCGTTGGGTGGAGCCTTGAGGGCTCGCCTAAACCGAAAGTGTAAGTTTACTAATCCTACCTTAATGGTTATGTGATGATGCGTGATTAATTGTTGTGTTATCATGTGCATTGTGGATTGCTTTTACATCCGTTGTTGTTGTGTAGTCGTTGTTGATGTCGAGCCTCATGTGATGGTTGTCATAACTACGATGATGAGTGATCCCACCGATAGTGACTAGTAGTAGAGTAAGGTGATGAGTGGTCCCATCGAAAAACTACTAGTCGAACGGTGATGCGTGGTCCCACCGTGTGTGTTGGTTGTGCATGTGCAAACCATGTAGTTGTCTTGTAGTAATACCTTTCGTGCATTCAATGGTTTATTTATCATTTAAGAAAAGTGTTTTGAAAATTGCATGATTGTTGAGTTTTTAGAGCTTCGCTCACTAAGCTATCAAGCTTACGCTCTCTTTTTTCTAACATACAGATCGTTAGAGTTCGGTAGGCAAGTGGGCAAGGGAGGAGATTTTTGGAGTTCTTAAGTAGCTCAAGTACGATTTAAGTAATTGTAATAATGCCTAGACATTAGGGGTATTAGACTTGTATGGTGTTGGAGTTCAAACTCATTTGTTGGCTTTTGATGTTCTAGCATGTTTGGTTTGTTGGTGCCATGTGTTGTATGAGCATTGTTGGACTCATATATGTTGGATTGTTGTTAATGCCTTGCTATGGATTTGTAAACCATGTTTACCATGTTGCTTAAATGCCTTGTGTTTGAGGGTATAGACTCTTTCCTATGAATGCTATGAGTTGTTATGAGAGCATGAAAACCTTGCTAGTGGATGCATGTGTCTTTTGCCTTTTAGACCCCTTTTATGTATGATTGTTATGCAAGTTTCTCTTAAGTATGGTTGCCTTGGATTTGATGCCTCGTTGTTTGTTTAATTTGATCTGTATGCTTATTTATGGTTGGTGAATGTTGTATGAACTTTTGATTGTGGCTAGGTGGGTCATAAAATGCATCTAGAGTTGAGTCTTAGATTGTTTTTCGGCTAATTTGAGTCTTGCAGTGCAGGGCGTACCGGTACGCCCAAGAGCCGTATTGATACAGTCCTACACTTTGGAGCTCAGTTTAAGCCTAGCGTACCGATACACAGGGGTGTATCGATACGCCAAAGGCTCTCTGGAAATCTGAGTTTTTGCCGAGATTTTGGCGTATCGGTACTGGTCTAGGGTGTATCAATACAGTTTCATATCGTTGACCGTAAGGAGTTGACCGTTGAGGGCGTATCGATATGGTCAACCAGTGTACCGATACGATCTCCCTAGGTTGACTATGGGCAGTTGACCTGGTTAAGGCGTATCAATACCCTCTTCTAGTGTATCGATACGACATGTGGTAATGAATAAAATGGGCTATTTTAAGTTGCTTGTGTTGTATGCTTGGCTCGTTCGATGTCTTTCCGCTGTCGTGTTTCACATAGGAAGTATTAAAGCCTTTAGACAAGATAATGTTAAAAAAAATTTTCTAGGGTTGCTAATCGAAGGGGAGCCTTAACGGGTTTCACTTCGGTTTTCCCCGTGTGACCCACTCGAACCGGTCAGTCGTCCAGACCAGGACGAGAGGGTTACATTTCGTGGTATCAGAGCCTGAGGTTTCCGAGACCTCGGGTAGGTAAGTGAGGTAAGTTTGATGTGTTATGTTGTTGCTTTGTATCGATTAGTGTTTTACCATGTATGCTTGAAGTTTGCTTGCTAGTACGGTGTTTGGAAGAATGTTTTAATGGCCTTTTGGTTTGGTTATGGGTTAGTCAAATGTCCCCACTGTTAGTTGTTGTTGTAAAAAAATGGTTTTGGTTTAACGAGCTTGAGAACCTCAATCCTTGCCCTTTTGCTAACCTAACGTTTTTCTTGTGCGTTGTGTGTTTGTTGTTTTAGATTCTATCTTGATATGGTGAGACCGAGGGGGCGACCTAGAGTGGGTGACCAGGCACCCAGGGGTGAGCCTCCTGTTCCTCCTACTCCCGGTGGTAATAGAGTAGGTGGCGAAGGGAATGTGCCTCAGGCTGGTGCGTAAGTCGGAGGTGATGGTAATGGGCCTCAGGCCGATGCTAATGTTAGAGGTGTTGGAGCACAGGCGGGTCAGGGTCCAGCGGGTGCGGACATGACCCATTTGATTCAGACCATAGCCAGAGCTTTCCAAACAGCTTTGGTTGGTGTACAAGCTGCAACACTACCTCAGGGTGCGGGGACAGGATTACCCCTAGAGAGGCTCCGTAGCTTGGGTGGAGTTGAGTTTCGTGGGTTGACTCCTGAGGGTTTGGAGGCGTGGCTTAAGAGTACTACACGCATCTTGGATTAGATGGAGTGCTCAGACGCCCGTAAGTTGGGTTGCATTGTCTCATTTCTTCAGGGGGACACATACACTTGGTGGACCGCTGTTACTTCGGGTATGGCCGAAGCGAATATCACATAGAAGTTCTTCAGAAATTCCTTCAAGAGGAAGTATCTCGAAGTTCAATACTTGGATGAGAAGAAGAGGGAGTTTATGGCCTTGATTCAGGGTAACATGACTGTATCTGAGTACGAGGTTCAGTTTGTGAGATTGAGCCAGTATGCACCTGAGTTGGTTCCTAGCGAGAGGGAGCGGTGTGAGCGCTTCCTGTATAGGTTGACTAGAGATGTGAAGACCTACATGCTTGCCTCTGACTACACTGAGTTTGATGTTTTGGTCTCTAGGGCCAAGGATATTGAGCAGAACTTAGGATCCAGTGCTCGTGCTAGTGGGTCCGACTCTGGGAAGTGACACGCGAATTGGGACAGAGATCATGCTAAGAGGCATAGGGATAAGAGGTATCAGCTTGATTCGAGGCATAGGGGTGGTAACTATGGATGAGGCCATTAGGGCCAAGGAGCAGTGGTACACACTCCGGAGTGCACTAGATGCGGGAGACGCCATCAGGGCGAGTGTACGGGTACCTTTGGGCCATGTTGGAACTTTGGTTCCCGAGACCATATGAGGCGTAACTATCCACACCCGGCTAGAGGTGTACTGGCTCCAGCTAGGGGTTTTGAGCATTAGAGAGGTCGTGGGCGCGGTCGCGAAAACTTTCAGCCGAGGAATGAGGGTCAGAGGAACTTAGCTCATGTAGTAGTAGTTCAGCCCGAGGGAGGAGAACCAGATAGGGTATATACTCAACGAGAGGCTGGGAATGACACATATGTCATTGCAGGTAATTTCTCCTTGTCAGTCTCTGAGTTTGCTTTCTTTGATAGATTCGGGGTCGATACATTCTTACATTTTGGGTGAGCACGTAAGGTCATTAGGGTTACCATGTAAATGACTAGAGGTAGGTGTAAATGTTACTAGCTCTTTTGGTGATACAATGGTAGTTAGGAAAATATATAGGAGGTGTCCCTTGATGGTTCAGGGCCACGTGTTTCTGGTTGATATGATGGAGTTACTGTCCTATGGCTTTGACGTGATTTTGGGCATGGATTGGCTCGTAGAGCATAGAGCTAGGGTTGACTTTGAGACCAAGAGAGTCTCCTTGAGGCTTACGGATGATTTTGAGGTTGTGGTAGTTGGTGAGAATGTTAGGTTCTTGTCCAATGTTGTTTCGACTTTGGAAGCTCAGAAGTTGTTGAGTTCGGGTTGTCAGGCTTACTTGGCTTATGTGATGAATCCGAATATGAGTGAGGTGAGACCGCAAGACATCAGGACAATATGTGATTTTTCGAGTGTTTTTCCGGAAGAGTTGCCGGGTTTGCCTCCAGATAGAGCAATTGAGTTTGCTATTGAAACGTATTCTGATTCTGCACCCGTGTCTATTGCTCCGTATAGAATGGCACTGAAAGAGTTGAAAGAGTTGAAGACATAGCTTCAGGAGTTGTTCGATAGGGGTTTTATTAGGCCTCGTATTTCTCAATGTTGTGCTCCGGTCTTGTTTGTGAAAAAGTAAGACGGTAGCATGAGGATGTGCATAGATTATAGACAGTTGAACAAAGTGACAGTGAAGAACAAGTACCCTTTTCCTAGGATAAATGACTTGCTTGATCAGTTGAGAGGTGCTTTCGTGTTTTCGAAGATCGACTTGAGATCCGGGTACTATCAGTTGAAGGTAAAGGATGTGGACATACCGAAGGCAGCCTTTTGTACACGTTATGGGCACTATGAGTTTTTGGTGATGCCTTTTGGGTTGACTAACGCTCCAACAGCTTTCATGGATATGATGAACCGCGTGTTTCACGAGTTTTTGGACAAGTTCATGGTAGTGTTTATAGATGACATCTTAGTATCCTCTAGGACCGAAGAGGAGCATGATGAGCATTTGCGGTTGGTACTTCAAACCTTGCTTAAGAACCAGTTGTATGCCAAGCTAAGCAAATATGAGTTTTGGATTAGGGAGTAGTCTTCTTAGGTCACGTGATCTCGGCTAATGGGGTTAGTGTGGATCCCAAGAAGATAGAAGCTATAGTGAATTGGAAACAACCGAAGTCAGTGACAGAAATCCGCAGTTTCCTAGGTTTGGCGGGATACTATAGAAGGTTTGTCGAGGGATTTTCTAGGATAGCGACTCCTTTGACTAAGCTGCTTTAGAAGAATGTTTCGTATGAGTGGTCAGATGCAAGACAAGAAGTGTTTGATAAGTTGGAGAAAGCCTTGACCGAAGCTCCTATCTTAATTCAGCCTGAATCGGGGAGAGAGTTTGTGGTTTACAGTGATGCATCATACGTAGGGTTAGGTTGTGTGCTTATGCAAGGAGGTAAGGTGGTAGCCTATGCTTCAAGACAGCTGAAAGTGCAGGAGAAGAACTATCCCACTCATGACATAGAGTTAGCCGTCGTGGTGTTTGCTTTGAAGATCTAGAGACACCAACTTTATGGTGAGAAGTGTACCATACATACCGACCACATGAGTTTGATGTATTTGATGTCTCAGAGGGAGTTGAACCTTAGGCAACGTAGGTGGTTAGAACTTCTTAAGAACTATGACCTTACGATAGAATATCATCCAGATAAGGCAAATGTAGTGGCCGATGCTTTGAGTAGAAAAGTGGCGGTTAAGTTGCGAGCTATGTTTGCGAGATTGAGTGTGTCCAAGGATGGTGGGTTGATAGCCGAACTTTAGGTTAAGCCTTCGTTAGCTCAGTTGATTCGAGAGAAGCAGTTGCGAGATGAGTCTTTAGCACCTCACGTGCAAGATATAGCTGAAGATAGGCCTACCGAGTATTGTTTTGGTGAGAATGGGATCCTATGTTTCAAGGATAGGATAGTGGTTCTAGAAGATGCCGAGTTAAGGCGTACGATCTTAAATGAAGCTCATAACAGTCCTTTTGCTATGCATCCGGGTAGTACAAAGATGTATAGAGGGTTAAAAGAAGAGTACTATTGGGTTGGATTGAAGAAGGATGTGGCCGAGTTTGTGAGTAAGTGTATGGTTTGTCAGCGAGTCAAGGCCGAGCATCAGTTTCCTTTAGGTTTGTTACAGGCTTTGAAAATTCTGGAATGGAAGTGGGAAAGAATCACTATGGACTTTGTGTCAGTGTTTCCGTTGTCTCCTTCGAAGAAGAATTCTGTCTGGGTGATAGTCGATAGATTTACTAAGTGTGCTCATTTCTTAGCAGTGAACACCACAAATTCTTTAGACAAGCTGGCAGATTTGTATGTTCGAGAGATTGTAAGACTGCATGGGGTTCTGAAGTCTATTGTATCAGACAGAGATCCGAGATTCACATCGAGGTTCTGGAGTTGTTTGCATAGTGCCCTCGGTAGTCGTTTGCATTTCAGTACTTCATATCATCCGCAGTCAGATGGTCAATCAGAGCGAGTGATACAAGTATTAGAGGATATGCTCCGTTGTTGTGTGATCGACTTCCAGGGGTCGTGGGAGAAGCATTTACCCTTAGTTGAGTTTGCTTACAACAACAGTTACCAAGCTAGTATCCAGATGACTCCTTATGAGGCATTGTATGGTAGGCGATGTAAGACTCCAGTTTGTTGGGCAGAAGCATGTCAGAAGCTTGTTTCCTTACCCGATATGCTCAGGGGTACAACCGATAAAGTGAAGTTGATTTGTGACCGTCTGAAAGCAGCTTCCGATCGTCAAAAATCTTATGCTGATTTGAAGAGAAAAGAGATTGAGTATTCAGTGGGTGAGAAAGTGTTTCTAAAAGTGTCTCCGTGGAAGAAGGTAATGCGATTTGGCCGGAAGGGCAAGTTGAGTCCGAGGTTTGTCGGTCCGTATGAGATAGTTGAACGAATTGGGCCAATAGCTTACCGTTTGAGATTACCTTCGGAGTTAGAGAATATCCACGATGTATTCCATGTGTTGATGCTCAGGAGATATAGATCGGATCTGTCCCACGTTATGCCTGTTAAGGAGCTAGAACTAGATCCAGATTTTTCGTACAATGAAGAACCAATTGAGATACTTGCTTCGGATAGCAAGGTGTTGTGTGGCAAGACCATAGAGTTGGTCAAAGTGTTGTGGCGACATAGAGGCGCGGAAGAGGCCACATGGGAGAGGAAAGTCGATATGCTTGAGTAGTTTCCGTACTTGTTTCCGTCAGGTAATTTCGGGGACGAAATTCCTTAAGTGGGTGAGAGTTGTAAAACCTGAGTTAGGGGGTCGGGTGAAATTAAATTATTAAAATATAATTCTAGGCTTTATATTTTCAAAACAAATAAATATATGTTGGACTAATCATCTTTTTAAGCCCAAAGTCATGGATTTTATACTATTGAAATTATCCCTATTCATGAAGGTTAGTTATGACATTTGGCTTTTAAAATAAAACAAAACAAATAAAATATCTTTTGCTCATCTTCCTCCCCTCCTCTTTCAAAGAAACCAACGACACCCTCCCCTCCCCACTGCAATTTACTGTTCCACTTCTTCCTTACTCGATTCTTGAAGATTTTTCAATGGTAAAATCAATTTTATGTTGTCCTTTCTATTTCCTATCTAACCTTAGTCTTCATTGTTCATAAAACTCATGTTTCTATACTTTGGGTTTTCTAAAGTTTTTAATAAATGTTTTAGCTTTATGAATTTTTAGTTAAGCTTTTGAATTATTGTTGTTAGACAAGTTATTTTTAAACCATAAGGTCCAACATATCTAGTTTTTACATGGTTTTAACTTGATTTTCGGATATGGGTTTTAGTGGGGTTTTAGAGTGTTCGAAAATAGAGTTTTGGGGCTGTTTTAGTGTGAGAATTGATGACTGATGTTTAGGTTAGGTTTGAGGGTTGTTTTGGGTGTGTTAGATGGCAATTTGGATGTTGGAAACATTGGTTATCTGCTGAGTTGGAGGGCTGCTCGAAAATGATATTTTGAGAGTGTTCTTAGGTCGAATATATGCTTGAATTGTGTTATGGGTTTGCAGCAAGTTTTGGTGATTGATTATTGATGTTTTGATTGTGTTGGATGACTAGAGTCAATGTTTTGTGTTGGAGAGGCTTCGAGCACGAATCCGAGGAATTTAAAGAGTTGAGATCGGTGTTCGGCTTCCGTTTGAGTTGCAACGGTGAGTGGAAATGTTTAACCTTGTTTTACTATAAAAATGGGATTCTTGGGGGGGGGGGGGGTTGGGTGGAGCCTTGATGGCTCACCTAAACCCAAAGTGTAAGTTTACTAATCCTACCTTAATGGTTCTGTGATGATGCGTGATTAATTGTTGTGTTATCATGTGCATTGTGGATTGGTTTTACATCTGTTGTTGTTGCGTAGTCATTGTTGATGTCGAGCCTCACGTGATGGTTGTCATAACTACGGTGATGAGTGGTCCTACCGGTAGTGACTAGTAGTAGAGTAAGGTGATGAGTGGTCCCATCGAAAAACTACTAGTCGAACAGTGATGTGTAGTCCCACCGTGTGTGTTGGTTGTGCATGTGCAAACTATGTAGTTGTCTTGTTGTGACACCTTTCGTGCATTCAATGGTTTATTTATCATTTAAGCAAAGTGTTTTTAAAATTGCATGATTGTTGAGTTTTTAAAGCTTCGCTCACTAAGCTATCAAGCTTACGCTCTCCTTTTTCCAACATGCAGATCGTTAGAGTTCGAAAGACAAGTGGGCAAGAGAGGAGTTTTTTGGAGTTCTCAAGTAGCTCAAGTACGATTTAAGTAATTGTAATAATGCCTAGACATTGGGGGTATTAGACTTGTATGGTGTTGGAGTTCAAACTCCTTTGTTGACTTTTGATGTCCTAGCATGTTTGGTTTGTTGGTGCCATGTGTTGTATGAGCATTGTTGGACTCATATATGTTGGATTGTTGTTAATGCCTTGCTATGGATTTGTAAACCATGTTTACCATGTTGCTTAAATGCCTTGTGTTTAAGGGTTTAGACTCTTTCCTATGAATGCTATGAGTTGTTATGAGAGCATGAAAACCTTGCTAGTGGATGCATGTGTCTTTTGCCTAGACATAGAGGTTGAATTAATATTTTTAGACGACTTCAAGGATATAATTGGTTTATTTGAAAGTTCAAGGATTTATTCAATCTTAAGTTAAAATAAGAATTTAAGAAAATATTAAAATATTAAAAATATAAAAATAAAAATACGATAAAGAATTCAAAAATTAAGTAAAAATTATAAAATTATAAATATAAAAATTATAAATATAAAAAATCAAAATTTAAAAAGATTTAAATCATTGAAAAAGTCTCGAGTGTCTCTTGTTAGCCTAATTCTATTATTATTCTTTAAACATATTTTCAATGGAATCAAATAGTAATAAGTCAATTCCGTGTAGAAAAGTAAAGAAAAATTGAGTTTTATTTTTTCTCTAGTACAAGATTAATTCCACTAAAAATATTTTCAACGAATAGTAATAGACTCAAACCGATAAATTGAAAGACTTTTTTGATGAAAGTGCTCAATTTTTTAATACTTTATAAATATTTTTTAATTTTTAATTTTTTTATATTTATAATTTATCATTTTATAATTTAAAATATTAGCTCTCCATATGTGAATTCAATTATCGCATAAATTTTTATATAACAAAAAGTAAAAAAATGTCAACCAAGTTTGTAATGTGCTCATTAATATCGTCACATTTTTTTTTAAATTTTAGTGTTTTTTAATAATCTTAATAATTTTTTAAATTCTTAATTTTTTTAAATAAAAAAGTCCTTGAACTTTTTTGTCTTTAAACTCGATAAACAATCAATTATGTCCTCAAAGTCGGCTAAAAAATAATCTATGCCCTATGCAACGTCATCATCACACGTGTACTATCGTGCCAACATTATGGACTGTCACATCAGCACAATGAACCGCCATGTCAGCATCGTTAATTACTACATCAGTACTGTAAGGGTCAACACCAATCAAAGGGCAAAATTGAATCTATTAAATCACTTTGAGCACAAAATTAATGCAATAAAAAATAAGAGCAATATTACTGATTTGAGTTTGCAAATGATTCCTTAAGCCAAAATTTTACAATAGTTAACAAAATTTGTGTTGCATTAATAAGAGACATTAGGTCATAAGTTGGATTATGAAAAACTCTTCTCCAGTTCTCTTATCATAAAAATGAAAATAAAATCAAATAAATTGAAATGATTTGAAGTATCAACCAAAATTATGAATTTTTATACTAATTTTTATCAAGAAATAAAATTTAATTAAAATAAAGAAATATACAATAGAATACATCACAAACATGTGAGTCTAAATGAAACTTTTAATATAACACTAAAAAAGGCAGATAACAATCAACCGTTAGATGGGATCTATGATGATAACATTAGACCGTAACTGTTGGATTAAAAAATAAAAATAAAAATTAGTAAAAAGCTGAAGTGGTTAACCGGTTACTATTGTAAACATAAAAGGGGTATTAAAAACCAGCTGATAGAATCGATACCCCAAAAAACTCACTCCTCATTTTCTTTCTTCCATCTTCAAAATTTTAATTCTACAAGTGCAAGTTGGATTACATTCACTTAGATTTGAGGTAAGATTCTTCCTATTCACATATGAAGCTTTAAAATAAGATATGACCACCGATTCGAGTTTTAGTCGAGTGGCTAGGGTTTTGGTATGTTTATGGTTTAGTATAGATTTTGAAGGATTTTGGTAGATGGCTGATCGATGTTGCCCGTATTGAGTGCAACGCAAACGGTGCAAGTATACACGTCGCAAGTAGTAAAGTAATATGATATGTATCAAGTATTGTCTCTACATGGATTAATTTGGGTCACTTTGCTTAAGTTACTGCGTTAAAAAAGAAATAGATTGATAGAGATGAATAATAAGTAAAATAAACTAAACAAAATAAAGAAAATAGAAAAGGAGTGATCGATTCAAGAGAGTAGGCTGAGTTTTCGTGAGTGGTGGAGTGATAGTTGAATGGATAGTCATGGTAATTGAGTGCTAGAGTAGCTCAATCGTTTCATCAATTGGATCCAATCAGATTTGTTGAGTGGATCGATGGATTGATCAAGACCAAGGGGGGTGAATTGGGATTTTAAAAATTTATTGGAGTGAAAGGATAGCTAAAATTGAAGAACAAAGGATTTTAGAGCGGTTCAAGTTCCAAATGAACTATACATCCACTACCTTAGCTACCACTAAGGATTTGCAACAATTCACTAATTTGTTCTCCCCCTTTTTAAGGCTTAGGAGGTAACCTTTACACAATCGGTCAAATTTTCTACCCAAAATTTGACCAAACCCTCACAAATAAGCTAAGAAGAAAGTGGACAAGAAATATATCTCTCAAAAACAATATTGTCCCTTGAAGTACAACACTCAACCCAAATTTGAAGATAGAATAAGAATTGAATACAACTCAATTTGGGGTTTACAAGAAATTAGAAAATAGGCACACTTGAGGTTGAATTTTTTCTTGGATGTTTATCTTTAATGCAATAGTTGTTGCTGGTCTTCAATGAGCTTCAATTTATACCTTCTCTATCAATTCTAGCCGTTTGGGTGGTTAGGGTATTGATTATAGCCGTTGGGACCCTCTCTTTCCACCATAAATGCACTTCTGTAGCTATCCGTATCGGTACACGGGGAGCCGTATCGATACCTGTCTCAAAACAGAAAGAGCCGTTGTACATGATAAAGAGGGCGTATTGAAACGCTCGTAAGCATATCGGTACGGGACATGGACCGTTTCGATATGGAAGAGACCGTATCGATACCTTTTCTCAACTTAGCTCACTGGAAGTCTCCGTTTCGATACGGGGGTACACCGTATCGATACGGGACAACTGCCACTTTAAATGTTAGTTACCTAACGACTGACACCAACGATCGAAAACATTTAAAACACTTCGAATTAAAAATTCAGTTAAAACCGTATCAATACGCGTTAACCCGTATCGGTACACCATTCAAACTCCTTCAGCTTTTGCAGAGGGGCGTATCGATACAGATTGAATCTATTTCAATACGGTTAAGAGCGTATCGAAACGCGTCTTTCCAGTAGCCAACTTTGTAAAAAAGGTATCGATACGGCTGGAGGCGTTTCGATACACCTGGACGATTTTCAATACTTTGGCCTTGGAACACTTATAAAATATTTGGAGTTTGAGTTTTTCACATCAGTTTAATGTGTTGGTGATTTATAAATTATTAAAGGTACTTAGAAATCAATTTCAAGTTTTCAATTTAATCTTTAACAACTTAATTATATCAAAATTAAACATAGGTTTTACAATCTCCCCCTTTTTGATATAACAAAACTAAAACTTGAAATTTCTGATACTTTGAAAAACTTTGCAAAATAACACCCCCTTAATATTAGCTAGGTAACTTTTAAGTTTAAAAATCAAAATTTTTAAGTGTGAGCTTCCCTCCCCCCTTTTTGTTAGGTCAAAAATAATTGAGACATAATGTAAAGTGCATGAATAGGCAAAAGGTATAAATAAGCAAGCAACATAATATCATTAAGTTCAAATAAAGGATAACATCAACTTAAAAATCCAAATAGCAAAAAATCAAAGCATATGTTTTAGAATAATTCAAACTTAATCCTAAAAACATAAAGCAAAGGCTCATAAAGTAAATATCCTAAATGATATGAATGGTATGCAAAGATAGGCTACTATGCATCTCCATCGCCTTCTTCATCATCTTCATCATCTTCCTCAATTGGATCATCATTTCTCAAGGTTTGACGCCACTCGTCATGGAAAGCGGTGAGAGAGATATTCATTGAGTTGTGACCGCCTTCAAGAGAAGTGAGTTGAGTCTCCACATTCTTCATCCGATCTTCAAGGCTTGTGAAATGAGTATCAATCGTGGTAAACCCCGAAGCCATGTCCGTGCGCAAACCCGTGAATTGCTCATTGAGAAAAGTCATTAGAGCATCCATGGAAGATGGAGGAGGAGCTTGAGGAACTTGTTCAACTTGAGGATTAGCAAATTGTTCCGCGGCCTCACTAGGGAGCTCGGATAGACATAGCCAATTGCCATTAAAGTAATGGAACTTACCCCTTGCAAGAGAGCGTTTATCGATAGGATCAGTGAGGGGAGTTGGGTAGTCATGCGAGCAATCAATTTCCTTTTGTTGGAAGAAGTAACTTAGGGTCGTGCCATAGGTGAAGGAAGTGACAAGTGTGGTGTGGCGATGTTTCACGAGATAGACAATCTCCGCAAACATGATACGAGCAAGGTTTGGACGTTTTCTCTCACGAAAGCATCGAATCCAAAAATCATCTACTTGGCGGATAGTGGAATACTTCCCTCCCGAGGGCCTAAACCACCAAGAGACCATCAAATGGAGGATCCGATCCTGAGCATTTAGGGCGGTGACGGAACCACTAAGAACATGACCAAGGGAATTCTCATCATCATAGCCTTCATCCTCAAACTTGAACACATCACAAATAGATTGAACATCTAGAGTGATCTTTTTACCCATAAGATGAGAATTAACGGCCGTAACAACACCATCTCGATTTGCACAAAATTTGGTATTAGCATAAAAGATTAAAACCAAAATGCGAAAGTAAAACCCGGGAATAGTGAGAAAATCCATAAACTTCCATTCTTGGAGCAAAGGTAGATATTCAAATTTGAATCGCTCCGAGTTAAGAAAAGGAATAGAGATTACCCTCTCCGGACGGATCTTATAGTTTTAAAATTGACGAAAATATGTGAGAGCTCCAGGGGATTGAAAAGATAGTTGATAGATATGAGTAAGATTCGGACGAGCACCACCTCCGGTATTGGATCCTTCACCGGCTTCACTAGTGCGTGTTCTCTTCTTAGAAGGTGCCATGAACTAGATAAAACAATGTATGCATTAAGATTTTTTCATTCAACTCATTGAAAACCAATAATCAAGGTGAAAAAAATTTTACATAAAAAAAGTTTGAAAAGAGATTTTGGTTTGAGAAGAAAAAATAAAACCAAAACAAGAGAAACTTTGAAACGAAAATAAAATAAAAAAATTAAAAGAAAAAAAAGAGTTTTACCTTGATATTGATTAGAGAGGAATGGAAGAAGAGCTTAACACCCAATTGATGAAAAGCCTTAGAGCTTTGCTTGATTTTGAAAACCCTCTAGAGAATTTTGAGTTGTGGTGTGGAAATATGAGGGAAAAAGAGGCTATTTATAGAGTGAAAACGGCTAGGGTTTCTAGGGTTTAAGAAATTTTAATTTTGGTAAAATTTGAACTCTTAAATACCAAGAGATAGCTATATGCACAATCACGTATCGATACGCCTGAGGGTGTATCGATACGGGGGTAAAAACGTAATTCCAATAAAAATGCCCGTTGAAGGATCGTATCGAAACGGATGCAATCCGTATCGAAACGATTGTTGCTCGTATCGAAACGAGTTTAACCGTATCGATACCCGTTTTAGGCAAAATGAAGTCTGGGAAGCTAATACATTACTCGTATCGATACGCTTAAGGCCGTATCGATACCCTATGCCCAGAAATACATTTTAGGCTTGAAGAACAACTAAAAGCTTGATTCTAACATCTCCTAAAAGAATGCAAATGATGAATGAGCAGTTCTAAGCATATTTTAATAGAAACATACTCCCCCTAGCTATAAGCATGAATATTTTCAAGAGCTACAACACATTAACATGCGATTTCACAAGATCAAACAATCTAAGCACAAAAAGGGTCCTAAAAGGTCAAGATAGGCTAGTTAGACCTAACTCTCTCCTAAGGGACCAAAAACGCTCTTTATCTAAAGGCTTTGTAAAGATATCTGCTAGTTGATTTAAGGTGTCAACATACTCTATAACAACATCTTCCTTAAGGACATGATCTCTAATGAAATGATGCCTTATTTCTATATGTTTGGTTCTAGAGTGTTGGATGGGATTTTTTGTTAAACATATGGAACTAGTGTTATCACACTTAAGGGGTATGGTTTCAACTTTAATACCATAATCTAAGAGTTGTTGCTTCATCCAAAGGACTTGAGCACAACAACTCCCTAATGATATGTACTCGGCTTCGGTGGTAGAAAGAGCTACACTATTTTGTTTCTTAGAGAACCAAGATATGAGCATACTACCTAAGAATTGACAAGTTCCCGAAGTACTTTTCCTATTGATTTTACACCCCCCCATAATCCGCATCCGAATAAGCATGAAGGTTGAAGGTGGAGTCTCTAGGGTACCAAAGACCTAAACAAGGGGTATCTCTAAGGTACCTAAAGATTCTCTTAACAGCTATAAGGTGAGACTCTCTAGGACTAGCTTGAAACCTAGCACACAAGCAAACACTAAACAAGATATCCGGTCTACTTGCGGTAAGGTAAAGCAATGATCCAATCATAGAACGGTAAAGCTTAGAGTCAACACACTTACCTCCTTCATCTTTGTCAAGCTTTGTAGATGAGCTCATAGTTGTGGCTTGAGGCTTTGCATTCTCCAAGCCAAACTTCTTGAGCATATCCTTGATGTACTTTGCTTGATTGATGAAAGTGCCATCCTTCCTTTGCTTGATTTGGAGTCCCAAAAATAATGGGAGCTCCCTCATCATGCTCATCTCGAATTCACCTTGCATTAACTTAGCAAACTCCTTGCAATGACACTCATTAGTAGATCCAAAAATAATATCATCAACATAAATTTGTACTACTAAGATGTCATTTTTATACCTTTTTAGGAAAAGTGTAGTGTCCATCTTACCTTTTCAAAACCTTTTTCAATTAAAAAGTTTGAAAGTCTTTCATACCAAGCTCTAGGAGCTTGTTTTAAACCATAAAGAGCTTTAATAAGTTTGAAAACATGATTTGGAAATTTTGAATCTTCAAAACCCGGTGGTTGTTCCACATACACTTCCTCATTTATAAAACCATTTAATAATGCGCTTTTGACATCCATTTGAAAAATCTTGAAATCATGATAACATGCATATGCAAGCAACATCCTAATGGCTTCCATTCTAGCTACGGGAGCATAGGTTTCATCAAAATCAATTCCCTCTTCTTGAGTGTAACCTTGTGCTACTAATCTAGCTTTATTTCTTACAATGTTACCACTCTCATCTAGTTTGTTCCTAAAGACCCATTTAGTTCCTATAGTAGATTGATTTCTAGGCCTATCAACTAATGTCCAAACATTACTTCTCTCAAATTGATTTAACTCTTCTTGCATAGCCATAATCCAAAAATCATCTTTTAATGCTTCTTTTATATTCTTAGGCTCTATGCATGAGATAAATGCAACATGGTTCATAAGTTTAAGAGAAGATCTAGTGGTTACCCCCTTGGATGGATCACCCAAGATTTCACCACCTTTCACATAGTTGAACTCCCTTGGGTAGCTCACTTTCTTTTCCTCAAGAGCCAAGTCCTTCAAGGCTTCAAGAGGTAAATCTTGCGTGTCCTCTTCTTTTATTGGAATCTCATCCTCCTTTGAAGTTTGTCCTCCATCAAAGGCATTAATGATTCCTACATCATCATCATCACAAGAATCCTTCCCTAGAAGGAGGTTATCATCGAATACAACATGTATAGATTCCTCTACTACTAAAGTTCTCTTGTTAAATATACGATAGGCTTTAGAGTTTAAAGATTATCCTATGAAAATAGCTTCATCACTTTTTGCATAAAATTTACCTAAGTTATCTTTTCCATTATTTAAAACAAAACACTTGCAACCAAATGGATGAAAATAGCTAATGTTAGGCTTTTTAGATTTTAAAATCTCATATGGTGTTTTCTTTAAAATTAGCCTAATCATTACTCGGTTTACAATGTAGCAAGCGGTGTTTGTGGCTTCCGCCCAAAAATATTTAGGTAAATTATTTTCACAAAGCATGGTTCTAGCTATTTCTTGTAAAGTTCTATTTTTGCTCTCAACTACCCCATTTTGTTGAGGACTTCGAGGAGCCGAAAAATTATGGCTAATACCATTTTCATTTAAAAACTCTTCAAACCCTAGATTTTGAAATTCGGTTCCATGATCACTTCTAATATGAGAAATTCTAAGTTCAAGATCATTTTGGGTTAATTTTGAAAATGTGAAGAATTTTTCTAAAGCCTCATCTTTAGTACTTAAAAATAGAACCCAAGTAAATCTAGAAAAATCATCAACTAGTATAAATGTATAAGATTTACCACCCAAGCTCATAGTCCTAATAGGCCCAAATAAATCCATATGGATAAGTTGTAAGCACCTACTTGTAGAAACATCATTAACAGATTTAAAGGATGACTTATGTTGTTTACCCTTAGAGCATGCATCCCAAATTTTATCATTTGAGAACTTAATTTTGGGTAAACCTCTAACTAGATCTAGGGAAACTAATTTTTCTAAAACACTAATGCTAGCATGTCCTAGTTTCCTATGCCATAACCATGCATCATTTTCATTTTGAGCTACTAAACATGCATGGGATGTATGTATGTCATCTAAATGCACCATGTAAATGTTACCTATGCGATGACCTATGAGCATAATGCTATTAGATTTAATGTCAACAATTTGCACCCATTTTTATCAAATAAAACATTAAATCCTTTATCACATAATTGGCTTATGCTCAACAAATTATGTTTAAGACAATAGACATACAAGACATTTTCAATAAGAATGGTAGAGTGATTACCTATGGAGCCAATACCTTTAATGTGGCCTTGGGAGTTGTCACCAAATGATAAACTGGGCACGTTGCTTCAAAAACAACGTTCCTTGTCTGTAACAGATCTAGGATAGTAGCATACATATCTCTGCAATAAAAACACAAATGGACATTGTTTTAGGGTCAAAATAACAAGAAAATAAAAAAAGAAAATAAAAAAAAACAAAGAAAAAGGGTGTAGGAATTTCTGGACAGATTTGGACGACGAAAAGGACGAATGCTTCAAAGGGCGTTCATGGCTGTTTCGGTGTCCGAAAAATGATAGAAACGTTGCTGAAATGCAGCGGAAATTTGGTAACGTTAAACTCGAAAGAACCCGCACAATCTACTGAGCAAACCCGAATCGAATCTGTCTAACGTCAAAGACGGAAAGCTCGAAAGAACCTGCACAATCTACTGAGCAAACCCGAATCGAATATGCTTTACGTCAGAGGACTTGGACCCACTAGATAGCGATCTAGGAAGCCGAAGTATCAAATAAATTTGACACAACAAACAACGTCTGAAATGCCAAAGAAAGTTCGGTGAAAAACCAAAATTGAGAGAATAATCTCACAAAATTTTTATTCATAAATTGTCTACCCCTTTACAAGCATAGTTTGGCCATATATATATTACAAAAGGTAGTTTGCCGAATTGCAAATGTGTGGCAGAAATTTGTCCATTTGAAAGTTAAATTCAAAATAAATAAAAGAAACTACTCAAAAGGGGCGGTATGTGTTTTCAGCCGTGCAAATGGAGATGTGGGCGCCAAGTGGATTTAGGCACATGTTAAATGTGCATGGCTTTTGAATTTCAAAGCCACAAAACTATATATGTGCTTTGTTTGAATTTTAAATCCACAAAGTCGCACATGTTAGAATTCGACTACATGGTTTTGTTTTGGAAATGTCAATTCCATTACTGCACCTTGCTCTCTCTACTGACTGAACCTTGCACGGTACAAGCAAGTGATGTTGGGCACTATGATGAAGGGTTGATCGTGCATGACACATGCACACACATACTCGAGACAACGTTAATTCGATCGACACTTGTTACACGGGCTGCCACACACTTGTAGGACACTTGTTCTACTGTTACGGGACTTGTCAGCTGTAGTTGAGCTAGTGGAGCTAATGTTGAGCTAATTGGAAATGAGCTGAGCTGAAACGAACTAGCTGAAAGTGTGATGAGCTGAAAGTGAGCTGGTTACACTCTCCTAAGCTGGGACCGAGCTGCATACACTCTGGTAAGCTCGAGTTGAGTTGCATATACTCACTTGAGCTAATGTCCTCCTATGTACCTACGTCAAAAGGCAACAAGCTTCCATCAAAGCATTATAAACATAATGGAAACAATAATACAAGTCGTAAACACACCATAAGTAATATCAAACTAAGTTAAAACACACCAAACATACTATATACATAGTAAACACACTAATAAAAATAATATAAGTATAAGAAATGTTACACATTAGCATGTAAAAAATGAAAAAAGAAAACTTCCCTGAAAGTTTGAAGTTGCCTCGTTGGGTGGCATAATCGTGCTCACGTCATCCCCCCTTCTTTAATGCAATTTGTCCCCAAATCGACCCTCATTACAAAAGGGAACAATTTCGACTTTCTCTTGGCAGGGAACTTCCTCATCCTTCTTGCTCGGCACATATGCCATCCGCTCGAATCAAGTTCTCTTAAAAAGAACACAAATGGAAATGCCTTCTTTCTTGTACCTTTCCGAATAATGCACAACATAAAGTCAGACAATGCTCGTTGCACATTCGTAATCCCGCAAACAATGACATACAAAGGCAAATCCAAAGAACAACAAGAATCTCGACGGTCATCCAGAATCACAACACAAGGTTGTTCACAATCCAATGTACAACCAAAGAAATCAACATATAAAAATGAAAAATCATTATTACAATGGAAAGGAACGTCAAACCGTGGTATAGAAGGTTGCTGAATTTTTGGAAAGAATTTAAATGCACTAGACATACCAACAGTAGCAACCTTGGGAACTTCACATGACATCACCTTATTAACCTGCAAGTTAGAAGAAGAAATAGAAGAAAACGTAGAATCAGATAAAACCTTTGAGTTCACTTCTTCTTTGTCACAGTCATTCTTCTCTTTGTTGGCTTTCCAAGCTGCAGTACTCACTTTCAAACGAACTTCGTCTTCATATACTTCACTTGGAGTCATAGGTGCCAAAGTTACCTTTTTTCCCTCATGAGTAAAAGAGTATCGATTGGAGTGACAATCGTGCAAAACTCTCTTATCATACTGCCACAGTCTTCCTAACAACAAATGACAAGTATCCAGAGAACAAACATCACAAGTCACCTCATCCTTGTATTTACCAATGAAAAATGGTATAACAACTTGTTCGGTAACTTTGATTTCAACACCATCATTCAACCATTGTAACTTGTACAGATTGAGATGCGTGGTTGTCTTCAGTCCTAACTTGTCAACCATGAGAGTACTAGCAACGTTAGCACAACTACCACTATCAATAATCACAATACATACCTTGTCGTTCACGTTGCATCTCGTATGGAAGAGGTTCTTTCGTTGCGGTTCATCATGTGATGGTTGATCATTCAGACTTCTCTTGTCAACAAGTGCTTCATCGGTAGCCAATGTCTGCACATTGTCATCATTTATCTCTTTATAGAAAGAATGGGAACCACCCCATCAAGTCTATCCATTCGAGAATGTATATGCTTCAATGCATTAGCAATCACTCGTTGCATCATGCGCTCTAAGGCTTGCATCTGGAGATTTAGTGGTTGTTGTTCACCCGAATTATCATCAGAACCTGCCATGTTGAAAAACCAAAACAACAAACAAAAACACAATATATATATATATATATATATATATATATATATGTTAGTGAAATAAATAAATAAAAAATGGACCTCATTGCACACTCAACAAAAATCTCACAGATAGCTCCAAGGAAAGATCGCTCAACAATTGCACTCAAACGCTCGTGTTTCACTCGGGAGAATACTTGAATGGCTCTTTTTGTCTCCCCTTCTGTTCTCACACACTCAATTGCCTTTTCCACTCGATCTCTCACAATCAGTTCTTTAAGGAACTAACTCGATCTTTCGGACTTGTTAACTGTGTCAAACTTACAAGATAATGTAATAGGTAAACAAACAAATGGTTAAAGGACAAATAGGGACTGTTAGGTGAAATAAAAATAAAAAAAGGCTGAAAAAAATAATAATAAGAAGGATGGAAATTGGTGATGAAACAAAAGAAATAAAGGCTGATAAAAAATGAAGGAAAAGGAAACAACTTACTGCAAAGAAATGCTTACAACGATCCTATCACCGAACAAACAAGAACAAGTTGTTCCGGGTGATTTCGAAGCATTCCATGGCATAATTGAGCATCCTTCATAATTTTTCGAACAAAACAACACTTTAGGATGTAAAATACACTAAATATTAGAATTTGATTTTTTTTTGAATTTTTTTCGATTTTTTTTTACTTTGACTTTTCTAGTCAAATTTTGACTGACATTTTATTCAGAATTTTTTTTTCGATTTTTTTTAATTTTATATATATATATATATATATATATATATATATATATTTTTGATGTCTGGTAGTGCAGAAAGTGCTAAAATCCAACATGGCTCTGATATCATATGATAAATTATGCACGTTGCTTCAAAAACAACGTTCCTTGTCTGTAACGGATCTAGGATAGTAGCATGCATATCTCTGCAATAAAAACACAAATGGACATTGTTTTAGGATCAAAATAACAAGAAAATAAAAAAAACAAAGAAAAAGGGTGTAGGAATTTCTGGACAGATTTGGACGACGAAAAGGACGAATACTTCAAATGGCGTTCATGGCTGTTTCGGTGTCTGAAAAATGACAAAAACGTTGCTGGAAATGCAGCGGAAATTTGGTAACGTCAAACTCGAAAGAACCTGCACAATCTACTGAGCAAACCCGAATCGAATCTGTCTAACGTCAAAGACGGAAAGCTCGAAAGAACCTGCACAATCTACTGAGCAAACCTGAATCGAATATGCTTTACGTCGGAGGACTTGGACCCACTAGATAGCAATCTAGGAACCCGAAGTATCAAATAAATTTGACACAACAAACAACGTCTAAAATGCCAAAGAAAGTTCGGTGAAAAACCGAAATTGAGAGAATAATCTTACAAAATTTTTATTCATAAATTGTCTACCCCTTTACAAGCATAGTTCGACCATATATATATTACAAAAGGTAGTTTCCCGAATTGCAAATGTCTGGCAGAAATTTTTCCATTTGAAAGTTAAATTCAAAATAAATAAAAGAAACTACTCAAAAGGGGCGGTATGTGTTTTCAGCCGTGCAAATGGAGATGTGGGCGCCAAGTGGATTTAGGCACATGTTAAATGTGCATGGCTTTTGAATTTCAAAGCCACAAAACTGTATATGTGCTTTGTTTGAATTTTAAATCCACAAAGTCGCACATGTTAGAATTCGGCTGCATGGTTTTGTTTTGGAAATGTCAATTCCATTACTGCACCTTGCTCTCTCTACTGACCGAACCTTGCACGGTACAAGCAAGTGATGCTGGGCACTATGATGAAGGGTTGATCGTGCATGACACATGCACACACATACTCGAGACAACGTTAATTCGATCGACACTTGTTGCATGGGCTGCCACACACTTGTAGGACACTTGTTCTACTGTTACGGGACTTGTCAGCTGTAGTTGAGCTAGTGGAGCTGATGTTGAGCTAACTGGAAATGAGCTGAGCTGAAACGAACTAGCTGAAAGTGTGATGAGATGAAAGTGAGCTGGTTACACTCTCCTAAGCTGGGACCGAGCTGCATACACTCTGGTAAGCTCGAGTTGAGCTGCATATACTCACTTGAGCTAATGTCCTCCTATGTACCTACGTCAAAAGGCAACAAGCTTCCATCAAAGCATTATAAACATAATGTAAACAATAATACAAGTCGTAAACACACCATAAGTAATATCAAACTAAGTTAAAACACACCAAACATACTATATACATAGTAAACACACTAATAAAAATAATATAAGTATAAGAAATGTTACACATTAGTATGTAACAAATGAAAAAAGAAAACTTCCCTGAAAGTTTGAAGTTGCATCGTTGGGTGGCATAATCGTGCTCACATCACCAAATGTCACCACTCCTCCACTTTTTGGCTTTAAGTCCATGAATCTACTCTTGTCTTTGGTCATATACCTCGAGCATCCACTATCAAGCTACCAAGAATTTTGACTTTGTGCTTTGGCCTTGTAGCAATGCTCCCCCTACAAACAAAGATATTAAACTTTTGTTTTTGGTACCCAAATCATTTTGGGTCCACGAGTGTTAGCTCCCAATAGCTTGGTTCCCTTAGAAATCCAAGGTGACATAGCAACAATATTATTATATTTGACAAGTTCCTTAGGAACCCATACACTTCTAATCTTTTTAGTTCTATTATGTCTAGGGAAGCTACTTTCTTTGTAGTTATTAGTCTTTCTCCTAGGTTGGTTTGTTTTAGATGATTCACCTTTTTCATGCTTCACATTGCCAACATATTTAAAAGACTCTTTGAGCTAGTTAAGCTCACCTAACACCTTTTGGTGTTCACTATTGCATTGAGAAAGAAGGTTATTTAGGTCTACATTTTCATCTTGGAAAAATTCATTTAATTCCGAAATAATTTTCTTATTCCTAATGACCGACTCTTTGTATGTCTCAACTACCTCATCATAAACCTCTTGCAACTCATCATATGCATCATTTAATTCATCAAATGTAAAGTCAAAAGATGATGAGTTAAAGGTTACCATGGATGAATCCTCCTCAAGTGCCATGAGGCAAAGGTTGGCCACTTCTTGTTCGTCATCCTCGGATGACTCCTCATCACTCCAAGTAGCAAGCTTGGCTTTGAGTTTCTTCTTCTTCTCAAAGCCCTTCTTCTTGAGTTGAGGGCACTCCGAACGAATGTGACCGGGCTTTTTGCACTCGTAGCAAATGATTTGACCCCTCTCTTCTTCTTTGCTTTTACCCTTGAAGTCCATCTTTCTTTGAATCTTCCTTACACGGTTGGACCTCATGAATCGAGAGAACCTTTTGGCTATCATAGCCAATTCTTCAAGGTCATCCTCCTCACTAGAAGAGCCCTTCTCAAGTAATGAAGCTTTGAGAGCCACTCTCATTTTCTTCTTCTTTTCTACATCTAGCTTCTCCACTCTTTTTTCTTCCTTCTTCTTTTCATCTTCCCTTCCCTGCTTCATTATTTCATGAGTAAGGAGAGAACCCACTAGCTCATCAAGTTTTAGAGTCTTCAAGTTTTTGGCCTCGATGATGGTGGTTCTCTTCCCATCCCAAGATTCAGGAAGTGAGTAGAGTAGCTTCCGGACAAGTTTGTCTTCCGGAATAGTCTCTCCAAAACCTTTAAGCTCGTTGACGATGGTTGAGAAACGATCAAACATCTTGGACACCTTTTCGTCGGGCTCCATCTTGAAATTCTCATAACTAAGATTGAGAATTCCAATCTTGGTCTCCTTCACATCATTAGTTCCTTCATAGGTGGTCTCTAGAGTATCCCACACTTCTTTGGCACTCTCAATGGAGGAGACTTTGGAGTAGATGTCGGGACCGAAGGAACAAAAGAGCATGTGAAGAGCTTTTTCATTTATTTGGATATTCTTCCTCTCTTCTTCACGCATCTCAATTTTCTTCTTTAGAACCATCTTTCCTTCATCATCATTCTTCAATGGAATGTAGGGACCATCTTCAATGACATCTCAAACCAAGTAATTGTTGGACTTGATGAAGAGGCGCATCCGATTCTTCCAAAACGGATAGTTGTCACCATTGAAGAATGACACTTTTGTAGTGGATTAAGACTCGTACATGCTAGATCCGGAGGTAGATGTCATGTCTTGATTTTTGGATGATCACACTCTTCCTAGGAACTCCTCTTGTGGTTGTTAATCATTCAAAGAGGTAGGCTCTGATATCAATTGTAGAGTGGATCGATGGATTGATAAAGACCAAGAGAGGGGTAAATTGGGATTTTAAAAATTTATTGGAGTGAAAGGATAGCTAAAATTGAAGAACAAAGGATTTTAGAGTGGTTCAAGTTCCAAATGAACTCTACATCCACTACCTTAGCTACCACAAAGGATTTGCAACAATTCACTAATTTGTTCTTCCCCTTTTCAAGGCTTAGGAGGTAATCTTTACACAACCGGTCAAATTTTCTACCCAAAATTTGACCAAACCCTCACAAATAAATAAAGAAGAAAGTGGACAAGAAATATATCTCTCAAATACAATATTGTCCCTTGAAGTACAACACTCAAGCCAAATTTGAAGATAGAATAAGAATTGAATACAACTCAATTTGGGGTTTACAAGAAATTGGAAAATAGGCACACTTCAGGTTGGATTTTTGCTTGGATGTTTATCTTAAATGCAATAGTTGTTGATGGTCTTCAATGAGCTTCAATTTATACCTTCTCTATTAATTCTAGCCGTTTGGGTGGTTAGGGTATTGATTATAGTCGTTGGGACCCTCTCTTTCCACCATAAATGCACTTTTGTAGCTATCCGTATCGGTACACGGGGAGCCATATCGATACATGTCTCAAAACAGAAAGAGCCGTTGTACATAATAAAGAGGGCGTATCAAAACGCTCGTAAGCGTATCGGTACGGGACATGGACCGTTTCGATACAGAAGAGACCGTATCGATACCTTTTTCTCAACTTAGCTCACTGGAAGTCTCCGTTTCGATACGGGGGTACACCGTATCGATACAGGACAACTGCCACTTTAAATGTTAGTTACCTAATGACTGGCACCAGCGGTTGAAAACAATTAAAACACTTCGAATTAAAAATTCAGTTAAAACTGTATCGATACGAGTTAACCCGTATCGGTACACCATTCAAACTCCTTCAGTTTTTGTAGAGGGGCGTATCGATACAGATAGAATCTGTTTCGATACGGTTAAGAGCGTATCAAAACGCGTCCTTCCAGTAGCCAACTTTGTAAAAAGGGTATCGATACGGCTGGAGGCGTATCGATACACCTAGACAATTTTCAATACTTTGGCCTTGGAACACTTAGAAAATATTTGGAGTTTGAGTTTTTCAAATCAGTTTAAAGTGTTGGTGATTTATAAATTATTAAAGGGACTTAGTAATCAATTTCAAGTTTTTAATTTAATCCTTAACAACTTAATTATATCAAAATCAAACATAGGTTTTACAGGATTGCTTGGTCAACTAGGCGACTTCCTTCAAAGTTCGGCGAAGTGTTCTTCAATGGTTTCTCATTATCCCTAACTCAAAACACTGTTAATTGTGCGTGCCTTGATAATACATCCTTGCGTGAACCAAGGGTGGACAACAACCGATCTTCCGCTCCTTTTAGCCGTTTAAATTCGTAACTTTAAAGACCATGCTCATTCGTTTCTTGAATCTAACTCTCTCGATTATAGATAAATGGATGAATTTATGAGATCCTCTCCCAATTCACCCGCAATCAAAATTAAGACCCAAGAATGAACAAACTTTGAATTAAAATTGCAAACTCAGATACCTAAACAAATCCAATCTTGCACACATGCACAAAAACACACATACCCGCAGTACCTTTTCCACAAAAATCGACCAAATTATGAAATCAAGCATGACGGTGAAGGAAATCATGGATTAATGCATGAATGACTAGTTATGCAACTAATATGAGCCTAAGTATAACAATTGTTGAGTGTGTAAAAGTTCTATCATTTACACCCTTTTTAACCCACATTTCTGCTGCATTCAAGCATCATTGCATTGCATTTAGGTTAGTTTTTAATAAAACATCACAATTATATAAAAGGCACGAATTCTACTGAAAGATGGCTATTTTTGCAGGTATCTGTCACAGTAGATGTCGAAGGCAGGCGCAGGGCAGATAAGCAGGAGAGCTAAACTGGACAAGCAGCTGAAGAAGACGAACCTGTCATGGACCTGTCGTGACAGCATGGTGACAGCAGATTTATGAAGAGGAAAAGTGAAGTGGACCTCGATAGATAGAGAAAAATCTGCTCGTCTGTCGTGTGGAAGCCGAATATTTTTCCAAGCCCCGGATCAAAAGATATGTCAAGCCAAAGCTCAAGGAGAAGAATTTCCATGAAACAAGGAGGCAGCTGAAAAGTAGGAATCCTTAGAGATTTAGTCTTTATTAGAATCTTACTTTTAATTAAAGTTGTAATCCTTGTTACCTTAGATAACTTGAGCCCAAAGCTTATATAAAGGGCATAGATTAAACCTAGGGCATAACCGACTACCCCATAACCGAAACAAAACCCTGCCGTTTACCTGTCACCGATATGTTCTAAATTCCTCCTAGGGCTACGGGTTGTTTTGTAAAGTAGTTGCAAGGGTTGCTTTGTTTTAGGATTTTTCAAGTTCAATAAAATAAACTTCAAGTTCTTTTATCTTGGTTTTAATATCTTGCAAGAGCATCGGGAGAGCATTGTGAGGTTATCTATTTACTTAGCATCGGGAGAGTTAAGTATACGAAAGAGATAAGAGCGCGTTCTCTAGTTTATAGTTGAACCATCTCGTGCTTAGGGATAAGGCGAGGTTAAGTGGCTAAAGAAGAATTCATACATATCGGTGTTCATCCTTCGATTCACGCCGGGAGGTATCATCAAAGACGTGATCATCGACAGACTTGTGCCTAGGGATAGGGCAAGGCAGATCAGGGATTCTTGCCAAGCTTGAAGTACGAAGTTAGTGTTCGCTGCCGCGACAGCTAACGGACAGACGCCGCGACAGGTGCTGTCGGCGACGGGTGCGACGACAGAACTGGAGATCCTAAGCAATTCAATACCTACACTACTGAGCAACTCAATACCAGCCCATTCTCTCTATCTTGATATCTCAATCTTTTATTTACGTTTTTACTTTAATATTCGTGAAAATTCTCTTAAATATTTCTCTTTACTTCGTGCAGTGAATTTAGGTGGAGTCATTAGCCCAATCCCTGTGGAGACGATATCCGATACTTAGTATCACTTTACTACTTGCGTCGTGTATACTTGCACTATAATTGCGATAGACTATTTTACACGCAACAAGTTTTTGGCGCCGTTGCCGGGGATTGGCAACATAACTACACTTTTTTTCCTTGCATTTTTTGTTTTTGTTTTTATTTTCGTTTTTGTTTTTGTTTTTATTTTTATTTTCTTTAATTTTTCTTTTGTGTTTTAAACTCTTGCTTTTCACAAGGTTTTCCTGTTTATGCGCAGATCGAAAAGAGGTGAAGATCCTGAGTATAAATTAGATCCGGAGATCGAACGTTCCTTTAATCTCAAGAAACAGATTCGCCACCTCTTAGACCGAAACGAATACCTTGAAGAACAACTAGAGCAGATGGCCCGTAATCAGCCTGTTGGTGATGATGTACCGCCTGTCGGTGACCCGCCCGTGGCAGGTGGACGACGGTCATGTCGTGACTACATGCTGAACGATCATGTAGAGCTAGAGACCACGCTGCCGGATATTGATGTTGACAACTTCGAGCTTAAACCTGTCATGTTTAGTATGATCAACAACGCTGGACAGTTTAGTGGTTCTGCGACAGAGGATGCTAGGGAGCATCTTAAAACGTTCCAAGAGATCTGTGGTTCGTTTAGACTACCAGGAGTTAGTCCGGAGATACTGAGGCTTCGGTTATTTCCCCATTCATTGAGGGACAGAGCTAAAACTTGGTGGAATAAACTTACACCGGGTTCTATTATGACTTGGGCAGATTTAACTCGTGAATTTTTGTCTCGTTTTAATCCTTCACATTTAGCTGAGCGATTACGTAATGAAATTGCTACTTTTCAACAGGAAGATGACGAGCCAATGCACGAGGCCTGGGACAGATTTACAACTCTTCTTCGAAACTGCCCAATGCATGGATTCCCCGTCTGGAATCAGGTAACTAAATTTTATAATGCTGCTAACTTACAAACTCGCATTCGAATTGATTCTGCAGCAAATGGACTATTATTGGATAAAGATCCGGACGAGGCCCTGCAAGTTTTGAAACATCTGGCTAAGAATGAGGAGCAGTTTCCAACCGCTAGAAGAGGAGGTAAACGGGTACTTGCTGTCAAGGATTATGAGGCCGACAGCACTATGAAATCACAGGTAGCATTCCTCACCAAAGCCATGAAACACTTATTGAGTGAAGAGGAAGTACGAGGGTTTGCTGTCGAGGAAGTTTGTGCTACATGTGAGGGAAATCATAGTAGGGATGAGTGCCCTATAAATATAGAAGAAGGAAAATATGTTGGGAATTACAAGCCAAACTACAATTCCAACAACTACAACCCTAATTGGAGGAAAGATCCCAAATTTTCCTGGAGTAACCCTAACAATGCCCTAAATCCGCAAGCATATAATCAGAATCAGGGGGTCCTAGATTGTTGACGCGACAGCAGCCGCAGCCGCAGAACCTGCCGCAGAACCTGCCGCCTCAGCAACAACAGCAGCCACCACCTGCCACGAGTAGTATATTGGAGCAGACTCTGGCCACCTTTATGTCTCAGACTGGTACGTATATGGAGAACATCAATAAGTTTGTCAAGAAAACGGAAGACTTTATGGATGAAACCAAGATGAGAATGACAAACCATGAGGCCACCTTGAAATCTCTAGAGACACAAATGGGTCAGGTGTTGCAGCATATTAAGCCGAGGCAGAATGGAGGTTTCCCTAGCAATACTGAAAATGCTAGACCGCCCCCACACGAGCAATGTAAGGCGATTACTACTAGGAGTGGGAAAAAGTTACCAGGGCCGGAAAAAGAAGCTGAAACAGAAAAGGAACATGCCTTGGATAAACCTGCCGAGGAAGCTGCCCCGACAGGTGACAAACAGACTGCTGCCGATGAGCCTGTCACGACAGCAGAAGCGACAGAGGAGAAAAAAGATGAGTATCGTCCTCAGATTCGCATGCAGTGGGAAGGACGCATTGCTGATTACCGTCCTCCACCACCTTTTCCTCAACGGATACAGCAAGCTAAGCATGAATCTCAACTTAAAAAGATTTATGATATTTTTAAACAGGTTCATATCAATATTCCGTTGTTAGATGCTGTTAGGGAGATGCCCGGTTATGCTAAATTTCTCAAGGATGTCATGTCTAAAAAATCTAAACTTGGGGAATTTGAAACGGTAAGGATGCAAGAAGGTTGCATGAGTATTCTTCATCGGCAACCACCACAGAAAAAGAAGGATCCAGGGAGCTTCCTCATACCTTGCGTAATCGGCGACAGATTTGTGGGTAAGGCATTATGTGATCTTGGTGCTAGTGTTAATCTAATGCCCAAATCTGTTTTTCAGAAACTAGGTATTGGCAAGGCGCGGCCCACGACAGTTACCCTACAGCTAGCCGACCGCTCTTACGTTCACCCCGAAGGAAAAATTGAAGATATTTTGGTAAGAGTGGATAAGCTTATATTTCCTGCTGACTTTCTTATTTTAGATTGTGAGGCAGATGAGAACGCACCAGTCATCCTAGGGCGACCCTTCTTAGCCACGGGAAGATCATTGATTGATGTGGAGAAAGGAGAACTCACCATGCGCGTAAACGATCAAGAAATTAAGTTGAATGTTCTCCAAGCAATGAAACATGCTGATGTGGATGAGGAATGCAAGGCCATCATTGAGGTGACCTTTGATCAACCCTTCATCAGGTCGGGCTGCCGTGATATAAAATTTGGTCACTGCTGCGATAGCCATCTACAGACCTGTCACGACAGCAATGACGACAGCAATGACGACAGCACCGACGACAGCGACTCCTCTGAATCCGATACATCTGATACTGAAGGTCATGAGGAGGTAGACTGGTTAGATCATCGTCCAGGTAAGTTATTCGAACCTTTGAACTACACTTCGGATAACCATTTAATCCAAAAGCCATCTACTGTTGAACCACCTGTCTTAGAACTTAAGCCCCTGCCAGGGCAGCTTAAATATGCTTATCTTGGTTGTGATAACACACTGCCCGTAATCATCTCTGCTAAGCTGCCGCAGGAACAGGAACGACAGCTGATCGACATGTTGAGGCAGCATAAAAGGGCGATAGGATGGACGATAGCAGACATTCAGGGCATTAGTCCGGCAATCTGTATGCACAAAATCCTCCTAGAGGAAGATCATAAGCCGACTATTGATGCCCAAAGGCGGTTAAACCTTGCAATGAAGGAGGTAGTGCGTAAAGAAATAATTAAATGGTTAGATGCTGGTATTATTTACGCCATCTCCGATAGCAAATGGGTAAGCCCGGTGCAATGTGTTCCCAAGAAAGGAGGCATGACCGTGATAACCAACGAAAACAATGAATTAATCCCAACCAGGACTGTGACCGGTTGGAGGGTTTGTATGGACTATCGGAAGCTTAACAAAGCTACCCGAAAAGACCACTTTCCTTTACCCTTTATTGATCAAATGCTTGATAGATTAGCGGGTAAACCTTACTACTATTTTCTTGATGGTTATTCAGGTTATAATCAAATTGCTATTGCACCGGAGGACCAAGAGAAAACGACCTTCACATGCCCTTACGGAACATACGCATTTAGGAGGATGCCGTTCGGCCTATGTAACGCACCTGCCACCTTCCAAAGGTGCATGATGGCAATATTCTCCGACATGGTAGAGGACTTCCTCGAAATTTTCATGAATGATTTTTCCGTCTTTGGAGACGATTTTGAGAGCTGCCTCGGCAACCTTAAAAAGGTACTTGAAAGATGTGAAAAAGCTAATCTTGTTCTTAATTGGGAAAAATGCCATTTTATGGTAGATGAAGGGATAGTTTTAGGCCATAAGATTAGCTGCCGTGGGATAGAGGTCGACAGGGCAAAGATTGAAGTCATAGAGAAGCTGCCGCCGCCAACCACAGTCAAGGGCATTAGGAGTTTTTTAGGGCATGCTGGTTTTTATAGGAGATTTATTGCAAATTTCTCAAAAATCACGAAGCCCCTATGTCATCTCTTAGAGCAGAACCGACCCTTTGACTTTAATGAAGAATGTACTGAAGCATTCAAGGTTCTGAAGGAAAAGCTAGTGACAGCCCCCATAGTACAGCCACCAGACTGGACGCAACCGTTTGAAATTATGTGTGATGCTAGTGACTATGCTGTCGGGGCAGCACTTGGGCAGCGCAAGGACAGGCTGTTTCATGTCATATATTATGCCAGCAAAACATTGAATGATGCCCAAGTGAATTATACCACCACAGAAAAGGAGCTGTTGGCTGTGGTGTTCTCCATCGACAAGTTTCGTTCTTATATACTTGGAACGAAGGTAATAGTGCACACCGATCATTCTGCCCTTAAGTACTTGTTCGCAAAGAAGGATGCAAAGCCTAGGTTGATACGATGGATCCTGCTATTACAAGAATTCGACCTTGAAATCAAAGACAAAAAGGGGACAGAAAATCAGGTGGCAGATCACTTGTCGAGGTTGGAGATGGGACAGAGTCTACCTGTAGATGAGACACACATACTAGAGACCTTCCCAGATGAGCAGCTCTTTGCTGCCGCAATAGCTGTCGCGACAGCCATGGCGGCAGGTAAGTCTTCTAACCTTCCCTGGTATGCTGATTTCGTTAATTTTATAGTTAGCGGAATATTACCTTCTGATCTTACTTATCAAGCCAGGAAGAGGTTTCAAAATGATGTTAAACATTATTATTGGGACGAACCTCTTCTTTTCAAAATGTGCGCAGATCAGGTTATAAGGAGATGTGTACCACAAGAAGAACAAGAAGACATTCTCCATCACTGTCATGCTTCACAATATGGAGGACACTTAGGAGGCAATAAAACTGCTGCCAAGGTGCTGCAGTCAGGGTTCTACTGGCCGACACTGTATAAGGACGCACAGGAATTTTACAAAAACTGTGACAGGTGCCAGCGGACAGGTAACATCTCGAGGAGAAACGAGATGCCACTGCAGAATATCTTAGAAGTCGAAATATTCGACGTTTGGGGGATTGATTTTATGGGACCTTTTCCATCTTCGTGTGGAAATCTTTACATCCTCCTAGCAGTAGACTATGTCTCCAAGTGGGTAGAAGCAATCGCAACTCAAAAGAATGATGCCAAAACGGTCCAAAAGTTTTTGCACAAAAACATCTTTTCTAGATTTGGCATCCCTAGAGCGATTATCAGTGATGAAGGGAGACATTTCGATAACAGGGTAATTGCTGCCGCCTTGAAGAAATATGGTGTCAAGCACAGGATCGCGACAGCATACCACCCACAGACCAATGGACAGGCTGAAATTTCCAACAGGGAAGTGAAGAACATTCTTGAAAAGATGGTTAAACCAACTAGGAAAGATTGGTCTCTACTTCTGAATGATGCACTATGGGCATACAGGACAGCTTTCAAAACTCCATTGGGCATGTCTCCATTCCGATTGATCTATGGGAAAACCTGCCACCTGCCTGTCGAGATAGAGCACAAGGCATATTGGGCAATCAAGGCAGTAAATATGGACTTGGACAAGGCAGGCCAGAAAAGGCTGTTAGATTTGAATGAGATCGATGAAATACGGACGATGGCCTACGACAACGCAAGAATATACAAAGAGAAAACAAAGAAGTGGCATGACAAAAAGTTGCTGCCACGTCAGTTCTGCCCAGGGCAGCTTGTATTGTTGTTTAATTCTAGGTTGAAACTCTTCCCAGGGAAGCTTAAATCTAGATGGTCTGGTCCGTTCCAAGTGATTCAAGTTTTCCCCCATGGTGCCATTACAATTCAATCATTAAAGGACGGGCACCAATTCAAAGTCAATGGACAATGCCTCAAGCATTATCAGGGGACTGAAGCCCCAGGAATACAGGAAGTGGTTACCTTAGGTGATGCCCCACAAGGCATCCCTAATTTAACCTAGTTTTTATTTTTATTTTATTTTATTATTATTATTTATTAGGAATTAGATTTTTTTTAATAATGTTTTGTTTTTAATTTCAGTTTTTAGGAAATAAAGGAGTCAAGTGAGAAAGAAGAAGTGGCCCAAGCCCACCGCTCATCCACCAGCCCAATAAAGCCCATTTATGGTAACCTGTCGTTTCGGCTGCCGGCGCAGACGGATTTGACAGGCTGTCAACAGACGCACAGCAGACGCATTAATGCGTGTCAGACGCGTCAGACACGCAATATCCAATCTGCCGCCCCGTTTTTCCCGCCTGCCGTTGCGGCATTAAATGGGCAGCTACTCGACCGCTATATAAACCCCTTTCCCTTTTCATTTTTCATCACTTCTGATTTTCTCTCTTGTTAATCCCTTCTAGTTTTATCTACTTTCTTTCTTTTTTCAGCCCTTGCAACCAAAATGTCTTCACGACAAACCCGTCAGAATGCTGCTGCCGCTTCTTCTTCAGCAGCAGCATCTCCGTTCGCTAACAAAGAACTATGGGAGGAACGGAGCTTCATCTATAACAGAGATGCCCCTCTTTTTGGACTCCGGCCGTTCATTATGAAGGCCATAACAGCACAACTTTGGGAGGACTTTGCCGAGCAGCCGACAGAGCTTAACGACACTCTGGTCAGGGAATTTTATGCGGCGATCGAAAGTAAGACGGCGACATCTGTCATCGTCCGAGGAGTGACAGTTCCTTTCACCGCCAGCAGCATCAACCATGTATTCGGCCTCTTCTTTGGCCCCAATGACGATGCTCATCAACAATTTTGGGACACCCTCGACGCTGCCGGACATGATGCTGTCATGAGAGAGTTGACAGAGGCGGGCACAACCTGGAGCACCAGCAAGAAGAACCCCAACTCCGTCAATAGGGCAGAGCTACTCCCCGAGGCAAAACTATGGAATGCTTTTATCAAAAAGTGTATCCTGCCCTCGTCGCACCATACGACAGTCAACAGACAGCGGTTGGCCCTCATTCACTCTATCATGCATGACAGGCCCATCAATGTGGGCAGGTACATGCGGGACAGCATTCTCGATTGTGCCTTCCGATCAGATTCACGACTCTGCCTGCCCTTCACCATCACTGCCCTCTGCCGTTGCGCTGCCGTACCGGACGACCCTTCAGACAAAATCAAGAAGGGCAGCGGCTGGACAGACAGCAACATCTCCAGCCTCATGGAGATCATCGTCGTATCGCCCCTCAACGCCTTCGATCCAAACGCCCCTCCTGCTGAGTCTGATGATGAACCTGCCACCGAACCTGCCCCAGAAGCTGCCACCAACACTGCTCCGGCAGATCAGAACGCCCACATCCTTGCTGCCATCTTGAGGATAGAGGAGCGCCAGGTGGGTTTGATGACTTTCATCCGTGACTTCTCCAATGCAACGGTAAATTTCATTACCAATACTTTGAATTTTCCGGATGTCATTTTCCCCACCTTCCCCGCCCATTATTTCAATATCCCCTCCCCCACTCCCACACCACCTGTCTCTCCCCACGGAGAATCTGCCTCCTCCACACCTTCCCCGACAGCAGCCGGCAGCCCACCGGCAGACACCTCCCCTCGAGGCACCAAGCGAGCTGCCACTGATGGCAGCCCTCTTGTCCGGAGGAATTTGGACAGCGCCTTCACGCGGGTAAAACGTATTAAGCATGTGGCCAACAAGAGAAGGCTGTCCAAAGCCATAACGAGTGGCAGCTGGGACAGCAGCAGCAGTTCTGATGTCCGACTAGTGGAGCCACCTGCCCTTCAACCTGCTGACGACCCTGTCCCCCAACCGGAGGAAGAACCTGCACCTCAACAGGCTGATGAACCTGTTGATCAACCTGCTCCGGAACCTGCCCAGCCACCTCCCCAACGCAGACGCTACCATCAGATTCGCGTCAGCAGCAGCAGCGAGGACAGCGAATAAAATTTAAGTTTTTATTTCTTTTACTCCTCTTATTGCTGCCTGCCCTTATATATTTGTGATGTACTTTTATTTATCGTGCTTTTCTTTATTTGTTTTTGTGTCATTTTGCATTGAGGGCAATGCAACCCTCGAGTTTGGGGGTGGCAACCCTCCATATTTAATGGAGTCTTTAGCACATCTTTTGATTAATTGTTGTGTCTTATTAGTTATTTATTTTCTTTTATCTTTAAAAAATATATATATATATATAAGAAAAATCAGAAAATTTAAACTGTTGGCTTAAAACTGTGAAGTTAACTTACCTGTCATGACGGCTCTGTCGTGGCAGCATCTGTAGGACAGGTTAAGGAAAAGTTTAGAGCCTTTCTATAGTTCTAAAAACTTAAACACTTTTGTGACTGTTATATTGCTTAGATTTCTTTTAGCCAAACTAGAATAGGAAGCTTAGAACTTGGATAGCCCCTAGAGGTGCCTAACACTGGCTCTAGGAAAGAAGTTTAGCAAAAGAAAATCAAAAACCTAGAGGTGCCCGAAACCGGCTCTAGGAAGCTAACTAGAGGTGCCCAAAACTGGCTCTAGAAAAACTTAGCTTGAAAATAGAAGAAAAAGAAGCATGAAAATGTGCCTTCTTAAAAATAAACTTTGGCATAAAAATTCAAGTTAAGAAGTTGAATATTCTAGTGAAACTAAGAGAGTCTTAGCATATAAGTGTTCACAAGCATGCACACACTGCACGAGAGCTATAGAGAAATTCCGGGCAGATCCTAACCCTTCCAACAGGTTGCTGCCGCCATAGAGAATGAGCGACAGGTAAGGGACAGTTCACTGTTTGAAGGCCAACACAAAAATTTTCAGTTTTCTTTTAAGTCTTCATTGCTTGAGGGCAAGCAAAAACTTGAGTTTGGGGGTGTGTTGAGTGTGTAAAAGTTCTATCATTTACACCCTTTTTAACCCACATTTCTGCTGCATTCAAGCATCATTGCATTGCATTTAGGTTAGTTTTTAATAAAACATCACAATTATATAAAAGGCACGGATTCTACAGAAAGATGGCTATTTTTGCAGGTATCTGTCACAGTAGATGTCGAAGGCAGGCGCAGGGCAGATAAGCAGGAGAGCTAAACTGGACAAGCAGCTGAAGAAGACGAACCTGTCATGGACCTGTCGTGACAGCATGGTGACAGCAGATTTATGAAGAGGAAAAGTGAAGTGGACCTCGATAGATAGAGAAAAATCTGCTCGTCTGTCGTGTGGAAGCCGAATATTTTTCCAAGCCCCGGATCAAAAGATATGTCAAGCCAAAGCTCAAGGAGAAGAATTTCCATGAAACAAGGAGGCGGCTGAAAAGTAGGAATCCTTAGAGATTTAGTCTTTATTAGAATCTTACTTTTAATTAAAGTTGTAATCCTTGTTACCTTAGATAACTTGAGCCCAAAGCTTATATAAAGGGCATAGATTAAACCTAGGGCATAACCGACTACCCCATAACCGAAACAAAACCCTGCCGTTTACCTGTCACCGATATGTTCTAAATTCCTCCTAGGGCTACGGGTTGTTTTGTAAAGTAGTTGCAAGGGTTGCTTTGTTTTAGGATTTTTCAAGTTCAATAAAATAAACTTCAAGTTCTTTTATCTTGGTTTTAATATCTTGCAAGAGCATCGGGAGAGCATTGTGAGGTTATCTATTTACTTAGCATCGGGAGAGTTAAGTATACGAAAGAGATAAGAGCGCGTTCTCTAGTTTATAGTTGAACCATCTCGTGCTTAGGGATAAGGCGAGGTTAAGTGGCTAAAGAAGAATTCATACATATCGGTGTTCATCCTTCGATTCACGCCGGGAGGTATCATCAAAGACGTGATCATCGACAGACTTGTGCCTAGGGATAGGGCAAGGCAGATCAGGGATTCTTGCCAAGCTTGAAGTACGGAGTTAGTGTTCGCTGCCGCGATAGCTAACGGACAGACGCCCCGACAGGTGCTGTCGGCGACGGGTGCGACGACAGAACTGGAGATCCTAAGCAATTCAATACCTACACTACTGAGCAACTCAATACCAGCCCATTCTCTCTATCTTGATATCTCAATCTTTTATTTACGTTTTTACTTTAATATTCGTGAAAATTCTCTTAAATATTTCTCTTTACTTCGTGCAGTGAATTTAGGTGGAGTCATTAGCCCAATCCCTGTGGAGACGATATCCGATACTTAGTATCACTTTACTACTTGCGTCGTGTATACTTGCACTATAATTGCGATAGACTATTTTACACACAACAACAATAATATGAGTAAAAAAAGGTAATAAAAATAGTACTTTTGAACACTTAACACACCCCAGACTCGAACTATTGATTGTCCTCCAGCAATGCAAAACTAACAATTACTTGCCAAGACTTCAATCATCAAAGACATGCTTTTAAATTGAATTCAAACCTTAGAACCGTGGCACAAAGTATGATCACCTTTTGAATTTTTTCGGGTAGTACAAAAGTTTCCCATAACCAAACTATAATGTCTGTGACAATGTGTATGCATAGTTGTGTACAAATTGATTTTCAAGATTCTATGTGAACAATAGTTTTTTAACAATTTAATTATCGAGGTATTTATTTTTGTTTTCACTAAAGCCAATTTCGGGCACATCTAGAGATTCAACAATTTCTTATTTTAATTTAGTCGACTAGAGCCAATTTCAGGCGCCTCTAGCAATTCTTTAACATGCATTAACTACTAGAGCCAGTTTTGGGCACCTCTAGCAAGAAATTAATTTTTAATTTTAATTTACCCAAATTTTAAGCAACCTAAGTTCACTAAGTTTCTATCAATCAACAAGTTACAACCGTGTCAATGATATTTAGCATCCTAGTAAGATTCTAAGTTCTTTTCATGCAATCCTAAAATTAAAGGTACTTTCAATTAAGTGCAGTGACAAAATTCATCATTGGGTATTCAACAAGTCCAAGCAATTAAATTCAGTCAAAGACATGTCAAGTAACATATGCAACTTATATGTAATTACAAAAGATGAATGCAACTAAAGATGAAATAAATAAAAACAAACACTCCCCCCAAACTCAAAGGAAGCATTGTCCCCAATGCATGCAATTACAAAAAAGTAAGAATAAACTAAAATGCAAATGGGTTAGTCAAAAAGGTCGTCACCTCGAATGATGAGTTTCTTTCGATTCGTTTGCTTGATTCTTTTTCTGGTCTGTGGTGGTTTGATGCGTGTGGATTGTACCGCATGAATAGAATTTGTTGGGCCTCCATTTGCTCCAATCAGTGTGTCAAGGGGCGGAACATTGCTTCGATTTGATCCATGTTTGTCGAGGCAGGTTCACTTGCCTAGGCATCCGTAGTTTCTGAAGCAATTGTTGTTGCCTGGGCATCCGTAGTTTTCGAAGCAATTGTTGTTTCCTGGGCAGTGGTCGGTGTAGGAGATTTCCTTGGCATGGTGGTTGTGATTCTTGATGTGGAAAAGAAAATAAAACAAAGAAAACTTGAAAACTAAAAATACTGAAGAAAAATAATATAAAATATCTCCTAAATTTTTTGAAAATAAATAAAGAAAAATAAAACAAATCAAAAAATAACCGAAAATAAAATAAAGGTCCATAAATTAAAAACGAAAAATTAATTTTTTTAGAAAGAGCATTTTCATGCATCTTCTAAGGTTATTGCATATCCGAGACAACTTGAGGATGGCTGTTTTCGATACTTCTTATAGTCCATCCGCACCCTCCATCGAGTGACAATATTGCTCAAAAAGAGTTGAGCCAATGTGCTCACAACTACTCCCCTTTGCGTTACCATGGTGGAAGTGTCTTTCTTTCGTGTTCTCTTGTAGTCCATGCACTTCTTCCACCTTGCTACTGTTCCTGAAGGCATGAATATACTATTAGGAAAAATTATATCAACATCCAACCATTTAATTACCTCATTCTCGTCGAAATCCGTTATGGTTGGATGTAGCCTTCGTTGTCGTGGTAATTGTTGCGCCAGTCAATTGCCGTGGTAATTTTCTGCCAAAATTCTAAGTAAGTCAAAGGAATGACCAACTTTCTGAAAAGATTTACAAAGTCAATCACCGATTTCTTTAGGCCTCTTAAATATGTCAAATCTACCAGCATTGGTTCTTCGAGAAATACATGTAATGGAAAAGGTGAGTTTTTAAAGAATTCAAAAGATTCAACCATTACATGTTCATATTTCATTAGCAAAGTATTGTCATCTCGCTGTTCTTGCACGTGGTCATGCAATTGTCATGGAAAATGTGGATTAGAGCAACCTTTATATTCTTGTTTCAGCATCAATGTTGTAACATTCTGGGCATCAAATTTCTCATAATTTGTTGTAGTGTCACTCCTTTTAGTCTCACTGAGTGTTGTTGCGGCATCGCTTTGTTCAGGCTCTTCAATCTTTATCATGGCAATTCGCTGCATAGGCTCATCATGTGTTGGACAGTCTTTCTCAATTGCAGGCTCTCGACTTGGAGGTTTTAGTTGGTCCTCACACATCGAAGAGCTCTCTTCGCATTGCTTCTTTTCCTCTTGCCTTGTGACTTCAATATCCCTAGGAATAAATTGTTGGTGCATGTTATCCATGACATATGTTAATCTCCTTGATTGATCTTCCGCTTCTCTCAAGAATATATTCATCCTGGCTATACTCGCATCCATAAAATTTAATAGCTCTTGACTAGGACTACATTGTCGTGATATATATGTTGTCGTGACACTAGGCAGCTAATAAGGACTACATTGCCATGGCATATCTGTTGCTGCAGTAAAATTGTTATGGTAAATTTTTTTTTTGAGCTTTTTGATCATACCATGAAGTATTTTGCTGCTGGTTCAATATATGGTCCTCCATGTAGTCATATGCACCGGAAATGTGAGGGCAATTTTCAAACACACGATGTTCTCCACTCGAACTTAAAAACCAATCCACTAATTACTAAAAATTTCAAGTTATTCGAGTTTCCATTTTATAATTCAAACTTTATTTAAAAAAATTGAGTCGAGTTTATGAAACTTCGAGTCGAGTCAAGACGAGTCGAATTTTTTTACCTTGAGTCGAGTCAAAAATTTTAATTTTTCGAGTCGAGTCGAATTTTTTCACCCCTAGATCCGACACGTTGAGCATGTGATTTTCTTGATGCGAGTAGGCTTAGTTGTGTTCAGTGCGCTACTATTAGACCTGGCAAATTTTGTTTATAAGTTAGTTGGATTTTGATGATTATGACTTTTGTTATTTTTGTTAATTTCGTTTAAGCGTGTTTTAGTCGGTATTTTAATTTGTACTTAATGTCGTCCTCTAACTGAAAAAAATTTAATTTGGCTTTTTGATTAACAGTTTTGACGGTTCTGTTAAAAATATGCTGACATAGACTATTACCACTACCACATCACTATGTTTAGAAGGTAAAAAGGTGTTGAGTTGGATTTTTTTCTTAGGCTTAGTTTGTGGTTGCTTTTAAAAAGTGCGGTGAAAAAAGTGATTTTCAAACTAGCTGTTAAAAAGTAGTTTTGAAAAGTTGGTTAGTGTTTGTCATTGATGTCAAAAAGTGATTTTGAGGAGATAAAATGTCTATTTTAGACATGATATTGAAAAGTAAAAGTAAATTTAGGTGATTGTTCAAATTAATTAAGGTTATGATTTATAAAATAAATCAATTTCAATTATAATAAAAAAATTATTTTTTTATAAAATTTAATTTAAAAAACATAAACTACATTCTAGATTATATACGAGCATACCACTTACACATTAATAATAAATAAAAAATAAAGTACAAATAAAACAATTTTATTTTTAATATAAATATTATAAAATATATATTATTTTACAATTATGTATGGATAAACATTATTTTAACAATAAATTATAATTAAATAATAAGGGTAAAAAAGTAATTTTATTTTCAAACTAGTTTTTCCACCCAAGAAGCTATAAAATCCAGCTTCTTGGTTTGGGTGGAAAAGCTAGTTTTAAAAGCAACCAAAAACAGCCTGTTTTAACTAAAAGCACTTAAAAAAGTGATTTTTGGTTGCAAAACGCAACCAAAAACAGGCCCTTACATGATTTTTTACAAAATAAAAAAAAATTATTTAATTTAATAAAAAAACCCATCTTTATATCGAGAAACCTTAATCCCCTATTCCTTAAAAAAAATCCAAAGCTAAATCAGTTTAAATGTTTTAAAATCGAAGAAATTAGAACCCTAGTATTATTCTCTCCCCCATTTATCCTCTTCGAACCTAAAAGTAAAAACCCTTTTGGAAGTGAAACTGGTAGGTTGTTTTTGTGAATATATATATGATTTTGGGATAATATGTAGTTGCGATGGATTTTGTTAGCATTCCTTTTTAAGGAATTTCTAGTATTAATTTGACACTAATTTTTATGTTTTGTTTTTCCACGGTTGCTGTACATTGTTGGAAGCAATATTAAAAAAATAATAAAAAATGAAATGAAGTCTAAACATAACAATTTCATATAGGTTTCAAAGGGATTTTAATTTCAAATTATTCGTTTTTAATCCATAACTTTCTATTGAAGTCGTGAGATATTAGAGATGAAAGGATTACCAATGAATGGTGAACAACAAAAGAGCAATGGAGGAACCAATACTTACCTCATATTGGTCATGACCAACAGAAGATCAATAAAATATTTTTAAGGAATAGGGGATTAGGTTTCCTGATATAAAATATTTTTTATTAAATTCAATAAATTTTTTATTTTATAAAAGCTTGGTAAGAAAAAAAAAATCCAACTCAGCACCTTTTATCATGTAAACGTAGTGACATAATAATGATAACATTACATATCAACATAGTAACAACAATGTTTCATATTAACACATTTTAACAAAATCGTCAGTCAACGACCGAAATCGTTGATCAAAAGATCACATTTTTTTGAGTTATAAGACTACATTAAGTGTAAATTAAGATCAAGGGTCACATTAATTTTTTTTTTAAAAAAGGATAAGGGCCTCCTATATCCTTAAGCCATCTTATCACAATAAAATTGTTAATCTAATAAATACCATTTTTTTAGTATACTAGTGCAATTACATGATAACATATATTCTTTAATTTTAATCTTAGTATTTTAAAAACGGAAACTACTGTGCAAACATGAATTGACACAAAATTTTATGTTGGAGACTAACTTGTAAATTTTAAATGATACGAACTTAAAATTTTGGGTAAACTAACCCAATGACCATCATACTATGATAAATGTATTAAAATGACCACATTAAAAAAGTCGACTCAATTGACCACCCAAACTATTGAAATTGGATAAATGTGACCACCAGCCGTTAATGGGCTAACGGAAGGTGACGTGGCAGTTAAAAAATTAAAGGTATAATTACACATTTGGTTTTTACTATTTACACATTCTTTCAATTTAGTCCTAACTTTAAACTAATAAAATAAATTAATTAGGTGGTGACACGTGTCACCACCTAATTGGAGGAGAAAAATAAATTTCAGTGTGTTAGCCACTACACTAAGAACAATATTATGTTATGAAAACACCAACTTTAATATATATCTTATTGTTGTTACATTTATTTTTTTAATTTCACATATAAAATCATCCAACTGCTAAGGGGATTCGAACCCGCACCTAGCACTACATGGACACAGTTCTCCCAGTTGCCCCCACTAAATTATCATCTACCTCAGCAGTCACAACATCCGCAGCCAAGCACCAATCAACCACAATTCTCCCAGTTACAAGCTCGCACAGGCAATATATTCATCATTTCTGTCTATTATTTTTTTGGATGAATGCTATAACATTTTAGAATCTATCATTCCTTTTTGCCTGTTCAAAGCTTGTACTATACTAATTTGATTTCAATTTCAAAACACGACATTGAGAAGGGTTATGTTGTCTTGGTTTTGCAGCAATGGGTAGCATAATATTCACTGAAATCTAAAACGGTTTCTTTGTTTCGATGTTATACATGTAAATGACTAATTTTTTCACGACTTTACTGGTCTTGCAAGAGTAGCACACTACCTCGGAAAAAAACACAAATTTGAATGATTCCAAACTTTGTTGATCTTAATCTATTTGCCACCAGTATGTGGCGATACCATTGAGCTATTTTCATTTCTATCTCACTCCATTAATGATTTTGTAGGATATTTGCATTACTATTAACCACCTAAAGACACAAAAATCATTTCTATCTCCTGCAGTTTTTTATGCACAACAGTCGTTATTGTGCCACAGCAGCAGCAGAGCACCAGTCAATTAAATGATGTTGCACTGCCTTTTAACTTGTAATCAGGGCATTACATTCTTAATTGGTTCTTTATTTCCTTACTGGAGAATCCATTATTACAGCAGGTTCTGAGTTTGGAAGCATGCATGACTCTGAGATTTTGTTTCTTCATCAATTTCTCTATGTACTTGATTTTCGTCCACCTGGCTGCATTCTGTCGCAACTACTATGTAGCTCTTTTCATTTATCTTTATGTCCCTTTTTCCCTTTTGCTGTAGGATATTCAAATTTCCAGCCTCCCCAAAGCACAAAATTCATGCATCTAAGAAACAAAAAAAGAACTCAATTATGGGTCCTGCATCCTCCATTCTCGGTGGACCTCTTTTAAAATACATTTTAAGTTACATATTTCAGATATTTTTTAATTAAATTAAAAAATAATTGGATAATTTTATATGTGAAAATAAAAAAAATAAATATAGAAAACAATAAGACATATATTAAAGTAGTTGTTTTATAGCACAATATTGTTCTTAGTGCAGTAGCTAACCCATTGCCTTTGCTTCTACAATACTCGGGTTTGATTCCCCTTAGCAGAATCTATGCTGAAATTTGTTTTTCTCCTCTAAATAGGTGTTGACACGTGTCACCACCTAATTAATTTATTTTATTAGTTTAAAATTAGAACTTAATTGAAAGAATGTGTAAATAGTAAAGATCAAATGTATAATTATACTTTTAATTTTTTAACTGCCACATCACCTTCCGTTAGCCCATTAATGGCTAATGATCACATTGATCCAATTTTAATAGTTTGAGTAGTCAATTGAGTCGATTTTTTTTAATGAGGCCATTTTAATACATTTATCATAGTATGGTGGTCATTGAGTTAGTTTACCCTAAATTTTTTAATAGGAGTAAAAATAAATTTCAATAAGAATTTTTATTTTCTTTAAATTATATACGAATTTTAAATTTTCAAAAGACGACCGCCCCTCCAACCCCATCTATCCTTGCGTGTAAGGAAATTACTCAAATCCAAGACTTCTAAAGATAACAAACAATGGTTTCTTTTCCACTAAGAACACTTAATGATGAATTAAACCTAATAAATAATGTATAAATTCGTTGTATAGATAAATAATGTCTCCAAATTAAAATCCCGACTTTTGTCGTCCAAAATACTTTCAGAAATTACAAACTGAGAACCATCTCTTCTGCGTTTTCTTATTTTAACCGCGTAGCATAGAGACAAAAAGAACTGAGTTTAACGAGTTGACTAGACAAAAGATCAGATATGTTAAGGGCCAATAACCTCGAAAGAGCCAACCCAAAGACTTGTTTCTTTAAAGCATGCAGGCATGCGCCACACTCAAGGCCCCCTTCTCAAACCTATGTTACTCAAACTCGGTGTATGTGTCGAACAAACACGGATATATGCTAGATTTTTCCAAGTTTTTCTATACACTTGGAGATCATATCCTCATATTTGATGAAATATGAAGAGTCCTAACAACATAAATAGAACATTCCTAATCGAAGCCACAATCACGGCGTATTTCTAACACAAACGTGAATCACAGAGCCACCAAAGTACTACAACATGACCAATCAAATCAGATAGCTTTTTCTCCAAAGTTGCAAAGCACATCATAAGGCAGAAGTACAGGTAAATTACCTCTCTTACCTATGTTTGTACACGTGATATATATATATATTCATATTCGAGGACGTTGCACTCATAGCAAAAGATCCAGATTCAGAAACTACAGCCGCACAAATAAAATTTCTAATCTCCGCTTGCACAGCCCTTACATCCACAATGGACACATTCAATAACCTTTTCCTCCCTGAGGTGTTTGGGCACACGGCAGACACAAGTTGTAGCAAAGTTGTGATCCCGTGGTTGCATGCATCTCAAGCAGCACAAACGCTCATAACCCGGCTGCCATAAGTAAAACAAGAAACCATAAAGATACACTATTACAAGGTTGAATTGTAGATTCAGAAAGATGGAGCCCAAGAGAGAAGGAAAAAGAATATAAAGGAGAGCGTCTGAAATATGAATATATGTACAATTGTACATGAATGTATCAACCTATATTCACAGACATCAATGGACAAACTATAACATGACACGATCTGTCAAATTTTGAATAAAAATGCATCCCCTAATATGAAAAGATTGAGTAAATAATGAAGTACCATGAGTTTACGATTAAATGATTTCCCAAATGTCCGTAACCGCATCACCATCTAAAAACACAACAATATACTATACTTTTGAACCTTAATCTATATAACAAACGGATGTGTTAAACAATCAAAGTCTCATATAAGTGAAAAATCAGATTGGAGGAACACTTGATGCTAGTGAAACAGGACATGGAAGGAGCAGAGGCAAACCTTCTTCCATTTAGCAATAAGGTTGCGATCGGCATAGCCTTGGTCCAAGCAGAACTCGTATAATTCCTTAGATATTTCCTTCCTCCGGTGGTAAAGGTCAAAAATATAACGGCTCTTCTGATGTGCAATTTTGAAAATAGGCCACAAAGTCTCACATTTTCGCTTGCCATCATGAGGATCATTCTCAGCTGTCCCAACACCAAAGAGTTAATAATAATAATAATAATAATAATAATAATAATAATAATAATAATAATAGTAATAACAACAACAATAATAAAGATTGAATATGTAAGTTTCATGCAGAAGAACCAACCTTCTCTCATCTTTGCTTGTAGTTCACGAAGGGTAGGCTCAATCAACTCCCATCCTTCCGGATATTTTACACGGTTTGTCTTCACCTTTGGCATTGTTCTACCTGTCATTGATGCCCTTCACAAAATAAATACTACATACATTCTTTCCTATTAGTTTCATCAAGCCACAAAATCAATCTTTTACTAATAATTCTGCAATCACAGCATATTTTACTAGTTCTTTAGTTTCTATACAAGTAACTTTAGGTATAAGCAGAAATTACCCAAATTGAAAAAATGAAAATTTTCTAAGTTAAGAGACCCTTGATTGCATAACCCTATCTTTTCAATAGAAATTCATATTTCCGGGTTAAAATTTCGATTGAATGAAAGCACGCGATGCAGAACAGTCATTTAGGGTTTCAAATAGAGGCTGGGTAGCTAGTGGTGTCGAAGCCGCTATTTCGTTGTAGCGGCGCCGACCACAACAGTTGTGTGAACAAATATTACATCAATAGCGACGGATCACAGCCAAAAATAGCAGTGCAACGGAAATAGGAAACGCAGAGGCAGGGAGCAAATAACACAACCAACCATAACTCAAAATCTCATGACTCAAATAGAAATCTTCAATTTAAGTTTAGGGTTTCAAAAATTACCTTATTTAAATTCTGGTCTTAGGTCTGACCGAAACTTGAAGGCAAGAGAGTGCCTTGGGTCAGGGACGGGAGGATGCTGAAAGGTATAAGATAGGAGGAACACAGAGACGAGTATGGCGAAGAGAGATCAAAGTAGGCGGAGATTTTGTAAAGGCGCACTGTTTTTTATAGGATAACTACAGTCTAGTTGACTCGATTATTAGTAAAGTTATAAATTAATATTTTTGTTATAATAGTGTCACTCTTTTATTAAAATGCATACATATAACAAAATTTAGTATAATGATAGTTTTATTCTTTAAAATTTATATATTTTATCAATTTAATCTTAATAAAAAATAATTTAATAAATTTAACCATTCATATTTTAAAAAATATATCAATTTAGTCATTTTTGTCTCCCAAATCGTTTGTATACCCTTGTTAACATTGAAGTACTTCATTTAGAATTATTAATTAATCTAATACAAAAATTTATAAATCTAAATATATTTATAATTATTTTAATGGTAAACATGTAATTAATATCTACATTAAAATTAAACTCATTGAAATCTATTTAAAATTATTTACGAAAACCTTCCGGTTTTAGTTACTACTACCACATAATTTTTTACAAAAAGTTCATATTTTCATATAATTATACAATTTTCTTAGTAATTTCATTTTTTAAAATTTTTGAATGAATTTTTATATTTTAAAATAAATCTACTTTTATAGCTATAATTATGTTGTGCTCGTAATCCTTCAACCGAGTTGCCAAGAGGGGGTGAGCTGGCTTTGTGATGGAAGTGGTGGAAGCAACTGGAAATTAAAACTTTGACATAAGGATTTATAGTGGTTTGACTTTTAAACCAAGTCTACATCCACTACATGAGCTCTTCATTAAAATTTTTTCACAAATTCACAAATTTGTCTTTTTTTTTCAAAGATCAAGAATAACCTTTACACAACAAAAACTTATACTCCAGAGTCTTGCTTAACCCTCTCTCAAAGAGAATACAAATGAGCAAATAAAAAAAACCTCACAAGGCTGATATGTAGTTAAACAATCTCTCTAACATAAATGTTGGTAGTTGATTTCATGATGATCCATGATTGCTAGAAGGTCCCTTTTAAGTCCTCTAATGAGTTCTTGAACGTTACTTGCCATTGGGGATAAATTTCAAGCAATAAATTCTCTTTGGTGCATAGGGTATTGGTACTCGGGATAGGGTATTTGTACCCGTATTAAATAGAAAGAGTTGTTAGACACAATAGCACATGTCATATCGGTACTCAACACAAGGGCATCGATACTCGCCCTTGCGTATCGATACTGAGGGTCAGTACCGGTACAAAAAGTGATCATTAAAATTTCTCTTAAAGCATACCGTACCGGTGCTCGATTTAACTGTACCGATAAGGGCCACTTAGTATTAGTACCGAAATAGGGTAACGTACTGAAGGTCAGTTTTTGAATTTTAAAGCCTTTAAAAATATTTGTTCAAGTAAAAAAATTTTCAAAAAATAGTTCAATCATATTTTTCAAGTTAATTGGACTTTGAATAATTTTTTTAATATTTCAATTAAGTCTAAAAATATTTTTTAATTTTTTATATCAAAATTTTTATCTCAACAATCTCCCCTTGTTGTAATATTTGATGGAACTTCATCACATGATGGAGACCTTGTGATTGACATTATGGACGACAACATGGTTGAGGGTTCGGACAACATTGGTTCGGGGCTCAGTGTGGACTAGTAAATTCATATATATTTTGCCTATTTTTTATGATGACGAGTTTATTATTTTTAAATTTTTAGGGTGTGGCTAGAATTCATTTTCAAAATATTTTTAAGTCGTTGGTTGGTGAACATCATCCAAAGGTGGTTTCAGTATTTGAACCTAGGGTGAGTGGCAGACGTGCTGATAGAGTGATGACGTCCTTGGGTTTTTCTCGCTCTTTCCGCATTGAAGCACATGATTTTGGTGGTGACATTTGGCTAACGTGGGATGACTCGGTGGATATGAATATTATACAATTTTCAAATCAGTTTCTTCATGGTCATTTCAAAACGAATAAGGTCGGGTATTAGGTGCATTTTACCTTTGTCTATGCGAGTCTGGATGCATCTAAACGAAAGATTGTTTGGGACAAGATTGTTGCACTTGGATCTTGGGATTGATGTACCTTGGGTGATTGGTGGGGACTTTAATGTCATCCTTTAATGTCACCACCTTATTGGAAGTCTTTAATTATTTTTATTTAATATTAATTTAATTAATTTTCTATCTCCAATCAGTAAAATTAAAGAGAAAAAAATGCAATTGGAAGGATTTGAACCAAGGACCTTGTGGTATATAATACATGTGCTTACCAATGCACCAAGTGCATAACTTGTGATATAAAGTACAACATTTAATATATGTCTTATATAAATTTTAATGCTTGGAAAAAGGTCGGAAATGTGGTTTTAGGAAACTCGAATATAATATTTTTATGATGCATAAAAACATCTAAACCAATTAAATAAATCTAATAATTAAATTAAAGTTAACAATATTAAATTATGTTTGTGAGTTTGAATTCGCTAAATGAATTTAATATAATATTTTTAATATAATTATATATAATAATTTAATTAATTTTTTAATAAATAATAAAATTATTAACTAAGTTAAAAAATCCATTCAATGATTATTAGTGAAATTATAAAAAAAAATCTGGAATTGAAAAATATATTAAATTTAGTTTAAAATATAAAAATTTTAAAATGATTTTTATATTAAAAAATAATATTATTTTTTTTTATTTTAAATCGTGCACTAATTATAGTTTAAAATATATACAAAATATTCTTAACTTTAATTTAGTTATTAGATTTATTTAATTGGTTTAGATGTTTTTATGCATCATAAAAATATTATATTCGAGTTTCCTAAAATCACATTTTCCCCTTTTTCCGCGCATTAAAATCTATACAAGACATATATTAAATGTTCTACTTTATATTATAAGGCATACACTTGGTGCAGTGGTAATCACATGTGCTATGGACCATAAGGTCTTTGGTTTGAATCCCTCCAATTACATTTTCTTCTTTTTAATTTTTCTGGGCATTAACAATCATTAAAGACATGTATTAATTGTTGTACTTATAACACTAAAGTGTGCTTGGATCAGTGGCAAGCACACACCTTGGGTACTCCAAGGTCTTGGGTTCGAATCTTGATATATTGTATAAATATAGAGGACCAAATGTGTAATTATACCAATTTTTTTAACAGTTTCGTCAACTTTTTCGTTTTTTTAACGGCGTGTGGCTAAAATAGAACCATATAAATAGTTGTATGGTGCATTTGTGGCAAAAAAATAATATAGTGATCATTTTGACACCAAACTCATATTTCAGTGGTTATCTGTATAGTTTACCCTAATTGTTTTGCTTGCCATGTATCTTCAAAACGTGGGATAGCCTACGACAACTCCTTCAATTTGAAGGAATTGGTCGTGGGTCCCATGGCCATTGTTTATTTTTTAATAATAATAATAATAATAGTAATAATAATGGTTAACTCGAATAACCGAATTTCAAACTTAATTTTATGTAGACTAATTTTCGGGGTGTGACAAAGCTGATGGGTGTCGTCCGTAGTTGCATGCTGGTCTCGGTTTTCGGTATATGCATGCACAAAAGGATGCTTTCATTATAAAGTTAGCATTTCAATTCCTCACCCGTCGGGATGCACTGTGGGTACACTTTCTTCCGGCTAAATATAAGTGTCCTTATGGTGTTTCGGTTTCGTTACGAAGGAGTAATTGCTCTTCTCTCTAGCAAGGGCTTAGTGTGATATGGAATGATGTGTTTGATAATATTTTGTGGAACCTTGGTCATGGCCGTGATGCGGATTTTTGGAGGGATCCTTGGGTACCTAACATTAGGCCGTTGATCGCATATGTCTGGTGAGTGGCAGTGGTCTCAATGATGCTTTTTGCATCGGATACACAAAGTCTTTATCTGTCGTAGCAGCCATCCATATTTTTGCATATCAGGTGTCTTTCAAAACACAGAAGTGTGGGCATCTCGACACCCTTGGATAAAATGGGCGAAGGCATCACATTACTTATTCTCTACAGGCGGATGATGTCAGATAATAGAAATGTTGAAACATATAGAAGAATTCGAAGATATAATAATCATCAACAGTTTCATACATTCATCCAAAGTTCAAACAATCAATTGTCAATGCATCCACTCATTTATTCATCCACCGTTTAAAGATATAGATGTGCTTAGTTTTAGTAGTTTAAACAAATTTTCCTATGATGCGTACTAGTTTCCTAGGGTGCTTGCAGCAGTGAGCATATCTTCCTAGAGTTTGCACTAATCTCTTACGATATTTTGAGCAGCTGGTAAAGATGTCTAAGCTCTAAACCACTTAATGTGGTAAGCAACACTAATACAAGCAAGATTACAAAATCAAAAGGTTTGAGCTGGCGACGTTTCATATGCATGTTAGGCTCGTGCGTTCTGAAGGTTCTAGGCCATTCATGGGATCCATTTTCATGGCTTCTCCACCCGACAGCGTGTTTCCTTAGAATGGGAAGTTGATTCGTGGATTGACTGGAGTTGGTGACTTCCAATTTCCTTTGCGGGTGCTTCTACGGTTGTTGCTGCTTCGGTTCTACCTTTGCAAGATAGTTTGGAGAATTCTATCATCGGGGTTTAGGGATTTAGAGCCTTTCCAAGAATCTACCTTGCATATGAACTGTAAGTTGTTGGTGACCGAGGTATGTGAGCTGTTCTTATTACGACCTGTAGTAGTGCCTCGTAGTGGTAGGACCAACCTACGGGCTCCTTAAGTCAGCCCTAGCTTCTTCCAAAAAGTTGTAAAGCCTCACTAAATCACAAACCTTCGCCGGTGGATGTACCAAAAGTAGTCATCCCGTCGACACCTCAATATAACCTTCAAATATCTGTGGTGAGAAGTTGTCAACCCATTTTTTGTATTGAAGCTTTGCATGGCGACTGTGGCACTTTTAAAGTTCATTTCTGTCGTCGATTCGACCATTAGTATTATTGGTCGCAAAACTTTAGTGTGCTAGGAGTGCTACCAAGAGAGCCACTATGACCTGTTATCTTGGTTGGAATGATCTCTACGCTCACCACCCTAATTTTTTATGCCAACATAAGGAGGAACCAAATAAAAGAGATAAAAAGGCTTAGGGCGGAGAGACGCAAACAACATGACTACCTGAGCCATGAATGAGATGAGTAGATAGAGAAGATGGGTACTACCCTCGAGATCTGACTTGCCTTCTCTCTTCACTTTTCTAAGTATTTATAATCTTTGACATTACTGGTGATTGAATAGTGTCACGCTTATTGATGGGCCTATAGATGGGTTAGAAGAGATAGATTCAACTTTCGAGTATTTAGACTTTATATGTTAGCCACATGGATACCATATTGAGGTGCTTGGTAACGTCTTATCTTCAGACAACCTGAGGACTTAGGAAGCATTAGTCCCCAAAAGAAGTCTTCTTCCCAAGGAACAAATTTTATTATTTCTCCTTGCAATCTCTAGAAGGGGGGCATATAATTGCAATACAACCAATTCGTCTGGCTGTACATATAACATGGAAATAGAGGGTTATTGTCCTTTTGCAAGTTATAGTGGGGACCAACCTTAATGAGCTCGGTATTTTCCTCATGCTAACAATGGTATGTTCTTCCTCTTCAAGGATAAGTGGTGAAAATAATCCATTCTTTTAACCGATAAAAAAAGATAACAGTCAAAGAGAAATATTAGAATCTCATTGAAATAAAAGGCAGTAATCTTAAACATGACCAAATTGAAATAATGTGTAAATAATAAGGGTTAAATTTTGTGATTTTTTTAAAATTAAGACTAAATTAATTGAATGTGTAAATATGGAGATTAAATGCGTTATTATACAAAGTTTCATAACAGTCACCTTAAGTACTTAACACCTTTAACGTCCGAGTTGCCGTTTTGTAACAAAATATAAAGTTTAATTGCCAATTTTTTAACTTTTAAACGTTTGGCTACCATTTTGCATTTTAAATAAAAGTATAGTTTCCATTTTAGTACTTTACTCTTAATTTTCTTTACATATATATATATATATATATATATATATATATATATATATATATATATTAGATAGGTGAAATTGATGGATGAGATTAACAGTAGAATATGTGAAGATTATCACTTAAGAAAAAAAGTAAGTAGTTAATCTCAGTCATCCATTTCCCCCATCTAACGATCCAAAAAACGTGTAAAACTTAAAGAGTTTTACACAGTGTAAGTTGATCCTAACCCATATATATATATATATATATATTTCTTTTACCTTTATTTTTCTTTACTGTTTCTATTTATATTGTAATTATACATTTTACTTGACTTTAGTATATATTTGTTTTGGCTGTGATATACTATACTCCCTCTGTCCCACTAAATTATCACATTTGAGTCAAACTTTTTTAAGTTTGAATTCTTATAATTTAAAATTTATTATTGATAAAAATATAAAAAATACATTTTAAAAACCTTGAATTAAGTAGTTTTTAAATATATATTTTATAAATTTTAATCAATTAAATTTTTTAAATAAATTATAGTCAAAGTTGAACAATTTTGACCAACATGTGACAATGTAGTGGGACGAAGAGAGTAATATATATTATTTGAGCAAGCACATTTGGCCGGTTGGCCAAAATGCTCATCTTTGTTCTGTAACACCCGGGTTTAGGGGTTAGGTGAAAATAATATTTTAATATTATTTGGGTTCGGTTTTATGATTTAAATAATAGTTCGGGTTTTGTTTTCAAATTAATTAATTTAATGATTGACTATGTTTTGAAACTTAATCCCAAATAGCCATGGATAGTGTGCCCTTGTGAATATCCCATTTCATTAAGGGTAAAAGGGTCATTGGGCCTTTAAATTAAAACAAAACAAAAACACCCATTTTCTACTATTCACTTCCTTCTTCAAAACACACCAACGGGAAACAAAGAGCTCTCTACCCAATTCACTATTTAATTCAAAAGCTCCCTCTTTTCAAGTTCGTTTTGAAAGGTAGTGGTATTTTTGACTTCCCCTCATCTCCCTCTCCATGAAAGTACCTTTTATTTTCATTTTCATGAAGATTTTAGAAAATGGAATTTATGAAGGTTTGGATTAAAAATAGAAACTTTATGTGATTAAGTGAAGTATTTTGATTTAATATGCTTAGTTATGGTATATAGAAGTCAAATGGTATGTCATATGTGAATTTCAAGTGATTTTGGGAAATTTTCGGAATTGGGTATCAAGGGGGTTTTTGGAGGGTTTTAAAGTGGTTTTTGGGGTGGTTTAATGTTGGTTTTTGAGGGCTGGTGTTAGTATGATATATGAGGGCTACTTTGGGTGTATTTGATGGTTGATTGGATGCTTGAAATGGAAGATTTCAGTGGGTTTGTGGGTTGCTCGAAAATTCTGTTTTTGGGCTTGTTTTGGGTGTTGGATGTTTGAAAATGTTAATCCAGGTTAGTTCCGATGATGAGTTATTGATTGTGGATGTTTTGTTTGTGTTTGGGATTGATTAGAATCGAGTTTGGGCATCGGTGAAGCATCGGAAGTAAATCCGGGGAATTGAAGGTGGTTGCTTGCTTGGTCTTTGAGCGTGGAAGCTTAGGTGAGTGGTTAATTGATTTAAATGGTTTTAAAATGGTTGGTTCGAGTATATGGACTAGGTTGGGCTTGGTAGACCCACCTAGAGTTAGGATTAGGGTGGTAACCTAATCCTAAACTTGATCTAGAGCCTTTGGATGAACTCATTATGTGGTTGTGTATGTCTCGTATGAAATGTGGTATGAATGCTTGTGTATATTGTATTATACATGTGAGATGAGATATGACTTGTGATGCTTGAGACATGCATGATGATGGTTGTTGGTGAGTACGTGCTAAGCACAGAATTGATTGAAATGAGTAATGTGAAGTGAGTAAATGTTGGCACTAGTATACTTGAATACAAATGATCGATCATTAGGATGTTAGTGTGTACAAATGAGTCAAAAGTCGCGCGTGGCCTTGGTGGCGTTGAGTCACCAAGGAGGAGTACGGGTTCGCCCGGAAATTGTATTTAAATATAGCCGGTGATGAGTGGAATCCCATCGACGGGGCGTGAGGATGAGTGGAATCCCCTCCGCGAGTCCGGTGATGAGTGTAATCCCACCGTGAGGTAATGTGGTTGTTGGATGTGAGTTCCAACATGTCTATCCGCGTATTCGGGTCATAGCTAGGTGCCAATGTTGATTGATATGTGTATCAATGTGTTGAGATATATGAACTACAAATTGGATGTTAAATGTGATTACATGTATTGTGGAGTTGAGCTTATGATCATGGCATTTATATTGTATATTGCTCATGCATCTTTATCTTGTGGCTCTTGTGGATCCTTGGTATAATTGTGTAATGCCTTGGCTAGATCGTGCTCAGACCCTGCAATGTTGAGGTTTGTTTTTAGAGCTTACCCTCACTAAGCATCATTGCTTACGCTCTCTTTGTTCAACATTGCAGATCCTTAGTTCGTGGGTTGCTTGAGCAAGCGGAGGGCCTCCAAGTGTGGTTGTTGTCTTGAGTACTTCAAGTATGAGTTTTTAATGTTGAACATGTAATAGTCTAAGCAATGGGACATGTGTTATTTTGATGGCTATGTTGTGATTAATGTTGCTTGGGAGCATGTTAGACTCCTTGTATGTGTTGGCTATTTTGACTTGGGATGTATGCCTTGCTTGATACTTTGTTAGCATGTTACTATTTTGAAGTTGTCTAAGTGTTGACCTTTGAATGCTTAATTCCTTAAATGAGTTGTATGTAAGCATGACTTGTGTTGTTGTGTCTTAGTGTTTAGTTCGTTTTGTTGATGTTGAAGCATGCTTGAATGTTGGGTTGCCCTAGGTTTTATTGCTAGTGGGTTGTTAGAGGTTGTGGAGGTGTTTTGGGGCACCCTTGTGCCTTAAAACAGCCAAAACGAGTCTGCAGACAGGGGGTGTTTCGAAACGGGCCACCCTGTTTCGATACGATCCCTTTGCAATTGGCCTGCCGTTTCGAAACGGATGGGGGTCGTTTCGGAACATTTTTGCTACTGGAATTCTGAGAAATTGGCGAGATAAAGGCGTTCCGAAACGGGCCTTTGATGTTTCGAAACGGTCAGATCTCGTTGACCACGAGAAATTGACCGTCAGGGTCGTTTCGATACGGGTCACCCCTGTTTCGAAACGATCACCCTATGGTTGACCCTGGCCTGTTGACTAAGTCAAGGCGTATCGAAACACCCTAAGGGCGTTCCGATACGGCCTGCTGTAAAGGGCTAAAATGGGCTGTTTATTGTATAGTTTGTTTGGTCGATGCTGAATTGTTTGTATTTTCCGCTGCTGTGCTTCACATAGGATTTAATTATGCCTATAGACAAGATAAAGTAAAAAGGAAATTTTCTGGGTCATTAACCGAGGGGGAACCTTAACGGGTTTCGCTTCGGTTTTCCTCGTGTGGCCCACTCGGATCGGTCATCCGACCAGACCGGGACGAGGGGTTACATGTTCTCTTATTTTTTCTAGGTCATGAGTTCTAGACCTACTAAAAGCACCTTCAGGTGGGACTAGAATTAAAATTAGATTTTGTATATACTTATGTTTTTAAAACCCTAATATTATATTTTACATTTTACATCTCCCTTAATTATCATTTCATACTTTCATTTTGCATGTTTAATACTTGTTGCATTATTCATAAGCATTCTGAATTCAATAAAAATTTCGGTAATGTCTTTTTATTAGGAAATTCGAGGGGTAGTTTCTATACATATTGAGATGCGACTTTATTGATCACTCAATGTAAATGATCATCCTTTCAAAAGATTAAATAAATTCTATCATCACTTTTAAAAGATTGCTTTTGTTTAGAGTGTTTTTTATTTTGGTCACTCAAATTGAAAAAAAAATTATTTTTGGCAACTTATGTTTTTGAACCTTATCGTTTTGGTCACCCGAGAATTAGTCTCTGTTAACCCTCATTAATACGATGATGTGGCACGCTAATAAAAAATGTTAATTTTAAATTTGACTTTCAAACTTTTAATTTTTTTTTTCTTTCACCATCTTCACAAAAAAAAAACTCATTTTCACTAAAAACAATTCTCAAACCCTAACCTCAACCCCTCCCTCTATAAGTAAAATAGTGATTCTTGTTTACTAAAACAAGAAATATAATTCGGATTTGTTCATGCTATTTATTCCTATTTCACCCATAAAAGCATACCCTTAAGATGAAAAGTAAATGTTTGGAGTTTTATCGATTGATGTAACAAAAAGTAATCTACAACTTGTCTTGTTTTAGTTTTCTCCCGATTTCAATTTCACTGGCATTTGCTTAATCACCAAAAAAACAGCCAGACATATTCATAAGTAATACAATGTTAACTCCATACATTATATATGTTGGCAAATGGCAATCCAAAGCTACTAACATGATAAATGCTGCACCACGTTGTATGTTTCAGTCATTCACTTTAGACGGTACTCTCCTACTAATTGAGGATGGTTCAACCGATATTCCCATATAATAATAAAATAAGAATAATTCAGAATGTTTTTTTTTTTTTGAAAGGAAAGAATTCAGAATGTTACCTCCTCAATATTGCGCAGAAATGGGTTTCTTACGGCAAATTGTACAACACTTGAATGTTTTGTGACCCCTCTTTAACCACTCAGGAAATCAAGAAATGAATTACATACCAGAAGTTATGAAGGCAAAGAGCAACAGTGATAACACCATGCCATATATTCAAGCAGATGCTGTATTTTCAATTTTGCATTCTCAACATCCATACAGATCTGGGAAAATGTCAGGAAATGAAGAAAAAAAAAGTAAAGTTTTTTAGAGGGAGGAGTTGGGATTTGGGTTAGAGATTGTTGTTTCAATAAATTTTTATTAAAATGACTGGTTTTTTTGGATAATCCCTTCACACCCAAATAAAAAAGATTTCTGGCGAAACTGATTATTTTTAAAGATTATTTCGACAACTTCGCTGTAAATATCTTTTTAAAGAGTCATGCCACAAGTTAATTTCATGTTATCTTTGTGATAAAAATAAATTCAAGTCAATTTATTTTATTATCTCATTCATGGGTTTTCAATAAAGATTTTCCTTTGAATTCCCATTTAATTCATGCATTGTTTCATTTGTAAATAGTTGTACTGATTTCTTTGTTCATGCTATCCGATTGTTACAAGTTTTGAAAAATATTTTTTTGTTTGTTTTGGTTTTTTGTTAAAGGTTTGAGATTTTCTCCTCACCCATACATTTCTGTATAACTTGGGATGAAAGCAAGATATTATATTTTTTTGAGTTTTTTTTTACCTCTGTGCGGGATAATGAGTCGCTTTCGGAGTACATATGTCTTCTTGGAGTTTTTACCTTCATGTAACATATAGAAATATATCATTTCAGATTGAACTTGATTCATATGAGCCTATAATAAGTGACGATTGGGTGCCTTATTAATCTTAGTAGGCGACTATGAGGAAAATTTCGAGTAACTTGTTCCTTTAGAACCAAAAAATATTTAATGAACTATAAGATCTTATGTTAGGTAGAGCCATATCAAACCTTTAGTGAATACTCAAATAAAGTACATGAGAGAAGCACACCTAACCTTGGTTTATTTCTTGCTTTATATTCATTTTTTTAATTTAGTAGATTAAATTTGAATAAAACATATTGGGTAGAAAGCATGATGAGATATGATCTCCTTTATTGAGTAGAAGCATGTGGTAGAAAAGCATAATTAGGTAGTATTTCTTTTACCGAATAAGAGCATTTTGGGTAGTAAAAATGACTGGGTAGGATCGAATAAAAACATCTTGAGTAAAACATGACTGAATAAGATTTCCATTACATGTGGATTAGAAAGCATGTCCGGATAAAATTTTCAATTAAAAATACAATGGTTAGTAAACATGCTAGGATTTATGTTTTAATTAGTCCTCCGAGCTTTTGACAATTAAATTTTGGTTCAATAACTCTTCGAGTTAAAAACACATTTCAAGTCCATGTATTTTTTTTCAAAATTCTGTTCCCAATTTTGTAGTTTAATTGCTTATTTGGCCCCAGTCATGAAATTAGGTAAGTTTTTTGAACAAGAAATTAGATAAGTTAATCCTTATCCCCTAGTTTTATTTGATAAAATATGTGTTTGTGTTCATCTTACGATTTATGTTCGAAATGAAATACGAGACTATTCTCCCCATCTCCAAAGTTCGTAGTAGAGTAGAATCCTTATACCCCATTCATTTAGTTTAAACACATTTCAATTCCACATCAATTTCAAAACTAAAACAATTTGACCTCATAATATTGTATCCTGATTTCATCCCCGAGTAAGAATAACATATTGAAATAAATAGATTAGCTGATTTTGATTTATCATTTATAGCTATTAAATGAATTTCTTATTTGGAGATTAACAAACCCCCACAAAAAATAGCATAATTAGGATAATACGGGATTCGTTTTCTAGCAATGCAGAGGGCGACAAGTAAATTTCAACCACGAAAAATGCAAAACATATTAACATGTTATTAATTTGACCTATCTTTTGTTTGGTATATTAACATAGTGTTTTAGTACAAAACGCAAGAAAACGACTTGTATTCATCACAAGCTTCATCTTTCTTAAGGCAAACAGATCAGATGAGCAAACTTTCCCAGCTACTGTTTTAGTCACGCCTCTTCTTTTTCTTCTCGCCTTTCTCGGCTGAATTTTTCAACTGAAACAAGTGCATTCCATGTTAGATGGGTATATCAGAACGACATACAATTAAAACCAAGATGCTGAAGGAATTAAAAAGGAAATTTAATCAGATATTGTAGCTCAACTCACCATAATTATCAGAATGCGGACAAACACGGCAACAAAATCAGTGAAAAGGGTAAGGGCATGCTTCACATAGTCCAGGTCACCAAAGTGAGCCTTCTCAATTATGTCCTGGGTGTCCACTACCATGTAACCCACAAAAACCAGAAGGCCAAAGTACATCTGTAATAACAATCAAATTCAGCCCGAGGAATGTCGGTCAAAGCCTATAGGAGATTTTCACGTACTACAAGAACACCGACTTTACCACCTCATATTCACTCACCTCAAACATAAAGAGGGCTGTGGAACCACCAAAGATGGAGGAAGCAAAATGCAACCAGAGAAGCATGGACACACCAGAGGAAAGCAAGCCACCGAGGTAAAGGTACTCTCTGCGCCTTGCTAACATAGCAGCTCCTGAAAAACATGCAAAGGCTAATGCTGTTCCCACAAATGCAGCTACCAATACACTGTCATAAAGGAGAAGGCACGGTAAGCATAGATCATTCTTTGTCGTTATTTTATGGAATGAAAGGAAGAAAACACATAAAGTCGCCCATCTAAAATGAAATTTATAGATGTAGATAAGGGTAGAAACAAAATAAAAAAATTAAGCATAATCATACATCACTACAAAGAGCCCCCCTAACCTTTGAAAGTATCATATGTCGGGTTTCAATTTAGGTAACAATAATCCCCTCAGCAAAGATGAGTACAATTGTCAACACTATCCCAAAATCTAAGTAGGTCCATGAAATTGGATATATTATAAAATAATACATATATTATCCATTGAACAGTGAAAGAAAAATAATACCTCGGGTCAATCTGAATGGCCAAGTCAATTAGAGGACCAACTGAAGCCCCTTCAAACATTGCGGATGCCATCAGAAGAGAAACCCTCTTTTTCTGCAAAGTTTTCAGTACCAAAACAACATATGAATTCTAAGCATGCAGAAAGGACTTTAATATTTGAAGACAAATCAAGCTAGACTATTTACCTCTTGATAAGGAGGGATAGAGAGGAGCCAAATTATGGTTCCAAAGCATGCAAATGTTGTGAGGTAGCCCCCAATGTTCCAAAGGATATGGACATAAGCCCCAACAGCAGAGGCAACCAGTGCACAACATAAGGTCAGATAAACCTGCCAATTCAGATAATCAAGAAAACGAATTTCGGGAACATAGAACAAGAAAATAGGTAAATTTATCATAAAATCAGAATCATAGGAAGTTGAGAAATTCTAATTTTTCAGATTCAGAACCGAAGAAGAATTAACCCAAGAGATCAACAAAAAACAAGTAAATGTTCGAAACCCTAAGTTACGAAATGGGGCATATTAAAAAGGAATGAAATAACAAGAAATTGAAGGGAAGATTACCCTTTTGAGATGTGTCTGAACGGTAGGAGAAATCTGGCGGAAATTCTTGAGGGTATCGTAACTCCAGTTGCTTCTCGATTGAGAATCAAAGAAGGCGTCCATTGTTTGTTGAGAGAGAAAGTAGAAGGAAATGATAATAATGTTCGGCAGAGAAAGAAACCGTCCTGTGTTTTTAAAAGTGTCTAGTTTCACATAGTTTCGCGGATGGCTAAGTTGGAAGAATTACAAAAAGTACATCAGTGGCCCTTTCCGTTTAGGTATATTCTATTTTGGTATTAGAATTTAATAAAGGTTATTCTAAACTATTACGTTTAGAATCGTTTTTATTTTGATCCATTGACCGTTAGTCTCCGTTACTTAAAAAAAAATAATTTCTAATTTAAGAAAGTTGAGATTTGACTTTTTAGTTGTCAAGCAATGAAATTGAATTAGCTTTGGTTGGGGCATTATAGTTAATTCCTGAAATAGTTAATTTCTTCGTGTTCCTTAATAAATCATTAATAAATATGAAGATAACCATTTAATTAGAAGAAGAAATACGTATGTATTCCGTTTCTTAGCCTGCTTTTTTCGTGGATCTTTGTCTGTAAAAAAATCTTACACTAACATAACCTGTTTATATATAAAATAAATGATAAGTAGATACATGAAGACATTTTGAGCAGCTAATATCTCCACTTAGTTACTTTGTACAATCAAATATAACTCAGGGTTGTAGTGTTGGGTTATAGGAATTGATTTAATTTTTTGGGGTTTTAGTTTTATAATTTTTGGGAAGATGGTAAAAAATAAAATTTTGAAAGTTTAGGGGGTTAAATTAGAAACTATTTTTTAAGTAACAGAGACTAATGGCCAAGGGACCAAAATAGAAACGGTTCTAAACGTAAGTGACCAGAATAATCTTTTTTGAATTCTGGTGACCAAAATAGAACACACCCTAAATGAAAGGGATCATTGGTGAAGATTACCCATTACAAAAATATTGTATTGGAATATTTTAATTCCAAAAATATGGTTGGAACCAAATTATTTCCCATAATATTACATATTATTGTTCAAATCAATATATTGGGGAGTGCTTCCCGTTTTTGAACAATGTTTTTGAAAAAAAATAAAAAAATACCCCAAGGTGTTCAACCCGTCTTTGTATAGTTCTTAAAAAATTGAAATACAAGTGAGGATTTCTACCGACCTTTTAACAGTGTTTTAAAAAAATACCTCATAGCCCTAGGAGTTCAATCCGCCTTTGAATAGGGTTTTTTTGGGTTAATTTTTAATATTTTTATTATTATTGTAGTATAGTTGGGAAAAATAATATTTAATTTAAAAAAGGTTCAAATTAATTATTTATGTTTATTATAAAAGTATAGTAAGGGTTATTGGGTTTATTTTTTTTTATCTCATTGGTAATCCTCAGGAAGGAGTATTGAGTTTGTTTTTCTATTATCTGATTGGATGGGTGAGAAGATTTTTTTTAATTGGTATAGAGTTGTAGTGATGTGATGAAGTAGTGGTGTAGGTGCAGGTGTAAGGTGGTAAGATAATATTTTTTAATTATTATATGATTGGTAAGCCTCGGGTTTAGGGTTATTGGGTTAATTTTTTATCTGATTGGTAACTTGGTGAAAGAGACGTACTACCGGTTGGCTAAGATTTGGTCCGTTAAAGGGAAGCATATCGAGTCCTTTATCTGATTGGATGAATGAGAAGATTTTTTTAAATTGATATATGGTTGCAGTGATGTGATGAAGTAATGGTGTAGGTGCAGGTGTAGGGTGGTAAGATAATTTTTTTAATTATTATCTGATTGGGGTATTGGTACGGTCTTTAGACGTATCGGTACGGTCCTTGAAGTTGACTTTGGGAGCTTGACCATTAAGGGCATATCGATACGCTCAAGGGCAGTATCGATACGGTCTCTTGAAGTTGACCTTGGGGAGTTTGACCATTGAAGGCGTATCGATACAGGCCCTAGGTGTATCGATACAGCATGTGGAAAATTCCTAAAAATGTTACCTCCAAAGTCCGTCTTGCTTGATTCGAGTTCGTGTTTGCTTGTCCGCTGCATGTTACCTCACATAGGTTAAATATGGCATTTAGACAAGATTAATTTTAAAAAGTAAAATTAGGTTTGCTAATCGGAGTGAAGCCTTAACGGGTTTCACTTCGGTTTTCCCCGTGTAACCCATTCGATTCGGTCTGGTGGCTAGGCCATGTCGAGGGGGTTACATTTGGTGGTATTATAGCCTCGGTTACGAGGTTTCCCGGGAAGGTAACTCAGGTAAGTTGATTATGTGTATGTTTGTCTATTTTTTACGGTGTTTGTAAGCATGACTTTGTGTTTCTGCTGATGTTTGAAGATTGGTTAAGCATTCCTATTGCTAGGTATTATTATGGCAAAGAGATTTTGATTAAAAGAGCTTAAACACACGGATCCCTTCCTTTGCTCACCAAGTGTTCTTTTCCCGTGTTCTATGTTTGTTGTTTTAGATTGTTTTATTATTATGGTGAGACTGAAAGGACGACCTAGAGCGGGTAATCAGGCACCCGGGGATGTGTCTCCTGCTCCTCATGCTCCCGATGGTAATGGGGCGAATGTTGGAGATAATGCACCTCAGGCTGGTGCGAATGTTGGAGGTGATGGTAATGGACCTCAGGTGGGCCAGGGTCAGGCTGGTGTGGATATGACCCAGTTACTTCGGACTTTAGCCAGAGCTTTTTAGACGACTGTTGCTGGTCTTCATGCTGCAGCACCACCTTAGGGTGCAGGGACAAGTTTTCCCTCGAGCGACTTCGTAGTTTAGGCGGAGTCGAGTTTCGTGGTATGTCTCCCGAGGGTTCGGAGGTATGGCTTGAAAGTACTACACGCATCTTGGGTCAGATGGAGTGTCGGACACTCGTAAGTTGGGTTGTATTGTTTCGTTGCTTCAGGGAGATGCGTATGCTTGGTGGACCACAATTATCTCAAGTATGCCCGAGGCCGAGGTTACTTGGTAATTCTTCCATAATGCGTTCCACAAGAAGTACCTTGGTGCTTGTTATCAAGACGAGAAGAAGAGAGAATTCATGGCTTTAGTGCAAGGCAGTATGACCGTATCCGAGTATGAGGTACAATTTGTGCGCTTGAGTCAGTATGCTTTAGAGTTGGTTCCCACTTAGAAGGAAAGGTGTGAACGGTTCCATTACAGGTTGGTTACGGAGGTGAATACCTACATGCTTGCTTTTGATTACACCGAGTTCAATGTCTTGGTCTCTAGGGCCAAAGACATTGAGCAAAGTCTAAGTTTGATTGCTCGTTCAAGTTGCTCCAATTCAGGGAAAAGGTCCGCCGAGTGGGAGCGAGACCGTAACAAGAGACACAAGGATAGAAGGCACCAACCGGACTTTAGGCGTGGAGGTGGTAACATGGGACGAGGCCATCAGGGTCGAGGTTTCGTTGCTCACACGTCCGAGTGTGCTAGATGTGAGAGGAACCATTCCGGAGAGTGTTAGGGGTACTTTTCGTGCTTGTTGGAATTGTGGATCTCAAGCGCATTTGAGGCGTGAGTGTCCTTATCCGGCTAGGGATGGTCAGGCACCTGCTAGAGCTGTTGAGCATCAGAGAGGTCGTGGGCGCGGCTGAGGTAACTTTCATCCTAGGAATGATGGTCAGAGGAACGTGGCTCACGTTGTCGCGGTACAGCCCGAGGGAGGTGGACCGACTAGAGTTTATGCACAACCTGAGGCTGGGAATGACACGAATGTGATCGCAAGTAATTTTGTGTTACAGTCCTTATCTTTGCTTTCGTTGATTGATTATGGCTCGATACATTCGTATATTTTGGGTGAGCATGTAAGATCTCTAGGTTTTCCTTTTGAGTTGTTAGATATAGGTATGAATGTTACGAGTTCTTTTGGTGAGACAGTTGTAGTTAGGAAAGTGTTCTGGAGATGTTCTTTGATGGTTCAGGGTCACGTGTTTCTCGTTGACATGATGGAGTTGCCCTTTTATGGTTTCGATGTGATTCTGGGTATGGATAGGCTTGTGAAGCATTGAGCTAGAATAGATTTTGAGACTAAAAGAGTTTCTTTGAGGCTTTCGGATGAATACGAGGTAGTAGTAGTTGGTGAGAACATTAAGTTCTTGTTCAATGTTGTTTCAGCTTTAGAGGCTCAGAGGATGATGAATTTGGGTTGTCAAGCTTACCTAGCCTATGTGATGAATCTGGATATGAGTGAAGTTAGACCATGAGACATCAGAACAGTTTGTGACTTTCCGAGTGTTTTTCCAGAAGAATTGTCTGATATGCCTCCAGATAGAGATGTGGAGTTTGCTATTGAGACTTATTCAGATTCTGCTCCCGTATCAATTGCTCCGTATAGAATGAAACCTAAGGAGTTGAAGAAACAACTTCAGAAGCTGTCAGATAGAGGTTTTATTAAGCCTAGTATTTCACCTTGGGGTACTACGGTTTTGTTTGTGAAGAAGAAGGATGACAGTATGAGGATGTGCATATATTATAAGCAGTTGAACAAGGTAACAATGAAGAACAATTATCATTTGCCACAGATTGATGATTTGCTTGATCAATTGAGAGGTGCTTCAGTGTTTTCGAAGATTGATTTGAGATCAGGTTACTATCAGTTGAAGGTAAAAGATATGGACATACCAAAGACAACTTTCCGTACACGATATGGGCACTACGAGTTCTTGGTAATGCCTTTTGGTTTGACTAATGCCCCAGCTGCATTTATGGACATGATGAACAGAGTGTTTCATGAGTTTTTGGATAGGTTTGTAGTAGTGTTCATAGACGATATTCTAGTGTACTCTAGGACCGAGGAAGAACATGATGAGAATTTGCGATTAGTGCTTCAGACCTTGCTTAAAAATCAGTTGTATGCCAAGTTAAGTAAATGTGAGTTTCGGATTAGGGAACTAGACTTTCCAGGTCATGTGATCTCAGCCGAGGGGATTAGTGTGGATCTCAATAAGATAGAAGCAATAGTGAGTCGGAAATAGCCAAAGTCAGTGACAGAAATCCTTAGTTTTCTAGGTTTAGCCGGATAATATTGAAGGTTTGTTGAGGGGTTCTCGAAGATTGCTGCACCCTTGACTAAATTGTTACAAAAGAATGTTCCGTATAAGTGGACAAATGCAAGGCAACAAGCGTTTGAAAAGTTGAAGAAAACATTGATATAAGCTCCTATTTTAATTCAGCCTAAACCATGGGAAGAGTTTGTAATCTTCAGTGACGTATCGTACGTAGGTTTAGGTTGTGTGCTTATGCAAGAAGGAAGAGTTGTAGCTTATGCTTCGAGACAGTTGAAGATTCACGAGAAGAATTATGACCTCACAATATAGTACCATCCGGGTAAGGCAAACGTAGTGGCCGATGCTTTGAGTAGAAAAGTGGCAGTTGAGTTGCGAGCTATGTTTGCGAGATTGAGTGTGTCTCAAGATGGTGGTTTGATAGTCGAGCTTCAGGTTAAACCTTCGTTAGTTCAGTTGATTCGAGAGAAACAATTGCAAGATAGATCCTTGGCACCTCACGTGCAAGATATAGCCGAGGGTAAACCCACAGATTTCTACTTTGGTGAGAATGGGATCTTATGTTTTAAGAATAGAGTAGTTGTTCTAGAAGATGCCGAGTTGAGACGTACTATTTTGAATGAAGCTCATAACAATCTTTTTGCTATGCATCCGGGTAGTACGAAGATGTACCGTGGGTTGAAAGTTGAGTACTTCTAGATTGGGTTAAAGAAAGATATGGCCGAGTTTGTGAGTAAGTGTATGGTTTGTTAGTGAGTTAAGGCCGAGCTTTAGTTTCCTTCAAGTTTGCTACAACCGTTGAAAATTCCAAAATGTAAGTGGGAACAAATCACTATGGATTTTGTGTTAGGTTTGTCGTTAACTCCTTCGAAGAAAAATTCAGTATGGGTAATAGTTGACAGATTCACTAAGTGTGCCCATTTCATACCTGTTCATACTACTTACACCTTAGACAAGTTGGTCGAGTTGTATATCAATGATATTGTGAGGCTGCATGGTGTACCGAAGTCTATTGTGTCAGACAGAGATCTGAGATTTACTGCGAGATTTTGGGAGTGTTTGCATTGTGCCTTGGGAACTTGGTTGAACTTCAGTACTTCGTATCACCCACAGTTAGATGGTCAGTCAGAGAGAGTTATTCAGGTGTTAGAGGACATGTTGAGGTGTTGCATCATCGACTTTTAGGGTTCATAGGAAAATCATCTACCGCTAGTAGAGTTTGCGTACAATAACAGTTATCAGGCTAGTATACAGATGGCGCTGTATGAAGCTCTGTATGGTAAGAAATGTAGAACACCTGCTTGTTGGGGCGAAGCAGGACAGAAGCTTGTACCTATGCCAAACTTGCTTAAGGGTACTACCGAGAAGGTAAAACTGATTTGCGATCGTTTGAAGGCAGCTTTAGCTAGACAAAAATCGTATGTAGTTTTAAAAAGGAAAGAGATTGGGTATGCTATTGGCGATAAAGTGTTCTTGAAGGTTTCCCTGTGGAAGAAGGTATTGAGGTTTGGTAAAAAGGGGAAGTTAAGTCCGAGATTCATTGGTCCTTACGAGGTAGTTGAGAGGATTGATCCTACTGCTTATAGGTTGAGATTGCCATCTAAGCTTGAGAAGATTCATGATGTGTTCCATATTTCGATGCTCCGAAAGTATAGATCAGATTCATCTCATATTATGCCAAAAGAAGAGATCGAATTGAATCCGGATTTGTCGTATAATGAAGAACCAGTCGAGAATCCTATCTACAAATAGCAAAGTACTGCGGGGTAGGACCATAGAGTTGGTGAAGGTCTTGTGGAGACATCGAGGTTTGGAAGAAGCCACTTGGGGAGAGAAAAGCGGACATGGAGAGCAATTTCCGTATCTCTTTCCATCAGGTAAATTTCGAGGACGGAATTTTTAAGTGGGGGAGAGTTGTAACACCCCGAGTTTAGGGCCCGAGAGATAATCGGGGTTGGTTAAACCGGTTCGGGTTAAATTAATTGAGAGAAACCATTTTTAATAAACAACTAAAGGATTTTAATGAAAAGAGGGTAAAAAGGTAATTTTGGAATTAAAGAAAAGGATTTTGAAAATACCATCATCTTCTTCAAACTCTTTTCATGTTGCTTTTTCCCAAACACCATTTCTACTATTCCATTGGTGCAAGCTCTTCATCCAAACAAGTTTTCAAGGTAATCTCTATTTTGTTTTGATTTTCTCTTTCTTAAACTTATTGTTGGTGAAATTTTCCTAAAACCTATTGTTTAAATTTGTTCAAAAATGCTTTGTGCTTGAAAAGAGGAAAATGAAGGAATTTTCTCTTGGGTTGTTTGATGCCATGTTTAAAAGTGTTTTTAACCTTGCTTCGGTGTTCTAAAAATGTTGGGATATTGACTTAATGTAGGGAAACCTGAAACTAGTAAAAATGAGGGGTTTTTGGAGTTGAAAATTTAGGTTTGGTTTGTTCTTGTGGAGAACTTTGGGCTGGTGGTTTCTAGGCTTTGGGTAAGTGTTTTGGATGTTGAAAGGTGTCGTTTTGATGGTAAATTTGCTGGGTTATTGCTGGATTTTGGTTTGAGCTGATTTGATGATGTTTTTGGATAACTTCGGCTTCGAATCGATGAGAGAATGTTGTTGAATATTGTGTTTGTGAATTTTAGTGGGCATGTATGTTGAAAAGGGTATTAATACTCTGTTTTGGATTTTTTAGAAGCATCGGAAACAGATTCGGGTTCTTCGGACATGATACCCGGTGTGGCGGAGGCTTGATATCGGTGTTTCGGCTATCGTTTGGGTTCTACCGGTGAGTGGAAATGTTTTTGAGAGTTTAGGTTGAGCTTGAAAGGCCAACCTAAGCTCGAGAGTAAGTATTAAATGTTTACGTTTTACTTTTCCGGAATTCTTTACTTCAATCTTGCTATGCATTGTTGATATGAGATGAGATGAATGTGTGTAATTGATTAATGAGTATGGTATCCTATGTTGGTCCTCGTTGTTGTTGTTGTTATTCTTTTCTTTTTCAACCGACCTTAACCTGAATGGTTGATAATCAGGTTGTTTTTATTCTTGAGAAATAACATATAATATGGGGGCCACTGTAATAAGGGGCAGTCTGCCGAAACGGACTATCCTCGTTTGTTACGGATCTAGGAGTGTTGTAGGCACGTTCCTGCAATAAAAACAACAAGGAAACAACAAAAATTATACGACATATTTATTTTAAATAGGGACTTAAAGATGAACAAAATAAAAAAAATGAAAATAATATAGAGTAATATGATAATTTTGGCGTTTTGGAAAGATCTTCAACGATGGTGAAGAAGGCTTCAAAAACGACCGATGTTGGAAACGCTAAACTCGAAAGAACCTGCACAATCTACTGAGCAAACCCGAATCGAATATGTTTAACGTCGAAAGGCGAAAAGCTCGAAAGATGAACAAACTCCAAGGAAGAACTCGAACAATCTATTGAACGAACCCGAACCTTATCTTGAATTTGTTCGAACAAAGCACTTGGACCCTTCAATTATCTAACAATTGAGAACCCGAAGTATCAAGAAAAAAGTTCTAAAAAGAACTAACTTTAAGAGAAAATTCTCACAATATAATTTTTATTCAAAAAGTTGGTAACCTTTGTTTAATAAAATGATACAAATATATAGAAAGGGGAAGGGGTTAGCCGGCCTTCACTTGTGGCTATTAAGTAATCATTCAAAATTAAATTTGAATGAATAAACTTCCTAGGAGGCGGCATTTGTTTGTGGCCATACATTTGACACTACAAGTGGCGGCAATGCACATTTAACATGTGCATAAAGCATTTGAAAATTCAAAGAACAAGTCTGCTTGTTCTTATCTTTAACTTTGCCGCACTAAAGGAGATCCAATGCTGCATGTGAAGATTTAGAAGCCCCAATTGTTTCTGCCCGTGAATTATAAGTGCATCCCCACGTGTTGCTTTAATTTTGTCTTTGTTGTTTCATAAGTACATGGTGATGGCCGGCTCAAAGGCTGCACGTATCCCATAATCTCCATCGTCCAAATGGAAAATACCACATATGTGACGAGCTGAAATTGCAACACTCTCGGCTGCACATGCCCTTTTGGTGATGTAGTGAAGAGAACAAATTGCACCGTGTTTTGATCCCTTGCCACAAAGCCCTCACATGCGTAAATTGCATGGAACATGCAACGTCCTCCTACATACCTACGTCAAAAGGTAATAAACTGGCATCAAAGTATTTGTAAACTTAATGGAAACACTACAAGTCGTAAACACTCGCAACCTTATGCATTAGTTCACAAACAAACATAAACACACCATAAGTTATATCAAACTTATTCAAAACACACCAAACATACTATATACGTAGTAAACACACCTATATAAGTAGTGTAGCATAAGTATGTCACATATTAGCATGCAACACATTATAAAGCCTATGTTCTAAGGTATGAACATGCTCGACTGAATCAGGAATGGTAGCACAAGTAAGAAAAAGAGCTTCCCTGAAACGTTTAGCCCTAGATCGTGTAATTGGTCCTAACGGTAAGACCTCCGGATCAACAACATGTGTTGATGAAGGTGTGCTCACATCACACTGTTAAGGCCTTCAACTTATAAGAGAAGTATGTGCATGGTTTTAAAGTCTGTCTTATCTAGAATCACAAAAGACATACTTCTGCTTGATGATCTGGCTGCGGAAGAAACATTATAGGTCTGGTCTATCACACTGTATCCTAGTCTTCCTAGCGTTTACATATTTTAGTTAAAATATCCTAACCATCAACTTGTTGAACAATTGCAAAGACTAATCCATTTGATGCTGGATAACCTATCCTCTTTATTGAAGTCTCTGAGTTCCGTCATCGATTCTAGTGGGAAGTCAGAAGACTCCAGCCGTCCTATAGATGATATCATACCATCCATGCGAAAAATTCGCAAACTGGTCATGAGCGTTATACCATAGATCTCCCAAGCAAAATAACTGATATAAGACCTGGCTAAGATGTGACTGTCAAGACGTACAATGGGAAGTCTTTCACTTTCATTGTCCGTTTCGACACTAAGGTACTAAATGGTTTCAAATACTTTTTTGCGTGTGCAAAATACTATATCATGCATTCTATCATTTGCAGAAAAAGAAACCTAGAGAAAAAAAGTTAGGAATTTTGCTAATTTTAAAGCTAATTTTAAACAATCATTACTAGAACTTTTCAAACGAGTCTCACTAAGGAAAACAATATCAGGATGAAAACTAGCAACAATAAATACTGAACTGTCTCAGGCTTATCGAGACCACCGCAGTTCCAACACATGAGCTTCATTTTTCTCGGTGGGGTTGAGTATCAACCTCCGTCGAAGAGTTTTTTACGCTGCTCATCCCAGCTATAGATTGTTTAGAATCTTTGGTAGTAGGTTGTGATGAAAAACGGTGTCGTTTTGCCTTGATAACTTCCAAAAGAGTAAAGCCTCTCTTTGGAACACGAGTGATTAGGGGTGGCACTGGGGCAGTTCGGGGATGGGTTTGCATTCCCCACTCCGTCCCCTACACTTGCGGGTACGGTTTCGGGGAATTTCCATTAAACATTTCAGGGAATTTTTCGTCCACATACACATCTCTTACGTATCCCCGCAGTTTTCGGTTAATCCCTATATGCAAAAAATAAACAAAACTTAATAAACTAAAAAATAATCAACAATAAATCTCCAAAATTACAAACATAAATGATAAATTTAATTTTACCAAAAAACAAACCATTTCAAAAACTATAAAATATGGCTAAAATATTAGCTATTGAAACATGGCAGACTACACTACCTCTAAAAGAAAATATGTAACTAATAATCTACAGTTCCAAATCATGATCTGTTTGTTCTAAAAGGAACTAAATTTGATAATTTTTCCAACCATATAAATTACCTCTTCTTACATTTGCTCACTCAAAAAATTAGTAACTTCTAATATATAAATCGAAATCAAGAACCATTTGTTTTAAATGAATCTAGACTTCTGTATGCTTATAGTAATATAAGGCCCACTTCCTGATTTATCTTGTAGAATATTTTGTAATTTTTCAAAATCACTAATAAAACTATTTTTTAAGAAATATGTTGCCAAATTTTTATGACCTTTCAACATTCAAATATTTATTATTTTAAAATACATATCAAAATGGATCACCATGTATTATAAACAAAACTAGAATGAATCATGTTCACAACGATATATAGACCACTTTCTAATTATTTTTATAGACTTTACGGAGAATTTCTAAAATTACTCTATCCGGTCATACCCAGCTTATGGGAGATTAGATTTTTGTTAAAAACATGTAAACTACCCTTATAGCCATCAAAATTTGTAAAATATCGGGTATCCCTGTAAATATTTTTAGGGGATCCCCAAGGTGATTTATATGGGCACAGTTCAGTTATCCTCACGGTTCGGATACATTAATCCCCATACCCAACCCCATTTGAGCTTCAATGATAAAACTTCCCCCGTCCCCATTGATGAAGATTTCGGTTATTCCCTATACCTGTTGGTTCAGATCCCCACGATTTTCGGTTATTCCCCACCCGATTGCCACCGTTACGAGTGATCGGCTCTTTTTTGTCACGTTTGGCAGAGATGGTGGAGCATGGTTGCATGGCCATCCAAGCATCAAAATCAGACATCTCTACGGTCGATGCAGACTTATCCAAAGCACCCTTACTCGTTGTGCCTTCAATAGAAAAAATAACATAGGCCACTTTGCCTTTCGCTATCGCAAAATCAGCAACAAGGACCGATCCATCAAAAATAACAGATGGTCCATGTTCGATAATCTCATCAGCCACCATGATTGGGGCTTTAACTGAAGCTCCAGGCGTAGAATCAGGCCCAGCAGTTTCGATTGTTGCAGTAGCAACAACCCTAGCAGCAGGAGAAGGGGACGGTGCTGCTTGTTGAGAAACAACAGGCGGGGATATCGCAGCGGCTGGCGTAGCAGGGATGGTCTTGGCTGAGTCGATTGTGACCCCCGATTTCAGTCTGGGCACAGAGACTGTTTTAGTGGAAGCGGCTGTGAACGGGCTACTGGGCTGGAGATTTGTACTCACCGAATCAACGTCCCTAAAATTTCATCATTTTTAGCTGCTAGAGTATTCTCTCCAACATATGCATTCAAATGAACTTCCATTTTATTCATAATTAAAGAAAATGAAATAAAATAAAAAAACAATATTCTTACCACTGCCGTTACTTGGCATACGTGAAGGTGTCATAACCTCATGGTAATGGATTCGGCCTCTTGATCGTGAGATTCCCCCTTGAGGTTTAGCAGGACCGACTCGTAGCCAATCCCAATATTGTAATTTAGAGGGATCATCAACCTTAATCGTTAGGTAGGAGGAGGTCGGTGACTAATGATGCCGCAATCATGGCATAGTAAGAGAAGTCGTTCGTACTGATGAGGGCATAGTTTCAATGTGGCCCCAGAACCACCCAATGCCACACATCGACGGATTGGCTTTGTATTATCCAGAATAATCCAAGCACGGAGGAAATCACCTATGTTGTCGTCTATAATCCGAGTATCTGTTCCAACAACGGTTCTAATGCAAGATTCAAAGGAATGACCAATATCATCGCCCTTCTTATCGCCAGCCATAAAAACAATTGGGATGCGATGAATACGGACCCAAATGCGTATATAAGTAAAAGAATATTCATCTATTGAGCATTTAGGGTCGAAAGGGAGAAGGACAAGCCAGTCCTTCTTATAGGTCCATGGTCCTCGTTTAAGGACTTCATTACGCTTTGATGTCGAAGAGAATTTGAACAGAAAGAAATTGGGCTTTAGTTCAGAAATCGAAAGCACCTTATCATTTTTCCAAACCGCACAGAAGACACATATCAAAGTAGTACCATCTATTCGCTTATTCGTGATGACCTTGCTGATGATTGACAAATCACAATCTTCAGAGGAAGATTTCCAATTGACAGAAGGAGTGAAAACCACCCCTTTGTTCCTCAATGGTGAATTTAAAGATCACCCGGTCGTTGAAGGATGAAGTCTGGAGCCATTGATTCAAGAGAAAAAAACTCCAAGTATAGGAAAGAAAGGAAGTTGGCGTATGAAAACCGTGGGAGAAAGTTGACACCAAATTGAAAAGCCTCAAGGCTTAGGCTTAGGTTTAAGATAAATATTAATGGGAAGACATGTAAATTAAAGTTTGATTCAACTTTTATTAGGGGTGATTTCGAACCAAATATGACATTTAAAATCAAGGCTGAATCACATTTAATCAAAGATATAATCAATCCAATTTTAAAATTTAAAGTCAGATATGAATGAACTCTAAGAAAGAAAGAGTCCAATCCAAATTTAGAATTTAAAACCAGGTTTGAATGTATCAGGCGAGATTTAAGGAAAATCAAAATTGATGACATCTAATATCAAAATTGAATCGATTCTTAACATGGATAAATCCATGTCAAAGGTAGTAGTCAATTTTGACTCCAATCCGATTTTGGCATCTAGTTTTAGATTGGGAACTACCATAGAAAGATTGAAGTTGAATTGCAATCCGATTTTATTACCCAATATGAATATGATGGCATTTAATTGCAAAATTATACGATTAGAGGCTAAATCCAAAATAAAGGTAGTCTCTAAATCCAAAATTAAATTAAATCTAATCAAGGATAAATTCAATTCAAATGTATCATCTAAATTCGAAAATGAGCTTACCAGGAAGAGAATTAAAGAAATAATTAATGTGATGATTTTTAAGAAAAAGATCGATTTAACTCTAATTAAGGTAAAGTCAAACCAAATTTAACATCTATATTTTAGTTTGAATGAATACCAATCAAGGAAAAATCCAATTCGAGTTTAGAATATAAATTCAGATTTGCATTTACCAGTGCGAGATTTAAGGTGAAAAGTAAGATCATGACATCTAATATCACCATTGAATCAACTCTTAACAAAGATAAATCCAAGTCAAAAATAGTATCAACATTCAAAATTGAATTAACTCCAAGTAAGAATGCATCCAATCCGATTTTGATCACCAAATTTCGTATTATAAGCTACCATCGAGAGAGTAACATCAAAATTCAAGTTTAAATGAGTACTAATTAACGATAAATCCAATCTGATTTTAGTAAATAAATTAAGGTCTGAATTTGCCATGTCGAGATTTAAGGGTGAAATTAAAATGATGGAATCTAAAATCACAATTAAAGCATCTTTTAATAAAGATAAATCCTGGTCAAAAGTAGCTTTAAAATTCGAAAGTGAATTAATTCTGAGTAAGGCCGAATCCAATCCAATTTTATCACCTAAACTCAAAATAAATGTACCATGCAAGATTTAAGGAGAATTAAGGTGATGACATCTAATATCACAATTGAATTGACTCTTAACATGGATAAATCCAAGTCAAAAGCAGCAACAAAATTCAAAAAGAAATTAACTCCAATTAAGGGTGAATCCAATATGATATTAGCACATAATTTTCGATTAGAAACTACCATAGAGATATTTAGGGGGAAATCCAATCCGATATTATCACCCAATAATAAGGTTATGGTATTTAATCTCAAAATTAAATTTACTCTAAAAAAGGCAAAGGTCAGATCAAAGGTAGCGTCTAAGTTAATAATATATTATTTTGGGGTTTGTTTTTATAAATTAAAAATGGGGACTTGGGGACTTGGGTTTGATTCCCATGTCTTCCCATTTAGAAATTCCTTTTGGTTTTTTTGAGTTCCTTTTTATATATTAACACCGGTTTGTGGTAAAATATTATTACATATGTGGTTTAGCCCAGTGGCTAATGCACCTGTATGGTGACTTTGGCGGTGACAGAACCTGGATTTTAATATAATGAGGTCAAAGTGAAGTACGAGGTAGAGAGGACTCTTATATCACTACAATAAGTATTATTGACCCCATACTTTAACAAATTAAGTGGGGGAAGGGAGGTCAAATCTAATATTTATTATGAAAAAATCTATGTTAGCTCTTACAAAATTCATACACCAATAAATCAAATGGGGTCAACTGCACCTCTAATTTCTATAGTACCTCCGCCCATTGCCTTTGGGGATGCAAGTTCGATTCCTATCCTTCCTCAATCTAATTTTTTTTTGTTGAGGTGGTGACAACATTGGTTTGAATAATAACCTTAAAATATAATACGTGAATGAGAGAGAAAAGAATAAAATATTATTAAAAAATATTTAGAAAAATCTACGTCAATATTTATTGTTAATATTTTAACGGTTGGGGACAAAAATAGGAAAGAAATGTAACATTAGAGATGATTTTGATGAAAATTTTAATTTTTAACGGTTGAAAACCAAAATACGAAAGAAACGTAATGTTAGAAACATTTTTGATGAAAATTTTAATTTTTTAACGGCTAGAGACCAAAATAGAAAAGAAACGCAATGTTAGAGAAGTTTTCGATAAAAACTTTAGTTTAGTGACCACCCGTGTATTTTCTCCATATTTCTACTTCAGGTAATGGATATAGTTACAACATTGGCACATGTAACCGCATATTTTAATGCATTTATATTTACAACAATGAGAACTACAATTAAAATTAGGGTAAAGTATACAAAAGATCATTAAATTATACCTGAAAAAATAAAATGGTAACTAAACTTTCAAAAATGACGAAATGACAATTAAACTTTATGTTTTGTTACAAAACAGTAACTGTGCCGTTAACCTCCGTTAAACAAGTGACATGGCTGTTAATTTTTTTTGTATAATAGCGCATTTAGTCCTTCATAGTTACACATTCAATCAATTTTGTCATAAGTCGAAGAAATTTAATAAATTTAACCCTCAATTTTTACACTTTGTTATAATTGAGTCCTAATTCTAAAAAAAATTATAGCTAAAAACACACGGGCATATGTGTAATTAGGACTAAATTTAACCCTCAATTTTTACACTTATAAATTTAACGTTGTTCTTAGTTATAAATTTTGTAGAATTAGGACTAAATTATAACAATATGTAAAAATTGAGGGTTAAATTTAGGCTTAAATGAAAAATATGTGCCTAAACTATACCACTTTTGAATTTTAGGTGCCTAAATTATTTTTTTTTTGTAAAAATAGGTGCCCAAAGTTTCAACCGTTATAATTTTAGGTGCCTCGTGTTAACTACCGTTATTTTTTAAAAATATTTTTATTTTATTTTATTTCAATTTCAATTTCTTTTATTTTTAAACTTAATTTTTTAAAAAAAAGCTCTCTAAATTTACAAAATTCACAAAATAGCCCCCAAATTCAAAATTCCTAACTCACCAAAACTCAAATCACGATTTGAATTGATTCCATTGTCGATGGCCACGCCGCCGCCTGCCACATCTGTCGTTGGACCACCAGTATCGTTTACCCTACAACCCTGTCGCCGGAAATAGACCGAAGTCGTGCAAAACGTCGTACGAAGGCCGAAATATTCAAAAAATTCATTCGAACGATTTGTAACGAGCGGCGGCTGAACGACGACGATTGGTGCATGGGTGCTTGGGAGATGGGAGTATGCTCCATTCTATCCCCAGAATCATGGCCAACGAAGGCGGGAGTGGCCGAATTGAGGGATTTAGGTATTTCGGGATTTAGAAATGTATGAAATTGGGGCTTTTCTGGAATTTAGGGGATTTTTTGAAAATTTCACTTTTTAATTTTTTAAAAATAATTTAAAAATTAAAAAAATAAAAACCTGCCACGTGTCGCATTATATTTGTCTAACAAGTTTTTTTAACGGCCATTAACACCGAGGCACCTAAAATTGTAACGCTTGAAACTTTAGGCACCTATTTTTACAAAAAAATACTTTAGACACCTAAAGTTCAAAAAATGTATACTTTAGGCACTTATTTTTCATTTAAGCCTTAAATTTATTGAATTTCTTCGAATTATGACTAGGTTAATTGAATGTGTAACTATTGAGGACTAAATGTGCTTTTATACAAAAAATTTAACAGTCATATCACTATTTTAACGGAGGTTAACGACACAGTTACCATTTTATAACAAAACATAAAGTTTAATTGCCATTTTGTCATTCTTGAAAGTTTGGTTATCATTTTATTTTTTCGGATATAGTTTAGTGACAATTTGTCTACTTTACCCTTAAAATTAATGTCGACGGTACTTTTAGCGCTTCGACAAAGATTGTCCTCAGTGGTGGCTCGTGACTATGAGGGTTTTGTTTTAGCAGGATTTGCGATGAAGCTGGATGGTATCGATTCGACGAAAACAACGGAGGCTGCGACTTTTCAGGAGGGTATTCGAATGACTATTGCTAATGGTTGGTCGGATGCTACGATCAAAGGTGACGCATTGAGTGTGCTCAATAGACTTGTGAACCCGAGTCTTTACATCTCGACCATGGGAGTTCATCTTTAGGAAGCTCGTCAAAATCTACGGACTTTTGGTAACTTTAAGAATTCATTATGTTAACATGATGGCTAACAACATTGCACATACTTTAGCTCGTTGGGCTTTAGGCTGGAGCGGAGCTAGAAATATACTTAAGGAATGTCATTTTTTCAACGATATTTAAAGATGATTAATTATTTATAAAGGGGTGTCATTTTATTCATAAAAAGGGTGTCATTTGTCCATATTTTTAATTTTTTATACATAAATTATATAAGAAAAATAAGTTTTCCAAAAATATTTGACACCCCAATTCAAAGGGTGGCTCTGCCCTGGGCTTTAGGTGGAGATTCCCTTGTAATTTTTGATATGAATCATCCGAATTATATCTTGTCTCTTGTTTTGTCAGATGTGGATAATAGTTGAATAAAATCATATTCGTTTCTGAAAAAACAATGAGTACTACAATAGATACTTTTTTTTATAAAAACCTTTAATGATTTATTGATCCTTTCTCCCAACAATAGATTTATGCTAAAAGTCATGCTTAACTTCATCCTATGTTATTATTCTTACTCTCGGATTAACTGTAAAGGACTTGTCTACAAGATCGTAAAGCAAGCTTGGCATATCCTTCAGGTGGGTGGAACTAGAAATTTATTATAGAAAGGACCAAAATATGATTAAAAAAATTAACATACTAAGGAAAGACTTGAGAAGCCAATCAAAGCTAAACATAAGTCTCTAGACAGTTCATCAACAATGAAACACAGCTTCATACAAAATCATCAACACGCAAACAAAAAAATAGAATCACATAATAGGAAAAGACTTAAAAAGCCAATCAACTAGCCACGAAGAGAAAGAAGCTAAAATCCACAAAAAAAAAACAAACCCATAATCCCACGAAGCAAAACTGAAAGGTGATGATGAGCGAGATAAAATGCATGCCTCCTTAACAACGAGAAATCATAAAATTAACATTAAAAAGTAACAAATATATATCTCACTTGATTTATAAAAAGTTCAATAGATACAAATAAAGAAGAGAACAACAATAGCATATAAAAATTAGGAAAAACTATATATTTAGTACTCAAACTATTTTTGCGTTACTATTTTGGTACCCCAACTATTATTTTTGGCAAAATGGTACCTAACATTACGTTTTTTGTTTCGTTTTGGTACATGCGCCATTTAAAATCAACGGAAATTGTGACGCGGCTTGGGTTAATAACAGTTTTAGTCCCAAAACTTCTACAATCTATCAATTTATTCTAAACTTCTATCAACTTAAACATTATTTTAATTTTTGGATTAAAATTGCAAATTCTTCGGTTTTTTTATTCTTATAGTTGAACACCTTTTTGGGTTTTAGAGCTTAAAAAACATGCTAGGAACAATAAAAATTTAAGATTTCGGGATCAATGGGGATCTAATGCGAGGTCTATTGGAGGACCCAAACTCCACGATCGAGATACCAACGAGAATACGAGGGGTGGGAAAAGGATGAGATAAAAATCTATCACAATTATGATGATGTTTTACCCCAAAATTAAGATGATGTTTTAAACTGATGGATTTTGGACTAAACTTATATTATATAAGTGTTTTGGACTAAAACTGTGATTATACCAAGTCACATCATTTATGCAAGTTTTTAATGACCGGTTACCAAAACAGAATAAAAAGGTAACGTTAGGTACCATTTTTCCAAAAATAATAGTTGGGGTACCAAAACAATAATGCGAACATAGTTAGGGGGTACTAATATGTAGTCTTCTCTCAAATTAATCTTAAAAATACATACCTTATTAAATTTCATTTGAGTTGGGCTTGCATCTCTTTGATCAAATCAAAAGTATCAATAATCTCACCAGTACTAAGTGTCTCTTTAATCTACTCTTTAATATAAACCAATACATAATCTATTAAAATGATGTTTTGGACTAAAACTGTGAGTATACCAAGTCACGACATCATTTATGCAAGTTTTTAATGGCCAATTACCAAAACAGAACAAAAAGATAACGTTAGGTACCATTTTGCCAAAAATAATAGTTGGGGTATCAAAACAATAATGCGGATATAGCTGGGTACTAATATGTAGTCTTCCCTAAAAATTAATCTTAAAAAATACATACCTTATTAAATTTTGTTTGAGTTGGGCTTGCATCTCTTCTATCAAATAAAAAATATCAATAATCTCACCAGTACTAAGTGTCTCTTTAATCTACTCTTTTGATATAACCCAATAGATAATCTTTTAAAAAGTTATCTACATTCGGCTACGAAGATTTGTTTTCACAATTTTCATCGCAGAAAAAAAAACTAAATTACAAATATCATCCATGTTGTTCTAATGTAGCGGTAAATACAAGATGAATCAATACTAGACGAAGTAGCCTATCCACCAAAGGATACATTTTTTCTTTTTCTGTAGTTACGAGTCCTCAAAATAATTCAGCAAGAGTAGACAACTTCTTCAAGTTTGGAGGAAGTGGAACTTCTACTACATAATGTTGCAGTTTATACTTCAAATGGTTTTTCTCTTGTTCTGAAAAATCAGTAGGATAAAAATTCTTAGCAAATTGCAAATATCATCCATGTTGAATGACTTAACCAAAATAAAATATTGTGATCCTACATTGCCATTGAGAATACCATCTATAAGACTAAACAAAAAACAAAAAATCGGAACGAGATAAAGCCCCTAGTACTGTAAAAGACAACAAAAAAGGTGTGAACATGGCTTAAACCAAATGTGGTAAAACTAACATCAATATAAGAAATTGCAAGGGAAATTGGTGGAAACAAAAATCTTAACAGACCAATAAGTTTCTATTGCATCGTTTTTAATTTTATAAACTAATATGGAGAATTTGATAATTTGGTTCCACTAACTATTTAAATGTGTCCATATAGGCTGTAACACCCTAAAACCGGGCTTAAGATTATTGCTATCAATTCAAAATTCCAAAATAGTGAAACAAGTCACATTGAATAGGATGTAATCAAGGACCAAAATGCAAGATCAATGAAACCTAGGTGCCGAATCCTAAAGGAATTAAGAGATGATTGAATTAAGGACCTAATTGAGAAATTGAATGAAATTAGTGACCAAGTAAAAGTGACCTAGTCGAATGGTGTAGGAAATTATGAGATTGCATGATAAATATATACATTCCTAAAGTTGCCCTTGATTAAGCTATTGATTAAAGATTAATTAAGGTCAATTTAGTTATTCCATAATTCAACGATCTTGATGAAATACTATCATCTTCTTCATTTTGTTCTCTTACCCGATTTGAAGAGAGAACTTTAGAGAGAGAGACAAATTGAGAGAAACACCTTGAATGAATGAAAATTTAAGCTTGCATGTGGATAATTTTTCCATAGGAATTGATTTAACAAAGCAATGTAAGCTTCTAACCTTCTCACTCTATTCGAATATGTTGTTAGGTTAGTAAAATTGAATTGTTGTTGTTTTTATTGAATTAATTTATGTTGATAGCTTGCATGATACTTGAATTTGATGGTAACTATGTTAGATTAAGATTATATAACTAGGAAATTTGTTGGAATTGAGCAAACTATGGGTTATCACATTGAAAGTGATAACCGAATGTATTATAGACTCTTGTGACTAAATTCAGAAATTGAGAAAGATAGGTATTGAACTGGAAAAAATTGATGTAGGACAAAATTGTTAGAAATTAAGTTTACTAGTGACTTGAAGTGACAAACAAGTAAAACTGCTATTAAATTGAAGGAATTTGACCTTAGAGTGAAACTGGTCACATAGAAATCTTAGTTGATAAAATTAGGGACTGTTTTGAATAAATTGGTAAATTCAGGATTGAATTGGATATGTTTAAGCGCTGGAAATGTTAGTTAAAAACAAGGGAGGTACTAGAATGAGTACTAGATAAACTGAATTTCATGAATTGTGGCTGAATAGGTTGTTTAGTTGTGTTCATTGACACATTAATGAAATTTGGACTAATCTGCAAAATCTGTTAAGTTGAAGACTTAACTGGATTTATTAAGGGCTAATTTTGATATGAAAATACAGGGAAAAACATGGGATACTATGGTAAAAAGGGTTAAATGAACTAGTATAGGACCTAGGATAAACATCTCACTAATGTGAACATAGATACAATCTGGCAGTTTCAAAACTATAAAATTGACTCGACTTTAATTAATAAATTTTATTGATCTAGAAAGGATAAAAATATGAGCCATATATGGATGGAAAGATAATTGAATTAGCTTTCCATTGGTATAAACTAATTGAAAATCCAATGTGTAGATTAAAAGTTATAGGATGATTAGTAAGCAGTGTGCAAACTGTCAGGACATAAACTATTTTGTATAGTATAGTTCAATTGAGCTTAAATTGCTAATGTAATTAATTCTAATGATTCTGTTATGTTATGTATGGCTTGCTAGACCAAATAATAGAGGAAGTGGCTGAAGGATATAATGGAGGTTCATCAAAGAATAGACAAAATGAAATTGTTAGTAATATGATTTATATGCACTATTATGTATGAAGAGAAAAATTTTAAATTGGTCTCAAATTGTACGTGTCTTGTTTCGATTCTTGCATCCGACACTCCTCGCTCCCAACCCGGGCGAGGGGTGTTACATAAAGTTCTATCAAAGCTTTAGGTCTAGATCCAAGAACTAGATTGAGTCTACATGCATCATATATGATTGAGTTATGCCACATAGGAGTCGTATTCTCGATATACTTGTGTATGTCCTCATCTAACTTCTTTTATTCAATCGTAGTATGTCCGAGACCGAGACAAGAATAGCTCAAGACAATGAAAGTCCCCGAGGATCCTCTAACGAGGGCGAAAGTGTAAGGTTTGATCAGAATCTTTCGAGACAAAGCGAACCTCAAGAAACCGTTCAACCTTGAGTTCTAGCTCAACCGCAACAGAATGCTCCTGCTATCCAAGCTGTCCAGAGGGAATGCCTCCTTAGTATGAAGGAGATGTTCTATCAACTCATATCGATCCTTAAACAAGATCAGGTTGTTGCTCCTCCTGCTGCTACATCGAGTAGAGCCCCTATTGATAAACTTGCCCGACACCGATCCTATACCTTTACTGGTGCAAATGATGAGAAACCTGAGGATGCTGAGTATTGGCTCGAGAACACTATCAAGGTTGTGACTAAACAATTAGTAGATCAAGCTAGAAGCTGGTGGGAAACCACTATCCTGACTGCTCCGGCGGAAGCTGTAACATGGAAGTTCTTTGTTGATGAATTCAAGAAGAAGTACATCAGTGAACAGTATCTAGTCGAGCGAAGGAAGCGATTCTTGTATCTCAAGCAAGCCAATCGACTAATTGAACAATATGTAGCTGATTTTTGTAAGTATTGCAAATACGGCTCAGAATACATAAAAAACGAAGCCGACAAGTGTCGTATGTTCATTGATGGCTTGAATTACGAACTTAGTCCCACATTTACAACCATGGGCATTACAGATTTTCAAAACCTAGTTAACCGAGCCATCGCAACCGAAGCAAAGATGAAAGCCGCAGAACGGAGAAAGGGTGAAAACCAAAATGATAAGAAGAAAAAACGAGACGATAAGCCTAATTGGCAATCCAAGAAAGCCAAGTATCACAAAGAGAGCTCATCGACCTATAATCCTGCTCTGAGAAGGAATTTCACGGCGAGACCTCAATCGATGTATAAGCCCTTAGTCCCGATTATCTCTGTAAATAGCACCAGAAATTCTGAGAAAGTTCCCACATGTAATTACTGCCACAAGCTCCATTTTGGTCAATGCCGATCTCAATCAAACCTATGCTATGCGTGTGGTGGAGCTGACCATTTTATTAAAGATTGTCATAAAAATCAGAATAAAGCTTCAGTTCGATCCACTGCAAATTCGAGTCCAACACCATCTAATCGAGGCAAAGGCCCGAACAAATCTAAATCGGGAAATCATGGCAAGTGTAAAGGGAACCATTCGAATGCCCCTACCTACACTCACCAGGAATCTCGAGCTCCTGCTCGTATCTATCATATTTGGGGAAGGGAAGACGAATAATCTCCCGAAGCTATCGCAGGTACTATCGAACTAAATTCAATACCTGTTTATGCTTTGATAGACTCGGGATCCACTTATTCATTTCTATGTGCAAACTTGATAGAAAAATTGAACTTAAAGCCTGAACTTGTTCGAACGAACCTCGTAGTCTCTAATCTGTTAGGGGGAACTTCAAATATAAACTTGATTTGTAAAGATTTCCTACTTACCATTCGAAATATGACCTTTATTGTTGATCTATACATTTATCCAACTCGTGAGTTCGATTTAGTATTGGGATTAGACTGGTTAAGTAAACATGAAGCTTCGGTAGATTGTCAAAACAAGAGATTGTATCTCTGGGGTTTAGAAAAAGAGTCCATACTCCTAATCGATAAAAGCCTACCTTTATTTTTTCTTCTATGGTCCTACATGATCAAATTGAATTTGGTTTACTTGAAATTCCAAATGTTTTACAATGCAGTTTCACACCAAGTGGAAGCATTACCCTGCCCGCTTTATCAACCTGAATCACCTCTTTTATCATTTGTCTTTTATTTTAGGGTAAACTACTGCAGGGGTTACTTTCGTTTCCCGTTTGTACAGATTTAGTCACCACTTTTGAAAAGTGCCAATAAGTGGTCATCTACGTTTTCGATGTGTAAAGACTTGGTCACTCCGACGTTATAGTCCGTTAATCTCCTAACGGATTGCTGATGTGGCGGAATTAATTAACGAAAAATTAAGGATAAATTACTGCAATAGCTATTAAAATTTATCTCATGTACATTTTTTCTACTCAATTTAAAAAAGTAAACATTATAGTCACTAATAAAAATGTTTCTTTATAATTTCACCCTTAAATTTTTAAAATTTCATTTTCAATCCTAAAACTTTACAATCAATTAGTACAATAATATTATAAATGCTTAGATGAAAAATAGGTGCCCAAAGTATACCCTTTGAAACTTAGGTGCCCAAATTGCTCCTATAATTAATAACTCGAACTTAAAAATTTAGTCCACTAACTACTAAAAAATTCGAGTTATTGGAATTTCTATTTTATAATTCAAACTTTATTTTGAATTTTTGAGTCGAGTTTATGAAATTATGAGTCGAGTATTTTCACATCAAACCAAAAAAATTAATTTTTTCGAGTCAAGTCGAGTGTTGCACTTCCCTACATACAAACACGGATTAAAATTAAAAATTATATTTCTTTTACTTCACTAGCTATTGAAACACGGGTTTTCTTTTTTCTGCTTTTTGAAGTTTTTTTAAATATGTTTGCAATTCAACATGTGTTGATTTTTGTTGTTTTATATTTTTTTATAATAAACTTTTAGATTGTTTTACAGGTTTTGGTAAATTTAAATTCATTTTAATTTTAATAAAAAAGTTTATTTCCAATTTAAACTCGACTCATAATTTTTTGGTAAATTTATTTGGTAAATTTTTTGGTTTGATGTGAAAATGCTCGACTCATAATTTCATAAACTCGACTCAAAAATTCAAAATAAAGTTTGAATTATAAAATAGAAATTCCAATAACTCGAATTTTTTAGTAGTTAGTGGACTAAATTTTTAAGTTCGAGTTATTAAATATGAGCAATTTGGGCACCTAAGTTTCAAAGGGTATACTTTGGGCACATATTTTTCATCTAAGCATTTATAATATTATTGTACTAATAGATTGTAAAGTTTTAGGATTAAAAAATGAATTTTTAAAAATTTAAGGGTGAAATTATAAAGAAACATTTTTATTAGTGACTATAATGTTTACTTTTTTAAATTGAGGAGAAAATGTACATGAGATAAATTTTAATGGCTATTGCAGTAATTTATCCTTATTTTTTCGTTAATTAATTCCGCCACATCAGCAATCCGTTAGGGGATTAACGGACTATAACGTCGGAGTGACTAAGTCTTTACACATCGAAAACGTAGATGACCACTTATTGGCACTTTTCAAAAGTGGTGACTAAATCTGTACAAACGGGAAACGAAAGTGACCCTACAGTAGTTTACCCTTTATTTTATTCCACTCTGCTCTCAACAATCACCCTACTTGTGTTTTTACTTTACCTTGTGCAGGAACTACAAATCCAACCAAGCTGACCAATCCTCGTGGGATTCGACATCTTTTATACTATAACTTGGCAGGAGTGTGCACTTGCACTCTCACAAAAAGGGAACACCTACACGCCCTACAAGTTTTTGGCACCGTTGCTGGGGATTAGTAACAACGAATTTCATTTTTAAATTCTGCACCTTTTATTTACTTTTTATTTTATCTTTATTTTTAATCAAATATATATATATATATATATATATATATATATATATATATATATATATATATATATATATATATATATATATTACCGTGTTCTTTGCTAGTGCATGACTAGGGCAAACCCAAAAGGAGAACTCCTCTTTTACGACGATATCGAGCGTCAAGCAAGAGAACTTAAGAAGGAGCTCAGGGAAGTCCTAGCGAAAAACAAAGAAGACAAAGGAAAAGAAAAGGTAAACATGGTAAACGAGGACCCACCCTGTAACACCCCCTTCTCGGCTTAGTAGAGAACCGGGTCGGAGAGCGTTACCGAAACAATGCGATAACATCTTTTAACTTTATACTTAAAAACTTTTCTCAAAACTTAACTCTTGTACTTATCATTTAAGCCTTCAACAATATTTTATTCGAACAGGACGTTACCGGATATACGTATTAATCCCTTTTATTCCTATTAAAGCCTTAGGAAGATCAACCCCGTATCGAAACGCCCTGAGCTGTTTCGGTACGGCTTGACTAAGGTCAACTTATTTACTGTCTCTTTATAACCGTATCGATACGGTTTGACCCGTATCGGTACGAGTTGACTAACCTTGACTCGTCTTTGACCCGTTTCAAAACCAGTATCGAAACAGTGGTCTCCAGTAGCCAAAATGTTCCGAAACTGAACTGCCCCGTTTCGGTACACCCTGCTTTTCGAGGTTCAAATTATGCTTACCCGTATCGAAACGCCATCACCTGTTCCGGTACGGGTAGGCCTACAATGACAACTTCTAACTGTTTTTAATCCTTTTTAACCTAGCAGTCATGATCCAATTGCAACGAGACTTTTCCCACAACATTTTAAGAGGTCATGCCAAGTTTTAAAGCCATTCATATTCGTTTACACTGTTTTACCATTTTAGCGTAAAACATGAACTATAGGTCATGACATGTTACACGAAAAGCACTATCCAACCATTTACTTCTTAAACACATAACATAGACATACCAAAATATACATATCAAACTTATACATAGACTTTGCCACCATACTAGGAGTTCGAAGGATAAAACACCTTACTTGGACTTGGTTGTGACTTGTGCAACGTACCAACTTCTCCGATCTCGATCCCAAATACTTGCTTATCCTGAAATGGATGCATAAAATGCATTAGGCATACTTAGCCTAGTGATGTAGTCACATAACCATGAATATAAAAATTATGATTTATAACATGCTTCTACGAATCATAACATTAATCATGCAATAAAATGGCATATTTCATATTCATAACAAGGCATATAATATCATGGTTCATGGCAAACAATATCTTGAGTTCATAATTTTCTTGGATCGATTCATAGTATATGGATACACGAATTCCACCGCCTCGCCAAAACACATAAATGGTCATCCCGCCAACATCGCCAAAGACCAAACACAATACATCCCTCCGCCTCGCCAAATCATATAGGCCGTAGCCCTAGGACCGTAGTCCACCCGTACACTGAGCTCATGAATTCTATGGCATGCCAATTGTATCCAATACTTCGAATCCAAGGTTCATATTTAATAAATCGTAACAATAACAATTTCAATTATTCATATCATACTTATCACATGTAAATGCTTGCAATGAATTTCATAACAACAATTAACATGCTTAAAAATCATGGAATCAATGAAATGCTTACCATACACTTACCAACATATGATCAATGATGAAAACCCCTAATTCAAGGGTTAGTAATAACAAAAATAACAACATGTTCGGATAGGCCCTTACCTAACCCGAGACGCTACTACACTTACCTCGATATTAGGGTTCCCTTATAACGTCACCTTTTCCCTTGGTTGGCGGTTGTTCTTTCACGACTTCTTGAACTAAATTAAATAGGAATCGGTTAGGACCGACAATACAATATCGAATAAATATAAAAATATTATTCAGATTCGATACTGAAACCTAAACCAACCAAGGATTTGAGCTTACCCCGACGTCGACAGAGATTCGATATTACTATATCGAAAATATCGGACAACCAATCTAATACTGAACCCGTACCCACCTAGTTATTGTTCCTTCACTGACTTCCTATTTTTCTTTCTCACTTGCGCACCAACCCTCACATATATATTAGGCTCCTTTGATTCCATAAATTGAATAACAATGGCTCTCCTATTTATACTAAAATTGGCCGGCCTTATAATTCGTTTCTCCAACTCCACGTAATTTGGAGATGTGGCAAGCTAAGGGTAATTGCCTTTTAAGTTGTGCCACGTCCAAGGCAATTTTGCCACTTTAATTCCCTAATTGCCGAGTGTCCATAGTTGTGGAATTTCTTAACAATTCCTTCAAAATGAACGAATTACACGGCAATTCCCCTTTTTTTTTCTTCCACCTCCACGTATGTTGGAGTGTTGGCACATTTTGGGGCTTAATTTTTCCACCCATGTCCACGTGGTGAAGGCCAAATCTCATGGCCACAAAGGCCACCCTTGCTTGCCACCTATTTCCCAACGTGGGGAGCTCATGGTCGGTTCCTTCAATTGAAGGAATTAGCCGTGGTCCCCCTCCCACTTTCAATTCTTCAATTGAATTCCACACGTGGCCTTGCTACATTAAATTTTGCTTTGCCACAATTGTGGCTATTCAATTCCATTGCCACGATTGTGGCTTATTGCCACCTTAAATAGTGGTGTGCCACGTGCATTTTACTTGAACAATAATAATAATAATAAATCTAATAAATAGGTTTCGAACCTAATTTCTACTAGACCCGAATAATCTAATAGTAATAAACCCGAATAATTAATAAGATTATTTTATCGATACAAAATATTCGGTCAACGGAATCTGATTTTGACTAGACCAGTTTTTGGGGTGTTACAACTCTCCCCCCTTAGAAAAGAATTCGTCCTCGAATTCTTACCTGTAGCTTCAGATTGTTCATCCGTGCACTCTTCGGGATCTGAATCTTCTGGAGATGAAGAATTCATCTTTCCTAATCCCTTTGGCCAAGTCCGTTCAGCACTTACACGTCGATGCTTCTTGAAAAAAATTTCTTAGGACAATTTCGAGCGAGATGGTCCATCTTGCCACAACCGTTACAAACTCCAATTTCCTTTGAACACTGTCTTATCGGGTGTTTGACTTGGCAAAAAAAATCACAAGGAAATCTTTCTTGTTTTGGTTTATTTGGTTTCTTGACTGAATCCGACATCACTTAGGAACGAGGGTACTTTTTAAGGAAAATACTTATTTCACTTTCTTGAGACAGAGGTGGGTTTTGGTCTTGCTATTGCTGAGGATATCTATCCATATAGAATGTAAAATTTGTCTTTTTCCCACCTTTCTAAGAACCAATCACAAATTCTCTTAAGGCTTTGCAAAGCTTATCCTTTCATCTTTTCGTATTCACCTGACACTTGCAATTTCTAATAGCATTCAACATCTTAGGTGTCCAACACATAGGGTGAGTCATCATCCTCTAATTTCAAGCTATTCTTCTTGTTATTTCTTATTCAAAATCTGGTACATGTATCGATACACTCTGACCAGTATCGATACGGTTAAGCACAAATCCAAAATTCAGTTAAAAAATTGTTAAATCGTTCCGATACTCTCATACTTGTTTCAGTGCGTTTTTATGGGTCGTTTCGATACGTATCCTTTCTCGTATCGATATGCCCAGCCCAGAGTTCATTCTTTCTATTCTATAGATAGGTCCCTAACTAGGCTTACTTAAACAGGATTTCTTATCAACATACATAGGCATAAAGATTAAAATTCTTACCCGAAATAGTGTCGAGATCATCTGCCGAGCCCTTTCCCTGAATGTGAAACATCCGTGCAGAAGCTTTCGATCCATTTCTACTTGTTATTTTGACGTTCCCGGTCCTCCCGGCTTTCCGAAGGATCCTTGATTTGCCCCCTTGCCTCGGGAAGGGTTGGTTATCACGGAAACAAGCTTGTTAGGATTCTCTAGACAATCTCGAATGAGATGCCCTATCTTTCCGCAGAAGAAACATGCATCGGTTTTCTTGCGACACTCTCCTTCATGTCGTCGTTGATAGAAATTACATTTAGAAACTCTCGTGTCTTGCATCGAACCAACATTACTTTCAATAGGAGCGACATCCGATGGAAAACGAGATTCAAACTGAGAAGGTTGCGAGTAACTATTTTGTTCTGAGCTGCAATACCTTCTTTTCTTAGAAAATCCTGGGAAATGAGTTTCATTTCGATTTCTCTTTTCTGATTTGTTAGATCCACTGACCCTCTGAGCTTTTTGTGCTCCCTCCGTAGCTTTAACTCGGTTTACGAGATCTTGGAAATTGGTAATACGAGACGTAATTCATCATTGAGTCCAGCGATGAACATCTGACATTTTTCTTCCTCTTTCTTAAAAAGTTAGTACCATATCTGCATTACTTGCAAAAATCGTGAATATACTATTCAATCAGTCATCCACCTTGCTTAAGATGAAGGAAGATGCTTCGCCTCTCGGCCAGGTAAAACTCACTTATATACTTATTACGGAACTCTTTTAGGAAAAATTCCCAACTCACGATATCTTCAGAGACGGTAAGAACGGTAGTCTCCCACCACTGTAGAGCTTTACCGGCAAGCAACGCGAGAGCGCATTCAAGCTTATGTTCACCTGAATACCTTAATTGCTTATCCAAAATCCTTAAAGTATTGTCTAACCAATAGTCAACTATTTCGGGATCATCTTCACCCCGATCAGTAAAGGTGTAAGCTCGGTATTTGCGATAATTTATCGATTGGGGCTCGAAGAGATTGCGCAACAGGTGGCGTAGGTTGCACGACTTGACTAGCCTTTATCACGTTCATAAATTGCTGAAACATATCAGTCATGTTCTGATAATATTCTGCCTGAGCTGTAGGAGCTTCAGGCTCTACACCTCGTACATGAGGGTTCTGAAGATTCAGAGGATTTCCTCCTTGCACCTCCTCGCCATGAGTCGAGGAGTTAGAAACAGACTCATTATTATAAGTTTCGTTAGTTCGAGACATATCTATATTAAAAAGAGATCGGATCAGTTGACCAGTCACAATACTCAACAGAACAACTCCTAGGTGGCAAAGTAACATAGAAAACAATACAATCATACTTAAGTTTAGTCCAGAACCGACTAAACTCTAGCTCTGATACCACAAATGTAACACCCCCTTCCCGGCCTGGTAGAGAATCGGGTCGGAGAGCGTTACCGAAACAATGCGATAACATCTTTTAACTTTATACTTAAAAACTTTTCTCAAAACTTAACTCTTGTACTTATCATTTAAGCCTTCAACAATATTTTATTCGAACAGGACGTTACCGAATATACGTATTAATCCCTTTTATTCCTATTAAAGCCTTAGGAAGATCAACCCCGTATCGAAACGCCCTGAGCTGTTTCGGTACGGCTTGACTAAGGTCAACTTATTTACTGTCTCTTTATAACCGTATCGATACGGTTTGACCCGTATCAGTACGAGTTGACTAACCTTGACTCGTCTTTGACCCGTTTCGAAACCAGTATCGAAACAATGGTCTCCAGTAGCCAAAATGTTCCGAAACGGAACTGCCCCGTTTCGGTACACCCTGCTTTTCGAGGTTCAAATTATGCTTACCAGTATCGAAACGCCATCACCTGTTCCGATACGGGTAGGCCTACAATGACAACTTCTAACTGTTTTTAATCCTTTTTAACCTAGCAGTCATGATCCAATTGCAACGAGACTTTTCCCACAACATTTTAAGGGGTCATGCCAAGATTTAAAGCCATTCATATTCGTTTACACTGTTTTACCATTTTAGCGTAAAACATGAACTATAGGTCATGACATGTTACACGAAAAGCACTATCCAACCATTTACTTCTTAAACACATAACATAAACATACCAAAATAGACATATCAAACTTATACATAGACTTTGCCACCATACTAGGAGTTCGAAGGATAAAACACCTTACTTGGACTTGGTTGTGACTTGTGCAACGTACCAACTTCTCCGATCTTGATCCCAAATACTTGCTTATCCTGAAATGGATGCATGAAATGCATTAGGCATACTTAGCCTAGTGATGTAGTCACATAACCATGAATATACAAATTATGATTTATAACATGCTTCTACGAATCATAACATTAATCATGCAATATCATGGCATATTTCATATTCATAACAAGGCATATAATATCATGGTTCATGGCAAACAATATCTTGAGTTCATAATTTCCTTGGATCGATTCATAGTATATGGATACACAAATTCCACCGCCTCGCCAAAACACATAAATGGTCATCCCGCCAACATCGCCAAAGACCAAACACAATACATCCCTCCGCCTCGCCAAATCATATAGGTCGTAGCCCTAGGACCGTAGTCCACCCGTACACTGAGCTCATGAATTCTATGGCATGCCAATTGTATTCAATACTTCGAATCCAAAGTTCATATTTCATAAATCGTAACAATAACAATTTCAATTATTCATATCATACTTATCACATGTAAATGCTTGCAATGAATTTCATAACAACAATTAACATGCTTAAAAATCATGGAATCAATGAAATGCTTACCATACACTTACCAACATATGATCAATGATGAAAACCCCTAATTCAAGGGTTAGTAATAACAAAAATAACATGTTCGGATAGGCCCTTACCTAACCCGAGACGCTACTACACTCACCTCGATATTAGGGTTCCGTTATAACGTCACCTTTTCCCTTGGTTGGCGGTTGTTCTTTCACGACTTCTTGAACTAAAATAAATAGGAATCGGTTAGGACCGACAATACAATATCGAATAAATATAAAAATATTATCCAAATTCGATACCGAAACCTAAACCAACCAAGGATTTGAGCTAACCCCGACGTCGGCAGAGATTCGATATTACTATATCGAAAATATCGGACAACCAATCTAATACTGAACCCGTACCCACCTAGTTATTGTTCCTTCACTGACTTCCTATTTTTCTTTCTCACTTGCGCACCAACCCTCACATATATATTAGGCTCCTTTGATTCCATAAATTGAATAACAATGGCCCTCCTATTTATACTAAAATTGGCCGGCCTTATAATTCGTTTCTCCAACTCCACGTAATTTGGAGATGTGGCAAGCTAAGGGTAATTGCCTTTTAAGTTGTGCCACGTCCAAGGCAATTTTGCCACTTTAATTCCCTAATTGCCGAGTGTCCATAGTTGTGGAATTTCTTAACAATTCCTTCAAAATGAACGAATTACACGGCAATTCCCCTTTTTTTTTCTTCCACCTCCACGTATGTTGGAGTGTTGGCACATTTTGGGGCTTAATTTTTCCACCCATGTCCACGTGGTGAAGGCCAAATCTCATGGCCACAAAGGCCACCCTTGCTTGCCACCTATTTCCCAACGTGGGGAGCTCATGGTCGGTTCCTTCAATTGAAGGAATTAGCCGTGGTCCCCCTCCCACTTTCAATTCTTCAATTGAATTCCACACGTGGCCTTGCTACATTTAAATTTTGCTTTGCCACAATTGTGGCTATTCAATTCCATTGCCACGATTGTGGCTTATTGCCACCTTAAATAGTGGTGTGCCACGTGCATTTTACTTGAACAATAATAATAATAATAAATCGAATAAATAGGTTTCGAACCTAATTTCTACTAAACCCGAATAATCTAATAGTAATAAACCTGAATAATTAATAAGATTATTTTATCGATACAAAATATTCGGTCAACGGAATCTGATTTTGACTAGACCGGTTTTTAGGGTGTTACACACCCAACGGTGCCGCGCACGACAGGGATGGGCAGCAAGACTTGCCGCCTAGAGGTCCACAAGATCCACCACGACAGGGTCCCCCACTTCGGCCCAGGCCGCCTCAGATTCCAACCACTAGAGATTATCTCGAACATGAATTTCGAGGGTTCAATCCCACAGTAACAGAACCTGATATAGAGGCGGATCACTTTGAGCTAAATCCCGTCATGTTCAACATGATAAACATACTAGGGCACTTTGGAGGGACTGCCACAAAAGATGCTCGGCAGCATTTGAGAAGATTCCTGTACATCTGCAGAGCATTTAAAGTACACGGGGTCCACCAAGATGTACTGAGGCTAAACAATGGTTGAATAACCAGTCGTCATGATCTTTCAACACATGGACGGAGCTATGTAAAGACTTCCTAGATCGATTCAGCCTGTCCAATGTCACTGATAGATTGCAGAATGAGATCACAACCTTTAGAAAAGGAGATGACGAGTCGATGTATGAAGCATGAGAGCGGTACCAACAGATGCTGAATAACTGCCCGCTGCATGGTCTTCCGGCTTGGACGTAGGTATCCATATTCTACAACGGGGTGAACTACCCAACTCGGATGATGATAGATGCCTATGCCAATGGGATCATTCTCGACAGACCCCAAGAGAAAGCATTACGGATGCTGAACCAAGCCGCTAAAAATGGCTACAAGTACCCGATAGCCCGTCGAGGCAGCGTAAGGCGGCCATCCACTGTAAATGAGGTAGAAACCTTAGAATCTTTTAACGCCCGCCTTGACATATTGACGAAGCTGGTCATGAAGATTGTGCAACCTCCTGGGAAGGTCTATGAAGTAAAGGCTGTGGAGCCATTCTGTGGCGAATGCGGGGCAACCATGATTCCTCTAACTGCACATCATCTGCAAACTACTTGGGAGGATATGAGAGGAATAGCAGGACTGCCCAGAACACCTACAATCCTGGATGGAAGAACCATCCCAACTTCTCCTAGAGCAACCCAAAGACAACTGCAAACCCATCACAGCTACAGGGAGGCTACCAACAGAACCAGTCCAGGCAGCAGACTCAGCAGCCACAAAACAATAACTCACTAGAAGCAACCCTACACACTTTCATGTCTAGAATTAGTGACTTTATTGTTCGTACAAATAAATTTATTGATAAAACTGAGTCTTTTATGGACAGGACGAAGATGCAGATGAACAACCAGGAGGCTGCTATAAAAAACCTGGAGACCCAATTTGGGCTATTTACCGAGATATACAGCAGCCGAACAATGGGAGCAGCATCCAGCAGCTCAGAGGCGGCAGCCAAACCCACTTACGAGTAGTGAAAGGCCATGTCTACAAGAAGTGCGAAGCAGCTGGATGAACCCAGGGTGGAGACACATCCAGAAACCCAGTCGGACCATAAAAAGAAGCCTGCCGCAGCAACACCAATACCAGCCGCCCCAGCGGCTGAGCAAGACAGCAGTCCTGAAACATATGATCATCTTCAGACTAAGCCCCCAAGCAAGGAGCATATAGAGGACATCCGTCTGCCAGCACCATTCCCCAAAAGTCTCAAGAAACAGCAACAAGAGCACCAGTTCAGAAAATTCTTGGATATTCTGAAACATGTGCACATCAACATACCTCTAATAGAAGCCATTCAAAGTATGCCAAACATCTCAGAGACATGGTTTCTAAGAATAAGAGGATTGGGGAATTCGAGACAGTTGTTGTCGCAGAAGAGTGCATGGCAATGCTGCACAACAAGCTGTCGCCCAAGCAAACAGATTTGGGCAATTTTGTTATCCCATGCAGGATAGACAACAAACATGAAACCAGATCCCTGTGCGACTTGGGAGCCAACATCAACCTTATGCCCAAGGCCGTCTTCGATAAACTAGGTATTGGGCATGCCAAACCTACCTCCGTCATGCTAAACCTTGTTGACCATTCGTTTATACAACCAAAGGGAAAAATTGAAGACATCCTGGTAAAGGTGGGCAACCTGATTCTTCTCACCGATTTCCTCATCTTAGATTTCGAGGCTGATGAAAAAGCACCTATCATTCTTGGGCGACCATTCTTCGCCACGGGCAGAACGCTTATAGATGTGGAACTTGGGGAGTAGAAAATGAGGGTAGACGACTAGAGCATCAAGATGAATGTGCTATAGCCCTCAGAAAAAGAAAAAGGATGCCCAGATGAAAGAGCTGCAAAAATCAGCAGAAGCAGGCCAAGGTAGCAGCTGCCGTGACAGACCAAAAGGGAGGCTAAGGGACCCAATGACGCAACACTTGAAGGAACATGAGGACCCACATGAGGAGAGGAAGAACATACCTGGACGAAAATCCAAACACAAACCCTCAGAAAATGGTTATGTTTGGGAAATGCACCTCCCAACATAACCTAATTTTCGTTTTATTTTTATTTTTATTTTTATGCATTAGGATTAGAGTTTCATTTTTTAGGATTAGATTTGTTTCCAAATTTTTATTTTTCAGAAATTGTGTAAGTACTTTTATTTTTATTTCAGGTTTAAGAATAAAAGAGCCGGACCAAGAAGAGGGCCTAGCAAGGAACCCGCCCACCATGCCGCCGAGATAGCACGTGGCAGCCCAGCACAACAACGCGTAACGACTAGGTGACCGCCAATGGCTAGCTACCAATGTCTCCAAAAATAACAGGAAGAAATCTCGTATCGTGCGCGAGACAACTAGACCGTTGGGCATTTATTGTTGCAACAACACTTCTCGACAACCCCTATTTAAACGCCTCTCAATCCATTCATTCACTTTACTTTCATCTCCTTGCTATCTTCCTCTTGCTTCCACTGCTCTCCAGTTTTTTTTTTTTTCTAGTTTCAGTTACTTACAACCGTTCCACATGGCATCAACATCAGCATCACAACCCAAACCCACCTACAAGAAATTTTGCACCAAGGCAGACAAGGAAAGATATAGAGATCAGTTCTCTAAGCAAGCAGTTTGAAGGAGCAAGGTTTCCATTACACACAGCAAACGAGAGACTTGGTTTAGAGCATGCCCTATTCGAAACCATCCACAACAAGGGATGCGAGATCGTCACTCAGCAGCCAGAGTCGACTAATGTTACTTTGGTCAGGGAATTCTATGCCCATCACCCCTGCCAAAGACAACCATTTGTTTATGTTCGCGGGGAACCATTCAAGCTGAATGTCGCTGTCATCAACATATACTATGGCCTTGATATGCACGACAACCCTCACGAGGAATGGAGGTAGTCACTGACAGCTACCGATTATGAGAAAATCAATGCCACACTCTGCAAGCCCAACACGTCGTGGTTGGCAAGAAAACATGTGGGATCTGTCCAGCGCTGCCACCTGCTGCCCGAGGCCATGCTATGGAACACTTTTGTAAAAAGGCACCTGCTGCCCACCTCCCACAACTCAACAGTCGACCGGCCACGCCTTGCACTACTTCACAGCATTCTGATGAACCGACCAATAAATGTTGGGGAAATCATATGCACGGAGATCTACAATTGCTTCAAAAAGAAGAAAGACAGGTTGTACTTCTCGTCCCTCATTACAGGCCTCTACACCAATTTTGGTGTCCCAACAAAGCCTAAAGATGAGTTAACGACTACCAAAGAAGGTTAGACCAGAAAAGTCTACATACAGATGATGCAGGACACGAAGAAAGAGCCAACAACACCCAGACAGCCTTCTGCCACTCTAGCAGCCCCCGATAGTACTGAAGCTGCACCAGAAAATAAAACCCTCACACTGCTACACAACCTTCTAGACAGCACAAAGCACATCGAGCAGCAGCATCTGAGCTTCATGAGATTCATGGGGGAGGTCCAAGAAGCTCTTGTGGCCTATCTCCTGTAGAAATTCTCGGGTGAAGGACCCATCCTCCCTCCTTACCCTACAGAACTCACAGCAGCAGCCCATGCACAAGGAATGCCACCTACCGCCGCTGCCCACCAGACCGACAACCAGGTGCCCTCTCCGATGCACTATCCAACCTACTCAGCCACCACCCCATCCAACACAGTGGCAGACTCCCCCGAGAGGCACCAACAGCATCGTGCACCTGCAGGCACAACAAGGACAGTGGTAGACACCTCCTCATCAGAAAAGATTGAGCAGCAACCATCGGAGCCAGAAACATTAGTGGTAGTAGTAGCAGCAGCCATCCCCATGGTGATTTTCCCTCCAACTCACCCATGGAGGAAGGCATTAGGAAGAGGAAGCGGCGCATCATAGCCGCCGAGCCTGTAAACTTCGAGACGGAGTCAGAAGAGAGCAAAACACCTCCTCTTGCTCCCTCCGCCGAACCTCAAAAAGAGCCTCAGCATACGCTGAAAAGAGTCCAGCCGCCGCGAAAAGCAAAAACTTCACCGGCTAAAACTGTTGCCAAGACATCTGTCGGCCGCCGCTTCGTCATCCACACCTCTTCCTCCTCCTCATCAGAAAAGACAGAAGGCCCCTCTCAACCCTCAGCCAACTTTTAGTTGTTTCTTTTCCTTTTCTTTTCTTTATTTTATTTTTATTCTTTTTCTGCTTTCTTTTATTTAGCTCTTGTATTTATTTTCTTTCATTTTTTGCATTGAGGGCAATGCCCATCTCGAGTTTGGGGAGGATAGCTCTCACATCCTTTTTCTAGGCATACTTATTTGCATATAGGTTGCATTGTACTTGCCTTAGTAATATTCGGAAAGAAAATTTTGTTATATAACTTGTGCCTATGATAGGATAGCCGATTAATTTATTTTCACACCAACTTAAAAGAAAGCCTTAATTTTGGGAAAAGCATGAAAAATGACTTAGAATTTTTTTTCTTTTTGCCTAAAACTATGAACACCTCTGTTACTTGCTAAATGTGTTAGAATATCTGATGAACATTGCCTGCTTATTTTTAGAATTCTTTGCAATGTTCTAATAATGATTGCATGTAGCCGCCGAGGCAGGCAAAAGAAAAGAACAATACAGCACTGCCACGGTAGCAGAAGTTAAAACAAGAAAAAAATGTTGTTTTACCCTAGAGGTGCCCGCAATAAGCTCTAGGAAGAATCATGTGCGAGGGCACTTCGCTTCTATCAAATTCCATGAATTTGAAAGCCTTCACGGGATGACTCTACTCCAAGGGTTCGAGGTTCTGTAGTATGCTCCTATCTCAACTTCATACCTAGAATAGTAGTTGTGATAAGCTGAAGCCCTCAGTGCCATGATTAAATTAATGCGCTTTATTGTGCTGCCTCGGCAACAACCTTTAAATTGTAACAACATCTTTGTTTAATTTTTTATTCTACATATTCAGCCTATATACAGACATGCACACACTACACTGGCATGAGAAATCTAATTCTGAGTTATTTTCTTGCTTTATTTCCCTTCACTAATTTAATATAGGTGCCATGACCTTGAGGCGCGAAATCAAGTTGAATACAGGTTTATCTTTCTTATTATTATTAGAGCAAGTGTGTTAGGTTGCATTGCTTGAGGACAAGCAATAGTTCGAGTTTGGAGGTGTGTAAAGTGTCCACAAGTCTTATATTTCATGCACATTCCACCTCTTATTATTACTGTTTTTGAACTTATTTTAGGCATAATTAGGTTCATGCATTGTATTTTATAGTATTCCTTCGCTTTACCTTGTTTTCATATATTATCTTTCATTTGGTAAAGAAGAGATATTGTTTTAGTGTATTTTTGTTTTTAGGTAATAAAGGCTGAAAGAGGGAAAGAGGAGCTGAGGATGCAATGTTGAGGCAGCAAACCAAGGGGATGTACTGATGCAGTTCTAGCTGAAGACAGTTGCTGCCGAGTAGCTGCCGAGTAATGTTGCCGCCGACCTTGCTGCCCACGGCAGCAAACTATGGAGTTGGAGAACCAGAGTGCGATTTGTAGAGCTAAAAATCCTGAGTCTATCGCCACCACCCACTCGATTTTCTAACGTCTGTTGCTACGGACAGAGCCACCGAAGGGAGATCTCAAGGTTACTTACGGGCTAAGGCAAACGAGATAAAGTCCACATTCAACGCAAAGAGTTTAGAGTTTAAAGTCACATTAAATGTGGAAAGCTACTTTTGAGGACTTCTACTTTAAGGAGGACTTCTCTTGGGTTAAGGGTTATGTTGTAAACTATAAATACTCATTGTACTCCTAGTTCAAATCATCTTAGGTTTTCTATAGACATAGCTAGAGTGTTCTTTGCCGCCGCCATGTTCTAAACTTCTCTTGGGTTAAGGGTTATGTTGTAAACTAGTTGTGAGATGGTTGTATTAGTTTTTTGGGTTGTTTCAATAAAATATTCCAAGTTTACTTAATTCATGATCTTCACTTATTTAATTAGTTCCAAAAGTCCAGTTGAAGAAATCCTTTTGTCGGGCACAAAAGTGTAAGACTCACGAAAGAATTAAATACTATCTCATCTAGTCGAGGTGTTGACTAATTCGAATTAGACATAAGTTCGAGTTTAAGCGGCTAAAAGGAGCAACCAAATATCGATTGCATGTGTTAGGTTAACGCTGAGATTGCTAGGTATTGCCTACATCACGTGGTGACAGAATCCTTGCCTAGACATAGGAAGGATCACTTAAGAATTGCTCTGCCGAACTTGGAGTATCTGCCAGACTTGCCGCCAAGATTTATTACCATTCCACCTACCGAGATAGCAAAAGTTGCAAGAGCAGAGACCCGTTGCGGCCGCGTGACAGGGTCATAGTTGCTGTCTGCCAGTACCCGCTGAGGCAGCATATCGTTGCAGCGCAAAACAACTTAGCCTTTACAACGCATTTTCACACTAAGTGGCAGCATAACCCTGCCCGTTTTATCAACCTGAATCACCTCTTTTATCATTTGTGTTTTATTTTATTCCACTTTGCTCTCAACAATCATCTTACTTGTGTTTTTACTTTACCTTGTGTAGGAACTACAAATCGAACCAAGCTGACCATTCCTCGTGGGATTTGGCATCTTTTATACTATAACTTGGCAGGAGTGTGCACTTGCGCTCTCACAAAAAGGGAACACCTACAAGCCCTACAGGAGGCTTGAATTTTTTCTACTGAGGAGGAGGAAGAGGTTTGGATGACGAAGCGGCGGCCGACAGATGTCTTGGCGACAGACTTAGCATGTGATATTTTTGCTGTCCGCGGCGGCTGGACTCTCTTGGGCGTGGGACGAGGCTCTTCTTGAGGTTCGGCAGGGGGAGCGGCAGGAGGTGCTTCGCTCTCTTCTAACATTGTCTCGTCGTCCACAGGCTCGACAGCTATGATGTGCCACTTTCTCTTCCTGGTTCCTTCCTCCGTTGGTGTTGCCAGAGGGTCTACAGCCATTGGGATGGTCGTTGCTGCTACTGCTGATGGTGCTGGTGCCGGTGGCTGCTGCTCAATCTCCTCTAATGAGGAAGTGTTAGCCACTGTTGTTGCCGTGCAGGGAGGTGAATGGTGTTGCTGATGCCTTTCAAGGGAGTCTTCCACTGTGTTGGAAGCGGAAGTGGGTGAGTATGACGGGTAGTGCGTCAGAGATGGCATATGTCTGCAGAAGGCGGCGTGGTGGGCAGCGACAGCTGATGGCATTCCTTATTTTGGGGTAGCTAGAATTGTCGGGTAAGGTGGCAAGTATGGGCCGTCATTGGGATACTTCTCCATGAAATAAGACACAAAGGCTTCTTGGACCTCCCTCACATATTTCATGAAAGTCAGCTGCTACTGCTCGATGCGCTTGGTGCTGTCGATAAGGGTGTGTGCAGCAGCGTGAGGACTTCACTGGTTGGGGCAACTTCAGTACTGCTAGGGGCGGCTGGAGTGTCAGGCTGGGCGGCAGAGGGATAGCTGGGCGTTATGGGTTCTCTCTCTGGAGCATGCATCATGTGCATGCGGACTCTCCTGGTTCACCCCTCCTTTGCTATCGTCATCTTATCTTTGGGGTCCGTCGAAACATTGAAATTGGCACAAAGGTCGGTGATGAGTGACGAGAAGTATAGCATGCCCTTCATCTTTTAGAAGTAAGCGTGGATCTCCTTGCAGATAATTTTCCCAACATTGATGGGTTGGTTCATCATGATGTTGTGGATTAGGGCTAGGTGCGGCCGATCAACAGTAGAATTGTGGGAGGTGGGCAGCAGGTGGCGGTGTTGGACAGAACTGCCATGCTTTCCTACCAACCACAGCGTGTTGGGCTTGCACAGCTTGGCCTTCATTTTCTCATAATCGACAGCCGTTAGTGACCACCTCCACTCCTCGTGAGGGTTGTCGTTCATATCCAGGCCATAGAAACTGTTTATAACGACAACATTGAGCTTGACAGGTTCCCCTCGGACGAACACGAACGGCATCTCCAGGCGAGGATGTTGGGTATAGAACTCCCTGACCATGGTGATGTTGGCTATCTCCGGCTGCCGTGTGAATATTTCCCATCCCTTGCTGTGTATGGTTTCGAACAGATTTGGTTCTAGGTCGAGATCTCCTGTCTGCCTTGTATAGTCAAAGCCTTGCTCCTCCCATATGCCTTGTCTTACGAATTGGGTTCGATATCTTTTTTTATCTTCGTGGGAGAAGAAGCGTTGGAAGGTGGGTTTGGGTGCCGATGTTGAAGCCATGTGAGACGGTTGGAGTTTACTGAAACTTGAAAGGAAATAAAGTGAGAGCAGTGGATGCAAGAATAAGAAAGCAAGAAGGTGAAAGTAAAGTAAATGGATGAAGTGAGAAGGGTTTAAATAGAGGTTGCCGAGAGGTGCCGTGGCAACATTCAATGTCTAACGGTCCATTTGTCTCGCGCACGTTATGAGATTTCTGCCCGTTATTTTTGTAGCCGTTAGCGGTCAACGAGCTGTTATGCGTTTTTGCGCTGGGCTGTCTCGACGAGGTGGTGGGCGGGTTCCTTGCTGGGCCTCCTTCTTGACCTGGCTCTTTTATTCCTAATCCTGAAATACTAAATAAAGATAATTAAATATTAAAAAATAAATTATGAAAATTAAATAGTGGAAATTAATCTAATCCTACAAAAATAAGTTCCAATAAATTAAACTCTAATCCTAATGCATAAAAAATAAAATTAAGTTATGTTGGAAGTGCATTTGGGTGCATCTCCCAGACATAACCACTTCCTGAGGTAATTTGGCTTGTCCTTCCCTCCTGGGGGTCCTCTTGTTCCTTCAGGTTATGTGTTGTTGGGTCCTTCAGCCTGCCCTTTGGTCTGTCGCGATAGATGCTGCCTTGACCTGTCTCTATGCTGATTTTGGCAGCCTTAGCGTATGAGCATCCTTCCTTTTCTTTTCCTGAGGGTTGTAGCACGTTTAACTTAATGCTCTGGTTGTCTACCATCATGGTCAGCTCCTTATGTTCCACATCTATTAATTTTCTACCCGTGGCCAAGAATGGTCGCCCAAGGATGATAGGGGCTTTTTCATCGACCTCACCGTCTAGGATGAGGAAATCAGCTGGAAGAATAAGGTTCCATACCTTCACTAGGATGTCTTCGATTTTGCCCTCTGGTTGTACAAAAGAATGATCGGCAAGTTTTAACATGACGGAGCTGGGTTTGGCTGGCCCTATTGAAGACTGCCTTAAGCTTTAGGTTGATGCTAGCTCCCAAGTCGCACAGGGATTTTGTTTCGTGATTTTTGCCTATCCTGCTTGGGATAACAAAGTTGTCCGGGTCTGTTTGCTTGGGCGACAGTTTGTTGTGTAGCATTGCCATGCACTCATATGTTACAGCAACTGTTTCAAACTCCTCAATCATCTTCCTTTTAGAAACCATGTCCCTGAGGTATTTGGCATAGTTGGGCATATTCTGAATGGCTTCTATTAGAGGGATGTTTATGTGCACCTATTTTAGAATATCCATGAATCTTCTAAACTGGTGCTCTTGCTTTAGTTGCTTAAGCTTCTGGGGAAAGGTGTTGGCGGGTGGATGTCCTCTATACGCTCATTGCACGGGAACTTTATCTATGGAGGATCATCTGCTTCAGGACCGCTATCAGGTTCAGCTGTCGAGGTGACTGGTGTTGATGTTGTCACGGCAGGCTGTTCTTTTTTTGCTGGCTGTTTTTCTGGTTGTTTTCCACCCTGGGTTCATCCAACTGCTTCCCACTTCTGGTAGATATGGCTTTGCACTACTCGTAAGTGGGTTTGGCTGCTGCTTCTGTGCTGCTGGATGCTGCTCCCATTGTTCTGCTGTTGAAGATCTCTTTGAACTGCCCAAATTGGATCTCCAAGTTCTTTATAGTGGCCTCCTGGTTGTTCATCTTCATCTCCGTTCTGTCCATGAAAGACTTAGTTTTATCAATAAATTTATTAGTGCGAACAATAAAATCACTAGTTCTAGACATAAAAGTATGAAGAGTTGCTTCTAGTGAATTATTGTTTCGCGGTTGTTGAGCCTGCTGCCTGGACAGGTTTTGTTGGTAGCCTCCCTGTTGTTGTTGTGGGTTTGCAGCAGTCTTTGGGTTTCTCCAAGAGAAGTTGGGATGGTTCTTCCATCCAGGGTTGTAGGTGTTCTGGGCAGGCCTGATGTTCCTCTCGTATCCTCCCATAAAGTTGGCAGATGCGGTACATTCAGAGGAATCATGGTTGCCCCCACACTCATCACAGAACGGCTCCACATCCTTGACCTCGTGGACTTTCCCAGCATGTTTCACGATGCTCATGACCATCTCTGTCAGCTTGTCAAGGCGGGCATTGACAGATTCTGAGGCTTGTACTTCATTCACAGCAGCTGGCCGCCTAACGCCGCCTCGGCAGGCTGTTGGATACTTGTAGCCGTTCTTGGCGGCATGGTTCAGAATCCGCAGTGCCTCCTCTAGTGATCTGTCAAGGATGATTCCATTGGCCGAGGCATCAATCATCATACGTGTTGGGTAATTCACCTCGTTGTAGAACATTGATACTTTTGTCCAAGCCGGAGAACCATGTAGCGGGTAGTTGTTCAGCATCTGTTGGTATCACACCCATGCTTCATACATCGGCTCGTCATCCCCTTGTCGGAAGGCTGTTATTTTGTTTCGCAGTCTGACTGTGACATTGGATGGGCTGAAACTGTCTAGAAAATCCTTGCACAACTTTGTCCATGTGCTGAACGATCCTGCCGGCTGGTTGTTTAACCATTGTTTTGCCCTATCCCTCAGTGAATAGGAAAATAGTCTCAGCCTCAGTACGTCTTGATGGACTCTGTGTATTTTGAATGCTCTACAGATGTCCAGGAATCCTTTCAAGTGCTGTCGTGCATCTTCTGTGGCAGTCCCTCCAAATTGCCCTAACGTGTTGATCATGTTAAACATAACGAGCTTCAGCTCGAAGAGATTCGGCTCAATCTCTGGTTCTGTCACTTCCGGATGAAACCCTCTGAAGTCATGTTCCAGATAATCCCGGTGGTTCGAACATACTTTGGCTGCCTAGGCGGCACTTGATGTTCTCTGAGCGTCGAGTCTTGCTGCCCATCCCTGCCGTTCACAACATTGTTGGCAGGGTTGTTGTTCTCCATGTTTACCTTTCCTTTTTCTTTTTCTTCTTTAGTTTTCCCTAGGGATTTTCTGTTTTCTTTCTTGAGCTCTCTTGCTCTTCGTTCGATATCGTCGTAATAAAGGATTTCTCCTTTTGGGTTTGCCCTGGTCATACACTAGCAAATGAAACTGTAATAATACTTTTTCCGAATAAAATTAAAATAAAATATAAAAAATGAAAAAATTAAAGACGAATTTCGCTGTTACCAATCCCCGGCAACGACGCCAAAAACTTTTAAAGCGTTAGGGTATTCTCTATTTATGAGCGCAAGTGCACACTCTTGTCAAGTTATAGTATAAAAGATATCGTCTCCCACAAGGATTGGACAGCTTGATTCGATTTGTTATTCCTGCACATGAAAAGTAAATGCACAATTAAGTTGAATGTTTGAAAAGAAAAGTAAAGTAAAAACACAAGTAATTAAAAGGGAAATGATCAGATTGATAGAAAGGGCAGGGTTATGCTGTTGCTAAGTGTGAAACCGCGTTGAATAGGACAAGTCTTTTTGCGCTGCCAGACTCTGCTTCCTCGGCGGTGGATGGCAGGTAGACTGCTGAGACCCTCTCGCTGCCTCGGCAGGGGAATGGAACTGTGTCTCGGCGGCAAACTCAGCTGAACTACAAGGCTCGGCAGAACGCTTCGAAAGTGACTCCGCTTATGTCTAAGTCAGGGTTCTTTTGATGCCCACTGAAGATAATACTAGTCGCGGCGTGAATCATGTAAAGACAACAATGTTGATTCGTCCTCTTTTAGCCGCCTTAATCCCTTAACATATGTCTTGTCCGGATTTATTGCACCGTCTATAGATGAAAGCGTACTTACTCCTTTCGTGAGTTCGACTCTCTCGATACCGAACAAATGGATAGAATTCAACTAATCTTTCTCCTTAATTGAAAACTATGAAGAACATGGAATAAGTAAACCTTGTAATTTTATTTGCAAAAACAAACTTGAAATCCTAAGAAACCGTTCTCACAACTAATTACAACATAACCCAAACCCAAGGAGAAATTTAGAACATGTTGGCGACAAGAAAACCTAAACTATGCCTAAGGAAAACCTATGTTCTCTTGAAGTAATGGTACAGTGGGTATATATAGGCATTAGCTAGGTCTAGTCCTTCTTGAAGTAGAAGTCTTCAAAGTAGCTTTTCACATTAAATGTGACTTTAAACTCTGACTTCTTTGAGTTGAATGTGGACTTTATCACGTTGTCTTGTTCCGCAAGCAATCTCGAGATTCACCTTCAGCAGCTCTACCTACTGCTACAGTCGTCAGAAAATTGAGTGGACAACATCGATAGAATCAGGATTTTCTGCTCTACAAATCACACTCTGGTTCTCCAACTCCATAGTCTGTTGTCTTGGGCAGCACGGTGGGCAGCGGCAGCTACTGTCTCTGTCTAGAACTGCATCAGTATAGCTCTATGGTTCGCTGCCTTAGCATCACATACTTAGCTCCTCTTTCCCTCTGTCAGCCTCTAGTACCTAAAACCAAAAGTACACTAAAATAGTACACTTTCTTTACCAAACAAAGGATAATCTAGAAAAACATGGTAAAGTAAAGAAATACTGTAAAATGCAATGCATGGTCCTAATTATGCCTAAAATGTACTCAAAAATAGCAATAATATGAGATGGAATGTGCATGAAATATAGAACTTGTGGACACTTTACACTTGGTCATCAATGCAAGAATATATAGTTAAACTCAATGGAGGAAGAAGAAGATCAAGGAGAATTGGAGGAACTCGATGGAACTCAGGATGTTAGGGAAGAGGTGACTCTAGTTAAGACAGACAACTCTAAAGGCAACTTAGAAATCTCCATCAATGCATTGAGAGGGAGTGTGGGCTTCAGTACACTAAGAATCCAAGGAACTATCAAGGGGAGACCCCTGGCAATACTAATTTATAGTGGCAGCACCCACAGTTTTGTAATCGGCTAAAGAAGGAATTTAATTAATTACAACCAATCCATTAGCTATCATTGTGGCCAATGGAGAAAAGCTATACAACACTGCTAGAAGCAATAGACTAGTCTAGAAAATACAGGGCCGTCAGTTTGAACATGACTTTATAGTGTTGAAGATGGGAAGAAGTGATATGGTCTTGGGTGTAGACTGGATGAAGAAATTCATTCCAATAGTGATGGATTTCAATAACATGACCTTAGGCTTTTAAAAAAGAGATCAACATATAGTCTTACAAGGAGAAAGGAAGACTCTTTATGTTAAACTGATATCTGGAGAAAAGTTACATAGAATGGTTGCAAAAGATGAAGAGATTATGGGAGAAATGTACTTATTGAGTGCTGAAAATACTTTCTTGAGTACTTCAAAATTGTTGCAACCCTTACTTGAAGAGTTTGGCAAGGTGTTTGAAGAGCCAACTGGAATGCCACCTACCAGAACCCATGATCATACTATTGTGTTGGACCCTGGTGTTAAGCCAATCAACTTGAGGTCATACAGATTTCCCCATTACCAAAAAGCTAAAGTAGAAAGACAAGTTACTAAGATGTTATCTTCTTCAATTATACAAACCAACAAGAGCCCCTTTGGTTCCCCATGTTTGCTGGTCAAGAAAAAAGATGGAAGTTGGAGGCTATGTGTTGATTACAGACAACTTAATGTTGTAATTGTAAAGAATAAGTTTCCCATTCTAGTAGTGGAAGACTTATTGGATGACTTGACAGGATGAAGGTACTTTTCTAAGATTGACCTAAGGTCAGGCTATTGGCAAATCAGAATTAGGACTGAAGACATTCTCAAGACTGCATTCAGAACACATCATGATAGGGATGGGCATTTTACCCGACCCGGTCGAGTTCTGACCTGACCCGATCGGGTCATATTTTTTAATGAAAAATTTGGTTCAGGTCGGGTTTTTATTAAGGTTGGGGTCAGGTCGGGTTCGGGTTTAGGGTGAAAAATATCCTACCTGACCTGACCCGGGACTAATAGTGTAATTTTCCCCTAATTGTTTTAGGGATATTTATAATTATAGTCCCTTTGTATATATATTTTTTATAATTAGGTCCTTAAAATTTAATTTTTATTTACAATTTAGTCCATAAATTTAATTTTTTATTACAATTTAGTCCCTTAAAATTATTTTTTACAATTAGGTCCCTAAAAATTATTTTTTTCTATAGGTCAGGTGCGGGTATAAGGTATTTATTTTCGGGTTGGGTCGGATCGGGTGCGGATATATGATATTTATTTTCGGGTCGGAGTCGGATGGGCCAAAAACTCGACCCGACCCGTGCCCATCTCTACAGCATGGTCATTTTGAGTTGAAAGTGATGCCTTTTGGTCTCACTAATGCTCTAGTATCATTTCAAGCAATGGTGAATGAACTCTTTGGGCCTTATTTGAGAAGGTTTGTCGTAGTTTTTTTGATGGTATTCTAATTTACAGTGCTAGTTTGGAAGAGCATGCTTCCCATCTTAGAACAATGTTAGAAATTCTGAATTCTAACCAGTTGTTTGCCAAGAAGAGCAAATGTTTTTTTGGGCAGGAACAAGTAGAATATTCAGGGCACATAATCACTGCAACTGGGGTAGCTACCGATCATTCCAAAATTGAAGCCATGAAGAGTTGGCCCCTACCCAAGAATTTGAAATCTTTGAGAGGGTTTCTAGGCCTTATAGGATATTATAGAAAATTCATCAGAAACTATGGTGAACTCAGTAGGTCTTTAACTCAAATGTTGAAGAAGGATGGGTTCAAATGGTCTGAAGAGGCAGTAACAGCTTTTGAGAGGTTGAAAATTTCCATGTGCAAGGCACCAGTTCTGGCATTGCCCAATTTCTCCAAAATATTTTGCTTAGAGACAGATGCAGGCTTTAGGGGTATAGGGGTAGTTTTATCCCAAGAAGAAAGACTTATAGTTTACCTTAGTAAAGCACTAGGCCCAAGACATGAAAATTTATCCATATATGAGAAGGAATACTTGGAAATTCTCATGGCAATTACCAAGTGGAGGCACTATTTTAAAGGGAGACCATTTGTTATAAAGACTGTCATGAGCCCTTAAAACATCTTTTGGAGCAAAAGCTTACAACTAGCATTCAAAAAAAGAGGTTGACAAAATTGTTGGGGCTAGATTATGTTCTCCAGTATCGAAAAGGAAAGTCCAATTTGGTGGCAGATGCACTTTCTAGAAGACATGAGCCTGATTCAGAACTTTTCCAATTAACTATCACTACATTGATTCCACAATGGGTCTTGGAGATCTAGAGGAGTTATGAACAAGATCAATTTACAAAGGAGCTGATTACAACTATCCTTGTGAAAGATGATTCCAAGAAAGGCTAGACATTTTCCAAAAGACTACTCACTTTTACAAACCCTTCATGATTCTCCTCAAGGTGTCACTCAGGAATACAAGAAACTTATTAGAGAATAAAGACATGCTTTTACTGGCCTGCTCTGAAAGAAGAAGTGATGAAACATGTATATGAATGTGACACTTGTCAGAGGATTAAGGTGGAACATGTAGCTAAACCAGGACTGCTGCAACTAATTCCAATACCACAACAAGCTTAGGAAATGATTTCCATGGATTTTATTGAAGGGCTTCCACAGTCTATGAAGTTCAACAAGTCTAAACTTAGGTAAACCAGGAATGCATAATTTGCACCATCGTAAAAACCCAGATCACTTTTTCCCAAGAAAGCTCGGTTGAACAAGAAATCAAATATTATACAATATATAACTATAAGTGACTGAAATTCCAGTTTATCTAGCAACACCTTTGGAGATTATGATAAAAACTGAGAGTAAATCCTTCAAGAATTGCGGAAACCACCCACAGTCATCTTTTAGTTACAAATTTAATAAATAAAATAAAAATATCCACATGACCAAAACTTAGGTAGCCACCACCAGAGAGAGAGAGAGAGAGATCTTTCCAAAAGATAGAATTATTACCGGAAATGAAAAGTCAAGGAGAGCGGTTTGACGGATGGAAATCGTCTGCCCCCTTATCATGCCTCATTTTCTGCCCCACTTTAAAATAATGGATTAAGGGTTTAGAGTTAGGGGTTGTGGTCAGGGTTTAGGATGTGAAAATTAGGGTTAGGGTTTATAATTTAATTTTTAAGTGATTTTTAGTGTGGGGCATAGAAGGGGGCATGATTAGGGGACAAATTTTTTTACCCGCGGTTGGACTTGCACCAATTTTTGTGAAAAACAAACCACCAGGATGCGACTGCAAGGATAATACATCACAGGGTAAGGTACTCCTAAATCTAACATTTAAATGAGAAGAGAAACCAAATTACTCTTACAAGTACGGGGAAAACCCTTATAATAATTGGGAAAAAAACTATAGAACATACTCTTAATCACAAATCTTTATGTTTATTTGTTATAGAAGATCCCCCCAAACTAAAAAAAGTTGTTTAAAATCTAATGCTATTTGAAACATGGATCCCATATCATATAAAAGTATGGCTAGGTTTACACAGGTTATGGGTAGTTATAGGCAAAACAAGATTTACTAGGTCATTAACACCACTAACTCCCTCTTTGGCATATCATCCTACCAATTAAATTCATTCTTTTTACAATTTTGAATTCCAATTCTTTATGATATTGGTGCATGTTTTTACTTTATCCTTTCAAGATCCAAAACAAGGTGAATTCAAAAATTTGAGGCATCAAAAGACAGCATGAGAACAACTCAGAAAAGTGAAAATAAAAACAAATGTACATTTTTGTTGTGCACACGATAAACGAAAAAGAAAATCAAACAAGCAAGAACACAAGAGATTTAACGAGGTTCAACAGTGTGCTTACGTCCTCGGGGAACAAAGAGCAGATGTTTTCTTTTACTCAATCGATAATGCTTGACAAAAACAAGGCTTAAAACCTAATAAGAACAATTGATGAATTGCCTAATGGGGTGGGGGCAAACCTCTTTATATACCCCATACATCCAAGTCCTATTCTAACTGGGATAACTACTACTCAATCCTACTTTAACTATGATTACAATTGTTTTAATCCTTCGGGGAGTAGTATTCCTTATCCTCCAAGGATTCATACTCCTTAACCTCCAAGGATCCCTCAAGTCGGTTGGTTATTAAGCCCATTTGTCCTTTTACAGTATATGAGCCATACTTAACAAATCTCCACCTTGACGAATATCATGCCCCTTAAGAGATAAATCTAGAGTCTCTCACACATCAAAGTGGGTTGGGCTACCACGCTTCTCTAGCATTTGCAAACATTCAACAAGTCTAAACAATGCTTGAACTTGTCTATAGTAACATGCTTGGTTAACATATCAGCTGGATTGTCTGCAGTATGCACCTTTTGTAACAATATCTCACCATATGCAATCAACTCTCTAATCTTGTGAAACCTCACATCAATATGTTTAGTTCTAGCATGATACACTTGATTCTTAGCCAAATGAATAGCACTTTGGCTATCACAATGCAACTGAACTCCACCGTGCCGAATATCCAATTCCTTCACTAGCCTGATAAGCCATAAGGCTTCTTTTGCAGCTTCAGCTACTGCCATGTACTCAGCTTCATTTGTTGATAATGCCACAACAGACTGAACATATGACTTCCAACATATAGACCTTCCACCAAGGGTGAAAACATACCCAGTTGTAGACCTTCTATCATCCAAATCACATACATAGTCTGAATCCACATATCCAACAATCAAAGGATAATGTCGCTGACTGGTGAAAATAATTCCATGTCCTACAATAACCTTTAAATATCTAAAAATCCACTTGACTGCTTCCCAATGTGATCTTCCTCGTTTAGACATGTATTTACAGATTTGGCCAATAGCATGAGCTAAATCATGACGAGTACATACCATTGCATACATCAGGCAGCCGACAACACTGGCATAAGGGACCTTTGCAATCTATTCAATTTCCTTGTCTGTCTTCGGGCACTGTTCTATAGAAAGCTTAAAGTGATTCGCCAATGGAGTGCTCACGGGCTTTGCTTTGCTCATCCCAAACATGTCTAACACTTTCTCAACATAGCCTTGCTGAGATAACCACAATTTCCTTGAGCCTCTATCTCTGTGAATCTCCATTCCAAGAATTTTCTTTGCAGCTCCTAAGTATCGCTTCTAGCCAACTGAATCATGTAGGAGTCGAATCGCTTGTACCATTGTCGTGGAGACTACTTCAACCCGTACAAGGATTTCTTTAACCTACAAACCAGATGTTAATATCCGGATTGAATGAACCCTTCTGGCTGCTACATATAAATTTGATCCTATAGATCACCATGTAAAAAAGAAGTTTTAAAATCCATATGCTCTAAATGCAAATCCAAACTAGCTACAAGTGCATGAACTGCCCTGATTGAAGTATGTCTAACCACAGGAGAAAAGATTTCATCATAATCAACTTCTTTTTGCTGTGAAAAAAAACCTTTGCTACCTGTAACACCCCAAATTTGGGCTTAGAAGTTTAGGGTCTGAACCGGACCGGTCTAAGTAACGGTTCGAATATAAAAGGCAGTTTTAGAGAACGCCTAGTTCAGGATGCTTTAAAAATATATAAAAATATCTAAAAATCCTCGTTTAATACATAAAAGAGAATGGTGAAATCAATTTTACAAAATGAAGTTTGGAAATATTACATTTTGATGTAGTGACCAAATCGCAGTTTTTGCAAAAGTGAAATAATGACTGTTTTGTAAAGGACTAAAACTTTGAATCTTTAAGGAGCTAATTTACCCAAAATGTTTTTCTCCATATTTTTTCTTTAATTTGGGTAATTTTATTATTGTTTTAATTAAAGGAAATGAGGTTTAATATAATGAGAAACTAACTTTGACTATTCATAACTACTTTTCACAAATATTCCCTCTCTTCATTTTCTCTCAAATTCCTTTCAACCAAACACATTTATCCAGAAAATTTACTTTGATTTTAAACTTCATTTGATGAGATTTCAATTCCTCTTTGATTCTTAATCAATCCCTCATCAAATCCACTTGATTTCTACATTGAATTTTCATGGAAACTTGCCCAAATCAAGGAGAAATCATCATTTAGAGGTAAGCTTGTTTTTCTCCTCTAAATACTCAGTTCTTTACTGAAATTCCCAAGTTTTCAATCCTTTATTAAAGTTTTGTGAATGGTTTTCATGTTGGAAACAAGATTTTGGCTTAAAACTCAAGATTTTGGAAGAGATCTTGAGGATTTTCATGGATATTGTTTAGGCTCTGTTTTGAGGTTGTTTTCTAATGTATTTTGGATGTTAATTGATGTTACAAATGAGGTTTTATCAATTAAATCCCGAATAGGTTTGTTTTCCTAAGTTTTGCTTGCTAGAATGGTGGTTTTTGGGGTGGTTTTGGTGATCTGCTGTTGCTGGAGGTATAAGGTCATGTTTATGTTGCTTTTTAATGTTAATTGATGTTTATAAAAGGTTAGAATTGATAGATCTTGGCTGGGCTTTGTTTTGGGAGAGTTTGGAGGTGATTTCGGTTGTTTTTTGTAGCCAAAATGATGTTTTTGGGTAGAGCAGCGAGTTGGGTTGTGTTGCTGGCGATTTTAATGCATGGTGATGCATTAATCCTCTGTTGTTATGTGTTTAAAACAGGGGAGAATGACCCGGAAGCAATAGAGGTGGCGTTGGGAGTTTCGGATGCTTGGAAGGCTTGTCGGCTAGCATAGTTTTTGCGTATCGGTGAGTGAGATCATGTTTTCAAGCTTTTGAATAGTTTTGAAATGAGGTTTGGGAACTTAAATTTAGGCTTGAAACGCCGGTTTAAGTTCATAAGTAAGTAAAGTGGATTTCTCTCTCTATTGTGCTATTATTGCTTTGGAAACTTTCAAAATGGGTCTTGATGTGTTTGATTTGATAGTGTGGTTTAATTTGTTGTTTGAGCATGGTTTGTAAGCATGTCTTAGCATGATTAATGCTAGTTTTGAAAGTAATGTATTGAAGGATGCTCAAGGTAAGAGATACTTGGTTTGACATGTTATTAATATGATTATGTTGCATGGAGATGCATGATGATAAGTGGCTTTGATTAATGCTTAAAAACAGTGCATTGATGATGGTATTTGGTGTATATTGGCAAGTGATGTAAGTGGTTTTTGTTACTTTAATCGGATATAGTTAGCCGGCTATAGGATTGGGTGCACCGTGAATAAAGTCGCCTTGGATGTTGAGGGGTTGTAATTGTACCGTAAACTCCATCCAAGTACCCTAACGAGTGAGGTAAGATCACAACGGTGGTTAAAAAGTCCGTGTGTGGATCTAAGATCACAACGGTGGTTAAAAGTCCGTGTGTGGATCTTGTGTTATGTGTCCCTTGCTCTCATTAGTGGAATTATACAACTATCGATGAGTGGTGTTGAGGGGTTGTGATTGTACTGTTAAACTCCATCACGGTTGTTGAGGGGTTGTGATTGTACCGATAAACTCCACCTTGTGTTGTTCGGTAGTGTGTATGAAGCGTGTGGGACAACGCTTGTAATCCGCGTATCCGATTGTGTCTTGTGTTGAAATGGTTTGTGAACTATCACTTGAAAGCCAATATAATGTATTTCAATGTAATGAAGCGAGAGATGCTTGAAAATGATGCGAGGTTACATGAGAATATGTAAATGATGCAAGAATGCATGTGATACTTGTTAAGTATGAACAAAAGTATATCTTCTATTATGAATGGAGCATATGTGCATAGAATTTCATAAGTGCATTGAAGTTTTGTGAAGGCTTGTTTTAAAAAGGCACGTAATGCAAATGTTGCATTTGTAGTTCATGTGTTTTGCATTTGTTGAATGCATGAGATAGATAGAAGGAACAATTGGTTTTCAAAAGGCAACTTGCTTTGAAATGATCATCAAGCATGAGAAAAGTATGGTGTGAAGTGGGAGTGATTTCCAAGGAAATTGAGTTAAACTATGCATGAAGTGTTCATGCATGGAAAGGTTTAAATGATAGTATTTGCAAGAATGTAGTTTGGGGTGAGTTGTTTAGCATTTCAAAGTTAAAGGTTGGTTTCCATGTTGAGCAATGCATGATTTAAAGCAATGTTGTTTCAAAGGAGGTTTTCAAACAATGTTTTGGTTTATTGAATTCTATCTACATTTAAAGAAGGTTTTATGATTCACTGCATTGATGGTGTTTGGGTTTTGAGCATTCCTCACTAAGCATTATATGCTTACGCTCCTTTTTGTCCATCAATGCAGATATTTGAAGTTGGGATAGCAAGAAGCAAGGGATTCAAGAAGAGCTCCACCTGAGAAGTATGTCTCGGTTTATAGCTATAGATAATAAAGGCAATGGGGGGAGAGTCTTTTATGTTGTTATGTAATAAGATTGTGTATGTTGACCATGTTCGGTTTGTGGTTTGAATCTTGTTGATGATCGTTTTGCAATATTTGAATCTTCTTCTTCATATGTTGATATGCTATGCTCTTTGTTTAAAAGCAAGATCACGTGTTGGATGTGATGAATGAGTAGGTGTGCTTAATGTTTGTAATGTATCTAGTCTTTGATGTAATTTGATAGTTATAATGCTTATCATGCTGGTGAAATATTTTGAAATGATTTGAAGTGTGTTTGAGGGTGTTTTAAAGTGAAAAAACAGAGTTTTCTGTTGTTTCTGGGCAGGGTGCATCGAAACACCCTTGGGCGTTTCGGAACGGCTAGAAGTGTTTCGAAACACTTTTGCTATTGAAAGGGTCCGTTTCTGAACTGATTTCGGAACATACCCGCGTTTTGAAACGGTCAACACCGTTTCGATACGGGCGTACGGCAAGGGTGTTTCTATACGGGTGTCAGTGTTTCGAAACGGGTGACCGTTGGACACAGTTTATGCATGCTTTACATTTTAGTCCTGAAAGTTGTAAATGCAATTTCTTGAGCTTGAGATGTCTTTTTAAGCTGAAATTTGGCAGAGAGGCTTGTAATATGTTTAATTGAGGTTTGGTAAAACTAAAATCTTGGAAGTCCTTTTATTTTCCAAAATTTACATTTTGGTCCCTAAAAGTGTATTTCTTGCAATTGAGTCCTTAAACGTTTCCGATCGCTGTGCTTTTCTCTTCGGAGATCCTTGGGCTTTCACATAGGTTTAATGCGCATCTAGAGAAAATTAAAAAAGAAAAAAAGGGGTTGTTAATCAAGGTTGACTTTCGGGTTGACTTTGGTTTTCCCCGTGTGATCTTCGTAGTTCGGGTCTAGCGTCTAGGCCGGGCTAAGGGGGTTACATTTGTTGGTATCAGAGCTATGTTGCGAATATTTGGGGCAATGGTAAGTTTGTGGTAAGTTGTTATGGTAAGTGTTGGATGTTTATTCTAATGTGTGGTTGAAAGTTGGTTGGAAAATGTGTCTTTAAGCGAATTGTTGATGTTTTTATCATGCTTTTTGGTTATGATTTTTCTGTAAGCTAATGTGAACATGTATTGGTGATATGCTAGTGTTGTGAGTTGATTTTCTGAATAATGAAAATGTGATAGGTATGATAAGTTGATATTATGCTGTTGAGGGTGAATGTTGTTTGATGAGAGCATGATTGAAGTTTGCTGATTGATATGCTCAATGTTGTGATATCCATGTTTTTATTGATTGTTATGTCTTATAAAAGGGGAGAATTCGGGATACCCATTGCCTTATTATTATAGCTATTGTGTTATGTTAGTGTTGGAGTCTTGAATCCTTGCTTGAAGCTGGCCTGATCGTTTTGCTTGTTTTGTTATCATTGCTTTGTTAATAACAGGACAATGGGATCGATGAGAGAATGGAAGTTGGGTACGATGGTTGCTGCCATAGAGCAGGTTGTTAAGGGGTGGAATTCACTTTTTGGTGGGAATGTATCGCTTCGGTCGACAGTGCCTGGAGTTGAGGAAGTAAGGCAGAATGAGAAAGCTGGTTCTGTGATGAAGGATTCATCATCTGTGGTTCAGGAGATGTCGGGAACGTTCCAAGCCATGGTGAAAGTGAGCCCTATAGACGTGCCGACTGTGGGAAATGCGAGTTTGTCAAAACAACGTTTATATGATTTGGGAGCTGTGGAGTATCATGGTTCGACACCTGAGGCGTTCGAGGCTTGGTTAGCCAGCATAATTCCGATTTTGGATCAGGAAGGGTGTGACAACGGCTGTAAGCTGGGAAGTGTTGTCATGTTAATGTTGGAGGATGCTTGTGCTTGGTGGACATCTGTGGCGGTGGCAACGAATATCCACGATATAGATTGGGAGTTCTTTGTGTCTACCTTTAATGGAAGATACCTTGGAGAGAAGTTCTCAGGGGTCAAGCAGCGTGGGAGTGTGGTTTCAGGTTATGATGGTGGGAAAAGTTTAAGCAAAAGAGCTGTGGGTACTGACCTCAAGAGTGGTCAGCGTAAGAGGCTACGTGTTAGAAGGGTTTGGTTGAATCGAAGTCTGGGTGGTAGTTCTGATGTGGGTCAAGTGCTACATGACCAAGGAGTGGTAGCTCGGTTGTCAATGTGTGACCATTGTGGAAGGCGTCGTGTTGGAGTTTGTTTGAACTGTGGTTCTAAGGAGCATGTGAAGCAAAATTGTCCTCAAATGATGGGATCAGCTTCAGTGGGTGCAAAAGGGTCTCATAAGGGTCGTGAGCGCGGCCGAGACATAGTTCGGAGGTGGCAAGAAAGGAAGAAAGGTGGGAGGTGGGAGGTGTTTGGGGGATGGATCTTGTTGGAATTGTGGGTCTGTTGGACATTTGAGGCGGAATTGTTTGGAGTTAGCTCGGGGTAGTCAGGGTTTTTTACCGTAGGGAGACGGTGATGACCTTAAAGTGTTGGTTGATGCTACGGCGGTGCGGCCAGAGAATGATGGTTCTGCGAGGAAGAGAGTTTGTCTGTTGGAGCTCCGGGGCAATCGGGTGATTACAGGTAACCTTGCTAAGTAATCTTTGCCCTAGTTATCTTTGTTTGGTTTCGGTTTGGATTCCCTTGCGTAGTGGGTAAGGTCTTATAGCTAGCAAGTTGGGGTAGTAGCCGGTGTTGTTTTGAAAACAACTTTAGTGTGAAGAGGGTATTAGTGGAGTATTTTGTGGTTAGCGGATTGTTAGAATGGTAGAGCTGGACAAGTTAGAAGTGAGGTAAGAGGTTGTTCTTAGGCGAATTCTGAGGATGTTATTAGTAAGTGTGAACCGACATACACGCACAATTAAAACCATTTGTTATATATTATATATATGCCGGTACATGCATACATGCGACGTGACATTAGAGGTTTTGCATACATGTACACAGGCATTGATAGGGCATATTTGTGACCATGCATACGAACGTTCACACTTGCTAATAGCTAGTTGGGTCCGTTAGTGTTGTGGTAGGATTAGGTTGGATGGTGGGTTTTAAGTGTTGTTTTGGTGCCAGGTGAATGTTAGAAGCAGTGAAAGGTAGTAAGCGAATTGTCAGTAATAGTGAGTGTGATCTAGCATGTTGGCAGAAGGAAGGTGTTTTGGTGCTTAAAGAGTTTAACAGTGCGGTGGTGAGGAGATTACCGGTTGAAGTTAGAATTGGTCGAGGTGTTTGTGAATAGCTAATAGGTGTGGTAGTTTCTTTGTGTTAAATGATGTTGTAGGTTAGTGAATGTGTTTCTGGAGTGCTAAGGCGTCTTGGCGTTGATGTTTGCAGTATGAGGGTTGTTTATGTAGGTGATTGTACGTAGCAACCTTCGAGGAGTTGAGAGGAGGTTGTGTTGAGAGCTGTAGATAAGATTTGGCTTGGGAGGAGTAGAGGTTTCGTAATCTTAGTAATGTTTGTATGGAATGGGTGGTATCCAGGTAAGGTTAGTGTTATGGTCAAGCTTGGAGTGGAAAGGCAATGTAAGATCAAGGGCCATTGTTGGTTGGTCGGATTCTTGTGAGAAGTGGGTTGTTAGTTGTGTATAAGTAAATCTTTTCTAAGTCAGCTAGGGGTAAGTGGAACAGCTGGTGGAGTTAAGGTTGGAGTCTTGTGGCATGGGTTTCGAATGTTGTGTGAGTAGTTTTGATGAGATGTTATGGTAGTGATAGTGGCGGATGTGAATGAATGTTATCAATACATTGAGAATTTTGAGTAAGCAGTTGTTGCTTATGAAATATTTGCTTGTTGTGGTAATCTTTGAAAGGAGTTGAGCGGTTTTGCAAGGGGTTTTGGAAGCAGTGACGGTTGTGGGTCACATGGTGGTTGAAACTGGAATGGTTGGTGTCAACGTGTGTGCGAGTTTTGTTGATGGAGTTATGAGATAAGACGGAGTATGTTGTGAAGATTTGAAGGTTCTTCGGGTTGTTGGGGCTGTGATCAGTTCGAAAGTGTGAAAGGTTAAGCTGAGGTTAACATCTGAGTGTTCTAGAAGTCTTGAACCGTAAGTAGTGGTGTTGGGTTTGGGTGTAGTGTGAGTTTGATTTGAGGATGAGTTGATTTTGTGGTGTTTTGGGTGGAGGATGTTCAGTGGTGGTTAAGTCTCTTGTGTTACAATGTGTGTTGCTTTGGGAAGTTGGTATCGTGCTCTTTTCGCAGGTTGAAAATTCGAGGACGAAATTTCCTAAGAGGGGGAGAGTTGTAACACCCCAAATTTGGGCTTAGAAGTTTAGGGTCTGAACCGAACCGGTCTGAGTAACGGTTCGAATATAAAAGGAGGTTTTAGGGAACGCCTAGTTCGAGATGCTTTAAAAATATATAAAATATATAAAAATCCTCATTTAATTTATAAAAGAGAATGGTGAAATCAATTTTACAAAATGAAGTTTGGAAATATTACATTTTGATGTAGTGACCAAATCGCAGTTTTTGCAAAAGTGAAATAGTGACTGTTTTGTAAAGGATTGAAACTTTGAATCTTTAAGGAGCTAATTTACCCAAAATGTTTTTCTCCAGATTTTTCCTTAATTTGGGTAATTTTATTATTGTTTTAATTAAAGGAAATGAGGTTTAATTAAATGAGAAACTAACTTTGACTATTCATAACTACTTTTCACAAATTTTCCCTCTCTTCATTTTCTCTCAAATTCCTTTCAACCAAACACATTTCTCCAGCAAATTTACTTTGATTTTACACTTCATTTGATGAGATTCCAATTCCTCTTTGATTCTTAATCAATCCCTCATCAAATCCACTTGATTTCTACATTGAATTTTCATGGAAACTTGCCCAAATCAAGGAGAAATCATCATTTAGAGGTAAGCTTGTTCTTCTCCTTTAAATACTCAGTTCTTTACTGAAATTCCCAAGTTTTCAATCCTTTATTAAAGTTTTGTGAATGGTTTTCATGTCGGAAACAAGATTTTGGCTTAAAACTCAAGATTTTGGAAGAGATCTTGAGGATTTTCCTGGATCTTGGTTAGGCTCTGTTTTGAGGTTGTTTTCTAATGTATTTTGGATGTTAATTGATGTTACGAATGAGGTTTTATCAATCAAATCCCGAATAGGTTTGTTTTCCTAAGTTTTGCTTGCTAGAATGGTGGTTTTTGGGGTGGTTTTGGTGATCTGTTGTTGCTAGAGATATAAGGTCATGTTTATGTTGCTTTTTGATGTTAATCGATGTTTATAAAAGGTTAGAATTGATAGATCTTGGCTGGGCTTTGTTTTGTGAGAGTTTGGAGGCGATTTCAGTTGTTTTTGGTAGCCGAAATGAGGTTTTTGGGTAGAGCAGCGAGTTGGGTTGTGTTGCTGATGAATTAATCCTCTGTTGTTATGTGTTTAAAACAGGGGAGAATGATCCGGAAGCAATAGAGGTGGCGTTGGGAGTTTCGGATGCTTGGAAGGCTTGTCGGCTAGCATAGCTTTTGCGTATCGGTGAGTGAGATCATGTTTTCCAGCTTTGGAATGGTTTTGAAATGAGGTTTGGGAACTTAAATTTAGGCTTGAAACGCTGATTTAAGTTCAGAAGTAAGTAAAGTTGATTTCTCACTCTATTGTGCTATTATTGTTTTGGAAACTTCCAAAATGGGTTTTGATGTGTTTGATTTGATAGTGTGGTTTAATTTGTTGTTTGAGCATGGTTTTTAAGCATGTCTTAGCATGATTAATGCTGGTTTTGAAAGTCATGTATTGAAGGATGCTCAAGGTAAGAGATCCTTGGTTTGACATGTTATTAATATGATTATGTTGCATGGAGATGCATGATGATAAGTGGCTTTGATTAATGCTTAAAAACAGTGAATTGATGATGGTATTTGGTGTATATTGGCAAGTGATGTAAGTGGTTTTTGGTTACTTTAATCGGATATAGTTAGCCGACTATAGGATTGGGTGCACCGTGAATAAAGTCACCCTGGATGTTGAGGGGTTGTAATTGTACCGTAAACTCCATCCAAGTACCCTAACGAGTGAGGTAAGATCACAACGGTGGTTAAAAGTCCGTGTGTGGATCTAAGATCACAACGGTGGTTAAAAGTCCGTGTGTGGATCTTGTGTTATGTGTCCCTTGCTTTCGTTAGTGGAATTATACAACTACCGATGAGTGGTGTTGAGGGGTTGTGATTGTACCGTTAAACTCCATCACGGGTGTTGAGGGGTTGTTATTGTACCGATAAACTCCACCTTGTGTTGTTCGTTAGTGTGTATGAAGCGTGTGGGACAACGCTTGTAATCCGCGTATCCGGTTGTGTCTTGTGTTGAAATGGTTTGTGAACTATCACTTCAAAGCTAATATAATGTATTTCAATGTAATGAAGCGAGAGATGCTTGAAAATGATGCGAGGTTACATTAGAATATGTAAATGATGCAAGAATGCATGTGATACTTGTTAAGTATGAACAAAAGTATATCTTCTATTGTTAATGGAGCATATGTGCATAGAATTTCATAAGTGCATTGAAGTTTTGTGAAGGCTTGTTTTAAAAAGACACGTAACGCAAATGTTGCTTTTGTAGTTCATGTGTTTTGCATTTGTTGAATGCATGAGATAGATAGAAGGAACAATTGGTTTTCAAAAGGCATCTTGCTTTGAAATGATCATCAAGCATGGGAAAAGTATGGTGTGAAGTGGGAGTGATTTCCAAGGAAATTGAGTTAAACTTTGCATGAAGTGTTCATGCATGGAAAGGTTTAAATGATAGTATTTGCAAGAATGTGGTTTGGGGTGAGTTGTTTAGCATTTCAAAGTTAAAGGTTGGTTTCCATGTTGAGCAATGCATGATTTAAAGCAATGTTGTTTCAAAGGAGGTTTTCTAACAATGTTTTGGTTTATTGAATTGTATATACATTTAAAGAAGGTTTTATGATTCGCTGCATTGATGTTGTTTTAGTTTTGAGCATTCCTCACTAAGCATTATATGCTTACGCTCCTTTTTGTCAATCAATGCAGATATTTGAAGTTGGGACAGCAAGAAGCAAGGGATTCAAGAAGAGCTCCACTTGAGAAGTATGTCTTGGTTTATAGCTATAGATAATAAAGGCAATGGGGGGAGAGTCTTTTATGTTGTTGTGTAATAAGATTGTGTATGTTGACCATGTTCGGTTTGTGGTTTGAATCTTGTTGATGATCGTTTTGCAATATTTGAATCTTCTTCTTCATATGTTGATATGCTATGCTCTTTGTTTAAAAGCAAGATCATGTGTTGGATGTGATGAATGAGTAGGTGTGCTTAATGTTTGTAATGTATCTATTCTTTGATGTAATTTGATAGTTTTAATGCTTATCATGCTGGTGATATGTTTTGGAATGATTTGAAGTGTGTTTGAGGGTGTTTTAAAGTGAAAAACCAGAGTTTTCCGTGCGCATCTAGAGAAGATTAAAAAAGAAAAAAAAGGGTCGTTAATCAAGGTTGACTTTTGGGTTGACTTTGGTTTTCCCCGTGTGATCTTCGTAGTTCGGGTCTAGCGTTTAGGCCGGGCTATGGGGGTTACACTACCAATCGAGCCTTGAACTTTTCCCCTTTTTTCTGATACTGCTGGTTTCCTTTTATACACGCATTTACAACCAATAGTCTTCTTTCCCTCATAAATCCTACCTAGCCCCCACGTATGATTTTTCTACAAAGATTCCATCTCCTCAACCATTGCAGCCATCCATTTGATTTTCTTTGGACTAGAGATGGCCCTTTGAAAAATATTCGGATCTTCACTACTAATGTGAAGTACAAAAGACACCATATCTTCAAAACCCAATCTGCACGAAGCCTTTACATTGGTGCGTCTCTCTCTATCTTTGCAGATGTCCAGGAATCCTCTTAAGTGTTGCCGAGCATCTTCTGTGGCAGTCCCTCCAAATTGCCCTAACGTTTTGATCATGTTAAACATAACGGGCTTCAGCTCAAAGTGATCCGCCTCAATTTCAGGTTCTGCCACTGTCGGATCAAACCCTTGGAATTCATGTTCTAGATAATCCCTAGTGGTTCGAACATATTGTGGCTGCCTAGGCGTCACTTGCTGTTCTCTGAGCGGTGGGTCTCGTTGCCCATCTCTATCGTTCACAGCATTGTTGGCAGGGTTGTCATTCTCCATGTTTACCTTTGCTTTTTTCTTTTTCTTCTTTAGTTTTCCCAAGGGCTTCTCTGATTTCCTTCTTGAGCTCTCTTGCTCTTCGTTTGATATCGTCGTAATAAAGGATTTCTCCTTTTGGGTTTGCCCTGGTCATACACTAGCAAAAGAAACTGTAAAATTCTCTTTTTTTCGATTAAAAATAAAATAAAATACAAAGAAATAAAAGTGCAGAAATTAAAGACGAATTTCGCTGTTACCAATCCTTGGCAACGACTCCAAAAATTTGTAGAGCGTTTGGGTGTTCGCTATTTATGAGCGCAAGTGCACACTCCTGTCAAGTTATAGTATAAAAGATATCGTCTCCCACAGGGATTGAACAGCTTGATTCGAGTTGTAAGTCCTGCACACAAAAAGTACATGCACAATTAAGTTGAATGTTTGAAAAGAAAAGTACATGCAGGGTTATGTTGTTGCTAAGTGTGAAACTGCGTTGAATAGGACAAGTCTTTTTGCGCTGCCAGACTCTGCTTCCTCGGCGGTGGATGGCAGGTAGACTGTTGAGACCCTCTCGCTGCCTCGGCAGGGGAATGAAAATTTGTCTCGACGGCAAACTCGGTAGAGCTACAAGGCTCGGCAGAACCCTTCGAAAGTGACTCCCCTTATGTCTAAGTCAGAGTTTTGTTGATGCCCACTGCAGATAATACCAGACGCAGCATGAATCGTGCAAAGACAAAAATGTTGGTTCGTCCTCTTTTAGCTGCCTTAAACCCTTAACCTATGTCTAGGCCAGATTGATCGCACCGTCTATAGATGAAATCGTACTTACTCCTTTCGTCAGTTTGACTCTCTCGATACCGAACAAATGGATAGAATTCAACTAATCTTTCTTCTTAATTGAAAACTATGAAGAACATGGAATAAGTAAACCTTGTAATTTTATTTGCAAAAACAAACTTGAAATCCTAAGCAATTGTTCTCACAACTAATTACAACATAACCCAAACCCAAGGAGAAATTTCAAACATGTCGGTGGCAAGAAAACCTAAACTATGCCTAAGGAAAACCTATGTTCTCTTTAACTAGAATTACAATGGGTATATATAGGCATTAGCTAGGTCTAGTCCTTCTTGAAGTAAAAGTCTTCAAAGTAGCTTTTCACATTAAATGTGACTTTAAACTCTAACTTCTTTGAGTTGAATGTGGACTTCATCACATTGCCTTGCTCAGCAAGTAATCTCGAGATCCTTCTTTGGTGGCTCTGCCTGCTGCTATAGACGTCAGAAAATTGAGTGAACAACATCAATAGAATAAGGATTTTCTGCTCTACAGATCGTACTTCGGTTCTCCAACTCCATAGTCTGCCTTCTTGGGCGGCAAGGTGGGCGGCGGCAGCTACTCAGCAGCTGTTGTCTCTGTCTTGAACTGCATCAGTACAACTCCTTGGTTTGCTGCCTCAGCATCACATCCTCAATTCCTCTTTCCCTTTGTAAGCCTCTAGTACCTAAAACTAGAAGTACACTAAAACAATACCTTTTCTTTACCAAACAAAGGATAATCTAGAGAAACATGGTAAAGTAAAGAAATACTGTAAAATGCAATGCATGGTCCTAATTATGCCTAGAATGCACTCAAAATAGCAATAATATGAGATGGAATGTGCATGAAATATAGAATTTGTGTACACTTTACACTCGCAAACAAGAATTAAAAACCAAGAATGAGAAATCCTTGAATAAAAATTGCAACCTCTATTACCTAAACAAAATCCAACCACTTCTCACAACCACAAAACACAATAACTTTAGCCAACTAGATTTAGTTCATGGCTAGGTTCCAAAGAAATACAAAAATAAAATCTCCCTAACATGAACCCTAACGAAAACAAGAAGAAAAGATGATAAAGATGTTGACAAACCCCTCTTTTCTTCTTCTCTTAATCGAACATGCCCCCTCTTGGGCGGCTTGGCTTCTTATTTATAGGGGATGGCTAGGTCAAAATCTATCTTGAAGAGGAAGTTAAGTTTGATTTAAATTGAATAAAAGAAATATTAATTCTCTTGAGAGTTTTATCCAACTAAAACTCCTCCTATTTTCTTGGGATTTATTTCTCTTGACCTCTTCTTGAACCTCCAATCGTTTAAGCTTGTTATGCTCTTCAATTCAGCTACCACTTTGTCTTGTTTAAGCTTGTTGACGGTTGCCGCGACAATTTGGTACGAAATTGCTTTCCTATCGATGATTGTCGTGGCAACTGTCCTGGCAACTACTCCTGCACACATAAAAGTAACTCTCGGCAACATCTTTTTCCAAAAAAACTAATCAAAATATCAAGTCAAACCCAACCATCAAGGAAACAATGCAAATATGCATGAATGGCTAATTATGCAACTAATATGAGCCTAAGTCTAGCAATTTTTTTTATTAAAAAGGGTTATAAAAATAGAACTTTTGAACACTTAACATGTTAATCAATCTCATGAATCGTGTATTCAAACCTTATCTCGACGAGTTCGTGGTCGTCTTTATCGATGACATTCTCGTCTATTCTCGTAACAAGGAGGAACATGCCGAGCACCTTTGAATCGTCTTGCAAACTCTCCGAGAATGTCAGTTATTCACCAAATTTTCCAAGTGTGAATTCTGGCTATCGGAAGTCTCGTTCCTTGACCATGTCATCTCGGCTCAAGGAATCAAAGTAAACCTGAAGAAGATAAAATATATTGTTGATTGGAGACCTCCGAGGAATGTATGTGAGGTCCGAAGCTTTCTCAATTTAGTCGGGTATTAGCGAAGATTTGTTAAGGAATTCTCCATTATTGCCCTGCCCCTAACTAAAATCCTTCGAAAGGATCAACCATTTGAGTGGTCCGAAAATCAGCAACGAAGCTTTGATCAGCTCAAACAAGCACTGACTCAAGCCTCGGTTCTTATCCAACCTGAACCGGCCAAGGAATTCTCTATGTATAGCGATGCATCTCATTTGGGTCTTGGATGCGTCGTAATGCAAGGATATAACGTAATTGCCTACACCTCGCGCCAATTGAAGCCTCGCGAATTCAATTATCCGACACACGATTTAGAACATACCACAATCGTGTTCGCTCTCAAAATCTGGAGGCATTACTTGTACGGTGAAAAGTGCTATCTATTTACAGATCACAAGAGTCTCAAATATCTCTTAACTCAAAAAAATTGAATCTAAGGCAAAGAAGATGGCTAGAATTGCTTAAGGACTACGACTTGGTTATTGACTACCATCCGGGGAAAGAAAATGTGGTTGTTGACGCCCTTAGTTGAAGACCACACTCGGGTAATCCTCAGAATCTAAATCTTTGATTATTCAAATTGAAATTTGATCTTTCTTGTTGTGCAAGAAAACATTAGAACACTTTCTTCTTTCGCAGGTAACTAATCAAATTTCACCTAATTATCTTGATTCATCTTGTAGCTTCAAATGCTATTAACGCTCATCTTCGAGTGTATAAAAAATATGGATTTTTGTCTGAACTGCAAGTTCAATCTAGCTTAATCTCGAGAATCAAAGAAGTGCAGCAAACTGACTCTGAACTTCAAGCTATCATCTCGAAGCTTGAATCGAAAGCCAATCAAGACTTCTCCATTCATTCGAATGGCATGCCCAATTTCAAGAATAGAGTGTGTATTCCAAACAACAAAGATTTGAAGAATGGATTTCTCTAAGAAGCTCATCAAATACCCTTCTCGATACATCCTGGATCTGTCAAGATGTATAAAGACCTTAAATCATTGTATTGGTGGCCTAGTATTAAGTCAACCATCACTGATTATGTATCGAAGTGCTTGAATTGTCAAAGAATCAAAGCCGAACATCGAGCTCCCACTAGATTTCTCCAACCTCTCGAATTCCCTCAGTAGAAGTGGGATCGAATTACTATGGATTTTGTAACCGGACTTCCTTGTACTCCAAGAAAATGTGATGGCGTGTGGGTAATAGTTGATCGATTCACTAAGTTGGCTCACTTCATCCCTGTTCGAATGAACTATAATCTGGAAACTCTAGCTGACTTGTAAATTTGTGAAGTGATTCGTTTACACGGAGTCCCTACTTCAATCTTCTCCGATCGAGATCCTAGATTCACAACTCAATTCTAGAGAACCTTACTACGAGCTCTCGAAACTAAGTTGAATCTAAGCACATCATTCCATCCTCAAAGATGGCCAATCCGAAAGAGTGATATAAGTGCTCCAAGATATGCTTAGAGCCTATGTTATTGACTTCGAAAAGAATTGGGAGAAATCCATACCTCTCGTAGAATTTTCCTACAACAACAGTTACCAAACTTCAACTCAAATGGCTCCCTTTGAAGCTTTGTATGGAAGAAGATGTAGAACACCTCTATGCTGGTCCGAATTAGGTGAAAGAAAAGTTCTTGGTCCTCAATTGCTTCGGGAAACCGAAGAACAAGTCCAAATCATCCACGATAGATTGAAGCAAGCTTTTGATAGGCAAAAGGCTTATGCTGACTTGAAACAGAGGGATATTCAACACAATGTAGGAGACAAAGTATTCCTTAAAGTCTCACCTTGGAGGAAGGTATTCCAGTTTGGAAGAAAAGGGAAGCTCAGTCCCCGATTCATCAGACCTTTCGAAGTCACTAAAAGAATTGGTCAAGTGGCTTATCAATTAGCACTCCCTAGTGAATTTGATAATATCCACAATGTCTTCAACGTCTCCATGCTTCAGAAATATCCTTCTAATCCATCTCACATTTTCGAGGCTGAAGAAGTTGAATTAAATCTCGATCTATCCTATGAAAAAGAGCCAATCCAAATCCTTGATAAGGAAGTCAAGAGACTTCAAAACAAGAACGTATCTTTAGTGAAAGTCTTGTGGAGGAATCACAAGATGGAAGAAGCAACTTGAGAACTTGAGGATACAACGAGAAAGAAATATCCTCACTTGTTCAATTCGGGTAAAAGTTTGAGGATGAATTTTTCTTTTAAAGAGGGGAGAGTTGTGATACCCTAAATCTTATCGTAGTATAATTAAAATCAATTGTTTAATTTGATAGCTTAATTGAATTAGAAATTAAGCCAATTAAGTACTTAAGGACTAAATTGAATAGAAGTGAAAGAATTGCGATCCAATTTAGAGTGACTAATTCAAATTAAATGGGAACTAATGTGATTGCATGATAAATAATTAGATTCCTATTTCCCCTTGATTAGTCACCTAATTAATAGTTAATCAAAGGGTAATTTAGACAATTCCTAATTCCATTAACAATTGTCATCTTCTTCTTTACTTCTCCTCATAGCCGAATTGAAGAGAAAAGAATAGGGAGAGAAAGAAACTTGAGTAATAAGCTATTGTAGAAGAAAAACAACTTGCATGTTCATGGATTTGCATATGAATTAAGGTAAGAAGCAAAGTAAGCATGTTCATACTCTTTATCATTCGAATAGCTAGGAAATTATGATGAATTTGATTGTTTGATGTTTATTGAAGATCGGAATCTTGAATTTGATGATTAGTTTATGTACTTGTATATAGAATTGAAGTTTAGATTGAGTAATTGGTATAATTACATCGATATAGAATGAATCAAAGTTAACTGATTGGTGTATGTATGCTTAAATGCACTCTAGTGATGTGTTCATGTAATTAATTGAATAAAAGATGATATGAACAAATCTAGAAAAGTTGATTCAGGAGAAAGTTGCTGGAAATTAAGTTAACTAGTGAATTGAGGTGTTGTATTAATGAAATTGATGTTAGATTTGTTAAAATGGAAGTTGATAGTGAAAATGGTCATATAGCTAGTTTGAATTGCTAATCTGGACTGTTTTGAGAAAATAAGTAAATTAGGGATTGAATTGAATAAGATTAAGGACTGGAAAAGTTAGCTAAACACAAGGGAGGACTTAAAATGAATGTTTGATAGATTATATTGCTTAATCAATAAGGAATTTGATAGCTTCAAGTGATAATTGGCAGGTTAGTGTAAACAGGGACTAATTTGGAATAAAATGTTAAATTGAGTACTAAAATGGATTATTTAGGGACCAACCTGGACTTGTAAAAATAGGGTAAGAACATGGTAATCTAAGGTCTAAAGGGATGAAATGAATCTATAAGGGTCTTAGGTTAATTATACCACTAAAATGGATTTAAATGAAATCAGGCAGTTTTGATACTAGAAAATTGACATGTCTTTAACCTAAAAAATTGTATTGATGTATAAGGGCTAAAATCATGAGTCATACATAGTTGAATAGATCATTTAATTATCTTTTTAATAGTATAAACCAATTGAAATTCCAGTGTTTAGATCAAAATATATGAGCAGAATAGTAACTAGTCTGCAATCTGCCTAGGCAGAAAACAGTTTAGTGTCCTAGTATGAATTGTGCTTGGTTATATGAGTTGTTTGATGAATTGAGTGCTAATATGTTTCTTGTATGTTTGTAGATGGATTGTTAGGTCAAAGGCTAGGGGATTTTGTGGAAGAAGAGAGGGTTGGTCAAGCCACAAGAAAAGATAAAGGAATCTACATCAAGGAGCAACCATAACTTTGCATTGCTTGGAGTTTGTGAGTATAGTTTTCTTAGAGTTGGAACTAGTGTTCTAACCAAAAGAATTGCATGTTTAAATTCTTTCTTATTGAATGATAGCATGAAATGAAATTAAATAATATTTGGTAAACTGAAATTAAGGGAAGAATGGATTAATTAAAGACTTGATAGTACATGATGCTTGCAATATGGCTTGATAGTATACATGAATCAATTGTTTGTTCTCTATGCTTGAATTTCTTATTCTAATGATATTCTTAGTTGTGCTTAATGATTGTGATCACTTGAATGACTATGTTTGTGAAATTGTTGAATGCTTGTTAATGCTTGAATGTGTACATAATGGAAATTCATGTAAGCTTACAATATGATCTTGACCATGTTATGCTTGATGTGTGACTATTTGACAATAAAAGACTCAACAAATCCTTGGATTGCTAGTTGGCCTTAGGTAGAACGACATACCTTGGGTATCACATTGCTAGGTACTTTGTGTACCATCTTGTGTGGTGTTCTAGATACCTTCTTGTTTAGATACTTTGTGTATCATCTTGTTAGGTACATTGTGTACCATCTTGTGACTCGATTATCTAGTCCTACTATCTTCCAAGGCAAAACAAGATTAATGGAACTTGATACAAGACTTGTAAACTTGATCAAAGAATGTACAAACTTGATTCTTGTTAATGATTTGTAAAGAAATGAATTACCTGATTAAAAGATAAAATTGATGTCTTGAAATTACTTGTAAATTGAAAGATAAGTATGCAAGAAAATGACCCCTTGTTCGAATGACTTATGTCTGTCTTCTTAATTTAATTGATACTTGCATATGTGATGCTTGTTTGATTTGTTTAGTTCTTAAATGTGATTCTTGCTTAGCTCATACAATGCAATTACTTGACATTAAATCTTGAAGCATGTTGTTCGATTGATGCTTGAAACTAGTTAGGTCCTTACTTTCTTCAATGATGCCTAATTAGAGTAAACTTGATTTAAAATGAATAAAGACTCCTAAATCTAATAACTTGGAAACTTGTTAGTATTAGGTGCTACCTCACTAAGTACACTATGTACTTATCACTCTTGTTTTCCTTCTTCCCAAACCACAGGTTAAGGACACTCGAACCAATTACATGATTGAAAAGCTACCTTGGGACACGAAGCAAGAATCAAGCATAATTTTGAAAGTATGATATTAGTACTTGTCATTGATACTCCTAGATGGTGGAATTTAGAGTTGTCCTTAGAACTCAAGCTAGATTACATGTTTAGAACTTTAAACCTTATCATTATATGTATTTGATAGATATGGTAATTTATGGACCATAGTATTTAAGATCATGCATTTTGATGTGTAAATATTTTGTGATCAAACTTAACTATCATGGATGTAAATGGTCTTTCATCTACCTTAATGGTTAGTATATAAAATGTGTTAAGTTTGTATGCTTGGTTGTTCGAATTGAATAGCTTGAATAGGCATTTAGATAATTATCAAATGGACACATGTAATTGCTTATATGAATCGAGTCAACATGATAATATGGTTACTAGAATTTAGCATGTAAAGAAACAAGTATGTATATGGTAGAACATGCAATCAAATTAGTTATCAGATTACTTAACTAAGTCATGGACTATTCGAATAGTCTTATGATTCTAGTTGATTAATGCAAGTCACCTAAAATGAACTAAGAAGTCAAACTAGTTGAAATCAATTAGCTAAGTTTGTTCTATAACAATATTGAATTGAAAAGAAATTTGGGTTTTGATTTAGTTGGTTGTTCAAATGGACTAAAGTGGTTAAGTTAATGTCATTAGTTGATAGTTAACTAAGATAAGTAGAAAATATTAAAATGAATCAAATGATAACTTCATAGACAAGGAACTCATTAGTTAGTGATGAATTTTTAATAAGAGGGTTTTAAATGGTTTGCATTTTCATGCCTTCTTAATTGGATTCTTGCATCGAAACTCCTCGCTCCTAACCCGTGCGAGTGATGTTACAATTATCTTCCAACCCAGCCACTTAATTCCAACAAATAGTTGTACTGAACCTCTAACAATCCCTCAAGGATTTCCATACAGGTCCTCCGAAAGGATCTGTTACCACATAAGAATCTCAGTTTCACATAACCATAGCCGTTAAACTACACTTCCGCTGCGCTACTCTGACAAAATTCAAATTGTTTTACCATAAAATCCGACAACCTATCTCAAAACTCGATAGAGAAAACACTCAAATCATTAAATTCCAGATTATCCCAACACACTCGTGAGACCAAACCATCTCACGACTTTTCCCTAAGGTCCAACCATCACCTCAACACAATCTTTATCATAACTTCTCTTTAAACTTCAACTTACGATACTCGAATTCTGAAACGCCAAAAGAAACTTCAAAACTCTTTAACCAATTTTGATATTGTCCACCCCAAGGAAACATGTAATTGTCCTTCACCGTTACGCCTCAGCTCACAACGTCCAACACCACCACTCTTTGACATACGAACGCAGGCATGTCCCAAGGTGAACCTCTTGGTGACAACACCTGTATTTACCCATTTGCACAAATGAGTTCCTACTCAAGGAGTTTGTTTGATGCCATGCTACAAGTTTATGGACAGTAGTGCCAGACTCGACATTACCTCCATCGTAGGTTTTTAATCCACGATCAAAAGATAAGCCCGCTCCTTCTCTGAAGAGCACTCCAACACTCTCATGAACATCCGTGACTCTAAAGTTTTGGACTCTCAACTCTCGTATCAAACTTGAGCTAAGAACGTCTTGCAACCTACAAGACCCTCTTGGACAAACATCACAAGAACACAAAATTCGCGCTAGAGGGGCAATGGTTCATCGTGTCCACTACAAACAACCTGGTCCATTTCGAACATTGAAACTTAGAGACTCTTGCTTAAAACCCAAGGCATATATCAAACTCGCACTATCAACATACTTCAAGGGTAATATCTACCAACTAGCGAGAGAGTAAATCTATTAAGTCTACAAGGATTGTTACTCTCAATCCCCATTTACCACCCATGATAAGAACATTACATGGAAGAACTTACAAAAGTGACAAGCTAATCAATTCAACATCAACCTCTAGATCTTACCACAACACTTATCCAGCAAGAACCAAAACCATTATGTGAACGAGAGATCAAATTTCCATCAATGTAACAACTTAAACCAAAACAAACACATGTGCCTGACATATCACCATTGGTAAAGATGTCCTTTCTAGCCTGAACGACATGTTGTCTAGCAACAGCTCGATCATTAACTCTAATAGTGGATCTTACAGGATCTCAACCCTGATGCCTTGACGATGCCCTAACACCGCCTCTAGCAAAGTTTTGACCATGTCGGGAAGAAGTTAACCTCTGAAACTGAACATGTGAACCATTATCCATAACAGGGTAGTCCTTCGCCATATGACTAGGTGCCGGAACCTATAGCAAACCCTCCGGAGCAAGAAGCACTCCCCAAGATGATGTCGACCACAATGTTCACAAGTTGGTGGAAGCGACGCTCCAACTAAACCATCAGTACTCCCTGCATGAGTATCCATCAAAGAACCCCTACGAACCCTTGATCTAGATCCTTAACTGACCCTCGATAACTGATCTGAAGCAACTCTCTTCGAATCAATCAGAGCATGAAAACACCTTGACGGAGTCGATAAACGACTTATAACATCTTGTGTCCCCACTAAAAAGCCTATAGAGTCCTCAACTTGACTCGGTGCCGAAACTTGAAGTCGTTCAAGTGCCTTAGCACTATTAGCTAGCTTAGAGAATGTCCCAAGGGGACCCGTTGTCACGTGCATTTAAAGCTCAACCTTCAATCCATGTCTGACCTTATTACAGCTCAACTCCTCGGTGGCAACCAACTCTAGGGCATAACGGGTCAATCATAGGAAATCTTATTCATACTCAAACATTGTACGGTCCCCTTGAACTAGATGTAGAAATTGATCTCTCATCTCATCCATGTGAACCTCACTGATGTACTTTTTCTTGAACTCATCCATGAAGACATCTCATGTAGGAAGTGCAGGTTGTAGCCCCAACTCAATAGTCTCCTACCACTCATATGCATTGCCTTTAAGAAGGGAGACAATGCAATCGAGGTCATCCTCCAAACTCCCTCTCATCAGTCTTAGAATTATCTGAGTGTCTCTTAACCACTGGTCAGCCTTGATCGGGTCATCCTCACCCAAACCTTCGAAGTCTTTTGGCCTAAAACGGTGAAGCCTCTCACAGGGGTCTTACGAGGTGTCTCAGATTTCCTCGGGATAACTTGCACCACTTGCAAGAGTGTAGAGGTAAGATCATAGAGGTGGCTTGCCCCTCCGATTTTGGTACCTCCCGGGAGGCTTATGTCCCCAACATCTAGGGCAAACTCCTTACCGGGGTCTTTTTCTTGAGAGATATAGCTCTCTTCACGACTTTCATAGTCGCATTTGGGATCTCCCGCCATCAAACTTTTCTCTGAAACACAAGGAAACAAGGGAGACTCATCAGGATTCCCAGTCTTGGAAGAGTACAACTTAACTTTAGGGGCTTGTATTCACTAGACACCTTACCATGACCTCTATCCTACCTCGGAGTTTCCTAGAATCGGCTAAATCTAAGCTCTAATACCACTATTTTAACACCCTGATCTTGATTCGGATCAAAAGTACTACAGTCGAGTCACCCAAAAATCGACCCATCAAATTTTAAATTAAACCATAAGTTTAACCATCATTTAAAAGCATTAAACATCCATAAATCCATTAAAGTGAATAAGCATTTAAATAAGTTTACAAAATAGGAGCTTCGAGTTTAAAACACCGTAAACAAAAACAATATTTCAAATAGAGTTACATGCTAAATAGTGGTAAGGTCCTATGAATACATTAGCCCAAACTAAAATAACAAGTAATGTACTCTGAAGTGAACACAGTGCTGGGAAATCCTCCTCGATGAGCTCCTCCAAAGGTGACCTGTCAACCTACGCACGGAAAAACCACACATCCGCACAAGTGGTACATTTCTACTCTACCACAATTTGTGATTATCATAACATAAGCATGCAAGATAAATATAGTCAATAGAGCATAGATAAGGCTTCCAATATCTTTGAGATATCGTCTAGCCTACACTAGCTAGAGTTCTTAGATCACCTATCTTAGGGCATCAACAAGTCTACGAGAAGTCGTACATGATCCACAAAGCTTATCCATACTCGAGGTCACATAGCCCATCGAGTTACTCGAGCTCACTCAACCCATCAAGTTAATTCATATTGTACCCTGATCACTCAACCATCGAGTACACAAGTTATCGTTCATATCATCCATACAATATACATAAATACATACACATATCATCTACATATTGTCCATCGAAGCCCTACTTTACTCGTGCTCATATAGCCATTAGGTTACCCATGTTCACACAAACACTGGGTCAATAGACTATATCCGGATCATCGTAGCCACAAATACGTCCTAGACATACTTGGATCACGCTAGCCACAAGTAGACTTTACCTAAGGTCACTCATCCAATCAGGTTACTCGAGCTCACTCATCATATCAAGTCTATTACCTTATTTTGATCACCATAGCCACAGATAGGTTCTAACTGCACCCAGATCAATCCGCCCGTGGGTACGTTGGATATAATTCATCACTCAACCCGAAGTACACATCCCCTTATATAAGTATCGTAGTACTGACACTAGGACATCTGAATTCCTTTTAACAATCATAAGATAGTACAAGCTCCCTGAACATTTATACACCTTACCAAGAGGTAAGTGGCACCAAGCCAAGCTATCAAGCAAATGCCCCAAGGCATAACACCAACAAACATGTTTAACACTCGATTTGTCATCAACAACTCCTCAAGTGCCCATCTGACACACAAGGACAACATTATCACAATTACCAACCTTTGTGGTCACTATCATAAGCAAGTCACCTCATTAAGGACTTAAAGGTTATAATTATATACTCTTTGTTGAGATTAATTCCTTCATATTTTAATTATATTTTAAGCTTTATTGTGGAAATTATGTTTATTTTGATTTAAGAGGTGAAAATGTATGACATGATGAGAATCAGGTCAAATACATGTTTTTAGCTTCCCATGTGAAAATCGAGTTGTTTGGAAGAAAGTAGAACCGGGCAGAAGCTCATCTTCGATAAGACATGACCCTGCCTTATGACTGAAGCGGGTTTGGTTTTAACATGAAGAATCTGCCTTATTGAATCAAATCCGAGATAAAACCTACTTTTATGGATATTTCCATTATTTTGGAAGTAATTGACCAAGAATCAATCGCTTTTATTAATTAGTACCTTATTATTTAGATTTCCATTTATCCTATATTTCCCTATTGGATTAAAACTCTTCCAACTTACTCCTAATAATTGTTTAAGCTTTCTAAGGTATTCTATGGGTTTAAGGGTATCATTTTTCCAACTAATCAACATCCAAATCCTTACTTTATTTCCCAAGATAAGTTTCACCCAAGCAACTCCCATCAAACCATACATCAAGCAAAGCAATTAATTTATGATCCTCGAGAATTAAAGGAGTCGGAGATGTACTGAACTTAAGCAATAAACCCGAATTTAGGTCTTACGCTAGCCCCTTGGACTTCCCTCTTTGTTTCAAGCCTGAAGAAATTCTTCAACCCCTTCCACATGCCACACAAACAAGAAATTCGAACCAAAGCTTAGTCTAGAATGAAGGAAGAGATTAACTACGAAATTATAGCCTTATAATAAAGGAAAAACTCCATAAATCATTCCAAGCTTGAATCTTCCAAAAACCAATTTTTAAAAACCTTATTTTCTTACCTCAATCTTATGATTTTCTTGAAGCTCTTGATAGAAAGATTAACATATTTGAATCTTGGACCTTGGGTGGGAGAATTGATTGGTAAAGTTTGGATTTTTAGCTTCTTGAAAATAAAGGTTGAAAATGGAGGTGTGTGGGAGAAGAAAGATGAAGAGAGAAAAAAATGGTCTTCCTCCCCCCCCCCCCCCCCCCCCCGTCTCACATGTAAGCAAAATAATAAAGGGAGATCAGCCTACTTTTCTTTTAAGGGTAAAAATGCTCCATAAAACCTACTAGATTTTCCCTCATTACAAAATGGTCGCCACCCAAGCCTATAAAACCAATTCCTTATCCAATAAGGCCCAAACTTGCCCCAAAGGGTCCAATTTCTCAATCTAACATATAGGTCCAAAACCTGGGTCAACGCCCAATGTTGACTCGGAAATTCGGGTCGTTACATTTTATATATTGATTAAATTGATAACTTAATTCGATATTGAATGTTCTATCACTATCCACGGCGCAAGTAGCAAAAGGTAAGACTCAATGTTCATTAAACTACACATCACGCATGATAGACCCTAGGGAAATAAAGATAAAAAGTTAATTTTATTGATTTTGTTTTAGTCATTCTCAGTAATCCTAATGCTACCATTAATTTTATTTAATGGTAAAATTTGGTTTGAATACTTATTGCGGTGTTCCCTCAAGTACACTAATCGATTACAAAAAGAGAATAATTGCTTGTTGCGGTGTTCCCCGAGTAGACTAATTTCTTGGAAACGAGAAATTCATCTTTAAGCCTTTGATCAAAGTTACGGTTGGATGAAAATCACACCTTTAAATTGGAAGTTCGGTAAGATTGAATTTTATTAATTTTTATTTTCAGCTTTTAGTTATTTTCTCGATCATCTTTAATTCGATAATCACCCCCCCCAAATTTTACTTTTACTGTTTTTAACGTTTGGATTCTAATCTTAGCTCTCCTGGGATTGAACTTGATCTTGCTATTACAACAAGTTAGTATAGAAAATCAGTTTTATTTTGCAGGACTTCAACAACCTTGTCAAATCCCTATATAAAGGATTGTAAGCAAAGCAATTGTATTCCAAGTAAATTCTAAGTGTATTTTGAAGTGCATTGTTATATTTTCTTCCTCTCTAAAAGATTGTGTTATTTTACTTCCATATTGCAACAAAGTGGTTCCACGAGCTTGGTTCGATAGTAAGAGAAGATGGCCAACAATTGTATGTTTCAATTTCATCCTCCTCGTCTTACAAAAGACAATTATGAAAATTGGTGTCTCCGCATGAAGGTTGTACTTGGGGCACAAAATGCTTGGGAGATCACTCACAAAGGCTATGAGTCTCCTCAAGACGAGGCATCATTGTCACAACAAGAAAATAAGGCTTTTAACGAAAACAAGAATGAATTGATCAATAAGCTCTCACTCTCATCCACCAATTTCTGGATGATTCGATATTTTAAAAGTGGCAAATGCCAACACTGCAAAGGAAGCATGGGAGATTTTGCAAAGCTCTCTCCAAAGTGTTGACAAAGTGAAGAAGGTTCGAATCGAAGTATTGCGAGGTGAGTAGGTATTGCAATATAATCTGAATTCGATTTGATCAGAAGAAAAAAATCTGATTCAAATCCAATCGAAAAAAGTCCGAATTCGAAAAAAAAAAGATTCGGGTCCTAATATGAGGCGGATCGGATATGGACATTTCTATAATCCGATCCAAATCTATATTCGATCTGAGTCCGATCCATATATGAATCTGAATAAAAACGTTTAAAACTCTTAGATTTTAAAAATATAGATATATATATTGAAATCCTAATTAAGTTGAATTGATATTATATATATATATATATATATATATATATATATATATATATATATATATATATTGAAATCCTAATTAAGTTGAATTGAGATTATATATATTTAATATATATATATTGAAATCCTAATTAAAGTTAAATTAGGATTATATATATATATATATATTGAAATCTTAATATAAGTTGAATTAGGATTACAAAGGCTATATAAAGGAATGAGTTATCTAACAATCATTAATGCTTTTTGGAAAAATCTTCTAAGTAGTTTAGAGAGTTTTATATGCTCGTTTCAACTGGGTGAACTACGTAGAGGTCGGAGTGTTATCGTTGCGGCTTAGGAATCGACATCGTAGAATCGTGACTAGGTATCTATCTTCTCCAAATTCAGAATTCCAAATTTTAAACAAGTAATTATTCACCCTTAATCACCTCGATTCGTTTGATGAAAATTGTTTTTTATTTTTATTTAAAGATATTTGTTTGAGTTGTTACTTTAAAAATGAAAAAATTAATTAGATTAGGACTTTCGTATTTGGATTTTAGATATTTCATTGGATTGGACTCAGATTTATGTAATCGGACTTAGATTCAGACTTGGATTTTTTTTGGAGGTTTTGTTATTAATTGGATTGGACATGGACTTTATAAAGTCTGATCCAAGTCTGATCCATTACCATCCCTAGAGATGAGTTTGAAACCTTGCGGATGAAGGAATCCGAGTCAATTTTGGATTATTACTCAAGGGTGGTTGCTATTGTTAATCAAATGAAGAGATACGAAGAAGCTTTAGAAGATATTCGTGTGATAGAAAAGATCATTCTTTCTTTGACTCCAAAGTTTGATTATGTGGTTTGTGTCATTGAGTCAAAAGATTTTGACTCTATGACTATTGAAAAAGTTATGGGTGAATTGCAAGCTAAAGAAGACAGATTCAATAGGAGACAAGATGAGTCCATTGAACAAGCCCTCAAAGCCAATGTGTCTTTGAAAAACAATCGAGAAGAATAGAATCAAAATGGACGAGGACGTGTAAGAGATTATGGCCAACGAGGATATGAAAGAGTAAACAAAATGAGCTATTACAAATCCAATGTTGGATGTTACAATTTTCATAAATTTGGTCATTTTTTCTCGGGAATGCCAAAGTGATTCTAATAGAAATGAAGAGAAAATAAATCTTATTAAAGACCAACAAGATATTTCTTGAGTTGATCAAACAGTTGCAAATGGCCAAGAGGGGGGTGAATTAGCGATAAAAATTTTAAGGGTGGAAATTGGAAGAATAAAAATTAAGACACAAGGCAATTGGAGTGGTTCAAGTTCTCCAATGAAATCTACATCCACTAGCTTAGCTCCCACTAAGGAATTTCAACCAATCCACTATTGATTCTTCCCCTTTTCTTGGATGAGAAGGAAACCTTACAATTTTGATTAAGCTTTTACCCAAAGCTCAATCCACTCACTTTTACAATGGAGAAAAATGGTAAACCTTAGAAGTTCCTCTCAAAGGAAGATTTGTTTACCCAATTACAATCTTTCACTCCCCAAACTCACAATACAAATAAGAATGAAACATTCAATTGCGTTGGGTACAAGAATTTGACAATAAAAGGCACTAGGGTTTGGATTTGATGCTTGGATGATTCTTGTAGGTTCAATGATGTTGTTGGTGCTTAAAATGCTTGCTTTTATACCTTCTCATTGATTTCTAGCCATTTGGGTGGTTGACATCATAAATATAGCCGTTGGGACTTCATCTTCCCACCATTAATATTGTTCTGCACCTACCCGTACTGGAACGGCACTACCTGTATCGAAACAGAGCAAGAACAAAAATAGTCGTTGGGAGCATTTAAGAGACCGTATCGAAACGATCGTGGTCGTTCCAAAACTGAAAGAGCCTGTTTCGAAACGTGACAACGCCGTATCGAAACATTTTGCAACTGTGAAAACTCGTATTGAAACGTACCAAAAGTGTATCGATACGCTTAACTAACTTTCAAGAAAACGGTTATGACAAGAAGAAAGCCGATTATGAAACACAACGATCATATTTTCAAACCAATTTTCAAAACTCGTACCGAAACGAGTGAAATCGTTTCGATACGAGTTCTCTCGTTTTAAGCCCACACTTGACAGTTTGAAAACGTTTCGAAACACAAGAAGTTTGTACCGAAACGGATAGTCATAATTTACTTTACAGTTTCACAACGTTTCGAAACACCTAAGGGGTGTATCGAAAAGGTTAGTCGAAAGTCGCTGTTTTGGCTTGGAAAACACTTATAAAAATATATGGGACTTTTAGTTTTGACTTAAACATTTTGCTTGTCAATATTGGGAAGTTTGAGGACTTAAAATTTATCTTGTTTTGAAATTAGTCCTTGAAATATTTGTTATATCAAAATCAAAGTTTTGGTTTTACAATCTCCCCCTTTTTGATATAACAAAACCAAATATAAAGGTTTAAGTTTTGAAACCTTTGTAAAATCTAACTCCCCCTCAATTTAAGATAGTTTTTTTTTAAGTTAAGTTGCAAAGTTTCAAAATTGGCTTATATTTATCTCCCCCTTTTTGTTAGATCAAAATAGGCATAATACAATGAGAAATAAAAAAGGGAAATTAAATCAAAGCAAACAACATAATATATTAAGGTCATATATCCAAAGCATAAGACAAACAAAATCCAAATTTAATTCCTAAAACATGAGATAGGAAATAACGATAGTTCAAATAACTAAAAGAGGTACATAAGAGAAACTAGATAAAATGATATGCCATGAAATGCAAACAAAGCTAAGGCCCTATATCATCAACATCCGCATCATCCTCATCATCTCCATGATCGCCATCTTCGTCTTTGTCATCCTCTTGACTTCTCTGAAAGTGTTTCCATTCACCATAGAAACCGGTGAAGGAGAGATCCATCGAGGCATGTTGATTTTTAAGAGAAGTGAGACGATTTTCCACATTAAGAACATGTTCCTCCAAAACGGTGAATAGTGTATCAATGGCAGCAAATTCGGAGGAGATGTCGGTTCGCAAGCCGATGAATTGTGTGTTAAGATAAGCCATAAGCGCATCATTGTTTTGAGGAGCTATGGGAGCTTGAGGAGCTTGAGTTGGGGGATCAACCGGAGGATCTCTTGCCCCACTTTCCAGACGAACCCATTCAACAAGAACATAGCGAAACCCAGACCTAAGGAGGGTGCTTTCATCGAGCTTTTTCTTGAGAGATTTCGGGTAGTCACAAAAACAATCAATCCCAGACTGGAAGAAAATGTAGCTCAAAACAGTCACATAGGTGAAGGATTGGATGGAGTTAGAACCACGATGCCTAACCAAATGCACCATCTCGGCAAACATGATTTTTACGAGGTTCGGTCACTTTTCTTGACGGAAGCACTCAAGCCAAAAGTTGTAAACTTGGCAGATGTGAGCAAACTTGCCTCCGAAAGGACGAAACTACCAAGAGATCATAAGATGTAAGAACCGATCATGAACATCTAAGGAGAGAACGAAGCTGGTTCGAGAGCCCAATGAAGGCTCATCTTCAATGCCATCATCGACAAGGCCTAAGAAATGTACCAAGGTTGATGGCTCAATTCAGACCTTTTTCCCCATAAGATAGGATTCTATGGCTATGACTTTGGAATGGTCTTGGTTACTAACCTGGCATTAGCATAAAATAGCAAAACAAGGTTACGGTAAAGAATGTCGGGTATAGTCATGAAAAAATAAGAACCTCCAACGCTGTAAAAGACGTAAATACTTGAAGTAAAAGCGTTCAGAATAAAGAAAGGTTACATCAACCATACGCTCACGACGAATGATGGTGTCTTGAGAGAGCTTGAAGTTCGTGTGAGCTTCGTTGTTTCTGAGATTCTTAGTGAAAAGAAGAGCTAGGTTGGGACGAGAGGAGTCATCAACAACAGCTTTAGATCCTTCGCTCGTTTCCTTGGTCTTTTACTTTTTGTGAGCCATTGAAAAGAGCCTAATAACTGTTTTAATCAAGCAAAAATATGTATGCATTAAAATTCATATTCAAGCCAATGGATATCCTAGAATCAAGGTTTTAAATATATACAATAAAAGAAATTTAAGAAGATAAATTGAAAAAGTGAGATAAAAATATAGGGTTAAAAATTCTATTCGAATTAAAAAAATTTAGATTTGAAGATATCGTTGCAAAAACTTTGAAACCCACAGTATAAATATAAAATATATGTGTAGCGTGTCCATGAGTTCTATATTTTGTACACATTCCTGCCCTTATTATTGCTGTTCTTAAGCTCATTTAGGCATATTTAGATGCATTGCATGCATAATAACAATATCTTCTCTTGTACCATGCTTTTATTGAAGATTTTATGTTTGGTTAATAAAAGTTAATGTTTTAGTTTAGTTTATATTTTCAGGTGCTATAGCTAGGAGAGGAGAGGACAAAAGAGGACAGGAAAGCTGGAACAAAATGAGCTGTACTGAAGTAGTTCTAGATGCCGCCAAGGACGCTGCCAAAGTAGCATTACTGCCAAGTGTCGCCCGGGCAGGAGTTACACCGACTTAGCTAAGATGGGTCGCGATTTAAAGAGAGAACATTCCCATGCCCAATGAGCCTAGTCTTGCAATCTTCTGAAGCTTGTAGCGGTCGGTAGAGTTGATCCAAGATCGATAAGTACGAGCACTTATCCTTATTGCGGAGGAAGGCAGTGTCCAAAGAGTCCATATTTAAGTAATAAAGGAGTCTGCATTTAATGTAATTTACTTTTAGAACTCCTACTTCAAGTATGACTCAAACTTAGGCCATGATCCCTATATATATCCAATGTATGCAAGGGTATAGGGGCATGCATATACATAGGATAGCACTTCGCATATCTGAGGATGAGAGGATAGATGGGGGGACAGTTAGATAGGTTGGAGATGTTGGGGTCGCGGCCCAACTCTCCTAGGGTTTAGACGCGTGTATGTAAAGTAGTTTGAGGGAAACGATTGTATAGTTTTGAGTTGTTTTCAATAAAATTCTGAGTTTGCTTATCTATTCTCTTTGTTCATTCAATTAGTCTACACCAGTCAGTTGAAGAGAAAATCCATTTGTCGGGCACGATAGTGCAAGGCTCACGAAAGGGCTAAGCACGGTCACAACTTGCAAAGGCGTGACTAACTTGGTTCGACGTTAGTCCACAAGTTTCAGCAGCTAAAAGGGATTACCAACCGAGTTGACTAACTTGGTTCCACACTAGTCCAAAAGTTAGCTCTCGAGCATCCTAACCTAGAAATAGGATGGATCACTATCGACTATCCTACTGAACTTGGAATGTCTGCCAGACTTGCCGCCACTACTACTTTCCGTTCCACATGCCGAGACAGTACACTCCTGCAGTGGCAGTGACTTGCTTCGGCCGCGTGATAGGGTCGTAGTTTGTCGCCCGCCATCCTGCCGAGGCAGCAATTCATGGAAGCACAAAACATGTTCTGCCTATACAATGCAATCCACAGGCTACTAAGCTACACTTGCCTTACCCAGCCTATCGCCCAAATCTCTCCCTATCATCTCTCTCATCACTATCTTTCTTTTATTTGTGTTTTTATAGTTCCACTTCATGAGATTTAATTGCGCATTTACTAAATCTTTCTACAGGAAACCATTCATAGGAGCTGCTCCAATCCCAGTGGGAGACGATATCTTTTATACTATAACTTGACAAGAGTGTTCACTTGCGCTCATAAATGGAGAACACCCAAACGCTCTACAAGTTTTTGGCGTCGTTGTCGGGTATTGGCAACAACAACTACGTTTGAATTTCTACACTCCTATTTAGTCTTTGCACATTAAATCTCTTTTTCATTATTTTCTTAAAAAAAGCCACTTTGTTTTCTTGGTGAATGTCTCGCCAGGGCAGAAAGGTTGGCAGCAACATCCACCTAAGGAGGGGAAGGACATGCCTAAATGAATAGCCAAACACAAAGACCCTCAGGAAGTGGTTATGTTTGGGAAAAGCGCAGCCCGACATAGCCTAATTTTTATTTTTTTATTCTTATCTTTAATTTATTTTTATGTATTAGGATTAGATTTAATTTGTTTAATTCTTTTATTTAATTTATTTCAGGATTAGATATGAAGGAAGGATTAAGGAAGATGCAAGAATAAAGGAGAAGCCCAACTAGCGGCCAGGGCAGCCCAAGTCAGATAAGCATAACGGCTAGTGGCTTCATAACGGCTAGCCGCAACGGCTATATTTTTCCCCAGCGAGCGGAACGAATATGTGTGTAGCGGCTAGAATCCCATTATTCGTGCCGCAATAATTGCCACTCGTTGACACCGTGCCCGCCAAGGCAGTGGAGAGAAGCGGCTATATAAAGCCAACTATTCTCCCCCCATTCTTCACTTTGCTTTCTCCTCTACTTTGAATTCTTTCTGCAATCTTTACTTCCAATATTTTTTTTGCTTTATTTTCTTTCACGTTCTTTCTTTTCTTTCTTTAGGAAAAACAACCATCCCACAAACTATGGCCTCATCACAGCAACCCATCGCCACCTCTAAAACCTCATACAAAAGGTTCTTGAAACCCGCTGTCGAGGAGACCTACAATAAGTTCTACAGAGAAAGGCAACTATGGGAGGAGATGGGCTTCCAATACACCCAGTCTAATGGTGATTTTGGGTTGGAACCCTTCCTATTCAAAAGAATCCACAATATAGGTCGGGACCAATTCGCACGGTAGCTAGAAGGAATCAACAACAACTATGTGCGAGAGTTTTACACCCACCGGCCAAACCCGGATAGTCCTTTCGTCTACGTCCGGGGAGAAGGTGTATAGTTCACTGCTGACATGATCAACAGCTTTTACAACATAGAGGTCAGCGGCAACCCGCACGAAGAATGGGAATCATACCTGACAGGGGCTGACTACAACGAGATCAAGAAGGAGCTCTGTAAGCCAAACACCAAATGGCTGACAGGAAAGAACAATGGGTCAGTCAACCGCAGAGACTTGCTGCCAGAGGCAGCCCTTTGGAGTTACTTTGTCCAGTACTGCCTGATGCCCACCTCGTACGGATCGACAATAAACAGGTCGCGACTCACCTTTATCTACAATATCATGAAGGGGCGACAAATCAACGTTGGCAAAGTAATAATACAAAAGATATATGCCCACGCAGAAAAGCCAAATGCCAAAGGTCCTCTTTTCTTCTCTGCACTCATCACTGGCCTGTGTGCCAATTTTAGCGTGTCGCTGCACCCAAAAGACAAAATTCTACCTGCCAAGGAAGGACGGACAAGAAGGGTACGCCAACAGATGATTTATAATGCGGAGCCAGACACACCTTCCACTACCCAGACGCCGTCCCAAGCTGCCGCCACCCCAGCCGCAGCAGGCAGTACTAAAGCTACCCTTCCGTCCGAGGTGATCCCTTTACTGCGCAGCCTAGTGGAAAGCTACCAGAGGATTGAGCACAAGTAGGTGATCTTCACCAAACATGTAGCGGACATGCAGGAAGCCTTTGTGGCCTACCTACTGGACAAGTATCAGGACGCCAGCCCACAGTTGCCTGTCTTTCCCACGGAGTTAGCAGCTTCCAAGCCAATCCAGATCACTCTAAGACCATCTACTGCTCCTGCCGACGACGACAGCGAGGGGCCGCACCGCCGCCCCAAGAGAAGAACCTCTCCAATCCATATCCAACCATACGACCTCTCTTCCTCATCCGAATAAGAGAAGGGGGAGGAAACCAATGATGCCTCCCTAGTAGCCAAAACGACCGCTGCCAAGGACACCAGCTACTTAGACACGGAGATTTTAGACTCCCTTGACGACGAACTGGCAGAGGCAGCCAGAAAGAAAAGGCGGCCAGCAGCAGAGCCCAGGGTGGAGAAGCTGAAAGGCAATCAAAGAAGCCCACCCCAGCCGCTGCGTAGCTCGAAGAAGAGCCCAGTAGAAATACCATCCGCTACGCACCGCCTAGTCATGCCTGCCTCCTTAGAATCTTCCTCTGACGTGGCAACAACAGAGGGGAACTCCCTCAGTCTATAGCACCATTTTTCTTTTCTTTTCCTTTTCCTTTTAAGTTTTATGTTTTATTTTTGTAATTTTTCTTTTTATATTTCATGTTTTGATTTAAAATTTTGTTTTGTAGAGACATTGAGGACAATGTCAACCTTGAGTTTGGGGGAAATTAGTCCTCTTTGTTTTAGGTTCATTTAGTAGCATTTAGATGCATATGTAAATTCTGCCCCCTAGCACTTAATGAAATAGAAATCTTTAGCTTTAAAACTTGTGCCTATGACAGCTTAGCTGATCACTTATATTCGCACCTTTCTAAAAATTTTAAATCTAACTATGGGGAAAAGCATGAAAAACACTTAGAAAATTTTTCTTTTTTGCCAATTATTTTTATACTTGTCTGTTTAATGCTGAATTTTTGCTTGAGTTTTGAGTTTAACACTGCCTGCCTTACTTAATAAAAATTCTTTGATTGAATACAGGTTTGCCGCCACGGCAGCACAGAGCAGCACAGCAAGAAAGATTTTTAAAAAACCTAGAGGTGCCCGAAACAGGCTCTAGGCAGAAAGATTAAATACCCTAGAGGTGCCCGAAACAGGCTCTAGGAAGGATAATGAGCAAGGATACTCTGCTGCTATCAAAGTCCATGAATCTAAACCAAGTGACAAACAAATTAGCAAGAGTGAATAAAAGTCTTCACGGGATGACTCTATTCAAAGGGTTCGGAGTTTCGTAGAGTGCACCTATCTTAGCTTTAGACTCGGAGAATAGTTGTGATGAGCTAAAGCCCTTAAAGCCATGATCAAAAAAAGAAAAAAAAGTGCCAAACTGTGCTGCCAAGTCAGCAACTTGTATCCTTTCTAGTAATTTAATTGTTTTAGGCATTCTTTGTTAACTCAATTATTTCAGCATAGTTAGCATCAGCACAGACCTGCACACACTGCACTGGCATTAAGAAATTAAAACCTAAGTTATTTCATGACATTCCCTATCACTCTTATAAAAACAGGTGCCACGGCCTTGAGGTAAGAAATCAAGTTAAAGGCTAATGTTTCTATTAATTTTGTGCTAAGGGCAAGTTTACTAGTTAGGTTGCATTGCTTGAGGACAAGCAATAGTTCGAGACTGTGGGTGTGTAGAGTGTCCATGAGTTCTATATTTTGTACACATTGATGCCCTTATTATTGTTGTTCTTAAGCTCATTTAGGCATATTTAGGTGTATTGCATGCATTATAACAGTGTCATCTCTTGTACCATGCTTTTATTGAATATTTTATGTTTGGTTGAGAAAAGTTACTATTTTAGTTTAGTTTATATTTTCAGGTGCTATAGCTAGGAGAGGATAAGAAAGCTTGAACAAAAGGAGCTGTACTGAAGCATTTCCAGATGCCGCCAAGGACGTTGCTGAAGTAGCATTGCCTCCAAGTGCCGCCTGGGAAGGAGTTACACCGACTTAGCCAAGATGGTCGCGTTTTAAAGAGAGAAAATTCCCATGCCCAATGAGCCCAGTCTTGCAATTTTCTAAAGCATGTAGCGGCCGGTATAGCTTATCAAAGATCGATAAGTAGGAGCACTTATCCTTACTTGCAGAGGATGGCAACGTCCAAAGAGTCCATATTTAAGTAATAAAAGAGTCTGCATTTAATGTAATTTACTTTTAGAACTCCTACTTCAAGGAGGACTCAAGCTAAGGCCATGAGCCCTATATATACCCAATGTATGCAAGGGTATAGGGGCATGCATATACATAGGCATATCTCAGATAGCACTTCGCATATCTGAGAACGAGAGGATAGATGGGGGGATAGTTAGATAGGTTGGAGATATTGGGGGTCGCGTCCCAACTCTCCAAGGGTTTAGACGTGTGTATGTAAAGTAGTTTGAGGGAAACGATTGTATAGTTTTGAGTTGTTTTCAATAAAATTCTGAGTTTGCTTATATATGATCTTTGTTCATTCAATTAGTCTACACCAGTCAGTTGAAGAGAAAATACATTTGTCGGGCACGAAAGTGCAAGGCTCACGAAAGGGTTAAGCACGGTCACAACTTGCAAAGGCGTGACTAACTTGGTTCCACACTAGTCCACAAGTTTCAATGGCTAAAAGGGATTACCAACCGAGTTGACTAACTTAGTTCCACACTAGTCCACAAGTTAGCTCTCGAGCATCCTAACCTAGAAATAGGAGGGATCACTGTCGACTATCCTGCCGAACTTGGAATGTCTGCTAGACTTGCCGGCAAGACTTCTTTCCGTTCCACCTGCTGAGATAGTACACTCCTATAGTGGCAGTGACCTGCTGCGGCCGCGTGACAGGGTCGTAGTTTGCCGCCCGCCATCCCGCCGAGGCAGTAATTCATGGCAGCACAAAACATGTTCAGCCTATACAATGCAGTCCACGGGCTACTAAGCTGCACTTGCCTTACATAGCCTATCGCCCAAATCTCTCCCTATCATCTATCTCATCACTATCTTTCTTTTATTTTTTTATATTTCCATATCATGAGATTTAATTGCGCATTTACTAAATCTTTGTGCAGGAAACCATTCATAGAGTTGTTCCAATCCCTATAGGAGATGATATCTTTTATACTATAACTTGACAAGAGTGTGCACTTGCGCTCATAAATGGAGAACACCCAAACGCTCTAATATATACAAAAGAAATAAATTTAAATTGAAGGATTCAAACGAAATTTGAAAAAGAAAAGAAAAAATACATTGATTTGGGAATTTGGAGGAATAGATGAATGTAGATGCACAAATTTGATGACTCTTGCTTAGATTTGAATTTGAAGACTAAAAACCCTCAAGATTTGAGTGAAAAAATGTTTTGGGTGGATGAGAATTTAAAGGAAAAACTTAGGGTTAGGGTTTTGAGGTGTTTGGGTTTAATGAAAAGTTATTTTAAAGATGGAAACCCTTTAAATAGAGCCCTTTTCGGATACGCGTTTCGATACAAGTAGAGTCGTATCGAAATGCATTCGATCGTTTCGAAACTCTATAACTGCTTCGATACAGGTTTGACTGTATCGATTCTCACAAAGATGCATGTATCGAAATAAAAGGATTGTGTTTCGATACAGATTGTTCCAGAACCAAAACGTTTCGAAACCATTGTGTCCATTTCGATACATTTGGTGCAATGATCTCCGTTAATGTAGGTCGTATCGAAACAGGGGTAACTGTTTCGATACACATGTGCCAGAACGTACACTTTAGGCACAAATGTGCAAAAAAAATCTATTTTCAATCGATTCATGATGCATGAGCAAAAATTATAGGCAAAAACATTTATATTCTACCCCTAGCAGCAAGCATAGAAGCAAAATAATACAAATTAACATAGGCATGAATATCAATGAAACTCAAGCAAATTTTTGACCATTTGGGACCTAAAAGGGTCAAGAAAGGCTAGTTAAACCTAACTCTCTCCTAAGGGTCCAAAAATGCTCTTTATCTAAAGGTTTGGTAAAAATATCTGCTAATTGGTTTAAGGTGTCAACATGTTCTAGAACAACATCATTTTTCAACATATGGTCTCTAATGAAATGATGTCTAATTTCTATATGTTTGGTTCTAGAGTGTTGGATGGGATTCTTAGTGAGACAAATGGCACTACTGTTGTCACACCTAAGGGGTATGGTATCTACTTGAACACCATAATGTAAGAGTTGGTACTTCATCCAAAGGACTTGAGCACAACAACTCCCTAAGGATATATACTCCGCTTCGGTGGTAGATAAGGCTACGCTATTTTGTTTCTTAGAGAACCAAGACACAAGCATACTACCTAATAATTGGCATGTCCCGGAAGTACTTTTCCTATCTATCTTGCATCCCCCATAATCCGCATCCGAATAAGCATGAAGGCTAAAGGAAGAATCCTTAGGATACCAAAGATCTAAGTTAGGTGTGTCTCTAAGGTATCTAAAAATTTTCTTAATGGCAACTAAGTGAGATTCTCTGGGACTAGCTTGGAACCTAGCACACAAGCAAACACTAAACATAATATCTGGTCTACTTGTAGTAAGGTAAAGCAAAGAACCTATCATAGATCTATAAAGCTTAGAATCAACACACTTACCTCATTCTTCTTTGTCAAGCTTTATAGAAGAGCTCATATGGGTGGCTTGAGGCTTTACATTCTCCAAGCCAAACTTTTTGAGCATATCATTCACGTACTTAGCTTGATTTATGAAGGTTCCATCCTTCATTTGTCTGATTTGGAGCCCTAAGAAGAATGAAAGCTCCCTCATCATTCTCATCTCGAACTCACCTTGCATTAGCTTAGAAAATTCTTTGCAATAACATTTATTAGTAGAACCAAAAATGATATCATCAACATAAATTTGCACTACTAAGATGTCATTACTATATCTATTTATGAAAAGTATAGTGTCCATCTTACCTTCTTCAAAACCTTTTCCAATCAAAATGTTGAAAGTCTTTCATACCAAGCTCAAGGAGCTTATTTTAATCCATAAAGAGCTTTGGTTAGTTGAAAAACATGATTTGGAAATTTTGAATCCTTAAAACCCAATGGTTGTTCAACATACACTTCTTCATTTATAAAATCATTTAGAAAGACACTTTTTACATCCATTTGAAAAATCTTGAAATCATGGTAACATGCAAATGATAAGAGAATTCTAATAGCTTTCATTCTAGCTACGGGTGCATATGTTTCATCAAAATCAATTCCCTCTTCTTGAGTGTAACCTTGGGCAACAAGCCTAGCCTTGTTTCTCACTATGTTGCCACTCTCATCTAGCTTATTCCTAAAGACCCATTTAGTTCCTATAGTAGATTGATTACTAGGCCTTTCAACTAATGTTCATACTTTACTTCTCTCAAATTGATTCAATTCTTCTTGCATGACAAAAATCCAAAAATCATCTTGTAATGCTTCTTTGATATTTTTAGGCTCAATGCATTAAAGAAATATAACATGGTTCATTAATTTGAGAGAGGATCTAGTAGTTACCCACTTGGATGGATCACCCAAGATTTCACCACCTTTGACATAGTTGAACTCTCTTGGGTATGTCATCTCCTTTTGTTGAGTTGTAGGGTGCTCGATTCCTTCAACCGATCTAGCTCACCAAGTGGTGGAGAGGTGGAATTTTGGGTGGATGTGGTGTGGAAGCTAAAAGATTAAAGACACAATGATTTTAGAGTGGTTCAACCTTCTAACCAAGGTCTACATCCACTACCTTAGCTTCCCACTAAGGATTTCCAATCAATCCACTATTGATTCGTCCCCTTTTCTAGGCTTAGGATGAAACCCTTATACACTGATCAAGCTTTCTACCCAAAGCCTTGATCAAGCCCTCTTTACAAGAGAAAAGAAATATGCAAACTTAAATCCCTCTAATAGGTGTTTTTTTGCTCAATAATGCACTCACCCAAAACCTAAAACACTTGAGCAAATTTGACAATTTTGTCTCACTAGTGTTTGTCTATACAAGGAATTGACAATTTAAGTACAAAGACACTTTTTGATCATTTGTTGATTGACAATTGAAGCATTAACCATATCTTGATGCTTGGAGGTCCCTTTTATACTCCTTAATGAGTTTGTACCCGTTGAGGTTGATTTGGAGCCGTTGGAGACATAATTTCCCACCATAAATGCAGTTCTGGAGCTATCCGTTTCGAAACACTCGAACCCGTTTTGAAACACCCTTCAAGTAGAAAGAGTCGTTGCAGTCTGACGTAGGACCCGTATCGAAACACTCTTGGCCGTTTCTAAACACCTGTATCGAAACGCTTATCCCCGTATCGAAACGATCTGCATTTAAAAGTTAGTTGGGAAATAGCCGTTGGGGTTTGTGACTGTTGTGGTCGATGCCACGTAGGCGTATCGAAACGGCATAGCCGTATCGAAACACTGGCAAAATCCTCATCCAGAAAAGACCCATTTCGATATCCGTATCGAAACGTTTTTGACACTGGAAAACACCGTATCGAAACACCTGGATGGTTTTGTGTAGTTTTGCTTTGAAAACATGTAAAACCTTCGAAAAATTCCCTTCAACATAGTTTCAAGTTATTTGGACTTTAGAAATAGTTTTGAATTCTTTTTAACTTAGTCCAAAATATTTTTCAATTATTATATCAAAACATTAGTTCTACAATCTCCCCCTTTTTGATATAATAAAACTAACTTGAAAATTTGTTTGGGATTCTCCCCCTTTAAGTTTAAAAATGTGAATAAGAGTTTAAAGATGTGAAATCAAATTGAGCTCCCCCTTACTCATTTGAAAAATCAATTTTTCAAAATCATTGCTCCCCCTTTTTGTTATATAAAAAAGAATTTAAAACATTAAGTTCAAAATAATTATAGAGAGAAAAATTGACAAAAATAAGAATTTGGTTTTAAAATGGCTCCCCCTTACTCAAAGCATCATTAAAAATGTTAGTCCAACATTTATGATTATCTAGTTGACATAATAAAAATAAAACAAATAAAAGCAAAAGCAACTAGATTTTACAACACTTGAACTCAAGGGAGGATGTGAAGCCTTCCTTCTTCAAGTGTTCTTTCTTTGTGTGCATGGAGCTCCCCTTCAAAGTTTGACTTGTTGATCACTCTCCATCACACCTAGAAAAAGACAATCAAATGATTTTTGGTATCCAAATTGCTTTGGATCCATAAACGTTAGTGGCACAAACTTTAGTCCCCTTCGGAATCAATTTTTCAATGTCATCCTTTTTAATTGAAGTATTAAGTCCTTTTGGGACCCAAATACTTCTAAAACATTTTTCTTTTACAAATATAGGGGCACTAGATTGTCTTATATAAAAATTTGATTTTCCAAAATCATTTTTCTTTTGAGGTTCATTGGAAATCAAATCTTTTTCTTTTTGAACTTTAAGAAGCAAATTTTGTAAATCAAAACATTTTTGTTCAAAGTCTTTTAATTTTGCTTCAAGTTCAAGATTTGTTTTGGAAAGCAATTCATTCTCAATTTTTATTTTTGAAATCAACTTTTTGTTTTTTGAAAATGATTCCTTGAATTCCAAAAGCAAATCATCATAGGCATCTTGCAACTCATCAAATGTATATGAATTTGAAATAGAGGAGTTAGAAGTTACATCCCCCTCATTGAGGGCCATCAAGCATAGGTGGGCTACTTCATCATCGGTGGAGTCTTCATCACTCCATGTGGCCACATATGCTTGCTTTGAAGATGATCCCCTCTTGTAGGACTTGTGGGATTCCTTCATCTTCTTCTTCGATTCATGCTTGGATTTTTCCATTTCGCTCTTCATGAACCGGGTGAATTTGTTGAAGAGATAGGCCATCTCTTCATCTTCACTTTCCTCCTCACTTGAATCTTCATGATGACATGAGGAGGACTTGAGAGCAATGGCATTTGTGTTGATGCCAAGCCCCTTGATCTTCTTCTCCCCCATAGCTCTAATTTCTTCCCTCTTCTTCTCATCTTCTTTGTTCTTCTTCATGATTTGATGAGTAAGAAGTGACCCCATAAGTTCATCAAGCTTCAAGGTCTTCAAATTCTTGGCTTCGATGATGGCGGTCCTCTTTGAGTCCCATGACTCGGGAAGTGAGTAGATGAGCTTTCAGACAAGTTTCTCCTCCGGAATGGCTTCTTCATAGCCCTTGAGACCATTGGTGATTGTGGAGAACCTATCAAACATATTCTCGATGTTTTCTTCCGGATCCATCTTGAAGTTCTCATACTCTAAGGTGAGGAGCCCAATCTTGGTCTCCTTGACTTCGTCAGTTCCCTCGTATGTGACTTCAAGCTTGTCACATACCTCCTTGGCACTCTCACAAGAAGACATCTTCTCATAGATGGTTGGGGCAAATGCACAAAAGAGGATGTACAAGGTTTTGCAATTTAGCTTTATCTTCTTGCGATCGTTGGCACTCCACTCCGCTTTGCTTTGTTGAGGCACGAACGGACCATCTTCAACTATGTCCCACAGGTTGTAATCTCTAGATTTGATGAAGAACTTCATATTTGTCTTCCAATGGGCATAGTGGATTTCGTCGAAGAAAGGCGGTTTGTCGATGGATTGAGCCATTGAGCCGGTTGTGTGAAATGATGATCGAGCTTGCCAGATCTTCTCAATAGGATGTTAATCCTCTTCAATTAAGCCAAGCTCTAATACCAATTGTTGAGTTGCAGGGTGCTCGATTCCTTCAACCGATCTAGCTCACCAAGTGGTGGAGAGGTGGAATTTTGGGTGGATGTGGTGTGGAAGCTAAAAGATTAAAGACACAATGATTTTAGAGTGGTTCAACCTTCTAACCAAGGTCTACATCCACTACCTTAGCTTTTCACTAAGGATTTTCAATCAATCCACTATTGATTCGCCCCCTTTTCTAGGCTTAGGAGGAAACCCTTATACACCGATCAAGCTTTCTACCCAAAGCCTTGATCAAGCCCTATTTACAAGAGAAAAGAAATATGCAAACTTAAATCCCTCTAATAGGTATTTGTTTGCTCAATAATGCACTCACCCAAAACCTAAAACACTTGAGAAAATTTGACAATTTTGGCTCACTAGTGTTTGTCTATACAAGGAATTTACAATTTAAGTACAAAGACACTTTTTGATTATTTGTTGATTGACAATTGAAGCATTAACCATATCTTGATGCTTGGAGGTCCCTTTTATACTCCTTAATGAGTTTGTAGCCGTTACTAGCCGTTGGGGTTGATTTGGAGCCATTGGAGACATAATTTCCCACCATAAATGCAGTTCTGCAGCTCTCCGTTTCGAAACACTCGAACCCGTTTTGAAACACCCTTCAAGTAGAAAGAGCCGTTGTAGTCTGACGTAGGACCCGTATCGAAACGCTCTTGGCCTTTTCGAAACACCCGTATCGAAACGCATGTCCCCGTATCGAAATGATCTGCATTTAAAAGTTAGTTGGAAAATAGCCGTTGGGGTTTGTGACCGTTGTGGTCAATGCCACGTAGGCGTATCGAAACGGCATAGCTCGTATCGAAACGCTGGGCAAAATCCTCATCCAGAAAAGACTCATTTCGATACCCGTATCGATACGTTTTTGACACTGGAAAACACCGTATCGAAACACCTGGATGGTTTTGTGTAGTTTGGCTTTGAAAACATGTAAAAACCTTTGAAAACTTCCCTTCAACATAGTTTCAAGTTGTTTGGAGTTTAGAAATAGTTTTGAATTCTTTTTAACTTATTTCAAAATATTTTTCAATTATTATATCAAAACATTAGTTCTACATCTTTTCCTCAAGAGCTAAGTCCTTCAAGGCTTCAAGAGGTGGATCTTGTGCATCTTCTTCTTTGGTTAGAATCTCATCCACCTTTGACGTTTGTCCTCCATCAATGTCTTCAATGATCTCTACATCATCATCATCACAAGAATCCTTCCTCGGAAAGAGGTTATCATCGAAAACAACATGAATAGACTATTCTACTACTAAAGTTCTCTTATTAAATACATGATAGGCTTTAGAGTTTGAAGAATATCCTAAGAAAATATATTCATCAATTTTAGCATCAAATTTACCTGAGTTGTCTTTTCCATTATTTAAAACAAAACACTTGCAACCAAATGGATGAAAATAGCTAATGTTAGGCTTCTTAGATTTTAAAATAGTATATGGTGTTTTCTTCAAAATTGGCCTAATCATTACTCAATTTATAATGTAGCAAGCGGTATTTGTGGCTTCCGCCCAAAAATATTTAGGTAAATTATTTTCACAAAGTATGGTTCTAGCCATTTCTTCTAAAGTTCGATTTTTCCTCTCAACTACCCCATTTTGTTGAGGAGTGCGAGGTGCGGAAAAATTGTGGCTAATCCCATTTTCATTTAAAAACTCTTCAAAACCTAGATTCTGAAACTCGGTTCCATAATCACTTCTAATATGAGAAATTTTAAGCTCGAGATCATTTTGTGTTATTTTAGAAAATGTGATGAATTTTTCTAAAGCATCATCTTTTGTACTTAAGAATAGAACTCAAGTAAACCTAGAATAGTCATCAACAAGTACCAAAACATATGATTTACCACCCAAGCTCATAGTCCTAATTGGCCCAAAAAGGTCCATATGAATCAATTGTAAACATCTACTAGTAGAGACATCATTAATGGATTTAAATGAGGATCTATGTTGTTTACCCTTAGAGCACGCATCACATATTTTATCATTAGAGAACTTAAGTTTGGGTAAACCTCTAACTAGATCAAGGGAAGTTAATTTTTCTAAAACACTCATGCTAGCATGTCCTAATTTTCTATGCCAAAGCCATGAGTCATGTTCATCGTGTGCAACTAAACATGCATGAGATGTATGAATGTCATCTAAATGCACCATGTAAATATTTCCTATCATATGCCTTATGAACATCAATTGATTCGTTTTAATGTTCACTGTTTTGCAACCATTTTTATCAAATAGAACATTTAAACTTTTATCACATAATTGACTAATGCTTAACAAATTATGTTTAAGACCGTTGACATATAAGACATTTTCAATGAAAATAGAAGAGTGATTACCAATGGAGCCAATTCCTTCAATGTGGCCTTTGGAGTTGTCACCGAAAGTTACTACTCCACCACTCTTTGGCTTTAGTTCCAAGAATCTACTCTTGTCACTGGTCATGTGTCTTAAGCATCAACTATCAAGGTACAATGAGTTTTGACATAAAGCTTTGGCCTTGTAGCAATGCTCCCCCTACAAACAAAGAAATTAGTCTTTCGTTTTTGGTACCCAAATCATTTTGGGTCCATGTGTGTTAGCCCTCAGAACCTTGGTTCCCTTAGGAATCTAAGAAGCAATAGCATTCATATTATTAGAGACAGACAATGAGTTCCTTAGGAACCTAAACACTCCTAATTCTTTGATTTTTAGATTGCTTAGAAAATTTTCTTTATTTAGGAAAAATGGTTTTCTTTTTACATATTGGGTTTTAGAATAATTTTTTTTTTCAAAATTGTTTTTCCCAATAGTAATAGATGTTTTAAGATTATCCACCTCCTTTGTGTGATAATCTTAAAAATCGGAAAGAAGTTTTTCAAGATCAAGATTTTTCTTTTTAAGATCATTTGAAAGGTTTATCAAGTATAAAACCTTCTTTTCCAATTCCGAGTTAGATTTTGAAAGAGACTCGTTTTGAATTTTCAAATCGAAAATATTTTTCTTATTTCTCAAAATTGACTCTTTTTTTTCATCTAACTCATCATAGACCTCTTGCAACTTATCATATGCATCATTAAGCTCATCATAGGTAAAATCGAAATTAGATGAGTTGAGGTTTACCTTTGGATCGTCATCAATAGCCATGAGACAAAGGTTAGCCACTTTCTTATCCTCCTCGGATGACTCCTCGTCACTCCAAGTTGCCACTTGAGATTTGAGCTTGTTCTTCTTCCCAAAACTCTTCCTCTTCAATTGAGGGCACTCGGAACAGATGTGGTCGGATTTCTTGCACTCATAGCAAATGATTTGGTCATTCTCCTCTTCCTTACTCTTGTTCTTGAAGTCCCCTTTTCTATTGAACTTTCTCCTTTGGTTGGGCTTCATAAAGCTAGTGAATCGTTTGGCCAACATGGCCATCTCTTCGTCTTCATCTTCACTAGAATCCCTTTCATGATATGAAGTTTTAAGAGTGATTCCAATCTTCTTCTTTCCAATTTCCTTCTACTCAAACCTTCTTCTCCTTCATCTTCTTTTCTTCTCCTCTTCCCTTCTTCATGATTTCATGGGTAAGAAGAGATTCAACAAGAGCATCTAGCTTGAGAGTCTTCAAATCTCTAGCTTCAATAATAGTCGTTCTCTTGCTATCCCATGATTCCGGAAGAGAATACAACAACTTCCTTATTAGCTTGTCTTCGGGAATGATTTCACCGAAACCCTTCAATCCATTGATGATGACCAAGAATCGATCAAACATCTTGGAAACACTCTCACTGAGATCCATTTTGAAGTTTTCATAGCTTAGATTGAGTAGCTGAATCTTTGTTTCCTTGACATCGCTAGTTCCCTCATATGTTGTCTCGAGGGTGTCCCAAACTTGGCATTCTCGATCGAAGACACCTTGGAGTAGATATTTGGACCAAGAGCACAAAAGATGACATGTAGGGCTTTATCGTTGACTCGCATCCTACTTCTATAATCTTCAGTCATTTCAGCTTTAACCTTAGATACAAGTCTTCGTTCACCATCTCTCTTCATCGAAATGTATGGCCCTTCTTCAACTACATCCCACACCATGAAGTCGGTAGATTTGATGAAGAGTCTCATCCTATTCTTCCAATATGGGTAGTTGTCCCCATTGAAGAATTGTGGTTTAGTGGTAGATTGAGACTCATATAGGTTGGAAGTGGAGGTGGATGTCATTGATTAACTTGTTGTTGATCAAAGTCTCCTAGAATCGAATCAAGAGGGTTGTAATCCTTCCAATGAGTGTAGCTCTGATATCAATTGTTGAGTTGATCAAACAATTGCAAATGGCCAAGAGGGGGTGAATTGGCGATAAAAATTGAGACCCAAGGCAATTAGAGTGGTTCAAGTTCTCCAATGAACTCTACATCCACTACCTTAGCTTCCACTAAGGATTTTCAACCAATCCACTATTGATTCTTCCCCTTTTCTTGGATGAGGAGGAAACCTTACAATTTTGATTAAGCTTTCTACCCAAAGCTCAATTCACTCACTTTTACAATGGAGAAAAATGGTAAACCTTACAAGTTCCTCTCAAAGGATGATTTGTTTACCCAATTACAATCTTTCACTCCCCAAACTCACAATATAAATAAGAATGAAACACTCAATTGAGTTGGGTACAAGAATTTGACAATAAAAGGTACTAGGGATTGGATTTGATGCTTGGATGATTCTTGTAGGTTCAATGATGTTGCTGGTGCTTAAAATGCTTGCTTTTATACCTTCTCATTGATTGCTAGCCATTTGGGTGGTTGACATCATAAATATAGCCGTTGGGACTTCATCTTCCCGCCATTAATGTTATTCTGCACCTACCTGTACCGGAACGGCACTACCTGTATTGAAATAGAGAAAGAACAAAAATAGCCGTTGGGAGCATTTAAGAGACAATATCGAAACGATCGTCGTCATTCCGAAACTGAAAGAGCTCGTTTCGAAATGTGACAAGGTCATATCGAAACATTTTGCAACTGTGAAAACATGTATCGAAACGCACCTAAAGCATATCGATACGCTTAACTAACTTTCAAGAAAACGATTATGACAAGAAGAAAACCGGTTATAAAACAAAACAGACATATTTTTAAACCAACTTTCAAAACTCGTACCGAAACGAGTGAGATCATATTGATACGACCGTATCGTTACGAGTTCTCTCGTTTCGAGCCCATACTTGACAGTTTCAAAACGTTTCGAAACACCATAAGTGTGTATCGAAACGGATAGTCATAATTTACTTTACAGTTTCACATCGTTTCGAAACACCTAAGGGGTGTATCGAAATGGTTAGTCGAAAGTCACTGTTTTGGCTTGGAAAACACTTAGAAAAAATTATGGGACTTTGAGTTTTGACTTAAACATTTTACTTGTCAATTTTGAGAAGTTTGAGGACTTAAAATTTTATCTTCTTTTGAAATTAGTCCTTGAAATATTTATTATATCAAAAATCAAAGTTTTGGTTTTACAATATTGAAGAGAAAACATTGTTGCTAACGCTCAAAACTGAAGAGAACAATGATGCAAGCACATCGTATATTGACAATGAAGCAATCAATCACATATGTGAAGAACAAAAGAACTTGGAAATGCAAGAACAAATTTTGAAGAACTTGAACATGAAAAGAATGGATTGAAGAAAGAACTTGAAACTTAGAAGGTGGCCCGAAAAGAAGCATGGGCTAAAATTTTTGCCCTTGAGTTTGAAATAAATGCATCAATGCAAGATCTTGATTGCGGAAGAATGATGCTAAAAGATGTCAGGGAAGGAATTATGCTTCGAGAAACACAACATCGAACATTTTATTCAACAATTAAGGGAATATCCATTATAGTTGCAAAGCAGGAGAAAAAACTAAAGGAGAAAAACGATGAGATTCAAAGAATCAAGAAACTAAACTGGATTCTTCAAGAACAAGTTTAATACCTTTGTTTAGAGAACCAATTATGGCGGGACTTCGCGCAGACGAACGAAGCCACGCTAAATTCTCTACAAACTAATTTGGAAGAAGTACATGTGAATGTCGGTGAGGAACGCCACACGAATGATGGAGGCATTATGGATATGATTGATGACAAAGAGTTTGGTTGCAAAAGCAGTGATGAAGAATGGCATAAGATAGTAAATTCACCACAAGAGTATGCAATTAATGAGAAGCATGAGGATGGAACATAAAAGGACAAATATCAAGAAGACGCATGTGATGACAAATGGCAAGGTGGTAAATTGAAAAATAAGCGATTAGTAAGTGAACACGTTATTTGTAAGTCTGGTGAAAACCATTAAATAGTTAGAAAAGATGATGTAAAAGTTTGGCGGACGAAGTCCAAGACTCAAGGTGGTGATAAAGAACGTGAGCATGAACATTACAAGTAGCGCAAGCGAGAGCATGAACATTATCGTGATAAAAAAATATGGCTGCAACCATAATCATAACCATGATTGTGATTATGATTCTCAATGCAATCGACACTAAGAATATGATCGACGTTGCAGTGATCGAGATAAAGATATAAATTATGACTATAATGAGTTACATGACAAATGGAGGAGAGCTAGATACAAAGATAATTAAGGAAGGAAACAATCTTCTGATATTCAAGACGATGATACTGATAACAAAAATTTAAAAGTACCAAAGTACACTATTCTGATGTGGAAATCTTGGCGTGACAAAGAAATGTTCAAATTAAGGTGCAGTGTTGAATATTATAATTTAAACATAATATTTTATGATTAAGTGTAACTCTTCATAAACTCTTTATTAGGTGTAACTCTTCATAAACATATATTAATGGATGGATCTAACTATTCATCATGAATATATATGACTTGCATGATGAATAGATGTAAATGAAGAGTTGTGATTGTTTCAATAGTCACATACAATCCCTATATAAAGCACTCTAAGCAAAGTAATTGTATTCCAAGTAATTTCTAAGTGTATTTCGAAGTGCATTGTTATTTTTTTCTTCTAAAAGGAAAGATTGTGTTATTTTACTTCCATATTCTAACATGGGAGGATGAATGGTCTGGGGTCAAACTAATATTTTTAAAACATTGATAAAAATGTTTAATTATCATCCTGTTACCTGTATTTTCCACCAAACCTTGTGAGAAAAGATCTACTTTTCGTCCTCTTCCCTTTTCTTTTCAACAAAACATACTCTTTTCCCCCAAAATAAGAAATTAACTATTTGTTGACAACATATCAACTTATGAATGGAATGAAAATACATTCGGAAATAAGTACTTAGTATAATATGGAAAAGATTAAAAAAAAAGCACACACAAAATTAGGAAATTTGCACTCTCTCCATCCAAGCATTATACAACGAAGTAGACAAAAATTACTTTGTAAAGGGGAGTCTATATTTCTTCCGTAGATGAATCTACAAATGGTGGTGAGGATGGTGAAAAATTCAACAGAAACCCAATTAGTATCCCAATGAGTCCCACAACAAACGCAAACATCAAGGAGAAGCCGGAGTCATTCCTACGTTGTCGTCGTCTCTTAAGAAAATCCTGTTGCACCAAAACACGACTGCACTGTTTACATATAGATCACGAGTCGAGAGTCGTCACTAAGAATTGACAAAAGAGGCATCCGTCCAAGTTCTAATTTTTTATAATATTTAATATTTTCAATACTTAATATTAGGAATTTGTTCTTAAATTTTATTTTTTCAGTATTTGTTATTAGGGGTTTAGTATTTGTTATTAGTGCCCGAATTTTTTAACACTTATTATTATGGGTTTAATTTTTATGCAATATTTTTTATTAGAATTCTACTCTTAAAATTCTATTTTTCCAATATTTGTTATTAGATGTCTAATTATTCTCAATATTTATTATTAGGGTTCTAATTTTTTTAATACTTGTTATTATGGCTCAATTTTTCTATCAATAATCATTATGAGTCTACTCTTAAAATTTAAAATTTTCCAATATTTGTTATTAATGGTTTAATTCCCCCGCCCAATACTTGTTATTAGAGGTCTAATTTTTTCAATACTTGCTATTAGGACCCTAATTTTCTTAACACATTTTATTAGGAGTTCATTTTTTCAATATTTGTTACTATGGGCTTACTGTTTATAGGTTGTAGCTATTTTCAATGATTGAATAGCAATATATGCACTAGGCGTACTGGTCCAATTAAGTGTTTTGAATGCCTATGCATGGTCGTATGGAATAAGGATATGTGGCTTACTGGAGGGTGTAGAGGAAGTTGGCAGGAAGGGTAAACAAGACTTGCAGCAGTGCATGGCAGTAGGGGGCTACCGATATTTAATGGTTTGCTTCTTAAAGTGTTGTAATTTTTTATCGATCTTTTGGATCGAATGTTGTAATTTTCCCAACTATTAATAAGGTGCACTCTTTTTCTTCCGATTAGGATTAGGGAAGTTTTTTAACGAGGCCCTTGTTATGGTTTCAGTATCAATAAAAGCTATAACTTAAAAAAAAACAATTATTATTAGGAGTCTACTCTTAAAATTTAAATTTTCTCAATATTTATTATTAGGGTCTAATTTTTCCCCAATTACTTGTTATTAGAGGTCCAATTTTTTCAATACTTGCTATTAGACCCTAATATTCTTCAACATTTTTTATTAGGAGTTCAATTTCCCCAATATTTGTTATTAGGGGTCTACTCTTAAAATTCATTTTTTAATATTTATTATTAGAAGTCCAATTTTTTCACAATACTTGTTATTATGGGCTTAAATTTTCCAATTTTTCTTATTTGAGACATACTCTTAAATTTTTTTACAATACTTATTATTAGAGAGTTAATTTTTTTCCCAATACTTGTTATTAGAGGCGTAATTTTTTCTTCAATATTTGTTATTAGGATATAAAATTCAGTTTTTTCTGATATTTGTTAGCAGAGATTCAATTTTTTCTCAATACTTGATATTCCTTAAAAAAATTCAAAAACTATTGTTAGAGATATAGTTTGTTTTTCGATACTTGTCATTTTTTAAAGTCGAATTAGGGCCACTAAAATCTCACCAACGCTATGCACGAGTCACGACAGTAGTGAGCTGTGTAATGGTGTACTCCATAATATAAGCAAGAACAAAATTACAAAGGGGGTAATCTGGCATTCTTTTTCAGGCTCGGCTTTAACTGTTAAGTTGAATAATTTTATGTGGATGATAAAGTTTTACCGGTTGGATTGGAAAATCTGAAGTAAAAACATACCAGCTCCTGTTGCAGCTGCAGTGTTTGGCGAACGGCTGCATCTCTTTCATCCTTCAGGTGCTGCACAGTCTGGTTCATGAGTGCAGAAAGGAAATGTAAAATACAAGACATAAAAACCAGAAAAAAAAAAAAAAAAGGAAAACAATTACATAGAAGGCAGGCAAAACGGGAAAATGCAAGCATAAGCAGATGAATGAGTAGACTCACGGAGTTTGAATCAGTGCCTTGTTCTGGGTTGGTCTTAAATCCTTCATCTTCTGAATTTCCTCGAGCATAGAAAACTTTAAGCTTGCACTCTTGTATCTCCCTACTGCTTTCCTTATTAAACTGGGTGCAATTGCAAAATGCAAACACATGGATGACATTCCAAACATATCATAAATTATTCTGATTCTGAAATCTGAATGTCCGTATTCTTACAGTATCTGCCGGAAGGTCATCCACATCAGTATTTGAAGGCACTACGGTACTCTGTAGCAGAAATTTGTCTTTGCATTGCATATCTGGGGGATACTCCCGTTGAGCTTGGAGAGTGACTGACGTTCAACCAAAATCAGTATTTGAAGCCTCTACTGAGATGGTTTTAGTTAATAAATAATACCTTTAATGACAGATGAATCCCAAGGCTGCACAACGCCGGTATTTGGTCGCACAAAGTACTTCTTAGGTGAAGTCGTTTTAACCTAACCACTTGGGAGGGTTAATACTTAATAATTAAAACCATACAAACATAAGAAAATCACACAAGTATTTCACTCAGGACTCAGCTGCATTTGCAACGGTACCTTAAACGCCACATGGTGTTCTGTGTTGTTCACCACTTTAAGATCACAAAGGCTTGGCTTTTCAAGCTCAACTGAAAACATGAATGAATAGCAATTGAATCCTCAACTTTCACATGCATTCAATGGGACTCTACTTTTACAATTCCATGCATGCATTAAATTACGGCTACAATCACAAATGTTACGACATAATTTTTTTAAAAAAATTATAATTATAATTTTAGATACGGCCGCCGTTACAATATAATCGTTATGTTGCGTTGCGGCCGCAATTTAATCCTATTTGCATGCATACGAGTACAAAGATGGAACTTACAAGCGAACTTGAGGCCATTTGGTTGGACAGAGATCAACTGATTATTCCCATCAGCCGTCATCACTGGGTCCGCCAACCTCCACCGCCAACGCTATATCTTCACTCTCTTATAAAAAAAAAAGAAATCAAAATGAGGCGCATAATCTTTCAAAACCTAAGGATGAATGATAAATCAACAAAAAGAACCCCAAAACGTAGAAAAACCAATTATGTAAGGAGGGTTTGTAGTTTGGTTTTGAAGAGAGGGAGGGATTCAGTCAATATTAATGAGCGGAACTAACCTGTGGTGCAAACTGCAACTGTCTCCATCCAAATCCGAGGTTTCCTCTTTTCTTTCCAAGGAAACACCGATTTAGCAGCTAACAAAGTTTACGTGGCAGTTAATAGAGGATAATGTTAGTAATTTTTGTAAACGTAACAGTTTATATTGATGATTTTATTGACTGGTTATTTTGTCTTAATATATTAGAGTAGCAAATAATTCAGATACTCTCCAACTATTTTTTTAAAAAATAATTGAACTCTCCATCCAATCAATTTTTTATCTAAATATAAGAAAATGATTTTTTATCAATATTCAAATTTTTCAAAATTGAAATAATTATAAACTCTAAAATCTATAAACATTAAAAAATATGAAATATTTCAATTCGACAAAATAAAAAAAAAATAAAGTTAAAACGAATATAAAAAATTATTTTATTTACGAACCACCAAATTTTTTTAGCGCTCCGTAAAACCAAGAAACCCTAGTCTACGTTGCGATTGCGAACCCTAGCATGAGCTTGATCGGCACGATCACGGGGAGATCGCCGGATGTAGCTGCTCCGATTCCTGTGCTAGCGAGCCTTGAGAGACCTGGGTCCTCGTTGGCGGAAGGGTGGAGAGAGAGTTGAAGAAGGGGAGAGGTTCTGTAGTAGAGAATATGGTGGAGAACTTGGCTGGTGGAACGCCGCTGGCTGATACTTGCATGCAGGAGGCCTCTCTGGAGGCTACTGGAGCGGTGCGGGCTGAGACTGTGATACCGGAGATGTCAAGGGTGACGGGTGCTGGTCAGGGAAAGCCCTCGTTTCGGGACATGGTTGCTGGAGAGGCCGGCGGTCATTCTAACATGGATGAGCTTGATGTAAAGATAACAAAGGAGGACGTGAAGATTGTATTGGATGGTCCGATGCATAGGATCGATTTTTCCGATAGAGTTCATGATTCCATTGATGCTAAGCTAGAAAGTTCGATAATTGTACGGTTGTTAGGGAAGTCGATTGAGTATAGAGCATTGTTGAATAGGGTGAAATCGATGTGGGTGTCATTAGGGAAGTTAGAGTTAGTTGACTTGGATAACGACTATAATTTGGTTCGTTTTGAGCTTGAGGCGGATTATGATAGGGTACTTTCAGGTGGTCCATAGGTGGTTTATGGAAGTTATCTAACGGTTCAGCCTTGGTCTCGATCGTTCTCTACGGTGGAGGAGTACCCGTAAAAGATCGTCGTTTGGGCGCGACTCCTGGGCCTTCCATACCGTTATTACACTAAAAGTATGTTTAGGGAGATTGTGAATGTGTTTGGACGGGTGATAAAGATTGATTACAATACTCTAGAGGGTAAGAGGGGTCGTTTTGCTAGGTTTGCGGTGGTGGTTGATTTGAATAAGCCACTTATTTCGGGAGTGATGATCGATGGGTTTAAGCAAAATATAGAATACGAGGGTCTCCCTTTGATTTGTTATTCATGTGGTAAGTATGGCCATCCTAAAGAGTCGTGTACACAGGGAAGAGAACTGGAGGTTGAACAAGGCCCGGGTTCGAGTGCTGTCATAGAGGAGTTGCCGTCAGAAAAGGAGATGTATGGTCCTTGGATGCAAGTTGCCAATCGCCGTCGTAAACCGTTGAGGGTTGGGAAGCAACAGGGTGTGGTGGAGCAGGATCAGCAGGGCAAGAAGGGAGCTGTTGGGTCACGTTTTGACGTGCTCGATGTTGAGGAGGTAGGGAATGCTGATAACAACCCTAAGGTTGCTAGTGGTTCGAGGTCTGCAATGGGTGTTGTGCTTGAAACTCGACCGGTGTTGAACAAGGGGAAGACAATGGTTGTCGCTGATGTTGTTACAAGTGGGACGGACTTACAGTTAGGGGATGGGGCTGGTTCCTCTAGAGTGGTGTGGAGCCAGGATCGTGTTGGGTTAGGGAGCGTGGTTCCGGTAGTTGAGGTGGTTGAAGGTTCAGCTGGAGGTGGCGATGTGCTTGCTAACAAATCTGCCAGTGTTGGTTTTGTAGCATCGAATCAAGAAGTGGTAGTTGAGAGTTCCGCGCTGGATGCGAGTAATCACGTGGTGGTTAGAGTGTTTGATAAGGAGGAGTGTGGTGTGCTGAAGGATGTGAATGGACGTGTGGTGAAGAATGTTGCTCGGAAAAGTACAGTCAAGGGTGGCATCAAGAACCCTCTAGCAGCTAAGAGTATGGGTGCGAAAGGCCTTAAACCTAAGAAGCGGGATGAGATGGGGCCATCTAAACCGATACTTACCGATTGGATTAATACGATGACGGCGGAGCTTAATGTCGCTGCGAGTGGGGTGAAAGGAGGGAATCGTGGTTCAGGAGGATCTTCCCAAGAGGGGACGAACCAAGTTCAATGGAGTTTTAATAAGGTTTTTGAGGGTACCAATGCTACGGACATGTCGTCTTAGGGTCCTATTTTATCCGACTTTGTATATCTCATGGTTAAGGTTATCTTCTGGAATATACAAGGAGCATTAGGCTTTGATTTTTTTCGGTATTTTAAATTGTTGGTGCGAATACAGAAACCGGATATTGTAGCGTTGGTTGAGCCACGTATAAGTGGGCATAAGGCGGATAATTTTATACGTCGCTCGGGGTTTGAATTTTCTTATAGAGTTGAGGCATATGTTTTTTCGGGTGGGATATGGGTGTTGTGGAAGTCTTCAATTCGATTGGATATTGTGGCGGTGTCCTCTCAGTTTATACATGGTTGGTGCTCCGATGTGTTGGGGCAGAAATCCTTTTTATAACATTTGTTTATGCAAGTCCGAATAGAAGCGTACGTAGTACTTTGTGGGATCAGTTGTGAGCTCTCGAGCCTGCGCAAGGGATGGCTTGGGTCCTTGGGGGCGATTTTAATGCTATTGCTAGCCCCTTGGAGAGGAAAGAGGGCTCACAAAACCGTCTGGGAGTTTGTTTGAGGTTTAATGATTTTTTGTTCGACTCGGGTCTCTTGGATATGGATTGTCATGGTCCTTTGTTTACATGGGAGCGTGGTGACTTGTTGCAACGGCTTGATAGGTGCTTGTGCAATGAGGCGTGGTTTGGTGGTTATCCGGTGTCGGATGTCTTTCATTTGCCGAGACTTGAGTCAGATCATAGCCCCATTTTTTTATCTGCTAGGGGTGGGAGCGCGGTTGTGGCAGTAAGACCTTTTCGGTATTTAACATCATGGAATGAACACCCGGATTTCCAAAGGCTAGTTACAAAGACGTGGCGTGAGGATAGGCATATCTTTGATAATGTGTTAGATTTCCAATCCCGGAGTCGAGAATGGAATAAAGAGGTGTTCGGACATATTCGTCGGCGGAAAACTCTCCTCCTTGCTCGAATTAAAGGGATTGAAATGGCACGTGCTAGGAGGGACTCGCCCTTCTTGTCGGATTTGGAAGGGGAGTTGAAGAAGAATCTTGCGAAGGTGTTGGAAAATGAGGAGAGCTTGTGGCATCAAAAGTAGCGAGTATCGTGGATATCGAAAGGTGATCGGAACACACGGTTTTTTCACGCAAGTACAATCCAACGTCGACGGCGTAATATGGTCCGGGCACTAAAGGTGGATGCTGATCGGTGGAGTTATGATCAACATGAGTTAAAGCTTCATGCTATGAAGTATTTCCAGCAGTTGTTCACTGGTGGGATTCATGATTGTACTGTGCAGCTATTGTCGGGTAAGTTCCATGCTTTTAGTGAGGCAGAGTTGCGTTCTTTGAGTACTGAAGTTACGAAGGAGGAGGTCCGGAAAGTGGTGTTTGAAATGGATCCGCTTAAATCGCTGGGTATAAATGGTATTCATGCTGACTTTTATCAAAAGAGATGGGATGTGGTGGGTGATTCGGTGTTCCATTTTGTCAAAGGATTTTTTGATGGTGATCCGTTGGATAGCAGAATTAATCAGACTCTTATTGTCCTCATTCCTAAAGTTGAGGTACCAGAATCAATCAATCAATTTAGACCGATTAGCCTCTGTATGGTGATGTATAAGATTATCACGAAGACAATAGTGAATCGATTGAAGAAGTTTCTGTCGAAGTGGATATCTTTGAATCAGATGAGTTTTGTACCGGGGCGAAATATAACTGACAACATTATTTTGGCGCAGGAGATCATTCATTCAATGAGCACTAAGGTAGGAAAGAAAGGATTTATGGTGATTAAAGTTGATGTAGAGAAAGCCTATGGTCGCCTTGAATGGCATTTTATAGAGGACACTTTGCGGGATGTGGGCTTACCGGATACGTTGATTGAGTTAATAATGAAGTGTGTAGGTTCGGTATCGACCCAGTTGTTGTGGAATGGGGATGTTACGGAGCCTTTTCAGCCCTCGAGGGGAATTCGAAGGGGGATCCTCTTTCCCCGTATCTATTTGTATTGTGTATAGAGAGATTGGCCCATAGCATTAGCTCGAAGGTGGATGAGGGAGCATGGAAACCCATAAGGTTATCACGGAGTGGTCCGGGATATCGCATTTATTTTTTGCGAATGACTTGGTACTTTTTGTTGAGGCGTGCTCGAATCAAATAAATGTTATACATGGTGTTATGGAACAATTCTGCATATGCTCAGGGCATCGAGTAAGTATTGCTAAAACGCATGTATACTTCTCTAAAAATTGCCCACAAAGCATTCGTGATATTGTCAGGCAACGCTTGGGGTTTGAGGTAGTTGAGGATTTAGGGAAGTACTTGGGTGTTCCTTTGTTGCATAGCCGTGTCACTAAGGCTACATATGCATATTTGCTGGATCGAATGGCTAGACGACTGTCGGGTTGAGCAGCAAAGTCGCTATCCCTAGCTGGGCGGATAACGCTGGCTAAGGCGGTGTTACAAGCCATTCCGTCGTATGTCATGCAAGCTACTTTATTACCTAAAGGTTTGTGCCGGGAAATGGAGAGGATTATTCGGAGATTTGTATGGGTAGGTTCTGGTGAGCATCATAGTATATCTCTGGTTAATTGGGATGTTATGTAGCAACCGTTAGAGAACGGGGGTATGGGTCTTAAGGATCTTTCAATTCAAAACAATGTGTTTTTAATGAAGGTGGGCTTTGAGCTTTTAACTAATTCAAGAAAGCTTTGGGTCCGTGTTCTCAAAGACAAGTACAGGTGGCAAGAGGGGGTTTCGGAGAGAATCCACAGAAATAGTTGCTCGCGGCTTTGGAAGGGGCTGAGTAAGGTTTGGGACATTGTTCGGGGTAGTATTTGTTGGAATATCCGGAATGGGGAGCGCACTGACTTCTCGTATGACATGTGGTTGGATAAGGATGGGTCGCTGTGTGAAAAGTGCCTATTACCGTCTTTCCCGATGCCGGTTCCAGTAGCTAGCATGGTGAACGAGTCGAGTGGCTGGGATTGGAGCAAATCTGGTCACGTGCTGCCGGAGCTGGTGCTAAATAAGATAGCTATTGTGCCTCCCCCGCGGGCATGGTATGGCACTGATTGTCCGAGCTATAGATGGGAGGACAATCGCACATTCTCGGTGCGATCATCATATAAAGTTTTAGAGGTGTCCCGGGGTACTATCGAGCAAAGACGTTGGAAGCTGTTATGGGACCTCAAGCTACCTCAATACATGAAAGTCTTCTTGTGGTTGGTGATGCGGAAGAGTCTCCTCACGAATATGGAGAGGCTTCGAAGGCATCTGACGAGTGATGGTGGATGCCAAGTTTGCAGGCGAGGTTGGGAGGACGTTGACCATGTCTTGTGACGTTGTTCTTTGGCACGACTGGTTTGGGCGCAGATCGTGCCTTGTGATAGGCTCCTAGAGTTTGAATCCATGGATTTGGATACGTGGTTGGTCTTCAACTTGAAGAATGGTGGAGATTTCCCGGATGCTGGATCGAAATGGGTGACGCGGTTCGCCGTAGTTAGTTGGCGGCTCTGGAAGCGCCGGTGTAGCTTGTTGTTGGATGCGTCATTTGTAGAGAATGGGGACTTTGTAACACAGTGTATGCAGCTCGCTGAGGAGTTTGATAGCGTGCCTGGTGCCACTACTGGTCCAAGAAGGTTGGATGGTGTAAGGAATCGTTGGCAATGTCCTCCAAATGAGTGGATCAAAGCAAATGCGGATGGGTCGGTGTATGGGCAGCAGAGAGTTGCCGCTGTGGGAGGAGTTCTCCGAGATTGGACGGGCAAGTGGATATTTGGCTTCGCTCGTAAGGTTGGAAGCTGTTCAGTGTTGATGGCGGAGTTATGGGCGATATATGATGTATTTTTTCATACATGGCGTCTTGGTTTTAAGAAGGTTTACCTTGAATCGGACAACATGGAGGTGGTTCGAATTCTTACAAACGAGTCATTAGCATTGCGTGGGAATGTGGTGGTTGATCTCATATTCGGATTCTTGTGCCGCGAGTGGGAGGTGAAGGTCCAGCATATTGGACGCAAGGGGAATAAGGTTGCTGACTTCCTTTCCCAGATGTTTAAGGGCCAACCATATGAGGATGCATGGCTGTTGGAGCCTCTGAGTGGGGTGCAAGGGATCGTGGATGCAGAGCGGAGGTTATAATCTCCTATGGTTTACATTGTATTAGCAAAAAAAAAGTTAAAACGAATATAATTACTATAAAAAATTGAAAGAAAACAAAAAAAAACAACAAGCTTTCAAGAAGCAGGAGTAGTTCTGGACATGTTTAATAGGTTCGACCGCACAAGACTCACAGGAACAGGGGCCCAAATGAATTTTTTAATATATAATATATAAATATATATTCTCAAAAATACTGTAAAATATACTCCTATATAACATTTAAAAAAATCTTAATCCAAACATTAATTGTGGCTAGATCACTCTTTTCCATTAAATTTCAAAATGCAACAATGGTATATAAAATCTTATGGACTATTCCTATTATCATTGTTTTTGTAAAATGAAGCTCTTCAAAAATTGAAGTTCGTGAAGTCATATTTACGAACAATTACATCGCAAAAAGGTTAAATAGACTTGCTTTAATGACAATCAGGATTGATCTTTTAGAAGAAGTTAATATTAAAAGAATTGTAGATGATTTTACTTCAAAACGTGCAAGAAGAACAACAATTTTTAAGTGAAAATGTTAGATTTTTATATGTTTATAAGTCATTTTTATGTTGATCAAGAGAATACTCTAACTTTTTTGTATTAAAGAAATTTTATTTAAAAAACATTATACTTATTTCATATTATAAATTAAGGACTATTTTTAATAAATTGAACAACCTCTTAAATTTTTGAACCACATCTGTCAAGAAGAAATGTTCATATAAAACTCAATGGTCATGTTTGGTAAATAGCGATTTGAGCCAAAATTAGAGGTTTGAGCTAAAATTAGAGATTTGATCGGTCAAAACCTCTAATTTGGATGTTTGGTGAATAGTAGATTGAAATAGAAGATTATGGTGAAACCTCGGGTGAAACCTCTAATATTGAAAAAGTTGCTAGTAGGAGCTTTTTGAAATTAGAGGTTTTGACATGAGAGCTATAAAAACAATTTTACTCTTAACAATTATAAAAAATCTCCAAATAACCTAAATTTAACATTTTCTATTTTAATTTTTCGCCCTCATGTATTTACATTGTAACATTTGTAAACTAATACTTTTTCTTTTTTTTCTTTTTATTCTAACACATTTAAATTTGTATTTAAATTTAATAACAAATTAAATTGTATTAAAAATAATTATATAAATAATAAAAATTAATGTATAGATCCTTCAAATATGCTTAGTAATTTTATATTAATTTTTTTTCATAATTCAATTAATATTAATAGATGCAAAATATTAATAACCAACAAACTATTCAAACAAGTCGAATATAATCATGTCCTTATATGTCATTTTAATTGTATAAATAATCAAACAGCTATCAGCTATCGGTTAATTTTATCAAACAGTTTTATACAATTAGCTAATACAATATGCTAGTCAAATCAGCTAACGCAATCAACTATTAGCTTATGTAATCTGCTATTAACTATCAATTATTTGTTAATTGACAAACATGACAATTGTTTTTTTGAATGAATAAAAAAGTATTAACTGCATGAATGCTCATTTAATTATGGGGAGGATTCTATTTTGACCATCATACATTTATTTTTGTCAATAAGACCATTAACTATTGAAGTGGTATCAATCAAATCATTTGTTGTTAAAACCTAACGGGGAGGATGATGTGACAAATAACAAAAAAGATCGTATAATTACACATTCAGTTTTCATTACTTACATGTTTTTATCAATTCGGTCCTTAATTTAATTCAACAAATTTAATCATTCATGATGACATTGGTCGACATCCAATTGGAAGATTTTACTCAAATTTTAATTTAAATAATTTAATAAATTGTACATCCAATCATATGGTAACACATGTCATCAATCGAATGGATGAAAAATTAGAAACCAAAGGGTGCTTCCAAGCGTAATCATTTAACTTGTTTAAAGTCTACAACAACTTTTTATTAATGTAAGAAAATCTCACCTTGCCTCATCCCTTTATCAATTTCTTATAATCAGAGAATTTCCTACCACCAAAATGAGCCTCAAGTAGGATTGAACTTAAGAATGACAAGAAAATAAATGGCATGCATTAAATATTTTGTGTTCAGATACATTTTGAATATAAATTGAAGTGTCTTAAAATAATTGGATGTTTCAAAACTTATAGTCGTTTAAAATGTATCTTCTTACAAAAGGATATCTCCATTCCAAATGAAATTCAATTAACAATTAAAGATTTAATTAAATTCTAATTATTGCTCGAAATTCCAAAATGCTACGTGGAATTAATAAGGTACCTATAACGGGCGTTTGTAGGGGGTGCTAATCCTTCCCTACACGTAACCGACTCCCGAACCCAAATTTTAAAGAAAATAATCTATGTTTTGTTTTTAAAGGTGTTCGGCCTACCAAAGTGATCGGTGGCGACTCCAAATTAATTTTTAAGAGTAAATAAAGGAAAATCAATTTAATATGGAAAATCCCTAATTTCAAGACTAAATTAAAAATGGTAAAACACTAATTTCAAAACCCTAATCGTCAGGCTATTTTTACAATCGATTTTAAAAATAGTCGCGACAGATATCATCAAAACACATTCTTTCTCTCCCCCTATATCTCACATGAAGACAAAGCCAATAAAAGGGAGCCTTTTCATTTTAAAAAGGTATATTCACCACTTAAAACCCCCAACTTTCATCCTTCTCCCAAAAAGGTCACTACCCAAGCTTATATTGTCCAATTCTCATCCAATAAGGCCCAAACTTGGCCCATTGGGTATGATTACTCAATCCAACACCAATGTCCTCAAATCGAGTCAACACCCAACCATTGACTCAGGAATTCAGGTCATTACAAAAGTAGTATAAGATGGTTTTGTACTGGAGGCAGGTGCTCCTAAAGAGGCCTAAGACATAACTAATAATAAAACTCTTGAAGAGTTTCATGTACTTGAAATGAAGGTTGAAATGATGAAGAGATCTCGATAAGTTATGTCATTGCGAGAAAAGAATGGAACTGGAAAAGAAAATTTACCATAAATGATTTTACATATAACATTTCTATAGACGTAAGCAAATAATATGAGGATCTTGTATTTAAATATATCAAGAAGTATAGATATTGAAATGATTGACCAATATAAAAACTGATTTAAACGTCCAAAGTGAAATTTTTGGACTAGTAATCCAAACACCTAAAAGTTTAATGCAAGTGGAGTACAAATAAGCAATCGTAAGATATAAAGTGTGACTTAATTTATGAATAATTTTTAATTAATTCACAATGGATGCAATTACTTTATTAGTTTGGAAGATATGTAATAATGTATATGCATCTAGTTATTTTATGGGTTCCTATATAATGAGAGTTATCCTTGGAGGATTAAAAAAGCCATAAGCATACGTAAATATCTGAGGATTAAACAATTCTGGCTCATTTGCATAATCTCCTTAGTGAGTACTTATTGAGGGAATATTATAAGAACGATCTTATTTTGATAAAGCGGTTTGGATCAAAATTTGTTATGATTACTCTACATTGATAATTTGAATATTATTAGAATTCTCGAATAGCTTCAAATTGAAAACTTCTTAAGAGCTTCAAAAACGTTTGACTGAATAAGAAAAAATGTTTTAGATAGAGAAACTTGGAATCAAATATTGTCTTGACCTACATTGAGCACTTAAATATGGATTAAGTTTTTGTTTATGAATGGACATATACTGAAAGAATCTTAAAAGATTCAATATGAATAAATTGTACCTATTGAGTACCTTGATGATTTTAAGATTATTAAATATGAATTGATATATTTTTTCTTCGAAAGAAAGACAAAGAAATCCTTTGTATGAAAGCATCATATCTTAGTTTGTTCAGAAGCATCATATCTTACTTGGTCTAGAAGTATTGCATCTTAGTTGATCTGGAAGCACCATAAATTAGTTAATTCAAAAGCACCACATCTTAGTTGGTCCAAAAGTACTATCTAAATGCTACAAGGATCTTTACCTTTAGATTTTCAAACTCAACGCCTCTTCAAATCATGTAGAAATATTTGTTATGCACGAGGCAAGTCGAAAATATGTTTGGCTAAAAATATTCAACCAACATATTCAGAACATATGTGATTTTCTTTCGCAAGATAATGTGCAAGTTATATTGTATGGAAATGATGCAAAATTTATACATCTATTGAAAGGTGGATACATCAAAGGAGACAAAAGGAAACATATTCCCCCTAAAGTTTTCTTTCTTATAATCTTTAGAAGAATAACAATATAAATCTTCGATGAATTTGTTCAAGTGATAATTTAGAATATCTTTTCACCAGTGCGTTGCCTACTTCAACATCTGAAGACTATATTATGATTGAATAAAAAATATTCAACTATCTTGTGTGATATTTTCATGAGGGTGAGTATATACGCGTTGTGCTTTTTTTTTCTTAACCAAAGTTTGGCCCCCACTGGACTTTTCTGGTAAGATTTTTAATGAGGCAACGTGTTATGCGTATTAAAGATGCGTGTATTCCTTTTCCTTCACTAAGATTTTTTTAGTACATATTTTTTTAATCTTGGTTAAGTTTTGACGAGGCACATTATCTTTATGGACATCCAAGGAGGAGTGTTATAAATATTTATTTATATGAACATTAATTATGATTAGAACTTTATCTCTATCTATTAAATAAAAGTTTGATGTACTTAAAGTTCTACATGATAGTTACTTCTTATGCCTATAAATATAATATTTGAAAAAGACGTTGCACACACTTCATATTAAGAGAATAATACAATTTCTTCTACTTATTCTCATATATCTCTTCTTCTTGTTGTTTTTCTTATTGCTTCATTATTTTATTTCATAACATATTCATAATTTTCTTATTTATTATCTCATACATCGTTTAGTTTAATTTTATTTTGATTACATTTTTCATATTTTATAATATAGAGAAATAATAATGTAAAATGAGCTTAGGCTTCAAAATAAAACTATAAATCAAAGTGAAAAATGCATAATAGAAAAAAAGACCTCAACATTTTTTTTTATTTTCAATTGTATCCTTTAAGGTTATCCTGCCACGCTAACATAATTGACTGTACAAAAATGTTTATTTAAAGAAAACAAAATTTTTAGATTTAAATTACCAAAGAAAAACTTTAAAGATACAATTAGAAAAAAAGGACAAACGTTGAGAGTTTTTTTGCCTTTCACTTTTTCATTATCATTCTTATAGTATATTGATAATTTATCAAATAGATGATTTTTCCCTCTCATATAAAGCACACGTGTCCTTCACATGTTTGTTTAACGAGTTAAGCATAAAGTAATTTCGTCCTCTACACGTTTCATCCACATATTCTCAGATCAAATATTTAACATTATTATATGACTATTGCCTAAGAATTAAAAAACTGTAATTGTACAATTATATTTTACCATGAGTCTATATTAAAAATACTCAAAACTATAATTATATTATGCAAATATGATTTTAAACCTAATTAAAACACGTAAATTATATAAATATATACAAATAATTATCTATTACAAAATATAGACATGATTTCGATATGTCGACAATCTAAGTCATAACTTCTGACTCTATTGCTTTCTTTACCTAGTAATTTATAAATTTAATAAATACTTTCAAACCGAAAATATTTGAACTCTCAAAGAAAATTATATAAATAAAGTTAAAATATAGAAGAAAAAGGAACCTAAACATGACAAAAGTGCGCAACATGTGGGTAGGGATGTAAAAACAGGTCAACAGTTGGGTTTCAGGTCGGGCTCTGTCAGGTCGGGTCAAATCGGTTACAGGTCATTCCAGGTCATTTTTTGTTTTGACTCGATTCGGTTCGGGTTCGGATTCATTTCGGGTCGGGTTCATTTCAGGTCGGGTTCATTTCAGGCCGGGTTCAATTCAGGTCGGGTTCATTTCGGGTCGGATTCATTTCAGGTCGGGCCAAAACGGTTAATTGACGGGTTAATTTCGGTTCAGGTTGATTTCAGGTCGGTTTCGTTTCAGGTCGGGTTCATTTCAGGTTGGTTTCGTTTCAGGTCGGGTTCATTTCAGGTCGGATAATTTCATGTCGGTTTCTTTTCAGGTCGGGTTCATTCGGGTTTAGGGTTTATTGTGTATGGATTAGGATTTAACATACATAATATTAATACATTATACGTATATACATATAGGAATTATGGTTTAGTGTTTTAGGGGTTTAGGGTTTATGGTTTGGGGGTAGCGGTAGGATTTAGGGTTTATACATTGGTACATACGTACATATATACTTACGTACATTATACACATGTTTATATGATTTATGGTTTAGGGTTTATGTATTAGGGTTTGAGGTTTATGGTTAAGAGTTTAGTGTTTCACGTTCCTACATACATACATACATTATACATACATAGCACAAAAAGGAATTAAGGTTAGGGTTAGGGTTTAGGGTTTAGAGTTCATACATTGATACATACATGCTTTCAATCATTATACATATATATAAACATACATTGATTAGGGGTTAGTGTTTAAGGATTAGGGTTTATAGAATATGGTTTAGGGCTTAGGGTTCATAAAGCGATACATACATACTTACATGTATATATACATATATGGATTAGGGTTTTATTTTTAGGGGTTAGAGTTTATGGTTCATGAATTGATACACACATACTTACATGCATTATATATATATGGATTAAGGTTTTTATTTTTAGGGTTTAGGGTTCATAAATTGATACATACATCTATACATACATACTTACATGCACTATATATACATACATATATGGATTATGGTTGATATTTTTAGGGTTTAGGGTTCATAAATTGATACATACATATATACATACATACTTACATGCATTATATATATATATACATATATGGATTAGGGTTTTATTTTTAGGGTTTAGGGTTTATACATACATAAATACATTTTACATACATATATAATATACTAATATATTATATATATTCTAAAACGAAACCCTAATCAAAACCTTAAACTCTAAACCAAAAATGAAACATAAACCCATAACCCTAATTCAAAACACTAAACTAAATCAAAACCATAAACCATAAAAGAAACCCTAAATGCTAGACCCATAAAAAGAAACCCTAAACCCTAAACACATAACATGAAAACTCAAAATAAAGTCAATAAAAAGTAAACCCTAATCCCTGGGCACTAAACCCTAAAGGTAAGTTTAGTTCACTAAAAATAAAACCTTTATTCGAAACACTAACCCTAAACCCTTAAACCTTAAACATTTAAACCATAAACATATAAACCCTAAACCTAAAAATTAAATACTAAATCCTAAAACCCTAAAACCATAAACAATTAAAACAAAACCCTAATTTAAAACCATAAACCATAAAACAAAACAGTAAATAAAATCCATAAACCCTAAAAAACATATTAACCATAAATTATAAAACCTAAACATAAATTAAAACCTTAAACCCTAAAAACGAAACCCTAAATCAAAACCTCAAACTTTAATTCTAAAAAATAAATCACTAAATTAAACCCCAAACATTCCACTTAAAACATCTATCCCTAAACCCCAAACATAAATCCTTAAATTTTAGAACCATTATTTACTCATAATTAGAGTACAAGCCTAATCCCCTAATCTCTAAACTAATCCCATTGACCATTACCCCTAATCCCATTATTTATTTATGTAGGTTTCAAAAAGTAATTCATTCAAAAATATTCCCCCTTCAACCCAAAAATCAGAAAAGCAGTGGCGCCAAATAACCAAACCTGAATTTCTATTTCCCTCTATTTTTCTTTTTATTTTATTATTAATCACTTGGTTCCCTCTCCTCTTCTCTCCTCCTCAGCTACCTCCATCGTTTCAAGTGTTTTTTTATTCATCTTTTCTCAGTGCTACAGTGAAAACAAAAATGGTAGGCAGATCCAAATTCAATCCACCAAAATTTAGGAAGAGAGTCGACGCTGCTTCAACCGTCGCTCCTACCTCTCTCCTCCGCGCCAAAGATGACAGTGCTTTTGCCAAATGGTAATCTCATCCACCCTATCTAACCTTTTATTCCAATTTCATTCATGGGTATTTACATTCATTTTCAAATCTTTAAAAATCCGTTGTTAATTTTATTCTTTGGTTCGTAACCCTGAATTTACAACGAGGAGTGTAACAAAATTGTACCGGTGGCCCTTATTAATATGCACAGCTGTAGCTTAAGCTAAATTCAAAATGAATTTGGGTTTGTCACTTGGTCTTCAAGTTTCATTCACACAGCTGGAGTTAAGTTATTGATGGTGGGTTTTTACTTTTGTCTTGTTAATTTAGAGGCTCAAGTTTTTGAGAAGCTTGTTGAAGCCAATAAGAAACCTGCAAAAATATATTGTTTACTTCAATGGCTTTTCTTTTAATTTTGATTTACTTAAGTTTCTGATGATTGTACATGAAGAAGCCTTCAACAATAGACCAAAATCCTAAAAAGCCGAAGAAGTTGAGGTTTGCCGCAAAAGCATCTCTGGAAGTAAGTTAAAATGATTTCATTTATATATGTGGTTTCTTTCTTAGAAGAGATGAATTTGTTTTCCGCATGATTTTGCTTATGTATTCACATAACTTGCTATTTATTAAAAAGGCTGAATATTAGCTTTCAAGAGGAGGAAGTATCAGAAACAAGTTAACCATAGAGGCTGAGTAAGCCATTTTTCCTTGACTATCTTGCTATAGTAGCCTTCTTGAGTTTGCTGATAATTAAAGACTGATTTTAGAAAATTTTTATGGATACTGTATTTCTTAAGATTGAGGGGGCATTTCATTAGTAGATTTCAATTTATAGGTTGAGTAGATGCTAAGAACAGAAGGTACTTATCTGTGAAAGTAATGAAATGTTGTATAACAAAAGTAAAAAATATCAATTTCTCTGCCAATTTTCTTCTGAAGTATTGATTTGGAACATCGACCACGAGTAAAGCGGTATGCACACGGACTAAAGAAACTTATAAGAATTGAAAAAGGTGAGTTGATATTTGTCATGATTATGTTTTTACGCCATTGTACATTTTAATATTCACAAAAGATTCTACCATGTTTTGTGGTATAAAATAACCTCTTAGTGTATCATAGTTAGCATGCTTCCTCATGTGAAATATCATGGAAACCTGTTTCAAATGCTGTTTATTATGTGCAGCTATTAGATATTACTGATAAAATTATAGTTGACATGGTAAGCAAATGCTTCATGCAACAGTCTTCAGATAAAGAAAATGCTTCATCCCAGGGTCTACATTCTACAAAGCCTATTTGGTTTTGTATCGGCTGTTTGGCTAAAATTACCAAATCTTAAATGAAGGTGATAAAAGTTAAGTGTGCATCCCAAGTTAGTTTGGTAACTTCAGTTGGACAATTCCAACAAAGTTGACTTGCTGGATATTGAAGTCAAGATAACGGCTTCTTAAATTTGAACATAAGTTGGAGTTAGAAATTTAAGTATTTCAAGCGTGCACTTCTTGCCATGTAAAGCATAGAGAAAATACTTGAATAAATATTTTGTGGAAAAATTTATGATTGGGAGAGATTGGAAAGGCATTACTGTGTCATATTCAAGCAAGAAACTGTTCGAGGAAGTGAGAAGTTAAATTTAGGAATTAATCTATATGAAGGTCATGTTTTTAATTATTTTAAATTTAAAGAAAACAACTCTTTATGTTTCTAATATGTATGTCTTAATGTTTTTCAACTTTTTATAATTATTTTATAGCGCCGAGTAAAAATTGTAGTTTTCTTTTATTTTTGCTGCTCATAGGTCCAGAGATGCTTTTGCGGCAAACCTCAAACTTGAGTGGTTATGGTGCATCAGATGGATACTTTGAAGGGCAGTTTGGAGATGCAATCGAAACACATGAATGGAAATGTGTTCGTACGATCAATGGTATGCTTATACATTGTTCAACATATGCCTTGGTTTCATGGCAAATAATAGGTTTAAATCTCACCATATGTGGATTCGGTCTATATTTATTCTGATTAGCTTGTTGTGTATTTTAGTTGGCCGATTCGAGTTTGACTAGTGTTTTTACAAGTATAACGACCGATTTAGATGTATTTCGATTGTAATTGTTGGTGAGAAATCGAAACAACATGTGTGAACCAAGAATGTTTGTTTTTGTTGGTGTAGGAAAAAACCAGTAGCAGTGGAACAAAAGAATGCTCAACTGACCATATTTTTCAATGGCCAAGTGGTTGTGTATAATGATTTGATACAATTGTTGACTATTGTTGTTAGGCATTTTTGACTATTGTTGTTAGGTATTTTTATACTTATATCAATATGGCACAATCCAAATGTTACAAAAACATATAACATTTTTAGTTGGTACGGGTAACAATTTAGGTTGCAATTGATATATTAAAAATCACATAACCTAACTCTTTGTCATTTGTATTTTAGGGTTTAGGGTTTATGGTTCATACATTAATACATACACACACATACAAGGTTTAGGGTTCATACGTACGTACGTACATACATACAAGGATTAGTGTTTAGGGTTGAGGGTTCATAAATTAAAGATAATTTATTACCACTTAATATTTATTCATTCAATTTATCTTTTAATTAAAGTTAAGTTAGTTAATTTATTAATACTTGGCATTATTACTAAATATAAAAAATTACTTATTATTTTTAATTGATTTTAAAATTTTAAATTCATTAAATATAACTTCTTCAAATGTCAGATAATTATCATTATCAGCAAATCAAATAACCATATCAGTTCATGTCAATAGCAGTTCAGGTCAATATCAGTTCAGGTCAAGAACAGTTCAGGTCAATATCAGGTCGAGTTCAAAACAGGTCGGGTTCAAAACAGGTCGGTTTCAAAACAGGTCGGGTTCAAACAGGTTAGGTTAAATCGGTTATCTGGCAGGTCAGTCTCGGGTTCGGGTTCGTTTCGGTCGGGTGCAGGTCGGGTTCGGTTACTACAGTAATAGGTCAAATTCGGGTTCGGGTTCACTTCGGTCTGGTGCAGTTCGGGTTTGGTTTCTACAGTAACAGGTCAAATTCAGGTTCGGGTTCGTTTCGGTCGGGTGCAGATCGGGTTCGGGTCATTAAATTCTCGGGTCAAACCAGATTCTGACTCGATTGGGTTTCAGGCAGGTTACCAGGTCGGGTCAGTTTTTCACACCCCTACAGGTGGGCCGGTGGCATCTATTTGTTTTGTGTTTCAACGTCACCGCACCAATTCCTCCCAATTTTAGAGTGGGTAAACTACACGTTTAGCAATCCAGTTTCAACATGTTTCAGGTTTGGTCATTCAACTTTTAAAATTTTTAATTTTACTATTACACTTTCAAATTTTACTCTTTTTTGGTTACTTGGTCGTTAAGTGTTTAATACCAGCACGAAAACAATGCACTTTTTGGATTTTTATTTTTCATATTGACCTACTTTTAGCCTTCTTCCTTATGGTTGATATCTTTCTCCACCATCATTTGATCGATACTAACTATCATTTGTAACATAATTGGTACCAAAGTATTCCTCATCCTCCCCTCTTTCTTTTTAAATTTGATTTTTCTCGAAATTTTCTTAAATCAATAAAACTCAAATTAAAGATTCAACCTTATCTTGGTCCGATATGCAATCTCTTGATCAACATGGAATCGAGATGATATTGCTTTTCTCCTTCTCAACCTCCCTATTATTCATAGTTGGAAGAAAATAGTTTAACGTTAGTGAATGAAAGTGATTCTGAAAATTTGGGTTGAAGAGGAAATTTTATGTGGTTTTGCATAATGTTACTAGAAACTTTAAGCAACATTAAGACTTAACGATTGAGTGACTTAATAGGAAAAATTCAAAAATTTAATTGTAAAATTAATAATTTTGAAAGTTATGTGACCAAAAAATAGGAAGACACTGAAAATTGAGTGATTAATATGTAGTTTACCTTTTTAAAATTTGGGTAAAGTACAAAGAGATCACTAAAACTATGTTCAAATAATCATTTTGGTCACTAAACTTTCAAAAGCTATAAAATGATAATTGAACTTTTTGAATGGCTACAAAATGTCATCACGACGTTAGAAAATGTTAATTAAAATTTTAAGTTTGTTATAAAACCATCGTTAAATTTTATTGAATTATAACAAAAAGTCATTAAATATTACCCATTCCATCCATTTTGGAAATAATATTTTGGTTTGTAAGCAATTTTGCAGGGACTATTCCTGGAAAGTTCAATATGTTCCTGGAGAAGCTAATTCGGTAACTAACTCAGTTGCAAAGGAGGGCATGGGTCGTGAGTTCAATATGCTCCTAATGGGACGGTTGCCCTAAATGGAGACACACACGCTTATCACTAAGTCAAGTAGATCTTTATGATGCATGGTATAAAACCAAATATATATATATATATATATATATATATATATATATATATATATATATATCTTAGTTTGTTGTTCATGTCAGAAAAAAATATATAAATTAAGAAGACTCGAACATAGATTTTTTAGATGCATAAAAACATCTGAACTACTGAAATAAATCTAATAATTAAATTATTATATTAAAAATTAAAAATTATATTAAAATTTTATTTAATGAATTTAAATTCACGAACATAATCTAAATGAATTGATATAACTTTATGATTATATTAAAAAATTAAAAATTTATTTAACGGATCTAAACTCACGAACATAATTTAAATGAATTGATATTAAAAATTTGTTTTAAAATAATATTAAAAATTCATTTAACGAATCTAAACTCACGATCATAATTTAAATGAAATGATATTAAAATTTTATTTAACGAAACTAAACTTACGAGCATAATTTAAATGAATTGATATAATTTTATAATTTAAATGAACATAATAAAAATTTTAAAATAATACTAAAAAATTATTTAATGAATCTAAACTCACAAACATAATTTAAATTAGATTTATTTCAGCGGTTCAGATATTTTTATGCATCTCAAAAGTGTTATGTTCGAGTCTCCTTAATTCATATTTACTTCTTTTTATTTATTTTCTTCTTCCAATCAAGTGACACGTGTCACAAGCTGATTGGAAGAGAAAAATTAATTAATTAAATAAATAAAACAACCTAATTAAATAATTAATTTATTTTATTAAATTAAATTAGGACTAAATTGATAGAATGTGTAAATAACATGAACTAAATATGCAATTATACTTTTTTTATTTGGCCACGTCACTCTGCCGTTAACCTCTAACGACTAGTGATCACATTAATATCATTATATAATTTGATGGTTTAATTACTTCGAAAAAAGTAATATAATCAAATCACGACTTTTTCAATAATATAATGGTCAATGAGGTAGTTTACTGTTGTTTTATTTATAACTGAAACAATTACAACAACGCGTACATGCCATTTTAACTTCATCGATTTATTCTACCGTTTCACGACAACAAAAGTTCTCTTCCATCTTCATTTTTTTCCGGCGGCGTCTCAAATCACCGTTAGTTCTATCTGCAAGGTCCAATTTCTGGTTTCCTTTGTCATCTGCTTCCGCATCTCGCGATTTAGCTTATTCTAACTCGTCGCCATCATGAATCCCGAATAGTAAGCTTTTTTTTTCTTCTCTCCTCATCAAATCTTAGAGAAAAATGGTAACCTATTAATTTCTTTTATTTTGGTTTATATTAATCACTCGTTTTTGGTTTATTTTCCATAGATCTGGTTTTTATTATTAAAATTCTTTTGAATTGGCGGTTATTTGTATCCCCCAGATATCTGTGTTTCATTCTTTATATTGGTTAATCAGATCCGATTGATTGAAATTTCAGATGTGTTTATTGTTTTCCTCATGCTAAGTTAGCTAATAAATAATTTATTGAGGCTCAAAGTCGTGACTTATAGAAGTGATTTCTTAAATTTATGGAGGAATTGAAGATATATCAAAGAAAGTTGCGGCTTAAGTTGAAGTAATCAAGTGGATATTGATTACTCGGTACTCTAAAGTCGTATAAAAAGCTCATACTGCTATGGTGAAAAATCGAATTTCGATAGATTAGGAACTTTAATGGGATGTTTGCTTATATGTTGAAATTTTGGCTATTTTCAGAATTTATTCTGAATATTGTTTTTTTTTTGTGGCAGCGATTATCTGTTTAAGCTTTTGCTTATTGGAGATTCTGGTGTTGGGAAATCATGTTTACTTCTGAGGTTTGCTGTAAGTTCTTGGTTTCTCTTTGAGTTTCATGCCTTTTGACCTTAGCTTCATGATTTGAGATGTTTTTTTAATTAAAGGTTTATGCGTTTGAACTCAATTGATTCTTGCAAACCAGGATGATTCATATCTGGAGAGTTACATCAGTACCATCGGTGTTGACTTCGTACGTATTGTCTCTGTACTTTTATAGCAGTAGTTTGTTCATTTTAGTCTTGTGAATGGTAAATTAATTACAAATCGTATTCCGATCTGCAGAAAATCCGCACTGTGGAACAGGATGGGAAAACCATCAAACTCCAAATAGTAAGCCTGTAATTGGTTGGCTATCATTTCTTTTGTTAATCATGATTTATTTGGAACCCGTGCTACAATTGTGGTGCACCTATTCTTTTCCTTATTTATCTGTGATTTGTTCATTCTCCCAGTTCTATTCAGTTCCAATTTTGAAAATTCATTTTTTCATTGCTCGGATTGTTTTTACTTTCCGGTTGTAGAATTATTTGATGATTTATACAGTTAAAATCGGTATGGTTTTGCATCTTTTTATCTGACCATTGTTGATTGCCTTTTCATGTTTATCACTGGTTATTCAGTGGGACACTGCCGGCCAAGAACGTTTTAGGACAATAACTAGTAGCTATTATCGTGGTGCTCATGGTATCATAGTAAGTGCCATATTTTGCATTTTATCCGTGTAGTTCCTCCCTTATTTTTTGTTTATGCAAGTATCAGAACTGAACTCATGCTGCTAACATCTTGGCAGGTCGTTTACGATGTGACAGACCAAGAGAGTTTCAACAATGTCAAGCAGTGGCTAAATGAAATTGACCGCTATGCCAGTGATAATGTGAACAAGCTTTTAGTTGGGAACAAGTGTGATCTAACAGCAAACAGAGCTGTGTCCTATGAAACAGCTAAGGTAAATTGATTGGACGCATTTGGTATCGGAGAATTTCGTCATTCATGAGTTATTTCCATTGTACAGGCCTTTGCAGATGAAATTGGGATTCCTTTCATGGAAACAAGTGCTAAGAGTGCCACGAATGTTGAAGAAGCTTTCATGGCCATGGCTGCTTCAATCAAGAATAGGTACACACACATATATATGATAGATGAATTTATTTCTTCTTAAATTGATAGGCCCTTATTTTTTTTTATTTTTTGAGTTTATCGGTCCTTATTTCTTTATGGGTATTGGCAGGATGGCAAGCCAGCCAGCGATGAACAATGCAAGGCCTGCAACAGTGCAGATTCGAGGACAGCAAATCGAGCAGAAGTCTGGTTGCTGCTCATCTTAAGGAAAATCAGTTTCTTTTAGTGGGGCGCATATTGCTCTATTGTGCTTATTTGTTGCATGTAAAACTAGTGTTTTTTAAATGCTTTCGATATGAATTTCAGAATATTTCCTATTCTCTGTTAAATTTCTATTCTTCTAATTGTATTTGATTTTTAAGAATACGTTTGTACAAAATAGTTAATATCAGGTCTTAAATTTATGTTTTAACAAAGTCATGGAAGTTGAGAAGATTCGTATTATATATTTGATTAAACGACCACAAAAACACTCTCAAGTTCTTTAACGCCCTGGTTGGAGTTGTGTGTGCCAGCATTTCACTATGCCGTAATAGAAGCTCTCACATCATGCAATGCAAATTGAAGATCCGGAACATAACCGCCCAACTTCATTTTCTTCTCCAACTCATTCAAGTTCTCATGAATAGATGCTAATTCCGGGTGTGGTAGCAACATACCATTATTTCTCCCTAATTGTTGGGAATCATAATCCCGAGGAAGCTTTCTTGTGCACTAGTGATAACCCTGCATCCACATTAATTTTAACTAGAGGTGATGGGCAGGAGACCATTGAACCTGCATCCAAAGATTCGAGATTTCAACATAAGATTCGATGTTTTCAATTTAAAGAGAAATTCAGTTACGCTTCTGTATCTAGTATTTTGTTCTTGATGGTTTGATATGATAGATCTTAGGTTAAGTTTCATATTAAGTTATGTTTTGGTTTTAAAAAGTAGGATCAGAGCCTCGTCATATTGAATCATTGAGAACGGATTTATTTTCTATTACTTTATATTTTTTAATTCATATGATTTTATGAATTTAATATTTTGGTTTGGTATTTGGATTAAATATGGATGTTGAAGTTTTAAGTTTTTGATTTAGGGTAAACTACAAAGTACGTCACTCAGTTATGGGTAAGGTTATATTTAGGTCACTCAATTATTAAAAGTTACACTTGGGTCCCCCAATTATGGATAAGGTTACATTTGGGTCACCCAATTATTAAAGGTTACATTTGGGTCACTCAATTATGGGTAAAGTTATATTTGGGCCACCCTTCATATTTAAAAAAATACATAAATTTCATCATTTTTCTTCCAAATCACTTGTATACCCTTGTTAACACTAGAGTACTTCATTTGAAATCATTAATTAATCTAATACATAAATTGATATACATTTTTTTAAATATAAAGGGTGACCCAAATGTAACTTTTAATAGAAAAAATGGGCGACAGCAAGGTAGGAGGGGATGGGCGACGATGGTGGACTCTCTTCATCGACAATCTACCACCACAATTACATTGGAAAGGGGTGTGGCAGGTCTTTGATCGACATGGGATTGTGGCAGATGTCTTTGTGCCGACGAAAAGAGCATGGGATGGATCACGATTTGGGTTCGTGACGATGAAAACTAGAGAGGACGCGGAGAGGGTTATTGAGCGATTCAATGGCTTCAGACTGTACGAGTCCAAGATTACGGTCCGAATGGCACAACGGGATAACCGAAATTCTTACTGGAGACGCAGGAAAGGGGAATCGACGGCGACGTCGAATTCGTTTGGAAACACAACAAATAATCGAGTGGAAAGGACGAGACTGGAAAAAAGAGTGATACATGGGTGGGACCGACTGACAAAATTCAATAGTACCGGAAAGTGGATGGGGTAATTGATGAGGAAAAGGTAGGGGTGTTGCAAAACTGTGCTGTCGGGTTTTGCCGAAAGCTATTGTCGGTTATGGAATTGGCGACGAAATTGAAGAAAGCCCAAATTAGGGATGTTTCTTTAATGCATGTAGCAGGTTCTCTAATGCTACTGTTGTTTCCAAATCAGGAAATAAGAAGTAAATATGTCAAGTCAAACTACTTTGATCAATGGTTAGAGAATATCATGGAATAGACACCGGATATTGTAATACCAAACCGAAGGGTGTGGGTAGAAGCTTGTGGGATACCAATTCACGCCTGGTTAGAGGGAACATTTCGAAACATTGCAGGCCTATGGGGAGAACTAATTCGAATCGAGGAAACTACAATGGCACCGGTGTCATTTGAAAGAGCAAGATTTTTAATTGAAACAGATTGGTTATTGCCAATCGAGGAGACTTTAGATGTGGTGATTGGAAATAAACAATACCGCATCTGAGTGACGGAAGTTAGGGAAATGTATCGCAATGATAGGAGGATGGAGGTGGTAGTTGATGAGGATTTGGATAATGAAGAGGAATTGGAAGGAGTGAGTCGGACAGATGAAGTGGTGCACGAGGAAGTGAAGGCAACAACACATTTACCACTGGATTGTTGTAATGAGGCGAAAGATGATACAGTGTTGCCGAATCCCTTCAGCGAGGCTTCACCGAACATTTGGAACCTTAATAGGCTATAGGAAGACAATCAGATGCAGGATGACAGGGTGGTGGAGTCCGTGTCCACAAAACGAGAGGCGATGTCGAAGGAACATGCACACTCGGGTGTAGCGGGTAAAGACATAGGTCTGGTGGATCGGGTGATCGTGGAACAACAAAACATGGATATAAGCGAGTGTGAGAAAGATGTGGGATGTGCAGCCGGGTATGAGAATACACTTGGGCCTCAGTCCGAAATAAATAGGGCTGGGATGGCAGCGATTGTTGATTATAAGGGTCGACAACGCCGAGTACGACAATTATCGGAGATCATTCGCACGTCCAGGGGGATTACGAAGGCAAGAGAACATGGGCAGCTAGTGACGAAGAGAGGACGGGGTCGACCTCGAAAAAGTACACCAGCGGAATCCTTACAAATTGCGAACGGCTCGCTGTCAGATTCAGACTTCTTGCAACGAAAATGAAGTATATTAAAGGAGGCACATGAGACATTAGAGTTAGGAAAATTATTGGGTGCAGAAACGATTGGGAATGAGGAGAATGTTATAAAGGATATCGCCCGGATTATTGAGGCGAGGGAGATGAAACGAAATTAGAGGAAGGATGCGGGTGTTGTCGTGGAATGTACGAGGTGTAAGAGCGGTTGTGAAGAAGAGAGCGGTTCATAATCTGATACGACAACATAATGGTGAGTGTATTATTATTTTGGAGACTAAGTTGAATATGATTTCTGATTTTGTAGTGAGTAAACTTTGGGTGTCGGATAGATTTGGGTTTGTTTGTGCTCCATCGGTAGGAAAGTCGGGAGGTATTATTGTATGTTAGGACAAGGATAGATTTCAGGTTCATAAAACGTTGATAGGAGAACGATTCGTGTGTATCGAAGGGTGTTGGATTAGTGATAATTGGGTTTGTGGTTTGATAGGCATATATGCACCCTGTGATGTGGAACAGCAAGGGGTTTTATGGCAACAATTATTGGCTGTGATGTTAGCTAGTGATATCCCATGGTGTTTGATGGGGGATTTTAACATGATAACTTGTTTGTCAGATAGACAGGGTTGTCTTGCAACAACTCGCGGAATGGCAACGTTTGTGGAATTTATTCAAACACGTGGTTTGGTGGATATGGAGTTAGGTGGTCACTCGTTCACTTGGTTTGGACCCGAAAATCGGTGCAGCCGAATTGGCCGATGTTTGGTCTCGACGGCATGGATAGATCGCTTTAAGAATTTAAGTTTGTCAGCACTACCGCGAGGACTATCGGACCATATACCTTTGCTGTTAGTAAGTAATGTTTTGGATTGGGGTCCGAGGCCATTCCGCTTCCTTAATGCGTGGGTGGGAGAACGAAGATTTGTGCAGGATTTGAAAGAGGAATGGGGGCGAATTTTTAGCCTATCGGGACAGGGGGATATGAGTAATAAATTACGGTTGATGAAACGTTTTTTGCGTGGTTGGAATAAGTCCGTCTTTGGCAATCTTGAGCATCGAATTGAGTTGGCAACGAACGATTTGGATGAGATCGACGGGGCAGTGAGTGCGGGCAATGTGTCCGATGCACAATTGTTACATAAACGCAACACTCAGCATACTCTATGGACATTGACGCGTCTAAGGGAATCAGTTTGGAGGCAGAAGTCGCGTATGCGATGGTTGCGAGAGGGGGATGGCAACACGACTTTCTTTCATAGAGCGGCAAAATTGAGAGCGATGCGGAATTGCATTTCTGGGCTGATGATTGAAGGGGTATGGGAAACCAATCCGGAGAAATTGCAAAGAGAAGTGTTCAATGAGTTTAGAGCTCATTTTTCGCCACAAGAGAGTTTGGGTGCGATGGAGATGGGTGTGGGATTTAATTGCTTATCGGATGGTTTGGTGGCAGCGTTGGAGAAACCGTTTGGTGAAGATGAGGTGAGAGCTGTGATATGGGGTTGTGAGGGATCGAAGGCACCGGGGCCAGATGGATTTACCTTCAAGTTCTACAAAAAGGGTTGGGAGTTTTTGAAGGGGGATGTGATGGAGGTGATGCACCACTTTTATGGGACAAGTTCGTTGCCGAAGGGTACCGATTCGACGTTTGTGGTACTAATTCCCAAAAGTGAGAAGCCTCGACACTTGGGAGAATATAGGCCTATTTGTCTATTGAACTCGTTATATAAAATTATTGCTAAATGCTTGGTGAGGAGGCTGCAACATGTATTACCGGAGGTAATTAGTGACGTTCAGTCGGCATTTGTGAAAGGCCGTCAAATTGTGGATGGTATTATGTTAGCCAATGAAGTGCTACATTCGATGCAACATCGATCGAGTGGTGAGGGGGGAGTGCTGTTGAAGCTCGATTTTGCAAAAGCATATGACTGTGTTAAATGGGAGTGCCTCAAGGCAGTTCAATGCCGTATGGGTTTTGGTTTGATGTGGCAAAATTGGATGCGAGTTTGTACTAGTACGGAGAGGTTTTCGATATTATTAAATGGTAGCCCGACTCAAGAATTTCCAATGAGGCGTGGACTAAGGCAAGGGGACCCACTCTCGCCATTGTTATTTGTGATAGTGGCAGAATTGTTGCATCGCCTGTTAAGTGAGGCGGAGAGGAAAGGACTGATTCGGGGTGTTCGCATGGTGAATGAGTGTAGGGTGTCACATCTTCAGTTCGCAAATGACACGTTAATTTTCTTACAAGGTGAGGTGCGTTACGCTACAAATATAAAGAGGGTTTTAACTTGCTTTGAATATTACTCGGGGTTACATATTAATTACACAAAATCGTGCATGTATGGTGTGGGCGTGGAGGAGGAGGTGTTGGATGCGATGGCGGAGATAATGGGGTGTAAGAGAAGTGAGCTATCGATGGTTTATCTTGGGTTGCCTCTTGGCGTTGATCCACGTAGCTTAGGTATGTGGGAGCCTTTGTTGCAGCGGTTTAGGAAGAGTTTGGCCGGGTGGAAAAGGGACTCTTTATCGTTTGCGGCTCGATTGAATTTGTTGAACTCGGTATTGTCTGCCTTGCCGATTTGTTATATGGGTATGTTCTATGTACCGAAGGGCATTATTAGACGGATTGACATGATAAGGCGGTCGTTTTTATGGGGCGATTTGGAGGAGCGACGTAAAATGAGCCGGTGAGTTGGAAGGTGGTATGTCGACCACGGAAATTTGGTGGTTTGGGGGTGGTGGACTTACATCAGCGCAACTTGGCTCTTTTGGCGAAATGGAGATGGCGTTTTGCGGTGGAGGGGGAATCGTTGTGGCGGTCGGTGTTGATAGAAAAGTATGGGGCGGATGTGTTGGCTACAAGAATGACACTTGTGAGGCAAAGGTCGATGTCGATAGTTTGGAAGCAGATAGTGACATTACAAGAAAGGGAAGAGGTACGTCGATATTTGGCGATGTCCAATTTTGTATGGCTCGTCGGGAATGGATGCAAGGTTCTGTTTTGGCGTGATATTTGGTGTTCAGATGTGCCGTTATGTATGATTTTCCCTTGCTTATTCTGCCTTGCAACGAATAAGTGGGCATTATTGAAGGACTATGCTTCGGGGACCTCGTTGACACATGAGGGTTGGGGCGAGTTTTTCTCGTGCTCGCTGCGTTCATTTGAGGTAAACATGCTGTGAGATTTGTGAGGTGTGGTGGGATCAGTGGTGCTGATAGACGAGTTGGCGGATAGACTAGTGTGGAAGCATACGTCGACGAGACAATTCTCAGTGGCAATGTTGTCTAGGCTGATGGCGTCTTTTGGGTTGGAGTGTGATAAGAACATATCGGTAATTTGGTCGTTGAGAATTCCACCGAAGATACAGTGCTTTGTTTGGTTTGTTTTGTTGGGACGATTGCCTACGTTATGATTTTTGAGGGATAGGAGGATGCGTCTTGAGGGAAATAATTTTTGATGTCGTTGGTGTGGGGAGGGAGAGGAGGAAGTGGACCATATTTTATATCGTTGTCCGTTTGCATGGGGACTTTGGTCGTTGTTTTTTGCGTGGTGGCGGGTTGAGATTGTGCGACTAGCAGCAATAATTGAGTTCATGGTAATGGTGTCGGAAGGTACTTTTCGGGGACCATTGCGGGATAGGTAGTTGACGGGTTGTGCTGCAGCGTTATGGTCATTATGGTTAGCACGAAACGACCTGCTATTTCAGGATAAGAGGATATCTGTAGGAGAGTTATTTTTTTCTCATTAAGCTACGCGCTTTTTATTGGGTAAGAGCGTTTGATACGCAAGCGATGCTCATTGAGTCAACATGGTGGGACTGCTCGCGATGGGGTACGGAGGAATTTAGGGCCAGGGTGCCACGAGTGGGCTATGTATGGCCACCTCCGGTTACCGGGTGTGTGAAATTTAATGTCGATGGCTCAGCGCGAGGGAAACCGGGCCCGGCAGGATGTGGTGGGGTGTTGCGAGACGAGATGGGGAGGGTGTTGGCGTTGTTTTCAGGTCCGTTGGGAGTGTTGGACTCCAACGAGGCGGAGTTGCATGCGATTACGTTTGCATTGGAATCATTTTGGACATCGAAATGGTGCGAGAAACCTTGTATTATTGAGTCCGATTCGTTGGTAGCGATCTCTTGGGTTAGTCAGGGGGAAGGCCGGCCATGAAGGCTTTTTCCTTTGTTCAGACGCATTGATGATGCATGCATGGAGATGAATTACATATTTCACCATGTCGTGCGTGAATTGAATGGTGTAGCCGATGCATTGGCTAAGGGTGGGGTGGATCGAAAGGCTTGGCTGCGGCTCGGGATATAAAGGTGGAGGGTGTAGTGCTTGACGTTGAAGGAGGGTGCAGTGCTTGACGTTGAAGGAGGGGCCTGCTGCTGGGACATGCGTGCTGGGTAGGGGCTCGAGCACCGGGTCACAGGCAGTGTGGGAATGCTGCTGGGGAGTGTGTGTGCTGGGGTGGGGGATCAAGCATTGCATTATAGGTATGTCGGGTTGGGGATTTTCAGTGACATTTTACATGCGTTTTGCGTGAGGAGTTTTGTAATTCGAGTGTCCACTTCGGGTACTCTTTTCCTCCATTTAGGTGTAGGGAGGTTTTTAATGAGGCCCGGAGGGATACGTTGTATGATTTTTCAATCTCAATAAAAATCATACGTCTTGAGCAAAAAATTGGGTGACCCGAATGTAACCTTACTCATAACTGAGTGACCCAAATGTAACTTTTAATAATTGGGTGACCCAAATATAACCTTACCCATAATTAAGTGACCTCCATTATAGTTTACCCTTTGATTTATTACATACGAAAGTTTTAGGGTTTTATGATGATTGATATTCAAAATTTCTATAAGACATAAATTATTGATAATGGGTTTCAACAAATTTTGAGAGTTAAAAGATTAATTGTTTTGAATTCAGTTTTTATTTTTGTAAAATGCATGTTAATGGATTTTTTTAGAAATATTTAAAGATTTCAGTTTTTCGATTTCTGATAGCCCATTAAACAACGTTATTTTGAGTTGTTTCGGAAACTTAAGTGTTATCAGAAATTTTAGCTTTGGTTGTTACAAAATTTAAAATTTGAATATCGGTATATTTATATTATATATTTTGAGATAAATCAATTGAAACATTAATTCACCATTGTGATCTCTATTGTGAAAATTATTTTATTTTAAAATATAGAAGATTTTGCGCATGTAATTCATCTTATGTTGGTACTAATCGAGTCAAATAAACATTAATAGTTGGCATTGTTACATGTGCAACTATGTAATAAGCATGTGATAATTATTTAATTTTATATGTGAGCAAGAAATTAGCCCAAAGGATGCTTTTCTATTTGACATGTTCTTATTATCAACATTTGATTACTGTACCAAGATATAACTTGTAAGTTAATGTTTTGTCCAAAGAAGAAATACTAATGGATTGTTTGATTTCTTGAGATAAGATTTACCTTTATTCAAATTTATTATTATTTTGGTTATCTTTTAATTCGATTGAAATATAAAATCAAGACAAATATTTTGAAACAAATAAATTCATATTTTGGATTCAGATGTTTAATATTTTAATAGATTAATTGAAACATAATATCACCAAAGTGACATGTTTTGTGTAGATTAGTTTATTTAAAATATCAAGATTATTATTTGACAGAATTACAACGAATATATTAGAATCTATTGATATTTGACAAAATTACAACGAAAATTGCGGTGATGAATGTGTGACAATTATAAGATATTTTATGTGAGTAATGTGCTAGTCTAAAGATTAATCTATTGTTTGACATAATTTATTGTCAATGTTTTGCTACAGCAATAGTACCGCTTACAGTAAATATATTTGTCCCAAGACTTGACATTAATGTTAGTTTTAGTATCATGAGGGGAACTAGTCATTATTTTGAATTTATTATTTATTTATGAATATTTATGTGAGAATGATTTTATTTTATTTATTTATTTTTCTTCTAAATTAGGCTAATTTATTTCGTGTTCTCACGATATCTATTAATATACATTATATACTCATGTTTAGGGAAACTAATTTCAATGAATAGAAAATGCACTTACATATAATATTTGGTTGTATGAACATAGACTTTGCATTAATGGAATAATAATTTGCACCGCACACTGATGCAAACACCCATAAAAGGGATTTTTGAGACGCGAGATTGTTCGAATTGCACGAGTTTGATGATCATGAAGCAAAATTTTCTAGAAGCCTACATGGGCATCAAACTTGAAAAGATTATTCAGGCTAAAGATTTCCTTGACGAAATTGAGAAACATTTTACTAAAAATGTTAACGTTATAAGACACCACTTTTAACTTATTTGATGTCTACGAAGTATAAGAGTCAAGGAAGTGTGAGAAGTACATTATGAAAATGTTTAATATTGCTTCAAAACTTAAGGAACATAAGAGCGAACGTTCTAACAATTGTTTGTTCTTATGATTTTGGTATTGTTTCTTGTATAGTTTAACCAATTCGAAATTTGTTAGAACTGTCAAAAGGAAATTTGAAGCATTATAAGCGCAAAAGTGCTTATTTGGTTAGTGCTCATTTAATTAACGCCTCTAAAAAAATAAGAGCAATAAAAGAATATATCAGAATAAAATTGTTAAGGGTCCAACTCAAAAGAAACAACAATAAGTTACAAAGGGTTGATTCTTTTGTAATTAGATGCAACACATGTGAAGATATTAAACTTCAAAAGTGAGCAACTACTTCGACTGTTTTGAGTGATCCATGGTTGTAAATTTTATGACCCCACAATAAAGAATTATTTAAAGAGAGATCTATAACATTTTTAGGATGTTGGGTTTGTAGGGAGAAATAAGTTTAGATACATTTCTTTTCGGAAGTAATTTGATTATAATTGAATTCATTCTATCAGTTTTGGTGATGTTTAGGTTTTCACACCTATCATTGATCAAGAAGTAAATCTAAAACATCAACAATACAATATTGAACAACTATCATGCAAGATAAGATAATTGTTTTAGAAAAACAAACTCAACAACCTAAAAAACAAGTGTCATTAAAGAGGTCCACGAAAGAAAGGAGAAATACTATTTCAAATTATATAGTATTTTATCAAGAAAATGATCTAATCATTTTCTCATCATGCCAGAAAAAATTCTAACTCTCAAAAGTGTATTGATGTCATACAAGAAGAGTATAATTTTATGCAAGACAATAAAGTTTGAGAACTTGTTCTATTACTTGAAAGTGCAAACCAATTGGTTATAAATGAATATTTAAAACCATGAGGGATGCAAATGACAATGTGGATAAATATAAAACATGTATTGTATCTAAAGGATATATTCTAAAAGAATGCATTAATTTTGTAGAGACTTTCTCTTCAGTTTTATTAAAAGACTCTTTCAAGATAATTATAACGCTTGTTGCTCATTTTAATAGTAAACTACATTAGATATATATTAAGCTTTTTTTTTCAATGATGATATTGAAGAAAAAAATTATAAACTTGAGTGTCTTGCTTGTTGAACACCACACAGTCTAAAATACTAAAAAGGAGAAAATAGAAAGAGTCAAGAGAAATAATGAACACTTGCTTTATTTAATTCGGTGTGTTTAACATCTAAGCACACGATGCATTATGTAGGAATAGAGAACAACTCATTAATGTGAGATTCTTGTCATTAATTAAGTTAATGAACTATTTATTAAACTATACATAAACTTATGTTAAACTTAAGTAAATATTAATGAAGTTTAGATATACTTTAATTACTACGTTGGTATTGATGTTCAACACTCCCCTTCAATACTAACTTCTAGTTTTTTTTTCATGTTAAAGTGGAGACAGAAACTTTTGAGCTTATTGCCACTAAAGCCTTTTGTGAACATGTCTGTCACTTGATCTTCTGTCTTCATATATTCAAGCTTGATTTCTTCTAGCAATACTTTTTTATAACAAAATGATAACACACCTCCACATGTTTAGTTCTTGCATGAAAAATTAGATTCTCGGCTAAGCGTATGGCTGACTAGTTGTCACAATACAAGGTGACTGAAAACTTCACTTGTTGATGCAAGTCCCTTTAACAATTTCAAAATCCAAGTACTCTCTTGAGCTGCCATTGCTGCTATACGGTACTCTGCTTCGGTGGTTGATAAAGATACTGTGGGTTGTGTTTTGCTACACCAGGAAATTGCTCCAAAATCCAAGTATAAACACATACCATGTAGTTGATCGTCAGGTATCATGGTCACCTGCATAGTCAATATCACATTAGCCAACTATCTTGCAACCTCCACCTTTTTCTGTACACAATACCATGATCAATGGTACCCTTAACATATATCAAAATTTGTCAAACTGATTCCAAGTGAGTTTTTTTTTTGGATTTTACATGTATCGGCTCACAACGCCAACTACACAAGAAATATCTGAAGTCTTATTAAAGTTAAATATATAAGACTACCAACTAATTGTTGATACATTGTAGCATCTTTTAACTCTTTCCCTTCATTAGCACGGATTTTTGCATTTGGTTCCATCGGCGTAGAACTTGGCTTGCAATTCAGCATTTCAAACTTTTCTAATAGATCCTTGGAATACTTTTTCTGGTGGAGAAATATTTTTTTTTCGGTGTGATCAATCTCTAGACCAAAGAAGTGTCTGAGTTGCTCAAGTTCTTTTATATGAAAGTGAACTGATAAATTATTCTTGGTTCGAAGAATTTCATCCTTAAATTCTCTAGTGATGATTAAATCATCCACATATACTAGCACGATAGCTAGTTTTCCTTCAGTTGCTTTCATTAAAGACCAACCACCATTTCAATAAGCTACTTTGTACAGACAAAAAAAGTTTTTTGGATGTTGCTAATGAAGATTGAAATGGGTTGCTAAAGAAACTTGAGGATTTCTCCTATTGCTCTCTTTGTTAAGGTAACTTTTTTCTCATTTTTTGTAGTTTTTATCTTCTTTTTTTTTTTCAGTTTTATCTTTCCAGTTTTAGTTTGTTCTGCCAAGAATTGTTCTTTTTAAGTTATTTTATTTCATTTTCACATATTTTTTCTTTAATTTTCTGATATTCTTATTTTTTTACTGTTACAAATAGGGGGTGTAAACGCGCCGAGCTCGAGTAGTGCTGGGCTCGACTCGAGCTCGAAACTGAGCTCTTGACTTGAAATCCCGCGAGCTAAAAATTATTGAGCTCGAACTCGAAATTAAAATTGGAACTCGAACTCGAAACATTCTTAAACTTATCTAGGAGTTCGATTCAAGATCGAACTCGAACATGAACCTTAATTACATGAAAACTTAATATTGTATTTAAAAAAACAAAATATAAATGTTTTTTTTCACTCTAATGAACCAACCTCACATTGTAATATAAATAATGTGATAAAAATATCTTGATTCATAAAAAAAAGGTTCTGCAAGAAAATAAAAGTAACATTACAAGAAATTTAGGATAATTAAACCAACAACATTTTCATAAGTCATAATTATGCAAATAGCACCTGTCAAAAAGAGTAAAGGATAGTAGTTAATCTTCCCATTTTATCGAAAAAAAAGATAGTAGTTAATGATAAATTATTCTATAGAAAAGTATGAAATAATTATAAACGTGGAGTAAAAAAATATAAGTTTAATCTACTAAGTTCAAATATTAAACCTCTTAATTTGTCAAGTTGTTGATTCCTTGACGATATTGGGATAATAATTTCCTCCGGTTGCTTGTCATCATTCTGCAATAATTTGAAAACCTAAATAAGTGATGGTGGGGTAAATGATCGTGATGGTCCGGCGTTTGCCTTCGTCCGGCGTTTCGCACGGCGTCGGTCGACTTCCGGCGACGAGATGGTGGGATAAATGATCGTGATGGTTCGGCGACCGATATGGTGGGCGGCAACGTGGCAATCAGCGGTGGAATTAGCTCAAATCGAGATTTGGGGGCTATTTTTTTAAAAATATAATTTTTTAAATATATATTTTAACCAATCAGATGATGCAACATCAGCAAAGTGCCACGTGGCATCATACAATTGGTTAAAAATATTTTTTTTAAAATTTCACATCAACATAATGCCATGTGTCATTGCCACGTCATCTCCCCATGCCATATAGACATGCCATGCCATCCTCAGGTGTTGACCGTTAGTTGACTAACGGTTTCCATCCAACGGGGGTGAAATTTGAACGAAAATGAAACTTTAGGTGATTGTTTGGACCAAAAAAAGAATAGGGGCCAAAGTGATCAAAAGGTCAAACGTTTGGGGCTACTTTTGAACTTTTGCCTTTTAAAAAAGAATAAATTTTATCATAAAAATATATATTGACCTTGTTCTTTCTTTTCAGTCCATGAAAGGATCTACACCAATCAATTTGCAAATCAACATTTGCATTGTTTCGGGAGCATGAGAAGCCCAATAAGGATCAATTAAACGACTCCCAACACTAAATGCGGTCTCAGAAGGTGCAATAGTAATAGGAATGACCAATATAATTAATGTCATCCTAGAAAAAATGTGAAACTTGTTCGACTTCTCCCTCCACCAAGCTACGACATCAAAATTAGCATCTTGACTAAAGACACACCTCTCATCCAAATATATTTCAAGTTTAGATTTCACACGAGGCACAAAAGTTTCCCACTAAAATCATCTTGCAAAAGTTTAGACAAACCACTTGAAGTAACACCTCCATGAACATCCGTAGGAAATGCACCTTCTCTACTTTCTTCCATGTTACAAGATGAATAATGCATCCTCACATACTCATCAAAAAGATGAATAATGCATCCTTCATGAATAATGCATCCTCACATACTTGATGACTCAAAGAGAGTTGAACCTTAGACAACGTAGGTGATTAGAGCTTCTTAAGAACTATGACCTTACGATAAAATACCATCCGGGTAAGGCAAACGTAGTGACCGATACTTTAAGTAGAAAAGTGGCAGTTGAGTTGCGAGCCATGTTTGCGAGATTGAGTGTGTCAAATGATGGCAGTTTGATAGCCGAGCTACAGGTTAAACCTTCGTTGGCTCATTTGATACGAGAGAAACAATTGCAAGACGAGTATTTGGAACCTTACGTGCAAGATATAGTCGAGGGTAGACCCACAGATTTCTTCTTTGGTGAGAATGGGATCCTATGTTTTAAGGATATGATAGTAGTCCCAAAAGATGCCGAGTTAAGGCGTACTATTTTGAATGAAGCACATAACAGTCCTTTTGCTATGCATCCGGGTAGTATAAAGATGTACTGTGGGTTAAAAGAAGAGTACTACTGGATTGGGTTGAAGACAGATGTGGTTGAATTTGTGAGTAAGTGTATGGTATGTCAGCGAGTTAAAGCCGAGCATCAGTTTCCTTCAGGTTTTGTTACAGCCGTTGAAGATTCCGGAATGGAAGTGGGAACGTATCACCATGGACTTCGTATCAGGTTTACCATTGACTCTTTCGAAGAAGAATTCAGTGTGAGTGATAGTCGATAGATTCACTAATTGTGCCCATTTCATACCTGCTCATACTACCTACACCTTAGATAAGTTGGCCGATCTGTACATCAGTGAGATAGTGAGATTGCATGGGGTATCGAAATTGATTCTATCAGACCGATATTCGAGGTTTACAATTAGATTTTGGGAGTGTTTACATCATGCCTTGGGTACTTGGTTGAACTTCAGCACTTCGTATCACCCGCAGTCAGATGGTCAGTCGGAGAGAGTTATTCAAGTGTTGGAGGACATGTTGAGGTGTTGTATCATTGACTTTCAGGGTTCTTGGGAGAAACACCTACCGTTAGTAGAGTTTGCGTACAATAACAGTTATAAGGCTAGTATTCAGATGACACCGTATGAGGCTCTATATGGTAGGAAGTGTAGAACACCTATCTGTTGGGTCGAGGCCAGACAGAAGCTTGTACTAATGCCAGACTTGCTTAAGGGCACTACCAAGAAGGTAAAACTGATCTGTGATCGCTTGAAGGCAGCTTCAGACAGACATAAATCGTATGCCGATTTGAACAGAAAGGAGATAGAGTATGCCGTAGGCGAAAAAGTGTTTTTGAAAGTCTCAACTTGGAAGAAGGTGATGAGGTTTGGTAGGAAGGGTAAGTTGAGTCCGAGATTCATTAGACCTTACGAGGTAGTTGAGAAGATCGGTCCCGTTGCGTATAGATTGAGACTGCTGTTGAGTTTTTAGGGGCTCGATTCGAACAACCAATTTAGCCCACCAAGTGGTGGAGAGGTGGATTTTTGGGTGGAAGGGTTGTGGAAGCTAGAATGTAAAAAGACACAATGATTTATAGTGGTTCAACCTTTTTTTACCAAGGTCTACATCCACTACCTTAGCTCCCCACTAAGGATTTCTCAATCAATCCACTATTGATTCATCCCCTTTTCTAGGATTAGGAGGAAACCCTTACAACCAATCAAGCTTTCTACTCAAAGCCTTGATTGAAACCCTCTTTACAAAGAGAAAAATAGAGCAAACATAAATCCCTCTAATAGGTGTTTGTTTGCACAATTAAGCACTTACCCAAAACCTAAAACACTTGAGCAAATTTGACAAATTTGGCTCACTAGTGTTTGTCTATACAAGAATTGACAATTTAAGCACTAAGACACTTTTTGATCATTTTATGTTTGACAATATGAGCATTAGCCTTCTCTTGATGCTTGGAGGTCCCTTTTATACTCCCAAATGAGTTTCTAGCCATTACTAGCCGTTGGGATCATATTGGAGCCGTTGAGGACTTTAATTCCCACCATAAATGCAGTTCTACAGCTCCCCGTTTCGAAACGCTCGAAGCCGTTTCGAAACACTCTCTACGTAGAAAGAGCCGTTGCAGTCTGTCAGGGCATCCGTATCGAAACACCCCCTTGCCATTTTGAAACCCGTATCGAAACGCCTGCATTTAAAAGTTAGTTGGGAAAATAGCCGTTGGGGTTTATGACCGTTATGGTCAATGCCACGTAGGCGTATCGAAACGGCATGGCCCGTTTCGAAACGCTGGGAAAAAATTCTGTCCATGGAAAGCCCGTTTCGAAACAAGTTTCGAAACGTTTTTGCTACTGTAATCCCCTGTTCCGAAACGCCCTAAGGTGTTTCGAAACACCTGGACAGTTTTGTGAAGTTTGGCTTTGAAATACATGAAAAACCCTTTTTAAAAACTTCCCTAAACATAATTTCAAGTTGTTTGGACTTTGGAAATGTTTTAAATACTTTTTAAATCAGTCCAAAACATTTTTCAATTATTATCTCAAAACATTAGTTCTACAACTGCCGAAAGAGTTAGTGAATATTCAACATGTGTTCCATGTTTCGATGCTCCGAAAGTATAGATCGGATCCGTCTCATGTAATGCCAGTGGAAGAGATTGAGTTGAACCTCAACCTGTCATATGATGAAGAGCCGATAGAGATTCTTGATACGGGCAGGAAAGTGTTTCGTGGGAGGTCTATCGAGTTAGTCAAAGTTTTGTGGAGACACCGAGGTGTAGAAGAGGCTACTTGGGAGAGGAAGGAAGACATGGAAAGACAGTTTCTGTATCTTTTTCCGTCAGGTAATTTTGGGGACGAAATTCCTTAAGTGGAGGAGAGTTGTAACGCCCGAGTTTAGGGCTCGGGAGATAACCGGGTTTGGTTAAACCGGTTCGGGTTAAATCAATTAAAAGAAAACATTTTTAATAGACATAAAGGGGTCTTTTAATTAAAGGGGCAAAATGGAAATTTTGGGGTAAATGAAATAAAGAAAGAAAAGAAAAGTTTGAAAAGAAAAAAAGAAGAGAAAATAGCCATCTTCTTCAAAAATCCCCTTTTCACAAAAACCCTCCCCTAAACCCTATTTTCACTATTCCATTGCCCAAATTCCTCTTTCAAGCAAGTTTTCAAGGTAAGGATTTCATTGTTTTAATTCTTCTCCCCTTAAATTGTCATTTGTTAGATTTTCCCTTAAAAATCTATTATTTAGGGTTATTTCAAAAATGCTTTGAGTTTGAAAAATAGTAAAATGGAAGGATTTTCGTGTGGGTATTTTAATGTCATGTTTAAGGGTGTTTCTAATCATGCTTTGGTGTCTTAAAAATGTTAAAATGGTGGCTAATAGTGGGAAACCCGAAATGGGTATAAAAATGAGATTTTTGGGTTGAAAATTTTGAGTTTTTGGCTTAGTTTTGGGTGGAAATCGTGGCTGGTGGTTCCTTTGATGTTGGGGGATGTTTCTGTATGATTTTGGATGTGTTTTGGTAGTTGAAATGGATGGATTCGGTTTGGGGTTTGTCTAGAACGAAATTGGTGGAGTTTTGGGTGAAATTTGAGTTCGAATCAATGTGTTTTGGTTGCAAGGAGTGGGTTTCTGAGTTGTTGCTGGTTTACAAGTGTATTAGCATCCTAATAGTTTGTTTTGGGTTGTCTTGAAGCAGAGGAGATTGATTCAGGTACTTTGGGCGCGATACCGGGTGTTGTGGAAGCTTGAGAACGATGTTTCGGCTTTCGTTTGGGCTCTATCGGTGAGTGGAAATGTTTTGAAGTTTAAAATGATTCAAAGTGGTTTCGTGGGGGTTTGGGTGGAGCCTTAAGGGCTAACCTAAGCCCAGGTGTAAGTTTTCCAAATTTATCTTGTTTCACTAAGTGTTGGTGTGTGATTATTCGTGTTGTTGTGTGAAATGTGGATTGCCTTTACTCTCCGTTCTAATGTTGTTGTGTAGTCTTAGTTGATGTCAAGCCTCACGTGATGGTTGTCGTTGTTTACGGTGATGTGTAGTCCCACCGGTAGTGACTAGTAGATGAGTACGATGATGTGTAGTCCCATCGGAAAATGGTAGTTGTTGTGTACGGTGATGTATAGTCCCACAGGGATGGTTGTACATGTGCAAACCATGTCTAGCCTATGCTTGTGTTGTTACATCTCTTACTTAAATGGTTTTGTTTCCAAAACTAAGATTTATGTTTTGAACTGCATTGTTGTCGTGTTTTACAGCTCCGCTCACTAAGCTTTAAGCTTGCGCTCTCTCTTTCCAACAATGCAGATCGTTAGAGGTTCCGGGAAGCAAGTGGGCAAGGGAGGAATTCTTGGAGCTCTTGCTAAGTTCAAAGTATGGTTTTTATGTTTCTATTAATGCTTAGACAATGGAATGCTAGGCTTGTTGTTATGGAGTTGGTGTTCAAACTACTAAGTCTTGTTATTGTTGATGTTGTTAACTTGTTTAAATGTTGAAGCATGTTTTATTTTGGCCTTTGACTCCTTTGGTGGATGATAAACATGTTTTATTGCCTTTTATATCTTGTTTGATGATTTGAGCCTTGTCATGTGTTTGATTGCCTTAAATGAATGTTTCTTGTTTGCCTAAAGTTGTACGCTTGTTTATATGATGATCTAATGCCTGCTTAAGTTGTTTAGGATAGTCCCTTTGTGCTTAAAAAACAAATCTGCAGACTTTTTGTGCAGGGTGTATCGATACGCCCAAGGGTGGTATCGATACGGTCCCTTGTTTTTAGGCCTAGCGTACCGATACGCGGGGGCGTATCGATACCCAATTTGCTCTCTAGAAATTTGAGATTTGATGAGAAATTGGGGTATCGGTACGGGTCTTAGGCGTACTGATACGGTATTAGGGTTGACTTTGAGATTTTGACCGTTGAGAGCGTATCGATACCAGCCTTGGAGGGCATCTATACAGACTCTCAAAGTTGACTCTGGGGAAGGTTGACCGTTGAAGGCGTATCGATACGGTCCTTTGGAGTATCGATACGCCCTTAGCTAAGTGGATAAAATTTGTCTTAAATTGTTAGTTTTGTTTGGTTCAAATTAGTGGTTGCTTTTCCGCTGTTTGCTTATCTCATTTAGGGTCGAATAAAGCATTTATACAAGATAATTAAAGAAAAAAATAAATAGGGTTGCTAATTGGGGTGAGATCTTAACGTGTTTCGCTTCGGTTTTCCCCGTATAACCCGTTCGGTTCGGTTTGTTGGCTAGACCGGGACGAGGGGGTTACATATGTTTTCTATCATACTCTTAACAAAATCATCAAGAGACTCAGATTTTGCATCCAACAACACTTTAATTCTTTGCACCTCTCCAAGAAACTAGCAATTGGATATTCAAAGATTGATATAATATTAGTAGGGCTTTAAACACTTTCAAAATTTCAAGCAATTTTTCAATTTTTTCCCACTCATCATCATGAGGACAATAATTATAAGAAGGCCCATCCAAAGCATATCTAGATAATACCCTTTTGAACTTGATAGCACAATCTATCATGTCATATGTTGAATTTCAACGTTTCTTGCATTCAAGGATCAATTTTTCGCTCTTGCAAATTGTATTGACTAACAAGCTCACCAAATCGTTTGAGTCGCGCCTCACTTGCATTCAAGAAGTCCATCGTGTCATGGACTTTCTCAATGATACTTGCACTTGTTGAAGACCATGTTGTACAATTATGTTAAGAATATATGCACAACAACGAATATAAAATATCTTTCCATTGCAAAGAAGTCTTCCATTTGTTGCGAAATTGTCTTTCAATATCTTAATACAAGAATCATTTACAGATGTATTGTCCACTTAAATTGTGAAGACATACAAAAGAATCAAATAAAAATATTTAAATACTATATATTTACAGAAAAGACAAATATTAATAATTAATTAGTATATTAAAAGAAAATAATTAAAACACACTTACTTTGTCTTGAATTTCCCACTCCTTTAAACACGATAAAATGCAATCAACAATATTAACATCTTTCTTGGAGGTGGAATATGAACAAAGTTGAACACCCGTTTTGAAGCTTCCAATCAAGATCCACAAAATGAGCTATAAGAACCATGTATTTAATTTTTTTTTGTGGTTTAGATTTCCACAAATCCGTAGTCAAACTAATTCTATCCATTTTTTTCAACAAAGCTTTTAACTTGTTCTTCTCAAACTCATAAACTTTGAAGGAGTCACTTCTTATAGTAACTCGAGAAACACTTGTCATTGTGACATTCATCGTTTCATCATCAAATTAAACCCTTCCTCCTCTGCAATGCTAAAAGGATACCCATGCATCGAGATCCAATGAGCCATAGCCTCTCTCATCTTCAACATGTCAAATTTACCATCATGTAAACACTAACAAATACAGATTGATCAGTACTAGTGCTCGACTCAGATGGTAAGAAGTTAATTAATTTTTGTTGGTTATAGAATTTTGACTTCTAGATACAACCATCTAAGTTTCATTTCAAATGAGAAGTGCTCTTAAATTTCAAAACAGATAGAGGATGTTTGCAATACTTGCACCTTAATTTCTATTATGAGTTCGGGTTCTAAGAAATCACCCCACACCTTTGATCTTCTTGGTTTCTTAAAGGATTGAAAAGGATTTTCAACCTCAACTTATTTTGTGTTGGTGTCAAGTGGAGGATTAGAAGCATCTAGATTACACTCTTCTTCGTCTTCTTCATTAAGAACATCATCAACATTCATAAGTAACTTAAAAAAACAAATGTTAGCATATTATAGAATTGAACTGAAAACCAATCGCTACCCAGCTAAAGGAACCTACTCAAAAATTACATATTTTTTACTCTGCAACAAAACTTAAAAGCTTACTGTCACGGACTTATTTCTTCAGGCTCAAATCCATGCGGCACTAGCACTATCGGCACGATGCTAGTAAGCCTTGATGTCGCAACGCTATGGCAAAACGAAGGAGCAAGAGAGATTTACAAGGAAAGAACCTTGTATTGCACAATAGAAGCTTACAAGAGAAAGCTTTACAAGTGTTTAAGTACACACTTCTTGGATGGTTTACAAATGAGCTAGGCAAGCCTATTTATAGCCTCCAACCTCCCGAATGGACGGTGGAGATTTATTTGATCCAACGGTTAGGATCTTGCCTTCTAAAATATCTAAGTTGCCTAGATATTTCTTGATAAGTTCATACTTATCTATATACATCCATAATATTCTAGACTACTCCTAAATGGTCTAAAAGCTCTAACATATTCTAAGTTACTCTAGAATATTCCGGAGTCGTCCGGAGTTGTCCCGAGCCTTCTGGACTTGTCCCGAGCCTTCTCGATCATTCTCGAGTCTTCTAGGTTCCTCCGGGTGAGCCTAGATTGATGTGGAGCCTTCTGGAACCCCTTGGAGATGTGTGGAGATGTTTGGGGCCCTCTAGGCCGTTCTAGAGTCTTCCTTGGGTCTTCCTTGGCCTTAAAAGGCTCACAGCATCTCATTTTGTCCAAGTTGGCCCGTGAGCACCTAGGTGGTGCACCTTGGGCGCGCGCAGCGCACCTAGGTGGGGCTATTCGGGCGCGCATTGCGCACCTGGGTGGCACACCTCAGTGCTGCTCGGTGCACCTGGGCGGGTGTGCCCCTCGGTTGGCTAGGTCGCGACCAGGCGGGGCGTGACATCCTCCCCCACCCGATCTCGCGACGCCCTCGTCGCGTCTTCGTGGAGCAGGGGTGTTGCTGGAGCGCTTCCCTCGACTCCTAGCTCGCCTTGCCTTTACCCTCGGCTTGTCGGCATTGTTGGAAGACCTCTCCCTCGAACCTTGACCCTCGGTGGTCTTAGAAGCGACGTTCTCCCCTTGAACATGCTTGGTGGCCTTCCTAGACACAGTCACCCCTTTGTCTTGGTTCAATCCCTTGGACGGCTTGGCCCTTCGGACGGCCTTGTTGAGCTGGAGTGTAGAGACCACTCTTGTCCCTGGCTTGGTGGCCCTTATGGTTGGAACCACACATGATGGTGCACCTTCTGTGATGCACAGACTGTTGGCAAAAGGTATCAGAATTGCCTTGGCTTGCTCGAAGAACTCGAGCCCTAGGATGATCGGGTAATCGTCTAAAGGCACAATCGAGAAGTCCATGCGGCCTGACCATGTCCCAATGTTGGTCTTGACTCCTCGAACGAACCCATGGATGGGTTGAGCGGCAGAGTTTACGGCCTTGACGGATCCCCCCCCTTTCACGATTCTAAGACCAAGCCTCTTTGCTTCAACTAAAGAGACAAAGTTATGGGACGCACCTGTGTCGAGCATGGCTCTTGAGGCCTTTCCATTAACGGTGACGTCCACGAATAGCAATCCCTTGACTTGGGTCTTTGGGGCGGACTGGATTCCATTCAAGAGCTGTAGCGATCCCATTTGCGCACCTTGGCCCCCTTCGGCATCACTACCTTCGTCGGCATCACTTTCCTCTTGACGCTTTGCTAGAATTGCACTAAGGGCTCGGCGTTGTGGGCACTCCCGAACCCAATGGTCGCCATCACATATGTAGCAGCTACTAGGCGGTGATCTCTTGGCACCTTGAGAGTCTCTAGACCTTCCTCGGTCCTTGTCCCTCTATGAGGACGAGCCTTTGTGCTTCGGTGTGTCCTCGTCCTTGTGACTCTCTTTACGAGGGCTCCTATCTCTTCCACCATTAGAGTGACCACTCTTCTTGTCCCTCGGCTCGTGGGTGGACTCCTTGAGAGTGGGATAGTCAATGAGGCTCTCGGCCACGACAATGGCGTCGGCGAGGGTTTGTACTCCCCTTCGTCGTAGCTCGGTCTTGGCCCAACTTTGGAGGCCATCGGTGAAGTTGAAGAGTGAATCTTTCTCTGAGAGATCGGGGATCTCGAGCACCAAGCTAGTGAACTCCTTGACATAGTCTTTGATGCTTCCCATTTGCTTGAGCCTTCGTAATCGTGCCCTTGCTTCTTCCTCGGCATTCTCCGGATAGAATTGCCTTTTGAGCTCCCTTTTAAAGTCATTGAAGGTAGTAATGGTGCACGTACCTCTCTCGACATCGAGACGCCTTCTCCTCCACCAAAGCATGGCGGTGTCGGTGAGGTATAAGGTCGCGGTTTGGATCCTTGAGGCATCCTCCCTGATGCCAACGGCTTCTAAGTATTGCTCCAAGCCATACAAGAAGTTGTCGACTTCTTTGGCGTTGCGTGTCCCTGAGAAAGTTTGAGGCTTGGGCACCTCGACTCTTCTTGCCTCCACGGTGGTGCTTGGCCCGGCTACCATAGTACGTTTGCACAAGGCAAGGTCGCCTTGCAATGCTTCAAGTTGATCATACACGTTGGTAAGTTCACGTTGGAAAGGCTCACGTACCTTGGTGAGCTCTCCCAAGAGTGCGTCGCGTACTTCACCCATTTCCGCGCGCAGGGACTCTTCTAGCTTGATCTTCATTGCCCTCACGGCTGTGTGGATCTCGGCATCCTCCACCTCAAGGCCTTCAATCCGCTCATGAAGGTCGTCCACTTGGGCACCCATGCTTGATACGCCTTCCTCCACGCGAGTCAAGCGTGACTCCAAGCTAGAGAGTAGGTCCTTGGACTTGGCACGAGGCCTTGTCTCGGCAGGGTCAGCCCTTACTTCTTGCCCACCTTGGTCATGCGTGACCTCGGTCTCGGACGGGCTAGCGGCTTGAGTTTTGGCGGTCTTGGCCATTCTCCCGAGCGATCGGAACTTGCTCTGATACCAACTGCCACAGACTTATTTCTTCAGGCTCAAATCCGTGCGGCACTAGCACTATCGGCACGATGCTAGTAAGCCTTGATGTCGCAACGCTATGGCAAAACGAAGGAGCAAGAGAGATTTACAAGGAAAGAACCTTGTATTGCACAACAGAAGCTTACAAGAGAAAGCTTTACAAGTGTTTAAGTACACACTTCTTGGATGGTTTACAAATGAGCTAGGCAAGCCTATTTATAGCCTCCAACCTCCCGAATGGACGGTGAAGATTTATTTGATCCAACGGTTAGGATCTTGCCTCCTAAAATATCTAAGTTGCCTAGATATTTCTAGATAAATTCATACTTATCTATATACATCCATAATATTTTAGACTACTCCTAAATGGTCTAAAAGCTCTAACATATTCTAAGTTACTCTAGAATATTTCGGAGTCGTCCGGAGTTGTCCAGAGCCTTCCGGACTTGTCCCGAGCCTTCTCGATCATTCTCGAGTCTTCTAGGTTCCTCCGGGTGAGCCTAGATTGATGTGGAGCCTTCTGGAACCCCTTGGAGATGTGTGGAGATGTTTGGGGCCCTCTAGGCCGTTCTAGAGTCTTCCTTGGGTCTTCCTTGGCCTTAAAAGGCTCATGACATCTCATTTTGTCCAAGTTGGCCCGTGAGCACCTAGGTGGTGCACCTTGAGCGCGCGCAGCGCACTTAGGTGGGGCTGTTCGGGCGCGCATTGCGCGCCTGGGTGGCACACCTCGGTGCTGCTCGGTGCACCTGGGCGGGTGTGCCCCTCGGTTGGCTAGGTCGCGACCAGGCGGGGCGTGACATTACGCTCTACTAAACAGTTACAGTGAAAAATCTTGACTGGAACTAAGAATTGAAATGCGAAAGCAAATCATTTGAGAAAGACATCAACAACAAAAATAAATAAATAAACTACCTCAAGTTTAGTTCGTGCAATTATCATATCAATTTGATCTTGTTTTTCATTTCATTTTTCCTCTGCAACTAAAATTAAAAGCTTATGCTCTACATTGGATTGTTTTAAGAAAAACTAAACGAAACTATAATTTTTATTTTAAAAATATATTAATCTGCAATTTTCCTTCTTGATACCAAATGGAATCGTGCGGTTTTCAATTTCCTTCTCAATCCTCCATTTTCTCAAAACCAAAATAATAAACTAAGAAAAGAGAAAAAAAGCTAATTGAAGCTGAGGCTGTGAGAATTATTACATAAATTTTGAAATCCCCCCTTAGCCATTTCCGACACTCTTCCAAAAACCAAATAGGAACTAAAAAAATGAAAAAAATTTAACCTTGTGAAAAGGACTGACGCGTTGTTCACTGACTTGAAGTTCTTTCTCCTGTTAATATATGGCGAGACACCGTAAGAGACTAAGGCAACAACAAAGATTAGAGAACCATGGACTTTAAGGTTCAAAGAGAATTGAGAAGAAGGAGAGAGTACAATCAAATAGAGATATGGAGAGTGAGTGGAGTTAGATTTAATTTTTTTGGTTTAGATTTTGAATCAATGGTGGAGATCAGTCACTTTAAGTCTTTCAAATCCCACCCATTTAATTTGTTAGTTCATTTTTATTAGAAATATCAGTTTATTGAAGTGAAATTTTAAAGCAGAGAGTGAAGATTATTTTTTATATTTAATTTTGGTCACTGAAAATATCAATTATTATGTATATTATTACTAAAATATATATTTTTAAATTATTATATAACTTAAAACTAAAGATTATTCATTTATTTTTAAAAATAAAAATTGAAAAAGTAATAAGAATGAAAAATGAAAAGGTCGTCTTATTCAAAACCCCAATTATGAAATCCCCTCTCTCCCACTTCACACCTCGGAACGCACCGTTCTTATAGAGAGAAAGGCACTTTCACATCTTCTTAACCCGAAATGGCTGGGGAGAGGAAAGGTTCCTTTTTTTAGGGTTTAGGGTTTAGGGTTTATATGTTTAAATACTATTTTTCGAGTAGCTCATGAGCTTTTCGAGTCGATTATCGAGTAGCTTGACTCGGCTCGTTAAGAACTCGAGTTTAGTTCGAGTCGAGTCCAATCGAGTCGAGCTTTGACCGAGTCGATCTCGAGTAGCTTATGATCCATCTCGTATCATCTACAGTCCTAGTTGCAAACATGTTTTTTTGTTTTACTTGAGTGTTTGCTAAAAATTAAAAATTTTACTTTAAAATTTTGTTTGTTTGATTCTCTCAGAAACTTTAAACTATAAAGATTTTGTTTTATTCTCTAGGAAACTTTAAATTATAAAGAATAAAAATAACGATTACTTAATTTTAGAAGAATATGAATTCTTAGGTTGGATTACTTGATACTTTATTTTGTCTTTAATCTATTTTCCTTTAAAAATGTGAATGTTTATGTGTGTGTGATAGATAAAAGGTACTTAACTGTTGATGCAAGTGGTGAAAAGGTCAAAGCGACATGGGATAAATGGATGACAATAATATTTTGTAATCTTTGTATTAAAGAGATATTTGATGGTAATAGACCTTATGCTCATTTTAGCAATGACGGATGGGTGAATATAATAAACAACTCTGAGAATGAGGCAGGCTAGATATATACACAAAAACAATTGAAAAATAGGTGGGATTTATTGAAAAAAGAATGGAAGATATAGAAAAAGCTCAAAGAAAAAGATACATGTCTGAACTATTGATGCCTCAGAAGAGTGGTGGAAAGAGTAGATTCCAGGTACATTAGAAACTCTTAAAATGTGCTTTTTCTTATTTATAATGTTATTAATAAATGTTTAATAAAATTGAGTTTTTTTTATGTACGTGGTTCCTGAAGCTCAAAGATTTAAAGCTGTAGACATTGATCCTGAATTAGAAGAAAAGTTAGATCAAATGTTTCGAGGCATAGTAGCCACTAGTGATAAAGGATGGGTACCTTCTTCAGGTATATTGCCTAGTGGTTTTGTTGAGCATAGTCGTAATGAGACTCTTGAAGAAATTGAAGAAGGCAACACAATGGATGATGTTCGCATGTTAAATCAAATAGGACGCGAAGAAATTAATGTAAGTCCTGAAATTCAATATGAGTTTATGGAACATGTGCAACAAAAATGCAAGACCTTCTCATTTTAAGAATGCAAAAAGAAAATCTTCGAAGAAAGTTAGAGGGGCTGAAAGGTTGTCTATGCAAATTGATAAACAATGTAGTACAACTGTCAATACGAGTCATGCTATATCTAAATTGATTTATCGTATGGACCCATGCATTCAAGAAGCAGTCAAAGTACTTGGCGAGATGTCAAAGGATGTCCCAGGAGCTAGTGAACTCTATTTTTTAGCACTGAAATTAATAGCAAGCAAAGATAAGCGAAACATGTTCTTATCACTTCCTTCTAGAGTTAGAGTTTGACGGCTTAAAAGAGAAATGAAGGATAGTTCAAAATTTTCTAGTCTTCTTGGTCCTTGAGATATGCAACACCAAATTTTTTTGGACACTGATAAGTTTCACTGCATTTGATGTGTAGTTTGACTTGAACACTTATAAGTGCAACCTATGTTTTCTAGTTATATTTTGTCTCTACATTGATAAGTGCTTTGTATGATTAATATTTCAGTTGTCTATGACACTTATAAGTTCTTATGTTATGTTTGTTTTATGTTTGCTATGAATTTTTATTTTTGTATGTTCGTAAGGGGTTCATTTATATTCAATGATGTTTATGATTTTTAATATATGTATTTGATAATTTTAATTCTTATAGTTTTCACTGAAATGTTTAAGTTTTGTTTTTACAATTTTTTACAAGTAACAAGTATGAGTAACATTAATAGTTCCAATGGTGATGAAAGTGATGATGAATGGAAAATGAATGTTTTCAAATGTCAAAATTTTGATAGGTTATTCAGTGCTTCAACTAATTCCATACAATTATATTATGAAAAATATTTGTTGCGACAACCTTGCATGGATTCGAAATAATCAGGTGAAGCTTGGATCCGAGAGATTCTCAATGGTCCTGAATCACGTTGCATGATATATTTTAGAATGTCTAAAATTATATTCATTTTTTTGCTCGACAAAGAAAAATTTTATTAAAAATTCATAGAGTGTATGCCTCATTAAAATCCTCCCTAAACTTAGATGGAGGGAAATAGTACATACAATACAGGAACAACAACATCTGAAACACATAAAATAATCTGCAAGGCACATATAAAAGACCCACAACAAATGTCACTAGGAAACCAAAATGGTCACCACAAAGCTTCGAACCAAACATTTTGAACAACACCATCCAAGGCTATGGAAATAGCTAGACCATTAGTAAAGCATGTAGTGCTGGAAAATTTCACCATCCCAATTTTAATTACTAAGCAATCAACTTCAACAAGAAACATTCAACTTGGCCAAGGGTGTTGGAGAGAGATACTAACCCAATTAAACATAATCCTGGAAACTGTTCCACAATCAAAGAAGCTTTCTTTATCCACCCAGCTTCGATTACCAACTCCAACGCCTTCTTGATATCAAGTAAATTAGCCAGCTCGGCACCACCCCCTCGGCTAGGATATGGACCAGAAAATAAAGCTCGAATCACCCGTTCTTCCGTACGGAGAATGCCACCACACCCAGGTCGAATCTCTTTAGCCAAGCCATGAACATTAAACTTAACTCGTCCCAACAAAGGAGGTTCCCAAGAAGCATCTGCTTGAGTATTCTTAGTATAAAAGAGAATATCTTTTAGATGTGAATGTCTCTCAATGAAGACCGAGTCACCTCAAGTCAGCAAAAAAACTCCACAATTCAAGGCAACATCTAGTAAACACAAGCTTTTCAAAGGACCTACGAAAGAAACTGAAAAAAAAGAAGGAAAAAAATCTCTTATAGAGGATAAGGGTCGTCAATTATCATTCCACCAGTGGCACACTAGATTCCAAAAATTCCCCATATGTTTACTAAAACGTTCAAACATAAAACACTTCAATCTTTTGGTATCCTCACACCAATTTTAGACCCTGAATAGCTCTTCTCTTGGAACGAATCTTAACAACATTGTGACACTGTGTTTGAATCACCCATAGCAGCCAATTCATGCGCAACTGTTATTTCTAGCGATCCTCCTGAATACGCAGATTCTCTCATAACTCTAATCTGCACTACTCAGCTTGTTCTATTTTTCTAAAACCAGGTTGCCACTAGTATGCTTTCTTCTAAAAAATCAATTCTCTTTTCCAATACCCTAACATTGTTGTTAAAAATCATCACAAGAATCCGCAATCCACTTTTTCAACGCACCTTACAATCATCTAAGTGTCAAAGACAAATCATATTTATTTTTGTTGGATTAAAATCCGCAATTGTGGGCACATATGTAAAATGTATGATGCTATTATAAAGTATGACACAAAATTAAGTGACCAATAATGTTAGGCGTGTCATAGGTATTAAAGTGTCATGGAAATAATATAAGGTACATAAGATCGAACTTTCAAACAATTGTTTGTTCTTATGGTTTTAGCACTGCTTCCTATACAGTTTAACCAATTCAAGTTACAATTGTCAAAGGGAGAAATAGACACTATTTGGGCTCATTTTTCATCGTGTTAAAGAGGAAGAAAATTTGAAGTATTATAAGTGTAAAAGTACTCATTTGGTTAGTGCTCATTTAGTTAGTGTCTCTAAGAATAAGGGCAATAAAAGAAAATATTAGAATAAAGATACTAAGGGTCCTGCCCAAAAGAAACAACAATAAGTTACAAAGTGTTGGATGTAAATAATATCTTTTTTTTAATAATGGGTGAGGGTTTCGCACAGGACCGACGGCAGGGGGAGGGTTTCGCGCAGGGACGAAGGCAGCATCGTAGGGTGTGGACATTGTTCGTCTTGAATCTGCCAGCCCAATTGCACTGGAAGGGAGTCTGGCAAGTCTTTGATCATCATGGTGTGGTGATCGATGTTTTCATCCCGCAAAAGAAAGCAAACAATGGACAGCGATTTGGTTTTGTGCGAATGGGCTCGAAGGAAGATGCGGATCGTGTCATAGAGAGGCTGGACGGGTTTCGATTATATGGTGAATGGATCAGCGTGAGATATGCACAGCGAGAAGTACGAACGAATTTTTGGAAGAAGAAAAACGTAAGTAATAATGGGGGAAATTCGTCGGACAAACAGAATGTAACACGAGTAAGGGAGGAGGGATCGAAGGTGCAAGTGGAAACAAAGGAAAGATCAATCGAAGGGGTGATTGATTCGGAAAAAAATGATATTTTGAAGACATGTGCGGTGGGATTTTGTCGAAAACCCTACAATATTAGAGACTTGGCGTTGGAATTTAAAAATGCAAAACTAGAAGGATTTTCGATTATGCGGGCAGTAGGTTCCATGGTGCTATTAATGTTTCAGGATGGGGAAACAAAAAGGAATTTGATGGACGCGAAAGTAATGGATACTTGACTGGAAAACGTGATGGACTAGACACCGGCGTTGGGTATGCCCAATAGACGAGTATGGCTGTCGGCAAGTGGGATTCCGATTCATGCTTGGTCAGAGGGTACATGTCGTAACATTGCGGAGTTATGGGGGACGTTCATTCAAATGAACGCGGAATCAGTGGCACCATCATCCTTTGAAAGATTTCGATTCTTAATTGAAACTGACTGGATTGAAAACATTGATGAAATGATTACTTTAACAGTAGGTGTAAATTCATTCCGAATACGAGTCGTGGAGATAGAGGAATCAGTGGGGGTGAAATGCGAATGTTGCTGTGGGATGAGGGAGGAAAGGGACGAGACTGAAACAGTGGCAGAGGAGGGGGAGACAGACTCATCGGATGATGGAACCTCGGTGGGTACAACGACCCAATCTGTGGAAATGATAGTGCCCGATTCGGTCTCGACGGAGGTGGTTCGAGAACATGAGAAGGCGACATCAACAAAGGAGGTAAGTTGGAAGGCGGATGAGGAAATTAGCTTGGTCTCTAGGCCGGTGGACGATAGGATTGGGATGATTGAATTGAATTATGACCATGAAATATGGGATAAAGATAGGGGAACCGATTTGGATAGACAATTGGAGGTGGTTCAATTTGAGGAGGAGACTAGAGGGATACGCGTGAATACAAGACTGGAAAGGCAAAGGGTAGGTAAGGCCGAAGTCGTGGAAACAAACGAGGAACTAAAACGTGTGCGAAACTTATCAGAAATTATCATGAGTGATGGCTCTCAAGCGTTGAAGCAAGGAATTGAGCAGAAATCGACAAAGAGAGGAAGGGGACGTCCGAGAAAACAATCAAATCGAGCTACCGAAATTGTCAACGGATCTCTTTCAGACACGGATTTTGAGAATCAAAAAAGGGAAATTCTCAAAGAGGCGCAGGAGACATTGAATTTAGGCAAATATGTGGGTGCGAAGGTAGTGGGTAATGAAGACGATGTTATTATGGATATTGTGAGAATGATTGGTTCGAGGGAGGGACAACAATAGCAATACGCGATGCGGATGTTGTCGTGGAACGTGATGGGTTTGGGAGGGGCATCGAAGAAGTGAGCGGTGCACAATCTAGTGCGACAACAAAGGTGTGAGGTGCTGGTATTACATGAGACAAAACTAGAAGAGGTGACTGGTAATTTAATTGGGCGTTTATGGTATTCGGATGAGTATGAATTTGCGTTCTCGCCGTCATCGGGGCGATCTGGTGGGCTTGTGGCAGTGTGGGATATGAATAAATTCAAGGCGACAACAGTGGAATGGGGTGAACGGTTCGTGAAATTAATCGGTACATGGTTGTTGGAGGATTGGCAGTGTGGTATTTTAGGAGTATATGCTCCATGCGTAGTGAACGAACATGAGGAGTTATGGCGTTTACTAACTAAGGAGATGGCCGATTGTGGGGTATCATGGTGTGTGTGTGGTGATTTCAACATGATTGTAGACCCAAGTGAGCGTCGGGGGGGGGGGGAGAAGTAATAACTCGAGGTATGACTTCATTTACGGATTTTATTGCGGCAAATGCTTTAATTGATATGCATATGCACGCTAAATCTTTCACATGGTATGGACCGGGTACGAGATGTAGTCGGCTAGATTGTTTTTTATTGGCATCACACTGGTTTGAGCATTTTTCTGATTTGCGGATGTCGGCATGCCGCGGGGGTTGTTGGACCACTGTCCAATTTTCTTGGTGAGTGACCCGATGGATAGTGGTCCACGACCATTTCGTTTTGTAAATGCATGGTTGCAATCTAAAAAATCGGTGGAGTTAATGGAGCTGGAATGGTACCGATTGGCATCGTGTGAAGGGGATTAGGGTGCTAGTGGGCTGCTCGGAAAATTGCGGGGGCTCAAGCAGTTCCTTAAGCGCTGGAATAAATTCGTTAGGGGATTTGGACACTCGTATTACGGAAATCTCGAAACAATTGGAGGTAATCGATGGTAGGGTGGAGGAGGGTTTAGCGACAGGGGAGGATATGAATGAACGCTGTCAATTAATAGCCGAGTTGTGGAAGCATTCGAAGTTTCGAGAATCAATTTGGTGACAAAAGTCGCGTATGACATGGCTGAAAGAAGGTGACCACAACACTGCGTTCTTTCACAAAGCAGCGAGAATACAGGCAGTGAGTAATGTGATTCGTGGGGTTGAGGACTGTGGGAGATGGAAAAAGGAGCCGGCTCAACTAAAACATTATTTCTTTCGAGCGTTTCGGCAACACTTTGCTAGGATTCAAGTGGTTGGTACGTTTGATGCGGCAGTACACTTTAATTGCCTAAGTGAAATTGAGGTGGCAAGTTTGGAAGTGGAGTTTACGGAAAGGGAAATTAAGGAGGTGATTTGGATGAGTGATGGTGCGAAGGCGCCGGGGCCGGACGGTTTCACGTTTGATTTTTATAGGAAGGGGTGGAATTTTGTCAAACATGACCTGCTCCAATTCATGCTTAATTTCCAAACATTATGCAAGTTGTCGAGGGGTGTAAACTCAGCATTTGTGGTGTTAATTCCAAAGAAGAATGATCCAAGAGTGATAGGGGATTACCGACCAATATGCTTGCTCAATTCTCTATACAAAATCTTGGCTAAGTGTATGGCGAAACGATTACAGTGTGTGTTACCGAAGTTAATTAGCGATGTCAAATCTGCTTTTGTACATGGGCGACAAATTCTACGGAATTTTGCTTGCGAATGAAGTTATACACTCGCTACAAAGAAAGCAATTAGGCGATGGGGGTTTGATTTTAAAATTGGACTTTGCCAAAGCTTACGATTGCATCAAGTGGGAGTGCCTTGATCGAGTAATGAAGCGGATGGGATTTGGGGAAGTATGGTGTGCGTGGATTCGTGAATGTATTAGTACTGCGAGGCTGTCCGTGCTTGTAAATGGGTCGCCGACGAGGGAATTTGAGATGCAACGTGGGTTGAGGCAGGGGGATCCATTGTCGCCTCTGTTGTTCGTGATAGTGGCTGAAATGCTACACCAATTTTTGTGAAACGCCAAGGACCTGGAAGTGATTCGGGGGGTGAAGGTGGCGAATAGATGTGAGGTATCACATTTGCAATTCGCAGACGATACGGTATTGTTCCTTCCAGCAGAGGTAAGCGTGGCTCAAAATTTGAAACGCATTCTTACTTGTTTCGAATATGCATCGGGGCTGGAAATTAATTATGCCAAATCGAAATTATATGGGGTAGGTGTGGCGGAGTATAGTTTGCGGAATGTTGCAAATATTTTGGGATGTGAATGTGCTGAATTGCCTATAATTTATTTAGGAATGCCTTTGGGTGTTAACCCGAGGAGTTTACAGATGTGGGAACCTTTAATTCAAAGGTTCAGGAAGTGTCTTACGGGCTGGAAGCGTGATGCATTATCCTTAGCGGGGAGATTATTGCTGCTTAATTCACTGTTGTCAGCATTGCCGCTGTATTATATGGGGCTGTTTTTAGTGCCGCGAAGTGTTATTACAAAGATCGATAGAATTAGACGCAGATTTCTGTGGGGCGGTTCATAGACAAAATTAAAGATGAGCCGAGTGAAATGGTCAATTGCGTGTAGGCCTAGGCGTTTTGGGGGGCTGGGCGTGGTGGATTTACGCGCGCTAAATTTAGCGCTCTTAGCTAAATGGCGATGGAGGTATGCTATGTCTGAGGATTCTTTGTGGCGACAAATAATTGAGGCGAAATATGGGCGTGATGTAGTAAGCTGGAAGCCTAATTCAGTAGGGGTTAGGCGTATGTCAAAGATGTGGAAACAAATTATTGAAATTCAAGAAGAGGTCGAAGTGGGGCGTTTTATAGGGACATCGCAGTTCCGGTGGCAGCTAAGGAAAGGGGATCGAATTTTGTTTTGGCAAGATGTGTGGTGTGCCGAGGAGACATTGGAAAAAATGTTTCCGCGGCTATTTCGATTGGCGAGGGATAAAAGAGCATTGGTGCGAGATTATGCACGAGGGGGAAGGTTCGATCATGATGAATGGGCGTCTTTTTTCGGGAGGAGCTTGAGGTTGTTTGAAATGGTACAAGTTGCTGATTTGCGGAATTGTGTGAGAGGATTAAAGATTGGCTATGAGTTTATGGACCGATTGATTTGGAAGCCGTCTCATACCGAGGATTTTTCGGTTGCGCTTTTGTATAGATTAATGCTTTCGTTTGGCCTTGAGGCGAGGGCGGAGCTAGAGGCGATATGGAAGCTATCTATACCGCCAAAGATAAAATATTTCTTGTGGTTTGTTAGGATGGATCGGCTGCCAACTATGGTGATGCTGCAGTCGCGTGGTATGCCGGTAGGGGAAGATGCGATGAAGTGCTGTTGGTGTCGGGCAGCAGCGGAAAATTTGGACCACATTTTGTTTCGGTGTTCGAGTGCATGGGCTGTGTGGCAGCAGTTTTTTCGATGGTGAAAGGTAGAATTTGTGCAACCACGTGACTTGGGGGCATTAATTGAGCAGTGTTTTGCTAACATCTTCGATGGTTGCTTCCGGGATTGGTGGTTATCATCTTGCACGGCAGTGGCATGGTCCTTATGGTTGGCGCGGAATGCATGTCTATTTAATGGTAAAAGGATGGATTTGGGAACAATTGTTTTCTTGGTGAAATTACGCTTGTTATTTTGGGTGAGATTGGATCTTCCACCGGGGGCAATAATGGAGTCGACATGGTGGGACAGCCCATGGCATTGTGAAATTCAGCCACAGGTAGTAAAGAGTCGTTTACATGTGATATGGGAATTGCCGGTAGAGGGGACGGTGAAATTTAATGTGGATGGAGCTGCGAGGGGGAAACCGGGTAAGGCTGGTTGTGGTGGTGTTTTGCGGAATGCAGCGGGACAAGTTTTGGCTTTATTTTCTGGGCCGATTGGTATAGTGGACTCGAATGAGGCGGAGGTACAAGCAATTTGCTTTGCCTTGGAATTGATGGTTAATTCGGAGAGGGTGTTTCCTCCGTTAGTGGTGGAGTCGGATTCGATGACGGCGATTGCTTGGGTGCTTCACAATGACGCGAGGCCATGGAAGTATGGGAGTTGGTTGAGGCGTATTGATGAGGCGTGTGCTGCACTAGGAGATGTGTGCTTTCACCATGTGTATCGGGAGGCAAATAAGTTTGCGGATGTATTGGCGAAGAGTGGTGTTGATCGCACGAGCTGGTTTCAATGGGTGGGATGATTGTAATTAGGGGTTATCATATTCATGTTTTATTTCTTGTTAGTGCCTCCTTTATACATTACCCAAGTACTCTTTTCCTCTATAGGTTTAGAGAGGTTTTTAACGAGGCTTGGGGGAATGTTGGCTATGTATGAGACTTTCTTTAATAAATCATACATGTTGCCGAGCAAAAAAAAAACAAAGTGTTGATTCTTTTGTATAAGTTAGGACACATGTAAAGAAATTAAATTTCAAAAAAGAGCAACTACTTTGGTTATTTTGAGTGATCCATGGGCTGTAAGTTTTATGATCCCATTATTAAGAATTATTTAAGGAGAGATAATTTTTTAGGACGTTGAGTTTGGAAGAAGAAATAAGGTTAGATACATTTCTTTTAAGGAGGAATTGGATTATAATTTAATTCCTACTATCACTTTTGACGATATTTAGGTTTTCACAACTATCATTAATCAATAAGTGAATCAAGTACCTCAGTAAAACAATGTTGAACAACTCCTATTCAAGATAAGGTAAATTGTTTTAGAAGAACAAACTCAATAACCTAAAAACATGTGTCATTAAAGAGGTCCACGAGAGGAAGGAGAAATAATATTCGAGATTATTATATTGTATTTCCTCAAGAAAATAAGGATAATAATGAAATGATAGAAAGTGACTCAATTATTTTTTATCAGACCATAAAATTTCTAACTCTCAAAAGTGGATTGATGTCATTCAAGAAGAGTATAAATTTATGCAAGACAAATTAAGGAACGTGTCTCATTACCTTAAGATGCAAACCAATTGGTTGTAAATGGATATTTAAAACCAATATGGATGGAAATGGTAATGTGGATAAGTATAAGGTACATCTTGTATCTAAAGGATATACTCTAAAAGAAGACAATGATTTTGTAGAGACTTTCTCTCAAGTTTCATTGAAAGACTCTTTCAAGATAATTATTACACTTGTTGCTCGTTTTAGTCTTAAGCTACATTAGATAAATGTTAAGCTTGTTTTCAATGGCGACATTAAAGAAACTATTTATATGGTACAATCATGGAGTTGTGTCTTATGATACAATATCAATGATATGTAAATTAAAGAAACTCATGTATGAGCTTAAGTAGGATTCTCATTAATGAAATTATAAATTTCATATTGATTATCTCATTCGGTTTTGAGATAAATTTGGTTGACAATTGTCTGTATTACAAGTTTAATGGGAGTAAACCAAGTGATACTCATATTGCTAAAGAAAACAAATATTGTCTTACTCAATGCCCTAAAAGTAACCTTGAAATTTAGAAAATACAAATGATTCAATATGCATAAGCTATTGAGAATCTAATTTATTTTCAATTATGCATGCTTTTGGATACTCATATTGCTAAAGAAGACAAATATTGTCTTACTCAATGCCCTAAAAGTAACCTTAAAATTTAGAAAATACAAATGATTCCATATGCATAAGCTATTGAGAATCTAATTTATTTTCAAGTATGTATGCGTTTGGATATTGTGTACATTGTTAGAATGTTAGACAGATATTTAAGAAAATCCAGTATGGACTATTGGATAGTAGCCAATAGAGTTATGAGATATATTTAGAGAACAAAAATTACATTCTCACATATCGGATTTCTGGTAAGTTAGAGATAATCAATTTCACAGACTTCGATTCTATTAAAATATTGATACAAAAGAATTTTGTCACATAGGCTGCTAACTGTAGATTGAATAGAAAGACCGCTTCATTTATTTTGTGACAATAAATGTGCTTTCATTTATTCTATAAAAAATAGGAACACTTCAAATTTGAAGCACATAAATATTAAGTTCCTAGTTGTTAAAGAAAATTTAGAGTGGTTGTGTGTCTATAGAGCATGTTGGCACAAACTCTATAATTGCGCGCATATTAAGAAACTGTCACCCTAGGTCTTTCATGAGCACACTAATCATGTGGGTTTAATGTTATTTAAGGATATTCAATTTTAGTGGGAGTTTGTAATTTTGAAGAATGCTCATTCGTTTTAGATACAATTTCGGTTACTTCAGTTTAAAGTTATTTAAGATTATTTTCTGCAGAAATAAAGTTCTTTTGGTTTATGCACACTCTGAATTCAATAAAGTTTGATCTCACTAAGGTTTAGGAGGACCAGTTGGAAATATACATGTACGATTCACATTTCATGTAATTTTCCATACTACGTATCCATGATTGATCTGTCATTTGACTATATTTGTTTTTGTATATGTGATCATTGATGGGTCTAATCATGATAAAAATGGCAAAGGCTATTTTAATCCTATATGGATATAGTTGATGGACGAGGTTGTTATATAATAGGTCCTATTATATAATAGTAATTTTTTGAGCTCATAGAGTTGTACATTTATCAGGAAACATATGATGCCCAAGTGGGAGATTGTTGGATTAAAATCCACATTTGTGGGCACATATGTAAAATGTATGATGCTATTATAAAGTATGACACAAAATTAAGTGACCAATTATGTTAGGCGTGTCATAGGTATTAAAGTGTCATGAAAATAAAAGTGTAGATACCATAAGATATATTTATAATTCAATGAGGGGCGGAGTTATAAATATTTAATAGTTGATTTAATAATCAACTATATAAAGAGGTAGTGGTCCCCAAGAGATAGGTTAACCGTATTACTCTTGTCCCCGTCAGAGAATTTTGACGGCAAGGGCTAACATATCTTCTTGGAAGATCACAACCACCTTTTAGGCGATCTTCATCAAATGATTCAGGGTTTTTATCTATCGATTAATTCAGGTACGCTCCCTCTTTTGGTTTACTGTTCTTGATGATTTGACATGATATATAATGTGTATTAGGTTTCATATTCATTTATGATTTGGTTTTAACAATTTTACCTATTAACTCCAAGGAAATCTTTAATAATCTTCCAACACTTATGATTTATAGGAAATAATATCTCATTGATTCTGGATATCCTCAAATGAAAGGTTTTCTTAAGCCATATAGAGGATAACAATATCATTTACCTGACTTTCGCAGAGGTAGACCTCTTTTTGGTAAAGAAGAAATATTCAATCTTTCACATTCATCATTGCGTAGTGTGATTGAGCAAACTGTTGGTGTACTGAAAAAATGGGTCATTTTAAGAAATATGCCAAGTTATAGTTTTGAAAAGCAAATGATGATCATTGTATGTGGAACGGCGATACACAATTTTATTCGAAAACATGTCGGTTTAGAGGATGCAGATTTTATAGAATACGAAAAAAATGATAGGATATATGAAGATATTATTGACCCAGGAGATCTACAAGATGGAGATAGTGATGATGATGGCGAATTGAACATTTCATCCAGACATGAAATGGAATTGATGAGAGATGCAATAGCTTGTACTTTAATGAATTCAATTTGAATTGCTAGCACTAATGTATTTTTTGTAATATTTATATTCGGTGTCATAGCTTGTAATTTAATTAAATAACTTTAAACTGCTAGCACTAATGTATTTTTTGTAATATTTATATTCGATGTCATTGTTTGTGATTTAATGAAATCACTTTAAATTGCAAACACGAATGTATTTTTTGTAATGTTTATATTTAATGTCATAGCTTGTAATATAATGAAATCACTTTAAATTGCAAACACTAATGTATTTTTTGTAATGTTTATATTTGGTGTCATAGCTTGTAATACAATGAAATCACTTCAAATTGCAATCCCCAATATATTCTTGTAATATTTATATTTAGTGTCATAACTTGTGGTTTAATGAAATCATGACGCTTGATCAAGCCAATGCATCCATCAACTCATTAATTTCATGAAACACATTATAGAATCACACACACGATAACAAACGACATTCCTCATCAATTTGATGAAATCACTTTATATTACAATGACAAATTGAACTTGAATTTGTAATAATTATGTTTGCATGTAATTTTAACTTTTAAAATATAATTTATATATTCAAATTAAACTTTATACATAAATAAGGTTAATTTCTTTAAGTGGATTTAAAATTCATTTTTATAAAAATATAATATACAAAATATTTTAAAAAGATTTATATTTTAAATATAGTTATTAAATTTTAAATTAAAAATTTTGATATGTTATCACATTAACGGATTTAAATATAATTCAAATTAATATATATTACATTTTACAAGATAATACCTAAAACAATCATTTTATCTTTTCAAAAGCATTTTTTGACAACAATCCTAAACACTTAAATCTTAAACATCACTTTTCCACGCAATTTTCATAGCACTTCTCCATCGCAATTTTCAAAAGCAATGCTAAGTAAGCCTTTAGAAACTCAACAATCTTACCATACCAAGCCCTGGGTGTTTGCTTCAATCCATACAATGCCTTCTGAAGCTTGCAAACATACTCAGAATGATCTAGACTTCGGAAACCCATCGCTTGGTCCATGTAAATCTCTCGATCGAGCTCCCCATGCAAGAATGCATTTTTCACATCCATTTGCCATAAATTCCAATCCTTGCTAGCTGGTAGTGCAAGTAGGACACGGACAATTGTAAGCTTTGCCACTGGACTAAAATTTTCATTATAATCTAGTCCATATTGTTGAGAGAATCCTCGAGCTACCAATCGAGCCTTGTAACTTTCAATTGATTTATCTATGCAAAGTTTTAGCTTGTAGATCCATTTACAAGAATTGGGCTTCACATCGCGTGGCTTTGGTACGAGCTCCCAAGTTTGATTCTGGTCAAGAGCAGCAATCTCATTTCTCACTGCTTTAGTCCATTCTGCTTTCAGAGAAACTTCTTCAAAGGTTTCTGGCTCTTTTCATCACATTTTTCTATTATGGCAGCGTTAGCATATTTGGGATTTGGCTGCCTAACACATGTTGATCTTCTAAGTGGTCTTAGTTCTTCTATCTCACTCGGCTCACCATCTTCGATCAGTTGCAAGTGAACACCAATTTGCCACAGATTTCTAATTACTCCTTCTCCTTCATCATCATCAACAATTTCAGTTTCATCTAAACTGAACTGAACTTAAGAAGATTGCAAGTCTCTCTTAAGAGTATATGAGTCTGGCAATAATTGTTTATTTAACCACCATGAAGATTCTTCATCAAGCACCACACTATGGGACATGTAACATTTTCCAATTGTAGGATCATAATCCGAGTCAATGATCCAATCGTTCTCATAATTTGAGTCAACGATTCAATCAATTTCATATTCTAAGTCAACTATCCAATCGTTCTCATAATCTGATTCAACGATCCAATCACTCTCATAATCAATTTTATCTAACAAAGTAGTCGCGAGAGCTAGCGCTTCCTCTTCTACTGCAAAGAATGCCTTTGTGTCCCATTCTTCTTCACTATTGGAAGTAACAACATTAGTCTCCACATATTTTTTTCTTTAACAAACAAGCTTTGGCCATGTGGCCCTTCTTCCCGCAATTATAACACCTTCAAAATTTTTATTATTGTCGTGGTTTTTATAACATCCCCCTTCACGAGAGCTTTCTTTTCCTTGTTTTCTATTAGACCCACTATTTTTACAGTGCTTGAATTTTCGCTTTCCTTTACTGGCGTAAAGTGACTCTTCTTCATTTTTCAACGAGACTCCTCCTATTTGTTTAGCTAAGGCTTCTTGACTAACTAACAAATTTTTGAACTCTACAGGCGATGGTTGAGTATGCCATCCTTGTACAACAACAACAAAACTCCTAAACTCTAGATTTAGACCATGGACAATGATTCGTTTCATCCTGGTATCACCAATAGGAGTCATCGGATCCAACTCAGAAATCTCCCGGCATAACAACTTTACTTTGTGAAAGTATTGTTTGATCGACATGTTGCATTGCCTTATAGACAACAACTCGCTCTTTAGAAGTTGGAGCTTTGTACCGTTATTTTTGAAGAAAAACATGGCGAATGTTTCCTAAGCTTCATTTGGGGTTTTGACATCTCGAATGTGCTCTAGTATATCTTCTTCCACTGTTGTCTTCAAGGCATACATCGCCTTGCCTATTTTTATCTTCAATTTTCTTGACATGCCATTTGCATCCTCTACTTCTGGTTGCTCATTTTCACTACCATTGATAGTCTCCCACAGGTCTTGTCCTTGCATATATGACATCATGCAAGTTGACTATGTAATGTAATTGTCATTGTTAAGCTTCCTCATTCCGCTGACAACGTGTAGGTCCCGTCATTGTGTCAACAAATGATTCTCACCAAACTAAAGGCAATAGTAGAAGTATGTGTAACATACACTAGATAAGCTCCCAAGAAAGAGAGGTGGGTCACTTAGATCACTTAAATATCAAGTCTTTCCTAGTCAGAACTTTCCTAGACATGCACTATCACAATACCACACTATTTTCTAGTAATCGAACAACCGAAATAACTTTTACCGAGTCTCTGATACCAATTTTTGAACACCCCACAATTCAAAACACTAAAAAGAAGAAAATAGAGAGAGTCAAGAGAAAGAATAAACAATTACTTTATTCATTTGGTGTGTTTAACATCTAAGCACATGATGCTTTATATAGGCATAGAGAACCACTCACTAATGTGGGATTCTTGCCATTACTTAAGTTAATGAATTATTTATTAAACTATAACATAAACTTATGTTAAACTTAAGTAAATATCAATAAAACTTAAATATACTTTAATTACTATGTTGGTATTGATGTTTCAACATTGCTGAGACTGATAAAGACCACTATCTAAAAAAACTTTCTTATCTGCATCTCCTGCTTCTGTTTCTTCTTGTTGAACAACCAAATTTGCATGAACATGCAAGCTTTCTTGCTAGAACATTTCTGACGAGCTTCAGAATCTAACATGTTAGTTAACTTCTCAAGTGACATGGACTCTTTTGAAGCAATTGCAATGATTGACTCAAACTCCTTGGACAACCCTGCACAAATAAAACTTACTTACTCAGATAAAAAAATTCCTGAAGAATTAAGTGTATCACAAATCAACATGATTTCAGCTAAATATTCATTGAATGACAATTCATGTTTCTTCTGCGTGTGCAAATTGTGCCTTAGTGATGACGTTTAGCGGTGGAGCAAGCTTCAAACATGCGAGTGATTATCCTTCAAATAGTGCGCGTGGTAATATAACAAGCTAGCAACTAAATATTTATACAGTAACATTTGCAAATGGCGCAACAGACGTGGCTCTATTCTAAGTAACTAATTGCAGCCGTCGCAGATACAAGAGACATACTACAGACTTCTAGACACAACTACACACGCTTACCTTCATTTTCATACTTCAACAACAAGGGGGGGTCTGAGCCTAGGCTTACCTAGGCCTTGGCCCACCTCATGCCCAAACAAATGTCATTTGCAAATTGGATTTTATTTGAGTTTTTAAGCCTTGAATTAGCTTGAGAAATAAAATTCAATTGAACAAGCTAGTTATTAACTAATTAAATATATATAATTTTTTTATAAAAATAATTTAAAAATATTTTAGTTATTAACTAATTAAATATATTTTAAAAAATTGATTTCTTCAAGTATTATTGGGGTTTCACCCTAGTATATAATGATCATAAAATACAAACAACAAAATATAATTAAAATTAAGATAAAAATTAAAATTTTAAATTTATATATTTTTTTAGTAAAAGCCTATAATCCATCTCCAATATTTTTGTAACACCCTAAAAAAATAAAAATATATTGTTGAATGAAATAAGAAAAAAGGGAAATATATGTAAACCAAAGAGTTTTGAACCCGCACCTCTTGGCATGGAGAACACATAACTTAACCATTTGAGCTAAGGAAATCTCTTATCATGGTTTACCTCGTTTTTCTTTTAAACTAATTGTTTTGTTTAAATCGAAATTTAATAAAAGTTTGAACCAAAAACCCACATGGGATAATTAACTCCCCAAAATATCCAGACCCTTCCATTTTTCTCTCGACCCCTCACCTTCCCCGCTCTAGCTTTTGCTCCGATCTGCCACACCGTCTGACTGTGGCCTTCACTGCTGCCGCCGCGGTGTCCGGCCACTCCCCCGATCACAACCACGGTGACCACTCGCGGTAGTTCACCGCCGGTTACCTAGAAAGCTGTGACAAAGGTTCGTCCGTCGCCTCTGTTTTTCTGTGATTCCAGAAACCGCAACTGTCCGCTCACCGCGCCGTCACCGTTAGTGAATTCCTCGTGTCGAGGCGAACAAAGCCCATACCGTCAATCGTCGATTCGCTGTCGTTTAAGGCTTCGTCGGAGCTTCGTCATTTCCGGCGGAGTTTTGACATTCTAGGTAGTTTCGGTGAAATTTTCGGCTTAAATGAGTTGTTTAGTGTTTTTGGTTGAATTCTTGGACTGACGAGCTTTCAAAATCTGACAGAATCGAGCATTTTGGGGCTTTCGACGACATCACCAGCGACTTTCTGACGAAGATTCCGGCGAGATCTGTTAGGGTAAGTGAACCGGGTTTAAACCGGCCTGAACCGGCTAGACCGGTTGAATCGATCAGCCCAGTCAACCCAACCTGAGTCTGATCCGACCCATTGACCGTCCCGACCTGTTGACCCGTACCCGGCCCGTTGACCGAGTCAACTCGCCTGAGTCCACTCAGTGAGTCAACTCGCCCGAGTCAACCCAGTGAGTCAACTCGCCGAGTCAGCCATTGGACCAGTGACGTCAGCATTGACTTTGACCGCTGATGTCAGCGTTGACTTTGACCAAAAAGTCAACTTTTCCCGAAAAGTTATATTTTATGTTTTTCGACGTCCTGAGTCCGATTTTGAAGCTCGTTTCATGAAATTCTAACCCGGAAGCCTCCGAATTGGACCTTGAACTCGAGTATGCTTATGTATTTTAATAATCAATTATGAGCAATGTGAATAAGAACTGAAATTGGAATTTGTGCGATTGAAGGTATTCAAAGTTCCTTGTATTCGGGATGTTGAGGACGTCACATTCAGGTTCGAGAGTGATCAAACGGAGTATCATGGTCGACCGATATAGCAAGTATTAAAGGTAATACACTACTACCTCTAGTATGCTTTATGAACATGTTGGTATTCGGTTAATGCATGCATGAATATGATGAAGAGTGTTGTTAACCCTGCTTAAGTCAAATCAGATATGAAATTGAGTATGATAACCTAGATAAGATAAAAATGCTAGAACGAGGAAGTTAACAAATGTAAGGATCTGGAGTTCAATAAATTAAGTAATAAGACAGCTAATCTCCAAACCCGATTATTAATGTCAAATGATTAAATGCTATAAATATTTAGATATAAAGTTACGAAAATGCCCTTAATGTATGAAAATGACTAAAATACCATTGAATTGGAAGCGATCTATAAATCCACACTAGATATGGTAAAACAACCCGATTCATCTAAAATCCTCGAACTACTTGGAAAGTTATGGTAACAAGATTTAAACCTTTGAGATTATAAAGGTGTTAGGTTTCCTTGAATTCGAAATGAATCTCCGAATATAGATTTATGGGAAACTATCCATACCTCTGAATTAATCAAGTGACTCAAAATACTGAATTGATTGTAATGACTAAAAGTATTGGAAATATTGTTATGGTTAAATTAATAGGAATGATCGTGGTGACCAAGGAGGCCGAAGTATCTTCGGACACCCAAGTTTGCAAATTAAATGGAAGGATGGATAAATCCATGAGTCTGAAATGAACGAAGTGGTTGGAGGGTACCGAAATTTCTTGAATGGCTGAAACACCCACGAGTACTTAGATGATTGAACCACCGTAAATAGTTCAATTGACAGGAATGATGGATATCTCGAGCTTCAAAATGACTGAAATACCCCCTTGACTGAAATAAGTAAATTGCCTTTGATGAAATTCTAGAAATTTGCCAATAAAGCTGAAAATGAACGAAATGCCCTTATGGGTTGAAACATGACCCATGTACGTTAATCACTCATGATATTAATATAAGGATGTAAGTTTTTTCACACAGAGTATTAGTTCGACTACTCCGTGGCAAGTCTTGTGGTGAAATATGAAGGCAACCTTTCAGATATACGATACAATCAATATTTGGAAATGATACCCGTGAAGTGCGTACATCAGAAGGTTTGGTTAGTACTGTAAGGTTGGGACATGTTGTTCGATTGGTTTTAGAGGCCCGATAAACTTCTAAAAATCTTAAATATTGCAAATCGTCATTTCATCATTATTGGGCTAAATTACAAAATCACTCCTGATAGTTAAAAGACCAAAATGCCCTTATTGGCCAAAGTAATCAAATTATCCCTGAATGTATCCGATATCGTGAAAGATCTTGACATAGAAATCTCTGAATGTCTGGCTGGAAACCTGATGAGCAAATAAAATTCCCGAGCCACTATTTATGCCTTGTTGGTATAAATTACCAAAATGCCCATGTATGATAGAATGATCGTAATACTTTTTTGGGCTTAAATGACTAAATCACTCGTGATATATCTAAACTCTCAAAGATCTTGATGTATCATCTCCTGAATATCTGGTTCGAACTGCTAGTACGAACCCACTTTTTATAGGGACTTCGTTTCTAAAACTCGTTCGAATTGTCAAAAGGTTAATGTGTTCCCTTCCGTAAATGCCAAGTATTTCTAAGGAATAAACTGTTTCCACCTAGTGTGTTCCACGTGTGCTACATGACTGCTTTTGCATATCGATTTACATGTTATAATATCGATCATGTGCACATGACTGACATACTTGAATTTACAGGAACATGACATGTTTTATAAATTAAACATGACCGTATTGTATTTCTGATATATGCCTATGCATCCGATATGACAAACATGCTATATGGATAATGTGTTACTAAAAATACAGTTATTGATTAATGAACTATTGATGATCTGATTCACTGGGGTACGTGGGACATGATATGAAGGTACCGTCGGCTCAGCCCTGATCTAGTTGGTAAGTCCGCCCGTTTTCGGTCCTATGCTTCAGTTAGGTCCGCCCGTTTTCGGTCCTATGCTTCGGCTAGGTCCGCCCGTTTTCGGTTCTTATGCTTCGGCTAGGGCCGCCTGTTTTCGGTTCTTATGCTTCGGCTAGGGCCGCCCGTATTCTAAGGTATTCCTTAGGATGGTACCCACACCAAATGGGTTCGGGTTAATGCCTGTACATGATACCGCACTAGGGAAACTAAATACTAGAGTATGGTTGGAGGGTAAATAAAGAATTAAAATGAACTTTACTGCTACATGAAACAAATGTATTTGAAATAAAAAGGTTTACTGCATTGTTACATTTCATGCATTAACGTTGCACCGTTGGAACACACTAGACGCTAAACTCTCTGATTCTCCACCTTTGTACGTTACCAACCTATTTAATTCCCGTCAAATTCTTGATGTTTGAATAAAGAACGAATATCGTTATTCCCGAGTATGATGCAATCTCGAAATAGTAGAATAGAAATGAGGAATGTTACTATATGGAACATCATGAAAATGTTATGCCTATCTTATATCTGCATGAGCTTATAGCATCTTTTGGTAGTACTGTATTACTGAGCTTTTCCAAGCTCACGCTGTTTTTACCATCGCAGGTTAAAAGAATATATCATGGTATAATGGTTGACAACAGTGTTCAGAGTTGTCTCGGCGTTGCCTTGGAGTACGGTACTGTATAGTTAGTGGGCATGTGTGTCATGTATTGTTTTATGGCAGTGTCTGTAAAACACTTTCTGAAATTTTTATTATGTGTTTAAATGGCATCCCGAAATGATATTTTAAACAGAAGTTGGTTTTACAATTTAATAAGTGTTTAAAAAATGTTTTTATGTGTATTTTTACTGTGGGTCTCTCTCGTGACCCTAATGTGACTTCCTAGGATCCGTTGTAACGCATAGGCGGGTCTAGGGGGTTATATTTTTAGAAAAAGATAACTTAAAAGAGAATAAAAATGTAATATATTTCTCTGTTATTTTTATTGAAACTTGCAAGAGAAGCTAATTTTAAATAAATAAATTTAAGTTCACACTTTTATGACTTATATTTTTTACAAATCAATTAAGTTGTAGATAAATAAATTTTAAAATTATTGACAATGAAATTTTAAAAATTTTAAACTATATATATGAGTTATATTAGATAATTTTCTATTACTATTTAAATTCGCATTGAAGGCTTTAAAAATCTTACAAGAAGAATGGAATACGGAGTGCCAGAGTTTGTGTTTCGAAAATCTCTTAAATGTTCAAGTTAGAAGAGGAGAATTGTGATAACAAGATTGAGGAAAGATTGTAGCAAAACAACAGAAGGATTCAAAGAAAATGGATGGAGGAGAGTATACCCGAATATTTCTACAATGTCTCCAACTTCCGTAAGGCTATCGTTTGCAGACCAAATTACCTAATGCGTGCATGTGATTGGATGTGCATGTGTGACGTGTCTTCAGTTGAGTTAATCTAGGGTAAACAACACCATTGATCATTAAATCATTTTTACTTTTCCATTTTGGTTATTAAAATATTGTTTTTAGAAAAATCGTCACTAACGTTATATTTTTTCCTATTTTGATCACCAACAAAATAATAGTTTGGTGACCAAAACAGAAAAACTAAAATAGTTTAGTGACCAATAATATTGTTTATCCATAAATCTAGGACTGAAGCCTTTTTTTTTTCTTACCCTTATCTCTTGATTCGAATCAAGTACTTTTGATGTCATTATTAGGATGTGAAAGTTACTTGTTCTGGGGATAGTGATGGTAAGTTGATTTAGCATTAGTTTTCATCATATAAATGTTAAGCGAATTCTGAAATTCTCTCATTGTTTCTGTTGGAGCTCAGATTTACATTTTTGGATAACCAAAAACTAGGGAGTGTTCCAAAAATAAAAATAAACTTTCAGTCCATAAACTAGGTTTTCGATGAGCAATTTATTAATGTTAAATATTGACTCAAATTTTAATCAATAATTAGGTTAGATTTTATTGTAATTTTAGTGGTTTAATAATATTTGGTAATTAGATTTATTTCATAACTATATTAGACAAAAAGTCTTATAAAATAAGGTTTATTGGTGACCAAGAATTACGATAGATAATTATTTTAGAGAGATGTGATTCCTTTTATGATCTCTGCAACTATTGCAGCTATGTTGCAGAGATTAATATTGTATGGACATTGTGAGAGTGTTTTGGATACACCAGGTTTTGGGTTACATGAGATATCATATATTTGTACTCTTTGTGATCTCTATATCTATAGTAAAGTATTGTTTTTCTCATATGTGTAAGTAAACAAAGTCGAACAACATTAAATCTTGTCTTTTGTGCATGTTATTAGATATATTATCTTATCGTGTTCTTAGCTTGTTAACAGCTTGTATTCCTAGCTGGTTAACTACTTTTCTTCAAAGTTAGTTATTAGGGTTTAGTTAGTTAGTTAAAGCTGTTGTATATAAACTTAACCTTTTCCTCTTGTAAAGGTAACATTTTTCAGATTACAAATAAAGTTTTAGTTTCGTTTCCTTCATCTTAAAACTCTTGTTATATGGTATCAGTTGTGTTTTATTCCTCTGCACTCGATTAACAATGGTGAACGTTACTGAAATTACGCAACAAGAATCAGTTCTTTCCAAACAATCTAACAATGGCAATACGCCTTATTCCATTCATCAGTCTGACAATCCCGGTATGGTGTTGGTTACACAGCCTCTGGCTATCGATAACTACAGTAGCTGGAAACGATCGATGCTCATGGCACTTTCAGCCAAAACAAAATCGATTTCGTGGATGGCTCTATTCCCTCACCAGCGTCTTCTTCACCATTGTTCAATTTGTGGACACGTGCTAATAATTTGGTTATTTCTTGGATTCTAAATTCTGTCTCAAAGGATATTGCAGCAAGTTTGATCTACCACTCTTCTGCTGTGGATATTTGGAAGGATCTTGAAGATCGTTTCCTACAAACTAATGGTCCTCGTTTTTTTTGGTTTAAAGAAAAAATTGGCTGATCTTGTTCAAGGTTCTTTGCCGATCAGCACCTATTATACTCAGCTTAAGGCTGTTTGGGATGAATTGATTTCTCTCAAACCATCTTGCACGTGTTTACATTGTTCTTGTGGTGGTCTTCGAAAGATTTTTGATGAACAGCAGAAAGAATTGGTTATTCAGTTCCTCATGGGTTTAAATGATTCTTTTGCCGCCATTCAAGGCTAAATCCTACTTATGGATCCTATGCCATCGATTACCAAAGCTTTTTCTCTTGTTCTTCAAGAAGAGAATCAACGTTCTATAAAGCTAATGGCTCTTATTAATGAAGCTGCCTTTGTTGTCAAAGCTTCATCCATCCCTCGAAAGAACAGGCCTCAATGCACACACTGTAATATTCTTGGCCACACCAAGGATGAGTGTTATAAACTTCACGGCTATCCTTCTGGTTACATTTCTCGTGATCGAGCTAAATCGGTTCAAAATCGAGATCGAGCTCATTCAAATGTTGTTGCCACAGACATCAATCCAAGCATGTCTCAAGAATCCTTGACTTCTTCACAGTGTCAACAACTCATAGCGTTGCTTAATTCTCAGCTTAAAGCAGCTGGCAATTCTGAAAATCCCACTTCAATCAATTTGACTATGCAAGGTAAATTGATCTTTTATGCAAATAGTTTCAGTGCCTTTCAAGATAAAAGTTCTTGGATTATAGATTCTGGGGCATCTCGACATGTCTGTTTTTCTAAAGCTTCTTTTGATTTTCTCAAACCTATTGAAGGAGGCACTATATTACTTCCTAACAATTATGTTGTTAAGGTTAATTTTTCTAGATCAATCACTTTATTTCCTAATCTTGTTCTTCATGATGTTTTATATGTCCCTGAGTTCAGATTCAATTTACTTGCTCTTAGTTGTTTGTTATATAATTCTAATGTTAGTGTTTTATTTTCTCGAAATCAATGTATGATTCAGGACCAACAAATTGTGATTGGGAAAGCTGATTTTTACCAAGGATTATACTTGCTTAAATCTCATGTTGCCACTGTTTCTGCTGTTGTTCATGAATCTCCAAGCAATATTGATGATCGTGTATCTGATGCTCATAATGTTATTCTTGCTAATTGGCACATTAGACTTGGTCATCCAAGTGATCATATTTTGTATTTGCTGAAGAAATTGTTACCAGATGTTCATGTTAATAAAAATGTCCCTTGTTCCATTTGTGCTAAGGCTAAACATCATCGTTTGCCCTTTCCTATTTCTGTTTCTAAATCTCAAATTCCTTTTGCTTTGTTACATTGTGATGTTTGGGGTCCCTTCAAAGTTCCTACGCATAACAATCAGAGATTTTTCTTAACGTTAGTAGACAATTACACCGGACTTACTTGGACTTACTTACTTCAGCATAAATCAGATGTTCTTTCTATTATCCCTCAGTTCATTACAATGATCAAGAATCAATTTGGATATGATATTAAAGTGTTTCGTTCAGATAATGCTCCTGAACTAAAGTTCACTGAATTGTTTGCTAAACTTGGTATTATTCACCAATTTTCTTGTGTTGAAACACCTCAACAAAACTCTGTTGTTGAAAGGAAACATCAGCATCTCCTTGCTGTTGCACGAGCTTTACTTTTTCAATCTAAAGTTCCTCTTCATTTTTGGGTGAGTGTGTTTTAACAGCTACATACATCATAAACAAACTTCCTTCATTTGTTTTGAACAATAGATCTCCTCATGAGATTCTTTTTAAACAGCCACCTAATTATCTTCAAATGAAAGCTTTTGGTTGTCTGTGTTTTGTATCTACTTTGAAAGCTCACAGGTCAAAATTCGATGCAAGAGCCTTACCTGGTGTATTCATGGGATATGTTGTTGGAATAAAAGGTTACAAAGTGTTTGTTCTTCAGACTAATTCTTTTGTCATTTCTCGTGATGTCATTTTTCATGAAAATTATTTTCCTTTTCATTTTATTTCCCAAAATTCTGGTATTACTGCTCCTTTTCCAGATCTTGTTTTACCTTCTCATAGTCTTCATGACATACCTCCTGTTTTTGAGAGTAGTGGCATCCATCTTCATGAACATGAATGTGTGCATGATTCTCATGTTTTATCTCCTTCACGTGAGCATGTGCATGAGAATATAAATGAAGATTTGCATGAGCATGAACATGATAATGAGCATGAGCTTGAGCACGTGCATGAACGTATGCATGAACATGAGCTTAGTATTAGCTCTCCTAATCATGAAAGTTCATCTTCTAATCATGGAAGTTCATTCCCTAATCCTGAAAGTCCATCTCCTAATCATGAAAATTCACATAATGATCCTGAAACCATTTTATCACCTGAAGCTGCTACCTCTGATCCTGCTCTTCCTAATGAAAGTGAGCCTATTCCTCAGCATGAACATATTGCTCCCATTCGACGATCATCTATAATTGTTCAGAAACCATCTTATCTGCAGCACTATCGTTGTAATAATGTATCTTCTTTATGCAAGTATCCTATAGAAAATCATGTATCTTCTTCTAGTCTTTCATCTGACTATTCAGCTTTTATCTCTAATATTTCTTCGACAAATGAGCCAGCATTCTACCATCAGGCTGTCAAATTTCCTCAGTGGCGTGCAGCAATGGATGAAGAATTACATGCCATGGAAACCCTTCAAACTTGGTCTGTTGTTCCTCTTCTAGATGGGAAAGTTCCTATTGAGTGTAAATGGGTATATCGAATTAAACATAATGCTGATGGAAGTGTGGATAGATATAAAGCTCGCTTAGTAGCCAAGGGGTTCACTCAGATTGAGGGTGTTGATTATATTGAAACATTCTCTCCAGTAGCAAAGTTAACTTCATTCAAGGTCCTTCTAGCTTTGGCTGCTCAGAACAATTGGCACCTTATTTAGCTCGATGTAAACAATGCCTTTCTAAATGGCACTATTGATGAAGAAGCCTACATGAAGCTACCCCTTGGATATGGTTCTTATGGGAAAGATTCGAACATGGTGTGTAAATTATACAAATCAATATATGGCTTAAAACAAGCATCCATACAATGGTTTACAGCTTTTTCCACTGTTGTATTCAAGCTTGGTTTTAATTAGTCAACATCTAATCACTCTTTATTTGTCAAAGGGACTGGAGATTCCTTGGTTTGTCTCCTCGTTTATGTCGATGACATAATCATAGGTGGAAAAGATCATACTCTCGTGGTACAAGTACATGATCATCTCAAACACCACTTTAAGCTTAAGGAACTAGGCACTTTAAAATACTTCCTTGGATTCGAGGTTGCACGAAATGAAAAGGGAATTTCCTTATCCCAACGTCACTGTAACACCCGGGTTCGGGGGTCGGGTGAAAATATTAATTTAAAAATAGTTCGGGTTTCGGTTTCAAATTTTAAATAATAAAATAATGACTTGGGCCTCGGGTTTTATTTAGTTGGACTATATTTTAAACAAGCCCACATAGCCATGGGTGTCATCCATTGTAATTATCCCAAGTCATTAAGGGTGTTTTGGTCATTTAACTTCCCCATTTTAAACCAAAAATAAAATAAACCCTTTTGACTCATCTTCTTCATCTCACCACTCCCTTTTAACGACAAAGAGCTCCCCACCCCTCCTAGACACTATTCCATTCCATAGCTCATCCAATCTTGGAGGTTTTTCAAAGGTAAGGCCATTTTTGACTTGCTCTCTTTGTCCTCTACGAGTACGTACCCTTATTTCCTAGAAAACCCATGATTTTTGTAACTTGGGTGTTTTGAAATATTGATTAAAAATGTCATTTTTAGCGTTCTAAACTTAGGTTTTTGATTTATGGAAGTGATATGAGTCATTTTAAGCCTAAAGGGGTCCAATGGGTATGATTTTTACAAGGTTTGGGGTGATTCCCGAAATGAGGTTTTGGGGAGGTTTTTGGGAGGTTTAGGAATGAAATTTGGGGGTGTTCTATGTAGAAATGAGAGGGCCAATGGTTAGGATATATGTAAGCCTTGTTTTGGAAGCTTTAGGGAGTAGTTAGGAGGTTGAAATCTATGATTTTAAGGGGTGATCGAGGGCTGCTCGGACTTTGGAAAAATTGAGCTTGTTTCAATGGAAAAATTGGTGTATTGTACTTAGTATGTTATTCGGGTTGATTATTTTAGAACATGAACTGATTTGGGGTTATTTGCTTGGTGTTGGAATGCTTAGAATCAAGGAATTTGGTTGGTGAAGCTTCGGGGGCAAATCCGGGGATTTCGGAGTCTTGAGCTCGGTCTTCAATCTTCTCTTGGGTAGCAACGGTGAGTAGATTCATTGGTTTTTACTTTGTGCTTGATATGGACTCCTTTGGGGTTTGGGTAGAGCCTTGAGTGGTTGCCTAAACCCGTGTGTAAGTCTCCCTACTCAGAAGTTGTTGTGACAAATTGATTGTATATACATTGTGACCATTGAATGCATTTTAAGTTGTCAATGTTGTAGTAGTGTTGAGTTCGTGCCTCATGTGATGGTGGTCTAAACTACGGTGATGTGTAGTCCCACCGGTAGTGACTAGTAGGGTACTACTTTGATGTGTAGTCCCATTGCATATCCACTAGTCGAAACGGTGATGTGTAGTCCCACCGTAAGTGTATGTTGGTTGTGCTTGAGCAAACCAAGAGTAGTGGTCGAGATAGACCCTTGTGCATCCATAGTTTTCCCGCATACAATTCGTATTTTGAAAAACTTCATGTTGTGAATTGTAGAGCCTCTCTCACTAAGCTAGTTGCTTATGCTCTTTTTTTTCCAACGTGCAGATCGTTAGAGTTCGGGAGGCGAGCGGGTGAAGGAGGAGCTTTTGGGAGTTCTCAAGCAAGTTTAAGTATGGTTTGCTTTTGTAATAATGCCTAGACAATGGGGTATAGAGTGTTAGGAGTTGGGGTCAAACTCCTTAGGAAGTTATGTTTGAAATTGTTAAACCTATGTTGTGTTATGATTGCTTCTTGGATTATGTTCTATGGTTCTTATATGGATTTATTGCTTATGTCTGAATTGGTATGAGGATTGGGCTCTGCATGCTTTAAGTTTGACTACCATGTGTATGATGCCTATGCTTGTTAAGTGGGTTCTTATGGTGTTGCTTGAAGTATAGATAGGTATGATTGTTGTTATATTGAATGCTTTAATCCATGTTTGTTTGACTCCCTTGGCTGAAATATGTATGCTCTTATGGTTGGCTTGCCTTAGGGATTGATGATAGTGTGTTGGTTGAAGTGTTAGAGGGATTTAGGGGCCTCCTTGTGCTCTAAATCAGCTCAAACCTGCAAGTTCGCAGCTGGGGTATCGATACCGTTGGTCTGGTATCGATACTGCCCTTTGGTTTCAGGCCTCGTGTATCGATACTCGAGGGAGAGTATCGATACCTTTTTGGTCACTGGAGCCACTGTCGATTTCGGTATCGATACTGGCCTCTAGGGTATCGATACCGTTGTCTTAGCTTTGACCGTGGGAAGTTAACTTTAGGGGAGGGTATCGATACACTCCTTGGGGGTATCGATACCGTCTCCTCAGGTTGACCAAACCATGTTGACCTAGTCAAGGGGTATCGATACCCCCTTAAGGGTATCGATACCGCCTGTAGTATAACTTTAAAAATTGGGCTTTTAAATGTTAGTTTGGGTTCGTTTGACTGTTTCGTAAATATTGTTCCGCTGTATGGTCACTTAGGATGTAATTTTCATCTAGACAAGATTAAAATGAAAAAATAATTTAGGGTCGCTAACCGAGGGAAAGTTCCTTAGGGAGTTTTCACTCGGTTTTCCCCGTGTAGCCCTTTTGGACCGGTCATCCGGCCAGACCGGGACGAGGGGGTTACATTTATTGGTATCAGAGCCTGAGGTTTCCGAGACCTCGGGCAGGTAAGTGAGGTAAGTTAAGATATTATGAGTGTTTTGCCATGTATGTCTAAATTTTGTTTTTAGCACGGTGTACGTATGCATGCTATGATGGCTTTTCTGTTGTTTGAGAGTTGGTTTGAGTCCCCATTGTTAGGCATTGTTGTCAAAATAAAAAGGAAAGTTGTTTTGGTTTAAAGAGCTTGAGAACCGGAGTCCTTTGCCCCTTGCTAACCCAACGTTTCTTGTTGTTGTGTGTTTGTTGTTTTAGATTACCTTAATTGCTATGGTGAGACCGAGGGGACGGCCTAGAGCGGGTGACCAGGCACCCGAGCACGTGCCTCCTGCCCTTAATGCTCCGGGTGGTAATGGAGGGAACGTCGGAGGTGATGGTAATGGGCCTCAGGCTGGGGCTAATGTGGGAGGTAATGGGGCTCAAGCGGGCCAAGGTCAGGCAGGCCCAGATGTGGCTCATTTGATTCAGACTATAGCCGGAGCTTTCCAGACAGCTTTGGCTGGTATGCAAGCTGCAGCACCAGCTCAGGGTGCGGGGACAGGATTACCCCTAGAGAGGCTTCGTAATTTGGGGGCAGTTGAGTTTCGTGGGTTATCTCCGGAGGGTTCAGAAGGGTGGCTTGAGAGCACTACTCGCATCTTGGGTCAGATGGAGTGTTCGGATGCCCGTAAGTTGGGATGCATTGTCTCATTGCTCCAGGGAGACGCTTATACCTGGTGGACCACTGCTATCTCTGGTATGGCCGAGGTAGATGTCACATGGGAGTTTTTCAGGAGTGCTTTCAAGAGGAAGTACCTCGGAGTTCGGTACTTGGATGAAAAGAAAAGGGAGTTCATGGCTTTGGTTCAAGACAATAGAACCGTGTCCGAGTATGAGATCCAGTTTGTGAGGTTGAGCCAGTACGCGCCAGAGTTGATTCCGGATGAGAAGGAACGATGTGAGCGTTTCAGATATGGGTTGACTACTGATGTGAAGACCTACATGTTGGCCTCCGACTACACTGAGTTCGATGTCTTGGTTTCTAGAGCCAAGGATATAGAGCAGAAGTTGAGCTCTAGAGCACGAGCTAGTGGGTCTGACTCCGGGAAGAGGCATGCGAACTGGGATAGAGATCATGCCAAGAGGCAAAGGGATAGGAGGTACCAGCCGGATACGAGGCCTAGGGGTGGTAACCATGGTCAGGGCCGTCAGGGCCGTCAGGGCCAAGGGGCTGTTGGGCACATTCCGGAGTGCACTAGGTGCGGGAGACGCCACCCAGGTGGGTGTATGGGTATGTTTGGGGCGTGTTGGAATTGTAGCTCCCGAGATCATTTGAGGCGTGATTGTCCACACCCAGTCAGAGGAGGACCGACTCCAGCGAGGGGTTTTGAGCATCAGAGAGGTCGTGGGCGCGGCCGTGGGAACTTCCAGCCAAGGAATGAGGGTCAGAGGAACTTGGCTCATGTGGTAGCAGTCCAGCCCGAGGGAGGAGGACCGGCTAGAGTGTACGCTCAGCGAGAGGCTGGAAATGACACTGATGTCATTGCAGGTAATTTCACATTACAGTCTTTGAGTTTGCTTTCTCTCATAGATTCGGGATCAACGCATTCGTATATTCTGGGTGAGCATGCAAAGTCATTAGGACTACCTTGTGATTGGTTAGAAGTAGGAGTAAATGTCACTAGCTCCTTTGGTGATACAGTGGTAGTTAGGAAAGTGTATAGGAGGTGTCCCTTGATGATTCAGGGCCACATATTTCCAGTCGACATGATGGAGCTACCCTTTTATGGCTTTGATGTGATTTTGGGCATGGATTGGCTTGTAGAGCATAGAGCTAGGGTTGACTTCGAGACTAAGAGAGTCTCTTTGAGGCTTACTGATGACTTTGAGGTTGTGGTAGTTGGGGAGAATGTTAAGTTTTTGTCCAATGTGGTTTCGGCTTTGGAAGCTCAGAGATTGTTGAGTTCAGGGTGTCAGGCTTACTTGGCTTACGTAATGAACCCGGATATGAGTGAGGTGAGACCTCAGGACATCAGGACTGTGTGTGACTTCCCGAGTGTTTTTCCGGAAGAACTACCAGGTTTGCCTCCAGACAGAGCAGTTGAGTTTGCTATTGAGACATATTCTGATTCCGCACCGGTGTCCATTGCTCCGTATAGAATGGCACCGAAGGAGTTGAAGGAGTTGAAGACACAGCTTCAGGAGTTGACTGACAGAGGCTTCATTAGGCCTAGTGTTTCCCCGTGGGGTGCTCCGGTTTTGTTTGTGAAAAAGAAGGACGGTAGCATGAGGATGTGCATAGACTATAGACAGTTGAATAAGGTGACAGTGAAAAATAAATATCCCTTGCCAAGGATAGATGACTTGTTAGACCAGTTGAGGGGTGCTTCTGTGTTTCAAAGATTGATTTGAGGTCTGGGTATTATCAGTTAAAGGTAAAGGATGTGGACATACCGAAGACAGCTTTTCGTACACGTTACGGACATTATGAGTTTTTGGTGATGCCTTTTGGGCTGACCAATGCCCCAGCAGCCTTCATGGATATGATGAACCGGGTGTTTCATAAGTTCTTGGACAGGTTTGTGGTAGTGTTTATTGACGACATCCTAGTGTACTCGAGGACCGAAGAGGAGCACGATGAACACTTGAGGTTAGTGCTTCAGACCTTACTTGAGAATCAGTTGTATGCTAAGCTAAGCAAGTGCGAGTTTTGGATTAGGGAGGTGGTCTTCCTAGGCCACGTGATCTCAGCTAGTGGGATTAGTGTAGATCCCAAGAAGATTGAAGCCATTGTGAATTGGAAGCAACCGAAATCAGTGACAGAAATCCGCAGTTTCCTAGGCTTGGCGGGATACTATAGGAGGTTTGTTGAAGGGTTCTCGAGGATAGCGGCTCCGTTGACCAAGTTGTTACAGAAGAATGTTCCGTATGTATGGTCAGATGCGAGGCAAGAAGCGTTTGAGAAGTTGAAGAAAGCTTTGACCGAAGCTCCCATTTTGATTCAGCCCGAGCCGGGGAGAGAGTTTGTAATTTACAGTGATGCATCTTACGTGGGGCTAGGTTGTGTACTTATGCAAGGAGGTAAGGTAGTGGCATATGCTTCCCGACAGTTGAAGGTTCATGAGAAGAATTACCCCACTCATGACATAGAGTTGGCCGCAGTGGTGTTCGCGTTGAAAATTTGGAGACACCATCTTTATGGTGAGAAGTGCACTGTGTACACCGACCACAAGAGCTTGAAATATTTGATGTCCCAAAAGGAGTTGAATCTTAGGCAACGAAGGTGGTTGGAGCTCCTTAAAGATTATGACCTCACCATAGAATATCATCCGGGCAAGGCGAATGTGGTGGCCGATGCCTTGAGTAGGAAGATGGCCGTTGAGTTGCGAGCAATGTTCGCAAGGTTGAGTGTGTCTACGGACGGTGGGCTAGTGGCCGAGCTTCAGGTTAAGCCATCATTGGTTCAGTTGATTCGTGAGAAGCAGTTGCGAGATGAGTCCTTGGCACCTCACGTGCAAGACATAGCGGAAGATAGGCCTACCGAGTATTGTTTTGGAGAGAATAGGATCCTATGTTTCAAAGATAGGATAGTGGTTCCGAAGGATGCCGAGTTGAGGCGTACGATCTTGAGTGAGGCTCACAATAGCCCTTTTGCTATGCATCCGGGTAGCACGAAGATGTATCGAGGTTTAAAAGAAGAGTATTATTGGGTTGGTTTGAAAAGGGATGTAGCCGAGTTCGTAAGTAAATGCATGGTCTGTCAGAGAGTCAAGGCTGAGCACCAGTTTCCCTCAGGGTTGTTGCAACCGTTGAAGATTCCAGAGTGGAAGTGGGAGCGTATTGCTATGGACTTTGTATCAGGACTTCCGTTGACCCCTTCGAAGAAAAATTCAGTGTGGGTGATTGTAGACAGATTCACCAAGTGTGCACACTTCATACCGGTTCATACCACCTATACTTTGGACAAGTTGGCCGAATTGTATATCTGTGAGATTGTGAGACTACATGGGGTACCGAAGTCAATTGTGTCAGATCGAGATCCGAGATTCACCTCTAGATTTTGGGAGTGTTTGCATCGAGCCTTAGGCACTTGGTTGAACTTCAGCACTTCGTATCATCCGCAGTCAGATGGACAGTCTGAGAGAGTGATTCAGATTTTGGAGGATATGTTGAGGTGTTGTATTATTGACTTCCAGGGGTCGTGGGAGAAACACCTACCATTAGTGGAATTTGCGTACAACAACAGCTTCCAGTCAAGCATTCAGATGGCTCCTTATGAGGCCTTGTATGGCAGGAAGTGTAGGACCCCGATTTGTTGGGCTGAGGCCGGACAGAAACTTGTGCCGATGCCCGAGTTACTTAAGGGAACCACCGAGAAGGTGAAGTTGATATGTGATCGCTTGAAGGCGGCTTCAGATCGGCAAAAGTCCTATGCCGACTTAAAAAGGAAGGAAGTGGAATACTCCGTGGGGGATAAAGTGTTTTTGAAAGTCTCACCATGGAAGAAGGTGATGAGGTTTGGGAGGAAAGGCAAGTTGAGCCCAAGGTACATAGGGCCTTATGAGATAGTTGAGAGAATTGGTCCGGTTGCCTATAGATTGAGACTCCCAGTTGAGCTAGAGAAGATTCATGATGTGTTTCATGTATCGATGCTTAGGAGGTATAGATCGGATCCGTCCCATGTTATGCCAGTGAAAGAAATAGAGTTAAATTCGGACTTATCTTACAATGAGGAACCAATTGAGATACTTGCTTCTGATAGCAAGGTGTTGCGTGGCAAGACTATAGAGTTAGTCAAAGTCTTATGGAGACATAGAGGTGTGGAGGAAGCCACGTGGGAGAGGAAAGCTGACATGCTTGAGCAGTTTCCCTACTTGTTTCCGTCAGGTAATTTCGAGGACGAAATTTCCTTAAGTAGGGGAGAGTTGTAACACCCGGGTTCGGGGGTCGGGTGAAAATATTAATTTAAAAATAGTTCGGGTTTCGGTTTCAAATTTTAAATAATAAAATAATGACTTGGGCCTCGGGTTTTATTTAGTTGGACTATATTTTAAACAAGCCCACATAGCCATGGGTGTCATCCATTGTAATTATCCCAAGTCATTAAGGGTGTTTTGGTCATTTGACTTCCCCATTTTAAACCAAAAATAAAATAAACCCTTTTGACTCATCTTCTTCATCTCACCACTCCCTTTTAACGACAAAGAGCTCCCCACCCCTCCTAGACACTATTCCATTCCATAGCTCATCCAATCTTGGAGGTTTTTCAAAGGTAAGGCCATTTTTGACTTGCTCTCTTTGTCCTCTACGAGTACGTACCCTTATTTCCTAGAAAACCCATGATTTTTGTAACTTGGGTGTTTTGAAATATTGATTAAAAATGTCATTTTTAGCGTTCTAAACTTAGGCTTTTGATTTATGGAAGTGATATGAGTCATTTTAAGCCTAAAGGGGTCCAATGGGTATGATTTTTACAAGGTTTAGGGTGATTCCCGAAATGAGGTTTTGGGGAGGTTTTTGGGAGGTTTAGGAATGAAATTTGGGGGTGTTCTATGTAGAAATGAGAGGGCCAATGGTTAGGATATATGTAAGCCTTGTTTTGGAAGCTTTAGGGAGTAGTTAGGAGGTTGAAATCTATGATTTTAAGGGGTGATCGAGGGCTGCTCGGACTTTGGAAAAATTGAGCTTGTTTCAATGGAAAAATTGGTGTATTGTACTTAGTATGTTATTCAGGTTGATTATTTTAGAACATGAACTGATTTGGGGTTATTTGCTTGGTGTTGGAATGCTTAGAATCAAGGAATTTGGTTGGTGAAGCTTCGGGGGCAAATCCGGGGATTTCGGAGTCTTGAGCTCGGTCTTCAATCTTCTCTTGGGTAGCAACGGTGAGTAGATTCATTGGTTTTTACTTTGTGCTTGATATGGACTCCTTTGGGGTTTGGGTAGAGCCTTGAGTGGTTGCCTAAACCCGTGTGTAAGTCTCCCTACTCAGAAGTTGTTGTGACAAATTGATTGTATATACATTGTGACCATTGAGTGCATTTTAAGTTGTCAATGTTGTAGTAGTGTTGAGTTCGTGCCTCACGTGATGGTGGTCTAAACTACGGTGATGTGCAGTCCCACCGGTAGTGACTAGTAGGGAAGTACTTTGATGTGTAGTCCCATTGTATATCCACTAGTCGAAACGGTGATGTGTAGTCCCACCGTAAGTGTATGTTGGTTGTGCTTGAGCAAACCAAGAGTAGTGGTCGAGATAGACCCTTGTGCATCCATAGTTTTCCCGCATACAATTCGTATTTTGAAAAACTGCATGTTGTGAATTGTAGAGCCTCTCTCACTAAGCTAGTTGCTTATGCTCTTTGTTTTCCAACGTGCAGATCGTTAGAGTTCGGGAGGCGAGCGGGTGAAGGAGGAGCTTTTGGGAGTTCTCAAGCAAGTTTAAGTATGGTTTGCTTTTGTAATAATGCCTAGACAATGGGGTATAGAGTGTTAGGAGTTGGGGTCAAACTCCTTAGGAAGTTATGTTTGAAATTGTTAAACCTATGTTGTGTTATGATTGCTTCTTGGATTATGTTCTATGGTTCTTATATGGATTTATTGCTTATGTCTGAATTGGTATGAGGATTGGGCTATGCATGCTTTAAGTTTGACTACCATGTGTATGATGCCTATGCTTGTTAAGTGGGTTCTTATGGTGTTGCTTGAAGTATAGATAGGTATGATTGTTGTTATATTGAATGCTTTAATCCATGTTTGTTTGACTCCCTTGGCTGAAATATGTATGCTCTTATGGTTGGCTTGCCTTAGGGATTGATGATAGTGTGTTGGTTGAAGTGTTAGAGGGATTTAGGGGCCTCCTTGTGCTCTAAATCAGCTCAAACCTGCAAGTTCGCAGCTGGGGTATCGATACCGTTGGTCTGGTATCGATACTGCCCTTTGGTTTCAGGCCTCGTGTATCGATACTCGAGGGAGAGTATCGATACCTTTTTGGTCACTGGAGCCACTGTCGATTTCGGTATCGATACTGGCCTCTAGGGTATCGATACCGTTGTCTTAGCTTTGACCGTGGGAAGTCAACTTTAGGGGAGGGTATCGATACACTCCTTGGGGGTATCGATACCGTCTCCTCAGGTTGACCAAACCATGTTGACCTAGTCAAGGGGTATCGATACCCCCTTAAGGGTATCGATCCCGCCTGTAGTATAACTTTAAAAATTGGGCTTTTAAATGTTAGTTTGGGTTCGTTTGACTGTTTCGTAAATATTGTTCCGCTGTATGGTCACTTAGGATGTAATTTTCATCTAGACAAGATTAAAATGAAAAAATAATTTAGGGTCGCTAACCGAGGGAAAGTTCCTTAGGGAGTTTTCACTCGGTTTTCCCCGTGTAGCCCTTTTGGACCGGTCATTCGGCCAGACCGGGACGAGGGGGTTACAGTCACTATGCTCTGCAATTACTCAAGGACACAGGTGTTATGGCCAAGAAACATGTTTCACTACCTGTTACTTGTCCTCACAAACTGAACAAGACTAAAGGGGAACTTCTGGAGGATCCTCAATTGTATAGAAGATTGGTTGGCAGATTACTATATCTTACACATACACGACCTGACATCACCTATATTGTACATTTGCTTGGTCAATTTGTATCAGCTCCTCTGAAATCTCATTTGTTGGCTGCATATCACTTGCTTTCCTACATTAAACAAACTCATGGTCTAGGTTTATTCTTTTCTTCCTCCTCAAGTCTGCAGCTCAGTGCCTTTGTTGATTCTGATTATTCATCTTGTCCGGACACTAGACGTTCAACAACAAGTTATTGCACATTTTTAGGTGGCACTTTGATATCATGGAGGTCCAAGAAACAACATATTGTCAGCAGATCATCTTGTGAGGCTGAGTATAGGGCTATGGCCTCAGCCACTTGTGAATTAGTTTGGCTCCAAGCTCTCTTATCTTTCTTTCAAGTTTCTATCACACAGGCTGCCCTCTACTGTGACAATCAGTCCGCAATATTCTTAGCTTCTAATCAAGTCTTCCATGAACGAACTAAGCACATTGAGGTGGATTGCCACTTCATTCGCGAGAAGATAAACACTGGATTTTTAAAGTTGTTTCATGTGAAATCTTCTAATCAGCTTGCAGATGTGTTTACAAAAGCGTTGCATTCTCCTGCTTTTCATTCTATTATTTCCAAGCTGAGTCTTCTCAACATTCACCAGACATCATCTTGAGGGGGATATTAGATATATTATCTTATTGTGTTCTTAGCTGGTTAACAGCTTGTATTCCTAGCTGGTTAATTACTTTTCTTCAAAGTTAGTTAGTTAAAGCTGTTGTATATAAACTTAACCTTTTCCTATTGTAAAGGTAACATTCTTCAGATTACAAATAAAGTTTTAGTTTCGTTTTCTTCATCTTAAAACTCTTGTTATACATGTCTTATTTGCTAACAATTAAGTTTTTTTTTGTTGCATTTAGTTAGGTTGTTAGATTAAATTCTGAAATTACAAGGAATATTTAAGCAATAAATTATTTTAAAATTGAAATAATATAGTCAGCAGCATTTACTTCAATGCCGTTGCTTTAGTTAAGCTGAAAGTTCAGAATTTGAAATCAATTACTTAGAAAATGCTGGAAAAAGGAGATGCAAGTAAACAAAAACGAATTTTATGAGGGAAAATGAGAGGAGAATTTCCAACGCTTAGAGTAGTCACACTTTATCTTTACCAGCTGAATTCAAATCAACTGCTTAGTAGTTGAAGAATCTAAAGTCTTTATTTTTTGAACAAAAAAAAAATCTAAAGTCTTTATTATTTATTTATTTATTTATTATATGCATACTTAATGAATTTTTCTAATTTTGCGATAGGAATGAGAAGATTGACAGTTTTCTTTCTCTTTTTTTTTTAGAAAGAGTGAGAGTTTTCTTAATATATAAGAAAATTATTACTGTTATTTTCGTAGTTTGTGAAATATAATTTTTCGGTATTCAACTTAATGAGATCATTGTTAATAGTTTTTAACTAAATTGTTGGTGCAGTGATAACAAATTTATATTCATTTTAAATTTTGATTGACATTCGATATATTGAATTCAGTAACTCAACCCTTCCCCTGTAAAAAAAAGGTATAATAATAAAAAAAATTCCCAAACTTTCACCGTTTTTTTAATTGCATCCCTAAAGCTTTTCCTTTCACAATTTAAACCTTAAACTTTCATTTTTTTTCTTTCAAAAATGTTGTTCCTGGATGATCAACTGACTATTAACTACCGGCAGAGGCCGGGCGTGATAGAGACCTGTGGGGGGTCATAGCCTTTCTAAATTTTGAAAATTTATAATTTAGTCCCTTTAATTTTTTTAATATATATATATATATATATATATATATAATCTGGCCTCCACAAAGTTTTTAAAATTCATATTAAGCTTCAAATTTTTCGAATATTTTAAATTAAATCCCTCCCGTTAATGTTAAAATCTTTCATTAAGTTTCTCAAAGTTTCAAAAAGTTTTATTTAGACCCTGATTTTTTAAAAAATGTAAATTAAATTCTTATTTTTTTTTGAAAATTTCAATTTAAACCTTTATTTAAAAAAATAAGTTTCCCCTCAAACTCTTTCACCAAGTTCCGTTACCGACTATCGGTCAACATTTTTCTTACGTGGCATGACAATGTTAAGATCGCAATTGAAAAAACAAACAAACATCGAAGATTTATTTGGCTATTATGTCTTTTTTTCTCTCTTTTTATTTATAATTCTATATTTTCTTTAAATAAAACAATAAAAAATGAATACTTGATAATCGAACATAAGATTAATATATTTATATAAGAATCCTTTATTACTCAGCTTTTAATCATTAATATGATTCATAGTTTTTTATTTATAATCTCGTACTAATTATTATTTTAATTAAGTTTTCATAATTTATAATATTTCAAATAAAATAATTTTATTTTTATACATAAAAAACAATACCATAAAATAACTCACACAATTAAAATAACGTTATAAATCAAGGGTGAAAAAAAAAGACAAGAAAAACACTGAATGTTGTTTTTTTTTCTTTTTCAATTGTGAGCTTAATGCCGTCATGCCACGTTAGCAAAACTGTTGATTGTCGATTGACCTTTGAAAAAGGGATTATATGGAAAAATAAATTAAATTTTAGATTCGAAATTATCATAGAAAAACTTTAAAGGTATAGTCGAAAAAAAGTAGCAAATGCCGAGGGCTTTTTTGTTATTATACCAGAAAATGATAAGATGTTTTTTAGTGAGGCTGGTTTAAGGTTATGTGACCAATGAAAAATTCAAAAAGAAAGAAGTATTCGTTTTTGCTAGCTGTAAGCGTGTAACTAAGAAGAAATGTCATTGACAATTTGGTTCCGAAAAGAAATGTCATTGACACTTTAGTTCATATTCTTTGCATATATTCTCAAGCTTTTTTTTTTCTTTTGTTTTTGCCATGTAATTTCTTAAGCTTTGACAACTTATTTTCTAAAATAAACTCGTTTGACCATACAGCCTTTCATAGATTAATTCCAAAAATTATATAATCAAACTTTATATTCCATAGCCCTTTCAACCTCGAAACCAAAGTTGGATAAAACCTTTGACAAAATTTCATACAAACTTTTGAAAAAATATAATAATAATTTAAATATAAATGTTCCCTTTTAGGCATTGTTTTGTAAATATCGTTATAATTTAGAAAAATTCTATAATAGGCGTCAAACACTGCTAAACACCATTAATGTTGAACACTATTAAATTGATTAATAAAATTTAAAAATACCAAGGGCTCAACATACAATTAATAATTATTTAAAATAAAATTTCAGTTAAATTATTTTTCATATATATTATATTTTTTAATCTTTATTTTCAAATAATTCGATCAAATACCAACCATAGTTAATCCCAAATTAGAAGGCAATAAATTGTATCTCTCAATAAACAAATATGCCAAAAATACACTTAACCACACACCCAATTTGAGAATGAAAGGTTTACAATAAAAGATTACAAATTGGGGTACAAGATATGAAATTTGAGCACAAGGGTTTATATTGATTGCTTGGATGTTGCTTTGATGATCAATAGTTGTTGTTGGTGCTTAAAATGCTTCATTTTATACATTCTCATTGATTTCTAATCGTTTGGGTGGTTGACATAAAAAATATACCCGTTGAGACTTCATCTTCCCACCATAAATGCATTTCTGCAACTGCCTGTATCGAAACGATACCTACCTGGTTCGAAACACGACTAAAAAAGAAAGAGTTGTTATGTGCATTAAAGAGGCTATATCGAAACGTTCGAAGCCGTTTCGAAATGATAGGGGGTCGTTTCGAAACTGGTATCGAAACAGTTGAGCTCATAAAATTCCAGTAGCAAAACGTTTCGAGACCAAGCTAGGCCGTATCGAAACGAGTACTTAACTTTGATCCCAAGGTACAATAATCAATAGTTCGATATCAATGAATCAATATCAATATCTTAATAAATATGTAGCCATAACAATAGGTAATAGCAATAAACACATGTCAATAATTCTATATGTCAATGCTTCAATGATTTCCATGACAATGATAGAAATGCTACGGACGATGAATCGATGCAATACTTACCAAACTTACCAATATGGCTTTCAACTATACTTTATGTAAACCCCCTTTAATTCAATGGTTGGTAAGTCATACGAAACCAATAACGATGAATTCGGTAAGGCTCCTTACCTAATCCCGAGACTCCGACTACACTCACCTCAATAGTCCGAAGCTCCTACGGCTCCCGGATGACTATCCCTTTATTCTTAGCTTTCGATGGAGACGATGGATTAGTCATTTCCACTTCTTGAACTAGGAAGAACAATAAGGGATTATTAGAATCAATATGACATTATCGATATTTGAATAGCCATTAACTATTAAACAAAGCTTATCTTAAAGCTTGAAATTGGACATTCCATGATTAAGAGAATCGATGATTAACTTAGGGCTTCCACTTACCCGATCGATAGTTATGAATTGATGTTCTTAAATCAAGGAAATCTTAAACTTATGAAGTTCAACTAGGGAGGTGTATGCTTGAGCTTGGTGGAGAAGATGACAATGGAGGTGTGAGCTTGTTCATTCAAAACAAGAATATGAAATTGGTCTCGGTGAATCAAAACAAAGATGAGAGCTTTCTTTATTCCTTTTCCAAGCTTAATCATTTCCCACCTCACTTTTAGCCAATAAGAGGCTTACCCCAATAGAAGGGTTTCCTTAAACAATATTTTTTAACAATTACACTTTTTATTATTCCAAGTAATTGATGACTTTAAATTTCATTTTCAGATAAGTTAACACGTGGGGAGTGCAACAATAAGCAGGCGAGTCATCACCACCTTATTTTCTTTCAATTTATCATTCAAACAGATTTGAAATAGGGGACTCGTTTTGAAACGCGTGAAGCCGTATCGAAACGGTTAAGTAAAAATCCAAAAGTTAGTTAATACAATTATAACCGTTTCGGAACGCCCTATAATCGTTTCAAAACACCTTACCTAGGCCGTTTCAGTATGGGTCTGTCTGTATCAAAACGCCTAGCTCAAAAACATCATTTTAAGCATTTTCAAAGAAGTCTCAACTAAGGATAAGTCCAACTAAGGTCTCTTAATAATATAATCTATAGTTTAGGCAGCAAAGATACAATATTCGAATATTTTAACACCAATAGTCTATGAGCACTTGAGAAAAAATGTGGTAATATTGTATGGAAATGCTTGATAATAAAAGATGTGGTAATACCGAGTCAGTCAGAGCATAAGGAATGACACTCCTCTTTTTCGACATGAGTGTATCTATCAACAAAATTCGGGTGAAAATCGATAATAAAAGTTGTGCGACAGTTCGTATTATATCTTTCTTTATTTGTTTTAATATCTTTTCTTTATTTCGAGTTGCTTTTGGTTAGGTTAAAAATCAGTCGGGTCCATTTTTATTTCAACTGAAATTTGGGTCGGTTTCCTTTTCGTTTCAGTTTGTTTCGGGTTTCAAATCAAAACCGGTTTATCGCGTTCAGGTTGATTTTGGGTCTCGGGTCAAGTTTGTCAGGTCTACTCCTATGGCTCATACATTTGGCGAGTAGGAAAATTGAATGGGAGCTATCTTCTTAACAATTTAGGGTAGTTATATCATTCTCTATCCGGTAGTATGGTGTTCATAGGTGAAATATTGGACTTTTAGTTCTTAAATTATATGTTTTGCATGACCATCGATTTATTTTAGGCAAAATATCAAATTCATTTTAGATACAAACTTGCAAATTAGCAGGTAGCTTAGTAGTTATTATTCAATTTAAACAGGTAGATCATTGACTTGAGTTATAGACTATAGATATTACATTTTTGTATTGATAAAAACCAATTAAGAATTAATAAAAAAAATCTTTTTTCTCAGTCTGGACAAGGCAATTGAGCACCATATTTCAAGTATATGCTCAGCTTATCGAGAGGGACTAGGCAAACAACTAGACATAGGTATACTAAAGCTATCCCTCCTTTCAAGGTTCAAAGTCAAGGCCTTGTGAGTGTACAATTGTTTTACATTTGATTTTTGGTAGTGAATCAACTTCGCTAAACTTCTCTTAGCATTTGACCTAAAGGGGCAATCCATTGACAAAAACCCATCCACCAAATGTAGGTAAGCCTCCAAATCATGACAACATGCCACGTCAGCATTTGGTTTTAAATAAGGCGACATCTTAATATCAACCTCAGTTCTGTTCCGACATGAGAATATGCCCATAGATTGTTGTTTTGAAGCATGTCAAACACATTTGCAAAGCTTTCTCTTCTTTGTTCTTCATCATGTTTATGCTTATCTTGTTCTTTCATTCCTTCCCCGATGAAAGCACCTGGAACCCTAGTTATTAAATCTTGATTATTCACTATCCTTAATACTTTAATGTTTTTCTCGTTAAGTCGATCGGCGAAACCTTTGTTACCTACTCGGGGTCCTCCGAAAGAAAACACCGCGATCGGTGGCGCTTGAGGCGCACATGAGCTTATTTCATCGGCAAACTAAAAGAGATAGAGCCGCACCAAGGCTATGTCCCGTGATTGTAATGCTAAGGTTCTCGTCTTTGTACATCTCTATTAACCTTTGCACTTCATCAACCACTGATTCAGCCAAGCTAGGCACGTGAGCACCTGGTGTTTTGTGTAAGCTCAAGAATCCACATCCAACCTTTTGGGTCGGATCATCAGATTCCGAGATTTGAACCAGTTGAGTTCTAAAATTCTCAGCCCATTCCAAGCACGTAGCGGTTCCTCGTAAGGCAATGACAATATCCCTCCTTCCCATTCGTTGAATCTCTCTCTTGTCATCACAAACTGCTACGAACCCGATCCAACTAGACTGTTGGGTCATCCACCCGAGATTTGGAACCACATCGTCCACCCATTTCGGCAACCCGACCGATGAGGTGGCGTAAAGGCTCTTGGTGACCTTGTAAGACCGTTCAGGCAACGACACGTATCTCGGTAACGGAGCCTCGTCGGTTGACATGGCGGGATTGGAATGGAAAGCAGTGTAAGCAGCTTGAACAAATTCCCCATATCGAACTACTTCCCGTCTTAGGTTTTCATCGAGCGGATCAAGCAACCCGGACCAATCATTGCAACCGTGGTATTCTCTCCAACGAGAACCAAGGTTGTTCCGCGGAGAATACTCCATGGTGTTTGATAAAAGGCTGTGAAGCCTACTTAAATGGCGTGGAGACATCTCTTCGGCTGCACTCATTTCAGGCCAAAATCTCGAAAGATTAAGCCCTTCGAGTAAACTCTTGCCTTTAGTCTGGACCGACACATCACTGACTGCCTCTGGTTCGGTTTTGAGGAGGAGTTTCTCGAGGTTATAAAGGTGCCGGCGAGTCGAGTGAGTCGACGATGCTGATGAAACAAGAGGATTTGGAGGAGTGATTAAAGGGTTTAGAGGTGATTTGCGGCACATGAAACATGCCCCTTCGTCTTGAAAGACATGCAAGTTTTGAGCGGGAAGAGTGGAGCTGATGCCGATCTGCATGGATGCAGACAAGTGAAAATACAAAGACAAGAGATGACCGGGGAATAAAGATACAAAGACAAGAGATGACCGGGGAATAAAGAGATTGCTACAACCGTAAAACACCAAAGCGGATCTATAAGTATATATGGATCCAACATTTCCAAACAATACCCACGCTTTATTTCATAATTACAGAAAGAACCTTATAACAATGGCAATATTCAAAATTGACCATTTCTGTTTCACTACCGATTATGGATTTTAGTTGAATTCAAATAGAAAAGTCGATGAATTATAAAGGAAATGGACCGAAAGAGATATTTTTAACTTATTAATGTAGTCTTCTGATAGTAGACGATTTCTTTTTAATTACAAAAAAAATTTACAAACATTATCCGCAAAATATTCGAATCTGAATCACCAAAATATATCAGTTTTATTACTGAAATCTGAATTTTAGTTTTTGCCTTTTGGTCCTAGTTTTTTTGGTTGGTCGGTGTGGTTGATAATATTTTACTTTAGTTATTTGTGGTTGACTTTTGTGGCTATTGTACTTTCGTGTACGAGTTGAAGTCAACGAAACTCTGAAATATGAACAATTCGTTTCCTTAACAACAATCTCTTGTTGATATTTACGGGTAGATTGAAATCAAAGGTTAATGAATAAATAAATGAAATAGGATTCACATCGTAATATAAACCCAAGTTCTGAACATTGTGCGGTATAACTTTGGCTTCAAGAAATTTAATTCAAACTCTCAATTTACCAATAAAAAACTAATTAAGATAAACTAGTTTAAATGCATAGCTTATTGTATCTGTCACAAGTTTTCAACTTTTAGATTATGAATTTCACTTATTGGTTGCTGTCTTCTTTTTTAAAAAAGTAATTAGAAAAATCTAATCTATTTCTTCTTTTAGACTTTTGCAAATGTGTATTGTTCTTTGACGAAGAATAAGATATATTTCCACATGGAAAATAAAGCTATAAAAGTCTAATTCTTTATTACGAATATATGATAAAAAATCTTAATTTATTTAAATTAGTATTAGTATATTTCTACATGGACAATAAGATGTGTTTTTTATCAACAAAATGAAATGGTTCATCCCATGCCATTTTAGCATATTTGAATTGATTTTATGTAATCAGTTTCATTATTTTAAAATAATAAATATTATCTATTGATATTAGTATTTTAATAACTATTTTTTAAATAAAATTATTTTTATGGATCAATAGTAACGCACTGGGTCCGCCTGACTATAGGTTTTTTTAATAGGCTATAGGTGTTTTTATATTTAAAAATTTAGAAGAAATTGATGACTCAATGTCAAAATCACAATAATCTAATTTAGAAACATAAGATTATATATATATTATTAGATTCGGTCACATTCACATTGTCAAAAAAAACTCATATAAAAGAATTTTTATAAGATAATTATATATGAATAATAAGATGATTATATATGAATACAATAGTCATCAGATTCAAATCATAACCGATGGTTTTGTATTGTTTTATTTTATGATTATTTAAAATACAATAGTCAATAATTCCATTTGCCAATGCAATTGTTTAGCCATTGTTGATAGGAAGATTTGTTGTGTGAGGCAGTACATTTGCAGATAACAACCCAACAAAAGAAAATTCGTACCAAACAAGATGAATGCTTCAACAAACCATTGTCTATGTTATGAACCAGGAATCGAATCATGTTGTGAAAAACTATGTCGATGGGAGCACATGAAGAAACTGTAGAATTGCTATTGCTGAAATGTTATTCTCAACATATTTATACTAATATTACTGCAGCACAATTAAAATAACATTCCAGCAATAGCAATTCCACAGCTTCTTCATGTGCTCCCATCGACATAGTCTTTCACAACATGATTCGATTCCCGGTTCATAACAGAAACCATGTTTTGTTGAAGCAATCATATTGTTTGGTATGCATTTTCTCTTATTGTGCTGTTATTTGCAAATGTACCGGCTCACACTACAAATATTCCGATCAACAATGTCTAAACAATTGCACTGACAAATGGAACTAGATACAATTTTTTACTCTCATGGTTTCGGATCTTCGATTGCTTATTCTACAATGGTCAACTGGAATCCTCGTACATATCTATTGGGGACACTCATCTTGGAACCTTGAGGGCAAAGTTCTGTTTGGAGGCGGAAGTAATGTTATGAACCGAGAATCGAATCATGTTGTGTAAAGTCATGCAAGCTGTTATTGAATAGAAAACCAGCGTCTAAATATACAACCTAATGACTTATGCTATAAGAAAACAATATAAACAAATCCCATAAATTACTCATAGTTATCCAAATCCCATAAATTACTCCTAGCTTCCCTAATTACTCGTGACACCTCCCCTCAAGTTGGAGCATGAGGATTCACAATGCCCAACTTGCCAAGTAAAAAATCAAAGTGCTTTTTGCCTAAAGCCTTCGTGAAAAAATTTGCAAGTTGAACCGTAGTAGGAATGTAAAAAGGTACAATCAAACCCTCGGTTATTGCATCACTAACTAAGTGACAATCCACTTCAATATGCTTTGTTCTCTCATGATATACTGAATTTCTAGCAATATGCAAAGCTGATTGGCTATCACAAAATAAGGGAATTGCCTTGGGATGATGAACACCCAAACTAAGTGACAAGCCCTTAAGCCATTTTAACTCACAAGTAACGACTGCCATGGATCGATATTCTACTTTTGCTGATGAACGCAAAACAGTGTGTTGCTTTTTAGTCTTCCACGAGATAGGAGAATGACCAAGGAAAACAAGCCAACCTGTCAATTATCGACGCGTAAGAGGACATGCAGCCCAATCAGAGTCACACCACCCTATTAACATCAACTCACTATCCGAATGTGATAAGATACCTTGACCCGGAGTACCTTTCAAATATTGCACAACGCGCAAAGAAGCTTCCCAATGCTCTACATGAGGTTGTTGCATAAATTGAGACAAAGCATGTACAAAGTATGCCAAATCCGGCCTAGTAACAGCCAAATATACTGGACGTCCAATTAGACGACGATAAGACTCTGGATCTGTGAAGAGATCCCCAGAAGCATGAGCAAGTTTGTGGTTTTGTTCAATGGGAAAGTCGGCCGATTTTCCCCTAAGTGACCAGCTTCTGTGATAATATCGAGAGTGTATTTGCGTTGACACAAAAATAAGCTGGAGGAACTTCTCGCAACCTCTAGGCCAAGAAAATATTTAAGGTCCCCGAGATCCTTCATATGGAAACAATCACTCAAATAGGCTTTGAAAGCCTTTATCGCAGCGGAATCATTGCCAGAGATAATCAGATCATCAACCTATACTAAGATATTAATTTGAACACCACCCTTAGTATAAGTAAACAAAGAATAATCTGAGTAAGATTGCAGGAAACCGTACCCTTTCAAAGCTGTAACAAGCTTGGCAAACCAACAACGTGGTGCTTGTTTTAAGCCATAGAGAGATTTTCTTAAATGACAAACCATATTCAAATTTGAGGACTCAAAACCATGAGGCAATTTCATATACACCTCCTCATCCAGATCACTATGAAGGAAAGCATTGTGAACGCCCATTTGATGAATTTCCCCATTTTTTGAAGCAACTATAGCTAGAAAAACACGAAACGTCACCATTTTAGCAACCGAAGCAAATGTCTCGTTGTAGTCTAAACCCTCGATCTGATGATTACCAAAGACTACCAAACGAGCTTTTAATCTCTCTCTGTACTTCCATCGGCATGAAACTTTATGTGATACACCCGTTGACTACCCAAAGCACGCTTTCCAGCGGGGAGGTACTCCATTTTCCAAGTACCATTGTATTCTAATGCTTTAATTTCATTCTGCATAGCACTTCTCCAACTTTCATCTTTCATGGCCTCTTTGAAGGGCCGAGGTTCATGTCTTGTAGTAATGGCTGCAAGAAACTTTCGATATTTGACAGTAAAATTGTCACAACTTATATATTGTACTATTGGAAAAGAAGTACCTGAGGTAAGCTGTGGAGAGGAAGCAGTAGTAGATGAACTCTCTTTGACAACAATATTAGTAACAAAATCTCGAAGAAGAACTGAATGAGTCTTTTGTCGCAAACCACGACCTAGAACCTCATCTGGAGCATTAACGACCAAAGTTGGATTTGAAGTTGTGTTAGAAGTGACAATAAGAGGTTGGTCTGCTGAAGCAGTGGACTCAACTTGAGAAGACGCGTAGCAATAGGTGCAGAAGAACTCGATGATGTAATATTTACGAGACTATGGGGTTGCACTTCATCATCCATAATATCCGCGAAATCAAGATCAACATCTACATTTATGTCAAATATGTTGCTGGGTTCGGCATGTGTACCATCCAAATCCATAAAGGGAAAATTATTCTAAAAAAATTTCACATCTCGTGAAACAAAGAACTCTCGTGTGTCAAGGTCAAACAACAACATCCATCCCTTTTTGTCAAATGGATAACCCAAAAATATACATCAGCGACTTCTACTCTCAAACTTGTCTCCTTTAGTCTTTTGATTGCGAGCAAAATACATGGAACCAAAAACTCTAATAGCATCATAAGAAGGACAGTAGCCAAACAATTTTTCAAACGGAGTAATATTGCCAAGAACACTAGAAGGGGTTCTATTGATCAAATGAGCTGCTGCTAAAACACACTCCCCCCAAAAGAAAATAAGTAAATGAGCGTGAAAAGGTAAAGCTCTTGCAACATTTAGAATGTGTTTGTGTTTGCACTCAACTATCCCGTTTTGTTGAGGGGTACCCACACAAGAAGTTTGAAACAAAATACCAGTTGTTGAAAAATAATCAAGCAGGAAATTGAACTCTGTTCCATTTTCACTCCTAACTATTTTAATCTTTTGAGAAAATTGTCGTTCAACCATGGCAACGAAAGACATAAACATTTGAAAAAATTCTGTTTTATCAACTAACAAATAGACCCACACTACACGAGAGAAATCATCTACGATAGTAAAAAAATATTGAGCCCCACAAGAGGACTTATGTCTATAACAATCCCACAAATATATGTGCACTAATTCAAAAATTCGACTAGCTTTATTGTCACTTAAAGGAAATATGTCTCTAGAGTGCTTGGCTCGGAAACAAACTTCACAAGCATTTTTCAAACTACCCCTACAATTACGAACAAGAGGAAGTAACTTCACTAATTCTCTGAAGGATGCCCCATTCGACTGTGCCAAAGAGAAAGAGAAGATGTCTCTCGATCAATGTTGATAGCTTGAATCACAAAAAGCTTACTTCCCATTCCAATAAGCTTCCTCGTTTGGTCCTGTATAACACACATATAAGAGTTAAATTGGACAATTCCATTAGTATCATCACAAAATTGTGGAACCGAGAATAAGTTACAATTTAATTTTAGAACATAAAGGACATTTTGCAGAGTGATAGCAGAAGACAATTTTACAGATCCTTCCTTGGCCGCAACAATCTTTTGACCATTAGGAAGACCCACAGGACAATCAACAATGTCTTTTATATCAAATAAAAAAGAGATATCACCTGTCACATGATTGGATGCACCAATGTCGATAATCCAAAGTCTTTCATTGAACATACCATTTAGACGATCATTGGAATCAATCATATTACCAAACACGCTTGCAAGAGCTTTCTATTGATCAGCTGTAAATGTTGAAGGAGGTGCTGAAGTGGTGTTATTGTTGCTCAGTCCTGCAACACTGTCGAAAGCAGCAGTAGCTGCTACATTGGCACGCACTGTACCCCCTTCGGTCACGACCAGCCGATTGCAAGGATGAAGCAAAAAGTTGACCACGCCCTGCTCCCCCAGATTGTTTCATTCGGTCTTCTCACCATTCCGGATGGCATATTTTTTCAAAACAGTTACTGACCTCATGGCCGATCTTCTTGCAGTGGGCACATAAGAGGTGAGATTTATCAACCTTTTCAATTCGCCCACGACCTCTTCCACTCGAGCGCACAACAAAACCAACGACTGCAGGCTTTTCATTTTTCACTTCGAAAGTTGTCCGCACTCACTCGTTCATCTTGAAGGGCCAATTGGTACGCACGATTAAGTGAGGGTAAAGGATCCTGAGCAAGTATGTTCCCACGAAGCTGTCCATAGTGCTCAACATTTAATCCTATTAAAAATTGATGCAACATGTCATTTTCACGTCTACTCTCGTGAGTTTTACCAGCAGTACAATTAGAGCAACAAGAACATGTAACTATTAGTTCATGGTGATGCAATTCTTCCCACAAAGTAGTTAGTTTTCCATAATAGGAAGCAACACTCATTGATTTTGGTTGTTCACAACGAGCAAGTTCTGATTTTAGTTTTTGAATTCACGACCCGTTTACAAGAGCATATATTTCTTTCAAAGTATCCCACAAACGTTTCACGTCATTATGTTTTGAAAGAGTACGCTTTACCTCGATGGTAATGGTGTTCATAATCCATGAAACAAGCATTGCATGAATGGCAGTCCAATATGCATCCGTACATGGAGGAATGGGTGCTGTGATTGTGCTGTCGAGAAATCCAAATTTCTCCGTGCTTGAAGAGAGGTTTCTGTTTCAGTCGCCCAATCATCGTAATTGTTGTCGTCGAGGCGTGCCGGAGTAAGGAAATCTACATGCCTGTCTTGAGGACCGAAAAAAAAGGTGAGTATATATCTATTTTCGGTGGTGGTTGTAGTGGCTTGTCTCCATCGCCAACCATGGATCAAAGATTTGAATTGTCTAAGCCTGATACCATGTAAAGTCAGGCAAGCTGTTATTGAATAGAAAACCAGCGTCTAAATATACAACCTAATGACTTATGCTATAAGGAAACAATATAAACAAATCCCATAAATTACTCCTAGTTATCCAAATCCCATAAATTACTCCTAGCTTCCCTAATTACTCGTGACATGTTGCGAAAGACTACGTCGATGGGAGCACATGAAGAAGCTGCAAAATTATTATTGCTGGAATGTTATTTTAATTGTGATGCAATAATATTAGTATAAATAAGTTAGGAATAACAAAAAGACGCAATATACTTGTAATAATATAAATAAATTTTTAAATAAAAAATAATATTATTTTATCTTTTCAATTGAGTCGACACTGAATAAAAATTGAACTAATATTAACTCATGAAATTTCACATCGACACGGGGGGTGCTGTTTGGTGATTCCACTCAGAAATTATGGTCCCAAGATAAAGTTGATGTGGTTAGGGACGTAAAAACATGTAATCAGATGGGTTTTAGGTCGAGTCCTGTCAGGTCAGGTTAAATCATATACATGTCATTTTAGGTCGATTTGATGTTTCGACTCGATTCGGGTCGGGTGCGGGTCAGTTTCAGGTCGGGTTCATTTTAGGTCGGGTTCATTTCAGGTCGGGTCAAAACGGTTCGGGTCTGAATCAGTTAATTGACGGGTTAATTCGGGTTTGGGTAGACTTTAGGTCAGGTTCATTTCAGGTCAATTTAATTTTAGGTCAGGTTCATTTCATGTCGAGTTCATTTCAGGTCAGTAATTTTAAGTCGGTTTCATTTCACGTCTGGAGAATTCAGGTTTCGAATTCGTATTAAGTTTGAGTTTGGTACAAATAGTCGATAGACTTTGGGTTGGGTCATTTCGAGTGAATTATTTAACGTCCTTCACAAACACGAATCACATTAAGTCTGATTAGGAATCTACTTTGATGGCAACAATAGAGGTCAATTTGGAATAAAAATAAAGTTTGAGAGATTGTAATGAAAAAAATATTAAATTAAAATTAGGACTAAAATGAATCAAACTAAAACTAAAGAATAAAAATTGGGACTAAAATGAATCAAACTGAAACTAAACTTAAATTGGGACCAAAATGAATCAAACCGTAAACCGTAAACCTTAAATCCTACTTTGTAAACCCTAAATCGTAAAATGAATCAAACACTCACTAATTTTGGGACTAAACCATAAACCCTAAACTATAAACCCTAAAGAAACTATACTAAAATTGGGAATAAAATGAATCAAACTAAAACTAAAACTAAAGAATAAAAAAAGACCTAAGTGTAAAGCTCCGAAAGTAGTAATGACCTAAAGTGAAAATAACCCCTAAAAAATAAAAATGACTGTTTGCCTTCTTTTAATTTAAGTTTTGAACTTTGAAATTAGTAAGATACGATGACATGCCTATATATGGGATTGGACAACTGTTTGGCTAGGGATTTTGGGCGGTTGATTTCCCTCCATAATTGGGCGGTTGATTTCCCTCCACAATTATGTCTTTTCTCCCTTGTTTTTTCCAATTATTTTTTTAACCTTTTTATATATTTTTTTGAAAATTTAGATACTTTTATTAAAACCAACACTACTTCGGGCCTCGTTAAAAAACCTCCCTAAGCCTAAAATGGAGGAAAAAGAGTGCCCCGAAGTAATGTATTACAACCACTTGACAAGAGATGTAAAAATCACACACCACATTACAACCCAGATCGCGACAACAGTGCACAAATGCAAAACAAGAAACAAGGGATATAAAGTACAAAATACGCCCTCCCTTCGATGCAACCAAGCGAAAGCAACAAATAGGAATAAAGCTCCAGTATAATAACATGCCTTCCTCTTTTACTCAACTAAGTGATCAAACCTGAAGGGTGCTGAACCCAGATCATCGGCGACATTCTGGAAAGACCAGCTTTAGCCAATTTATCGGCTGAAACATTCATCTCACGAGATATCGCTTGAATGTTCCAACTAAATTGAGAACATAATTTGGAGCAATTAGCCACTAACGAACTGAAAATCACAAGAGCTAGAAAAGGTTTATGAATCCAATCAACAATAATAGAGCAATTAATTTCAATAACTAATTTGGCTTTAGCAAACCATGGAGAGGATCGAAACACTTGACAGGCTTCTAAAACAGCAAGTAATTCCGCAGTAGTAGCATCGAACAAACCTGAAAATTTAGAGAATTGAATTAAGATTGAATTACTGTGATTAAAATAAACGCCTCCAATACCAGCCTTTCTGAAACCGACAGCCACAACACCATCGACCTGGAATTTAAGGACCCCAACATCCGGAGCTTGCTAATTTTTATACACAGATTTGTTCTGCTTGACGACAATATCTTTGAACAACAATGGATTATGTATTATATCTGTAGAAGAAGGATAATCAAGAGGCCACTTTGCCTTGCACCAAATACTGAGGCGAACTAAACAGATATCGACCAGGATCTTCACAGAGACAATAGAACCATTGAAAGATACTTCATTCCGATATAGCCAGATCGACCACACCAAACACTGGAAAGCCAACACCCAAACTTCTTGGCTCTTGAAACGGTTAGCCATTGTAACCCAGAGAGACATCAGATCTTTGAAACTACCCGGACAAACTAAATTGATACCCCACAAATTGCACCACTTTTGCCAAATCTTCCATGAAAAGTAACACCTGCAAAATAAATGGTTCAACGATTCATTCAAGGTTTTGCAAAAGGGACATAACAGATCGCTCAAATCTAAAACTCCCATTTTCGCTAATAGATCTTTTGTCGGAATTCTTCCATGGATAGCCCTCCAAATAAAGGCTTCAACCTTCGGAGGAGCTAAATTGACCCAGACTTTTTTCCAAATCTCATCCTGATATACCCTTCCGCTCACGAATAGCTCACAAAAGGATCTAGCATTATAGAGACCATTTGTCATTGCTGTCCAATGAATACTATCACTATGTAATCTGCCTGGAATCACACTATTGATACTTTGGAAAAATTCATTCCAGACACCCTCTTCCCAACTAAACAACCTACGACGAAGAGAGATATTCTAGTACCAGTTACCATTTTCTGAGACACCAAAATCAGAAATAGTACCAGCCTTCCTTTCTGCCAAAGAGTAAATGCGAGGGAACGCATCCTTAAGGGAACCAAGACCAGTCCAGTTATCCACCCAGAAAGAAACTCTTTTCCCATCCCCGATAACCATCTTGATGTTATTTAGAAAGATATTGCTAGGATTTGATAGAGGAGCAATAATACCTTTCCAAATCCAAGATTTATTCGTAGCCCTGAGATTAGAACCTTTTTATATTAAAATTACCTGCATGAACTTTTAGTTTTAGGTTAGGGGTAATTGATTGTTTAGCTCTTCTAAATTTACACGTTTTTTTATTTAAATCCCAAATTTTCTTTTTATGTTTTAGTTTAATTCAATTGATTCCCAATTTAGATTAATTTAATTGAAATTGCACATTTAGTTTTAGAATTCCTTTAATATGCACATGATTTATGCTTCTAGATTTTAGTTTAACTCAATTAGATCATAAGTTTAACAAGTTAATTCAATTCAGACGTTATTGTTATTATTATTACATATAAACTTTGATTTAATATAATTATTTACAAAATTTTGATTTGGATGTAAACATGTAATTGTACAAATGAAAGTTGAAACTTTAATTTAGTTTAATTGACATATGAAGTTTTGATTTAAATATTTAATCAATTCAAATTCATAAATTAGCAAGTTGAATCATAATTAATCCAATGAATATCTAAATCCAATGTTTCCTTATACATATATATACATATATATATATATATATATATACATATATATATATATATTTAATTGATTATATATGTATATAAAACAAAAATATTATTTAACACTTTAAATTGATTTAAAAAGGTAATAGTTTACATTTAGCAACACTTAATATTTTACCTTCATCAACACTTTACATTAATCAAATCATCTTATCATACATTTCCTCAATTACATGTTAGGTAAACATCAAGACAGGCCAATATCAATTCAGGTCAAGAACAGGTCGGGTTCAAAATAAGTCGGGTCATTTAACATGTCATGTTCAAAACATGTCGGGTAAAATCAGATATCGGGTCTATTCAGTCGGGTAATATCGGTTATCTACCAGGTCAGTCTCGGGTTTGGGTTCGTTTCGGTCGGTTGTAGGTCGGGGTTCGAGTCCAGAGTAACAGGTTTTATTTGGGTTCGGGTCGTTCTCAGTCGGATGCATGTCGGGTTCGGGTCAACAACAGTCGGTTATAGATCGGTTTCGGGTCATCGCATCCTCGGGTCAAACTAGGTTCTGACTCGAACAAGTTTCAGTCGATTTTCAGGCCGGGTTAGCTTTTTAAATCCCTAGATGTGGTGTGGAAATGTTTGGACAAAGATATCATCAATGATGTCGGTTTATAATCGTACCCTGACATATCGTGCCTTCATCTTTCGATAACAATATCAGTTCACGGAGCCATGCTTATTTATACGGTGTCTAAAAATGGCAGATCTAGAGCGCGATTAGAAAACTATAAATTTTAAAATTTTCTAAAAACTTAAAATGTTAGATTATTTTAAATATTTTTTTATTTTTTTCCCGTAATATTTTATAAATTTTGAAACTTAAAAACTAAGTTTCGAAACTTGATTTTTTATAACATTTTGTTAGAAAATAAATTATATGAGCTCACACAATAAGAAAATAAGAGAGGATTAGATAACTTTAAAGAACTTTTATTTTCCACACTTCCATCCTATACCACTACAAGTATTTATACGATGAAAATACATACGTAACATAAAAACATTAATTCTAATTAATTAAACTTAATTAATATTAAATGTTTGTAAACTACAAACTTATGTTTAATTAAGTAAACTGCATGCATTCATAACCTTATTAACAACAAGTTTAACTTCTAACATCCCCCTTAAACTTGATTTTTACCAACTCCTAGCAATCTTCTGAACTTGCAGAATAAGTCACACTTAAGGGGCTTTGTGAAAATATCTGCAACTTGGTCAAGCGAACTTACGTAATCCAGTTTCACTTTTTTTTTTCTTTTCAACACATTCACGAGTAAAGTGATATTGTGTGTCAATATGTTTACTTCGATCATGGAACACCTGATTCTTGAAAAGAGCTCTTGTTATCAATCAAAATCTTCGTGGCCTTTTCTTCTGAGAGTTGAATTTCATCCAACAACCTTCGTAGCCAAATAACATGACAAGCACAAGATGTAGCAGCAACATACCTAGCTTCACAACTAGAAAGCGTGACAATTGGTTGCTTCTTAGAACTCCATGAAACAACTGTATCTCTCATGAAAAATATATATCTGCTTGTGTTTTTTCTATCATCTTTATCTCCTATAAAATCACTATCACAATATCCCACAAGCTCGAATGTATTTGATGATCCATAAAACAAGCCATAATTAAGAGTACCTTTGAGGTAACGAAGAATTCTTTTTGCTGCCGTAAAATGGGAAGATGAGGGATTTCCCATGAAATGACAAAAAAGTCCAACAACAAAAAGAATATTAGGTCTAGTAGAGGTTAAGTACCTTAAGCTCCCCATGAGACTTATGTACATCGTAGGATATATTTTCTTTCCTTCATCAAATTTGGAGAGCTTCATTGCACATTCCATCGGGGTGTTCACATGTTTACACCCAAGCATGTTGAATTTCACAAGCACCTTCTTGCAATAACTTTCTTGAGAAATAAAAATTCCAATATCAGTCTGCATCACCTCAAGACCCAAGTAATAAGACATAAGCCCTAAGTCAGTCATTTCCAATTATTTTGACATACCCCTTTTGAAATCTTCAATCATTGTTGGGTTGTCCCCTAAGAAGATGAGATCATATACGTAGAGTCAAACAAACAAGATATCTTGTTTTTTGATTTTTAACATAAAGTGCACACTCATGACTGCACCTTTTAAATCCACTATCTAGAAAATACTTGTCAATTCGGCTATTCCATGCTCTCGGTGCTTGCTTTAGGACATACAAAGCCTTCTTCAACTTTAAGACTTTCTCTTCTTGTCCTTCAATGAAAAAACCTTATGGTTGTTCAACATAAATTTCATCATTAAGGAAGCCATTGAGAAAAGCTGACTTCACATCAAGCTGATGAATCTTCCACTTGTTCTGAGCTGCAATGAAAATTAACAATCTAATTATTTCCATACGAGCAACAAGAGCAAATACCTCATCATAATCTACTATTTGCTTCTGCGTGTAGCCTTTTGCATCAAGCCTTGCGTTATACCTCTCCATTTCTCCACTAGTAGATTTCTTTGTTTTAAAGATCCACTTTACACTGATAGGTTTGTGACCTTCAGGTAAGGTAGATAACTGCCAAGTTTCATTCTTCTCCATATCATTGATTTCTTCCTCCATAGCTCGTCGCCATTTTCCCTCTTCCACATCTTCTTTAAACTTGAATGGTTCATTGTCTGTAAATAAACATAAAAGTGAAGGATTATCATTATATTCTAAATAATAATCCTTGTACCTTTCTGTCAATCTTCTCTCTCTTGTTCATCTTCGAACTACTGGAACAACTTCTCATGCATTTGGATCTACTTCAAGATTCTCTATTAAATCTTGTGTTGGTGGTGGTGGTGGATGACTTTCCATCTTATCATCTCCAGTGTCAAAGTATGGAAAGAATTCATACAAGTCTTCTTTACTGGCATTCCAATCCCAAGTATTTTTTTTCCCATCAAACTCCACATCTCTGCTAATGACCACCTTCCTTGTATCTGGCTGGAACAATTTATATCCTTTCAAGTTTGAGTCATAGCGAATAAAACATATCTTCTGCTTCTATCATCAAGCTTAGTTTATTCTTGTTCAGGAATGTGAGCGTAGCCAAGACTCTCGAAGACTTGCAAATGAGAGACACTAGACTTCCTTCCACTCTAAGCTTCTTGAGGCGTTTTATTCACCAAACTTTTGGTGGGACACATGTTAGCAAGATAAATTGCACAAGAAACAACTTCTGGCCAAAAATCATTAGGCATTTGTTTTCTTTTCAGCATACTTCTAGCCGTATTGAGAATTGTTCTATTCTTCCTCTCAGCCACACCATTTTGTTGTAGAGTTCTAGGAACTGTTAAAGGACGATGAATTCCATATTTCTGACAAAACACGTTAAACTCTTTTGAAGCGAATTCACCTCATCTATCAGTTCTTAAAGATTTGATCATATAACCACTTTGATTCTCCACCATTATCTTAAAGCTTTTAAATTTCTCAAAAGCAGATTTCTTTTTAAGAAAATAGACCCATGACTTCATGCTAAAATCATTAGTAAAAAGTAAGAAATAATTACTTTTACCAAGAGAGGATGGTTTGATAGGTCCACATAGACATGCATGTACAAGTTGGAGTGGCACAATTTCTCTAGAAGATGATTGCTTTGGAAAGCTCTTCCTTGCATGCTTTTCAAGGACACAAGCTTCACATAGTTGCTCCAAATGTTTGATAGGGGGAAGACCTTTCACCATCTTCTTTTCTCCAAGATCTTTAAGACCACCAAAATTCAAATGCCATATCTCATATGCCAAAGCCAAGATGAATCTTTTACACATTCCTTCAAACACATGAATGTGTCTATTTTAATATTCAACAAGAACATTTGATTTCTTCTCATAGAAACTCTTACAATAGGTCTGGTATTTTCGTCACTTAGAGTAAGATTGTGATTTTTCATTTGAATTTCATAGCCTTTTTCTAAGAGTTGTCCCAAACTTAAAATGTTACATTTTAATTTTGGAACATAATATATGTCGGTGATAAGTTTCTTGTCACCATCTTTTAGAGAAATTAAGACAATACCTTTGCCTTCAATTTCAATCTTGGAAGAATCTCCAAATGTGATTTCACTAGAATACTCTTTCAATGTTTTCTTTATCACCACACATATGATTACTAGCACCAGTATAAAGGTACCAATAACCATCATCTTGATTCTCCTTCTTTAAAGCTAATAGTAGTGTAGCCTCATTAGTGTCTTCTTTTGTCTCCACCAGGTTTGCCTTTTCACCAGTTTCTTCATTCCTCTCCCAACATTCTGAAGCGTAGTGGCCAATTTTTTTACAATTGTAACATTGTACATGGGATTTGTCATATCTTTTGTTCCCATTATTGCCTCTTCCACGCCCACAACCTCTTGATGAATTTTGGCTTTTTTCATTATTTTGGAATGAATTTCGACAACCTCTTGTTCCTTGTCCGCGTCCTCTGCTTCGTCCACGTCCTCTTACAAGGCCTTTTGGATGAGTTACATCTTGTTCACTTGCTTCTCCCTTGGATCGAAAGGAAATCCTCGCTTGTAACACATGCTCTATAGAGTCGGTTTTGCTTCTATTTAACCTCTCCTCATGAGCTTGTAGTGAACCATTTAATTGATCAATGGACATAGTTTCCAAGTCCTTGGATTCTTGAATATCAACAACAATATGCTCAAATTTTGGATTTAAAGAGCGAAGAATCTTTTCAGTTACTCGAACCTTGAGCATCTTTTCGCCATTCCTCTTAAACTGGTTAACAACAACTTACACTCTAGAGAAGTAATCAAATATGGTCTCTGATTCACTCATTCAAATTGCTTCAAATTCACTTATTAATGTTTGGATTTTATCTTCTTCACCTTATCTACTCCTTTGAAGGACTTCCCAAGAACATCCCACCCTTCCTTTGAAGTTGTTGTATTGGCTACCTTTTCAAAGGTCAAGTCATCCAAACATTGATGGATTATCGAAATGGCGTGTTGATCCTTCTTTCGATTCTTTTCTAGAGCATCTTTTTGACTTTGATTCAAGTTCATTTCATCTTCAGGCACCTCGTACCCGCTAGAAACAATCTCCCAAGCACGTTGTGATCCAAGAATTGCTTTTACACAAATAGACCAACTATCATAGTTGTCTTTTGTAAGAAGAGGGTAATGGAATGGAAGAGAACGTTTCTCTCAAGCACTTTGTTGGAAAATAAATTATATGAGCTCACACAATAAGAAAGTAAGAGACGATTAGATAACTTTAATGAACTTCTTTTATTTTCCACACTTCCATCCTATACAATCACAAGTATTTATAGGATGAAAATACATACGTAACATAACAAACATTAATTCTAATTAATTAAACTTAATTAATACTAAATGTTTGTAAATTACAAACTTATATTTAATTAAGTAAACTGGCATGCATTAATAACCTTATTAAAACAACTTTAACTTCTAACACATTTTAGGTTGGTGATTTACAAAACAAAACAAATTTTCAAAACTTGTCAAAAATCACAAAAACAACATAAAATATTTTCAAAAGTCTAACATTTTAAGTTTTTAGACAAATTTTACCGTTCTTAACCATACCCTAAACCTACCGCACTCTAGACTTGCCCTTATTTGGACCGAAGCAAAGTTGTCATATCACAGAAAGCCGTAACGTTTTGAGATCATGTGGAGCACACATCCAGCATGTGAAGAAGTTGTTGGGAAATGCTGGTACACCCCATGGTACATCAGAAAAATTATCGGGTGATTACCTCTAGAGATCCATGTACGAGGAACAAATTCGGGGTGAAAGAGATGAAATGTTACCTTAATAAATCTGGAAATCTGTAAGGAGTATAGAAGAATCCAAATCGAATCTGAGTCGTCACAATCGCGTTCCGACCTCTACGCAGTCCACCCGAACGAAACAAACAATATTTTTCTCTTCTCTACTGTTAGAGAGGTTTTTTTGAAAAGGAATATTTGGCTGCTAGACCTTATGCCTTTATATAGTATTCAAAAACCTAATTAAATTCGGATTCATTAAATATACAATATATTTAACCGAATATAATTAAATATGTAGAATTTGATTCTACTTATATATATATTAATAGTATTTGATAATTACAATAATTATCTAGTATTAAAAAATATATAAACGAGATTATCTATAATTAAAATAATTATAATAATTTCATTTTAATAATTATTACGTGTACAACAAGTTTGTACACATGCTATTTAGTCGATATTTGTTTGTTTCAATCATAGGATGTGACCTTGTAGGTTCATGTAACGTTAGTAGTAATATCTAGAACAATTCTTGTAAAACCTAACTTGATTTTGATATAATAAATTTTCTAAAGACCTATTTGTAAAAGTAAATAAATTTTTAAGTATTCTAAAGTCTCATAAATTGACAAGCAAATTTGAACCAAAACTGTTTCTAAGTTGAATAATTTTTTTAAACAAAATTTTTCTAAGTGTTCAAAGCCAAACCTTACATGTACGTTAAGGCGTATCGATATGCTCTAGTCGTATTGATACGGTTTTACGGTTCTGGAATTTTAACCGAAAAAAGCGTACCGATATGGTTATACTCGTATTGATACGATATTCTTTTTGTCCTTAATTTTAAGGCATAGTGTACCGATACGGTTGTCCCCGTATCGACATGGTTTGGTTGGATACGATAAATCTTTACATTTAATAATATAGACGTTGCTTGTCAGTTATGAAATCAGCAAATTTCAAACGGTCATTGGACCGTACTGATATGCCCTTATAGCATATCGATACACTTTTTGCTTAAGTTTTTCTTAGGATTCCAGTGAGCAAAATCCGTATCGATACACCCCTTGTTTTACACTATAACCGTACCGATACGCCTATATGTGTATCGATATGCCTCTCTTTCTGTTTTGAGACAAGTATCGATACGAGCCTTCATGTGCCGATACGATAGGTTGCAAAAGTGCATTTATTACGGGAAAAATTGAGCCCAATAACTCATTTGATGATCTTAACCACCAGAACGGCTAAAAATCAATGCAAGGGTATAAAAACAAGCCTCCAAAGCTACAACAACAACTATTGAACTTATTTGCAACAATCCAAGCATACATCCAAACCCTTATGCTTAAAGAGTCAATTTTTTGTAAATCCCACTTGTGTAATTTTCATTGTATCATTTTCTTTCAATTTTGGGGAGTGATTAATTGTAATTGGGCAACATATCAACCTTGTGAGAGGTATTTTTCAGATTTTCGTTTCTTCTTTCTATCGAGTGAGTCTTGGTTAATCTTTGGGTAGAAAGATTAATCGGTTTGTAAGGCTTCCTCCAAATCTAAGAAAAAAAGGATGAATTTCTAGTGAAATTGGTTGAAAATCCTTAGTGGGAGCTAAGGTAGTGGATGTAGAGCTTATTCTAAGCTTGAACCACTATAACTTTCCTTGTCTTCAATTTTCACATTTTCAATTTGCTCCCTTCAATTTTAAAAATCCAATTCACCCCCTCTTGGCCAATTTTGATTCGATTGATCCATTCAACAATTCTAATATTACAAGCAATGAGTGGCATCTAGTAATACATCATTGCTACACTTAGACTCTATAAAAGATGTGTAGAATGAATGCTGGCAAAATGTATAAATAGTAAAATTGGGCAAGTTATGCCAAGAGTCTTTTGCGTGCAAGTATACACGGTCTGCAAGTAATACAGCTTGGTAAGTTGAGTTATCGATCCCACATAGATTGACTTGAATTCGATTGTTTAATTGTTACTTGCTTTGGAAGAAAAGATGTTTGTTTTGAAACTAAAGAAAAATAAAATAAAATGAAGTAAATTGTTGGAAAGATCGGTGTTTCTAAATGAGTGATGATTGTTGGCAGGGAATACTTGGATTCAACATGGCTCATGCCAGCCTTTATTGGCAAAATTGTCTCGGCATTGTTTGCCGAGCAGATTCAACATTAGCAAAGCCTCTCTCGATGGTCATTGCCCTAAATTGGTCAAGTAAAAACCCCTATATCTCTATAGTGTATGTTTTTCTTAAACCAATTTAACTTCTCTCGAAGCTTCTCTCCCAAGTATTCAACAACTTAATCATCACCAACCCAAGTCTGTTAAGATATTGGGAGGCAATAAGCGTACTATTCCAGCTCTCGCTTGACAGAGTGTTTAGGAAAAATTAGAGTATGCCAAATAGAAAAACTTTGCCAAATACAGAATTATTTAAAGAAACTAAGGCATAAAGCCAATATTCAATCCAAAACATCCCAGACCAACTATGAAAATTAGTTCATGGTGAGGGGATTAACCAACACAACGATAATCATTTTCAAAAACATCACCATAAAAAACTAAAGATAAAATACTTGTGCCAAGCGATTAGACAGACAGGTCTCACGATGTAGCCCTCAACGCCAAGCTCTCGGCCAAAAGGTTGAACCACCCTTCCTCGATGCAGACGGCCGTCACTCGCCGGTCACTCCAACACCTCACTCTGATCACTCTAAGTCTTCACTTCGCTCCTCTCGTCTCGTTATCTTTGTGTGTCAAAATGCTTGATTGATTGGTCTTTATATAGGTGTGAGTGGGAAAGGGTGAGTTAAGCCTTTGCAGTTGAATTTGAAATGATCAAGGGATAAGAGATAGAGCTCTATCCGATCATTTTGACATCTTATTAGATCGGTGTGATAGCTTATCAGGCTAGGGCTGACGTCATCATGCTGATGTCGCCTTTGCATCAAAGCTTGGCACAATGTCGCCAACATCACTTGGCACCACCTTATATGCTATTTTTTTGGAAGTTGGTTCATTAGTGATTATTTAGGAGCCTGATCCTTTCCTATTTTTTCGGGGGTTCATCATCTCTTGGCATGACATCACTGACATCTCTCTGCCAGCAAGTGCTTGGCACACCTCTGGTCCATCTGTGCCAACAGCTCTTGGCATTCCTAACTGCGTTCCTAATTGTGCTGCTTCCATGCGTCCATTCCACTGCCAATTCCTCTGCCAAACCTGCAAAATAGCCACGAAAACAACCTTTCACTTTGGCATAGGTAGAATACTCAACTACTTATGCAAATGCATGATCTAACAATCTAATGCAACTAAATGTTCCCGAAAACGAGCAAAAACATATCAAAATAGGCATGGAAAACAATAATTTTGAGGTGGTAACAAACCCCCAAAACCAGCTCATTTTTTGTCCTCAAGTAATGCAAAAGAAAGAAAAATAAAAATTGGTAAAATAGTATCTCGACAAAAGTTTTGTTGGAAGACCAACAAATGCTGGCAAGAAAAGTTTGATGCTAATGATGCCTTTAGGAATCACAGTGCACAATGCCAAGCAGAAAATAATTCAAGTGCCGCAATATAAATCTAGTCTAAGGGCATGATTTGTGAGCAAAGTGTAGGCAGTATGCATCTAATTATCCTTTCACTCCCTTTTCCAAATTGTACTTCCTAAACTCATATTCTTATTTCCATTTTTCTTTTCTTTGTCCAGGGTCTTTGGCATTATCTTAAGCTTGCTTCGTGACACTGTTTGGTGTGAGTGATAAGAGGGAGCATACCACACATCCCCACCTTAATCCAGACATCACTAGGCTTTCTCTTCAACTTATACTCTAGGGTTTTGGACTTGAGAACTAAGAGGGAGCATACCACGAAGCCCCAAGTAACTTATTATCCCTAAAGTAGAGGAAGGTTTATTTTTTGTTACCATGGCAGAACATTGCTGCCTTATTTTCTTTTACCATGGCATTCTTTTTTTTTTAAATCTGAGCATGGTTTCAAATAGTCTAAGTTCGCTAGGGAACTAGATACATACCACGTGCTAAGTGTGAATCAATTTCCTAAACTAGAGATCAATTGGCAAGCAGCTTGACATACTATCTACTAACATGGCAAACTAAAGATTAAAAATTCATCATTGGACAAATAACTAGGATCCAAATAAGCTTGCCTAACCAATTGTTAACAAACTTCATATTTCAGCCGAGACAAAATTTCCATTTTCACTTTTTTTATGGTTCGGTATGCAACTACTCTACATGAACTACGTGGCAAACAAAAAATTTAAACTTGAAGTGTATGGAAGAATGTGAGAAAATGCGCACCCCCAAACCCAAGATGTGCATTATCCTCAATGCATGAAACAACACATATATACAAGAAAAACAAAAACACAAAAATGCATGAACATGGAGATGCAAGAATGAAACGCAAAGGAGTTAAGTAGAAGAAGACTCCCCTTCAGAGACCTCTTCCTCCCGTTTGGCACGAGCATCTTCTTCTTTTCTGGCACAAGTATTCCTCATGGTTAGGCTCCCACGTTCAGAGGCCATTCTCTTCTTCCCTTTCCAGCCCTGCTTTGACGCGGCAGTGGAGGCTCCAATATCCTCCTTCTTCTTGGCAGGGTCTGCTGGCAGTGTAACTGGCGTGGGCTTTGTCTTCTTGGAATGAATGTCCTCTGAAACAGAGGAGGAATCGGTGCTGGAAGATTCAACATGCACCAGGGACATAGGAACTGTATCATTGGACTCAGAATTGGCAGAACTGACTAGACTGGCTAATTTGACTGGACGAAACAAAGGAACCTCGCCAGGAGAAAGTTTAACAAGAACCTTCCACACGATGGCATTCCTCTCCTTGGTATAGTGCCTCAGTTTGGCGTTTAGCCCCTCGACTGCCTCCAACTTCTGAAGAATAATCTCCTGCGAGCGTAAACTTGAGATAGCACTGCCAACGAGCTTGTTGGCATGATTTCTGGTACACTGCTGGGATCTGCCTTTGGCTTTGGCGTGGTAGTCTTGGCTTTTCCCTTCCCCTTCTATTTTGGCTCTCCAACCGTGAGATTCTTCCAAATAAGGACAATGATGGTGGTTCCCCTAATGACCTGGCCGCGATCCTCATCCATCCTTGGCACTTCATGGTGCAAACAAATGTTAGAAATTAAGAAAGGGAAAAATGGACTTCCCTTACCCTTGGCAGCGCATTTGTGGGTTTCCTCGATGATGATTCTACCAACGTTTATCTTGCGCCCCTTGACAATGGAGTGCAAAAGGATCAATCGGTCCTCCAAAACTGTGTTATTGTGAGATGTGAGAATAAGATTGTGTTTGATAAAATGATTCCAACCCCGCATATGAGGCTTTAATGCCAATATCTTGATAGTCCGGTGGCCGGTGGACAAGATAGTCCAAGTTGTGCCAGGTTCGTACAAGTCTACTAGTATCTTCTTGCGTTTGGCAGCGTTCATGGTCTCAACGTCCTCGAAATATTCATCTCCTTCACTAGGTAAAGAAAAGAGTGAGTTAACATAACCCTCATCCAATTTGACATACTTACCTCGAATCATCAAAAATGGAGAGTCTTTGGTCAGGTGCGCGTAAAACTCTTGAATAATGGTGGTGTAAACCTCTCCCTTCTGCTGGCAGAAAGCACGCCACTTGTGTATGTTGAAGATGGTCATGAACTCCGGCGGGAATCCCACAGCGACGTCTAGTTGAAAATCGAAGTGCTTCTCATAAAGGAACGATCTTGAAGAGAAGTTTGTCTCGAACTTTTTGTGGATTTCCTTATTGAAAAATCGCTTGAAAGGAGTAGATGATGAAGCCATAAAGATGAAAAGTTACTGAATCTTGCTTGAAGAAAGATGGAAAGTGAGAAAAGTCTTGGAGAAATCGGTTTAAAGGTAAGGGAGAGAAAAAGATTGATTGTTTAATAAGGTCTTAAAGAGAGTAGACGAAAAATAGGGGTAGATAATGATGGGATGTAGAGAGTTTAAATTATTTTGAATGAAAAGTGATAAGTTATAAGGATATGGAAAAGATTTGAAGTGATAGGGTGATCATGATAAAATTAATTATTATTAAAAAGGGGGGCCGGCTAAAGATAATTCTCCCCAAAATATTTTCTCATCTTAATCAAGCTAGGGTTTCTTTTTCTTCCTTTACACGAAAGGCATGCACATGTTATTGGCATGGGATATGTCATAATCTCTTGAAACTATGTTGGCTTCCAGTCCATTTTGCAATATTTCTGGCATCAATTTCTGTTAAAATTCCTGCACACACACAATGAAAAATCGTGTAACTCAACAAAGGAATAAAATTTGTAAAACAACAAAAAGAAAGAAAAACAAAAATCTAATTCCTAAAAGAAAATAAAAACAACTCTCCTAATATTTACAAAGAGTTTCAAACATGCAGGAGTTTTATTCTAACTCTGCCAAGAGGATAGCCTCATTGGCATTGTTTTGCTAACCGTCCAAGTAATGCTTTAGATGTTGGCCGTTCACTTTAAAAAAATTCCATGTTCTTAATGTCCACGGCCCCATGAACATATGGTTTCACAACTTTGTAAGGATCCGTCCACCTTGACTTAAGCTTTCTTGGAAAAAGTTTAAGTCATGAGTTAAACAATAGAACAAGCTGACCTATTTCGAACTGTCTTGGCATGATCCGACTCTCAAGCCAACATTTTGCCTTCTCCTTGTATATCTTAGTATTCTCATAAGCCTGCGTCCTAAATTCCTCGAACTCATTGAGATCGAGCAACCTCTTTTCTCCATCAACTCTGAACGCCATGTAAAGTTTTTGAATGGCCCAATAGGCTTTATGTTCAAGTTCCGCTGGCAGATGACATGGTTTGCCAAAGACAAGTCTAAATAGTGAAGTACCCAAATGAGTTTTAAATGTAGTTCTATAGGCCCACAAGGACTCATCTAGACTCAAAGACTAGTATTTCCTCGTTGGATTTACAGTCTTCTCTAGATTGTTCTTTATCTTCTTATTTGATATCTCGGCTTGCCCGTTCGTTTGTGGATGATAAGTTGTGGCAATTCATTGTTGAATTTCATACATGCACAAAGCTTTAGAGATTAAATTACATTTAAAATGAGTACCCTCATCATGAATGATCATTCTAGGGGCACCAAATTGAGTAAAATGTGCTTGTTCAAAAACTTGGCATCATTTGTTGGCAGAGCAACAACCTCTACCCACTTTGATACATAGTCAACGACCACAAGAATATACACATTACCAAATGATGGGGGGAAAAGGACCTATAAAGTCTATCCCCCATACATCAAATAAATCCACATGCATAATGTTCTGGAGCGGCAATTGGTGTCTGCCAAAGATGTTCCATGTCCGTTGGCATCGATCGTATGCCTTGGCATACTCGCGGGCATCCTTGTACAGTGTGGGCCAAAAGAATCATGACTGCAACGCCTTGGCAGAAGTCTTCATCCCAGCAAAATGACCTCTATATGGTGCGGCATGGCATAGATGTAATATGTTTTGTTATTCATCCTTTGGTACGCACCGGCGAATCACTTAGTTGGCACATTGTTTGAACAATATCGACTCATCCTAATAGTATTGCCTTACCTTTCGTAGAAATCTTTTCTTGGCATTCTATGCCAAGTCTGGTGGCAGAATATTGCTTACCAGGTAGTTGACTATGTCAGTGTAGCATGGCATGGCATTAACTGCAAGCAAATACTTGTCAGGAAAATCATCTCTAATAGTAGTGGTCTTACCATCCTCAATGTGATTCTCCAATCGAGAGAGGTGGTTAGCTACTAAGTTTTCGTCGGCTTTCTTGTCTCTGATCTCTAAGTCAAATTCTTGAAGTAGCAGCATCCATTAGATCAGTCTGGGCTCGACATCTTTCTTTACCAAGAGATATTTCAATTCCGAGTGATTTGCATACACCACAACCTTATTCCCAATAAGATAAGATCTAAATTTATCAAAAGCAAATACAACCGCAAGAAACTCTTTCTTGGTTGTAGAGTAATTCAGTTGCGCGTCATTCAAGGTTCTACTGGTTTAGTAGATGGCATGGAAAACCTTGCCATGTCGTTGTCCAAAACTGCACCAATGGCATAGTCATTGGCATCACACATGAGCTCGAAGGGCTTATTCCAATCTGGTGCCATGACTATAAGATCATTGATCAATCTCTCTTTAAGTTCTTGAAATGCTCTCAAACAAGAATCGTCAAAAGAAAAGGCGGCATTATGTCCCAACAATGAGCATAAAGGTTTAGCAATTTTTGAAAAATTCTTTATAAATCGCCGATAAAAACCGACATGACCTAGAAATCTCCTTATACCTTTAACACTCGTTAGAGATGTCAATTGCTTAATTACCTCCACTTTGGCTTGATCAAATTCTAGTCCTCTCTTGGTTACCTTGTGACCGAGAACAACACCCTCCTTCACCGTGAATGCATTCCTCAAATGTGTTACCAAACACTGAGAAATCATCCATAAACACTTCCATGTTGTGTTCAATCAAATTAGAAAAAATAGACATCATACAACGTTGAAATGTTGCCGGCGCATTGCACAAACCGAATGACATCCTTCTGAAGGCAAATGTCTCATATTGTCAGGTAAATGTGGTCTTTTCTTGGTCGTCGGGGGATATTGCAATCTGATTATAACCCGAATAACCATCCAAAAAAACAGTAAAAAGCTTTACATGCCAGCCTGTCTAACATCTAGTCAATAAAAAGCAAGGGGAAGTGGTCCTTCCTTGTAGCGTTGTTTAACCTTCTGTAATCCATGCACACTCTCCTACCGTTGATGGTCCTAGAGGGAATCAATTCGGCTTCACTGTTTTGTACCACAGTCGTGCCACCTTTCTTTGGCACGCACTGCACTGGGCTAACCCAAGAGCTATTGAAAATAGGATAAATAATTCCGACATCAAGCTATTTTATTATCTATTTCTTAACAACCTTTTTCATGTTTGGGTTTAACCGCCTCTAACCTTCAATAGTCTTGCCATGATATTCCTTCAAAATAATCTTGTATATGCAAATAGTTGGGCTAATACCTTGGATATCTGCCAAGGTCCAACCCAATGCTTGCTTATAATCCCTTAATATTGCTAGTAATCTTGCCTCCTGATCATTGGTGAGATCAATGGCAATAATCACTGGCAGAGTTGAGTGCTCACCTAGATAGGCATACTTCAAGTGTTCAGGCAGTGGCTTAAGCTCCAACTTTGGTGGTTCCTCAATTGATGGTTTCATTTTCTTTATCTCTCTGTCGGCCAACTGGAGTGGCTCAAAGTAACTCACATCTTCAGCCTCCAAGGCTGATTCCTTTGGTTCCTCAAACAGTTCACCTATGCCGTCAAGCATGTTGTCATCGAATTATACATCCTGACACAACTATGCCATGTCCAAAGTATAAATGGCCTCTATCATCGCAGAGGCTTGACATTCATCCGATTCATCTGCACATTTCAAAGCTTGAAACACGTTAAAAGTAACATGTTGGTCATTCATTTGCATAGTTACTTCCCTTTTATGAACATCAATAAGAGCTCTACTCGTGGCAAGGAATGGCCTACCCAAAATAATTGGCACATTAATGTCAGCTTCATAATCCAAAATGATAAAATCAACTGGAAATATAAATTTGTCTACCTTTACCAACACATCCTCAATCTTACCCTTGGGATGTGCATAAGATCGGTCTGCCAACTGAAGTGTTACTGTGGTAGGTCTTGCTTCTATACCAAGCTTCTTGAAAATAGATAGTGACATCAAATTGATGATGGCTCCTAAATCACATAATGCCTTACCCATGAATTTGTTACAAATTGTACAAGGGATAGTAAAACTATCTGGATCCTTCAGTAAGAGCAATAGTTTCAAACTCTCCCAACTTCCTCTTTTTGGACAAGATGTCCTTCATGAACTTTACATAGTTGGGCATTTGCTGAAGGGCCTCTACGAATGCAATGTTAATTTGCAATTGCTTAAGAACTTCCAAGAAGCGCTTAAACTGCTAGTCTTAATTGTGTTTTTGAAGTCTTGCTGGAAATGGTAGTGGTGGATACACATATGTTGGCACTGTCAGCTTTACCGAGGCAGTGCTGGCATCCACTTTTGCATCAATATGCTTTTTGGCCTCAGTCTGCTTGTCATCATAGCTAACATCATCGTTGGCATTGGAACTGGCATGAGCGTTGGCATCATTGTAGGCATAACCACTAGCATCATCTGCTTTAGCCATCTCCTTCTTTGATTCCCTGGGCTTGTCTACTGGCACAAGCTTAGCATCTTGGGTATCAACTGGCTGCATGGCATCCATCTCAGCTTCGCACTGCTTACCACTCTGAAGAGTTATTACCTAGCATTGCTCATTTCCTTTGTACCGAGCATCTTCAATGTCACTTGGCAAAGCTCCTAGTGGACGATTGTTGAGTGCATTTGCAATTTGTCCCATCTAGATCTCCAAATTCCGTATTGAGGCTACCAGACTATGAACTGTGACATCATTCTGCTCTGTGTACTCTGTAAAATTGCCTCCTTGATTGAGTCTTTGCCCTTGCTGGAAATTATTTTGAGCTCTCTGCGGCATGGTATTTTGACAGAATGTTGGCATGGCATTCTGGTTTTGCCTCTGGGCATTCTGGTGTTGTGCATTATACTGGGTACCTCCTTGATTTCCCCAAGCTTAGTTAGGGTGCTGCCTCCAACCTGCATTATAAGTGTTGGAGTTAGGATTATAATAATGTTCAAAATTTCCAATGAAATTTACCGACTCAGGATTGGCAGGGCATTCATCCACATGGTGGTTCTTTCCACATATAGTGCAAATTTGCTCCAATGCTTTAATTGCTTGGGGCTCATTGCTTTTTTGTAAAGTTCTCACCATGCTGGTGAGGTTGGAAATCTTGGCATGGATGGACATTAGCTCATCCAAATGTAGTTTCCCACTTGCTTAGGTTCTAGTCCCAAGTCTAGCAATAAGATATTCAAAATCATTGATGGCTATCCTTTCAAGGATGCCAACGACTTCTGTATAATTTTTGTCAAGCAATGATCCGACTATTGAAGCATCAACAACAGTTCTTGTCTGTGCGTTCAATTCGTTGTAGAAGGTTTGTATCTGGGTCTAATTTGGGAACCCGTGCATAGGACACCTTCTCAACAAGTCTTTAAATCATTCCCAGTCATCATACAATGTCTCGTCCTCAGCCTGCCTGAAGGTAATGATCTCACCATGCAGCTTGGCAGTGAGAGTTGGCGGCTGAAATCGCGTTAGAAACTTTTGGCATAGATATTCCCATGAAGTGACTGAGCCAGGAGGCAAGGAATTCAGCCACGTCTTTGCTCTGTCTCTCAAAGAAAAAGTAAATAGTTTCAGCTTCACAGTATCCTCAGATACTCCTGGTTGCTAAAATAATTGGCATCCCTCCATGAATTGCTTTAAATGCTGCCTTGGGCAAGTTATTCCAAAAGTCTTTTGCATACGAGTATACACGGTCTGTAAGTAATACATCTTGGTAAGCCGAGTTATCGATCCCACGAAGATTGACTTGAATTCGATTGCTTAATTGTTACTTGCTTTGGAAGAAAAGATGTTTGTTTTGAAAGTTGTTTTGAAACTAAAGAAAAGAAAAATAAAATGAAGTAAATTGTTTGCAAGGAAAGTGTTTCTAAACGAGCGATGACTGTTGGCAGGGAATGCTTGGATTTTACATGGCCCATGACAACCTTTATTAGAAAAATTGTCTTGGCATTGTTTGCCGAGCAGATTCAACATTAGCAAAGCCTCTCTCGATGGTCATTACCCTAAATTGGAGGGGTAGATTTCACTTCCAAAGTAAGGTCATCTACTTGAACGACTTCTCTCGAAGCTTCTCTACCAAGTATTCAGCAACTTAATTGTCACCAACCAAAGTTTGTTAAGATATTGTGAGGCAATAGGCGTTCTGTTCCAGCTCTCACTTGACGGAGTGTTTAGGAAAAATTTGTGCATGCCAAATATAAAAACTTTGCCAAAAACAGAAGTATTATTAAGAAACTAAGGCATAAAGCAAATATTCAATCCAAAATATCCCCCACCAACTATGAAAATTAGTTCATGGTGAGGGGATTAACCAACACAACCATAATCATTTTCAAAAACATCACCATAAAAAAACTAAAGATAAACAACTTGTGCCAAGGGAATAGGTAGAGGGGTCTCTTGATGCAGCCCTCCACGCTAGGCTCTCAGCCAAGAGGTTGAACCACCCGTCCTTGGTGTAGCCGGCCGTCACTTGTCGGTCACTCCAACACCTCACTCCGATCACTCTAAGTCTCTACTTTGCTCGTCTCGACTCATTATCTCCGTGTGTCAAAATGCTTGATCAGTTGGTCTTTATATAGGCCTGAGTGGGAAAGGATGAGATAAGCCTTTTGCATTTGATTTTGAAATGATCAAGGGACAAGAGATAGAGCTCTATCCGATCATTTTGACATCTTACCAGCTCATTGTGATAGCTTATCAAGCTGGGGATGACGTCATCATGCTGATGTCACCTTGGCTTCCAAGCTTGGCACAATGTCGCCAACATCACTTGGCACCACCTTATCCGTTATTTTTTTGGAAGTTGATCAATTGGCAATCTTTTAGAAGCCTGATCCTTTCCTATTTTTTCGGGGGTTCATCATCTTTTGGCATGGCATCACTGGGATCTCTCTTCCAACAAGTGCTTGGCACACCTCTGGTCTATCTATGCCCACAACTCTTAGCATTCACCTTGGCTTTCCTAACTGCGTTCCTAACTGTTTTGCTTTCCTACGCCCATTCCTCTGCCAAATCCTATGCCAAACCTGCAAAATAGCCACAAAACAACCCTTCACTCGTACATAGGTAGACTACTCAACTCTTTATGCAAATGCATGATTCTAACAATCTAATGGAACTAAATGTACCCTAAAACAAGAAAAAGCATATCAAAATAGGCATGAGAAACAATACTTTGAGGAGGTAACACAACCTAAGTTACATGAAGTCGTGGTTCGACTTTACCTTTTTTCGTGATTAACTTATTTTATGTGTTACATCCTTTTGTTCTCATATCTAGATCGGACACAAGTAATGGATTAGTCACACTTGTATAATCCATCTAATATTTGAGTCACAATCGACCATCAAGCCGCATTATTTCAATGGGGATAACTATCCTTATTTGGAAAAATAGAATGAGACTCTTCATCAAGTCAAATGACTATGTCCTTTTGGGATGTGGTGGAAGATGGATCAACCATTCCTATGAAGAGAGATGAAGAAGAAAGGCTCGTTCCAAAGACAAGAGCGGAGATGACTGATGAAGATTGAAGGAGGCTTCAAGTGAATGACAAGGCTCTTCACATCATTTTTTGTGCACTTGGACCCGACATGTACGCAAAGATTTCATCATGCACAAGTGAGAAGGAAGTGTGGGACAAGCTAGAGACCACCTACGAGGGCACCAACAATGTAAAGGAGACCAAGATTGGGATCCTTAATTTGAGTTACGAGAACTTCAAGATGGAGCTGGATGAGAGCGTCTCCAAAATGTATGACCGGTTCTTCGTCATAGTAAATGGTTTCAAGGGCTTCAGTGAGATCATCCCCGAAGGCAAGCTAGTCTGAAAGCTTCTTTACTTTCTTCTAAAATATGGGATGAGAAGAGAACCGCAATCATTGAGGCTAAGAATTTGAAGACTTTGAAGCTCAATGAGTTGGTGGGATATCTCCTTACTCATGAGATCATGAAGCAAGGAAGGGAAGAAGAAAATAAGAGAAAATAGTGGAGAAGCAAGAGGTAGAGAAGAAGAAGCAAGGAATTGCTTTCAAGGCTTCTCAAGAGGAAAGTAACTCAAGTGAAGACGAGTTTGAGGAATTGGCTATGATAGGCAAGAGATTCTCTCGGTTCTTGAAGTCCAATCGAGGAAGAAAGTTCCAAAGAAGAAGAGACTTCAAGAACAAGAACAAAGAAGAGGAGAATGATCAACTCATTTGTTATGAGTGCAAGAAGCCGGGGCACATAAGATCGGATTTCCCTCAACTAGAGAAGAAGGGCTTCAAGAAGAAGAAGAAACACAATGCCCATGTTGCTACTTGGAGCGATGAAGAATCATCATCCAATGAAGAGGAGCACGAAGTGGCTAATCTTTGCTTCAAGGCCATTGATGATGATTCTAAGGTAAACCCTAACTCATCTACTTTCGATTTCACGTTTGATGAACTTCAAGATGCATATGATGAGTTGCAAGAGGTTTACGATGAGTTGATGGAAAAATATAAGGAATCAGTTTTGAAAAACAAGAAAATAATTTCCGATTTGAAAAACCAAAATGATTCCCTTTCTACAACCAACTCATAAGTTGAAAAGAAGATTTTGGTTTTACAAGATGACTTAAAATATTCTCAAGATGAAAATGTTGATTTAAACAATCTTCTTTCTAAAGTCCATGATGATCACCACAAAGTGGTGAATGAGCTTAAGGCTTCTCTTAATGTAGTTGGAAAACAAGACTTTGAAAAAAGCAAGTTCTTCAAAACTCAACTATGTAAAGAGGAACTTCAATGGCTACAAACAAAGAAGCTCTCAAAGGCATCCTAAAGGTAAAATAGTTAGAAATGTATGGGTTCCTAAGGAACTAGTAGCCTCTAATAATAGTCATGTTATTGCTTCTTGGATTCCTAAGGGAACCAAGTATTGGGGAGCTAACTCACATGGACTAAACACTTGGTACCTTTATATTGGATGCTCAAGACACATAACCGGCGACAAGAGTAGATTTATGGAGCTAATGCCAAAGAGTGGAGGAGTGAAGACATTTGTTGACAACTTCAAATGCCACATTGAGGGTACCAGTTCCATTGGTAATCTCTATTATCATTAAGGATGTGTTCTATGTCAATGGTCTTAAACATAATTTGTTGAGCATTAGTCAATTGTGTGATAAGGGTTTTAATGTCCTTTTTGATATTGATGGTTACAAAATTTTAGACATTAAAACAAATAAAATAATGCTCATTGGTCATCACATAGGTAACATATACATGGTGCATTTAGATGACATCCATACATCCCATGCATGTTTGGTTGCTCAAAATGAAAATGATGCATGGTTACGACATAGGAAACTAGTCCATGCTAGCATAAGTGTTTTAGAGAAATTGGTTTCCCAAAACCTAGTTAGAGGTTTACCTAAGCTAAAATTTTCCTTAAATAAAATTTGTGATGCTTGTGCTAAAGGTAAAAAAAAAACGAACTTCATTTAAATCAATTAGTGATGTTTCAACTAGTATGATTTTACAATTGATCCATATGGATCTCTTTGGGCCTATTAGGATAACTAGCTTGGGTGAAAAATCATATGCATATGTTTTAGTTAATGATTTCTCTAGATACACTTGGGTTCTCTTTTTAAGTACGAAAGATGAGGATTTAGAAAAATTCATCATGTTTTCAAAAATTACTTAAAATGATTGTTGTCAAAACATTTCTCATATTAGAAGTGATCATGGAACGAAATTTCAAAATCTAGGTTTTGAGGATTTTTGTAACACAAATGGTATTAGCAACAATTTTTCTGCACCTCGCACTCCTCAACAAAATGGGGTAGTTGAGAGGAAAAATCGTACTTTAGAAGAAATGGCTAGAACCATGCTTTGTGAAAAAATTTACCTAAGTAATTTTGGGCGGAAGCCACAAACACCGCTTGTTATATTATAAATCGAGTAATGATTAGGCCAATTTTAAGTAAAACTCCTTATGAGATTTTAAAATAAAAGAAGCCTAACATTAGCTATTTTCATCCTTTTGGATGCAAGTGTTTTGTTTTAAACAATGGAAAAGATCATTTAGGTAAATTTAATGCAAAAAGTGATGAACCTATTTTCTTAGATTATTCTTTAAACTCTAAAGCCTATCAAGTGTTTAACAAAAGAACATTAGTTGTAGAAAAGTCTATACGTGTTATTTTCGATGATAACCTCTTTCCAAGGAAGGATTCTTGTGATGATGATGATGTAGGGATCATTGAAGCCAATGATGGTGGACAATCATAAAAGGTGGATGAGGTTCCAACCAAAGAATAAGAAGCAAAAGATCCTCTCATAGAAACCTTAAAGGACATGAATCTTGGTTAAAAGGAAGTGAGCTACCCAAGGGAACTCAACTATGTCAAAGATGGTGAAATCTTGGGTGATCCATCCAAGGGGGTAACCACTAGATCTTCTCTTAATATGCTTAAAAATTTTGCATTCATTTCATGCATTGAGCCTAAAAATATAAAAGAAGCATTAAAAGATTATTTTTGGATATTGGCCATGCAAGAAGAGCATAATCAATTTGAGAGGAGTAAAGTGTGGACATTAGTTGATAGGCCTAGTTATAAGTCTACTTTGGGAACTAAATGAGTTTTTAGAAACAAACTAGATGAGAGTGGTAACATAGTGAGGAACAAGGCTAGACTTGTTGCTCAAGGTTATACTCAAGAAGAGGGAATCAATTATGGTGAAACCTATGCACCCGTAGCTAGAATGGAAGAAATTTGGATGCTTCTTGCGTTTGCATGTTATCATAAATTCATGTTTTTCAAAATGGATGTTAGAAGTGAATTTTTAAATGGTTTTATTAATGAAGAAGTGTATGTTGAATAACCACCCGGTTTTGAAGATCCAACTTATCCAAATCATGTTTTTAAACTAACTAAAGCTTTATGTGGTTTGAAACAAGCTTCTAGAGCTTGGTATGAAAGGCTTTCAAACTTTTGGTTGAAAAAGGTTTTGGAAAAGGCAAGGTGGACACTACACTTTTCATTAAAATAAATGGCAATGACATATTAGTAGTACAAATTTATGTTGATGATATAATTTTTTGTTCTACTAATGAGTTTTATTTCCAAGATGTTTCTAAGCTAATGCATTGTGAGTTTGAGATGAGCATGATGGGGGAGCTCTCATTCTTTTTGGGGCTCCAAATCAAGAAAATAAAGTATGAAATCTTCATCAATCAAGCTAAGTACATCAAGGATATGCTCGAGAAGTTTGTCCTGCAGAATGTAAAGCCTCAAGCCACTCCAATGAGCTCACCAATTAAGCTTGACAAGGATGAAGGAGGTAAGAGTGTTGATTCTAAGTTTTATCGTTCAATGAATAGTTTTTTACTTTACCTTACCGCAAGTAGACCCGATATTATGTTTAGTGTTTGCTTGTGTACTAGGTTCCAAGCTAGTCCTAGAGAATCACACCTTATAGCCATTAAGAGAATTTTTAGGTACCTTAGAGACACACCTTGTTTAGGTCTTTGGTATTCTATAGACTCTTCCTTTAATCTACATGCTTATTCTGATGCAGATTATGGGGGTTGTAAGATGGATAGAAAAAGTACCTCCGAAACTTGCCAATTGCTCGGTAGTATGATCATATCTTGGTTCTATAAGAAACAAAATATTGTAGCTCTATCTACCGCCGAAGCAGAATATATATCGTTCAGAAGTAGGTGTGTAACACCCGTGTTTTGGGGTTAGGAGTTATCCGTGTTTACAGTTCGAGTCAATAAAATTAAATTAAAATAAATCCAACCTAAAATGTGGTGTAATTGAACTTTAATAAAAAGGGAAGGGCTTATGTTGTAATTTGCCCAAAAGCTTTTAAAAAAAAAGATGACAACTTTCAAATTGTCATCTTCTTCCCCTTTTCCCTTATCCCCCCCCCCCACGTGAAATACCTCCCCCCTTTCCCCAAACTCTCTCAATTTTCAAGCATATGTTTCATTCGATTTCTTCATCAATTCAAGGGGTTTTTGAAAGGTAATCACATATTTGGACTCTCCTTTCCATTTCCTATTCATACATGGTCTTAGATTTTAAAAATATGAACTTTTGAAAATTAGGGTTTATATCAAGTTTGGATTTTTAAGGGGGTTTTTCATTTGGTTTTGATAAATTGAGTTGGGGCTTTGCTTAATCATGTTAAAATGCACATTATATGTTAATTTGGTTGGATTTTGATGAATTTCCGAAATGGGTTTTAGGGGTGTATTTAAAGTGTCAAAATTTTGTGTTTTTGGAAGGGTTTTGTGAGAAATTGTTGGGTTGATGTTATAGCAACATTGGGTGGGTGTTTTTAGATGTTTTGTGATTATTTTTGAGAGGTTATAATGTTAGTTTGGTGGGATTCCTGTAGCTACTGCTGTAGGTGGTTTTTAGGAGTGGAAATTAAGAGTTTTTGAAGTGTTTGTGTGGGGAAATGAAGGGCTGATGGTTGTACAACATTATGAGAGTGTTTTGGACATGTTTTGGAGTGTTTTAAGTGTCTAAATTGGGAGGTAATGGCTGGGTTTTGCTGGAGTACGAAAATGGGATTATTTGGGAAGATTTCGGCTTTGAATTGTTGAGAAAATGTTAGAGAATTGAGAGCTGATGTGTACCAGAAAATTTTGGTTGGTTAAGAGGTTAATACATTGCCTTTGATTGATTAGAGACATCGGATTTGGCCTTGGGAGGTTCGGGCACGATTTCGGAAGTTGTGGAGACTTGAGTCGGCTTTGCTTGGATTGCTTAAGGAAGTAAGGTGAGTGGTTAATGTTTTTAAATTGGTTTTTAAGTGGTTGGTTCAAGCATGTGAACTAGGTTGGGCTTGGTAGACCCACCTAGAGTTAGGATTAGGGTGGTAGCCTAATCCTAAACTTTAGTTAGAGACCTTGGATGTACTCTTTAAATTATTGTTATGCCTCGTGATGTTAAGTATGATGTTATACACATGTATGTGGAAGTATGACTTAATGTATTGATTACATGTACGTTGATGACGAATATAATGTGATTATATGATGTGTTAATTGGTTGGATGATATACATGTGATGTTGGTTTGTGAAATGAGGTTATGAGGTAGTTGCATGATTTTGGAGAATCATGGTGAGTACGTGCTAGGCACGGAATTTATATTGAAATTGATATTGTAAAAAGTTGTGTAGTTTGATTTATATTGGCACTAGTATGCTTGGGTACAATGATCGATCATTAGGATGAGTGTGCACACAAATTGAGTCAAAACGTACGTGGCCTTGGTGGCGTTAAGGCACCAAGGAGGAGTACGGTGATGTAATATTCCACCTGAAGCTTTTACATATTTCTACGTGATGATGAGTGGAATCCCATCCGTAGGGCATGTGGCGATGAGTGGAATCCCGCCCATGCAAGGACCCGTGATGAGTGGAATCCCACCGAGGTAATGTTGTTGTTGGAAATGCGTTCCAACGGGTTATCTGCGTATTCGGGTCTTAGCTAGGTGCCAATATGAGGTTGTATGTATATACCAATGTAGGATTATGCTTATGTGCTTATATGACATGAAATGTGATGCCTTTATGAATTGATATATGATGTGGTTAATGCTTGAATTATGTATCGTGGTAAGTTGAGCTTATGAGTTGTTGAGCATGACATAAGGTTGACTATATGTTCATGCATCATGTTCATTTTGGCTTTGCGGACCGGAGGTAAGATCATGCATATTATTATGGAAATAACTCGTTCTTAGACCCTGCATTGTCAAAGGTTTGTTTTATGAGCTACCCTCACTAAGCTTTTATGCTTACGCTCTCTTTTGTTCGACAATGCAGATAAATAGCTTGTGGGTGGCAAGGGCAAGGAAAGGTCTCCAAGTGTTGCTTACGGTTAGCTCAAGTATGATAGTTAAATTTAAAGATTGTAATAGTAAAGCAATGGGATAGGTGTTGTTGTTTTGTGCTATTGTTGGTTGTTTAGGAGCATGTTTAGACTCCTTAATTATGTTGTTTTTGATTGGACTAATGATGCTATGTTTGGATTGTAACCATGTTTAAATTGTTTACCTTGTGTGTTGGTCATGTGTCTTTGAGGTTGCCTTCATGTTAGAATATTGAGGTATGAGCTCTGAATGCTTGAATGCCATCTTGGGTCTATTGCATGATTTCCTTGATGTTTATACATGTTGGGTGCTTGTATGGCTATATAGTGGTATGTAAATGTTGTGTGAATGTTTGGTTGGGGCTAGGGGAGTCTTAGATTGCATTTAGATTCGAGTCTTGATCGTTTTGATGAGTTTGGGAGGTTTTGCAGTGCAGGGGTATCGATACGGTTGGTACGGTATCGATACCACCTTCATGTTTAGGCCTCGTGTTTCGATACGCGAGGGGGCGTACCGATACCATTTTGGCCACTGGAGTTACTGTCCAGTTCGGTATCGGTACGGGCCTTCAGCGTATCGATACGATCACCTTAGCGTAGACCATGGGAGGTCAACAGTTGGGGAGGGTATCGATACACTCCTTGGGTGTATCGATACGGTCTCTATGGATTGACTTTGACCAGTTGACCTAGTCAAGGGGTATCGATACACCCCTTAAGTGTATCGATACCGCCTGCGGTTTAAGTTTAAAAATTGGGCTGTAACAAGATTGTTTGAGTTCGTTCGATTGTTTTGTATATGTTGTTCCGCTGTATGATCACTTAGGATTAAATACTCATCTAGACAAGATTTAAAATGAAAAAAATAGGGTTGCTAACCGAGGGGGAATCCCTAAGGGGTTTTCACTCGGTTTTCCCCGTGTGGCTCACTCGGACCGGTCATCTGGCCAGACCGGGACGAGGGGGTTACATTTGTTGGTATCAGAGCCTGAGGTTACCGAGACCTCGGGCAGGTAAGTGAGGTAAGTTTAAGTTTTAAATTGATATGCACGGTGTTTGCTTGCTCTGTAAGTATGACTGCTTGTATGACAAGTATGTTGATTGTTTGTTTAAAAGCATGTTGTTCGTTACCCGTGTATGTTGTGCTGTATAATTGTTTGATTGAGAGTGTATGTTGTTTGATTGTACGCATATGTTTGCTTGTTTAGCAAGTAAGCCTTGTTATATGCTTGGTTGAGCATGTATGTGTGTTGATTTGTTTGAAGCATGTTTAGTAGAGTCCCATTGCTACTATTACATCGAAAAAGAGATTTTAAGTGAGGGAAACATACTTGAGCCACTTGGAAGCCTTGCCTTGCTAACCCAATCTTGTATGTTTTACTGTTGATGTTGTTGTTGATTTAATTGCCTTTTGGTAAGTAGGAGTCGTAGTTTCTGGAAAGGGTGGACTATGTTGAGGGAGTCCATCACCTCAGTTAGAGAGGTATGGTTGTACCAGAATTGAGGTACAATCCGTTTGTTTGAGACGGTGTATGTGGTTGATTCTTGTGGATGAGGGACGATGTGATCAACTCTGGCATTAGTTAGTAAGAAGAAGTGAAGGCCTATGAGTGGGAGTCAGAGTGGTGTCGATGTCCTAACCAATAAGCCTTTGGTACAGTATTAAGTTGTTTCCTCCAGTTGATTCTCAATCTGTGCTTTTGTATATCGTTAGCAAGTATGCAAGTTGAACATGCCTGGTGAAGTGTTAGTTGGTGACCGTTGGGGTTCGGCCTATGATTTTAATGCAAGACAGCCGGTCAGTGTCCGTGAGAGGGAGCTAGTTTGTGTGATTGGGTCAGTGTACGTTGAGTTGTCTTTCAGCAAGCGGAAGAGATGAAGTCACTTTCGATACAGTTGAGCCGAGAAGGGAGTCTTGAGCTTTGACTCCAAGTTGTTTGTTAGGGGTAGAGAAAGTCCAGCATGACTGTTTGTGTGTGATCAGAATTGAATCTTGAAGTTACGAGATGCTCTAAGAACAGTTTAAAAGAGTCAGATTTTGTTGAAGAACCAGTCTGAAAACAAGAGGACAAAAGACTATCAGTTGTGTACATGTTAAGTTGCAATTTCTGCGAATACCTCCTTTTGCGTGAGCATGTAAGAAATTGGATATCCTTGTTGAGACCTTAGATGTAGGGACACATGTGACTAGCCTTTGGGAGATAGTAGTGATCAGAAAGATGTACAGAATATGTTCGTTAGTGGTTCAGAGTTACTAGTTCCTAGTAGATGTGAAGTGATCGTCTTCCTACAGTTTTGATATACCTTTTGACAAGGTTTGGCTTGTAGAGCACAAAGCTGGGATATACATGGAGATGAAGAAAGAGTTGCCTTGAAGTTGCAGATTTTGTGAGATAGTAGTGGTAAGTGAGGATGTGAATTTCTTGTCGAATGTTGATCCAGATTCAGAGGTCAAAGATTGATTGAGTTTAGTTGGCAGACTTGCTTAGCAAGTGTGATGAATTCGATTTTGAATGAAGATTAGACCGCAGAATGCTAGAATAGTTTGTGTTTTTCTTGAAGTGTTTGGAAGATTTACCCGGTTTGTCTCTTGGTAGAGAAGAAGAGTTCGTTATTGAGATCGTCTCCGAGGTTGCTTCTGTTTTGTTTGCTCTGTAACTTATGAATCCCGAAAGAATTGAGAACGTTGAAGAATTAACTCCGAGTTTGTTAGACCTTAGATTCATTAGGCCTAGTGCATCATCTCAGAGTTTTACAGTGTAATTTGTGAAGAAGAAAGAGTGACACTACGAGAATGTGTTCAGATTACATACAGTCGAAACAAGTGACAGTGAATGATTAGTATCCGTTTCCGAGTGTCAGTGATTTGTTGGTCAGTTAGTGTGTGCTTCAGTCTATTTGAAGATTAGTTTGAGATCCGTTTACTACCAGTTGAAAGTGAGAAAAGTTGAAGTACCGAAGACATCTTTAGGGGCAAGACGTGATCACCTTGAGCTCTAAGTTATGCCGTTTTGTTTGACTAGTGTATTAGTTACCTTCATAGAAATGTTGAGCAGAATATTTTCCTGAGTTTCTTGATCAGTTGTAGTAGCTCTTCTGGATGTCACGTGAGTATATTCAAGTACCGAAGAAGGCCATGACAAGCTTTGAAGTTAGTGTGGTGGATCCTTTTAGGGAATCAATTGTATGCCAAGTTGTGCAACGTGAACTTCGAGTTAATGAAGATGTTCTCTTAGGACATGAAAATTAGCCGAGCTTATTAGAACAAATCTTGAACAGACAGAAGAAGACATGAGTTGGAAGAAATTGAAGAGTGTGACAAATATCTATAGTTCTAAGTCTAGCATTGTTACTTTCAGAGAATTGTAAATAGTCTTTTGAAGATAGTTGCTCCGTTGATAGATTGCTACAGAAGAAAGTTCAGTTTGTGAGGTTAGATGCGAGACATTGAACCCTTGAGAAACCGAAAGAAATGTTGAAGAAAGCTTCGACCTTGATCCAGCCAATGTCAGAGAAAGAATTTGTGAACCATAGTGATGTGTTACATGTAGAGTTAGGTTGTGTGCTCATGCAAGACAGAAGATTGTGGCTTGTTCATCAAGATAGTTGAAAGACCGTGAGAAGAGTTATCCGATATGAGACATAGAGTTAATTACAGTTGTGTTTGCTTCGAAGACTTAGAGACAAAGCTTGTATGGTAAGAAATGCACAACGTGTACGTACATATTATCAGAACTTGAATTGTTAGACAACCTAGGAAGGGTTGAAACTTGAACAGCATAAGTGTTAGAAATGCTTGAAGACTGTAATATCAAGAGTGAGTACCATCCGAAGATAGTCAATGTAGTAATCGATGTTCGAGTTGAAATTGTTGTTAGATTAGTAGTTGAGTTGCGAGTTGTATTTTCCAAATTCAGTTGCCGAATGACAGTGTTCTTGTGGCTGCGTTTCATGTTGAACCTACATTGAGTCAGAATGCTTGATGAGAAACAGTTGCAAGACAGATTCTTGACACCTCACGTGCAAGACATAGCGGAAAGAAGACCTTCAGAATACAATTCAGAGATGATAGAGTTTGCATCGTTAGAGATAGAATTGTTGTACTAATTGGCATAGTATTTTGAGACGTATTGTTTTGGTCGAAGCACACGGTAGTTCATTTGTATAGCATCTGAGTTGTATGAAGACGTATTGTGGGTTGAAGACGAGTACTTCTAATTGAGTTGATGAATAATGTGGTTCAGTATGAGAGTAAGTGTGTAAATTGCCTGCGTGTCAAGACCGAGCTTCAGTTTTCTTCTAGTTTGTTACATCCGTGGAAGATTCATAATGGAAGTGAGTAATAGAGATTCGAGATTTCAACTAGATCGTTTACGAAGATGTTTGTATAGTGTTTGGCCACCTGTTGAAGTCAGATGGTCAGACAGAGAAAATCATTGGCCAAATTTTTAAATAGTGTTGTATGAGATTATGAATCGGGCTAGTTCTGTTGTCTGTTTGTTGCAGTTACCACCAGAGTTCGAAAAGGGTTTGCGATGTGTCATGTGTATCCATGATTCAAAAATGTGAGTCAGATCTATTCCGTGCTATATTTGTTGAAGAGATTGAGTTGAGTTTGAAATTGGCATGCCTTGAAGAATCAGTTGAGATCATAGTGTAAGATAGCAAGTGTTGCGTGGTAAGTCTTTCGAGTTGGTTAGTATGTTGTGGTGAGAGAGGAACGCGTGGAGGTGCATGTTTCAGTGACCCTCCGTGATCGATGAATTTCGGGGACGAAATTTCCTTAAGTGGGGGAGAGTTGTAACACCCGTGTTTTGGGGTTAGGAGTTATCCGTGTTTATAGTTTGAGTCAATAAAATTAAATTAAAATAAATCCAACCTAAAATGTGGTGTAATTGAACTTTAATAAAAAGGGAAGGGCTTATGTTGTAATTTGCCCAAAAGCTTTTAAAAAAAAGATGACAACTTTCAAATTGTCATCTTCTTCCCCTTTTCCCTTATCCCCCCCCCCCCCCACGTGAAATACCTCCCCCCTTTCCCCAAACTCTCTCAATTTTCATGCATATGTTTCATTCGATTTCTTCATCAAGGGTTTTTTGAAAGGTAATCACATATTTAGACTCTCCTTTCCATTTCCTATTCATACATGGTCTTAGATTTTAAAAATATGAACTTTTGAAAATTTGGGTTTATATCAAGTTTGGATTTTTAAGGGGGTTTTTCATTTGGTTTTGATAAATTGAGTTGGGGCTTTGCTTAATCATGTTAAAATGCACATTATATGTTAATTTGGTTGGATTTTGATGAATTTCCGAAATGGGTTTTAGGGGTGTATTTAAAGTGTCAAAAATTTGTATTTTTGGAAGGGTTTTGTGAGAAATTGTTGGGTTGATGTTATAGCAACATTGGGTGGGTGTTTTTAGATGTTTTGTGATGATTTTTGAGAGGTTATAATGTTAGTTTGGTGGGATTCCCGTAGCTACTGCTGTAGGTGGTTTTTAGGAGTGGTAATTAAGAGTTTTTGAAGTGTTTGTGTGGGGAAATGAAGGGCTGATGGTTGTACAACATTATGAGAGTGTTTTGGACATGTTTTGGAGTGTTTTAAGTGTCTAAATTGGGAGGTAATGGCTGGGTTTTGCTGGAGTACGAAAATGGGATTATTTGGGAAGATTTCGGCTTTGAATTGTTGAGAAAATGTTAGAGAATTGAGAGCTGATGTGTACCAGAAAATTTTGGTTGGTTAAGAGGTTAATACATTGCCTTTGATTGATTAGAGACATCGGATTTGGCCTTGGGAGGTTCGGGCACGATTTCGGAAGTTGTGGAGACTTGAGTCGGCTTTGCTCGGATTGCTTAAGGAAGTAAGGTGAGTGGTTAATGTTTTTAAATTGGTTTTTAAGTGGTTGATTCAAGCATGTGAACTAGGTTGGGCTTGGTAGACCCACCTAGAGTTAGGATTAGGGTGGTAGCCTAATCCTAAACTTTAGTTAGAGACCTTGGATGTACTCTTTAAATTATTGTTATGCCTCGTGATGTTAAGTATGATGTTATACACATGTATGTGGAAGTATGACTTAATGTATTGATTACATGTACGTTGATGACGAATATAATGTGATTATATGATGTGTTAATTGGTTGGATGATATACATGTGATGTTGGTTTGTGAAATAAGGTTATGAGGTAGTTGCATGATTTTGGAGAATCATGGTGAGTACGTGCTAGGCACGGAATTTATATTGAAATTGATATTGTAAAAAGTTGTGTAGTTTGATTTATATTGGCACTAGTATGCTTGGGTACAATGATCGATCATTAGGATGAGTGTGCACACAAATTGAGTCAAAACGTACGTGGCCTTGGTGGCGTTAAGGCACCAAGGAGGAGTACGGTGATGTAATATTCCACCGGAAGCTTTTACATATTTCTACGTGATGATGAGTGGAATCCCATCCGTAGGGCATGTGGCGATGAGTGGAATCCCGCCCATGCAAGGACCGGTGATGAGTGGAATCCCACCGAGGTAATGTTGTTGTTGGAAATGCGTTCCAACGGGTTATCCGCGTATTCGGGTCATAGCTAGGTGCCAATATGAGGTTGTATGTATATACCAATGTGGGATTATGCTTATGTTCTTATATGACATGAAATGTGATGCCTTTATGAATTGATATATGATGTGGTTAATGCTTGAATTATGTATCGTGGTAAGTTGAGCTTATGAGTTGTTGAGCATGACATAAGGTCGACTATATATTCTTGCATCATGTTCATTTTGGCTTTGCGGGCTGGAGGTAAGATCATGCATATCATTATGGAAATAGCTCGTGCTTGGACCCTGCATTGTCGAAGGTTTGTTTTATGAGCTACCCTCACTAAGCTTTTATGCTTACGCTCTCTTTTTTTCGACAATGCAGATAAATAGCTTGTGGGTGGCAAGGGCAAGGAAAGGTCTCCAAGTGTTGCTTACGGTTAGCTCAAGTATGATAGTTAAATTTAAAGATTGTAATAGTAAAGCAATGGGATAGCTGTTGTTGTTTTGTGCTATTGTTGGTTGTTTAGGAGCATGTTTAGACTCCTTAATTATGTTGTTTTTTATTGGACTAATGATGCTATGTTTGGATTGTAACCATGTTTAAATTGTTTACCTTGTGTGTTGGTCATGTGTCTTTGAGGTTGCCTTCATGTTAGAATATTGAGGTATGAGCTCTGAATGCTTGAATGTCATCTTGGGTCTATTGCATGATTTCCTTGATGTTTATACATGTTGGGTGCTTGTATGGCTATATAGTGGTATGTAAATGTTGTGTGAATGTTTGGTTGGGGCTAGGGGAGTCTTAGATTGCATTTAGATTCGAGTCTTGATCGTTTTGATGAGTTTGGGAGGTTTTGCAGTGCAGGGGTATCGATACGGTTGGTACGGTATCGATACCACCTTCATGTTCAGGCCTCGTGTTTCGATACGTGAGGGGGCGTACCGATACCATTTTGGCCACTGGAGTTACTGTCCAGTTCGGTATCGGTACGGGCCTTCAGCGTATCGATACGGTCACCTTAGCGTAGACCATGGGAGGTCAACAGTTGGGGAGGGTATCGATACACTCCTTGGGCGTATCGATACGGTCTCTACGGATTGACTTTGACCAGTTGACCTAGTCAAGGGGTATCGATACACCCCTTAAGTGTATCGATACCGCCTGCAGTTTATGTTTAAAAATTGGGCTGTAACATGATTGTTTGAGTTCGTTTGATTGTTTTGTATATGTTGTTCCGTTGTATGATCACTTAGGATTAAATACTCATCTAGACAAGATTTAAAATAAAAAAAAAATAGGGTTGCAAACCGAGGGGGAATCCCTAAGGGGTTTTCACTCGGTTTTCCCCGTGTGGCTCACTCGGACCGGTCATCCGGCCAGACCGGGATGAGGGGGTTACAAGATGTGCTCAAGTCCTTTGGATGAAGCAACAACTTCTAGACTATGGAATTGATGTAGGTACCATACCCCTTAAGTGTTACAACACTAGTGCCATATGTATCACTAAGAATCACATTCAACATTCCAGAACCAAGCACATAGAGATAAGACATCATTTCATTAGGGGTCATGTCTCAAAGAATGATGTTGTTCTAGAGTATGTTGATACCTCAAACCAACTAGTGGATATCTTTACAAAAAAATTAGACAAATAGCATTTTTGGACTCTTAGGAGAGAGTTAGGTCTAACTAGTCTATCTTGACCTTTTAGAGCCCTTAAGTGTTAAAAATTTGCTTGAATTTGAATGAAGATCATGTTTATGTAATTTTGCTTCTTGATGCATCTATGATTGTTGCTAGGGGGAGTATGTATATGCTTTAGTCCATAAACTTTTCTCATTCATCATACGCATGCATTTAGGATCGATTAAGATATATTTTTTGAACTTAATTATGTTCAAAAATGCATTTTTGGCAAAAGGGTATCGATACGGGTAACATCATATTGATATGTGTTGCTAAATTGACTTCGATACGGTTTAAACTGTATCGCTACAGTATAAAAATCATACTGATATGGTGTATCGATACGCCACGTCAACATATCAATATGGTATGCCGTTGGAGTTTTAAATGGGCATTAAAAGGGTGTTTCACTTTAATTAAAACTTAAATCCCTCTTCTCTCAAACCCTAGGCCGAATTTGAACTATAAAAGCCCCATCAAACTCTTTGATTTCACACACCAAACTCAAAATTTCTTGAGGGTTTTTCATCAACATATCAAGGCTAAGCTTTGCTATCAATTTGGTGCATTCATTATCCTTCATTCATCATATTCCATCACTCAAGGTATAAAACCCTTTTTCTTCTTCTTTTTTAAATTTTCGTTTAAATTTAGTTACTGTTTTCAATTAATTTTTGTATACTAATTATATTTATAGTATGAGTTTTAAAATTTTTGTAAAAAGTTTTTGAAATTTGAAAAATTTTATTCGAATATAAAAATATATTGTATATTTTAGTACACTGTTTTTCAAAATTCTTTTTACCAAATTTTATTTTTATACTTGTATATATTTTAACCTATAAAATATAGTGTTTTTCAAAATATCTTGAATTATTGAAATTTTTATTGGATCGAATGTGATGATAATTGCATACATCATTTTCGAATTGTTTTGATGTTTTCAGGTTATCATGGGGCTTAAAAAGAGACCAAGAAAATAATTGCCTTCTAGGTCATCAAATATCAATTCAGAAAATGAGGGTATTACTAAACCGAACCTTAGTTTTATTATCCATCATAGTTTTCAACCCCCTTCTATTTTAGCCCATTACAAACAATATCAATCTTTTTCTATCCAGGATGAAAGAGTTGTATCAATCCCTTTTTTAAACTCCGAACGTTTTATGTTCAAATATTTTGGGTTGTTACAACAATGGAAATTCATGAGTTTTCTAAGTATACGCCCGATTTTATTTCGAAATCTTGTTTTGATTTTCTTTGCCAATGCTCAGTGCATCAATGATCAAGCAAGGGAAAATGTAATTGCTCTTGAATCCTATCTTATGGGCAAGAAATTTCGAATTGACCAAACCGTTTTGTGCAATGTTTTTGGTTTTGAAAATTTGGGGATTGATGATGAACACTCTTTGGGACATTCTCAACTTGGCTCCGTAACTGTTCTTGATGCCCATGACCATATCCTCCATCTTATCATCTCTTGGTGGCTTCGTCATTTCGGTGGAAAATTTTCTACTATCCGCCAAGTTGATGCCTTTTGGCTTCGTTGTTTCCGTGAGGGTAAGCGCCCAAACCTTTGTCAAATCATGTTTGTCGACTTGGTTTATCTTGTTAAACACCGTCACACCGATCAAGTCAAGTCCTTCTTCTATGGCACGACTTTGAGTTTCTTGTTCCATTCCTTGGAGATTGATTGTTCCCATGATGCCGTCGAGCCTCTTGGAAAACTGATCGATGAACAATCCCTTACTCGTATACACTTTGAGTACATTGACCATGAATGGGTTCGTGTTAATCGACCTCCTCCTCAAGACGATAAACCTCCTCCAATAGCTCCACAAGGTCCACAAGTCCACCAAGCTCAATCTTCCATGGATGAACTCGTGGCGTATCTAAATGAGCAATTCACATCCTTAGGAACTAATATTGCTTCTTTAGATACAACCATGAATGCGCGTTTTGCGGCCATTGATACACTCTTTACGGTGTTGGAGGATCGAGTAAAGGCCATTGAGCAACAACAAACTTCCATAGATGTATCGCTCACCGCTTTTCATGGTGCTTGGCTTAATGCTCGGAACTCTCAAGCTAGTCATAATGATGATGATGAAGAGGACGAGGACGAAGACGATGGGGACGAGTATATGTTGTGCATCTCATTCATATCATATCATTTATGATTTCTATTTTATTATGCATCTATGTTTTATGTTTAGGAACCCTATGCTTTGATTTATGTTTTGTTCTTAGGATTTCAGTTTGGATTTAAGTTTGATGTTATTTGAACTTATATTGTTTTGGATTTTAATTTGAAGTTTAATGATATTATTTTGCTTTAATTATGCTTTATTTTGTGCTTCATTGCTCTATATCTTGTCTATATCCCTTGGTTATATGCATTGATTTTGATCTAACAAAAAGGGGGGAGAAGTGTAAAATATAATTTTTTTACAAACTTTTGAAAACCAATCTTAAATTAAGGGGCAGTAAACTTTTCAAAATACTTAAAAATTTACTTTGGTTTTGTTATATCAAAAGGGAGGAGATTATAAAACCTAATTTGATTTGGATATAATAAATTGTCTAAGGATCTATTTGTAAAAGTAAATAAAATTTTAAGTATTCTAAAGTCTCATAAATTGACAAGCAAATTTGAACCAAAATTGTTTCTAAGTTGAATAATTTTTTTCAAACAATTTTTTAAGTGTTCAAAGCCAAACCTTACATGTACGCTAAGGCGTATCGATACACTCTAGTCGTATCGATACAGTTTTACGATTCTGGAATTTTAATCGAAAAAAGTGTATCAATACATTTATAGTCGTATCGATACGATATTCTTTCTGGGCTTAATTTTAAGGCATAGCATATCGATACAGTTTGGTTTGATTCGATAGATCTTTGCATTTAATAATATAGACGTTGCTTGTCAGTTATGAAATCAGTAAATTTCAATTGTCATTGGACTGTATCGATACGCCCTTATAGCGTAACGATACACTATTTGCTTAAGTTTTTCTCAGGATTCCAGTGAGCAAAATCCGTATTGATGCAGTCTTTGAGTATCGATACGCCCCTTGTTTTACACTATAACCATACCGATATGCCTATACACGTATCGATACGCCTCTCTTAAATGTACACGACGACTCTTTCTCTTTTGAGACATGTATCAATATGCGACTTCATGTACTGATACGGTAGGTTGCAGAAGTGCATTTATTGCAGGAAAAATTGAGCCCAGTGGCTCAATTGATGATCTCAACCACCAGAACGACTAGGAATCAACGCAATGGTATAAAAACAAGTCTCTAAAGCTACAATAACAACTATTGAACTTATTTGCAACAATCCAAGCATACATCCAAACCCTTGAGCTTAAAGAGTCAATTTTTTAAACCTCACTTGTATAATTTTCATTGTATCATTTTTTTTCAAGTTTGGGGAGTATTAATTGTAATTGGGCAACATATAAACTTTGTGAGAGGTATTTTCAAATTGTCATGTCTTCTTTGTATTGAGAGAGTCTTGGTTAATCTTTGGGTAGAAAGATTAACCGGTTTGTAAGGTTTCCTCCTAATCCGAGAAAAGGGGAAGAATTTCTAATGAAATTGGTTGAAAATCCTTAGTGGGAGCTAAGGTAGTGGATGTAGAGCTTGTTCTAAGCTTGAACCACTATAAATTGTCTTGTCTTCAATTGTCACATTTTCAATTTGCTCCCTTCAATTTTAAAAAGACAATTCACCCCCTCTTGGCCAATTTCGATTCGATTGATCCACTCAACAATTATAATATTACAAGCAATGAGTGGAATCTAGCAATACATCATTTCTACCTAAGTTACATGAAGTCGTGGTTCGACTTTACTTTTATCCGTGATTAACTTCTTTTATGTATTACATCCTTTTGTCCTCGTATCTAGATCGGACACAAGTCGTGAATTAGTCACACTTGTATAGTCCATCTAATATTTCTTGATATCTTGAGTAGACTATTATAAACGAATAATTATGATATCTCATATCAATCTATTCGAGCATGGCCATGCATTTTCTAGTCTCATTCAATCAAGTGGCCTATAATATTACTCCTATTATGTAGGAGGGACAAATCTTATCTTGATCAACCATATTTCGCTACATAGATTGTAACATATCCAATGTCAGTCTTTATAGTGTAGTCAGTTACGACACACGTTTGACCGTATCAAAATATGTCACTCATGAAGTTGAAATGATGATGATCTCAAGTCCGAGGATCATACATGTAGTTATCACCATGAGCAATGTCGTGACTGTCACATAATAATCCAAGAAACATGCTCATAACAAGTCAGTCTAGTATGTCGTTCTCTAACACATACTTATGTATTGGTTTTGACATCTCCATGTCAATGACAATGCTTTGTCCTCAATCAACTACATATTAGTCTTGATATATTATTGTTGTTCATGCCCACAATAATACTCGACTAAGGACATTCAAGAATAACTATATTATTCAAAGGACTTTATTAAAATTCAGTTTATTTATAAATGAACAGAATAAGACCGAAAAATAATAATGGTTTTATATTAATAAACAAGATAAAATAAGTATGTCTTTTACAACCATCTCATGATTGGTCTTTGGGCATACTCCAACAGAAGTCATTTCTAACGCTTGGATCGGACAATGGGTTTGATACGTAGATATTTGTGCTCTTTTATATACCATGTGATTACAAGATAATATTTGTTCATTAATTTCAACATTTAATAATGAGCACACACTATGTAAACAGACTGCTCAAATCTAGGTCACTTAAAGAAAAACAACATTTTATTTTCCATTAGAAGGACATGATGGGTTCTTATACCATAACATGAGTGAGGATGGCAAAATTAGCCGACCCGGTGTGACCCGTTCGACCCAGTTGGGTTTTTCTTCATGGATCTCAAGGATCGGGGCGGGCTGGGTATTTGAAAGCATCGACTCGGGGCGAGTTTGGGTATATGCTAAAAGTTTCTTGCCCCGCCCCGGTATATTTTTAATTATATATATTATAAGATTTATGAAAAATGCCACTATATATAAACACTTTTGTGGTTTTTAAACTATTTTTTGTTTTTTAGGGGTTTGTTCTTATCGTAAAATTATGTAAGATGTTATTCAAGTTTTAAAATATCTGATTCTGACGATCAATGGTTCAAGTTTATTCTTTTAAATATGTAGTTTTTCATGTGGTTAATTTAAAATAGATTTTATTTTAGTGTATTGTGTTTATATAGGTTTAAAGTCTCTTGAAACCATATTTTGTGACCATGATGGTAGATTGACTGGATCTAACATTTATCTTAGGTGAATTTTTTTTTAAGTTTTTGAGTCAGGATCGGGTTTAGGAGTTGGCATATCAGAGCGAGGCGAATAAATTAATATTTTAATTTAGAACGATGTATGGTTAGATTTAGAGTTTTATAGATTGGGGCAGTTTGGGGCGGCCAAAAGCCTGCCCCGTTGTCGTCCTACATGATATTAATGTTCCACATTTCTCTAAGACATGCTATAAAGGTCTATAAAATTGACAGCTTGTCAACATATAAACTTATTTATATTGAGTTCCTTTATTTGACTGAGTGACAAAGATGCTTTGTTAAGGCACATTGTGTAACACCCCTTACCCGGTTTAAGAGTAAATCGAATTAAGAAGTGTTACCAAACATACAAGGGTTAGCTTAGCACATGTAAGCCCTTTTGTCGAACACTAAAGATAAATCAAGCAAAGTAAGAAATAGATAAACATTTTATAAGCCTACATACAAATATAGCAACATTGTGATCTAAAATACTTTATGCGCATATATATATATATATATATATGCTACCAATCAAATAACATAACTACCATACCTCAAGCAAACATGAAACCATGAAGCATATTTAGGCCCATTACATAAGGTGTTAAACTACTTATAAAGCTTATATACCTATGTGACCAAAAAGGTGACCAAAATGCATTATGCATATATATACAACTATGTGCCACCAACTAGGAGTTCTTAAGAGAGATTACAAAACATACATCTTGACACTTGTGATCTTGTCTAAGCTCAAAGGATAACCGTAAGCAAGTTTTACCCTAAAATGTAATGAAAGAATAGAGTAAGCATACACTAAGTGAGGTAGTTTAAAGTAACCAAAAGCATGAATTAAACAATCTATGATACATATCTTTTCTTTCACCAAAGTCAATCTAAATCATGAGACTCTAAGCTTGATTAAGAAATTAGCCACTTTTGCGTAATGCAATCTAACAAAGCATATATCTTCACGCAAAGCATATACAAGGATCATTTAAGTGGTTATTACTTGTCATGCAAGTTATTAAGATGATTCATTAATTTAGCTTGTAGATCTCATTGTTTTTCCTTTAACATAGCCTTGTGAATCAAGTAGCCTAGGTACACAAATCCCCAACCAATTGTCGCCATCAAAAGGTACTCAAAGTACCGGTCAATCCCTCCTACTGTCGCCTCATAAGGATCGTAGTCCACCCCAAACACGAGCTCTATGGACTCTATGGCATGCCAACTATACCTATGACTTACTCGAAACCAAGGCTTTAATCTTAATCTTAACATATCATATCAGAATCGGAAATGAGCATAGCTCCTTAATCAAAATATCATATGAACATGGCTTATTGATTATCATATCAAACATGTATACAGATCATATGTGATCCTCAATTCATTTACTTTTCTTGGTCGAATAATAACATAACAAGGTTACTCATCAAGCATATATGAGTATGCATAAATCTTACTATGGGCATATCATCAAATTAAATTACATTCCATAGAATGCTTATCATACGAATACTTACCTCAAATCCAAGCTTTTAAGCGCATAGCTTAACTTGAAGATAAAACAATATAAATAGAACAATAAAAAACGCTCAGGAAGGTTGTAAGCCAATCCCGAGACTTTAAACTACACTCACTCTATTTCCAACCTTATGCTTGATCCTGGACATTATTGCTGACTGCTTCTCCACAGCTCTACCAGCTTTGGATCTTGCCTCTTCTACTAACTCTTGATTTAACACAACGATAACACAACCATTCATCAAAATTACTTCCATTCAAATCTTAATTATGCCAAGCAAACGCTTTATAAACCGGCTTTTGAGACATTTCTAATTTCATGCTAGAACAGCCCCTAAAGAGTCCCTAATTTAACACCAAACAACTTTCCTTCATGATACAAATCAATCTTTTAATTAAGTTTATAAAACAGCCCCCTCCCCCCCCCCGGGAAGAAAAACAGACCCAATTTTCTGATTTTCAAAACAGCCCTTCTGATTATTGTAATCACCTATTTTGTCCGGGGTGTTAACCCGATTTTATATTTTGCAATTAAGGGCTTTGTTCATAATATGATTAAAATTAAAACAAAAATATTATTAGTATTAATTATATATAAGTGGTGTACATAGTATTATCTATAGTTACATTATTATTCATTTGAAAAAAATCATACATTATTATTATTATTATTATTATTATTATTATTATTATTATTATTATTATTATTATTATTATTATTATTATTATTATTATTATTATTATTATTATTATTATTATTATTATTATTATTATTATTATTATTATTATTATTATTATTATTATTATTATTATTATTTATCATTGTTATTACTATGTTAATTTTATTATTACTATATTATCATTATTATCATATATTGTTATTATTATCATTATCTACTGTTATTTGTTATTAGCGTTATTATAATTATAATAATAATAATTATTATTATTATTATTATTATTATTATTATTATTATTATTATTATTGTTGTTGTTGTTGTTGTTGTGTTGTTGTTGTTGTTGTTGTTATTATTTTGAAACAAGTCTGAAAACCGAAAAAAACTGATATATATATATATATATATATATATAATAAAAGCCCAATATATATTAAATAATATAAGCACAAAGTTTATTTATTATTAAAAAGTCCATTTACAACCCAGAATATATATATATATATATATATATATATATATATATATATATATATATATATATATATATATATAGCATAAGCCCCGTTTGGCCCAAATAATTAAAATAAGCCCTAAGTCTAAAAAACCCTAACTGCATATCTTTCCCTTGCGCAGCTGGTTCTCCACCGTCAGATCTAATTTAGATCTGACGGTCCAGATTACACCTCAGATGGAAACCCTAGCTGGCCACTTGCTTCCTTAGCGTCGCATCCGTCTGAGCCGTCGGATCGAGATTGCCATCAACGGACTAGATCGAAGCATGTGAACTCTCCAGAATATCCACGCGCCCATGCGCGACTCTCGGGCTCCCATAAGCGCGCGTGCACGACGCTCCCCTACCCGCGTCGAGGCCACGTGCGTCGGTTCGGCTCTCGGTTCTACCCACACGCGCGTCGTTCAATCGTCCCGAGCCTCTCCAGATCCCAGCGTCGACGCACCAAGCTCTCCTCTGGTCCCCTCCCCCTCGTACGAGTCGTCACATGCAAAGAAAATGAAAAATGTCAGAAAAAAGGGACGCGCAACAAACCGTAAATCAGAGTGGCAAACAAACAAAAATCAGAGAACGGATGCAAACAAGAATAGGCAACCAATAGCATATTTCCGAGAGAAATTCTTGTAATACAAAAATGTAATATTTCGGGCTATAAAAACCGAAATCGAAACTTTGTAATCCCAACAAGCTTTTACGGGAAATTTTCAAGAGCAATATAGAAGCAAGCAACAAAAAAAAGAACTTCAGAGGTATATCATCGTCTTCCATATTCATCTCATTTCGATACAAAAAAGAAAACAAAAAAAATAAAAGCTTTAAGGGTTTCTGTTTTTCTTACCCTTGCCGATTCGGCTTCCTTCGTCAGTCGTTCCCGTCTGATGAAAAATCTACCCGATTCTCTTCTGAGAATACGAAGAGGTGAGTCAACAAGGATCGAAGGTAAAAGGAGTTTAGGTTTTTTTTTAGAAAAAGGGGGTTTCGTTTTGTTTTTAGTTTTCAAAACAAAGGAAAGGGTTTTTGAATGATTCGAGGAAAAAGACTTTCTTTTTGGGTTTTGGGTTTTTTGTTTGATTAGGGGAATGCCGACCGTCGATTAGCGTCGGTCGACGTTCCGGCATCGAAAAACCAGAGAGAGGGGGGAGTCTCAGGGTGTATTTAGGGTTTGAAAAAAAGGGATTAAAATGTGTTTAACTCCGTTTTTATAGTGTTTTTTTGTTTTAAAATTGGTTTAATAACGTTTTAAATCCCTCCGTGTTTTTGTAATTGCGCGAGGGAGGGTTTCCGCGTTTTTAAATCCCCTCCGCAGTCCCTCTTGTTTTTCGAGTTTTTTTAATTTCGTCCCTGTCCTATTTTAATTAGTTTTCGAGTGGTCAAATCACAGTATTAGTCCCTTTAGATTTTCGTGTCTTTTCAATTTGGTCCTTTATTTTGCAATTAAATCAGTTTTGTAATGGTTTTATTACCATTTTGGTCCCTATCATTATGCATTTTAATCATTAACTTTGCATTTTATTTTTGTGATATTATATTTTGTTGTTAATGATTTTACCATATTATTTATATTTTTTTAATGTGAATATATGATTCGTGGTTGTTGTGGTATATATTATTGATTTATTTTATAGTATATGATCATGTGTTTTTTTAGTGTTTTATAATACATAGTTTTACATGCATAGTATAGTTTTATTATGTACGTTATATGTGTTATTTAATATGTGCATAACATAGTTAGTTTGTATGTTATTCGGATATATAGATGTGGCATGCATATTTAATTGTCATTCATGTGACCCTTTAATGTCTAAAGTTGCATAATAATTCATTTTAATTATAAAAAGAAGATATTTATTAATTCGTGTATTCCAGTCGAAATATCTTAGCTTATTGGATATTCCTCGAATATTCGGAATAATTCGCATCGTCTAAAGGTAAACGCGTAAATAAGTAAAACGAAAAAGACCATGACATCATGTTTTATCTGCTTGCATCATGCATAAAGGTGACGTACGGGATCCGAACCCTAAACTAACACGGCAGTCAGACTTATATGATGTCGGTTTAGTCTTTGGTCCGATGTATCGTCATCCTTTTTAATTAAAGGGCAAATTAATTCGAAACAGCCAATTTGATAAAGCTCGTATGACTAAAGTCCAATTTTCAATTAAGAACCCCTAATTAAACTCATTTTAAATTTTAAGTAATTTCCATCAATTAAAGGAAACAATCGTTTTGGTATCGATTCCCGGGCGTGATGGGAGTGCTAACCCTTCCCCACACGTAACCAACTCCTGAACCCTTTCAAACGAATCTCTAGTTTTGTTTTTACGGTTTCTGGCCTACCTTAGTGGCCGATGGTGACTCCACTTCAGAAATTTAAGATAATTTTCGTAACTTGAAATTTTAAAAAATCTTATCACAATTATAAATTCGGTCCATTTTTAGTCACATTTAGTCCCTTAATTTAATGTATAAAACAACCTTTTTTTTATTGCAAAAACAGCCCATGCCTTGTTTTTTTTTTAAATTAAAAAAGTTTCAAAGCAATCCTAATATGATCAAATTAGTCCCTAGATTAATTAATTGGTCCATAACAATTCCCACCAAGCAATGTAACCACAAAATCGATTGCAAGCATAACATCACAAGCAACAATAGTCCATGCAAGTATTTTATCTATCTCAACATCAAAGAGAATTCATTCTTAATGGCAATACGGATATGGCTTCGGTCAATAAAACAATCTTAGTTCTCATTCCTAAAAGTAAAGACCCGACTACTATGAGGCACATTCGTCCAATCAGCCTATGCACTGTTATCTATAAAATTATTGCAAAAGTCCTTGTCAACAGAATGAAGCATATGTTGGTAAAATGAACTGCAAAAAAGCTGTTAGCACTGACTGGAAAGTATAAGCAAAAACAGGACGTAAAAAACGTTGACCGTGTCGTGGTATGGTGGCCACTGTCTTAGAAACAAAACTGCCCCGAATAGTGTAGTCGCTTCACGGGCAGGCTGTCCCCCGAGGTGCACACGGACGCTCCTGGAATCGTACACTCGACTCTCGGAGTGAACAACAGTGGAACTGCTCGAACAAGTGGAGAAAACAGAGAGAAAAGCTGGAATGCTTTGTGAATGTGTTTGATATAATAAAATGCTGCATGCAGCATCTCTATTTATAGGTTGTATACCATGTCTATAATAGACATTTCATTGCACAAATAATTACAGAAATTAATCTGTATAACAGCCATCTTAATTCTGCTGTAATAATCATGCCATTACAGTGCTGTTACACCTTGAATTTGACTGAAAAACAGTCTAAATTCATCCACTGAACAGACTGTATATATTCGAATTAATTCGAATAAACTGCACTGTTCTGAACGAACGTTTTCAAACAGTTTTATCAAGCGTATAAATAAGAAAAAATTCTTTCACATATAGTCTTTTATTCATAAGAAAATTCCTACGAATTTTCTCCAAAAAGAATATATGCGCGCGCGTACGTGTCGAAGACACGTGTTACCCGAACCCGAACCCGAACCCGAACCCGAACCCGAGCCCGAGCCCGAGCCCGAGCCGGCCGGACGGCGGCGGCGGCGGTGCGCGAGGACTTCCCTTGTTCTTTCCCACTCAACAAGGGAGGGAGGAAGTAAGGGTATAAATACCCTTCCCTAGCTATTTTCCCAACCAACATCATACAATTCCATTTTGTATCAGCTCCAATCAAGCTGCTTTTGTTCAAGGCCGAAATATTTCGGATAATATTCTAATTGCCCATGAAATAATACACAATATTAACTCTGGAACATCCAAGTCAGCGCAAGGTGCTGCACTAAAGTTAGATATGGAGAAAGCATTCGACAGAGTAGAATGGTCTTTTCTGGCAAATGTAATGCACCGTATGGGCTTTGCCCCCTCATGGGTATCCCTCATTATGCGCTGTGTTTCCACAGTATCTTTCACTGTCCGAATTAACAACTCCTTTTCGCCTTTTTTTCAACCTTAACGTGGTCTTCGACAAGGAGATCCCCTATCGCCCTTTCTATTCCTCTTATGTACACAAGGCCTATCTGCTTACTTATCTGATGCTCAACAGACTAATTTCCTACCTGGCTTAGGTGCATGCCGTTTCGGCCCAAAAGTCAACCATCTTCTCTTTGCCGATGACTGCATGGTCTTCCTCAACACTAAACCTGAGGAAGCATTCGAACTGAACAAGCGCTACAAACTTATGCTTCCGCCTCCGGACAAGCAGTGAATTTTGAGAAGTCGACTATCTTTTATAACCCACGCACCCCTCGCTCAATTCGGGATGCGATTAACACTTCCTTACAAGTGCGTGAGGTCACCAACCCTGGTGTTTATCTTGGTGTCCCTCTGCTTATTGGGAAAAACCGAACTGAAGCTTTAGGATTTGTTCGCGATAAAGTTCATGACCGTCTATCCACCTGAGACAAACAACTTCTCTCATTTAGTGGTCGTGAAGTTTTCATTAAAGCCGTATTTCAATCTTTACCTCAATATGTCATGTCCTGCTATTTACTACCGCAAAACATTATTGATGATATGACCTCAGCGATCCGTCAATATTAGTGGTCTGGCAAATCTAATAAAAAAGGGTGGCATATGCTACCTTGGAACCGTGTATGTCTTCCTAAAGCGGCAGGGGGCATGGGTTTCAAAGATTTAAACGACTTTAACATTGCTCTTCTTGGAAAACAAATTTGGAAACTTATTTGTGAACCTGACTCCCTTTTGGGCCAAATTTATCGTTTTAAATATTTTCCATCAGGGAACATCCTTGATGCCACACGTCCATCTAGATGTTCTTTTGCTTGGCAAGGCATCCACTCTGCTTTACAACGTTTTTTTAATGGGTTTCTTTACCGACCAGGGATTAATAGCAACATTCGTGTCCATAAAGACAATTGGGGCGGTTCCTCCCCTATCAATCTATCTGGGGACTATGAGATCTCAGAGGAAGTATATGTTCGATGTCGTGATTTTATGATTCGCGATCAAACTGCATGGGATCAGTCTAAGGTTCGCAGCTATTTCACTCCTAGTGATGCGGATGCTATTCTTCATGTCCCCATCATTAACGACACTCGAGACTCTATATTATGGTCCCCTAATGACTCTGGCATTTACTCAGTCCGTTCTGGCTACTTATTTCTCCAACGTCCTCCGGAACCCCGAAGGCCTACAACGCGAATTTGGAAGGTACTTGCTAAAGTAAAGGCACTCCCTAAAGTTAAAACGTTCGGATGGCGTATGACCTCTGAAGCATTACCGGTGGGGCAAAGACTACAAGATTTTCCCCCCAACTCCGAACCCTGCCCACTTTGCGGATTTTTCTCCAAATCTACTCTCCATGCTCTTCGTGATTGTTCTGGAGCCTCTGAAGCCCTACAGCTCTCCGGAGTCCCTACTATTCTCTCTAAGAGTACGGTTGATTCTACTGTACGTTGGCTTGAGGAGGCAGCTATCTTATTAGCTGATGACCAATTTGGTCTCTTCCTTACTACCATTTGGAACATTTGGAACCGACGTAATGACTGGGTTCATAACAACTATTTGCAACCCCCATGGCTTATTGCAATTAATTCGATTAGTTTACATAGTGATTTTTGCAATTCAATATCTACACCCCCCCAATCTAATACTCCTATTCTTTCATCTCCTTGCTAGAAGCCCCCCCCCCCCCCCCCCACATGATCACATTAAGATTAATGTGGATGGGGCTTTTAATTCAATCACTCGTGCAGCTGCTGTAGGAGTTGTGGCGCGTGATGCTATGGGTGCGGTCATTGGGGGCCTTGCTTACCCTTTAGGCAGTTGCTTGGATGCTGCCACTTGCGAAGGTCTGGGTCTTCTTGCGGGAATTACTTTCGCTCAGAGCCAAGGCTGGGATCGGTTACTGTTCGAAACGGACTGTTCCTCTTTAGCAAACAGAGTCAGCACCCCAAGTCCGGACCTCTCCACCCTAGGGCCTTTGCTTCCTCAACTACGAGATGCTCTTTTTTCTTTACCATTTGCTCTTGTTTCCTATGTAAGCCGTGAGGCAAATACTGTGGCCCATACGTTGGCCTCTCATGCTCTCAGCACCATGACTTCCATGTCTTTTGGTTCTGATGTTCCTTTGTGTATTATCCACCTTGTATAACGCATTCTCTATCAATAAAACATAAGGTACTCTTTTCCCCTTTTTAGGGGTCCCCTAACTTCATGTCAGAGGACATTAGTAGGGATTTTTAACGAGTCCTTTCTTTTCAAAAAAAAAAAAACTACACTACAAGTTCACCAAAACATGAAAATCTATTGTGCATGCTATGCGAATGATCTAAGAGAAAGTTCTTATCATGTGTTCATCTTTCTAACCATAAGCTAATACTAGGATACGAGAGAAGTTCTTATACATATAATTCTCAAGCTAAACTCCAAATCAAGGAAAAGGGTGAGAATACTTACTCTCTTCCTTACGAGTATCGAACAAGAATTCAAGAATTGCACTAACTAAGCTCAAATCTTCATATTTCCATGGCAACAAGTTTCCTTTCTCTTTGGGTTTCGGTCATTAGGGGGATGAAGGAGACAACAATTGGGTTATCTCCCATGTGGCCGAACCAACCCCCCCCCCCCCCCCCCCCCCCCCAGCACATGCTTCATCCACAATTGCCATGTGTAAAAAACACCCTATTAAAATTTATTTATCATGCAATCCTTGATTTTACCTATATTTCGATTTAGTCCTTAAGAATTTAGTCATGAACTTTTTCTTACTTTAAATTCGGTCACTTTCCTACTTGATTACTCTATTAAGTGACATAAAGATATCCCACTTAACTAGTGATCAAAATGCAACATACTTCTAAGCCAATGTTTGGGATGTTACACATTGCACTTCCAAAGAGAGGACACGAGTTCAAACCTTGAAATGGACATTGTTAGAAGGGACAGTCTTGTACCTTGAACATAAATCGTAAAATGGACATGCATATTACAAAAAAAAACATGTAAACTTTCCTCTCTCTTTTTTTCCTTAATAATTTTCTCCGTTTCTACCAATAAAAAGCTAATGAAATTTAGACTTTTTTTTACCAAATTCATAGTATCAAACCTCGTATTTATGTAATTTTAGATATTTAAAAAATTTATAGACAAAATATTTCTTAACAAGATTGTAATATGTTTTCAAGACCTTCCAAACAATTACACCAAATTATGGGACAGCCCCAATTAACTCCTACCTTATCTCTGGGTTTATGTTAGAAAAGATACCCGTTTTAAGTGTACTTCTTTGACTTTAGATGTAAATACAATCAATGTGATTATAAATATTGGGGTCTCGTATATATATATATATATAGCACACCGATGGTTGTATAATTTCATGCATTACCGGTAAATTCGATGATGTTATGCCATCAAAAAAATTTAAAACTATATTCATTTAAATTTATTCTTGATAATTTGCTATAGCTTAATTTACTGGATGTACATAAAATTATACTTTATCAATACGTCAAATATTTGCTCTATATTTTTTTATATAATTTCATGATTTCTTTTTTTTCCTTTCCACACGTAGGGAATTAATTATATAGCTCCAAAATTTAGATTAGTGCTCCATGTTTTTGGAATTGAAATATTCTTGTCTTTTGTTTTTACTTTTGAAATCGTCTAAATATATTTGTTTATTTTCGTTCTCTTTTTCAAAACTTTTAACAGAAATTTAGAGTACATAATTGATAAAAACGGATTAACGAGCTTAGGCTAATGCAAATTTTCCTGTCTAACCGGGTGGATGCGGTAAAAGTTTGAATTTGGAATGTTGAGTTTTCTCATTGAAACCTTGAAATTATGGAAAAGCAAGTTCCAGTCAAACACCACTCTCTCCGGTTTGTGTGTATTTTTTTTATTAAACAGAGAGATAATTACAAGGCTAGTGTTATAATTCAAATTCCTATGAAATTAAATAACAGGAGCATTATTATCACTTAATTAATTAATAAATCTGATTTGTCTCTAGCTTTTGATTTGTGCAATTCTCAATTATGACGAATTTTTGAATTAAATATTCATGTTATATGTAAATAAAAGCCGGAGAATTTAGAATTTGACCTATTCAAAAGAAATTAGAATTTGAAATTAGATTATATTAATGAGTAAGCACATTTAGTTGGTTGACAAGCTGTTTATCTTGTTTCATCATTTCTCTTAGGTCCTGGGTTTTAGACCCACCAGAAATATTACTTTTTCTCCCCTCTAAATAGGATTAGGATTAGAAGTAGACTTTATCCCAAAAAAAATTATCACATCTAAAAACCTGTTGTCTGAAACAGACAGATTCTGTTAAACTTTATGTATTTATGTGGACGTGGTGGATAAGTTCAAGTTTGTATGTCCATACTGTGAAATGTCTTTAAGATTAGGGAACTTCCTTCTGGTTTCCAGTGTGATCAAAACGCCGAAAAGTAATGAAAGTAGTTGTTGGTAGTGGGAGATATTGCAGGCAGGCCATTCAGCTACTTACTTTAATCCTTTTGAACTCATTCAAGGACGGAGTTAAAATTTAAAATTAGAGGTTAAACATAAATTTTGAAAGATGAGGGTCCACAACCTCTCTCATTAAAGTTGTTGCTTTGTCAGTGAACTCATTGTTGCTCAACAATTGTGGTAATATTGCATTGTCGATCCAATAATTGGGGCGATACTACATTTTCCTGAACAATCTACATGCGCCAACATAAAACAATGACATCACGGTCATAAATCATGTTGGATTTAGAGCCAATTTATGAATTTGCTAGAATAAATTGGTGGGAGGGGACCAACAAATAAACACCGACATATGATTATCGTAATAACGTGATATATATGTAATCAGTATATAGACACCGTCCACTGACCAGGCGTGTTTATGTATTTCGTCGTTTTCCCATGGTTGATACAAAAGAATTACATAAAATAGAAAGACAATAATATCAAAAAAATATTCTTAAAGGTAACAGAATAATAAATTTAGCTCATAATTTTTATTTAAAGTAATTTAATTTTAATATTTTATATTTGGTTAAAATTACATATCTGTGAATAAAAATTGTTAGTCAAGTAACGGTAAAGGGCTTGAAATGACATTACAAACCTACATGCGCTTGCATGCTAACATGACAATATCATATACATGGACGGATGTATGTACAAGTTTTAGGGTGCAAATGACTCCACTAATCTAATTATAATGTCTTTCAAACCCATTATAAAGTTTAAAAAATTAATTTTTTCACAAAAAAATATAAGAATTGAACCCACTTGATTTTTTGAATATGGGGTCAACAATAATTATTGCAATGCTATGAGAATTCCTCAAATATGATAATCCACTATGACCCCACTATATAGAAATCCTGACTCCGCCACTAGTCATATAAATAAATGTGTTGACTTGAAAATATGTTACATCAGTCACAAAATAAATTTATAAAATTATGTTGATTGTTAAAATTCACAGGGGTCGGAGACGGTGGCCATTCCAGGTTGGGGTTAGTGTGTTGTTCTTGTTTCGTAGGCCATGGTGTCTAGAATGGAGGATCTTACCATTTTCTTGTTGCATGCCCCACTTTATACTACCTGAACATGTGTCTTAACCGGGTTGTTGTGGCACGTTGATTGGACAGGCTATGGCTAAACGTCCTAGGTTCACTTCGTCTTTTGTAGCAAACACGTGTGCAACCACGTGGTCGCCGGATGAGACGCGATATTGCAATCTGCCACAGATTGTGAAACATACCGCGCAGTTCGCAGACGATTCCACGCACTGTAGCCATTATGCGTTTGTTACGTTCATCACCGAACGTCCTTTGTTTTACATTGCTTGTAGTCTTGGTCTTTCTGGTCTCGGTACATGGCGGTAGGTGTTTATAGGCACTAACAATTGCCCCCCAGGCGAGGGGAGGTTATAAATGTAACCACATGACCTGCTTATGCATTTCACCTGAATCCCAAAGAGTCACAGTATATATTCTAACATTTTAAAATAGCAATTCATATCATAGCCCCATGATGGGTGATAACCACGCACCACAAAATAAAGTGTCAAGTAATAGTTTAGAACCATATCAAGGTTTTAGTACAAAATGATGCCATGTCGGCAATTTAGTAAAATATATCGTATCAAAATATAGGCTCATGTCACCCATTACAGACAGTATGGTGGATAGAAACATTACATCAAAAGACAAGTAATAATGTGTCGATCCTCAAAGTGCCGAGTCCCAGGGTAGCCTATTCAAAAGTATCTGAAAGGGGAAAGGTTTGGGGCGTGAGCTAGGGAGCTCAGTCTATTCCAATAAGTGCAAGGAAACATATATATACAGTTCATATATGCTTAAGACATTTCAAACATGCCATAAGAGAAACCAAATTTCCATTTTAACCTATCTACCCTCCAACCGAACTCCAAAATGTAATTCCCCATGAACTGCATACTGAAGGGCTTATCCTAGGCCCGTGGGCGCAGAAGCCTACCCAGAAAGTCTTACCCTAGGCCCATTGGGCGTTGGAGCTTAACCGAAGGTTTTACCAGTTGGATCAGGGCTGTACCTGCAGACACTTCAATCATATCCCAAGAGTATACCCCAAGCATCGCGATTCAGTTTAATATACACGATCAACAGAGTTCAGACAACATGCAAGTAACATTTCTATCATTTAGAGACCCGATATCTCTAGTTCAGATCAGACATGAGGTATACTTTCCAACATATCACGATAAATAGACTTTCAACATATCATAATCATGCTCTCAAGTAGTAATGCATTTCAAGTAAAAGGACATTCTATCGTGCATACAGAGAATCATTACAAAATTCACATATGTATACATATATATACATAACATAAGTGTAGCACACATGGAACACACCTCAAAAGCTGGTTAGAGAATCTATCGGGCTCCTTCCTCGCTACGATCTGCCACAGTGCTAGATCCTAGATCAATAAAGGATTATGATTACTACAAGATATAAGTGATAACTTTAATAACTTACAAGGTTTACAGGTTCATACTAGTAACTATCGGAACGCGTAGAGGAGCGGATCGAGAGGAACTAGGCTGAGCAGACAAACTGTCAGGGGAGTCTCGGTTACCTTTAAACAGATAAAAGCTTATATTAGCCCTTTATTCGATTTATATTTAACTTAATGAAACAATTAAACATATATGCATGATTGGGTTTAGGGACATATTCGGAGGTCTTCGAGATAGAATTTTGCAAAACAAGCTTTAAAAATGACTTAGGACGTCGAAAAACATAAAATAGGACTTTTTCGAAAATTTTGACTTTTTGGTCAAAGTCAACGCTGACGTCAGCAGTCAAGTCAACGCTGACGTCAGCATGACGCCATCAGTCAAGGTCAACTAAGTTAACTCAACGAGTTACCTCACTGAGTCATCTCGGACGAGTTGACTCACTGAGTTGACTCGACGAGTTGACTTAGCTGGGTCTGATGCGGGTTAAAGGCGAGACAGGTCGGACTCGGGTCTGGGTCATGGGCCGACTGGTTTAACCGGTCTAGCTGGTTCAAGCCGGTTCACTTACCCAAAACCTCAGGTCACCGAAAAATGGTCACCGGAGATCTCAACGGACGCGATTCTACCGGAAAAACATATATCAATCAGCCACGGTTTCAAGCCATACAATAACAATGCGAAACAAGCTAGAAATCCAACGGAAATTACTTATCACGCACTCGAACGACCAGAAAATGACGAGGCTTCGACGAGGGCCGTGCCGGTGTCGGACGGAGGAGCATCTGGTTGGGTTTTGCACGGCTCAAAGTAGGGAATTCGTCGTACTAACGGTGAGGCGAAACGACGGCGGCACGACCAGAAAATAAGGGGGGACTGAGGCGAAAAACTCGCCAAACTTTCGGCCTAATTTTAACTGCAGACGCCGACACGACTACGCGCGTGACCAGAGGCTGGTGGTTCAGAGCAGGGTGAAGCGCACGGTAGTGGTGGCGGTGTACACCAGGGTGCAACAGTGAGGCAGCCCCTGGTTCACCAGATTTGGGGGAGGATGAGGGATTTAGGGGAAGATTCGAGAAAGATGGGTTCGAAATTAATTCCGGAAGGTGGAGGGGCATATTAGATTTAATTAACCATGGTAAGAAACAAAATATTTTTCAAAATGAAATTAGGGGAACTCGAACATTAAGAGCTATTAGCTCAGATGGCTCGGTCACGGCCATGGTTACCTTGGGTCGTAGATTCGACTCCCACGACCAGCAACCTTCATCCTCTATTTATTTTATTATTATTATTTTTATTTGTTAAACAATTTCAATTTTAACCGGGTGTTACAACTCTCCCCTCATTAAGAAAATTTCATCCTCGAAATTTACCTTAATCAAACAAATGTGGGAACTGCTTTCTCATAGATCCTTCGATCTCCCAAGTAGCCTCTGCAGGGCTACGATTGCTCCACAAAACTTTAACCCTAGGAATACGTCTGTTCCTCAGAAACTTCTCATCAAAATCTAGGATTTGTATTGGTTCTTCTTCATAAGACAAGTTTAACCTCAACTTCACATCCTGAACCTGGATGACATGGCTCGGATCAGGATGGTACTGCCTCAACATGGACACATGGAAGACATCATGGATATGGTTAAGTTGGGGAGGCAACTCAAGCTGATAAGCAACTAGCCCAACTCTCTTCATGATACGATACAACCCAATAAATCTCGAACTCAGCTTACCCTTTTTCCCAAATCTCAGAACTTTCTTCCATGGAGATACTTTTAGAAAGACTTGATCACCGATCTCAAACTAAATATCATTTCTTCTCCGATTGGCATAAGACTTTTGTCTATTGAATGCCTCCTTTAAACAGCCGCGGATCAATCTAACGGTCTCTTCAGTCTCTTTGATCAACTCCGGGCCCAAAGTCTTCTTATCATACAACTCGATCCAATAGATAGGAGTTCGGCACTTGCGAACATACAAAGCTTCATAAGGTGCCATGTGGATACTAGCCTGATAACTGTTAATATACGCAAACTCGGCCAAGGGAAAGAAATCTTCCCAACTACCGCGGAAGTCTATCACGCACCCCCTCAACATATCTTCAAGAACCTTAATTACTCTCTCAAACTAACCATCGGTCTATGGATGAAAGGATGTACTGAATTTCAAACGTGTACCCAAAGCATTATGCAAGGCCGACCAGAAGTGAGAAGTGAACCTCGGATCTCGATCAGATATGATAGATAAGGGTACACCATGTAATCTCACGATCTCTGAGATATACAGCCTAGCCAGCTTCTCCAGAGAATAAGTAACTCATACAAGAATGAAATGAGCTGAATTGGTGAGTCAATCAGCAATAACCCAGACATAATCCTTTTTAGAAGGAGTCAGAGGCAACCCGGTAACGAAATCCATCGTGATACGCTCCCATTTCCACTCGAGAATCTTAATGGGTTGTAATAAACTATAAGGATGTTGATGTTCTGCTTTGACTTGCTGACAAGTCATACACCTCGACACATAATCTGATATATCCTTCTTCATACCCTCCCAACGGTACCTTTGCTTCAGGTTTTGGTACATCTTGTCTCCGCCAGGATGCATGGCATAAGGGCTACTATGAGCCTCACTGAGTATGGCTCGCTTCAGGTCGACATCATCAGGAACACAATAATGACCCTTGAAGCACAGAATGCCATCCTGATCGAAGGCATAAACAGATGTGGATCCCTTCTGAACTTGTTGTATGACTGGAAGTAAGGAAATGTCTAAGAGTTGCTTGGCCTTAATATCTTCGGCCAAAGTTGGTTTAACTTGCAACTCCGCTAGTAAACTACCATCTCTATAAATGCTCATCCTGGAAAACATGGATCTCAGGTCGGATATGGTCTTACGACTCAAGGCATCGACAATGACATTGGATTTTCCCGGGTGGTACTCAAACACACAATCATAGTTCTTTAGAAGCTCAACCCAACGACGTTGTCTCATATTTAAATCCCTCTGAGTGAGGATATACTTCAAGCTCTTGTGGTCAATAAAGATATAGCACTTCTCTCCGTAGAGGTAGTGCCTCCAGATCTTCATAATAAAGATCACCGCAGCTAACTCGAGGTTATGGGTCGGATAGTTACACTCATGTGGTCGTAACTGACGTGATGCATTAGCGATAACCTTCCCATCCTGCATTAATACACAACCGAGCCCAGAGTGTGAAGCATCACTATACACTGAGAAGTCCTTTCTAGACTCGGGTTGTGTAAGAACCGGGGCTTGAGTCAAGGCTGCCTTCAGTTTCTCAAAACTAGCTTGCTGGGCATCAAACCAAACAAAATGAACATTCTTCCTCAAAAGCTTTGTCAAAGGGATGGCAATGATGGAGAAACCCTCGACAAAGCATCGGTAGTATCCAGCAAAACCCAAAAATCTACGGATCTCAAAGACATTTTTAGGATGCTTCCAATTGGTGATGGCTTCGATCTTACTTGGATCAACCTGAATGCCTTGAGCAGATACAACATGTCCCAGAAATGTCACTTCTTTGAGCCAAAATTCATACTTGCTCAACTTAGGATACAAACAATTATCTCTCAAGGTTTGCAGAACAATTCTCAAGTGCTCAACATGCTCTGCATCTGTCCGAGAATAGACCAAGATATCGTCAATGAAAACCACAAAAAATTGGTCCATAAAGGGTCGAAACACACGATTCATCATGTCCATAAAAGCACCTGGTGCATTAGTGAGACCAAAAGGCATCACTAGAAACTCGTAATACATGTATCTAGTACGAATGGTTGTCTTAGCAATATCAGAACCCTTTATCTTCAGCTGATAGTACCCAGATCGGAGTTCAATCTTCGAGAAAACGGTAGCTCCCCAAAATTGATCAAATAAGTCATCAATCCCGGGTAACGGATATTTGTTCTTCACAATCAACTTATTCAACTTTCAGTAATCAATACATAACTGAAGTGACCCATCCTTCTTCTTGACGAAGAGAATAGGAGCTCCCCAAGGCAAAGAGCTAGGTCAGATAAAGCCTCGCTCCAGAAGCTCTTGCAACTGGACTTTTAACTCCTTAAGCTCTTCAGGGGCCATACGATAAGGATTCATGGATACAGGCGTAGACCCCAGATAAGTCTCGATTTCAAACTCAAAATCTCTTTCTGGTGGTAACCCGGGTAACTCTTCTGGGAAGACGTAAGGAAACTCGCTTACAGTGCGAATATCCTCAATCTTAGATAAAGAGCCCTTCGTGTTCAAGAAAAAAGCAATGAAGGTTTCATATCCTTTTCGGATCATTCTATCGGCAACCAGAGCGGATACCACATTGGACAGGTAACCTCGACGCTCTCCGACTAAGATCATTGATCGACCATCTGAAGTCTTCAAGGTAGTCCTTTTTGACTCATAATCCAGACTAACCCGATGCTCTGTCAGCCAATCCATACCCAGAATCAGATCGAACTCCTCCAACGAAAGTTCCATGAGATCAGCCAGAAAGATCTCCCCTTGAACCTCAAGAGGACATCACCTAAGTACTTTATCAACACTCACTGACTGACCCACTGGGCTCATGACTGTAACAACACTTCATGTGGCTTCTAAAAGAATCTGAAGGTCTCGAGATACTGATCTTGAAAAATAGGAGTGGGTGGAACCATTGTCAAGCAATGCAAAGTATGGAACAGAATAAATGGTAAAGGTACCTGCAATAACATCTGGCTCGTCTCTGTCATCCCGGCGTCTGGTGGCATATAACCCTAGAACCTGCTTATGCATTTCACCTGAATCCCAAATAGTCACAGTATATATACTAAAATTTTAAAATAACAATTCATATCATAGCCCCATGATGGGTGATAGCCATGTACAACAAAATAAAGTGTCAAGTAATAGTTTAGAACCATATCAAGGTTTTAGTACAAAATGATGCCACATCGACAATTTAGTAAAATATATCGTATCAAAGTATAGGCGCATGTCACCCATTACAGACAGTATGGTGGATAGAAACATTACATCAAAAGACAAGTAATAATGTGTTGATCCTAGAAGTGCCGAATCCCCAAGGTAGCCTATCCAAAAGTATCTGAAAGGGGAAAGGTTTGGGGCGAGAGCTGGGGAGCTCAGTGTGTTCCAATTAGTGCAAGGGAACATATATAAAGTTCAGATATGCTTAAGACATTTCAAACATGCCATAAGAGCAACCAAAGTTACATTTTAACCTATCTACCCTCCAACCGAACTCCAAAATGCAATTCCCCATGAACTGCATACTAAAGGACTTATCCTAGGCCCGTGGGCGTAAGAGCCTACCCAGAAAGTCTTACCCTAGGCCGATTGGGCGTTGGAGCTTAACCGAAGGTTTTACCAGTTGGATCAGGGTTGTACCTGCAGACACTTCAATCATATCCCAAGAGTATACCCCAAGCAAAGTGATTCAGTTTAATATACACCATCAACAGAGTTCAGACAACAAGCATATAACATTTCTATCATTTAGAGACTCGATATCTCTAGTTCAGATTAGACATGAGGTATATTTTCCAAAATATCACGATAAACAGACTTTCAACATATCATAATCATGCTTCTCAAACAGAAGGTAATCATGCTTTTCAAATAATCATGCTCTCAAGTAGTCATGCATTTCAAGTAAAAGGACATTCTATCGTGCATACAGAGAATCATTACAAATTTCACATATATATACATATATATAATAGAAATGTAGCACACATGGAACACACCTCAAAAGCTTGTCAGAGAATCTATCGGGCTCCTGCCTCACTATGATCTACCACAATGCTAGATCCTAGATCAATAAAGGTTTATGATTACTACAAGATATAAGTGATAACTCTAATAACTTACAAGGTTTACAGGTTTATACTAGTAACTATCGGAACGCGCGAAGGAGCAGATCGGGAGGAACTAGGTTGAGCAGACGAACGGTCAGGGGAGTCTCGGTTACCTTTAAACATATTAAAGCTTATATTAGCCTTTTATTTGATTTACATTTAACTTAATGAAACAATTAAACACATATGCATGATTTGGTTTAGGGACAGATTCGAAGGTCTTCGAGATAGAATTTCACAAAACGGGCTTAAGAAACGGACTCAGGACGTCGAAAAATATAAAATAGGGTTTTTCCAAAAATTTTGACTTTTTGGTCAAAGTCAACGCTAACGTCAGCAGTCAAGTCAACGCTGACGTCAGTAGTCAAGTCAACGTTGACATCATTAGTCAATATCAACTGAGTTGACTCGGCGAGTTAAATCACTGAGTCAGCTCGGGCGAGTTGACTCGACGAGTTGACTCAGCTGGGTCGGACTCGAGTTTGGGTCATGGGTCATGAGCCGACCGGTTTAATCGGTCCAGCCAGTTTAGACCGGTTCACTTTCCCAAAACCTCAGGTCGCCGGAAAATGGCCGCCGGAGATCTCAACAGACGCGATTCTACCGGAAAAACATAGATCAATCAGCCACAGTTTGAAGTCATACAATAGCAGCGCGAAATAAGCCGGAAATCCAACAGAAATTACCTATCACGCACTCGAATGGTCAGAAAACAACAAGGCTCCGACGAGGGCCTTGCCGGTGTCGGAAGGAGGAGCAGCTGGTCGGGTTTTGCACGGCTCGAAGTGGGGAACTCAGTCGTGCCAACGGTGAGGGGAAACGACGGCGGCACGATCAGAAAACAAGAGGGAATGGAGGCGACAAACTCGTCGAACTTTTTGCCTGATTTTCAATGCAGACGCCGACACGACTACGTGGGTGACCAGAGGCTGGTGGTTCGGAGCATGGCGACGCGCACGGTAATGGTGGCGGTGTATGCCACGGAGCAACGATGAGGGAGCCGCTGGTTCGCAGGATTTGTGGGAGGATGAGGGATTTAGGGGAAGATTCGAGAAAGATGGGTTCGAAATTAATTTCAGTATGTGGAGGGTCATATCATATTTAATTAACCATGGTAAGAAACAAAATATGGTTCAAAATGAAATTAGGGGAACTCGAACATTAAGAGCCATTAGCTCAGATGGCTCGGTCACGGCCATGATTACCTTGGGTCGTGGGTTCGACTCCCATGACCAGCAACCTTCATCCTCTAATTATTTTTTATTATTTTTTATTTGTTAAACAAAATTCAATTTTAACCGGGTGTTACAATAAGTGACCTTAGCGGGCCTAAAGAGCTTGGAGAGAGCTCTCTTGGCGGGGGGCTTTTATGGTGAAAGACTTTCGAATTCGGGTGGCATGCGAGTTCAATAAAGATTACGAAGGTTATATGAAGCGTCACATAATAATTTTCGTAATAAATTGTTCAGTTTTGTTCAAGAGTAAATCGTTTCATGCGATTCGTCACTGGAAAATCTTTCTATTAACGAAACGTGTCAAAGAGGACATGGTCTTTGATTATAAATAGGCCCTATCAGTATTTATTGGGTCATGTTTTATTTTTCTTGTTGGTTGTTTTTGAGTCATCAAAGAGAATGAAGAGGAAGAGGAAGAAAAACAGAATATCCTTTTACAAGGGAGAATAGAATTGTTTTTTGTGTGAATGGCTAATTCATATGTTGTGGTAATTGATGAATATTCTTGCACTACTGGTCCGAATGAGTTTCTGAATGTCGGGGCCTTCTTGCCGTTAAAACTTTTTGCTATTAGTTTAGTGTGCCGAGGGGGATATTTCGTCTGAGCCCATGCTCCGATGAGGGAAGGACATGGTGCCTGATTCCTCTTCTCGCTTTTGGGGCCAGGGTTCATTTACCGCTGCATCTCTTTTTTGTAAAGTGGTTCAACCGGTTTGATGTAGCGCTAAGCCAGTTGAAGTTGGTGGATTTTGATGACATATTTCTTAAATTGCAAGATTCATGGAGACGAGCCTTCTTTTAATGTGTTTCCTACTTCTTGTCGCGACCGTCTTTTTGAAACCACGCTTTTTAAGTTTGGAATAAAAACAGCCTGACGATTGAAATTTTAGAAATCGGATTTTAACCAATTTTATCTTGTAATTAATTAATTTTTCTATTTTTAATCAAAATCCCTTTTATTTGCTTAAAATCATTTTGGAGTCGCCACTGGCCGCTTTGGTAGGTCGGACACCCTAAAAACGTACCAAAGATTCCTTTTGAAAAGTTCGAGTTCAGGACTCAGCTACGTGTAGGGAAGGGTTAGCACCCCTATGAACGCCCATTATCGGTACCTCATTAATTACACGTGGCATTTTGGCTTTTCGAATATTAATCTGGATTTAATTAACTCTTTTAACTGTAAAATGAATTTTATTCCGGATGGGGTATCATTTTGTAAGAAAATACATTTTGGACAAATATAATTATGAAACATCTAATTACACTAGGACACTTCAATTTATATTCAAAATGTATCTTAACACAAAAGGTTTAATGCATGACCAATTTTTGTCTTGTCGCTTTTAAGTAAACCGTAATTAGGCTCCATTAATTAGTTTAATTATAAATCATATGAATATTATTAATTTTTTGACATAATTGGTAACATCCAAAATAATATTGGACACTACCTTTAATGGATCCAAAAGTAATAATATTCCTAATTAAGGTGATTCTAATTAGTTATCCTATTTTAATTTTAATTAATCTAATTGTGTATTATTCCCATTTTCTAGGTTAAAATGAAACATTGAAACTTTCATCGAAATATTCATTGATTAACATCACTCTTCAATGTGATACTAACCAATAGAACATTCTAATATTGTTTCAAATATTTATTTATTTGCTACAATGGCCTTTCATATTTAAATTATTTAATTAAGAGACCTAGGCTAAAGGCTCTAATTATTAGTATTAATTAAGTAACCAATTTAGCTAAGTAATAAAACTACATGCCCAATTTATAAATCATGTAACATACATACAATTTAAAATTAAATAAAAGCTGAAATAAGGGCTAAATTGCAAGCAATTAAAACTTTAAAGCTCTAATTTCATTAAATTGGCAACCAAAGTGAATAACTACAAACTCCAGGGATCAAAGTGACATTTGCCCAAAAACTCCCAAAATACGCGGATCCAATATGGGTTCGGGTCCGTACGCGGGCCTGACTATAAAAAACCCCAAAAATAAACTTAACCCATTTTTTCATTTTTAAAATTTCTCCTCCCCAAACACTCTAGATTCTCTCAACCCCGACAGCACAAAGACTAAAACACCACCCTTCGGCCACATTCAGTCGTTCGCTAGCTGCCATTAGCGACGCCAGCAAGTTTCCGATCATCTTCAACCCCTCTCCGACCATCTCCCGCCACTGTTTTTCACCTCAGTTTAGACTGAAACACCTCAAAAAATATCCGGCCGCCATCGAACAGTCTCCGACCACCATCTAGTGATTTCCGGCCACCGCTAAAACCCTAAAAAGAAACCTATTTTCCTCTAATTTATTCCTAGATCTTACCGGCTCGTCGGAGCTACCCATCTTCCCCTCCTAAAAAAACTAGATCTACTCAAATCACTTATTTTCGACTCCTTCCTTATTCAAAAAAAAAAACAACTCCGGCCGACTCAAATGGTAACTCCGACGGTCATCTTTACTTTTTCCATTTTCATCCTTTATTTCTATTTTTTATTATTATTTTAGACTCGAAACTAACTTCCTACATATTTATTTTTGTGCGAAATGAGATCGAAAAGGGGATTACCTCATCGGCGGTGACGAGGGAGCTCCGATAACCTTGTCCGGTGACTTTCCGAGTTTCAACGGTGGTCTTTTCCACTTCCATCAATGTTTCAGCTTTCAAAATAGCGTCTCAATTCTCGAACAATTCGGCTTCAAGTTGTGGCTCATTTTCCGGTGACGATTCGTGTTCCTAGCGGCGGCTCTAGCGATGGTTTTGATTCCGACATTGGCACAACATCCGGAGACCATTCGGATTTCGAGGATAGCCATCTCTCTCCTCTTGTTTTTTATTATTTATTATTATCATGTTAGTGAATTAATAATTGAGATTATTAATTAATCCGGCATAATCTCTCTTTTCCTTTATATAGGATAGTGGAAAGTAACCTCATGGATGACATCAGCTGAGAGTTGATCCAAGTGAAAGGCTTTTGGACAAATGGATAGCTGTCATGTGGCATTTTAGGCGGGAAAAACAAACAAAAATCCAATTTTGTGTTTGTTTAGCTGACTTCTACCCGAAAAACAATACATTTGGGCGGGAAAATTTATTGGAAACTGATTTTTGGGCTTTGAAATGGGCTTTGGATATGTAAAGAGACTTTGGATGTAAAATGGACTTTATTATGGATATTTGGACTATTTATTGGGTTTATTTATTTGTATATTTTGGTTCTACTTATATCGAATTATTAATACTAGACTACCCCGAACAAAATACGGGTTCTACAGCTGCCCCTCTTTGCTCATTGTTGTTGAACATAAATAGGGCACAGACTGAAAAGACACAAATTATGTCCCAACCATCCGTTTCATGGAATCTTGAAGTTGTTCTTCTGATTATGAAATTCTTCAATCTTCAGCCAAACCATAGAGTCTGAAGTTGTCCTTATCATTATAAAATTCTTCGTCTTCTAAGGTCTAGTATTACTCCTCAAATTCTTCATCTTCTGAGGTTTGAAGATGTTCTTCTTATTATGAAATTCTTCATTCCTCACTCTTTACTGCTCCACATTTTTGTAAAGGCACTGAATAAGCAAGTTCTTCTCATTAGGAACTTCTTCGTTTTTTAAAGGGTGAGCTCTTCTTATTAGGAGTTCTTTCTTTGATGAGCGAACTCTTCTCATTAGGAGCTCTGTCTTTGTTGGTGAACTCTTCCCTGTAGGAGCTCTATCTTTATCTGGGTGAATTCTTCTCATTAGGAATCCTTCTTCGCGGGGCGGACTCTTCTCATAATGAATCCTTCTTCGCTGGGCAGACTCTTCTCATTATGAATCATTCTTCGCTGAGTAGACTCTTCTCATTATGAGTCCTTCTTCGCTAGGCGGACTCTTCTCATTAGGAGTTCACCACTTCCCGCAAAAAGAAATATCATCAATTAATAAGGATTTTTTATGGTGTAATATGAAACATCTTCAATTTTCTGCTTAAAGCATTGAAATCTTTATGGTCACTTCTTTTCTACATATGGTGTCTTGATCTTCAATCTAAAACTCGCCTCAGGTCTCTTGTTGCTTTCTTTATTGGTCTATCTCCTTCTACTGTATGTGACCAAGTTCCCAAAAGATCTTTGTCAATATCATGCCCTAAATGTCTTACTGTGATGCCATCTAGAAAGTTCTCATCATTTCTGTGCAAACAATTGAATATCTCTGCAGAGATCCGCCTCTTCAAATGGGTTGAAATCTTTGTTGAAATCTTTGCAATTCTTTGTTGAATCTTCTTTCTAAATCTTGAAGCTGTAAATTGAAATCTGGCTTGTTTCTTGTTGACTTCAGTAAATTCCTGCGAAAATGTAAAATGCTTGGAATGTATGAGTTAGCATGCTCTATCTTATGGATGCCTAGCTACGAATGATGCATGAATGTTGTCAATTGAGGACCACTTGGGTGAGCTTTCATTTTCAGGGAGGCTTAAAAACTTCTTGCTTTATTTTTCATTAAAACTCTTTTGCAGCGAATGCAACCCATCTCACACTCAAGTTCAGCCTTCAGGATCTCTGCATTATTTGCTCTAAAGCGCCTTTTTAGGTTTTCGCTTTAGATTATTTTTCTCAAAGCGCCCTTTCGGGTTTTGACTTTGGTTTTTCTTTTTTTTCTTTTTTTCTCAAGGCGCCCTTTCGGGTTTTCACTTCGGCTTTTCTTTTTCTTTTCTCTTTTCCTTTCTTTTTCTTTTTTTCTTTTTTTTCTTTTTATATCACCAGGCTGATCACATTAGAGGCCTGACAATAGCAATTCAAATTTCTTTTCTCAATAGAAGAACATGGAGTTGCGGATATTCTCCTTCAATCTGAGAGGCTATCAATCAACAATGGTTCCAGGTGCAATAATACTACTATGGCTCGACGATGTCCCGAAAACTCCTCCAAACTTCATAAATTTTCCCAACTAATCCAAGAGTCTATGATGATGTGTTGGTTCTGTGGTTCCAAACATCCCATCATGAGCACATAGATGAAAATCATTGTTCTTCGGCTAGCAGACTTTGTTGTCAATAACAGTTCCTGGTTGTATATTGTCCGAAGATCTTTGCTGGAAAAAAACGTAGTATAATGGCCCCTTTTTCTTTTGCGCAACAACCACTGCAAAACTTGGGTTCCAACTCTCATCTAGGAACTTGCAAGCTTCTATAGCTTGATTTAATGCTTCACCATTCTTTCATTTCTACGTAATTGCTAGTGTGGGATTCAAAATTATCTTCACCCTTTTCATTTCCCTTTAATATTCAATGGGTCATGGTTCCAAAAGAGTTCATCATCTTTGGGATGACATACATTCTTCTGTAATGTTCTCTGTAGTATTGCCCCACTCTTGAATTCAACCATCATCTTTATTCGTTCTAACATTCGTAAAGCTTTCTTGTCTTGCAATGCCTTAGAAGTAACAATAATTAGACGTAATGATCTTTACTTTTGAACCTTTGATGGATCAATCCTGCTGCAGCCTTTCTCCAAAAGATGCCTCATGTTCTTGCTTTGCCCCAGGGTTGTCTATGTTACTTTCTTGCAGATTTGTTTAAATATTTCTGACACTCTGAGTTGCGTCATTTTCCTCGTCATACTTTTCATCATTAATCAAGTACCGAGGCCACCTCCTGTTCTGCCTGCGCCTAAAAGATTAGTACATCATAATAATACCCACGAAATCCTTTGCTTTTCTTGTATCTAATCGATTTATATGCAAGATGCTTGTTGAAACGATAAGTGAAAGACTCAAATATTATTTTAATAAGTTGGAATAATTTGATAAGTCATGAAAAACATGATAAATTCAATGCAATGTCCCAGGTACCCACTGTATGAAGGAGCGAGACCCTTTCAACCGAAATAAATCCTTCCAAACCCGAATTTACTCACGATCGAAGATTCCGAGAAAGTTTCTTGCCGGATGCCTAATCTCAAAAGCTTTTGAACTGCTCCTTTTAGGTTTTCAGCTCAAATCCTCTTTTGGTTTCAAGACACCCTTTGCGGATTTTCATCTTGAACCCCCCTTTTCTTTTTATTTTTCTCTTCTTTTTTTTATTCTTTTTCTTTTGATTTTTTATATATCTAAGGTGCCCTTCTTGGGTTTTAACCAAAACTATTTTCATTTTGGGAAGCGCCCTTTTTGGGTATTCACTCCGTTTTTTTTCTTTATTTTCCTTTTTTCAATCTCTTTTTTAATTCTTCGAGCGTAATAATTCTTGATCGAGTCTGAGTTTATCAAGTTACTTGGCTCATCTCTGATCATCTCAGGTTAAAATCAACGCTCCTCTGGAAAGAGGTCTCCTTGATGCATAACCCTTTCCAATTAGGCACCTATTTCCCACGAAAATCTTTTTTAAACTTGGCAAGATCTTTTCAAGCACTAGATCCCCCTTCTCGAAACTCTTTTGGATAAACTTTCGTTGTTGTGAGCTCGCATCGTACATCTAACCATGTCAAATTTCTTTTAGTCTCCTCTCTTCAATGAGATTCAACTGACCTTATCGAGCTTTTACTTGTTCTGCATTGTCCAATTTCACATCTACCAATACTCAACGATGAAATCTAAATCCCAATTAGTCATGCTGCTTCTATCCATATACCAAAAAAATATAATGTTGCACCTTTTAAGGTGCACACTGTTGATCGAAATACATTCAAGGTTAACATAATTTCTTATTTCAATCTTTCCAAGTCTTTGAGATAGTCCTTTGGTGTTTATATTTGCCGAATCTATTGCCCCATTTTTCTTTGAGCAGTTAATCGCAGAATTACGGTGACTTGTCTTGAACTGTTCAACAATCTTCTGATATCATCTCTTTTTTTTAGATTAGAGGCGCCATCAATGACAACTCTATCTGGGAAACCAGATCGACAAATAATCTCTATTCAACATCTTGCAAGTTGTTGCTCTTATAATACCGTCATAGTAAGCAGCTTTCATCTACTTGGTAAGGTGATCAATCACAACCAGGATAACATGGTGTGTTTGGAGGTTTTTGAGTGGATATGCCTTATACAGAAAAAGGCATTGTATGCTCTCTCAAGCATAACCTTCCCAGGGGTTCACTTTCTTTTTCTTTTGTTATGCACATCAAATACTTATCTGGAAGACTAAAATTTAAGAACTCTTGGTCATCTGAAGCACATCTCGCCAAGAAGCCCGATATCGAACTCTGATAATATTTGCCAACGAGTCTCTAGCCAATGCTAGCGTCTCCCTCAAAATTTTCAAAGGATCGATTCTTGAGAATGAGCGAGCGGAATGGTACAACATATTTTCTGAGCCCTCAAGCTACCAAAACAACACGGCTTTTGAATTAGTGAATGTCGCATTTTGTAACTGATAATTCTTTGCTCAGATAACAAATGCCTCTTTCCTTCATGTCTCATCATGTTGGCCTAATGCACCCCGTTGAGTATTATAAGTTGTCAAAGAATCAATGACCAAACTGTAACTGGTGTTCTTAGAACTGTGCTCTTTGAAAAATGCTTCTTGATCTTTTTAGGGCTTCTTGGTATTATTCATCTCATACTCTTGGATCAGTTTCCGTCAGCAAATTGAACATTGGATCACATTTTGTCTGTTTGTTACGATGAGTAATTCAATCCTTCCGGGCTTCTTCCTTTTTTCTCTTTTTTCTTTTTTCATTTCTTTTCTTTTTTCCTTTTTCTTTCTTGCTTGTTTTTTCTCTTCTTTTTTTGTTCTTTTTGCTTGTTTTCTTTTTCTTTTCTTTTTTTTCCCGGAGAAAGAAAATTTTGAACAACTTTCACTTTGTTAGGATAAATTTCAGTTCCACTTTTGTTGACCCATTAGTTTCCAAAATGAGACTTCCAAAAGTATGTTTTGATGAATTGGGCCTCAACTTATATCTCTGCAATCTTGGGAGAATCATTCTTGAATTTTGCACCCATCTTTATTTCGGTTTCCATAGCCCTTTGATATATTACCCTGTGACATTAGCTTGTAGTGAAACGAATCTCGTATAATTGTAAATGTCAATTCCTCTGTCTCGTTCGGATCAAAAGAAGACTGCCTTTCTAGCCCACTATAATGTCTCGTCCATCTTGAAGAAGTCATCATCAAATTGTTTTTACAACATTTCTAGACTTATTCTTCCAAGCTTTTGCTGAACAGTTTTGCATACAGGTCTTATGAGTAACTTGTGCATAACATTGTCTTGATCCAACCCCCGGTATGTCCTGGTGTAACTAAGCAAAGATGTCTTTGAATTCTTACAGCCATTCAAATCGCACTTGACTTTCGCTGAGGAAGTTGAACGGATCTTTGCTTCTCACTTTTCGTCTCAAGTCTCTAAATTCAGAATCTCAATTGCTTGCTTGTGAAGCAGAATCTATTTTCCTCATTTCTAATTAGTCTTAATAATTTCTCAAGGACATCCACTTTCTCTTCATCTTCATATTCACTTACTTTCGTCCATCATATGGACTGCTCTATTTCAAAATCAGGGTCTGATTCATTCATATGATGAGTAGTAGGGGCCATGCAAAGAAATTAGGAATATGTACATGAAGAGAAGGAATATTTTAGGATGCATGTTTGTCATTTGAGAAAAAATCATATAAGAAACAAACATTTAATACAAATAAACCGATTAACCTCCCTTACAAAGGACCCCCAACGCTCGCGGGCAAAAGTGGTTGGGATGGTTCAGGGTATTATTCTATAACTGTCCTAGAGTTACAAGCAGTTCTCCTATAGTCTAACTGTGAATCTTTATTCAATGAAAACCGGAGTGGATTTCAACATTAACAGTTCTTCATTTATCTTTGCCAGCACAGAGACATTCATTTTCTAAATATTTTCTGATACACACATCGAACCTTGAAGTAGATCATTTTGCTTATGAGTTTCCTTGTTTCTTCAATCATTTTCTTGCCCTTTTTTGTAGAGTGTTCAATCATCTGTATGCGGAAATTAACAACCTGCTCTGGCCTGCATATAGATGAACTTTGCTTTTCAACATGTTGGTTGGAAGCGTTGAAACTTTTGACGGGCATGTCCGTTTGAGGTTTCTTCATTTCAGTTGTTGATTTTCAATTAGTTTTGCTTCGCTCTTGCTCCTCTCTCTTTTCTTGACATCTTTTTGCATTTGATTTTCAGGCAATATAGTTAATTAGCACCAACCGGGTGATTTCTTCCTGAATTGCAAATTCTTATGGAATGGCCATTAGTGCCGACCTCTAAAATCCCTTTATTCACAAGGTTTTGGACTTGACGCCGAAAAGTGTAACAGTTCTCAATGTCATGATTATGTGCTCCATTATGATAATCAAAATAATTCCCGATGATGTAACAACTTGAGTGACGGGGCCTTGAGGATTTCAGATGATGTGGCGAAGTTTTGAGCAACTTGTAGTATAGCTCACGATAAGAGATATGAATGAGATCCAATTTAGTTACTGATTTTCTACTGATAAGAGTACCCTGAGCATCTGAATTTGGGATATTCTTCAGTACATGAGACTTTAAGGAGGTAGATGTGCAAACATTACTATTATTCTGGTAAACCCCGAACTGTAGCAGATTGCCCTCAAAAGTCTGTTGTAAATTCAGCTCCTTTTCTTTTATCTCGATCTTTCTAGCCAGCGCTGGTCTTTTATGGAATGTGTGTTCTCCATTCTCAAAACATAAATGTCCATTCCTGATGAAGCCACTGACTATGTGTTTCAGAAGCATGCAATCTTTCACAGTGTCTGAAATCTCCACAATAATAACCGCAAGCATTTCTCATGCCATAGAAAGACTTATAAAACTTTGGTGGAACTGTCATCAGTAAATGATTCTGCACAAGGTATGGCAGTAGATCTGAATATGGAATTGGGATATAAACAATCGTCTCCCTTTTCTTGCTGAACCGTTCAACCTTTTTATCTTTTGTTTATGTGCTCGTTGCCCCTCTTTTCTTTGGCATAGTCAATTCCATTGTGAGAAAATTTCTGACATCAATTGGATCATTGACTTTCATCTTTTCGGAGAAACACTCCGGAGACTCACGTGGTTCTATAACTCTAGTGGAATCATCTTGTTCCTTAATAATCTCCCAGCCTTTGGAAAATACATGTTTAGAGCAGACATCAAACTTCTGGATTTTAATCGGACTTCTTGTATTCGTATAATTGGTAACATCCAGTTTGGCTCTGTCAATTTCTGTTAACCCGTCGAGGCTTGGAACGTCATCTCCAAAGTTTGTTTCCAATTTCCCTGTATCATTGGTTGATACCCTGACCACACTGGACTGGACTTCCTTCAGGACTGATCCCTCAGGTTGAACCTTTGTGTGAGATAAGTTTTCATTCTGATCATCAATGTTGGTATTTCCATCTAAAACTTTTTATCCCTGATTCCAAGCAATGTGGTAGTTCGTGTTTCCATTACGTCCCGAGAATGATCAATCTTTTATGCAATTCTTCCCAAATGGTCCTCACCAACTTTTTGAGATTGCTTCACCTTAACCAGCATATTGCCCATGTTTCTCAAAATATTGGTTTTCAGCTTTTACACTATTATCTGAAAAATAATGCAATATTATTTAAACAAAATGCAATTATTATTTTTCTACTAAAAATGATGTTATCTTAAAAATGCAATGATTTTCTAAAATGCGATATTTATGCAATGCAATGCATGAATGCACGAGGTGTCGATTTCAAGGACTAGTCTTTAGAGAAACATCCATTATCCAAAAGGCCGAATACAAGAAATAGACAATTTCATTACAGATATTGGCTTGCCCTCGTCCCTAGTCTAATCACTTCGTTCTGCTTTCGAGTTAGCGTCTGTTCTTGCTTGGTGCTGATATCAAGGTGCTGCTACAGGTTCATGGCTTCAATGGATAAACTCTACACGAATCGGGAGACTCCCAATATGGCTTGTGAACTTGATCATTTCATGATTCTAGCTTTGGACAATCTGAATAGCCACTTCAAGCTCGGCTTTCAATGCCTTATTCTTCATTTATAATGCCTTTTTGAAACTTCCGAGCTAATCTTTCAAATGTTGTACGACACTTTCCAATTATGCCATCTTCTTTTTCAGCTCTTTATCTTTTAGCTAAAGATCGGCCATTTCTAGTTATTGCATCCTTTTAATATCTTTCTCCGGCTTTGGAACTTGTGATGATAATTCTGGACTCAAATCTTGTTCTCCCTTTAATTTCTGCTTGATTCAATCGGTCAAATCCACTAATTCTTGAATCTCCTTTTTCACTGCGCTTTTAACCTCTTCACATGGCTTCTTGTGGATGCTAGCGCCCTGTCACGTCATTCTCAGAGATACTGATCTTTTCTTGAATTGAGTCTTCTCTAATAGGGTTCATACTGTCATATTGTCTTCTCCTCGTCTATCAGACTCATTCGCTATTAAGAACACTGCTTAACTTGACTAACCCTCGTATCGATACCTATGAGTATGCAAAATGATGTCGGACACATAAAGAAGACAAAACAAAACACAAAAGAACAAACAAAAACAACAGTGTCATTATTGTGAATTAATATGGAAACAATTAAACAAAATATTGACACAAAAAAACACAATATTAAGAAAATAAAATAACCAGATAAATGTATTGAAACCGACAGCACCTGTCCTAGGTCTCTGTCTGGCTCTACCGGGGTGGGCTTATAAAATAGAATGTGGGCTTTGTTCTAGACTCTCAGTTCCTGAACTATTGTTACCGTCTACTTCGACGGTAAGACATCGATTCGGTAGTATAGGTCCCTTATAATGGAGGCGTGGGCCCCACGACGCATAAGGTTAGTATACCAGAAGAAGACAAAAATCTGAGCTTGGAGCTGGAGAGCATCACGTCGGATATTGTCTTACTCCCACTTAAGGGTGAAAACCCTTAGTTTAGGGTTTATGCATGAATGACAGGTATAGCATACACAAAAACTATCCCCATTCTTCCTAAAAATCCATCAAACAATTCTTCAGAAAAAAATAAATCCAAATTAATGATAGAAATGCCACATGTAATTAATTATTAGGCCTGACTCTCAATTTCGTCCCCAGTGGAGCCGCCAAGCTGTCGTGACCGTTATTTTGAAAAACCTGTTTTTTAAGTTTGGAATAAAAACAATCTGACGATTGAAATTTTAGAAATCGGGATTTTAACCAATTTTATCTTGTAATTAATTATTTTTTCCATTTTTAATCAAAATCTTTTTTATTTGCTTAAAAATCTTTTTGGAGTCGCCACCGGCCACTTTGGTAGGTCGAACACCATAAAAACGTACCAGAGATTCTTTTTGAAAAGTTCGGGTTGGGAGTCGATTACGAGTAGGGAAGGGTTAGCACCCCTACGAACACCCATTATCGGTACATCATTAATTACACATGGCATTTTGGCATTTCGAACATTAATCTAGATTTAATTAACTCTTTTAACTGTAAAATGAATTTTATTCCGAATGTGGGTATCCTTTTGTAAAAAAATATATTTTGGACGAATATAATTATGAAACGTCCAATTACACTAGGACACTTCAATTTCTATTCAAAATGCATCTCAACACAAAAGGTTTAATGCATGACCAATTTTTGTCTTGTCACTTTTAAGTAAACCCTAATTAGGCTCCATTAATTAGTTTTATTAAGAATCATATGAATATTATTATTTTTTGGACATAATTGGTAACATCCAAAATAATATTGGACACTACCTTTAATGGATCCAAAAGTAATAATATTCCTAATTAAGACGATTCTAATTAGTTATCCTATTTTAATTTTAATTAATCTAATTGTGTATTATTCTCATTTTCTAGGTTAAAATGAAACATTGAAACTTTCATCGGAATATTCATTGATTAACATCACTCGTTAATGTGATACTAACCAATATTGAACATTCTAATATTGTTTCAAATATTCATTTATTTGCTACAATGGCCTTTCCTATTTAAATTATTTAATTAAGAGGCCTAGGCTAAAGGCTCTAATTATTAGTATTAATTAAGTGACCAATTTAGCTAAGTAATAAAACTATATGCCCAACTTATAAATCATGTAACATACATACAATTTAAAATTAAATAAAAGCTGAAATTGGGGCTAAATTGCAAGCAATTAAAACTTTAAACCTCTAATTTCATTAAATTGGTAACCAAAGTGAATAACAACTACAAACTCCAGGGATCAAAGTGACATTTGCCCAAAAACTCCCAAAATACGCGGATCCTATCCGGGTTCGGATCCGTACGCGAGTCTGACTATAAAAAAAACCCCAAAAATGAACTTAACCCAATTTTTCATTTTTAAAATTTCCCCTCCCCAAACACTCTCTCTAGATTCTCTCAACCCCACCGGCACAAAGACTAAACCACCACCCTTCGGCCACATTCAGTCATTCGCTAGCCGCTATTAGCGACGCCGGCAAGTTTCAGATCATCTTCAACCTCTTTCCGTCCATCTCCCGCCACTGTTTTTCACCTTCGTTTAGACTAAAACACCTCAAAAAATTCGGCCGCCATCGAACAGTATCCGACCACCATCAAGTGATTTCCGACCACCGCTAAAACCCTAAAAAGAAACCTATTTTCCTCTGATTTTTTCCTAGATCTAACCGTATCGTCGAAGCCACCCATCTTCCCCTCCTAAAAAAACCTAGATTTACCCGAATCACTCATTTTCGACTCCTTCCTTATTCAAAAAAACAACTCCGGCCGACTCAAATGGTAACTCCGGCGGTCATCTCTACTTTTTCCAGTTTTCATCATTTATTTCTATTTTTATTATTATTTTAGACTCAAAACTAACTTAATACATATTTTTTTGTACGAAATGAGATCGGAAAGGGGATTTACCTCATTGGCGGTGACGAGGGAGCTCCGACAACCTTGCTCCGGTGACTGTTCGGGTTTCAACGGTGGTCTTTTCCACTTCCGTCAACGTTTCAGCTTTCAAAACCGCGTCTCAATTCCCGGACCATTCGGCTTCAAGTTGTGGCTCATTTTCCGATGACGATTCATGTTCCTAGCGGTGGCTCCAGCGACGATTTTGATTCCGGCATCGACACAACGTCCGGCGACCGTTCAGATTTCAAGGATAGCCTTCTCTATCCTCTTGTTTTTTTATTATTTATTATTATTATTTTAGTGAAGTAATAATTGTAATCATTTATTAATTTGACATAATCTCTCTTTTCCTTTATATAGGATAGTGGAAAGTGACCTCATGGATGATATCAGCCGAGAGTTGATCCAAGTGAAAGGCTTTTGAACAAATGGGAAGCTTCCATGTGGCGTTTTAGGCGGGAAAAACAAACACAAAATTGGATTTTTGGGCTTTTAAAAGGGCTTTGGATATGTAAAGGGACTTTGGATGTAAAATGGACTTTATTATGGATATTTGGACTATTTATTGGGTTTATTTATTTGTATATTTTTGTCCTACTTATATTGAATTGTTAATCCTAGACAACCCCAGAAAAAATACGGATTCTACACTTCTATAATGCAGTGATCGTCTATGACGAGAATGCAAAGGGTTTTGTGATCATTGTTCATTGCGGGGGGGGGGGGGGGGGAGCATGTAATGAGTAAGCATGCTGAGAATCGTTTCATGGAGAGGACGAAGTATGTCAAGGTGGAGTGTAATGCTGGAAGTTTCCCGTTATATGGCGTCGGCCGGTAGAGGATACAGTTGTGCCACCTAATGCAGGGAGATTTTTTCTGCTGAGTTGAGACTTCTCAAAAGGCTAGAAAGTGACCCACCTTCTCATTTTGAAGATGTATGCACTGTTAGAAATATTTGGTTGTATTGTCTAGAGGAGAAAAGCCCTAATGGTTGGGATGAAGAAGATTTTGATGTGTTTCCAAAGGGTTCTCTAGAGAACGTGCCAACTTGCGAGGAAGCTTGGCCCTTCAGTGAACGGGAAATGAACGAGTTGTTGGGATTCTTCTAGTTGTGAAGATGAAATGGAGGATTTCTTTTCTGAGTATATTAACGCTTTCTCTCTCCTTTGTAAATGTCGTGGAAAAGGTGCGCCTCTGAATAAGATTTATGGAGAATCCGCTCCAGTTGCCCCAAGGGGTGGTGTTGGTGTCGGTCCATCCGGTTTTGGCTCTAGTGAGGGGGAAAGAAAGGGTTGGCTTTGAGTTCGCATGTTGTTTCTAGCTCAGAAGGCGAAGGAAGTTATTTGTGTTTGGAACGCAGGTCGAAGAGGTGAACGGATACTAATAATGATTTGCTATGGCCTTGAAGAATAGTGAAATTTTTCTACTTATATGCATGTTGTGGTTTATTGACTCTTCTTCTCTCTCTCCTTTTTTAGTGGTAGCAATGTCCTTGGTAGACGTAGTTATGATGTTCCTTATTTAGGGATTTCCTCTTGTAATGGAAATGTATTTGTAAGGGTCCTAACTGATGTTGTAGAAGTGGCATGGGAAAGTGTAGCGAAGTGAATGAGGGCTTATGGCTCAAAAAGGCGTCCTTTGGGTGCTGAAAAGAAGATGTTGGGAAAGAGGCCGGTGTTTAATGTTGGGGTTACTGAAGTTTTGCCTAGGTTGAACTATGACATTCCAATTGTTTCTCTCGAACTTCACAATTCTTCTTACGTGGTTGCAATTGGTGCTATTGGGAGCATTCTTCCTGCCAGCTTTGGTGTTATCCCGCCTACTGTTTTTGCGCCTCTAGGTGTTTAAGTAATGTGTTGTTGTTTTTAGTTTTGTAGTTTTGCTACTTAGTTCGTGACAAGGTTTTGTTTAATGGGTTTGTTTGCAAGGGTAACTGCTACGAATTCTATTATTGTTCATTGTTCCACCGAAGATATACCCGATGTGGTTGCATTTGTTGAGCCTGTGTCTTTTTTAGGTGTTGTGACAACTTTTTTGATGCCTTTGTCTATCAAAGTTCCTCCGTGCAAAGGCAACGACCCTTTCGCTCTGTGGAGTACGTTTTATCCTTGGAGAGGGGTGTCAGAAACAGAGAATTGGTTCCATCCTAAATCTACGTCCATGAGGTTGTTTGAGATGTTTTCGAATAGTCGTGGCGCTACCCCACCTTGTACTAGTATTAGGAGAATTGTTGAGGAGGTTGGGGTCTCATTCAGGAACTAGGTTGCCTTCAACTTAACATGGAAAGGAACGTAAAGGTCCTTCTTGAGGAAAATGAAAAGTTGCTTTCGTAGTTGGAAGGTTATACCTCTCTGCGTGAGGAGAATGCGAAGTTGCGTTCGCAAGTGGAAGGCTATTGATAACCTTGTAAAAAGCACGCATTTCATGCCTTTTTACTCAGTTATTTGCTTGTCTTTAAGCTCATTTCATTCGAATTTAGTTGTATTTAGTTCATATAGTTGCATTTAGTGTTGTTAGCTTGGTTGTTGTGATTTAATTAAGAAATAGGTGCTGCTTGAGAAAAGGTTGTTCTGGTATGGTGATGTGCAGGTAAGCAATGGAGTGTGGCTGAGCAAAAAAAATGTTGCAGCATTTTGGACGGCAATTCTGGGCGCAGAAAAGGACAAAGCAACGAAGATATTTTCTAGCTCACACGTGAGAACGCCCATTTGTCTGTTGTGCCTGACATATCCTAGGAATATTCCCTAGGACACACAAGGAATGTTTAAGGCACAAAACCCTAGGAGCCTCCACTATATAAAGGAAAAGATACCGACATTAAGAGGAGAGCTGAAAAAGCAACTTTTGGGTGCTAAGAGTGAGGAGAAAAGCCAGCTACTTTCCATCTTTTTCCTCAACTTGGTGTCCTCCATTTTTGAAGCTCCAAGGGGTGACCTTGTTGGCCTTTGAGAGAAGAAGCAAGTCTAGGGTAGTTCAAGGCAATCCAAGGCGGCACGAGAGATTTCCTTTTCTTTATTGTTTGCTTTAACACTTTATGTTTTGGAAATGAGTTGTTTAAGGCGAATGATGATGGATGATTTACACCCAGCCATGAACTAACTTTAGATGGCTTGGTTTTGTTTTGGACGACTTTGTTTTAGTTTTTAATGAATGTTTAGAATGTTTCCAGTTTCATATGTTTTGTCCACTATTTTATTGCCCTAAGTTTTTAAGAGCTCTCGAGAGTTAGCCTTTACTTGGGGTGATAGATTAACTTAATGGTCAAGAGACTTAAGCTTAGATCCACGTGGATAAGGGGTTGGCTGCTGAGAGGCACAACTCTAACTCACCTTAGAGATAAGGATAGGGATTCAATGGCTAAAAAGTGTATCACGTTAACGATAAGTAGCTTGCTAGGGTTCACGTTAAGAGGTATTGTTGTAGCTTTCTGACTGTCAGGTTTCTTGCTAGAGATAGTTTTGAAACACCATAGGAAACCCTGTCAAGCATAGTTTTAACTAGAAAATGTTAGATATACGTTAGAACTAGGCGTAGGATTCCTTAACAGGAACAACTTGTCATTCCCAATAGAGAGTTTCACATACGATTGAGGACCTTGCACCTTATTCAATTCACTTCAGTTTTACTTAATTGTTTTTGCTACAATATTTCTAATATCTTGTGATATCAACCTTTCATTCGAATATTTAATTTTGTGTTAGTGTACATGGACTCGACCTAAATTACCTCCAATCCCTGTGGAGAGGATTTCACTTACCACTTTATTATTTGTTCGACGTGTATGCTTGCACTATTTGCATATCATTTATAGTACACCACAACAAGCAATAACTATGCATCTTATTTAAAGAAGTTGCGCGATAAACATGAGGCAGACGTTTGCGTACGGATAGAGGAGCTACACAAAAAGCTTGCGGAGGAAATTTCTAAGAAAAATAAAGAGGCTGACCTTGCTCTTAGGATTAAAAATAAGTTACTTGAAACCACAGAACATAGTTTCAAGAATGAGATTCGAGGTCTTAAAGAAAAAATAGAGTGGGCGGAGAACGCGGCAAATAAAATCTTGGCAAATTTCTCGAGGAGATTAACAGAGCTTAAAGATTCGCATAAGAATGAAATTATGGTGTTGGGGGCTACCCATGATGCTGATGTGGTAGAGAAGGTTAAGGTAGCTGCAGACACTACCTCCGCCTTTATGATTGAAGGAAATGAGAGATCTCAAGATGCTGCCATTCTTAGCTTTCAACTGGTGCGGGGCCCTATTGACGTTAGGGATGTAGGTTTTGGTACTCTTTGCGAGGTAACCACATATTTCGATGTGAGAAATCCTTCTGGGCCCTCCTGGGAAAGCTTAGATGCGGAGTATAGAAACATTGTAGCCTCCTCTACCTGTGGTTCGAATACGTCCTCCTCCTTGGTTGGCCGCAACAGTGCTGCAGATAGAATAGATAGTGGCGGTGTTTTGAGTGATTGTCGTAGGGGTGTATAATTGTTGTTACTTATTTCTTTTGCTTTTTGTATGGAAGAAAAACTAGTTTTGAAGGTTGTTTCGATTATTTTGCTATTTTTTGCTCAAGTCGGAATGCACCTTGATATATATTTTTATTTACTATTATTTTTTATTTTTACAGTAAACAATCTATCTGAGATAGCTCTTACGTAGAGAACCTAAATAAACCCGTGTAGCTTCCAAATAGTTCGTAATTCTAGAAGAGCTGAGCATAAATGTATTTCTTCTTTATATGGGACGAGATAATTCATTCAAGTCAACTTCCATATTGTGGAAGATTTATGATTATGTTAAATCCTGTCAAGAAATTTAAAGTTGTTGTTGATAATGTGGTTATCAAGTTGGAGATAATTGTTTGGAGATGGTATCATCATCCTCTTTTACTCTCAGTTGTTAGACTCAGTTGTCGCATTCGTTAGGTAGTGGAGGTGCTATGTTTTTGACTTTTCTTGTTGCATTTTTGGAAACACCCTCTTGTCATACATTACTTTGTGCCTTTAGTTGTCTTTGGGAGTCGGTGAGGTTATATAGTGGAAAGTTACCTAATTTGGCATATGCAATTTATGTCATTGTTGTTACCTAATTTGACTTGCTTGGAACTTCTTATGTTTTATTTGTGATAATTTTTTTCTATTGTTGGCTGCGCTGACACAGCGAACTAGCTTGTGTCGTTTGGGAGACCTCAGTACTGCTACTAGCGTTCCCATAATGTTATGTTTTATCAATAATGCCTTTGAAATAATTAGAGTAAAATTTTCTTATTTATTCGTATGATTTTTTGGATACTAGCATACATGAGAAGCTTTGGTATGGGTCTAAAGGATTGATATTGTTGATAGTTGCGTAAGACAAGACATCTGCTTGTTGCTTTAAGAAGCAGAACAATGTGTTGCTGCCTTGCTTGTTATTTATTGGCTTAATTTTTCGTGCTTGGTATTTATTGGCTCTTTGCGGCGATTTAGACAATTCAAGGTGGATCGGGATGAAAGAGGAAGTTCATGACTGGCAGTGATAGGTACACGCGTCAGTCCGCTCAGTTAATGATAAGAAGTTTGAAAGTTGTGTGATTTTAGCTATTTACTCGAGATTTTAGGATCTGGGAATTTATCGCTCATATTAGTGGCTTTCCATATAGGTATGTGAAACATCGTCGCTTGATACTCTCATTGTCCACTATAAATAGTGCCCATTTGGGCCTGTATCTTCATAACCTAATTTACGAGTTGTTTAGTTTCTTCTTGGTAGTTTTCTTTTTTACGATTTTGCTTGTGTCGTTTTGAGAAGAGGAAAAGAAAATATGTTTGCGAGGAAAGGTGGTTTGACAAAACCGTATGTCGTGGATCCTAGGGGAGTGCTTAGTTTTCTGCAGATTAGGTTATTTGCATCATTAGAAAATAGTATTCGGAAGGCTATGATTAGCCGTTTGTACTAAAGAGTGCCAACAGTCAATGTATTCAGAAAATCTTGAGCGAAATGTTCTCTGAATACCATTTCCTGTTGGTGCTTGTTGCTACAGTGGGAGGAGGTGGTCGAGTTATGGGCATATCACCGAGGTAGTTGATTTGTGTTGGTATTGACCATTCTTCTCTTGATGCAGAGCATAAATTTTGGAGTCCAAAATGGGAGAGAGTTTTTTCATCTTCATGTACTCTGCTTGCAACATTAAGAAGCCCGCTTTTTATGTTGGAGGGAGGCGATTGTTCGTTTTTCAGCTGTGGTGTTGGGTTCTCTGACAATAATCAAGCACAACTCAAGACAAAGATTTGGAGAAATTAAACCCCGCTTGTAGAGTGGAGTGACAAGCCAAGATTGTTCTTGAAATTGTAATATCTTACATGCTTCGTTGATATAAGGAGGCCTGTTTGTATCAATGCTTAAAGTGTTATGATTTCCTAGTTTGCATTAATTCATTTGTATATGTATTAAATTTTAATGGATGAGTATTTGCCTTCTGTATATGACTATTTTTAATTGTGATGTTTCTATTCACATGTTTGTATTCACGGTGATAGTTGCTTTCTTGTGGTAGATTATAGAAATGTTTTTTATTAATCGTATGTAGCTTAATGATGACCACACTTCCTTCTTCGGCTTGGTGTAGGGCGTGTAGGTGTTCCTTTTTAGTGAGAGCGCAAGTGCACACTCCTGCCAAGTTATAGTATAAAAGATGTTGAATCCCACGAGGATTGGACAACTTGTCTCGTTTCGTAATCCATGTACAAGGTAAAATAAAATCACAAGTTAATGGTCGGATGAGATGAAAAGTAAATGAAAACACAAGTAATAAAGGAGTGAAGCAGGTTGATAGAGCAAACATGGTTATGCTGCCACTTAGTGGGAAAATTGCGTTGTAAAAGGATTGAGTTATCTTGTGCTGCCTCGGCGGGTATGGCGGGCGGCAGGCTACAACCCTGTCACGCGGCCGCAGCGGGTCACTACCACTGCAGGAGTGTACTATCTCGGCAGGTGGAACGGAAAGAGGTCCTGGCGGCAAGTCTGGCAGATACTCCAAGTTCGACAGGATAGTCGACAGTGATCCCTCCAATTTCTAGGTTAGGATGCTCGAGAGCTAACGTGACGTAGGCAATACCTAGCAATCCCAGCGTCAACCTAACACAGGCTAGTCAACTCGGTTGGTAATCTCTTTTAGCCGCTGAAACTTGTGGACTGGTGTAGAACCAAGTTAGTCACGCCTAAGCACGTTGTGACCGTACTTAACCCTTTCGTGAGCCTTTGCACTTTCATGCCTGACAAATGGATTCTCTCATCTGACTAGTGTAGAATAATTGAAAGAATGAAGAGCAATGGATTAAGCAAACTTGGAATATATTATTGAAAAATAACTCAAAACCTAAAACAACCGTTTCACAACTCAGTTACAACATAACCCTAACCCAAGTAGAGTTTAGAACATGGCGGCGGCAGAGAACACTAGAAAAGTCTATAGAAAACCTAGTATGATTTGAACTAGGAGTACAATGGGTATTTATAGACTAAAGACTAGGCTAAGTCCTTCTTAAAGTAAAAGTCCTTGAAAGTAGCTTTCCAATTTTAATATGACATTAAACTCTAACTTCTTTTCGTGGAATTTGGACTTTATCCTGTTTGCCTTAGCCCGCAAGTAATCTTGAGATTTTTGCTTCGGCAGCCCTGGCCGCTGCTACAGACGTCGGAAAATCAAATGGATGCCGGCGATAGATTCAGAGATTTTAGCTCTTCAGATTGCACTCTGATTCTTCCAACTTCCATAGTCAGTTGCCATGGGCATCAAGGTCGGCGGCAACTCTACTCGGCAGGTACTCGGCAACAACTATCTTCTGCTGGATCAGCTTCAGTACAACTCCTAGGTATGATTCCTCAGCCTTGTGCCCTCAGCTCCTTGGTTCCCTCTTTCAGCAGTTAGTACCTACATACAAGAATACACTCAAACAGTATCTCTTGTTCACCAAATAAATGATAATTCATAAAAGCAAGGCAGAACAATGGAATATTGTAAAATGTTATGCATGCACCTACTTATGCCTAAAATGTGCTTAAAACAGTAATAATAAGAGTTGGAATGTGCAAGAAATATTGGACTTATGGACACTTTACACACTCCCAAACTCGAACTATTACTTGTCCTCAAGCAATGCAACCTAAAATACTTGCTTTAGTAATAGTCAGAAAGAAAAACTAGCTTAACACCTGATTTCCTGCCTCAAGGCCGTGGCACCTATATTAAGTTAGTGAGGGGAAATAAGAAGAAAAATGACCCGGAATTTAAATTTCTCATGCCTGTGTGGTGTGTGCATATCTGTAAACGAGCTGAATACACAAAATAAATAATTAAACAAAGATGCTGCTGTGATGTAAAGGTTGCTACCGAGGCAGCACAGTTTAAGCACAATAATTTTTAATCATGGCAGTGAGGGCTTCATCTTATCACAACTACTCTTCCAGGTCTTACGTTGAGATAGGAGCAAACTACAAAACCCCGAACCCTTGGAGTAGAGTCATCCCGTGAAGGCTTTCATTCACTCATGCTAGTTTGTCCGTCACTTTAAGGCATTCAGTTTCATGGACTTTGATAGCAGCGGAGTGTCCTCGCAGCCTGTTGCAGGCACCTCTAGGGTAAACAACAATGTTCCTTGTTTTTTATTCTGCTGTCGTGGCAGTACTTGCGTTTTTCTTTTTCTTTTGCCTGCCTCGACGGTACCTGTAATCATTGTTAGAATTTTGCAAAGAATTCTAGAAACAAACATGAAATGTTCATTACATATTCTAACACATTCAGCAAGTGAAAGAGATGTTTAACATTTTCAGGCATAAAGAAAAAAATTCTAAGTCACATTTCATACTTTTTCCCAAGATTAAGTTCAATTTTTATTAGGTGCGAAAATAAATTAGTCGGCTATCCTATCATAGGCACAAGTCATAACAAACTTTTCTTCTCTGATTATTACTAAGTCAAGTACAATGCAACCTAAATGCAACTAAAGATGCCTAAAAATGATGCGAGAGCTATCCCCCCAAACTCGAGATGGGCATTGCCCTCAATGCAGAAAACAAAAATAAACTAAAGTAAGAAAAAGGGAAGACGTCTGAGGTTACTGTTGTTGGCATGTGATGTCGGCGAGCTTGGCATTGCTTCCTTGTGCTTCGCGGTTCTTGGGTTTGGACCTGTAAAATTAATTGTGAAACGAGAAGAATGAAAAATTAAAACAAAAGAAACCTAATCCTGAAAACTACTCCTACTAAAACAATAAATAGCTGACGAGAGAAGGTTATGTCAGAGTGGGGTAGGCATCCCTCAATGTGAACACTTCCTGTTCTTTCATGGCGGTGTCCCTTGTATAGTGCTTTAGTCGCTGCCCATTGACCTTGAACTCTGTTTCTCCATTTACAGATTTTAACGTCACGACACCATGTGGAAAGGCTTCGACTACTTTGTAGGGTCCTGACCATCGGGATTTTAGCTTTCCATGAAATAGTCTGAGGCGGGAATTGAACAGCAGCACTTGCTGCTCTGGCAGGAACTGCCACCGCTGAATCTTGTTGTCGTGCCATTTTTTTTCCTTGTACAGCTTGGCATTCTCGTATGCCTCCCGCCGAAATTCTTCCATTTCTGTCAGGTTAAGCAGTCTCTTCTCCCCAGCTTGTTTCCAGTCCATGTTAACTGTCGTGACTGCCTAATACGCCTTGTGTTCTATTTCGACAAGGAGATGACAGGCCTTTTCGTACACTAGACGATATGGGGACATCCCTAGCAGTGTTTTTTGTGTTGTTCGATATGCCCAAAAGGCATCATCTAGTTTCAATGGCCAATCTTTTCTATTAGGGTTTACAATTTTTTCCAAGATGGTCTTGACATCCATATTCAAAATTTCCGCCTGCCCATTTGTTTATGGGTGGTAGGCAGCAACAATCTTGTGCTTGACTCCCACTATCTGGAGTACCTTTACAATTAATTTGTTATTAAAATGGGTCATTTCATCAATAATGATTGCTCTTGGTACTCCGAACCTCGTAAAAATGTTCTTTCGTAGGAACCTATGAACGGTCTTTACATCATTGTGAGTGGTGGCAATGGCTTCTACCCACTTAGAAACATAATCAACGGCTAGGAGGTCGTACATGCTTCCACACGAAGATGGAAATGGTCCCATAAAATCTATCCCCAAACATAGAATAACTCGACCTCTAGTATTGTTTGAAGGGGCATCTCATTCCTCCTCGATATATTTCATGTTCTTTGGCAGCTGTCATACTGTTTGTAGATTGTTTGAGCGTCCTTATGCAGTGTTGGCCAAAAGAACCCTAATTACAGTACTTTTGCTGCTGTTCGCTGCCCTCCGAAATGGCCTCCATAAGGTGCTGAGTGGCATTGTGAGAGTATGGCCTGTTGTTCATCCTCTGGTACACCGTACACACCGTTTGATAACCTGGTCTGCACAGTTTTTAAACAAGAAAGGCTCGTCCAAAAAATAATGATTAACATCATGTTGGAATCGTTTCTTTCCTTGATAGTTTAGTCCATATGGCAAAACACCGGACACTAAATAATTTACAATATCTGTATATTAGGGTGTGTCTATTGATGTTGTTGTCGCAGTTTCTGTGTGAGCAGCAGGCAATAGTCCTTCAGCTTCTAGGGCGGCTACCGGGGCAGAGACTAGTAACAGTTGTTCGTTAGGGAATTCATCTTGAATTTCGTTGTGGGAGGTGTTCTCTTGTCTATTCTCAAGTCGCGAGAGATGATCCACCACTTGATTTTCTATGCCCTTTCTGTCTCGTATTTCTACGTCAAATTCTTGCAGTAGTAGGATCCACCGGATTAAGCGGGGCTTTGCATCTTTCTTTGCGAACAGGTACCTTAAGGCAGAATGGTCTGTGTGAACTATCACCTTTATGCCGATCAGGTAGGGCGGAACTTATCGAAAGAAAATACTATTGCCAGAAATTCTTTTTCTGTAGTGGTGTAGTTGGTATGGGTAGTATTTAGTGTTTTGCTAGTGCAATATATGACGTGGAAGATCTTATCTCTACGCTGCCCTAGGGCGGAGCCAACGGCAGTGTCACTAGCATCACACATTAGTTCGAAGGGTTGGCTCCTGTCAGGGGGGGACTACCACAGGTGCTGTGACTAGCTTTTCCTTTAATGTTTTGAACGCCTCCTGGCATGCCTCGTCGAAGATGAATGGCTTGTCCTATTACAGCAAGGTACACAACGGTTTAGAAATTTTAGAAAAGTTTTCAATGAATCTACGATAGGAACCTGCGTGTCCCAGAAAACTTCGTATGCCCTTGACAGCGATCGGCGGTGGCAAATTGGCTATGACTTCGATCTTTGCTTTGTCTACATCTATTCCTTGTGCGGAAATTTTATGCCCCATGACTATGCCTTCGTCGACCATAAAGTGGCATTTTTCCCAGTTAAGCACTAGGTCTGTTTCCTCACATCTGGTCAGAACTTTCTCAAGGTTGCTGAGGCAGCTGTCGAAGCTGCTGCCGAAGACAGAGAAGTCGTCCATGAAGATTTCTATGAAATCTTCTATCATATCGGAGAAGATGGCCATGATGCATCACTGGAATGAGGCTGGGGCGTTGCACAAACCAAATGACATTCTTCGAAAAGCATAAATGTCATATGGGCAGGTGAAGGTTGTTTTGGCTTGTTCTTTTGGTGCGATGCGATTTGGTTGTACCCTGAATATCCATCCAAAAAGCAATATAAGGGTTTGCCAACAAGGCAGTCAAGCATTTGAACAATAAAAGGTAATGAAAAATGATCATTTTTTGTTACTTTATTTAACTTGCGGTAATCCATGCATATTCGCCAACCAGTTACTATTTAAGTTAGGATTAATTCATTATTATCATTTACCATGGTTATTCCACCTTTCTTTGGTACGCATTGTATCGGGCTTACCCATTCCCTGTCTAAGATTGGATATATGATTCCAGGATCCAGCCACTTGATGATTTCCTTTTTGACAACTTCTCTCATGGCTTCATTTAATCTCTTTTGGGCGTCCACCGTTAATTTTTGGTCCTGCTCAAGCTGGATCTTATGCATGCAAATGGCATGGTTGATTCCCTTTATATCTGCAATGGTCCAGCCTATCGCCTTCTTATGTTGTCGCGGCAGCACAGTCAACTGATGTTCCTATCTAGGCTACAACTTGGAAGAAATTATAACTGGCGGTGTACCAATAGGTCCCAGGAAAACATATTTAGGCTGTGCAGGTAAGGTTTTTAACTCGAGAGTAGGAGGTTGTTTGATGGATGGTTTGAACATTTTGCCCCCCTTTTCTGTGTAATTCAAAGGTTCAAAGTACTTACCTGGTATGTTTGTTATCTAATATGCCTCTTCTTGTTCCTCTATTTTCTGCTCTGTCCATTCATTGCATCGCTCATCTTCCGGGCAGCTATCTAAGTGGCTGTCGTGGTAGTTGTCGAGTTTGCTGCCTTGGCAGTCTTGTAGTAGGCAGGGTCTGTTGTCTTCAAGGTTGAACTATGAGACAACATCCAGTAGCTGGCATTCTTCTGGATCTTCAGCCTGTCTTATGGATTGGTAAACGTTCAGTTTTACTTGTTGATCGTCTATCCTCATCGTGAGTTTGCCCTTTTCCACATCGATCAGTGTTCGACCCGTAGCAAGGAAAGGCCACCCCAATATTATTGGTTCTTTTTCATCTGCTTCACAATCCAGGACCAAGAAATCGGCAGGAAAAATAAATTTATCGACATGTACTAGGATGTCCTCAAATTTTCCTTTTGCTTGTACATAAGTTTTGTCAGCCAGCTGAAGCATCACCGTTGTTGGGCGGACGTCTCCTATCCCTAGTTTCTAGAAAACAGATTTGGACGTTAGATTTATGCTTGCCCCTAGGTCACATAATGCTCGTACGTAGTGGTTGCTGCCTTTTTTGCAGGGGATTATAAAGCTGTCTGGATCTTTCTATTTGGGCGGTGCTTTATTGTGCAACATAGCCATGCATCCTTCCTTTATTGCTACCGTTTCAAATTCCCCAATCCTTATTCTTTTGAATACCATATCTTTCAGGAACTTGGCATAACTGGACATTTGTTCAATCAACTCTATTAATGGAAGGTTAATTTTGATCTGCTTTAGCACATCCAGGAACCATTAATACTGCATCTCTTGCTTTTGTTTCTTCAGTCTCTAGGGAAACGGTGGTGGAGATACAGGGTTGAATGTTCTTTCTTTGCTGGGCATCCTATTCTGGGTAGCTGGTTCAGGTTCTGTCTGTTCATCCCTGGTGTTGTCTACTGATTCTTGTTCTGGAGTTTCCGTAGCAGATTGTTCGGCAGGTCGAACTGGTTCGACAGATGTTGTTTCTCTCGCAGCGGGCATGGATGGGTCCTGTAATGTTATCCCGCTTCGAGTTGTTACAGCCTTACATTGTTCAAGGGATTTTCCTTTTGCTGATTCGGTGACAATAAGTAATCCACCCATTGGCCATGTGCTGATAATCTGAGCAAATTTCCCGAACTGTGTCTCTTGATTTTTTAGAGCTGCCTCTTGGGTGTTCATTCTGCTTTCAGTCCTGTACAGGAAAGATTCAGTTTTATCAATGAATTTATTTGTATTAAAAATGAAATCTTTAGTATGGGACATGAAAGTATGCAGAGTGGATTCTATGGAGGAAGTGTTTGTATCCTGTTGTGGTGACAGCTGTCATGGCAGGTTCTGTTGATAGTCCCCTCGTTGTTGTGATAGGTTTGCAATAGGTCTGGGGTTGTTCCACGAGGAGTTGGTGTGGTTTGTTCATCCTGGGTTGTAGTTATTCTGAGTGGATCTGTTATTCCTCTCATATCCTCTCATATAATTTGCAGATGCAGTGCAGGAAGAGGGAATCGTGGTCACCCCCACATTCTCCACAGAATGGCTCAACAGCTTTTACTTCATGGACCTTCCCAGGGGATTGCACAATCTTCATCGCCAGCTTCGTCAGAGTGTCGAGGTGGGCGTGTACGGAATCTAAGGCTTCTACCTCATTTGCAGTGGCTGGCCGCCTTATGCCGCCTTTGCGGGCATTAGGGTACTTGTAATCATTTTTAGTGGATATATTCAGCAGCCGCAGTGCTTCCTCTAGAGGTCTATCTAGGATGATCCCGTTAACCGAGGTATCTATCATCATCCGAGTTGGGTAGTTAACCCCGTTATAGAATATAGATACATGAATCCAAGCCGATAGACCATGTAGCGGACAGTTATTCAGCATTTGTTGGTACCGCTCCCATGCCTTGTACATTGGCTCATCATCCTCTTGTCTAAAGGCTGTGATCTCATTCTGAAGCCTATTAGTGACGTTGGACGGCCTAAAACGGTCTAGAATGTCTTTGCAGAGCTCTGTCCATGTGTTGAAGGATCCGGCTAGCTGGTTATTCAACCACTATTTAGCCCTATCCCTCAGTGAATAGGGAAATAGCCTCAGCCGGAGTACATCCTAGTGAACCCCATGTATCTTAAATGCTCAACAAATGTCCAGGAATCCTCGTAAATGCTTTCGAGCATCTTCTGTGGCAGTCCTTCCAAAGTGCCCTAGCGTATTTATCATGTTGAACATGACGGGTTTAGCTCGAAATGATCTGCCCCTATGTCTGGTTCTCTCACAATTGGTTCAAACCTTTAGAAGTCATGTTCCAGGTAATCTCTAGTTGTTCGAACCTGGGGTGGTCTGGGCGGATCAGGGGGGTCCTGCCTTTGTTGATCTTGTGGTCCTCTGGGCGGCAAGTCGTGTTGCCCTCCTCTGCCATGTACGGCATCATTTGGTGGGTCCTCGTTTACCATGGTTTCTTCCTTTGCTTTTCCCCTGTCTTCTTGGTTTCTCTTAAGGACTTCCCTAAGCTCCCTCTTAATCTTTCTTGTTTCACGTTCGAGATCGTCGTAAATGAAAAGGTTTCCTTTTGGGTTCTCCCTGGTCATGCACTTGCAAAGGACACAAAATTTTTTTTCGATTAAAAATAAAATAAAAAGTAAAAAGTAAATGAAAAGTGCAGAAATTGAAAAACGAAATTTGATGTTACCAATCCCTGGCAACGGCGCCAAAAACTTGTAGGGCGTGTAGGTGTTCCCTTTTTGTGAGAGCGCAAGTGCACACTAATGCCAAGTTATAGTATAAAAGATGTCGAATCCCAAGAGGATTGGACAGCTTGTCTGGTTTCGTAATCCCATCACAAGGTAAAATAAAAGCACAAGTGAATGGTTGGTTGAGATGAAAAGTAAATGAAAACACAAGTAATAAAGGAGTGAAGCAGGTTGATAGAGCAGGCAGGGTTATGCTGCCACTAAGTGTGAAAACTGCGTTGTAAAAGGATTGAGTTATCTTGTGTTGCCACGATATGCTGCCTCGGCGAGTATGGCAGGCAGCAGGCTATGACCATGTCACGCGGCCGCAACGGGTCACTACCACTGCAGGAGTGTATTGTCTCGACATGTGGAACGGAAAAAGGTCCTGGCGGCAAGTTTGGCAGATACTCCAAGTTCGGCAGGATAGTCGACAGTGATCCCTCCTATTTCTAGGTTAGGATGCTCGAGAGTTAACGTGACGTAGGCAATACCTACCAATCTTAGCGTCAACCTAACACAGGCTAGTCAACTCGAGAGTTAACGTTGTGATCGTACTTAACCCTTTCGCGAGCCTTGCACTTTCGTGCCCGACAAATGGATTCTCTCAACTGACTGGTGTAGAATAATTGAAAGAATGAAGAGCAGTGGATTAAGCAAACTTGGAATATATTATTGAAAAATAACCCAAAACCTAAAACAACCGTTTCACAACTCAGTTACAACATAACCCTAACCCAAGTAGAGTTTAGAACATGGCGGCGATAGAGAACACTAGAAAAGTCTATAGAAAACCTAGGATGATTTGAACTAGGAGTACAATGGGTATTTATAGACTAAAGACTAGGCTAAGTCCTTCTTAAAGTAGAAGTCCTCGAAACTAGCTTTCTATCTTTAATATGACATTAAACTCTGACTTCTTTGCATGGAATTTGGACTTTATCCCGTTTTCCTTAGCCCGTAAGTAATCTTGAGATTTTTGCTTCGGCAGCCCTGGCCACTGCTACAGACGTCGGAAAATCGAATGGATGTCGGTGATAGATTCAGGGTTTTTAGCTCTTCATATTGCACTTCGGTTCTTCCAACTTCCATAGTCAGCTGCCGTGGGCAGCAATGTTGGCGGCAAATCTACTCGGCAGCAACTGTCTTCTGCTGGATCTGCTTCAATACAGCTCCTAGGTATGATTCCTCAGCCTTGTGCCCTCAGCTCCTCGGTTCCCTCTTTCAGCAGTTAGTACCTACATACAAGAATACACTAAAACAGTATCTCTTGTTCACCAAATAAATGATAATTCATAAAAGCAAGGTAGAACAATGAAATACTGTAAAATACTATGCATGCACCTACTTATGCCTAAAATGTGCTTAAAAACAGTAATAATAAGAGTTGGAATGTGCATGAAATATAGGAGTTATGGACACTTTACACTTGGCGATGGCATATATGTGCAGGATCGCCAGCCGTGATTTTAGAGGAGTTGTAGACGATAAAGGGTGCAAACCCCTAAAACCGGCCTAGAAGAAAAGACCGAATTTAGGAATCCACGTTTGAAAACTTAACCCTCAAGAAAACCAATTTTAGAAATTATACTTTAATTTAAATATACATATATATATAACGATAATTTAATAAACATCTTATAGTAAATAAAATATAAATGTCATAATTAATATTCAAATGTTTAAAGAAAATCTTTGAAATGAAATCATAGTAGAAGAATGCTAAAATAATTCAAAAAATATATAAATAGTTCACATTTATGAAATTACATCAATGTCTCAAAATAATAAATATTAATCCGAATAACTAAAAATAACTCATAATAAAATAACCGGATAAATGTGAGATCCTCCAAATACCACGTCACCTAAAGTCCAAAGATATCTGTAAAAGGAAACTATGAGGGAGTAAGCTAAAGAGCTTAGTGTGTCTCTAAAGTGCAAGAAAAACCGTAAACACAAGACAATAATTTCTATAAAATCTTTAAGTTCAAAACAATGATGATTCACAACACAAACGATTTAATTTTATAAACACAATGCAATGTACCCAACTACAGCTCACCAATCGATAAGAGGAAAGTTCCCCAGAACTCTTCACTACATCCACCAATCGGTAAGTGGTCGTCACCACAATCTTCAATCGTACAATCCCAACCCATGCACACAACGGTATAGAATCACAATTCTCTTATCTCTACACAATTTTGTACTGTAATACGAGTTCATAGTCCACAAATCCATTATTTAAAATAAATCTCTATATCTAGTATGAATGCATATAAAATTGTTTATGCAACAACACATCTCATGTAAAATACTCATAAATTTTAAAACAACATCACACGGTAAACCATTTATCTAGCACGGTAAGAAAACACACAGAAAAATAATTTATATATGTAGCACCGTAAGAAACACACCTTAGCCAAACCAAATTCAACCCACTGAATGATGTGAGTTTCCATGATCAAAAGTATTAGATCCAACTGTATCAATACTAGACTAAACTTGGGTTGAAGGGATTTTTGCGGCACTGATATATATATATTTTTCTAATTTCTTTGTTGCATAACTATAACTATAACTATAACTATAACTATAACTATAACTATAACTATATATAGAGAGAGAATTGGGTGGTGGTAGGTTATTAGTAATTGATTAGGTTTCGAATTATTATATATATATATATTATATGGCTATGATTAATAATTATAATAATAATTAAAAACAGAGGAAGAGACGGGCGGTAGAAACTAATTGAATTAGAATTCAATCTCATAAAAAGGGTTATTTATGGAGTCAGTCCTTAGACTTTTCAAGAAATTTCATATTAACTTCCAAGTTTCATAAAAATTCTTATTTAGTCCCTCATAGAAAATTAGGATTTTGAATTAAAATTCTCAATTGTTAGAGTTTTCAAACAGAGATTTCAAAATTAGGGTTTTAAAATTAGGGATTTTATGAATCTAGGGTTCACAATTGAGGCGTAATTTTTGGGGTGTTATAGGGGACTTGTAGTTTGGGGTGAAGTTTGTTGGTACCAAGAATTACATGATTTTGGCGAATCCTATAAATTAGAATTAAAATAAACACTCGGACTATGAAAATGTCATATATCTGCAGCTTTATTTTATAGTGACATGCTTATTTCCCTTTAGGGCGGGTGCTTGCCCCCCTATTGATAAAACACTTATGGAGAATAAGTTACAAGCTTGGGATTGTGCATGTATTTTAGTGTCTGTATTGTATTTTCCTTTCTTTAAAATGGCGACACACTTTTTGATGTAAACTTTTGCTTCTTGTAACTTTGTAAGGTAAGCCGGTGGCTAGTTCTTGTTCTTTTTATAATTAGTTTGCTATAGGGTTCTCTCTTTTTATGCGTAAGCTTGAAATATTTCCTTTTAGGTTCACGTATCAATCTTGCCCCCTGAGCGAGGTGGTTTTCATTGCTATTATACTAATGTGCATTTTCAATATTGTGATATGTGAGCAATATGGCCCCACTCTTATCAGCCATGTATTTGGGAGCCGTTGGGCGTCTGTGTTGTCTTCTATTCGCGTGTTGCCCCCCTTTTATGATAAGTAGTTAATTTTGGGGGGGGGGATTGCTTTGGTTTGCTCCTCACAAGGCGACATTACTTTCACGGAGGGGACTGTGTTTTTTGCATTGTTCGCTAATTTTTGGGAGGAGTTTTACTCCCTTTATGAGGTTCGTGTTGGTTACTATGGGTTGTTCCCATGCTTTGTTGTGCACTAGGAACTGGCTTGCGGACCTATTCTTTTGTGGTTGTCTTATTGCACATTCTTACTTAAGCAATAGAATTTGGTAGTGTGTATATGTTTCCAATATTGGGAGCTTATGATACGCATGAGTAACGAATCATCTTTTTGCGCTCGCATATTCCTTTAGGATAATGAGTTTTGTTTCTTCTGAGAATCGATCGAACTATATAGCATTTTGTGGATTGGGGGTTCATGCCCCTTGAACGAGATAGTAAGTTATTCCTCTATGCACACATATTAAAAGTGGATGACGCTAACATGATCCTTCTTTTATTTTCGCTCGCTTGCTTTGGAAGTGACAACCGGTGAGCTGATTCCTCTTATGCACAATTCTTAAAAGCGGAGAACGCTCAGACGGTCCTTTGTTTATTTTTGCTTGCTTGCTTTAGAAGCAACGACCGTTGAGATGATTCCTCTTATGCACACTTCTTAAAAAGCGGCGGACGCTCAGTCGATCCTTTGTTTATTTTCGCTCGCTTGCTTTGGAAGCGGCGACCGTTGAGTTGATTCCTCTTATGCATACTTCTTAAAAACGATGGACACTCCGATGATCCTTTGTTTATTTTCACTCACTTGCATTGGAAGCGACGACCGTTGAGCCGATTCCTCTTATCTACACTTCTTAAAAGTGGTGGACGTTCAGAAGATCATATGTTTATTTTTACTTGCTTGCTTTGGAAGCGGCAACCATTGAGCTGATTCCTCTTATGCGTGCTTCTTAAAAGTGGTGGACGCTCAGACGACCCTTTGTTTATTTCTGCTCGTTTGATTTGGAAGCGGCGTGGTTCAATCAATCATGTTACTTATCTAAAGGGGAGATATGATTCCTAAATTGCTATGTCGTGAATGATTAACTAAATTTAGAGAGCCTGTAGGCTATTGTCATATAAGAGGGATTGTACAAAATGAGGATAGAAATAAAGAACTTATGGCGGTAGTTTTCCATAGTTAGACTTTTGGCGAGACTTGTTAGAAATCTTTGTTTTTTGGAGTTCGCTATGTACAAAATGTGCGGGACTACAAAATATAGGCAAGAAAAAAGTAGGAGATGGAGAAACGGACCTTGAAGGGGGTGTCAAGTATCATAAGGTTTGAGAATCCTTTCATCCTAATGACTCTTCACTTGCCTCGCTGTCACACAACAACTCCGTCAACTCCCTTCTGCTCTTGTTATTCAACCCTTCTCTAAGGCTTACGCCATCGAGAGTCATTACAGTTTTGCTTAAGACATTGACCTCGGTTACTTTCTGCTGGGGTGGAGTTTCCTCGGTAGTGCTACCACTATCCCTCTACTATTGTGCCATTTGGAGTGAGAGGATGTGGCATTGCCTTGCTGTCTTTTGATTAGCTTGCATGATGCCTTCCCTCGTGGGTGTGGGGAACTTGACTTGTAGGCAGAAAAGGGCTGCCATCATTCTGACTTTTCTCATCAAAAATCTATCGAAGATAGCATTGAATGCGGATGGGTTATCGATGACTAGAAAATTGGCCATTTGTGTGACCTTGTTATCACCATCTCCCAATGTTACGGGAAGTCGGATGGAACCCTTCACCTCGATGGGTTAATTACTAAACTCATACACTAGGTTGGACAGCTTTAACTCCGTACTTGAAATTCACATTTGGTTGAATGCATTCCAACTCAATACTTCTACAACACTACATGTATCTACTAAAATTCTCTTCACGATAAACCCTATTATCCCTATTGAAACGAAAAATAGGGTCGTTGCCCTCTTTCTCCGAGAATAAGACTCGGATGGATCTCTACATTTCGGTTTTTTCATCATTCCCGCTAAAATCAGTATTACTCCTCGTATGTGCGCTTTACGCTTGGAGTTTGACTGGTTCCACTTTTTGTCTATGTCGACTATCATATGTATGGTTCCTCTATTATCTTGATTATTTCTTTTGTTGTCCTACGATCTCGACTGATGAGCCTCTATGTTATCCTCAACCTGTCTGTAGCGGGAAATCATCTCTCCAACTGCCCCCTACGGACTGCGGATTCAATTGTGTTCTTCAAATGTACGCAATCATCCGTAGAGTGGCCCTGAGCTTTGTGAAACTCGCATCTTCTTCCTGAGCGCTCCATGCGCTCACTCTTTCTCATCGGCAACGACGGCCTTAAGAATCTGGTGTGTTCAATCTAGTGCAGTATTTGGGAATGCGATTCTGTTAATTCATGATAAGTTATATATATACGGATAACCTTTCCTAGGCCGTCTCGCACTATTGGCCTTCCTTTGTTTGCCGCTGTGACTAACTACTATTTTGAACATACTGTGGTCCACGACGAAACTGGTGGACTCCTCTACCAACTCCTTGATGAAGAGGGGGTCTGCCACGACTGGGAGACAAATTGTCCTGCCTCTGGCTCTCATGTTGCAAACTGTGTACCATGGTTCTCATGTTGTTTGCCTCTTCGTTTTCAGTGTATGACTGAACCTTCTCATATAGTTTTGACAAAGTTGTCGGGGTTCGATCCAGCAAATTATACTTGAGATGCTGATGCGAGGTACCGTTGACGAAAGAATAAATAATACACTCGTTGGAGACCTCCTTGGTTTGCATGGTTGCGGCGTGAAATCGTTGGAAAAACTCACGTAGAGATTCGTCTGGCTTTTGGATGACGAACATGAGGTATGTCGACGATCTTTTTAATACCTTGTTCGCTAAAAAATGGCTCATGAACAGCTCTGCCAGCTAATCGGAACTGGAAATTGAGTTCGCCGGGAGCTGGAGGTATCAAGCCTGAGCTTAATCCTTTAGGGTCATTGAGAATGTTCGTCATTTAAAATTTTTAGAGTCGCCAAACAAATCCATGTGATTCAAGAAATGTGACAGGTGATCTTGATGGTCGCCTCTTCCGTTATACATTAGCTTCGGGACTTTGAAAGTTTTAGGCGCATAATGCTCTAAGATGTCTACAAATAAGGGTTCATTTTTGTACCTTCGAGGATTATGAGAAGGATTGTCCTGCTGAAGGCTATAGATGCTCTGAAAATTCCTCTTTAACAGCTCCATTTTTTCCCTTAACGCATGTTGCTTGTCGTCCTCCGTAGGACTTTAGTTTATATCCTCTAAATCTTCATAAACCTCCTCTAGCTCTCGGGGTTGTTCCTCCCTGGTTTCTTGCTGGGGGGGCTTTCTCCTCCTGGACCACTCTACTTATGGTCTTCCTGGAAAACTGTTTGATTAGTTTCTCACTCTTTTCCTGTGCAATTTTATGTTGTTTAGCTCGGTCATGCATGAACTTTTGTTGCTGCTCGCACTGTTGTTTTGAGAGTACTAAAGCTTCCTCCATGCTCTTTATTTTTCCTGCATTTGCAAGAATTGTTGGTTGTTACCCTCTAATTGTGACGCCCCTCTCGTTTGCTGTGTGCCTTGCCCCGCCACAAACCATGGAGGGGGCTGGTACCAAAACTGATATTGAAAGTCCTGCTAGAATTGTCGTAGTTGTTGCATGGTCGTCGTCTTCGGCTGACCCGTCAAGGTATCACCCTCCGCTGCTTTTTCACCGGTAGTCTTCGTTGGCTAGACCATCAAAACGTCATCCTCTGGTGTTTTCTCATCGGAACTGTCTTGGTTGCCTCCACCCATCTTAAGGATTCCCAGGCTTACTGAAAAATTTGAAGGTTACGTACTCGCTCCACGCTCACTGCACCAATTGTTGATTGTTAAAATGGACAGAGGTTGGAGACAGTAGTTATTCTAGGTCAGGGTTAGTGTGTTGTTCTTGTTTCGTAGGTCATGGTGTCTCAAATGGAGGATCTTACTCTTTCCTTGTTGCATGCCCCGTTTTATACTACTCGAACATATGTCATAATTGGGTTGTCGTGGCACGTTGATTGGACAGGTTATGACTTAACGTCCTAGGTTCACTTCGACATCGGTAGCGGGCACGTGTGTAGCCACGTGGTCGCTGGATGAGACGCGATATTGCTATCCGCCACGGATTGCAAAAAGTACCGCGCAGTTCGCATGTGATTCCACGTGTTGTGGCCCTTATGCGTTTGTTACGTTCATAGTCGGGCGTCCTTTGTGTTACACTGCCCGTAGTCTTACTCTTTCTGGTCTCGACACGTGGAGGTAGGTGTTTATAGGTACTAACAAATTATATAAAACATTAAATTATATTTTCTGTTAACGTGTCATTGTGTCGAGTCATTTCAACATATTTTCGAAGATGTAACTGAAAAAACATGAAAAATAGGAAAGATATAAAAAATAAATACACAACTTTGTTTTAAAACGTGATTTCTTTGGGACACAGAAACAAATTTTCCTTAATGACCGACAAAACGAAACAATGGTAATCAACTTTATCTACCTCTCAAAGACACTTGTTATGGTTGTGGTTGCCTTTGGCATGCACAATAAGAAAGCTCTATTATAATTTAACAAAAAAATATGTGACGGTGTCAAATATTGGAATCGAATTTTTAAATTTGCAAAAACAAAAACTTGAAAACTGCGTTAGAAAAATGTATAGAGTCTCGATCATCTATAGAAGTTAGCATGTCGATACTAAGCACACATTGCACTGCATTACTCCTCATAAACTGAATCTATGATTTATTTGAGTTGCACAATTTTAACTAAGCTTTGCTAATGTTTCAATCGGAAAAATAAACAACAATACTAATTCAACATCATCTTCTTCCATTCTCCAAGAACTCGAAGAAGTCTTCAAGAAGTTCTATGCATGACGACGACAAGATCTTCTCAGCGGATCACACCTCCTACAATTGGGTCTGGACAATTGATGCTCTGAATCTCAAAATCGAAGAGACACAAGAATCGATATGTAAGAGTACGAATATAAGAACAAGAATTTTACCGGGATAAAGAAGAAGAATGAGCAAAAAGAGGCACAGAATTCAGAATTTGGGGAAGAAGATAAAGATTTCTTTCAATTCATTCGATAACCCCAACACTGCAAAATGGAAGCGTTTATAAGACTACATAATCACCTAAACACAACATTTCACTAACCCTTCTCAACTAGGGATGGGCATGGGTCGGGTTTTTGGCCCACCCGAACCCAACCCGAAAATAAATATCACAAATTTGAAATCGACCCAAAAATAAATATCTTAAACTCGATCCCGACCCGAACCATAGAAAAAATATATATTTCAGGACCTAACTGTAAAAAATATTTTAAAGGACTTAATGGTAAAAATAATAATTTTAAGGACTAAATTGTAAATAAAAATTTACTTTTAAGAACCTAATTATAAAAAATATATAAAGAGGGGTATTATTATAAATATCCCTAAAAATTGTGAGAAAATTACACAATTAGTCCCGGGTCGGATCGAGTCGGATATTTTTTACTCTGAACCCGGACCCAACCCAAACCCAAATTTTAATTTAAAAAATCCGACCTGATCTGGTCGGGTCGGGTAAAATTCCCATCACTTAATCTCAACAATTAATAAAAATAAAAACATAACAGGAAATTAACTACCCCTCTCGACAGTCGAAAAACTTTCTTTTATTTTGGTAATTTACAATGCTCCCTCCTTCAAGAGATCCTTGAACTCAAGGATCACAAGTAAAAACAAACCGTAAGCCAAGCCTTTGAACGAAACAGCCCTTGAACACATTGGATCATCATTGCTTTTCTTTAAAAGGTTAGACCAAACATTGCCCAAAGCTCTTTTCAACACAGCCACAACAACAAGTAAACTGAGAGTAATACTTCCATTTAAATCCACAAAATAGATTGAACTCCCACGACGAAATAAAAGCTTAGGAAGTAATTGCACAAGTCTCTGTAGATTCAGTCTTTGCATGTTTACGACCATCACCATAATCAGTTGCTGCCTTGGCAATAAGTTTTTGTTGAGGTTTTGACTTTTTTAGATCCATATTGACAACGTTCTTCAGCTTTAATAGCATTTTTGTGGCAGCTTTGTCTTTCAATTTAACTTTACCAGTCTCTATTATGAAATCTTTAGCTATAACTCCATTAGAAAACATGTCATCTTCTACTCGTTTCTGTTTTGATACAACATCATTTCCATTATAAAATGCAATTTTCCAAGGGCATTGTTGCGGTTGGTTCCTATACCATTGAAACCACCAGTCAACTCAGTTTGGAAAATTGCCCTTTATATCCATGAACTCGAACTATTAGTATCGATATATAGTGTAGACGCATACCATACATGACGATCAACAATAACCAAGATATACTCCCTCGTCAATCGATCCATGTAGATTATATATGCTACATCATCAATATCCGAATTAAGACCCTTATCATTAACATCTTGCAAAACACCATCTTTGGATAAGTTTCTTGTTGAGTGTGTAAAAGTTCTATTATTTACACCCTTTTTAACTCATATTTCTGCTGCATTCAAGCATCATTACATTGCATTTAGGCTAGTTTACAGCAAAACATCACAAATATATAAAAGGCACAGATTCTACTAAAAATGGTTGTTTTTGGCAGGTTGCCGCCGTCATAGACGGAGAAGGCGGGCGCAGGGCAGATAAGCAGAAGAGCTGAACTGGGCAAGTAGACGAAGAGGACGATGTTGCCATGGAGCTGCCGTGACAGTAGAGGACGACAACAAGTTAGTGGAGAAAAAGCAAAGTGGACCTCGATAGATAGAGAGAAATCTGCTCGTCTGTCGTGTGAAAACCATATATTTTTCCAAGCCCGGGATCAAAAGATATGTCAAGCCAAAGCTCAAAGAGAGAAAATCCCAAGAAACAAGGAGGACGGCTGAAAAGTAGGATCCTTGAAGATTAAGTCTTTATTAGAATCATACTTTTAATTAAAGTTGTAATCCTTGTTAACTTAGAATACTTGAGCCCAAAGCTTATATAAGGGCATGTATTTTAACCTAGGGCAGATCATACTCCATATCCCATAGCCGATTTCCCCATAACCGACTACCAAAACCCTCTGTCGTTTACCCGTCGTCGATATGTTCTAAAACCCCCCTAGGGCCACGGGTTGATTTGTCAAGTAGTTGCAAGGGTTGTTTTGTTTTAGGATTTTTCAAGTTCAATAAAATAAACTTCAAGTTCTCTTATTTTGGTTATTAATATCTTGCAAGAGCATCGGGAGAGCATTGTGAGGTTATCCATTTACTTAGCATCGGGAGAGTTAAGTATACGAAAGAAATAAGAGCAAGTTCTCTAGTTTATAGTTGAACTATCTCGTGCCTAGGGATAGGGCGAGGTTAAGTGGCTAAAGAAGAATTCATACACATCGGTGTTCATCCTTCGATTCACGCCGGGAGGTATCATCAAGACGTGATCATCGACAGACTTGGACCTAGGGATAGGCCAAGGCAGATCTGGGATTCTTGCCAAACTTGAAAGTACTTAGTTGAGTGTTTGTTGCCGCGACAATCAACGGACTGCTGCCGCGACAGGTGCTGCCGCGACGACAGAACTGGATTTCCTAAACTCTGCAATACCTGCACTACTGAGCAATTCAATACCAGCCCATTCTCTCTATCTTGACATCTTTACTCGTTTATTTACGTTTACTTTAATATTTTCGTGACAACTCTCAATTACTTCTTTTACTTTCGTGCAGTGAATTAAGGTGAAGCTATTAGCCCAATCCCTGTGGAGACGATATCCGATACTTCGTATCACTTTACTACTTGCGTCGTGTACACTTGCACTACCATTGTGATAGACTATTTTACACGCAACAAGTTTTTGGCACCGCTGCCGGGGATTGGCAACATAACTCTATCTTTCTTTTATTGCACTTTTCATTTTTGTTTTTGTTTTTGTTTTTATTTTTCTTTTTCTGTTTTTCTTTGGTGCATTCAACTCTTGCTTTTCACGAGGTTTTCTTGTTTATGCGCAGATCGAATCGGGGTAAAGATCCTGAGTATCAATTAGATCCGGAAATCGAACGATCATTCAATCTCAAGAAACAACTTCGTCACCTTGTAGCCAGGAACGAGTACCTTGAGGAACAGCTAGAGAAGATGGCCCACAATGGAAACGACCCACCTGCCGGCGATATTATACCGCCTGTCGGCGACCCGCCCGCTGCCACCGGCCGACGGTCCTGTCGTGACTACATGTTGAACGATCATGTAGAGTTGGACACCACGCTGCCGGATATTGATGTTGATAACTTCGAGCTTAAACCTGTCATGTTTAGTATGATCAACAATGCCGGACAGTTCAGTGGTGCTGTTATAGAGGACGCCAGAGAGAATCTTAAAACGTTCCAGGAAATCTGTGGTTCGTTTAGACTACCAGGAGTTAATCCGGAGATACTGAGGCTTCGGTTATTTCCCCATTCATTGAGGGACAGAGCAAAGACTTGGTGGAATAAACTTACGCCGGGTTCAATTAGAACTTGGGCAGATTTATCTCGTGAATTTTTATCTCATTTTAATCCTTCGCATTTATCTGAGCGATTACGTAACGAAATTGCTACTTTTCAACAGGAAGATGACGAGCCAATGCACGAGACCTGGGACAGATTTACTACTCTTCTACGGAACTGCCCAATGCATGGATTCCCCGTCTGGAATCAGGTTACAAAGTTTTATAATGCTGCCAACTTACAAACTCGTATTCGAATTGATTCAGCAGCAAATGGACTATTGTTGGATAAAGATCCGGACGAGGCAATACAAGTTTTGAAAAATCTGGCCATGAATGAGGAGCAGTTTCCGACAGCTAGAAGAGGGGGTAAACGGGTACTTGCTGTCAAGGATTATGAAGCCGACAGCACGATGAAATCACAGGTAGCATTCCTTACTAAAGCAATGAAAAAGTTATTGAATGATGATGGACAACATGGGTTTGCTGTTGAGGAAGTATGTGAAATCTGTGAGGGAAATCATGGTTCGGATGAGTGCCCAATACAGTTAGAAGAGGGAAAATATGTTGGAAATTACAAGCAAAATTATAATTCCAACAACTATAATCCCAATTGGAGGAAGGATCCCAAGTTTTCCTGGAGTAATCCTAATAATGCCCTGAATCCGCAAGCACATAATCAGAATCAGGGAGGACCTAGATTGCTGACGCGACAGCAACTGCCGCCGCAACTGCTGCCGCAGCAGCAACAGCAGCCACCAGCTGCCACAAGCAGTATACTGTAACAGACTCTGGCCACTTTTATGTCTCAGACAGGTACTTATATTGAGAATATGAATCAGTTTGTCAAGAAAATAGAGAATTTCATGGATAAAACAGAGATGAGGATGACATATCATGAAGCCACTCTGAAATCTTTGGAGACACAAATGGGTCAGGTTTCCCAACATATTAAGCCGAGGCATACTGGAGGATTCCCTAGTAATACTGAAAATGCTAGGCAGCCCACACATGAGCAATGTAAGGCCATTACTACTAGGAGTGGGAAGAAACTACCAGGGCCGGAAAAGGAAGCTGAAACAGTAAAGGATCCAGCTTTAGACAAACCTGCCGAGGAAGCTGCCCCGACAGGTGATAAACATACTGCTACCGATGAGCTTGTCACGACAGCAGAAGCGACAGAGGAGAAAAACGATGATTTTCGTCCTCAGATTCGTATGCAGTGGGAAGGACGTATTGCTGACTACCGTCCCCCACCACCCTTTCCCCAACGGATACAGCAAGCTAAGCAAGAATCTCAACTTAAAAAGATTTATGATATTTTTAAGCAGGTTCATATTAATATTCCACTGTTAGATGCCGTTAGGGAGATGCCCGGTTATGCCAAATTTCTCAAGGATGTCATGTCGAAGAAATCTAAACTTGGGGAGTTTGAAACGGTAAAGATGACAGAAGGTTGCATGAGTATTCTTCACCGGCAGCCACCCCAGAAAAAGAAGGATCCGGGGAGCTTCATCATACCTTGCGTAATCGGAAATAAATTTGTGGGTAAGGCACTTTGTGATCTTGGTGCTAGTGTTAGTTTAATGCCAAAGTCTGTTTTTTAGAAATTAGGTATTGGAAAGGCGCGGCCCACGACAGTAACTCTGCAGCTGGCAAACCGCTCTTACGTTCATCTAGAAGGAAAAATTGAAGATATTCTGGTAAGAGTGGATAAATTTATTTTTCCTGCTGACTTTCTTGTTTTAGATTGTGAAGCAGATGAAAATACACCAATCATCCTTGGGCGACCCTTCTTAGCCACGGGAAGATCACTGATTGATGTGGAGAAAGGAGAACTCAACATGCGAGTGAACGATCAAGAGATTAAGTTGAATGTTCTCGAAGCGATGAAACATGCTGATGTAGACGAGGAATGCAAGGCCATCACTGACGTTGCCCTTGATCAACACTGCATCAGGTCGGGCTGTCACGATATTAAATTTGGTCACTGCCGCGGCAGCCACCTACAAGACTGTCACGACAGCATTGACGATAGCACCGACGACAGCAACTCCTCTGAATCTGATACATCTAATATTGAAGATCAGGAGGAGGTAAACTGGATAGGCAATCGTCTAGGTAAGTTATTCGAACCATTAAATTATACTTCGGATAACCATTTAATCCAAAAACCATCTACTGTTGAACCACCTACCTTAAAACTGAAGCCCCTGCCAGGGCAGCTAAAATATGCTTTTCTTGGTTCAAATGACACACTGCCCGTAATCATCTCTTCTAAGCTGCCGCAGGAACAGGAACGACAGCTCATCGGCATGTTACGGCAGCACAAAAAGGCAATTGGATTGACGATCGCTAACATTCAAGGCATTAGTCCGGCATTATGCATGCACTAAATCCTTCTAGAGGAAGATCATAAGCCGACTATAGATGCCCAAAGGCGGCTTAACCATGCGATGAAAGAGGTGGTTCGTAAAGAGATAATTAAATGGTTAGATGCTGGCATTATTTACGCCATCTCCGACAGCAAATGGGTAAGCCCGGTGCAATGCGTTCCCAAGAAAGGAGGAATGACCGTGGTAACCAATGAAAACAATGAGTTAATCCCAACCAGGACTGTGACCGGTTGGAGGGTTTGTATGGACTATCGGAAGCTTAACAAAAATACCCGAAAGGACCACTTTCCTTTACCCTTTATTGATCAAATGCTTGATAGATTAGCGGGTAAACCTTACTATTGTTTTCTTGATGGTTATTCAGGTTACAATCAAATTGCTATCGCACCGGAAGATCAAGAAAAGACGACTTTCACATGCCCCTACGGAACGTACGCTTTTAGGAGAATGCCGTTTGGATTATGCAATGCACCCGCCACCTTCCAAAGATGCATGGTGGCCATATTCTCCGATATGGTAGAGGACTTCCTTGAAATTTTTATGGATGATTTTTCAGTCTTTGGAGACGATTTTGAGAGCTGCCTCGGCAATCTACAAAAGGTACTTGAAAGATGTGAAAAAGCGAACCTAGTTTTAAATTGGGAAAAATGCCACTTTATGGTGGATGAAGGGATAGTCCTTGGCCATAAGATTAGCTGCCGTGGGATAGAAGTCGACAGGGAAAAAATAGAAGTGATCGAGAAGCTGCCGCCGCCGACAACAGTCAAGGGTATTAGAAGTTTCTTGGGACATACTGGTTTTTATCGGAGATTTATTGCAAATTTCTCAAAAATCACCAAGCCTCTATGCCATCTTTTGGAGCAGAACCGACCCTTTGACTTCAATAATGAATGTACTGAAGCATTCAAGGTTCTGAAGGAAAAACTGGTAACAACCCCCATCGTACAGCCACCAGACTGGACACGGCCATTTGAGATTATGTGTGATGCAAGTGACTATGCTGTCGGGGCAGCACTTGGGCAGCGGAGAGACAATCTATTTCATGTCATATATTATGCCAGCAAGACATTGAATGATGCCCAAGTAAACTACACTACCACAGAAAAGGAGTTATTAGCTGTGGTATTCTCCATTGACAAGTTTCATTCCTACATACTTGGGACGAAAGTAATAGTGCACACAGACCATTCTGCCCTTAAGTATTTGTTCGCGAAAAAGGATGCAAAGCCTCAATTGATACGGTGGATCCTGCTATTGCAAGAATTCGACCTTGAAATCAAGGACAAAAAAGGGACAGAAAATCAAGTGGCAGATCACTTGTCAAGATTGGAGAAGGGAAAGAGACTACCAACAGATGAGACAAACATACTGGAGACCTTCCCAGATGAGCAGCTCTTTGCTGCCGCAATCACTGCCGCGATGGCCATGGCGGCAGGTAAGTCTTCTGAACTCCCCTGGTATGCTGATTTCGTTAATTTTATAGTTAGCGGAATACTTCCTTCTGATCTTAATTATCAAGCCAGGAAGAGGTTCCAAAATGATGTTAAGCATTATTATTGGGACGAACCTCTTCTTTTCAAAATGTGTGCAGATCAGGTTATAAGGAGGTGTGTACCACAAGAAGAGCAAGAAGACATTCTCCATCACTGCCATGCTTCACAATATGAAGGACACTTAGGAGGCAATAAAACTGCTGCCAAGGTGTTGCAGTCAGGGTTTTACTGGCCGACACTGTATAAAGATGCACAGGACTTCTACAAGAACTGTGGCAGGTGCCAGCGGACAGGTAACATCTCACGGAGAAACGAGATGCCACTACAGAACATTCTAGAAGTCGAAATCTTCGATGTATGGGGGATCGATTTTATGGGACCTTTTCCATCTTCATGTGGAAATCTTTACATCCTCCTAGCAGTGGATTATGTCTCTAAGTGGGTAGAAGCAATCGCAACTCAAAAGAATGATGCCAAAACGGTCCAAAAGTTTTTACACAAAAACATTTTTTCTAGATTTGGCATCCCTAAGGCGATTATCAGTGATGAAGGGAGACATTTTGACAATAGGGTTATTGCTGCCGCCTTGAAGAAATATGGTGTCAAGCATCGGATCGCGACAGCATACCACCCACAGACCAATGGACAGGCTGAGATATCAAATAGGGAAGTTAAGAACATTCTTGAGAAGATGGTTAAGACAACTAGGAAAGATTGGTCTTTACTCCTCAATGATGCATTATGGGCATATAGGACAGCTTTTAAGACTCCATTGGGCATGTCTCCATACCGATTGATTTATGGGAAAACCTGTCATCTGCCTGTCGAGATAGAGCACAGGGCATACTGGGCAATCAAGGCAGTAAATATGGACTTGGACAAGGCAGGCCAGAAAAGGCTGTTAGATCTGAACGAGATTGAAGAAATACGGACAATGGCCCACGACAATGCAAGAATCTACAAGGAGAAAACTAAGAAGTGGCGTGACAAGAAGTTGCTGCCACGACAGTTCTGCCCAGGGCAGCTTGTATTGTTGTTCAATTCTAGACTGAAACTCTTCCCAGGGAAGCTAAAATCTAAATGGTCCGGCCCGTTCCAAGTTGTACAAGTTTTTCCCCATGGTGCCATTACAATCCGATCATTAAAAGACGGGCACCAATTTAAAGTCAACGGACAGCGCCTCAAGCATTATCAGGGGACTGAAGCCCCAGGAATACATGAAGTGGTTACCTTAGGAGATGCCCCACAAGGCATCCCTAATTTAACCTAAATTTTATTTTTATTTATTTTTATTATTTATTAGGTATTAAGGTTTATTTTATTCGAATAATGTTCTTTCTATGTTTTCTGTTTTTAGGAAATAAAGGAGTCAAGAAGAATAGGAGAAGTGACCCCAGCCCACCATCCATCCATCAGCCCATCAAAGCCCTATATTGAAGCATGTCATTCCAGCTGCCGCCGCAGACACGGATGAGACAGGCTGTCACCAGACTGTCACGGCAGACGCAGAAACGTGTGACAGACGCGTAACAGACGCATAAATGCGTGTCAGACGCGTCAGACACGCTAAAGCTCAACAGTCGCCCCGTTATTCACGCCTGTCGTTACAGCATTAAACGGGCAGCAACTCTACCTCTATAAAACCCCGTTTCATTTTCATTTTCCTCACTTTTGCTTATTCTTACTTGCTCTTCCCTTTCGTTTTTATTTGTTTTCTTTACTTTCACAAAACCCTTGCAACTAACATGTCTTCCAGAAGAACCTGCCGCAGTGCTGCTTCAACCTCTTCACCGGCAGCACCCACCCCGCAGTCCTTCGCAGCTAAGGAACTTTGGGAAGAACGAGGCTTTATCTACACCCATAAGGCAGTGAATATGAGGCTCAAACCGTTCATTGCGAGGGCGATAAAGGCTATGTTGTGGGAGCAATTTGCAGAGCAACCAGCAGAAATGAATGAAACGCTGGTGAGGGAATTCTATGCCGCCATCGACAGCAGGACGACAACAACAATAACTGTCCGAGGGACAGAGGTACCATTCACAGCCGACAGCATCAACCATATATATGGCCTCAATTTTGGTCCCAACGACGATGCCCACCAGCAGTTCCTGGACACACTCGACACCGCTGCCTTCGATGCTGTCATGGCAGAGGTAACAGAAGAAGGAACTAAGTGGAACACGAGCAAGAAAAATCCAAACACCGTCCGACGGGGGCAGCTGCTTCCAGAAGCTAAGTTATGGAACGCTTTCATTAAGAAGCGAATTCTGCCGTCCTCCCACCACACGACAGTGGACCAGCAGAGGCTAGCCCTAATCCATTCCATCATGAACAAACGGCCCATAAATGTGGGATGCTACATGAGGGAGAGCATCTTGGACTGCACCCACAGATCAACCGCCCTCCTCTGCCTGCCCTTCACGATCACATCTCTCTGCCACTACTCTGTCGTACCAGAAGCCACCACCGATAAACTAGTAAAGGGACGGGGCTGGACAGACAAGAACATTATCAGCCTCATGGAGCTGATAGTAGCAACCCCCATCTCTTCGGTCAACCCTAATGCCGCCCCAGCAGAATCATCAGAGGAGCCCAACAATGAACATGCCGCAGCAGCTGCTCCGATAGACCAATCCACTCAGATCCTTGCCGCCATTCAAAGGATAGAGGACAGACAGCTGGGTCTGATGACATTCATCAGGGATTTCGCAAACTCCACAGTAAATTTTATTACCCATACTTTAAATTATCCCGATGTTGTCTTTCCCACCTTCCCTGCCCACTATTTCACCATCCCCACCCCTGCCCACACACCTACACCACCTGCCTCCCCACACGCACATTCTGCTGCTTCCACCCCATCACCTGCCCCGACGGCAGTTGGCAGTCCTCCGGCCGACACATCCGCCCGAGGAACCAAGCGACCGCCCTCGGACGACACCGATGCCTTTGTAGCTGGTTTCTCCCCTTCCTCTGTCTGGGCAGAAAGCGAGTCAGAACCCCCTATTCGGAGGAATTTGGAGAAGGAATTCACGCCTTTCAAGAGGCAGAAAAAGATGGCCGACAGAAAGCTTATGCCAAAGGCCAGCACCACCACCAGCAGCAGCAGCACTTGGGATAGCGGCAGCAGCTCGGATATCCAGGTCGTAGAGTAAACAGCCCAGCTTGCCCCAAAGCGCAGACTCCGCCGCCAAATCCGCCTTAGCAGCAGCAGTGAAGACAGTGCTTAAAATTTAAGTTTCTTATTTTCTTCTTATTGCTGCCTGCCATATCTATATTTTTTGATGTACTGCCTGCATTTTTATTTTGTCATTTGCATTGAGGGCAATGCAACCCTTGAGTTTGGGGGTGGCAACCCTCCATTTTAATGGAGTCTTAGTACATCTTAATTAACTGTTGTGTCTTTTACTCAGTTATTAACAAAAAAAATTGAAAATATTGAAAATTTTGGCTAAAAACTGTGAATTGAACTTACCTGTCGTGACAGCTCTGTCGTGGCAGCGGCTTTAGGATAGTTTAAGGAGAAGTTTAGAGCCTTTCTATAGTTCTGAAAACTTAAACACCATTGTGACTGTTATTTTGCTTATATTTCTTTTAGCCAAACTAGAATAGGAAGCTTAGCACTTGGATAGCCCCTAGAGGTGCCTAACACTGGCTCTAGGAAAGAAGTTTAGAAAAAGAGACTCAACAGCCCTACAGGTGCCCGAAACTGGCTCTAGGAAGTTAACTAGAGGTGCCTAAAACTGGCTCTAGTCAAACTTTAGCTTGAAAAATAGAAAAATCGAGTCAAAACAAAAAAAAATCAAAGGAGCATGAAAAAGTTCATTCAAAAGATAAACTTTGGCATAAAAATTCGAGTTAAGAGTTGAATATTCTAGTGAAACTAAGAGAGTCTTGGCATATAACTGTTCACAAGCATGCACACACTGCACGAGGACTATAGTGAGATTCCAGACAGATCCTAAATTATCCGACAGGTTGCTGCCGCCACAGGGAACGAACGACGGGTAAGGGAAAGTTCACTATTTGAAAGCTAAAACAAAAATATTTCATTTTTCTTTTAGGTCTTAGTTGCTTGAGGGCAAGCAAAAACTGGAGTTTGGGGTGTGTTGAGTGTGTAAAAGTTCTATTATTTACACCCTTTTTAACCCATATTTCTGCTGCATTCAAGCATCATTACATTGCATTTAGGCTAGTTTACAGCAAAACATCACAAATATATAAAAGGCACAGATTCTACTAAAAATGGTTGTTTTTGGCAGGTTGCCGCCGTCATAGACGGAAAAGGCGGGTGCAGGGCAGATAAGCAGAAGAGCTGAACTGGACAAGTAGACGAAGAGGACGATGCTGCCATGGAGCTGCCGTGACAGCAGAGGACGACAGCAAGTTAGTGGAGAAAAAGCAAAGTGGACCTCGATAGATAGAGAGAATTCTGCTCGTCTGTCGTGTGAAAACCATATATTTTTCCAAGCCCCGGATCAACAGATATGTCAAGCCAAAGCTCAAGGAGAGAAAATCCCAAGAATCAAGGAGGACGGCTGAAAAGTAGGATCCTTGAAGATTAAGTCTTTATTAGAATCATACTTTTAATTAAAGTTGTAATCCTTGTTAACTTAGAATACTTGAGCCCAAAGCTTATATAAGGGCATGTATTTTAACCTAGGGAAAATCATACTCCATATCCCATAGCTGATTTCCCCATAACCGACTACCAAAACCCTCCGCCGTTTACACGTCGTCGATATGTTCTAAAACCCCCTAGGGCCACGGGTTGATTTGTCAAGTAGTTGCAAGGGTTGTTTTGTTTTAGGATTTTTCAAGTTCAATAAAATAAACTTCAAGTTCTCTTATTTTGGTTATTAATATCTTGCAAGAGCATCGGGAGAGCATTGTGAGGTTATCCATTTACTTAGCATCGGGAGAGTTAAGTATACGAAAGAAATAAGAGCAAGTTCTCTAGTTTATAGTTGAACTATCTCGTGCCTAGGGATTGGGCGAGGTTAAGTGGCTAAAGAAGAATTCAAACACATCGGTGTTCATCCTTCGATTCACGCCGGGAGGTATCATCAAGACGTGATCATCGACAGACTTGGACCTAGGGATAGGCCAAGGCAGATCTGGGATTCTTGCCAAACTTGAAAGTACTGAGTTGAGTGTTTGCTGCCGCGACAATCAACGGACTGCTGCCGCGATAGGTGCTGCCGCGACGGGCGCGACGACAGAACTGGATTTCCTAAACTCTGCAATATCTGCACTACTGAGCAATTCAATACCAGCCCATTCTCTCTATCTTGATATCTTTACTCGTTTATTTACGTTTACTTTAATATTTTCGTGACAACTCTCAATTACTTCTTTTACTTTCGTGCAGTGAATTAAGGTGAAGCTATTAGCCCAATCCCTGTGGAGACGATATCCGATACTTCGTATCACTTTACTACTTGCGTCGTGTACACTTGCACTACCATTACGATAGACTATTTTACACGCAACATTTCTTCTGCTGGTAAACCCTTGATGTTTCACAGCATAATAAAATTTAGGATTCATTGTGATAGATAGTCGACGCAATGAAGTTACTTCAGTCCCTTTAACAAAATTCATTTTTCTCTTAGCCTAAAGAACTGAATTAGAGCTATTTGTGTTGTTGAGTTCATCAAAACCTTCAATTTCTAAAAGGTGTAGTTGCTCTTGCTTGAACAACTTCATGGTTAGCATAATAGTTTTCCAGGTGTCTGACTTGCCTAATACAAGTGTGCTTCTTGGGAATAAAAGTATATCACGTTCCTCCTGTAACGCCCCCTTCCCGACCAGGTCGAGAACCGGGTCGGAGTGTGTTACCGATGAACGATACGATGATCGTTGCGATAAAATTTCAACTTATTAATAACATATAATCAATATTACACCAAAAAACATTACCAATATACATCTTAGTCCAATTCGTTCATAAGAAGACCACAATTAACCATTTAAGATCATTTTATAACTTTTATAAGTTTTAGGGACCATTCTGTAAATCTTACAAACTAGAGGTCCTTCGATGCATTAGACAAAACTACAATGAAATTCAGTGCAACATTGATTAACCTATAAAATCTCATGCATAAAAGAGATCATTTACCCATTCAATTTACTCATGCAAAACTCAGTGACCAAACTGTAAACAAAGCAGACTTTCAGGTTAGGCTTTAACTACTTTCACTAACCCTGTAACGAAACACTTAGAGTTGTTTCGATACAGGTGGACGATGGTCAACCTTGTTGAACTTTCCCTTTGGATTGTATCGATACGAGCAACCATGTATCGGTACGGGTTTACTTACTTTGACTTTGATTTTCACCCGTTTCAATACGCTATGAACTCGTATTGAAACAGGGGATTCCAAAGAAAAATGTTCCGGAATGACCCTAAACTATTTCGATACGCCCTGACCCCTAGGCACAATTATGCTTACCCATATCGAAACGTCATCACCCATTTCGATAAGACCTAACCTGTAATGACAGATTTTTTACTGGTTTTTTTTCGATTTAAGCTACCGAACGATGTCCAAATGCAACGAAACATTACACACAACATTTCAATGGTATAAACTACTAGCATGCCAAATTTCATGATCATATGAATGCATTTTCTATGTTTTACCTTTTTGAGCTAATCATGCATTTTTATGCTACTTTAAGACTACCAAAAAGGCCATTTAGGGCCACATACCATATTACAACTTAGGCACTTCACCAACACATCAAAATAGTCACAAATGACTAGTTCAACTACTTTGCCACCTTTCTAGGAGTTTATAAGTCAAAAATACATTACTTGAGGCTTGTAGTGACTTGTCTTACTTGCCAATCCGATCTTCCGACACACGATCCTTTTTAACCTGAAAATGCATGAGACGAGACACGTTAGGTATACTTTGCCTAGTGAGGTAGTCATAAACAACATGAATAACATATATCAAATATCCAAGTACATAAACCTCATGCTTATCAATGTACTGTTGTGCATCAATATACTATGTTTGTCATTTCAACTCGTCATAAATCCTTGGATTTAATCGAGATAATGGGTACGCGAATTCCTACGCCTCGCCAAATCTATTAATGGTCTAATCCCTCCACCTCACCAATATGACCAATATCAATACACATCCCTCCGCCTCACCAAATCAATATAGGTTGTAGCCTTAAGACCGTAGTCCACCCGTACACTGAGCTCAAGAATTCTATGACATGCAAATTGTATCCAATGTTCACTCCAATCCAAGGTTGTAATGTTCATATCCATTTTAATAATCAATATTATTCCAATGTCTGATGATTGCAATGTTACCTATGAAAAATATATGTATTTCAACATCAATATTTCATAGTTCAATGTCAATATCAATGCCTGGTGGTTACTATGCAATAATTCAATGACAATCACTATATCAATGACGATATAAATGACTATATTCGATGTTCAATAACAAACTTACCGACACTTACCAAGTGTCCGATTAACCATCCAATGCAATTTCTTCAACAATAATGTTAGTAATGTAATCTAATTTATAAAATAATGATCTGAGAAGGCCTTTCGCCTAACCCGAGACTCCGACTACACTCACCTTACCAACCTGAAGCTTTCAAGGCTCTCGGATGGCAATCCCTTTGTTCCTAGCTTGAGATGGAGACGGTGAAACCTCTCTCTCTACTTCTTGAGCTAGAAAGTCAATAGAAAACTATTAGGATCGATATTTCGATATCAAAATCAATACAACAATATCAAAATCGATATCTGACTTCAATATAAACACTAACGATGGAATATCCATGGATGGTTAAAACCCTAGCTTGATATTAAACTCAAAATATCAATGGAGTTCAATAACCGATTGAGGATTATAGCTTACGCAATCGACAATAACGATTCAATATCGATAAAACGAAGAAAATGTGAAGTTCAAAACTTCCTCCAATGGAGGTGCTTGCTTCAAGGAAGAAGATGAAGATGTCTGCTTAGGGGTTCTCGGGTAAGCTTCTCTGATTTTTACTTCTTTTGTTTTACAACATATATTTTAGGCTTTTTAGCTTTCCTTCACTTGAAGGAAAGCTCTCAGACAAATCCACGTAGGTAACTTTTAATTGAGGAGAGGCTAATCACAAGATTAGTCCCTCAACTCCCACTTTACTATGGTTTTACACCCCAACTTGCATTTCCTTAAATTTAGTCATTATATAGGTTTACTATTATTCGATGGAGTCCGATAACGATGTTTTACTCAATTAAAGTTCGATATCGATAATTAACTAGTCGACACAATATTTATACTTTATCAATGTAGGATTTCGGATCACTGGAACTAAATTCTGACTAGACCAGATTTCGGGGTGTTACAACTATCCCCCTTTAAGAAAAAAATTCGTCCTCGAATTTTACCTGAACCGAAGATATGTGGATATTGTTGTCTCATGGTCTCTTCAGGTTCCCAAGTGGCTTCCTCAACGATGTGGCTCCTCTAGAGCACTTTAACCAATGATATTGTTTTGTTTCGAAGTCTCTTGACCTCTTTAGCAAGAATTTGAACCAGTTCCTCCTTGTTGGAAAGATTTGGTCGAAGTTCCACAGATTCAGATTCTACAATATGTGAAGGATCAAAACAATACTTTCGGAGCATTGATACATGGAAAACATTGTGGATCTTACTCAATTCTGAGGGTAACAACAATCGATATGCTATGGGGCCAACTCTTTCAATAACTTCAAAGGGTCCAATGAATTGGGGACTCAATTTTCCCTTTTTGCCAAATCTTAAGACTTTCTTCCACAGTGATACCTTGAGGAAAGCTTTCTCACCAACTTTGTACTTAATGTCTCTTCTTTTGAGGTCAGCGTAAGCCTTTTGTTGATCGAAAGCTGCCTTTAAACAATCATGAATTATAGCGACTCGCTCTTCGGTTTCTCGAAGCAAGTCATGGCCTAACATCTTACCCTCACCAAGCCCCGACCAACACAATGGAGTCCTGTGCCGTCTACCGTACAATGCTTCATACGAGGCCATTTGAATGGATGCTTGGTAGCTATTGTTGTAAGCAAACTCAACTAGAGGTAGAGATTTTTCCCAAGTTCCACCAAAGTCGATAATGCATGCCCGAAGCATGTTTTCCGAAATCTGTATAGAAAGGTTAAATGACAATGCAAACTCCTAAGATTTTCAAAGGACAAATTTTTCGATGATTTACCTGGATTACCCTTTCTGATTGGTCGTCAGATTGAGGGTGAAAAGTTGTGCTAAAATTAAATTTGGTGCCTAGAGCTCCTTGTAAGGTCCTCCAAAACTGAGATGCAAATCGAGGATCTCGATCGGAGATGATAGACTTAGGTACTCCGTGGAGTCGGATTACTTCTTTAATATACAAGTTAGCTAATTTAGGGAAACCATAGTCCATTCTAATCGGTATAAAATGAGCTGACTTCGTGAAACGATCTACAATGACCCATATAGCATCATACTTTGCAGAATATAACGGTAGACCACTAACAAAATCCATAGTTATCTTTTCCCATTTCCATTTCGGTTGATCAATAGGTTGTAATAGTCCAGTAGGAGCACAATGTTTTGCTTTAACACGTTGGCACGTGAGGCATTTGGAAATGAAATCAACTATGGTCTGCTTCATGCTCGGCCACCAATAAAGTTCGCATAAATCTTTATACATCTTTACAGACTCGGGGTGAACAGAGAAAGAACACAAATGGGCTTCTGAAAGAATATCGGTGCGAAGAGATTTATCATTAGGTACACAAACTCGATCATGGAAACATAAGAGTCCTTTAGAGTTTACCCCAAAGTCAGAGTTATCCGATAGCTTAGAGACAATGGTTTGAAGCTCAGGATCTTGCTCTTGCAGATCCTTGATCCATGAAACGATGGTAGACTGAACTTGGAGTTCAGCTACAAGACAATGATGCTTCCGAAGTCGGAAGTGAGCGTTAATTTCTCGAGGAGGTACAATATAGCAATATTACAATAATTTAATGTACTTCACATTACATAAAACTTCAAGTTTATTGTCAATGCTTACCAGGCGAAGGTTTGCGGCTGAGTGCATCAACTACAACATTGGCCTTGCTCGGATGGTAATCAATGACAAGATCGTAGTCTTTAAAGAGTTCCATCCACCTCCGTTGTTGAAGGTTCAACTCCTTTTGAGTCATTAAATACTTTAGGCTCTTATGGTCGGTGAAAAGATAGCATTTCTCTCCGTAGAGATAGTGTCTCCATATTTTCAATGCGAAAACAACTACAGCCAATTCAAGGTCATGGGTGGGATAATTCATCTCGTGTGGCTTAAGTTGTCTCGAAGCATAAGCAATAACCTTACCTTCTTGCATCAATACACATCTGAACCCGAGATGCGATGCATCACTATAAACTGTGTGGTCCTTTCCAGACTCGGGTTGGGTTAAGACGGGTGCATGAGTCAATACTTGCTTCAACTGATCGAAACTTCGTTGTTGAACCTCAGTCCAAACAAAAGAAGCTTCTTTTCTAAATAATTTGGTTAAACGAGCAGCTATCAGATAAAATCTTTTTACGAACCTGCGATAATAGCCAGCAAGCCCAAGGAAGCTTATGACTTCACCAATGTTCTTCGGTGAATGCCATTCTACAATCGCTTGGATTTTCTTCGGGTCCACTTGAATACCTGAACCCGACACAATATGCCTCAGAAAGGCAACTTCAGTGAGCCAGAACTCACACTTAGAGAACTTCGCATACAACGCTTCTCTCTCAGGGTTTGAAGTACAATACGAAGATGATCTCAATGTTCCACTTCATTCTTGGAATAGATCAATATATCATCTATAAATACGAATTTATCAAGGTAGGGTCTAAATACCCGATTCATCAAATCCATAAAAGTTGTCGGTGCATTGGTTAGCCTGAAGGGCATCACCAAGAATTCGTAGTGTCCATATCTTGTACGGAAGGCAGTCTTTGGCACATCACACTTCTTAACCCTCATTTGATAGTAGCCCGACCTTAATTCGATCTTTGAAAACACAGAGGCATATTTTAGTTGATCGAACAGGTCATCTATTCTAGGCAATATATATTTTTTTCTTGATGGTTACTTTATTCAACTGTCTATAGTCGATGCACAATCGCATAGAACCATCATTCTTCTTAACAAAGAGAACCGAAGCTCCCCAAGGTGAAGAGCTCGGCTGAATGAAACCTTTGCTCGATAGGCCTTGGATCTGTGTCTTTAATTCTTTCAACTCCACAGCTGCCATTCGATATGGTGCAATGGAAACTAGAGCAGTCCCTGGTTGCACCTCGATGCCAAATTCCACTTCACGGGTCGGGGGCAATCCTGGAAGTTCATCGGGAAAGACATTAGAAAATTCACATACAGTGTCAATGTCTTGTAGTTGTAGTTTACCTTTGGTTTCCAATTTCAAAGCATATAATGATGGATTCCTCGCATTCATTATTACAACACTTTATTTGCCCAAACCCCGAAGGTACAATTTTCTTTTACAACAATCTACCCAGGCTTGGTGCTCACTAAGCCAATCTAGACCTAGGATGACATCAAATTTATGAATCGGTAAAGCTAACAAATTGTCCGGAAAAGGAATCCATTGAATCATTAAGGGGTAATTCTTGCACACTACCCTTACGGTGACACAATCTCCTAAAGGATTAGTTACAGAAATTCTTAACGATGTTGGTTCAGAAGACATGTTATACTTTTTAATTACAACAGTTCTTATAAAAGAATGAGTAGAACCAAGGTCAATCAATGCATATAAAGGATGCGAATATAACTCAATGGTACTTGCAATAGCATCAGGTTCATCCTCTTCTTCCCTGCTCCTTACATAATACATTTGGGCATGAGATTTTGAATCTTGTTTATTAAAGGGTTTCCCTGATCCACTTGGTCGTCCATATGTTCTCGTTGATCCTTGCTTCAATCTTTTTCCCAAAAGGATTGAGCAGGAGAAGCAGCAGAGGTCGGTGAGACGACAAATTTGGTTGCATTCATAGGACAGTCATGAATGAAGTGACCCTGCTCAGCACAATAGTAACAGGCTACAGTCTACTTACGGCATTGACCCACTGGGTGCCTATTCTGACAATAATTGCAGAGAGGGTGCTGATTACCTCGATTGAAACCTCTAGTGTTGTCAACGGATGCGGCTTTAGCAAAAGGCTGCATCACAGACTGCGGTCTCTCAATGTTCCCAGATCGGGAGGGCTGTGAATAAATATTATGTTTGGAGCCTTGATACCTCCCCTTCTTGTTCCATCTCGGAGTTCGAGAATCATCCTTGAACCTCTTCTCAGATTTTCCAGACCTACCAGCTCGTTGAGCTCTCTGGGCAGCTTCACTGGCCTTGACTTGGTTCACCAGATCTTGGAAGTTGGTGATACCAAGAGCCGTAAACATGGGTCGTAGCTCATCGCTAAGGTCAACTGTAAACATTCTGCACTTGTCTTCCTCTTTCTTTATGAATTCCGCTCCGTATCGACAATATTTGCAGAAATCATGGATATATTGCTCGATAGGTCGCCCACCCTGCCTTAGATGGAAAAAGGTGTTCCGCCTTTCCGCAAGGTAATATTCACTTATGTATTTATTTCGGAACTCTTGGAGAAAGAACTCCCAAGTAACCTTCTTTAGGAGCTGTAAGAATAGTGGTTTCCCACCACGTGAGAGCTTTATCGGTCAATAACGCAATAGCACACTCCAACTTGTGTTCATCCGAACACTGCAGCTGCTTGTTCAAGATACGCAACGTATTATCTAGCTAGTATTCGGCAACTTCAGAATTATCATCATCTTGTCCAGTAAAGGAATAGGCTCGGAGCGAAGCCAACTTGTCCACAGGGGCATGGACATACTAAACAACATGAGGGGTAGGCTGAACAGATGGTGTTTCTTGTATCGCAACCATGAACTGTTTGAACATATTAGTCATAGTCTGGTAACATTCATCCTGAGCGGTAGGTGCTGCAAGCTCAGTACCCTGATAAGGAGAGTCATGTGGTTGCGGTGGGTTCTGAGGATGGCCTCCTCTTATCTCCTCGCCATGTGTCGAGGAGCCAGTAGCGAGCTCGTCAATATGAGCTTCATTTGTTTCGGACATATCTATACGAAAGATCTATGGGTGGCAATCGGGTGGGGAATAACCGAAAACTGTGGGGATCCGAACCGATGGGCATGGGGAATAACCGAAATCCTTACTCATGGGGACGAGGATGGGAGGAGTTTTATAACCAGGGCTCAAATAGGGATAGGGATGGGGATTGCTATATCCGAACCATGGGGATAACCGAACCGTACCCGTATAAATCATCATGGGGATCCCTAAAAATATCCGCAAGAATCCCAAAAATATCTGTAGGGATCCTGATATTTTACGAAGTTTGATGGCCATAAGGGTAATTTACCTATGTTTCATCAAAAATCTATTCTCACCTGAGCATGGCCGGCTAGAGTAAGTTTAAAAATTCTTTGTAAATTCTATAAAAATAAGTAGAATGTTATCTATACATTGTTGTAAATATGATTTAGTCTAGTTTTGTTTAAAATACACGGTGATTGATTTAGATATGTATTCTAAATTATATGAATATTTGAATGTTGAAAGGTTATAAAAATTTGGCATAATATTTCTTAAAAAAGTTTTAGTAATGAATTTGAAAATTCACCAAAAAGTCTACAAGTTAAATTAGGAAGTGAACGTTATATTTATATAATCACACGAAAGTCTAGATTTGTTTAAAACAAACAGTTATTGATTTCGAGTTACATATTAGGAATTATTAATTTTTGAGTAAGAAAATGTTAGAAGAAAATACAATAGATTGTTTCGAAAAACAACAATAACAGTGACTTCGAAAATTCACCATAAATCGTACGAGTAAAACTAGAAGAAGTAATTTATATGATTGGAAAAATTATCGAATCTAGTTTCTTTTAGAACAAACATACCATTATTTGAAACTATAGATTATAAATCACATATTTTCTTTTAAAGGCAGTGCAAGATACCATGTTTCAAACGGTTAATATTTAAGTCATGTTTTATAGTTTTGAAATTATTGGTTTGTTGTTTGATAAAACTAAATTTATCTTTTATGTTTGTAATTTTGGAGATTTAATGTTGAATATTTGTTTTATAAATTAATTTATATTTTTTAGGTATGGGGATTAACCGAAAACCGTGGGGATCCGTAAGGGATGGGTATGGGGACGAAAAAATCCCCGAAATGTTTAATGGGGATTCCCAAAACCGTACCCGTAAGTGTTGGGGACAGGGTGGGGAATGCAAAATCGTCCCCGATCCGCCCCGTTGCCACCCCTAGAAAGATCGGGTTAATCGACAAGTCACAATAAACGCAATATAAAACTCCTTGGTGGAAAAGTAACACAATAGCAATACAATAAGCTTTGGTTTAGTCCTAGATTCGACTAAACTCTAGCTCTGATACCACAAATGTAACACCTCCTTCCCGGCCAGGTCGAGAACCGGGTCAGAGCGTGTTACAAATGAACGATACGATGATCGATGCGATAAAATTTCAACTTATTAATAACATATAATCAATATTACACCAACAAACATTACCAATATACATCTTAGTCCAATCCATTCATAAGAAGACCACAATTAACCATTTAGGACCATTTTATAACTTTTACAAGTTTTAGAGACCATTCTGTAAATCTTACAAACTAGAGGTCCTTCGATGCATTAGACAATACTACAATGAAATTCAGTGCAAAATTGATTAACCTATAAAATCTCATGCATAAAGGAGATCATTTACCCATTCAATTTACTCATGCAAAACTCAATGACCAAACTGTAAACAATGCAGACTTTCAGATTAGGCTTTAACTAACCCTGTAATGAAACGCTTAAAGTCCTTTCGATACAGGTGGACGATGGACAACCTTGTTGAATTTTCCCTTTGGACTTTATCGATACGAGTAGCCATGTATCGGTACGGGTTGACTTACTTTGACTTTGATTTTGACTCGTTTCGATACGCTATGAACTCGTATCGAAACAGGGGATTCCAGAGACAAAATGTTTCGAAACGACCCTAAACTGTTTCGATACGCCCTGACCCCCTGGGTTCAATTGTGCTTACCCGTATTGAAACGCCATCACCCGTTTCGATACGACCTAACTTGTAATGATAGATTTTTTACTGGTTTTTTTCGATTTAAGCTACCGAACGATGTCCAAAGGCAACGAAACTTTACACACAACATTTCAATGGTATAAACTACTAGCATGCCAAATTTCATGATCATATGAATGCATTTTCTATGTTTTTACCTTTTTGATCTAACCATGCATTTTTATACTACTTTAAGACAACCAAAAAGGCCATTTAGGGTCATATAACATATTACAAGTAAGGCACTTCACCAACACATCAAAATAGACACAAATGACTATTTTAACTACTTTGCCACCTTCCTAGGAGTTTATAAGTCAAAAACACATTACTTGAGGCTTGAAGTTACTTGTCTTACTTGCCAATCCGATCTTCCGACACGCGATCCTTTTTAACCTAAAAATGCATGAGACAAGACATGTTAGGCATACTTTGCCTAGTGGGGTAGTCATAAACAACATGAATAGTATATATCAAATATTCAGGTACATAAACGTCATGCTTATCAATGTCATGCTATGCATCAATATACTATGTTTGTCATTTCAACTCATCATAAATCCTTGGATTGAATTGAGATAATGGATACGCGAATTCCTACGCCTCGCCAAATCAATTAATGGTCTAATCCCTCTGCCTCGCCAAATCAATTAATGGTCTAATCCCTCCGCCTCGCCAATATGACCAATATCAATACACATCCCTCTACCTCACAAAATCAATATAGGCCATAGCCTTAGGACCGTAGTCCACCCGTACACTGAGCTCATGAATTCTATGACATGTCAATTGTATCCAATGTCCACTCCAATCCAAGGTCGCAATGTTCATATCCATTTCAATAATCAATAGTATTCCAATGTCCGATGATTGCAATGTTACCAATGAAAAATATATGTATTTCAACATCAATATTTCATAGTTCAATGTCAATATCAATGTCTGGTGGTTACTATGCAATAATTAAATGACAATGACTATATCAATAACAATGCACGATGACGATATCAATGACTATATTCTATGTTCAATAACAAACTTACCGACACTTACCAAGTGTTCGATTAATCATCCAATGCAATTTCTTCAACAACAATATTAGCAATGTAATCTAATTTATCAAATAATGATCCGGGAAGGCCTTTCGCCTAACCCGAGACTCTGACTACACTCACCTTAGCAACCCGAAGCTTTCAAGGCTCTCGGATAGCAATCCCCTTGTTCCTATCTTGAGATGGAGACAGTGAAACCTCTTTCTCCGCTTCTTGAGCTAGAAAGTCAATAGAAAGCTATTAGGATCGATATTTTGATATCAAAATCAATACAACGATATCAAAATTGATATCTGACTTCAATATAAACACTAACGATGGAATATCCATGGATGGTTAAAATCATAGCTTGATATTAAACTCAAAATATCCATGGAATTCAATAACCGATTGAGGATTATAGCTTACCCAAACGACAGTAATGATTCGATATCGATAAAACAAAGAAAAGTTGAAGTTCAAAACTTCCTCCAATGGAGGTGCCTGCTTCAAGGAAGAAGATGAAAATGTTTGCTTAGGGGTTCTCGGGTAAGCTTCTCTCCTTTTTACTTCTTTTGTTTTACAACATATATTTTAGGCTTTTTAGCTTTCCTTCTCTTGAAATAAAGCTTTTAGACAAATCCACGTAGGTAACTTTTAATTGAGGCGGGGCTAATCGCAAGATTAGTCCCTCAACTCCCACTTTACTATGGTTTTGCTCCCCAACTTGTATTTCCTTAAATTTAGTCATTATATAGGTTCAATATTATTCGATGGAGTCCGATAACGATGTTTTTACTCAATTAAAGTTCGATATCGATAATTAACTAGTCAACACAATATTTATACTTTATCAATGTAGGATTTTCGTTCACCAAAACTAAATTCTGACTAGACCGGATTTCAGGGTGTTACACCTCCTTTGTAACCTCAATTGAATGTTCTAGTTCACGTACATCATGAACAAAGAGAAGGGAATTCATAACAGTCGATAACAAATAGTAGAATTTCATCAACTTCAAGTTCTTATTGACTTTCGTGTTTTGTAAATAACAGCTACCATCTGCAACACCACCAATAAAAGAATTTACTCCCCTAACTGATTTATCTATCCAATCCCCAATTTGCATAGATAGAGCTCTCAAGGTTTTCTTGAGGTGAACCGTGCCAGTACTTATTGTGTTACCAGAATCACTATCAAAACTCAAAACTAGCAAACCCTTTGTTGCAACCACCAAACCATTGTTCCCAAAATATTGCAGACAATAGGTCTTAAACTGCATTAAAATGATGTCAGAGCCGATATCATTTTCCTTATCACTTTGAGTTCTTCTTTTGAAACTTTCAGTGTCAATTAGGAAATCTCCTCCACTGTCAAATTCAATTTCAAGTTTTCCTATTTTTTGCATATGGCTAAAGAGAGTACATAACCATTCGCCTTAATAACCCTCACGCTATGGCAAATATGGTTGTTCATTTTTTCCATACTTCCTTGAAAAAAAAGAAAAATATGACCTCAATATATGTTGTCTGTAAATCTGTGACAAACCTAAAGATGTAAGCCATTCCACTCTGGCCGTCGGAATTGAGGGTAGAGGGGTTTCCATCCACAAATAGTACCAATATTGGTATACCATTTACAGGGAAATCACCTTCCCTCCTTTTTTTAATTACAAAACATGTATATGTAAAGAGCATGAGAAATTCTAAAAGTTTGCATTTATACACTTTCTCATGGAAGAAGGACCAAGAGCTTTGTTAAATTCATACCCAATAGGAAACTATAAAGAAATTTACATTGAGTCACCGAAATCATTTTTATTCTCCACCACTAAAAGACTAAATCTATAGGGTTCATTCACCTCTACCAAAGCATTATCAATCCACTGAAATGTATCATTGTGAACCATAACTATACCTGCAATTCCATGTCCGTGTGACAGAGATGAAATTTTGTGATTCTTGTTGTCCATCGTAGTAATTCGATCAGCCTGTCGATTCCCTTCTCTCGATTTCATGCCACTTCCACATCTCTCGATGATGCATGTTGACTAATTCTTTTATTTACTGTTTTTAGAAGATTTTTTTGTTAATTTCTTTGATCATGTAATTTGTTAGTTTGTTTAGATAACTTGGTGATTTAGTTCCTATTTTATTGGTCATTTTTAAGAATTTTCAGCCTTGAACTTACCCTATATAAAGAGTTGAGTATGATAAATAAACAATGTGGTTTTTACCTTCCTCTTCAAAGTCTACAAAGTACTTTACTCTTTATATTGTTTTTCTTGTGTTGGTGCTCTCCTTTACAAATCCAATTTTGACATTTGGTATTAGAGCAAGGTTAGAAAACAATGACATCTGAGGCCACATTTGTACAACCTGCCATTCCTCGTTATGATGGTCATTACGATCATTGGAGTATGCCGATAGAGAATTTCTTGAGGTCCAAAGAATATTGGAAAGTCGTTTATTCTGGAGTAGCAGAACAGAGTGAAGGTGTTACGCATTTGGAGACTCGAAATGCTGAGTTAGAAGGAATGAAGTTGAAGGATCTAAAGGAAAAAAAACTATTTTTTCAAGTCATTGAACGCTCCATTTTGGAAACAATTCTTAGCAAAGAAACTTCCAAGCAAATATGGAATTCCATGAAGAAGAAATTCCAAGGATCAAGCAAAGCAAGAAGACAATCGCTTCAAACACTTCGCTCGAAATCTAGAGAGTCTGTGTCTGATTTTTTCTCTAGAACAATGGCCATTATCAACAAAATGCGTGTTCATGGAGAGAAAATAAACGACGTGGTAGTGGTTGAAAAGATTCTACGATCAATGATGCCAAAATTTAATTATGTGGTATGTTCAATTAAGGAATCAAAAGATCTTGATGTTCTTTCTATTGATGAATTGCAAGGTTCTTTGCTGGTTCTTGAACAAAAAATGGCTCGGCGGGAAAAAGAAGAGCTAGCTTTGCAAGCTGCAACCAACAATCAGCCTTCAACTATCCATCGAGGAAGAGGTGGAGGTAAAGAAAACAATGGTCTTAGAAATTTGCAACAAAAGATTGATGACAATCAATTTCAAGATTCACAAGGAAGAGGAAGAGAACATGGTGGTCATCAATCGTTCAGAATAAAGTCTGCAGACAAATCCAACTTGGAGTGCTGTAGATGCCACAAGTTTGGTCACAACAAATCTGAATGTAGAACTAATATAGTCAAAGGACGTGAAAAATCTCATTTTGCATAACAGGAAGAAGATGTGATACATGCATGAGAGGGGTGAAACTAATCATCTTGGAAAAGAAGTTAAAACTATTTTACAGGTCAAAAACGTTAGTCAACTTGAGACCCCTTTTTGGATGGGATCCAGGTATTTATGGGTCAACATGTCTTCTTGAAACTTGTCCAGCTGTCAATTATCTTTCCAACGGATCTTGAAATGTCTCAATCGGACATCTGAAACTCAAGATACGTCTATTTTAGCAAAGACAACGCATGCAAAAATTCCTATACGGGATTTTTGGATAATTACGAATTTTCAAGATTTTATTTGATTATTAGTAATTTAAATCAATATAGGATTCTACAATATCTATTAGGATCAGATTTATTTAATTAGGATTTTATTTTTAATATTTATTTATTGTTAGAAGTTACTTATGTAATTAGGAGATTAGATTTCAGCATTTATTTATTGTATTTAATTTCTTAAGTTTACTAGGATTAGAACTTCTCCAAGGCATAAATAAGGAGGCTTCAACTACATTGTAATTCAGATTTGAATGATTAAAAAAAGTTCTCTTTTGAGTTCAGACTTGCAAGAAGTATAACTTGTGTTCTTTATTTTAGAAGCGATTCTTCAAGTTCATCAGAATTTGTTGTTGATCTTCACACTCCTGCTTGCCTAGGTAACTGCGTCTAGAAGGGTGGGTTAGAGCCGCTTGAGGTTGCTTGCTTGGTTAATTACGATCAAGAGGGCGCCGAGGACAATTTATTCATTTATCTTCCATCTCCATCGTCATCGCCTATCTTCAACCATCTTTTCACCGATCCAACATTTGGGCCAACATCCTTATCCACTTTCGCAAGCTCAACGTTCGCGTATACGGGGCTATGTCCGTATCAAGAAGTGTCCTTGTTGATGGTTTGTCATGCCATGGAAGAAACTCACAAGAACCTGTGGTACTTGGATACATGTTGCAACAACCATATGAGTGGAGACAAGTCTACATTCTCTGAGCTGGATGAAACTTTTCGTGATAGTGTGAAGTTAGGCGACAATTCCAAAGTCTCTATAATGGGAAAAGGAAAGGTATCAATTCAAACCAAGAATAACTTCACTCAGACTATCTCTAATGATCTTTTTGTTCCAGACTTGAGAACAAATTTACTCCGCGTCGGTCAACTTCAGGAAAAAGGATTCAGAATCTCTATTAAAGTACAATGACGGCAAATCGAATATTTCCTCTTTATCTCCCCAATACAACTAATTCTTGTCTCTCAACGAGATTGAAGGATGAAACATGGTTGTGGCACTTCCACTACGGACATCTTAGTTTTAGTGGCTTAAAGACTCTATAACAAAAGAGCATGGTGTATGGTCTTCCTCAAATGGAAATGTCCCCCAAAATTTGTGAAGAATGTGTTGTTAGCAAACAACAACGGATTCAATTTCCACATGGGAAGTCAACTAGAGCAAAGAAGCTGTTGGAGTCGGTACATTTTGATATTCGGGGACCAATAAATCTGATTTCAAATGGAGGTAAAAGATATATAATTACCTTCATTGATGATTATACTCGAAAAATGCAGGTATATTTTTTGCAGGGAAAATCTGAAGCTCTTGGGGCATTTAAGAATTTTAAAGTGCTCATTGAAAAAGAAGCTGGCAATCAAATTAAAGTCCTTCGAACTGACCGTGGAGGAGAATACAACTCACATGAATTTGTAAATTTTTGTGAGTTGCACGGGATCAAGAGACAATTGACAGCATCTTATACGCCTCAACAAAATGGTGTATGTGAAAGAAAAAATCTCACAATTATGAACATGGTTCGAAGCCTTTTAACAAAGAGTGGAGTTCCTAAGAGTTTCTGGCTTGAGGCAGTAAATTGGAGTATTCATATTTTGAATAGAAGTCTCACGCTTGTTGTTCTAAATATAACACCTGAAGAAGCTTGGAATGGACGCAGACCAACCATAGATCACTTTTGAATCTTTGGGTGTATTGCATATGCACATGTTCCATATCAAAAAAAGAGAAAGCTAGATGAAAAAGGAGAAAAATGTATTTTTTGGTGTTAGTGATCAGTCAAAAACCTACAGGTTGTATAATCCTATCACTAAGAAAATTATTATTAGTCGTGACGTAGTTTTTGATGAGGACAGATTTTGGACATGGGAAGACAATGAAGCTACACAACAAATTCCAACTAATTTTGATGTAGATGAAAATGAAAAAAGGGATCAACTTGTGGAGGTTGAGCAACAATCGGCATATTTAACTCCCACAAATCCACAAAGCTCGTCGATTGCAACTGTTGACAGTCCACCGAGTGAACAATCTGCTGCAACAAATAATACACGCCCTCATCATGCTAGAAAACAACCAGCGTGGATGGAGGATTATGAGTTACAAGGAATCAACAAGGAAGATCTACTCACTCACTTTGCTCTTTTTTCAGATTGTGATCTCGTAACTTTTGAAGACGCGATCAAGGAATCAAAATGGAAGAAAGCAATAGATGTTGAGATAGCCGTCATCGAAAGAAACAATACTTGGGAGTTGACAGGGCTTCCAACAGGTCAAAAAACAATTGGTGTGAAGTGGGTATACAAGACCAAGCTAAAAGAAAATGGAGAAGTTGATAAATACAAGGCGCGCTTAGTTGCTAAAGGCTACAAGCAAGAATTCAACATTGATTACAAAGAAGTTTTTGCTCCAGTTGCAAGGCATAACACAATCAGATTGGTGATTGCATTGGCGGCACAAAAACCATGGGCTATTTACCAATTGGACGTTAATCGTGTAGCACAATATATGCAAGCACCAAAGGATGCTCACTGGTCTGCAATCAAACGTATCTTACGTTACTTACAAGGCATTTCTGATTATGGTCTGCATTTTTCATTCAACAGTGAGTCTACTGATTTGAGGGTGTTCTCTGATGTTGACTGGGCATGAGATGTTGATGATCGAAGATCCGTATCAGGGTATTGTGTGTTTCGTGGCTCCCACTTAATCTTATGGAGTTCTCGAAAACAACGATCTGTTTCAAGATCGACGGTCGAAGCTGAATATCGTAGTTTGGCGGATGCAGCTTTTGAAATTCTTTGGGTTAAGGCAGTGTTGACTGATATGGGTTTGAATGTTGATGAACCATTAAAAATGTGGTGTGATAACACAAGCACCGTGGCTATGGCAGCTAACCCTGTGCTTCACACCAAAACGAAGCATGTAGAGTTGGATCTACATTTTGTTCGAGAGAGGGTAATGACTCGTCATTTGGAGGTGAATTATGTTCCTGCTATGTGTCAGACTGCCAATATTTTTACAAAACCACTAGCTGTGTGTCGCTTCCAAGCTTTGCGCAATCAGTTGTGTGTTTGGTCCTTTCGACAACTAAAGGAAGAAGAGAGCAAATGAAGCAGGGTGAATATTGGAGAACAGTTTCTGAACTGTTAGTATAACAGATTTTAGGAATCCAGCTCAGCTGAATCGGTTAGCTAAATCTGTTAAAATGCCCAAATTAGTTGAAACAGATTGGAACAACCTTGGGTCAATCTGATAACTAATAATGGGCTATAAAAACCACAAATGTGGCAATGGCCCAATTCAATTTAATTTCGGCCAACATAGAAATTTTATCCAAACACTCTTCAATTTTTTCCCTGATTTCCTTCAGTCCTCTTCTTCATCTTTCCTTTCATCGATTCTTCTTCTTCCTCAAATTATAGTTCCGATCGTATCTCCGGTGGAGTTTCTACAATGCACATGTTCTAGATCAAAAGAGGAGAAAGCTAGATGACAAAGGAGAAAAATGTATTTTTCTTAGTGTTAGTGATCAGTCAAAAGCCTATAGGTTATATAATCCTATCACTAAGAAAATTATTATTAGTCGTGACGTAGTTTTTGATAAGGACAAATTTTGGACATGGGAAGACAATGAAGCTACACAACAAATTCCAACTAATTTTGATGCAGATGAAAATGACAAAAGGGATCAACTTGTGGAGGTTGAGCAACAATCGGCATATTTAACTCCCACAAATCCACAAAGCTCGTCGATTGCAACTGTTGACAGTCCACCGAGTGAACAATCTGCTGCAACAAATAATACACGCCCTCAACATGCTAGAAAACAACCAGCATGGATGGAGGATTATGAGTTACAAGGAATCAACAAGGAAGATCTACTCACTCACTTTGCTCTTTTTTCATATTCTGATCTCGGAACTCTTGAAGACGCGATCAAGGAATCAAAATGGAAGAAAGCAATAGATGTTGAGATAGCCGCCATCGAAAGAAACAATACTTGGGAGTTGACAGGGCTTCCAACAGGTCAAAAAATAATTGATGTGAAGTAGGTATACAAGACCAACCTGAAAGAAAATGGAGAAGTTGATAAATACAAGGCGCGCTTAGTTGCTAAAGGCTACAAGCAAGAATTCAACATTGATTACAAAGAAGTTTTTGCTCAAGTTGTAAGGCATAACACAATCAGATTGGTGATTGCATTGGCGGCACAAAAACCATGGGCTATTTACCAATTGGACGTTAAATTCGTATTTTTACATGGCAACTTGGAAGAACAGTATATCCAGGATATACTAGATAGGCTCCAAATGAAGGAGTGTAATGATGTGAGCATGCCAACTAAGTATGGTGTAAAACTCACTAAGGATCATGGAGGAAAGAAGGTCGATAGCACACTCTACAAGCAAATTGTAGGAAGCCTAATGTACTTGACAGCAAGAAGGCCTGATATCATGTATTCTATGAGTCTTATTAGCAGATAAATGGAAAATCCTACAAAAATGCATCTTTTTGTTGCCAAGAGGTTCTTACGGTACTTGTAAGGTTCAAAGGAATTTGGTTTGTTCTTCAAGAAGGGAGAAAAGTTTGATTTATATGGCTTTACTAATAGCGACTATGCTAGAGATATAGACGACAGAAAAAGTACTTCGGATATGTTTTTATGTTAGGTTCCGGAGCTGTCTCATGGTCTTCATAAAAGCAAGATATTGTCACTTTGTCGACAACGGAAGCAGAATTTGTAGCTGCAACATCTTGTTCTAATCAAGCTATTTGGTTAAAAAATTCTTAGGGAATCAAACTCTCCAAATATCTTGTTCTGCATGAAAGAAGCAAACACATAGATGTGCGATTCCACTTCTTAAGAGATCTTACTAGAGAAGGAATCGTTGATTTTATTTATTGTAAGAGTGAAGATCAAGTGGCGAACATTTAAACCAAGCCTTTGAAGCTGCTAGCATTTCAGAAACTAAGGAAGTTAATGGGTGTTTGACAAATGAATAATAGTTAAACTGTTAGTTTACAAACTTCCAGTTTAAGAGAGGAGTTGTTGACTAATTCTTTTATTTGCTGTTTTTAGAAAAAATTTCTATTAATTTCTTTGATCATGTAATCTGTTAGTTTGTTTAGATTACTCGGTGATTTAGTTCCTATTTTATTGGTGATTTTTAAGATATTTTCAGCCTTGAACTTACCCTTAGGGATGTAAAAACAGGTAATCGGACGGGTTTCAGGTCGGGTACTGTCAGGTCGGGTAAAATCGGATACAGGTCATTTCAGGTCATTTTTCTGTTTTGGCTCGACTCGGGTCGAGTGCGGGTCCATTTCAGGTCAGGTTAAAATGGGTCGGGTCCGAAGCAGATAATTGGCAGGTTAATTCGGGTTCGGATACACTTCAGGTCGGGTCCATTTCAGTTCGGGTCCATTTCAGGTCGGGTTCGTTTCAGGTCGGGTCCATTTCAGGTCGGGTCTATTTCAGGTCGGGTTCATTTCAGGTCGGGTTTATTTCAGGTCGGGTGCATTTCAGGTCGGGTAGTTTCAGGTCGGGTAGTTTCAGGTCGGGGTATTTTCGGGATTGGTATTCGTATTCAGTTTGAGTTCGGCCGTACAACCGTATAAGTAGTTGATAGACTTTAGGTTGACCTTCGTCAATCGTCATTAATTTTGAGTTAATTATTTAAAGTCATATTAAATTAAAATTATAAAACATTAGAGTAATTAAAAAAATAATGAAAATGGGTCGATTTGGACTAAAAATGGGTCAAGTTGGATTACAAATAAAATTTCAGGGATTATAATGAACATAAATATCAAATTAAAATTATAAAAAATTAAACAAATTTAAAAGAAAATCGGGAAAATGGGTATTTTGGAATAAAAATAAAGTTTTGGGGACTATAATGAACAAAAATATCAAATTAAAAGTATAAAAATTAGAGTAATTAAAAAAACAATAAGTATAGGTCAATTTAGAATAAAAATAAAGTTTTAGTGTCTAGAATGAACAAAATTTAAAATTAAAACTATAAAACATGATGAATTAAAATATATAAGGGTCAATATGGAATTAAAATAAAGTTAAAGGACTAGAATGAAGAAAATATTAAATTAAAATAATAAAAACATTGGACAAATTTAAAAAAATAAATGTTGGTTTAGGGTTTAGGGTTTTGTGTTTAGGGAGAAATTCATTAAGAGTTTACGGTTCATACATTGATAGCTACATCCATACATATTTACATACTTTAGGGTGTAGGGTTTAGGGTTTAAGGTTTAGGGTTTCGGGTTTAGCCTTTAGGGTTTAGGGTTACTAAAAACTTCGTTAAGGGTTTAGGGTTCATGCATTAATATGTACACACACACACACTTACATACATTAGGCCTTTGGGTTTAGGGTTTAGGATTAGGGTTGAGGGTTTAGGGTTATGGTTTAGGGTTCATGCATTAATATGTACACACGCACGTACTAATATACATTAGGGGTTAGGTTTTAGTGTTTAAGGTTTAGGGTTTAGGGTTTAGGATTAGGGTTGAGGGTTCATGCATTAATATGTACACACGTACATACTTACATGCATTAGGGTTTGTGTTTTAGTGTTTAAGGTTTAGGGTTTAGGGTTTATGGTTTAGGGTTTAGGATTAGGGTTTAGGGTTTAGGGTTAATATATTAGTGGTTAGGTTTTAGTGTTTAAGGTTTAAGGTTTATGGTTTATGGTTTATGGTTTATGGTTTATGGTTTATGGTTTAGGGTTCATGCATTATTATGTACAATCATACATACCTATATACATTAGGGGTTGGGTTTTAGTGTTTAGGGTTTAAGGTTTAGGGTTTAGTGTGTATGGTTTAGGGTTTAGGGTTTAGGGTTCATGTATTAATATGTACACACATACATACTTATATACATTAGGGTTTAGGGTTTAGGATTTATGCATTAATATGTACACATGTACATACTTACATAAATTAGGGGTTAGGTTTAGTGTTTATGGTTTAAGGTTTAGGGTTTAGGGTTTAGGGTATCCACTTTTATATATACATATATTGTAATATAAATTCTAAAATAGAAAAAACATGAAACCCTAATGATAACCATATACCCTAAACTTAAACCCTAAATTGAAACCCATAAAATCAAAACCCTAAGTCACGTGTTACCTTAACATTAAACCCTAAGCACTATACCTTAGACCCTAACACAAATCCTAAACCTAACAAGCTAATCACTCGAACTAACCTTAGTTCATTATACTACCCTAAACCCTAAATGCATAAATACTTATATACTTTAGGGCTTAGGGTTTAGGATTAGGATCTAATGATTTAGGGTTTAATGTTTAGTGCTTAGGGTAGTTGGTTTTAGAGTTTAGGGTTTAGGGTTTAGGGTATCCACTTTTATATAAACATATATGGTAATATAAATTCTAAAATAAAAAAACGCGAAACCCTAATGATAACCATATACCCTAAACTTAAACTCTAAATTGAAACCCATAAAATCAAAACCCTAAGTCACATGTTATCGTAACATTAAACCCTAAGCACTATACCCTAGACCCTAACACTAAACCCTAAACCTTAGAAACTAATCACTCGAACTAACCTTAGTTCATTATACTACCCTAAACCCTAAATGCATAAATACTTACATACTTTAGGGCTTAGGGTTTAGGATTAGGATCTAAGGATTTAGAGTTTAGTGTTTAGTTCTCAGGGTAGTTGGTTTTAGAGTTTAGGGTTTAGGGTATCCACTTTTATATAAACATATATGGTAATATAAATTCTAAAATAAAAAAATATGAAACCCTAATGATAACCCTATACCCTAAACTTAAACCCTAAATTGAAATCCATAAAATCAAAACCCAAAGTCACATGTTATCGTAACATTAAACCCTAAGCACTATACCCTAGACCCTAACACTAAACCCTAAACCTTACAAACTAATCACTCGAACTAACCTTAGTTCATTATACTACCCTAAACCCTAAATGCATAAATACTTACATACTTTAGGGCTTAGGGTTTAGGATTAGGATCTAAGGATTTAGGGTTTGCTGTTTAATGCTTAGGGTAGTTGGTTTTAGAGTTTAGGGTTTAGGGTTTAGGGTATCCACTTTTATATATACATATATGCTAATATAAACTCTAAACTAAAAAACACAAAACCCTAATGATAACCCTAAACCCCAAACCCTAAGCATTATACCTTAAACCCTAAGCATTATACCATAAACCCTAGCACTAAACCCTAAACCTTAAAACTAAACACTTGAACTACATTACTTCATGAAACCCTAAACCCTAAATCAAAACCCTAAAACTGTTAAACCTAAAAATTAGATATTAAACCCTAAAACCCTCTAAACCTAAACCTTTAAATAAAACCCTAATTGAAAGACATAAACCTTAAACCTCATTAAACATTAAATAAAAACCCTAAACCCTAAAACATATTAACCCTAAAATAACTAAATAAAATATATTAGCCGTAAACAAATCACTAAACCCTTAATTTATACCCTTAATTAAAAACCAAAACCCTAAATTAAAACCATAACCCTAAACATTAAAACTGAATTAAGGACGAAATTGAAAAAAAAAATTAAGCTCAATTTCTCAAAAAAGGACGAAATTGAAAGAAAGCAAAGTAGGAGTGCTTGCGGAGCAAAACCCGAATTACCTGTTTCAAATAGCGTAGATCTTCTGACCCGGCTGGAGGCCTATAAGTAGAGCCTCATCCCTCAGCCAAAATTGCTCATTTTCTCCCTATTGTTACTCTGCCGAAATATCCTCTCAATTTCTCTCTCATCCACAAACACCAAATTCCCAAATTTTCTTCCTTTCTTTCGATCAAAATCTTGGTTTTCAACCAAGTTCTTCCCTGTTCTTCAAAAATTTCTTCCCATATCCTCTACAAACACAATTACCCTCCTCAAACATGTTTTTCTTCGATCAAAACCCCAACGTTTTCTCAAGAATAGCCTCGTGTTCTTGAGAATTCTTATCTTCAATTCTTCTAAACCCTAAACCCAAACTCAGTTCTATTTTACCCTAAACCCTAATTTATTCTTAACCGTAACCCTAAATATGAAACCATAACATCTAAACCCTTAATCCCTAAACCCTAAATCCTAAAACCCTAACCATTAACCTCTAATCCCTAAACTATAACCCTTAATCCCCAAACCCTAACCTCTAATCCCCAAACCCTAACCTCTAATCCCAAAATCCTTTCGTATTCTCATCTTACCTCTTCAGATTCTGAGAGCTATTCTTCTCTGCCTTTTCATTTTCCGAGAGCTGATCTTCTCAGCCTTTCTAGTTTCCATTTTCGGTAAGTTATATCTTCTATTTTTCTCTTTTTTATTTATTTTTTTGGTTTGATTACTATTTTTCTAACTATTTACCTTTGTATCCCAGGATCGTTTCTGGCTTCTGTCAGTTTGTTCCTCTTCCGTGTGGGTTTGTATCTCTGGAAGGTTGTATGTTTCTTTTTGCATGTTATATCTGTTCTTTCATTTATGTTTGTTTTATGCATGTTTCTGTATGTTTCTTTCTGTTCGATTCTGAAAGGTTGTATGTTTCTTTTTGCATGTTATATCTATTCTTTCATTTCTGTTAGTTTTTATGCATGTTTCTGTATGTTTCTTTCTATTCGATTCTGGAAGGTTGTATGTTTCTTTTTTCATGTTTCTTTTTGTTCGTTTAATTTTTGTTTGTCTTTATGCATGTTTCTATATGTTTCTTTCTGTTCGATTCTGGAAGGTTGTATGTTTCTGTCATTTTGTATATTTCTGTATGTATTCATGGTTTTTGTCAGTTTGTATTTATGCATGTCAGTTTCTATGGTTTTGTTTTTATGCATGTATGTATATGTATGGTCTGAGTCTTTAGGGTTTCCTTGGTTTAATCCGAGTATATAGGCTGCACTACCCGTCTTGCGGGGCTACTGGTGCCAAAGAGGGACTTTAAAGGTCCCTGTGGACAGGTGTAACAACGCCACGTACAAGGATTAAACTGAAACCATTAGATAATTTTGTATATTTTGTTTATGTCAGTCTGTATATATGATTTTGTATATTTTGTATGTTTGGTTCTCTGATTTGGACTTTTTCATTTTTTTGACAGCTATGGAGGAATTCTCTTATGAGTTGGACTTTCCTGGTGAAAGAAGTCAAAATGACCAACTTATACTGTCTCAAGGTGGTTTATTAATCCTTTTTCATTATGATTTTTTTAACTTATGTTTATTTCTGATTCTTTTTTTTGAATGGTTGAAGGGGGTGTAAATGATCAACTGTCTGAGACAGTTCGTACCTCCAAGAGGAAGTCTACAGCTTCAACTGGAGGGGACATTGGGAGAAGAACATCTCCTGTTTGGGATCATTACACCTTCATCAAGCTTCCTGAAGGTCTTTTTGCTGAATGTAAGTACTGCAAAACAAAAAAGGTATAAAGTTGATTCTTATATTGGTACTTCTAATCCTAAAAGGCATATTGAAAAATGTGAATCTTATAAAGAGTTTCTTGCTACTAATCCCAATAGTAGTTCAGAAACTTCTTTTGATAAGAAAAGATATTGTGAGTTATTTGCTGAAGCAATTCTGTGTCATGGTTATGCTTTGAGTGTTGTTGAGCATGATAAACTTAGGGTTTTGCATAATTATTTAAATCCTAATGTGAAAGATATTTCAAGATATTCTATTACTAAGGCTTGCATGTTAAAACATGAGATGCATAAAAAATTGCTTCTCGATTCAATGCATTCTGTTGTGAGTCGTATCTGTTTTACATGTGATGGATGGTATGCTTGCACTTCATGTTCTTATTTTGCACTGACTGCACATTATGTTGATAATAACTGGAAACTTTAGTCTAAGATTTTAAATTTTCATCGTTTCCCCCCTCCCCATAATGGTGAGTCTATTTATAAGTTTGTTAAAAATATGTTAACTGAGTGGGGTCTTGAGAAGAGAGCTTTTACAATTACTCTTGATAATGCTTCTGCAAATGAAAGAATGGCGAGGAGTCTAAAAGATGATTTGCATGCAATTTCTCCCCTGTCATGCAATGGTAAGTTTTTTCATATAAGGTGTGCTGCCCATATCCTGAACTTGGTAGTTCAAAAGGGTTTGAAAGTAATCGACTCCTCTGTTATTAAATTACGTGAGATTGTTAAATTTATAGATTCTTCTGATTCTAGATTTTGTTGCTTTGATTATGCTATTAATGATTGTGGTTCTGATTTTTCTGGTAAGTTGGTCTTGGATGTTCCTACTCGATGGAACTCTACTTACCTGATGCTTTGTAGGGCACTTGAAGATAAACATGCTATTAACTTGTTTGTTAATAGGGAAAATGGTTTGGATATAATCTCTGAGGTTGAGTGGGAAACTACTCAATTAATTTGTGATTTCCTTGAGCCCTTCTTTGAAATTTCTACTATGTTCTCAGGATCCAAGTATCCTACTGCTAACTTATACTTGGCTAATGTCGTTGCATTGAGAAGCTTTTGTGTGATGCTCACAATGATCCATGTGAGGGCATCTCTGCAATGGCAAGACTTATGCTTGAATTGTATGAGAAATACTGGTCTGATCATTCAACTATTCTGTCTTTTGCTGTTTTTCTTGATCCTCGATATAAGTTACAACTTCTGAAGGAGTTGTATGGTGTCCTCTATGTTGAGGATGAGGTTGAAAGGAGGGTAAGTGTTGTTTATAATGAGTTTGTAAGTATGTATATTTATTATTCAAGATCTGCACGTTCTTCTTCTTCTAATTCTTCTGTCCAAAGTAACTCTTCTCAAAGTTCAAGTCTGTCAAGTTCTGGTCGCCCTAGGACCTTCAAAAAATCAAATCTCTTTCAGGTCAGTTCTTTTTTTTGCTTCTGTTTTTATATTTATTTGTTTTTTCAATTACAGTTTACTAATCTTTTTCTATTTTAATGTCAGAACTTTGATGCCAATTTGACAGCTTCTAGGAGTGGTAAGTCCGATGTTGACTCCTACATTTCTTTGCCTCTTCTCCCTCGCACTGAAGATGTCGAGTTCGATATCTTAGAGTATTGGAAAACACAATCTGTGTCTTTTTCAATACTTTCACTCATGGCTAGAGATGTGTTAGCCATTCCAATCACCTCAGTTGCTTTTGAATCCTCATTTAGCATGAGGGTCGAATTTTGAACAAGTTGAGGGTTAGGCTTTTGCCTAAAAATGTAGAGGTATTTGTAACAACCAGAAATTGGTTGTATGGTTTTGAGCTTGAGGAAAAGGATGAAGAATTTCTTGTTGTAGGGAAAGATGCCTCAATATCTGATGTGTCTGTTGAAGATCCACTTCCTGATTAAGGTATATCCCGTCACTGTTTTTTTAATTCTTATTTTGTTTTTATATAGTTTCTGACTTTCTTTTCTTTTGTAGGGTTCTTTCACAGCAAGCAAGAAGCACTTTAGTGCTCTAGGGGGTAAATTATGTTGTGAAATCTGATGCTAAGTGAGGTATATCTCTTTACTGTTTTTTAATTCTTATTTTATTTTTCTATATAGTTTCTGACTTTCTTTTCTTTTGTAGGGTTCTTTCACAGCAAGCAAGAAGCACTTTAGTGCTCAGGGGTCAACTATGTTGCTTATGATGTTAAGTGAGGTATTTCCTTTTACTGTTTTTTTAATTGACTTAGTGATGCTGTTGTTGTTATTTAGTTTTGCTGAATGTTGCTTCTATTTAAGTGAGCTATTCCCTAAGTGTTCTTATTTTTTTATGTTGCTGCTTATGTTTATTATTAGTTAATGACTTAGAGCATGCTAGTGTTTCTGTTCTTTAATGACTTAGATCATGCTAGTGCTTCTGTTTGTTATTATGTAAAGACTTAGTTAATTACTTATTGTGGCTGCTCTTGCTTATTTCTTATTGTTGCTTATCTTTATGATTTAGTGTTGCTGCTATTGTTGTTTGTCTTGGTTTTGCTGAATGCTGCTGCTGTTTGTGAGTTGGTGATGCTGAATGATGCTGCTGTTAATGACTTGGTGTTGCTGCTGGTTACTGGTAGCTTGTTGTTTCTCTCTTATCTAAGTGTTGCCCTGGTTTAAATTATGTTGGTTTCTTACCAATATAAGTTACACATAATTAACTTTGTTGGTAGCATTTAGATGAGATAGCTCGATGAAGAATTATCTGGTAGCAAAGTGCTTTTAGCTTTTGTCTTTGCTATAAGATCTGAGAGCTAACTTTATTACAAACAAACTTCTAGTATTTTATGAGTTTCATTTTGTAAAATTTTAAGTGTAAACTATTCTAACTTGTATTTTTTTTACATTCTATATTGACATTTTTTTTAAGTTATCAAGTATTCATATTCTTGAATTCTAGTTATTTTTATGTTATAACAGTTTTTTTTAACTTAAGTGTAATCATTCTATTTTATATCTTAACTTAAGTTTTCAAATGAATTTGTTATAACGTTAGTTTATTCTTTCTAATTTGTAACTTAAGACAACAATTAATTAATCTGTTCTAGCTTAAGTAAAATAATCTAGTTTATAACTTATTTAAAGAAAACAGTTCTTGATTCTTTTATAAATTAATCATTTTAATTTATATTTAAGACATTACGTCTTGAATATGTTATTACTTAAGTATAACATTTGTCTAGTATTGAGACTTATACAACTTTAGTCAATTTTTGAACTACAAAAATTGTAGTAAGACTTAAACGAAAATTTTTGAACAACAAAAATTTACTCTTTTTTTATAACGTTAATTTACTTAAGTCTGCAATTTTAAACTTGAATCTGTTATAACTTATGTATAACATTTGTAGTTCATAAAATTTATAGATTTACAAATTTTTTATAACTTTAGTAAATTTTATAACTTGAATATGTTAAGTATAAAAAAATAAAATTGTAGACTTACAAATTTTTTTATAACTTTAGTAAATTTTATGAACTACAAATGCATATACAACTTTAGTAAATTTTTGTAGTTCATAAATTAACGGTAAAGACTTATACAACTGTTATTTATTTTTGGGTAAACTATACTAATGACCACCGAACTATGGGGTTGGTGTCGATTTGACCACTATATTTTCAATTGTGTTAAATATACCACATAACTATTTAATTGGTTCTAATGTAGCCACCCGCCGTTAAAAAAATGAAAAAGTTAACGGGACTGTTAAAATAATTGGTATAATTACACATTTAGTCCCCTTTATTTATACAATCATTCAATTTAGTCCTAATTTTAATCTAATAAAATAAATTAATTATTCAATTAGGTGGTGACACGTGTCACCACCTTATTTGAGGGATTTATCTATTTTTATTAAATTTATTTTCCTTCCCCAATTAGGTGGTGACACGTGTCACCACCAATGGAGTAAGAAAAATGAAATTATGGAAGTTGGCCCCAAAGAGATTCGAACTTGGGTCACTAGGGAAAGAAAGGAATGCCCTTGCCACTAGGCTAAGCGTGTTTTTAGAATATGGAATACCACATATTCTATATGTCGTTTTATTCAATTCAGTTGCAGCCGAAGGAGCAAAGGTTTCAGAGGAAGGGATAATAGAAACGTTCGACAATGATGATGAAGCTTTGGATGCATTCGACAATGGTGTGGTGGTAAGATTCTACGTTTAAATTTCAGTGTCTTTAGCCGCTTACTAGTATTTCTAATAATTTCCTTTGTTTTTGATTTGATGAATTGGTTAGGTTATGGACCTTTCACATTTCGGAAGGATTAGAGGTTGGTGTCACTGCTGATTTTACTACTTCAATTAATTTAAGCTTCACTTAACTATGAATTTATTCTTATAAAATTTACATGCATTGGATTGAATTGCTGAAGTCAGTGGAGATGATCGGATTCAGTTTCTTCATAACCAAACCACTGCTAATTTTGAATGTCTTAGTGAAGGGCAGGTGATAGATCTACCCCTTTTTTCTGCTTCTTTTTTGCTTCATTTGGTTCGAATTGATCGGATTCTGTTTGATGAAATCCTTAGGGATGTGATACAGTTTTTGTTACACCAACAGCGAGGACGATTGACATTGCTTATGCATGGATTATGGTAGTCTTCTTTACTATTTCGAATGATCTTTGGTTTTTCCCTTTTGGAAATGGATTGATTCTAGTTTATTAGTTTTGATTTACTAGAGTTTTGTTTATGTTTTCGCAGAAAAAGTCGGTCATATTGATGGTTTCACAAGAGACATATAGAATATTTAGTATTCTATATGCTAAAGACGAACTTAGCCCAATGGTAAAGGCGTTGCTTTCATTCCCTAGTGATCCGAGTTCGATTCTCCTTGGGCCAACTTCTATAATTTCATTTTTCTTACTCCATTGGTGGTGACACGTGTCACCACTTGATTGGGGAAGGAAAATAAATTTAATAAAAATAGATAAATCCCTCAAATAAGGTGGTGACACGTGTCACCACCTAATTGAATAATTAATTTATTTTATTAGATTAAAATTAGGACTAAATTGAATGATTGTATAAATAAAAGGGACTAAATGTGTAATTATACCAATTATTTTAACAGTTCCGTTAACTTTTTCGTTTTTTTTAACGGCGGGTGGCTACATTAGAACCAATTAAATAGTTATGTGGTATATTTAACACAATTGAAAATATAGTGGTCAAATCGACACCAACCCCATAGTTCGGTGGTCATTAGTATAGTTTACCCTTTATTTTTTTATAATTTGTAAGTCTACAATTTTATTCAAGTTAATGAGAAAACTAAACAACTCTTCATTTAATTTTTGTAGTTCATAAATTACCATTACTTATTTTTTTTTTCAACTTTAGTACTTAACATATATATATATATATATATATATATATATATATATATATATATATGTATGCGCGCATATACATCATGTACATTAATATATGTAGGTGTATATGTATATACACTATATATGTATATGGTATATTAACTTCTAAATTTTTTTAATTCATCATGTCATATATTTCGGATTAATTTCAGTTCAGGTCAACAACAGTTCGGGTCACTTAACAGGTCGGGTTTAAAGCAAGTCGGGTTCAAAACAGGTCGGGTCCATTTTCAGGTCGGGTCCGTTTCAGGTCGGGTCCATTTCAGGTCGGGTTTATTTCAGGTCGGGTAAAATCGAAGATCGGGTCAATTCAGTCGGGTAAATTCGGTTATTTTCCAGGTCGGCTTCGGGTTCTGATTCGTTTCAGTTGGACGCAGGTCGGGTTTCAGGTCCAATTCGGGTTCGGGTCGTTTTCAGTCGGACGCAGATCGGGTTCGGTTACTACAGTAACATGTCAAATTCGGGTTCAGATCAACAACAGTCGGTTACAGATCGGGTTCGGGTCATCAAAACCTCAGGTCAAATCAGGTCCTGACTCGAGCAGGTTTCAGTTGGGTTTCCAGGTTCTGACTTGTTTTTACATCCCTACTTACCCTATATAAAGAGGTGAGTATGATCAATAAACAACGTTGATTTTACCTTCCTCTTCAAAGTCTACAAAGTAAGGGTGAGCAAAACTCGACTCGGCTCGAAAAAACCGAATAACTCGACTCGAGGCAAAAATACTCGACTCGTCTTGACTCGACTCGAAATTTCATAAACTCGAATAACTCGAAAAAATTTCAAATAAAGTTTGAGTTGTAAAATGGAAGTTCGAATAACTCGAAATTTTTAGTAATTAGTGGATTTATTTTTAAGTTCGAGACGAGTCCCTCTATTTTTTATGATATATACATACTGATATATATAAAAATATGAAGAAATGTCGTCACATGTGAAAATATATATGTGCATATCTTATATGATTAGAGAAAGAAGTTTAAATTGGAATCAAACCATACTATTACTATAACATGATAAATAATTACAGTTAAATTTTTATAGGAACTCGAAAACTCAACTCGACTCGACTCGAATCGAAAAAATTTCAAATAAAGTTTGAGTTGTAAAATATGACTCGTCAACTCGAAATTTTTTGACTCGAATCGACTCGACTCGATCGAACGCTCACCCCTACTACAAAGTACTTTACTCTTTATATTTTTTGTTCTTGCTCTGTTGCTTTCCTTTACAAATTCAATTTCGACAATGCATTCAATGGTGCATTCCAATTGCTTAAATTGGCACATTTGGTGGCTTCTATCCATTTTCGAGAACTGATGACAATTCTTCAAATCATGGACTATCTCATTTGCCATAACGGAATTCAACTCAACACCCTAAACCAGTGACGGTTCCAGCAACCCTTTAGTCAAGTCATCTTCCAACATCATTCTAGTTGAGTAGTCAAGACCATCCAATTCCTTCTCCCTTATCATAGACAATCTGTCGAACACCTTGTCTTCATCAGAGACTGTCAACAACAGGTTTTGTTTTGGCTTAATTAAATCAGTAATTTCTCTCATGTTGATATTGAAGCCAAGGTGGTGGGCTTGGATGCCTTTGTGAGAGTACGAATCAAAGAACAAGAATTTTTAAAGGGGTAAAGAAGAAGAATGAGCAAAGGGAGATACGAAATTCAAAATTTGGGGAAGAAAATAAGATTTCATTAACGAGATGAGTCTCAGATCATATAAGCCCAACACTGCAAAACGACAGTGTTTTTAAGACTGCCTAATCACCTAAACACAGCGTTTCACTAACCCTTCTCAACAGTTATAACACGCTCAATTAAAATAAAAAACAAAACAGGAAATTAAATTAACAACCGTCGAAAAACTTTATTTTACTTTGGCACTTTACACAAGCTGTTCTCCCTTTCACGACATGTAACTTCTTAGAATTTCAATTTTTTTTTAGCTTTTGCAGGTTGGTTCCTAGTTTGTTATGGATGATAATTGGGATTTTTAGAGTAATGTTGCTAGTATTAGTCTCAATTGAAGATGATGGTCGCTGGTTGGGTGTTCGATTAAAATGGAAGTACCAAGAAAATCAAAGACGATGATGAATCGATAACGTTTGGGTTTCTGGAGAAAATTAATCTTATAATGTGGAATAATTGCTCGACTGATGAATGTGGCATCGATAATGATGGAAATGGGTTTATTGTTATATATATATATATATATATATATATATATATATATATATATATATATATATATATATGAGTTAAGATTAATTTACACTGTGTAAAACTCAATTACTTATATTTGAAATATTTATAAGTTTTTATTTTTTAAAAATTATTTTCTTATGTGTCACTATGTCATGTCAACAATTAAGCACATGTGAATGTGTCACATCAGTAACAATCCTTGACTGTTAGTCAATTAATGGTTTTTATCCAAAACGAGACAATTTTGACCAAAATTAAAATGTTGAGGGTTAAAATAGTTTAAAAAAAGAATAAATGTCAAAGTGACAATTTAATCAAAACTTTAAAGGTAGATTTTGGCACTATGCCTTATAAATTTTGTTTTGAAAATCCCAAAATTAATCTTAATACCTAAATCTAATTCAAATCTCAATTCGGTTAACTCTAATCTACCCGAAACTCCTAACTCAATTTTTGGGATGTTACACAAACGAACACGAATACGATACTAAAAGTTTAAATGAACATGAACCGAACATAAACACCTTCATAAATAAATAAACGAACACAATAGAGACTTGTTCGTTCAAGCTCGGTTCATTTACACCCATAGTTAATTTCAATTATATGAAGAGTACAAGAACTTTGTGCATATTTTAACTTAAATATTTTCTTATCTGGTTAAATAAAACAACTCAAAACTCAAAAGAGTTATAAACGTAGGGGCAGTTTAGCATTGGTTTTGAGAACCGAAACGAGAAAGTGCTTTTGAAAAATAATTTTAGATTGTTTAGTTTAAAATATGAGTATTTAATATTGTTGTTAAAAAGTAAGTATATACATTGTTGTTTGTCAAAACAAAGTATATATAATATCTATTTTAGACATTATTTTTAGAAATATGAAAAAAATAGTGATATAAACAAGTATAAAAAAATAATTTTGCTCAACAGTGCTTTTAGAAAAGTTAAAAACTTATTAAATTTTAATTTTAAAAGAAACTTATCAACCCAAATTGAAAAACACTTTTTAACCTAAAAAAACATTTTTTTATTATCATTGGAGCTCAAGTTTACGTTTGTTTTCAATGCAATATAACTCATATTTTCTGGAAACAAACATGACGCCAGTTGAAAATAATAAATATCTTTGTTGATGAAGCCAAGATTAATATATATATATCATACAACGTCAAATTAATCTTAATTTAAATTATGAGACTCAAATTAATTTTAGTATGATTAGCAAGTTTACACAGTGATGAAAATGTAGTAGACGCACTCTGAGTCTTCTAATTATCTTATGATTATGAGAAGATTTGTCAATGAACCAACCAGTTATCTGATCCGAATAAGGTATATGCTAATTTTTTTTAGGGTAAAATACACAAAAAGTTACTAAACTATTCAAAAATACAAAATGATCGCCAGACTTTCAAATGTTACAAAATATAAATTAATGTAATGACTCGAACTTCGGATTAGCAAATCGTGTTTCGAACTAGGGTATTGGACCTTTATTTTAGAAGCGTAGTTAAGAATATTAAGTTGGGATGATTACATTGGTGGGAGAAGTTTGAATTTTAAAAGGATGAGACGAAAACGAAGATATTATGTTGGGAAGAGAGAAAAAGTAAATAGGAGAGAGAAAATTAAAAAATGAAGAGTTGTAAAATTCAGGTTGCTTGAAAAAAGGAACTTCTGGTGCCCAAACCACAAAACGGAGGGCACCACTGGGTTCACCGACGGTGGGACAACGGAACTGGAGCTCGTCGCCACCGTCCGACGATCGGAGGAGGCCCCACGCGCCGCCACTGCGAGTGGCTGTGGATTGTCTACAGGGGCGGGTGCACATGAGTCTCCATGCACCCGCGCACACCGGATCTGGCTCCTAAGGGTGCACCGCAACATCCGTGTGCCTGCCTGTACTAGATCCCGCTCCTAGGGTGCACCCAGCTTACCGTGCGCCTGGTCGCACAAGATCGCCAAGGCTTTGACCGATCGTTGTCCAACCGTTGACATTTTTCGGGGACCTTACCCGAGGATTTTTCGATGTTCCGGATCCATTTCGTTTTACCAAATTCGAACCTGATAAGCTATTTTTACGCATTTGACCTTTTTAATTTATTAAAGTATGTGATTAAGAGATATTTATGGTATTAATTGATATACGAGGATTATTCTGGATCGGATATCAAATCAAGTAAAATATTCGGGAAGCTCGGATGAGGATTTTAGCGGTATCAACTTAAGGTTAGTATACCTCGAACTTCTATTGCTTCATGAGCATCATAATTGTGAGTGTCTTGCTTGTTAGAAATTGCAAAATGAGTTGATGATAGATAAGCATGTGTTAAGACCGGTGTTATGATATTTGATTAATACGAGATGCATGATGAGGTTTAGTGATATGTCTGACTTGTATAGACTTTGGAGATCGTGTAGGGTTGTCTGGACCTTCGTATATCTATGTGATGACTGTTTGTATCGTGTGTTGTGATGATTGGGTGTTAGAGTACGAGTATAGATGTGTTCGGTGGAAATTGTGCGTAAGGGATAAATACCAGTAATATTCGAACAAATGACCATAAAGCAAGTAATTAATATTTTTTTATTAAATACTTTAGTAAAGCAACCCTAATGACTTCCATAAGCTTTAGGGATCGAATAAGGCGTTGTAAAATCGTAATTCAAAGAAATGTGTGAACCCGTGTTTAGGCATTTCGAAAAAGATTACCCAAAATACTACTGTTTGTAGCTGTTGGTTCTACTTGGGAAGGCATAGCGGATTCTTGAAGCTATTGATGTGTGCTGCACTTTGGTCGTTTCCCATGTTAACGTAAAATGTAAAATGTCACAAATCTTAGTTGGTTTATTTGTTAGGAACATAAGATTACAGTGTTTGGTTGGAAGAATATTATATTAATTAGAGGAAAAATGACCAAATTCTCCGTATGTTTTATGAAATTTTATCTATATGGATGTCCATCATGATATGAACTTTGTCATTATGAATATAAGTTTTTATTAATTTGAGTTTAATGTATTATTCAGTTCTTACTTCTTATGCCTATAAATAGATGATTTAATGAAGGCATTGCATATATATCTATATTGAGAATATCTATAAATCTTCCTCTTTCTCTCATAATTGTGTTCTATTGTTCTTGTTCTTTGTTGTTTTTTTCCTCATTCCTTATTTTAGTACAACTGAAAACGTATCTGTGGTCTTGTCCGCGAGGACATCAACAACAAACACAATTGTTTGATGGCAGTGATTTACACCAATAATGGGCATAATAGGTCGATCGTATGCATTACCCTTGTAGGTGGTGTCAAATGCAATAACATCACTGAATATGGCGTGTCAGCTCTAGAAGTTGAATCAACCCAAAATAGATTATGTAAACGATCCGAATCGTCGACTAAAATTTGGATAAAAAAATTGGGATCTATCTCTTTCTTCACGTCGAAGTAACCTAGTATGGCATTCACATCCCCATCAATAATTTCATCAGCTTTTATTCTGTGGAGGGCATTGTATAGGTCTTTCTTAGTAAAACCAGCAGTTAGATAACCACCAAACTGTTGCATGAAGAATTTCATAATTTTTTATGTTACGACACCGACATTTTGCAATGTTGAAGCCTCTACAATATCAACCTCCGTCACAGATCGATGCGAGCGCAGGAAGGGTGGCATGGATGGTGGATAAAGTTTATGGTTATGTTCGTTATCAAACAATGTTATTACTCATCTATTCAGAGCTTTTGCTTGGACCACTACTCTAGCCTTGCAACCGCTCTTTGTCTGTGGACGTAGAGCGCTTGAATGTTTCACCTTGTCTACTTTTGATTTCCTTTGCCCTTATTTTGAACAACAAAACTCTTGCTGGTATTTATTTCCATTTTTAACCCGGCTTGTTCCATGACGTACATTAAATCCATTTTGATTTGCGTATTCCTTATAAAATTCCCATGCTTCTTCTAGTGATGCAAATACCATGCCTAAAATTTTATTCGAACTCTCCACACTATCTCATCCTACTTTAGCATCACCTATTATACTCGGAACTGGCATGACGAGTATACTCTGCCACCTAAGTAAATGAATATGAAATAACTGGAACATTGCATGGAACTAGGTTGCATAAAAGTAAAAAAAAAATGCTTCTTATGAACTTGTAATTACCTTCTTAAGACTGTTGTCGTTAGAAAAAAAAGGTTTATGAACTTCAAGATAAACAATTTTTTCAATGGGAAAGGGGTTAAGAGGGCAGAGAAGTGTTTTGGAGTTGGTAGTACCTGCCCCGGGATGGTATGGTTGTTGCAACATTTATTCTAAACTTTTAATCAACATTTCTATTGGAGTAAATAAATTTGACCATTCTATATAAAATTTATTTCAAAAGTTTCGAAATTTTAACTGTACGTTTCGATACGGATTAAATGTCTTCTGCTGCATTGGTTGCTACGTCTCGGAACTGGTCTCTAAGTTCCGATACTTTACAAATATTTGAACTTTGAATTATAAGAATTTCGGTTTAAACTTCAAAGATATTACTTTTTCGGTTGTCGTTCCCACTTCTTTTTCCGTCAAACATGATCAAGTGTAAAAGTATAGAAGATTTGTTACTTAGGGTTCGGCACCTAAAATGTTACTGATAATCAGTTTGGGGTTCGACACCTAAAATGTTTTTGATAATTAGTTTAGGGTTTGACACCTAAAATGTTATTGACATTTAGTTTGGGGTTCCGACCATAAAATGTTAATGAAATTCATTTTGGGTTTAGACACTTAAAATATTACTCAAAACGAGTTTCAGGTTCAACACCTAAAATGTTACTAAAAATCCAGTTTGAGGTTCGACACTTAAAATGTTATAGCTAATAAGTTTAGGGTTCTATAATGTTACCGAAATTCAGTTCAACATTTTGAATCCAATATGTTAGTGGAAATCAGTTTGGGGTTCGGACCCTAAAATGTTAAAGAAATTCAGTTTCGGGATCGGCACCTAAAATATTACTTACGTTTCAGTTTGACTCTAAAATGTTAATGAAATTTAGTTTCAGGATCGGCACTTAAAATGTTACCTTCATTCAGTTTGGTGTTAGGAAACCTAAATTATTACCGAGATATTAAATTTTTTAAGTTGAATAAAACATTTCATTCGCCATCTAAAATGTTACTAAAAAGTAATTTAAGTGGTTAGGGAACCTAAAATATTAGGAACATATTTCACTTTTTAAATTCATATAGAAACAATTAACTCGGCACCTAAAACTTTAGAAAAACCTTGTTTAAGGCTAAAACATTTCATTCACCAACTAAAAATCTTAATCAAAACTTGTTTAAATTAGCTGGTAACCTATGACTGAAAAAACAGATGTAACCGTATAGTAGCCGTATTTTAACCGGCCACAACATACCTACCCATTTCTCGATGCTTAATGAACAAAGAGCCTGCAAGTACGTACATTGTCAGCGCACCCTTTCCATTGGTTTGATAATGTTACCATATTAGAGTAAACAAATATAGTTTCCTTCTTCACTTTGATATGATAAATTTAGTCAAAATAACAAAAAATGCCCCCAACGTTTACATGTTTTGAAATTTAGCCTCCTATTTTTTTTAGTCCAAATATATCTTCAATGTTTTAATTTGGTCCAAATATGCCCTCAATGTTTCAATTTGGTCCAAATATGCCCCCCCCAACGTTTCAATTTGGTACAAATATGCCTCCAGCGTTTTAATTTGGTCCAAATATGCCCTGTTGGATGGAAACTATCAATCAACTCACTGCCAGCGGTTGATACTGACTGGACTTGTCACGTGTTAAGATCTGCTGATGTGTCAACATTATCTTTGCCATGTATCGTCATTAGATTCGACCACATGTCAGTATGATAGTCTGCCTCGTGTTACCATAAAGAAGGGTATAACAATTTTTTTAAAAATGTCACGTCAGCATATCGTAACCGTTGGATTAAAATCCGCAATTGTGGGCACATATGTAAAATGTATGTTGCTATTATAAAGTATGACACAAATCTAAGTGACCAATTATGTTAGGCGTGTCATAGGTATTAAAATGTCATGGAAATAAAAGTGTAGATACCTAGGGGTGGCAACGGGGCGGATCGGGGACGGTTTTGCATTCCCCACTCCGTCCCCAACACTTGCGGGTACGGTTTTGGGGAATCCCCATTAAACATTTCGGGGATTTTTTCGTCCCCATACCCATCCCTTACGGATCCCCGCGGTTTTCGGTTAATCCCCATACCCAAAAAATATAAATTAATTTATAAAACAAATACTCAACATTAAATCTCCAAAATTACAAACATAAAAGATAAGTTTAGTTTTATCAAACAACAAACAAATAATTTCAAAACTATAAAATATGACTTAAATATTATTCGTTTGAAACATGACATCTTGAACTACCTTTAAAAGAAAATATGTGATTAATAACCTATAGTTTCAAATAATGGTATGTTTGTTCTAAAAGAAACTAGATTCGATAAATTTTCCAATCATATAAATTACTTCTTCTAATTTTACTCGTACGATTTGTGGTAAATTTTCAAAGTCACTGTTATTGTTGTTTTTAGAAACAATATGTTGTCTTTTCTTCTAACATTTGCTCACTCAAAAATTAATAATTCCTAATATGTAACTCGAAATCAATAACTGTTTGTTTTAAACAAATCTAGACTTTCGTGTGATTATATAAATATAACGCTCACTCCCTAATTTAACTTGTAGAATTTTTGGTGATTTTTCAAAGTCATTACTAAAACTTTTTTAAGAAATATGCTGTCAAATTTTTATGACCTTTCAACATTCAAATATTCATATAATTTAGAATACATATCTAAATCAATCACCATGTATTTTAAACAAAACTAGACTAAATCATGTTTACAACAATGCATAGATAACATTCTAATTATTTGTATAGAATTTACAAAGAATTTTCAAATTTACTCTAGCCGGCCATGCTCAGGTGAGAATAGATTTTTGATGAAACATAGGTAAATTACCCTTATAGCCATCAAACTTCGTAAAATATCAGGATCCCTACGGATATTTTTGGGGATTCTTGCGGATATTTTTGGGGATCCCCACGGTGATTTATACGGGTACGGTTCGGTTATCCCCACGGATCGGATATAGCAATCCCGTCCCCATCCCCATTTGAGCTCCGGTTATAAAACTCCCCCCATCCCCGTCCCCATGGGTAAGGATTTCGGTTATTCCCCATGCCCACCGGTTCGGATCCCCACGGTTTTCGGTTATTCCCCACCCGATTGCCACCCCTATAGATACCATAAGATATATTTATAATTCAATGAGGGGCAGAGTTATAAATATTTAATAGTTGGTTAAATCAACTATATAAAGAGGTAGTGGTCCCCAAGAAATAGGTTAACTTGTTTTTCTCTCCTTCCCCGTCAGAAAGTTTTACTTCAAGAGATAACCTATCTTCTTGGAAGATCAATACCAAAGTTCTTGGGATTTCCGCATCAAGATTCAAGATTTTCAATCTATCAATGAATTCAGGTACGCTTCCGCATTCAGATTATTTCGGTTTATTGTTCTTGATGATTTGACATGATAGATCTTGGGGTTTAGATTTCATATTAATTTATGATTTGGTTCTAACAAGTGGCATCAGAGCCTCGTCATGTTAAATAATTGAGAACCGATTGGTTTATTTTCAAATTGATTCGTTCTATTTCTTAAAACAAATTCAGTTTTTGATTTGGTAATTTTTATTATGAAATTACGTTATTTTTAGGGTTTTTATAAACCCTTATATATGTGTTGAATCACTATGGGTTGTTGTATGGATTTTACGAATCTTATCGTATGCTTTTTATGAATACAGGATTGATTTCTGTTTTAATTTATATTTGCGTGATTACTTTCCAGATTAGATTGGATTAATTCACAACTCATGTTTGACCGGATTTATGTATATATGTTTTATGTGCAATTCAAGACGATTGTGTTTCTCTACAATTATGTTGAAAGCATAATTATTAAAAATTATGCTAATTATGACAATCGAGAATCAAAGGTCACTATGTTTTTGTGTGTTTTTTCTTGATATATTTTCTGACAATTGAATTTTCTTTTCAATGTCTTACGAGCCCTACATCTATGCTATACTTGATTTTAGGTTTAAGTATGCATTGTTAGTGCATTTTATGATATGTATATTTGATTAAAATATATATTTATTTGGTTCGATCAAAATTAAAATTTTGATCATTAATGTGTTTTGTTTTGATGCATTAATGCACTAAGGAAATTAGAGATATTATTATAGCGATTCAATATATGTTTGATTTTGAGTACATGTTATGGTTATAGAATATATATATATATATATTTAAATATATATATTCGATTCAGATTGATTAAAAAAAATAATTTTGATCGTTAGGTTATTACGAATATATTAAAGTTTTATGTGATCTGAATAATTCTTTAAATATACTTTTGATTTTGGTTTTTAGTTAAACATTCATTGTCTTGAATTCGACTTTAAATTTGGTAAATGCATGCTTAAGGATTTTTTTTTAAGAAACAGTCAAAGATTTAAGTTTTTTTATATTTCTGATAGCCCCATTCAGACAACCTTATTTTAGGTTATTTCGGAAACTTAAGTGTTATTAGAAATTTCAGTTTTGACTGTTACAAAATTTTAAATTTGAATATCGGTATATTTATATTATATATTTTGAGATAAATTAATTGAAGCATTAAGTCACCAAGGTGACCTCTATTGTGAAAATTATTTTATTTTGAAATATAAAAGGTTTTGTGCATGTAAGTCGGATTATTTTAGTATTAATCGGCCCAAAGGAAGGTTAATAATTGACATTATTACATGTGCAACTATGGTAATAAACATGTGATAATTATTCGGTTTTATATGTGAGCAATAAATCGGCCCAAAGGAAGATTTCTGTTTGACATGTTCTTATTACCAATGTTTGATTACTATACCAAGATATCACTTGCAAGTTAATGTTTTGTCCAAAGATGAAATATTAATGGAGTGTCCGATATCTTGATATGAGGTTTACCTTTATTCAAATTTATTATTACTTTGGTTATCTTTTAATTTAATTGAAAGATAAAATTAAGGAAAATATTTTGAAACAATTAAATTCATATTTTGGCTTTGGATATCTAATATTTTAATAGATTAATTGAAACATAATGTCACCAAAGTGACCGCTTTTGTGTAGATTAGTTTATTTAAAATATCAAGGTATTTATGGGTTTTTGTAATTCATGCGTTTATTAATTGGCCCAAAGGAAAGTTAATATTTGGCAGAATTACAACGACAACTGTGGCGATAAATGTGTGACAATTATAAGATATTTTATGTAAGCAATACGTTAGTCCAAAGATTAGCCTATTGTTTGACATAGTTTATTGTCAATGTTTGATTGCTACAACAAGAGTACCGCTTACAATTAATATTACTGTCCAAAGACTTGATATTAATGTTGTGCTTGGTATCTTGAGGGGAACTAGTCATTATTTTGAATTTATTTGTTTACTTATGAATATTTATGTGAGCTTGTTTCTATTTTATTTACTTATTTTTGTTCTATATTTAGGTAATTTAATTTTGTTCTCACAATATCTGTTAAATACATTCCACACTCATGTTTAGTGAAACTAATTTCAAGGAATAGAAAAGACACTTACATATAGTATTTTGATGTATGATCATAGATTTTGCACTAAGGAATGAACAACTTGCACCTCTCACTGCGGTAAGCACCCATAAAAGGTATTTTGAGAGGTGAGATCATTCGAATCGCATGAGTCTAATAATCATAAAACACAACATTCTTGATGTCTTTAAGAGCACAAATCTAAATTGATTACTCATACTAAGTGTTTCCTTGACGAAATTAAGAAATGTTTTACCCAAAACATTAAGGTTAAGATGACATCACTTATGCCTTTTTGATGTCTATCAAGTATAAGGGTCAAGGAAATGTGAAGGAGTACATTGTGAAAATTCTTAATATTGCTTCAAAATTTAAGGCACATAAGATCAAACTCTCTAACAATTGTTTGGTCTTATGATTTTGGTACCACTTCCTATACAGTTTAACCAATTCAGATTCAGTTACAACTGCCAAAAGGAGAAATAAACTCTAATTAGGCTCATTTCTCATTATGTTCAAGAGGAAGAAAAGTTGAAGCATTATAAGTGTAAAAGTATTAATTTAATAAGTGCTCATTTAGTTAGTGTCTCCAAGAATAAGGGCAATAAAAGAAAATATTAGAATAAAGTTGTTAAGGGTCATAGTCAAAAGAAACAACAATAAATTACAAAGTGTTGATTCTTTTGTATAAGTTAGAACATATGTAAAGTAATTAAACTTCAAAAGTGAGCAACTAATTCGGTTATTTTGAGTGATCCATGGGCTGCAAATTTATGATCCCACAATAAAGATTACTTTAAGGAGAGATGTATAATTTGTTTTTAGGATGTTGAGTTCGGAGGGAGAAATAAGGTTAGATACATTGTTATTGAGGAGGAATTGAATTATAATTTAATTCCTACTATCACTTTTGACAATGTTTAGGTTTTCAACCTATCATTAATCAAGAAGTGAATCAAGTACCTCAACAAAACAATGTTGAACAACTCCCATTCAAGATAAGGTAATTGTTTCAGAAGAACAAACTCAACAACCTTAAAAAAAACAAGTGTCATTAAAGAGGTCCACGAGAGAAAGATGAAATACTATTCTGGATTATTATATTGTATTTCTTTAAGAAAATAAGGTAACAATGGAATGATAAAAAAAATGGATTGATGTCATTCAAGAAAAGTATAATTTTATGCAAGACAATAAAGTTTATGAACTTGTCTTATTACCTGAAGGTGCAAACCAATTGGTTGTAAATAGATATTTAAAACCAAGAGGGATGCAAATGGTAATGTGGATAAGTATAAAGCACGTCTTGTATCTAAAGGATATACTCCAAAAGAAGACATTGATTTTGCAGAGACTTTCTCTCAAGTTTTATTGAAAGACTCTTTCAAGATAATTATTACACTTGTTGTTTGTTTTAGTCTTAAGCTACATTAGATAGAGGTTAAGCTTGTTTTTTTTCAATGGCGACATTGAAGAAACTATTTATATGGTACAATCATAAAGTTGTGTCTTATGATACAATATCAATGATATGTAAATTAAAGAAATCTATCTATGAGCTTAAGTAGGACTCTCATTAATGAAATTATAAATTTCATGTTGATTATCTCATTCGGTTTTGAGATAAATTTAGTTGACAATTATATGTACTACAAGTTCAGTGGGAGTAAACCAAGTGATACTCATATTACTAAAGAAGACAAATTTAGTCTTACTCAATGCCCTAAAAGTAACCTTGAAATTTAGAAAATCCAAAAGATTCTCTATGCATAAGCTATAGAGAATTTAATTTATGCTTAAGTATGTACGCGTTCGGAAATTGTGTACATTGTTGGAATGTTAAACAGATATTTGAGGAATCATATTATGGACCATTGGATAGCAGCCAATGGGGTTATGAGATATCTTCAGAGAACAAAAAATTACTTGCTCACATGTTGGAGTTCTGGTAAGTTAGAGATCATCAGGTTTACAGACTTCGATTCTAACAGAATATTGATGCAAAAGAATTTTGTCACTTGAGCTGCTAATTGTAGATTGAATAGAAAGACCACTTCAGTTATTTTGTGACAATAAATATGCATTCATTTATTCTATAAACAATAGGAACACTTCAAATTTGAAGCACATAAATATTAAGTTCCTAGTTGTTAAAGAAAATTCAGATTGGTTGTGTGTCTATAGAGCATGTTGGTACAAACTCCATAATTGCGCGCATATTAAGAAACTGTCACCCTAGGTCTTTCATGAGCACACTAATCATGTGGGTGTAATGTTATTTAAGGATATTCGGTTTTAGTGGGAGTTTGTAATTTTGAAAAATGCTCATTCGGTTTAGACACAATTTCAGTTACTTCAGTTTAAAGTTATTTAAGATTATTTTCTGCAGAAATAAAGTTCTTTTGATTTATGCACACTCTGAATTCAGTAAGTTGATCTCACTAAGGTTTAGGAGAACCAGTTGGAAATAGACATGTATGGTTCACATTTCATGTAATTTTCCATGCTACACATCCATGATTGATCTATGTCATTTGACTATATTCGTATACGTGACCATTGATGGGTCCAGTCATGATTGATATGGCGAAGACCGCTTTGATCCTATGTGGATATAGTTGATGGACGAGATTGTTATAGAATACCTATTATATAATAGCAAAATTTTGAGCTCATAAGGTTGTACATTTATCAGGAAACATATGTTGTCCAAGTGGGAGATTGTTGGATTAAATCCGCAATTGTGGGCACATATGTAAAATGTATGTTGCTATTATAAAGTATGACACAAATCTAAGTGACCAATTATGTTAGGCGTGTCATAGGTATTAAAATGTCATGGAAATAAAAGTGTAGATACCATAAGATATATTTATAATTCAATGAGGGGCAGAGTTATAAATATTTAATAGTTGGTTAAATCAACTATATAAAGAGGTAGTGGTCCCCAAGAAATAGGTTAACTTGTTTTTCTCTCCTTCCCCGTCAGAGAGTTTTACTTCAAGAGATAACCTATCTTCTTGGAAGATCAATACCAAAGTTCTTGGGATTTCCGCATCAAGATTCAAGATTTTCAATCTATCAATGAATTCAGGTACGCTTCCGCATTCAGATTATTTCGGTTTATTGTTCTTGATGATTTGACATGATAGATCTTGGGGTTTAGATTTCATATTAATTTATGATTTGGTTCTAACAGTAACATGTGGCAAGTCCAGTCATCATCAACCGTTGACCGTGACAGTTTCCATTCAAGGGGGGCATATTTGGACCAAATTAAAACGTTGGGGTATATTTGGACTCAAAAAAAAATAGGGGGCTAAATAACAAAATATGCAAACGTTGGGGGCATCTTTTGTATTTTGCCATAAATTTATAGGGTTCATAAAGAAATCTACACTTTCTAATATCCGGAAACAATAATTGTAAGATGAACAAAATAATAAGCATGTAAAACAGCTATTATTTACATTACAAAAACTGTGTTATCCATTTCTATTTTCTTCTTGGTTACTTTTATTACATATAAATGAATATATCAGATGCCATAATCTTACTTGAACAGAATAATGATTTAATATATGCCATAATCTTACATATAAAAGAATATTATTGTTTCAACATGTCTCTGTACATCAGTTGACAATAAATTAATATTACTTGATAATCTCTAAAGTCTAACTTAAATTTGTCCTACTTCTTTTTATCTGATGAAAATCTATTCCAATACTTATTCTTATGTTGATACTTATATGAACAAATGAGGCATTGATATAAGGAACCAAACAATTAAATCTATAGAAAAATCTATACATTCATTTTGATTCACTCTACCAACCATTTTATAGTTTTCAAAATCATCATGTGCACATATGTTATCACATACATTTCTTGGCCATTAGAATTGATGGTATTTAGTAGAAACAAAAAAAAAAAACATGTTTTTAAATAATGTCACATTTGATTTCCCGAAAGGACCCCTATATCAAATTCATCTAAATTAATTCAAGTGAAAATTTCAAGACAACTTTTTTGGTAATGTTGATTACATCTAAAACAACATCAAAAATAAGATAAATATGATAAACTTGAATTAGGAAAGTTATAGAACGGACGACTCACACCTCTGAACAACACTAACGCTATATACCGGTGAACACTATTAATTTTTTTAATAATTTTTAAATAATTATTAAAAATCTCAAAGGCTTTACATGTAATTAATCATATTTCAAAACAAAATTAGAAGAAATTATTTCATGAATCATTCTTACAATTTCATCCATAGCCCTACCCAATTAAATAAATTCACATCATCTTTATTTTCCACGTAATATTTTCCATCTTTTTCCTGTACAAAAAGAAATCTTGGCCATTGGCAGTTCTCCCATAAACCATTGATGGGATGAGATCACCTTTGAAAACGTATAAGATTGTGAGAAGACACACTTCAGTGCCGGGGATGTGATGAACAAAAATAATTTGTGTGTGAGGGGGATACGATGGATAGAAATATTAAGAAAAAGGGAGGCATATTTTAGTAAATGTGTTGTGATCTTGAGTTGTAGATAGATTCAGAATTGGAGAGGAAGAAAAGAAGAGTAGGATTAGAGAAATTGAGAAATATTTTAGTAAATGTTTACATGCACTTGTAACAAATTACTTTCTAATTATTTATACCCATTTTCTAGAACCTAACAAAGTTGGTTAACCCCCTGGGCGCCTTCCTCTCTCTAACGCTTCTGCGTGGTCTCTCACTCTTCTGAATTACCGTTGATGTATGACCAACTCGTGTATCATCCCTTGGAGCTGTAGCAGATAGGTCGACAATTTTAGGTGAAAAACTCCTTTTTAATTATTATTTGAGAAAATGGCTCCCAAAAAATAATATTTGGCAAAATGACCCCCAAACTTGCCACGTCGGTGGACCTCGCGTTGTATAGGATGCGAGGTCGAATATCGCGTTCTATACAACGCGATTTCAGTCGACGTGGCATTGTTGTTTGTGTTAACGGTTTTACAGTGCAGAACGCGAGGTCCACGAGAATTTGAAAAGGCGGCTGAATATATCGCACAGACCTCGCGTTCTGCAGGACGCGAGTTCTGTGCAATTTTGGGCTGAAGAACAAGGGAAAACAAGTGTGGGTAGGCCTGTTCGAGCCTAATTTCGAGCGTGTAAATCGTATATTTTTAGCGATCATCGAGTTTGGGGTCGTAGTACTGGAAATTGTCTATCGTATGATACCAACATGGTTAATTTCCGTCCATTCTACAATGGTTTAAAATGGCTTCGAAAACCCTATGCTATCATGCCTTTTTTGAATGAAGTTGCATTTCAACAAATGTCGATTTTCGATTTAGTAATCCCATTAAATTTATTAAAAACTGAAATTAAATAAACATTATAAAGTTTAATTATAATATGTAAATAAAATTATAATACGACATTATAAAAATCAAATGTGTTTTATATAAATATTAAAAACATAAGTACAAAACAGTAAAAGAAAAGACTAAAAAAGACTATGTCCACCCGTGCCGCAGTCGGGTGGATGACGCTCATGAGTCGGATACCTCCGATCATCGTGTGGTGGTCCTTGGTCCCCATCATTCAGACCATCGTGCGCGATATGCGGATCTGTGCTGGGCCCAGGCGGGGAGTAAAACAAGCTACCGATCGGCGTACTCTCCACAATGGGAAACTCATACTGAGAGTGCAGCTGTGGATAATCGATAAGCTGAAGGTCAGTCGTGGGCGTATGGGGACGATAGGCATCAGAGGAGCTGAACTGGGGTGGAGGCATCGTCTGCTGGAAACTCGATGGACCGCTATAAGCATGAAATGGTGCGGCAGAAGATGATGCCCCTGCAGTGTCATATCGTGGTCTCGGACCGCGCTGCGTCGACTGCCTCTGGCTCTGGGCCGCTCGACGGGTGCCGCGTGGGCGGTGTTGGGGTGCCGCTCTGCGAGGGCGGATTCAGATCGACCATTCTGCCGTGGCAGCCCTACTTTTCAGATGCGGCCGGTGCCGATTACATTTGCTAATGTGGATCAAAGCTGCTACCATTTCAGAAGAAATCTGATTATCGCGCTCTGCTTCTTTTAGTCGGGACCTCCGATCACATTTGCCCACCGGACTATTTGCATATATTGTTTCGACTTTTGTAGATAATTTATCTAGTTGTCTCAATTTATTTATTGAAGAATACATGTTGAAAGTTTTGTTAAATGAAATGCGAATTAAAGTTTTCATTCGAGTTAAATTTACATGTGTTGCGTTGTTTATTTACTATAAATAAAGTTTTGATTCGACTTAAATTTACTTATGTGGTGTTTTTCCTTTCCTATAAATACCCACGAATTCCACCATCATTTACTCATTCAAAATTCTCTCTAAACACCCAATCTTTTCTCACCTTATGGCAAAATTTCAGGCAACATTTTATTTTCTCGATACTTATTTTGAGTCAACAATCACCGGCAAAATGTCACTGAAAGATTAATACAGTTGACAACAATCGAGGTTAGTAAACAGACCGACAAACAAATTTCTTCCATGGAATGTCGAATCCCAACACCGTCAGCAAACGAAACGCACTACGTTATGAAGCTTACGAACGAAACAGACATTTGTAACATGTATGACCGGCTCAATTCCGTCGGAGCTAGAGACATCGATTTAAATGTTAAGTTTGACGACGTTAACGCTGGCGAAGGTAGTACGTCTGCACCCGTACAACCTGCTCCGAACACTGAACACGCACCGTCTTCACCGGATGTTGATGCGGCTGCGGAGGAGCTGCAACTTTTTATGTACAAGCGTAGACAAAGAAAACAACAGCTGATCGAAGAACTAAACCTAAGTTCAGACGTGTCCACTGACTACGATGATTCGGATTAACCATAAACTTTTGAAATTATCTTCCAATTATGTTATATGACGTCTTATTTCATCCTTTATTAATGTTCAACGGACCTCAAGTTATGTAAAACTACTACTATTCAATTACATTGATAAACTACAATTGTCTAAGTTATTCAAACATAAATCGAGTTCTTAGTACGAGTTTTATTAATTCTGACGTAATCTCTGTCTCAAAATATATAAAGACCTCACGTTATGCAGCACTAGTAGTATTCAATTACATTACCATACTACAATTGTCTCAATTATTCGAACATGTTCTCAATTACACAAACAAACAAAGAGTAAACAGTACGGTTATTATAACTTCTGACGGAATATCTGAGACAAAGCAATTAAAGTGACCTCGCGTTCTACATAACGCGATATTTATAGAACTCGCGTTGTATAGAACGCGAGGTACTAAATATCGCGTTGTGTAGAACGCGAGGTCACTTAAAGCTACTCCCCATCAACTCTATCCCTTACTTGTCCAAAGTTAGGGGACTGCCTCTCGGGCACCATTATTCCTGACTTGTTCATTATTTACCTGCTTATCGGTTTTAAGAAATGGACAAGCAAAGTTACCTCTCGGAACCATTATTTGCCTTACACAACCAGATTCTCCGGGATTTCAAGTGGCAATAATTTTGCCTATATATGAAGCAGAACCATAAAACGAAAATATATGTTTCAATTGCCAAACAATTCCTAGAATTTTCCAAGTATCAAAAATTCATAAGTCTTTCAGAAAATATTCAAATGGCCAGACGAGGCGTTACTACGCTAGTTTACTACGATGGGCAGATATTCGAGGGTACCGAACTCGGCGTCCTTTTTCACTGTGAAGATCCGGTAATGCTAAAGCTTCCGAGGAGATTATCGTTCAAGAAGTTGGTTAAGGAACTAGAGGCAAAAGTCCCTCATTTCGATAATCACCGTTTGTCCGACGTGAAGTATCGGGTGCCAACATCTATAGATCCTTTAAGGTACTCTGTATGCCAAATTGCGGAAAATGCTGATGTGGACATGATGATGGAAACCCACTTCGACTATTCAATTGGAACGCCCCTCGAGCTGTCTGCATCGTTCTCCGAGTCTAATCCAGTTATCCAAATACCAAGCTGGGGCCGGGCAAATTTCGACTTCGATCCGAATGCCAACGTTGATAGTCCGACCGCAGGTCAACGACGTGATTTTAACCTACTGTGCCAAGACAATGAGTTTGGTGCATCGTCATCTGCTTCTCCAAGGCAGTCGTGCGTAGCTAGTATCGGGTTCGACCTGAACCAACCCCCAAATGATGAATTCGATGCACCAACAAATGCATCGTACAATCCATACAATCCATACAATCCTTATAGTTTTGGGGGGGGAGGGAACGTCGGCTCCTTACGTTGCGCACGACCATGAAGCATCATATGGCCGACACTCAATGTATGTCCCGGGCACCGACTACGGTCAACCATCTATGGGGAGACATTCTTCTTTTGGAGGTGAGGGAGTGTCGTCTTCTTACGCTATGCACGACCATGATTCCTCATATGGACGACACTCAACGTATGTCCCTAGCACGGAGTACGTTCAACCATCTATGGGAATACATTCTTCTTATGGTGATCTTGATTTTGGTCTTGGAAATGTGGTTCGTGAGCGATCTCGTGAGAGGTCTCCCGCTCATCGACCCCCATCCTCGCCTCCAAGGGTAATGATCGACGAAGCTCTACTATTCCAGCTCCCGGAGGATGCTTCTGACGAAGAACCGATTAGAGAACCCGGGCCCGACGGAGACGAGCTGGGGCCATTCTATCTCGAACCAGAAGACTTGACAGTTCTACCGGAAGACACTACCGTTCCACCACCAGATTTGAACGAAGAACCGACTGCCACCAACTTTCCTATAGACGCAACACCAATTTCTATGTTCCAGCCACCATCCCACTTCACAACGGTTGATATGGATGCAATGGACGTCCCTGATTTTCCGCATGACGACACAATAGATGGCCGAGTCAACCGTTCTGATGGTGAACTGAGAATTGGTATGGCGTTCTTGAACAAGGAAATTGCGGTGGCGGCAGTTAAGCTGTACAACCTTCGTCATAATGTTGAGACGGCAGTGGATAAAACCCAATCCAAATACTACAAGGCTTTTTGTGTCCAAAAAAATCAAGGCTGTAAATGGAAAATCTGTATATCAGAGTTAAAGGGCAGGCAACCATTGGAAAATAACAAAACTTGAGGGGCCCCATACATGCACCGTTGCTAGCCTCAACCAGGATCACAAGAACCTGGATGCAAAGTACCTCGCGGGCATCTTTTTGACACTGGTGAAAACAAATCCCACTGTGTCGGTCCCCACATGTCAGGCTGCAGCTCTAGCTGTCACCGGCTACCGTCCAGGTTATTCCAAAGCATGGTATGCAAGGAAGCGGGCCAAAGAGGAAATGTATGGCCGATGGGAGGAATCTTACAAAGAGTTGCGCCCGTGGCTTAATCTCCTGCAAAAACACATCCCCAGAATGGTTGTCAAACTTGATACGGTTCTGGCATACGAAAATGATCGTCGTCCGAGGTGTTTCTCAATTCCATGGGTTATTTTGGACTTTCCCCCAGTGCATCAACGCATTCAAGCATTGTAAACCGATGGTCCAAATCGACGGCACATGGTTGTACGGAAGATATACACAGACCCTACTTCTAGCTATAGCACAGGACAACAATTGCAAATGCGTTCCTCTTGCATTCGCAATTGTCCCGAAGAAGGATTTGGAGTCTTGGAAGTTCTTCCTTCAGAACCTACGAAAATATGTCCTTGATCTTGTAATACGAAGAAGGGATGAAGGGGTATGTGTTATTTCTGACAGAGGGACAGCGCTGTTGTGGGCGATAGAAAATTTGGGTAACTATTGGAAGCCTCCATACATTCACCACCATTTTTGCTTGCGACACATAGCCGCAAACTACCTGATGCAATACAAGAACCGTGATGAACATCATATGGTGCTCGATATGGGTACGTCCTTTATGTCATTTTCATTTACTATATTATTTCTTACTCCCTTTGATTTACGACCTTTTTGCATGTGTTTTTCGCCCATAACTGTTCAACTGTCATCCCGTAGGCAACTCGCACTACAAACAAGAGGTGGCTGACATGCTCGAGGAACTGAGAGCGAGAAACAAAAAAGGCGCAGAATACCTTGAAAAAATCCCAAAGGAAAAATGGCTTCGATCGTATGACGAGGGTAAATGTTATGGTCACATGACAACGAACTTGGCTGAGGCAGTGAACTCATCACTGAAGGGAGTGCGGCAATTGCCTATCACTTCCATTGTCAAAGCGACCTATTATCGTTTGGCTACCCTTTTTGCAACCTTGGGAAGGCAAGCAACTGAGTACATGGAAGGTGGACACAAAGTCCATCCAGATTTCCGCACAAAACTGCATACTCAATTGGGCCAATCAAGACAGATGCAAGCAACTCTCTTCTCGCGAGAAGGACACTTGTTTCGTGTTGCAGAATTTTCCAGGCAGTTGGAAGGCATTCAGCACAACGCTTACGTGGTAAACCTGAGAGATAGAACCTGCGAGTGCGGAATTTTCCAAACTTTCAAATACCCGTGCGCACACGCCATTGTTGCTTGCACTAACCAACGGATACAATACATGCATATGGTTGATCCGGTATACTTACTCGAAACGGTGTTTAAGGTTTACGAAAAAGAGTTTCCTCCAATCGAAAATGAGGTTGATCCGAATGTTGTGGACACTGAACCGATCATACGCCCAGATCCAGCACTAATACGAGGCAAAGGACGTCCACGTTCTACAAGAATATACTGTGCCGAGGATATGGTCGAACATCGAGAGAAAACCGGACAAAAGAAGCATTGTACTGTATGTCGAAATCCTAGACACACAGCTCCTAAGTGTCCTAATCGCTCAGCCCCTCGTCTTAATTAATTATTTTTAATTTGTATATATGAGTTCCCCCATGACAATCGAATCAATAAAGTCAGTCTACTTCGATTTATACAGTACGTCATCTTATATTTTCAATCATTCAAAAAATATGTTATGATAGTGTTTTCGAAGCAACTTTAAGTCAGCGTACAATGGACGAAAATTGACCGTGTCAGTGTCATACGATAGAGAATTTCCAGTACTACAACCCCAAACTCGATGTTACCTACAAATTTAAAATTTCTACGTATGAAATTCTGCTCGAACATGCCTATCGACATTTGTTGAAATGCAACTTCATTCAAAAAAGGCATGATAGCATAGGGTTTTCGAAGCCATTTTCAACCATTGTAGAATGGATGGAAATTAACCATGTTGGTATCATACAATAGACAATTTCCAATACTACGACCCCAAACTCGATGATCGCTAAAAATATACGATTTACACGCTCGAAATTGGGCTTGAACAGGCCTACCCACACTTGTTTTCCCTTGTTCTTCAGCCCATAAATGCACAGAACTCGCGTCCTGCATAACGCGAGGTCTGTGCGATATATTCAGCCGCCGTTTCAAATTCTTATGAACCTCGCGTTCTACAGAATGCGATGTACTGTAAAACCGTTAACACAAACAACAAGGCCACGTAGACAAAAATCGCGTTCTGCAGAACGCGATATCCTACCTCGCGTCTACACAACGCGAGGTCTACCGACGTGGCAAGTTTGGGGGTCATTTTGCCAAATATTATTTTTTGGGAGCCATTTTCCCAAATAATAATTAAAAAGGAGTTTTTCACCTAAAATTGCCAGATAGGTCATCCATGACAGTACCCTCTCTTGAAGAACGAACCTTGTCCCCAAGGTGAGCATGTGTAGTGGTAGAAGTAATATCCTCACGCGGCAAGGGCAAAGGTGTGATCTGCTAGGTGGGTCGACCACGACAAGGTTTGAGTTGCGAAATATGGAACACCGGATGAATACGAGTCGAAGTAGGCAAATCAAGCTTGTAAGCAACAACACAGATCTGTTGAAGAACACGATATGGCCCAAAATAGCAAGGTCCCAGTTTTTGGTGTCGTTGTAAGCACAAAGAGACTTGTCGATATGGTTGGAGCCACACAAACGCCCATCTACCTTCTTCCAAAGTCAACTCACGATGGTGTTTGTCAGCCTGAAGTTTCATACGCTATTGTGCTTGCTGCAAATTACCCTTCAACACCCGGAGCAGCTCATCCCTTTCCAACAATTGTTGATCCAAGTGAGTGTTACGGGAACTACCCTCCAAGTAAGACAATATAGTGGGTGGGTCACGACCATACAAAGCACAAAATGGAGTCATCCCCGCCGAAGTTTGATAAGAGGTGTTGTACCAATATTCCACCTACGCAAGATAATGTTCCCACTTAGTCAGATAATCACCGGTAAGGCAACGTAAATACATTTCAAGGCATCGATTTAAAGCTTCAGTCTGACCATCCGACTGAGAGTGGTAGACCGAACTAAAGAACAATTCTGTCCCTTGTAAACGAGCTAGCTCTATCCACAACTCACTCAAAAATACACGATCACGATCACTAACAATGGTACGAGGTACCCCATGAAGTTTAATTACACCTTGCAGCAAAACTTTATCCACAAAAGCACTGTCGAAATGGCGAGGTAGGCTAAAAAATTGTCGTATTTAGTAAGCCAGTCCATCACCACGAGGATAGCTTTCTCACCATTAGATTTGGGTAAACCCACAATAAAGTCGAGAGAAATGTCTTCGAAGACCTGAGTGGGAATAGGGAGTGGCTGAAGCAGACCCGTCGGAGACAAGCTGTCGCTCTTCATGCATTGACAAACTTGGCATTCGACGACAAATCGACGAACATCATTGCGCATGCCGGACCAATAAAAACTTGCAGCCAAGCGGTGAAAAGTTCTCGTAACCCCTGCATGACCCCCGATAACAGAGCTATGAATTTCTTGCAGCAACAGTGTATGAATTCCAGTCTTAGTGGGGACCATAATTATGTTACGCCACAACAATAACCCTTCTTGGTCAGCATGCTGAGGGTAATCAAGCGGATTCGACTGGACATTGGAGCGAAGCTGTTGACACTGGGCACTGATAGCACATGCAGCACGAATGGCTTCAACAATCCCCAAGATTGGTCGAGAGAAAGCCAAAAAGTAGCACCGTGTTCTCTAGATAATGCATCAGCTACGTTGTTGAGTTTGCCCGGACGATAGTGAATATCGAAGTCATATCCAATCAATTTAGACATCCACCTCTATTGCTCCGGAGTTCGGATCACTTGTCGAGTCAGCTCGTGGAGAGAACGTTGATCCGTTAGTATCACAAATTTACGACCCACTAGGTATTGTCGCCACTTCGCGACTGCTTGAGTGATGGCATACATTTCGTGAGTGTATGTCAAAGCATGATGCATGCGAGGGCAAAGTTTCTGACTAAAATAAGCCAATGGACGCCCGGATTGAGTCAAAACAGCACCAATGCTCGTGTCGAAAGCATCAGTTTCCACTTGAAAAGCTTTAGAAAAATTCGGTAACCCGAGAACTGGAGTGGAAGAAAGAGCCTATTTGAGGTGGTCCATAGCAGCCTGAGCGGCGGGTGTCTATTCAAAGTTGAGACCTTTGCGTAGCAAATTGGATAGCGGAGAAACGATCGAAGCGAAGCCCTTAATGAACTTGTGATAGTAGCTTGCGATACCTAATAACCCGCGAACCTCCTTGAGATTAGTAGGGACTGACCACTTGATAATTGCCTCAACCTTGGATGGATCCACTACCAACCCATGCCCTGAAATCATATGGCCAAGATAATCCACACTCGTCTGACCAAAGGAACATTTACTATGCTTAGCCACAAAGACATGGTGTTGCAAACACTGTAAAACCTACCGCACATGGTCCAAATGATCCTGCCATGACATGCTATACATAAGAATATCATCCAAGAAAATCAACACGAATTTGAGCAAAAAAGGACGAAAAATCTCATTCATAGTGGCTTGAAAGGTAGATGGAGCATTAGTCAAACCGAAGGGCATGACAAGGAACTTGTAGTGGCCATCATGTGTCCGAAAAGCTGTCTTGTGAACATCATCATCTTGCACCCGAATCCGGTGGTAACCCGCAAGAAGATCGAGCTTGGAGAAAAAATGAGAGGTACCCAACTCATTAAACAATTCCTCGGCCGTAGGGATAGGAAACTTGTCGCGCACGGTAACACCATTTAAATCTCTATAATCGACGCAAAAATGCCATGTACCGTCTTTCTTCTTGACGAGGAGAACAGAAGAAGAGAATGGGCTGGTACTTTTTCGGATTAAGTGGTGATCAAGCATGTGTTGAACTTGCCGTTCCACCTTAGATTTCTGAAAATATGGGTAACGATAGGGTCGGACGTTCACAGGTGGCGCATGTGGCGCATGTGGTTGAAGGTGAATCACATGATCATTTTCACAAGTAGGTGGAAGGCCCTGAGGAGGTTCAAACACCCCTACAAATTTTGTGATAATAGCAGCCAAATCCGGTGGAACAACCGACGAGACAGTATCCACAGCTGACTCTAATTGTAAATAATAACAGTCAGCCATCGCATGAGTTGTAGCGAGCCGTCGGAGAGATTGAAATTGAACCGGCTGAGGGCTCGGTCCTGAAGTACCCTACCAACAATGGTCACGATTATCCTGATGAAACTGAAATCATAGTTGAGAAAAATCCATCGTCACCGGGCCGAGGGTGGCCAACCAAGCGACACCCAAAACCATCTCGGTGCCCTCCAATGGTAACACGTAGAAGTCAGTACACAAATCGGACCCTTGAACGTGCACCAACAAATTACGCACACACCCTTCGTTCTGAAGCTTGTCGTCGTTACCCACCATCACCCGGAAATTAGGTGCTTTTGTGATCGGTAAACCCAAATGTTTGGCAACGCAAGACTGTACGAAATTGTGCGTGCTGCCGCCGTCGACCAATATACGAATGGGCTGCCCCTAAATTGTCCCTAACACACAGATAGTATTAGGGTGAGAATATCCAACCATAGCACTAAAGGAAACGAGAGATTGTTCTTGGTCCTTGTTCAAACCAGCGGGTGCTTCACATTGTGAAGGAGGAAGGATCGGGGATGTAAGGGCGTCAATGTCATCCGAAGCTTCATCATCGAGCAAAAACAACTGAGGTTGCTTACACTTATGGTCAGGGATATACTTCTCGTCACAGTAATAGCAAAGCCCGCGATCTCGACGTGCTTGAGCTTCGGAAAAAGAAAGATGTCGAGGTTGAAGAGTAGAAGTCGAACCTGGAGGTATAGCCACTTGTAGAGGTCGTCCCGGTTGCACCGTAGGACCGGAGGGACTCACGGGGGGAGTTGGTAAGAGTGGTGGAAGACGAGAACCAGATGACCGACCCAACTGTCGTTTATCAGTGGCCTTAGCCTCATGAAAGCGAGCTAACGCTGAAACCTTAACCATGGATTTGGAACGATGACCTAGAACTTCATTCTTGATATCGGATCGCAGACTAGAGAAGAAATAATTTGTAAGGAAGTCCTCGGATAGATTGGAGGTGCACAAGGCCAAATCCTCGAAGCGAGATTGGTAATCAGCGACCAACGTTGTCTGGACCAACTTAGAGAGCTGGCCTTCCGGTGATTCAATCTCCAGCACAGCGAAACGCTTCCGAATCGCATCCACCAAATGATTCCAACCGACCAGCTAGTGTTGGCGTTGCATCCAACGAACCCATTTGCGAGCCATGCCATCCATGCAGAAGGATGCCATTGTCACACGGTGGTGATCAGCCATACCATAAAAATCAAATAAATCTCGTGCCACAGCGATCCATTCATCAGGATCCTTACCCGTAAACAACGACAACTCAACTTGAACTGGTTTCAGAGTGAAGGAAACACATCCTCGTAATCAACCCGACCCTTTACCTTTCCTCGAACCATGGTACTATCGTTGGTCACTTCGCCACCCCCTGAGGTTGCTGCAGAAATGCCAAGGTGATCGGAGATAGACTGCAATTGACGGGCCATCTCGTTTCACGTGGTTTGGGTAGCCACGCTCCAGATCTTTTGGTCATCGGAAAAAGTCTTTAGGCAGGTCAACGTCTGCTTGTGGCGCCTAAAAGTATCCTGGAGAGCCTTAATGGAGTCAGAATGATTTACCATGGTGGTAAGATCAATGAAAGCATCAATTTGTTATGATCTTGAGTTGCAGATAGATTCAGAATTGGAGAGGAAGAAAAGAAGAGTAGGATTAGAGAAATTGAGAAATATTTCAAGTGTTTACATGCCCTTGTAACAAACTACTTTCTAATTATTTATACCCCCTTTTCTAGAACCTGACAAAGTTGGTTAACACCTTGGGCGCCTTCCTCTCTCTAACGCTTTTGCGTGGTCTCGTACTCTTCTGAATTACCGTTGTTGTATGACCAGCTCGTGTATCATCCCTTGGAGCTGTAGCAGATAGGTCATCCATGAAAAAATGAAAATGAGTTACAATCCAGTCCTTAGCCTATTACGACAGTGGGTTTTATACCAAAAATAAAAGAGACTTTGTAACAGCTTAATAGCACATTAACAATTTCTTAACAAATCAAAACCTAACTAACCAAATACCAACAAATTACAACTGATTCATCTAATACATTCTAACAAAGATCAAAGCGCTCATGGAAGATTGCGATAACCTTTGAAATATGAAGTATGAGAAAGAAGATGTTTTGTAAATTTTAATTTACAAGAAAATATTATGTGAAAAATAAAAATTATGTGAGTTTATTTATTGGGTATGACAATGGATGAGACTGTGAGAATGGTTCATGGAATAATTTCTTCTAATTTTATTTTGAAATATGATTAATTACATGTCGAGCCTTTGAGATTTTTAATAATTATTTAAAAGTTATTAAAAAATCAATGGTTTTCAACGGTGTATTGTGTTAGTGGTGTTCAACGATATGTGTCGCATGTTATAGACCCATTCCATAAATTAATATATTAGAATTAATTATATAAATATAAATATTTTAAACAAGTTTATAGTAAAATATACAAACATGATAAAGAAATCAAGGATACACATTATGTTTTTCCAAACCCTTAAATCAAAGATTGTGAGGTGCTTAAACACTTTCAAAATCATAATCTCTAAATCTTCAAAATGTTATAACAAAAACAATACCAACCAAACTAAGACTATATAAACATTATAAAATTAATATATATATATATATATATATATAAAGACTTAATATTTGATACACTGCTAGTGTAAAAAATTACAAAAGCATGCCTATTTTTAAGTCTACATCTAAAATCTAAATGTCAATCCTTAAAACCCTAAAAATCTAACCCTAAACCCAAAGAATTTACCCAGATATTGTGGTTGGGTTTTCCCCCCTAAAAATATGGTTCCCAACATATTAATTTCAACAATATTGTGGATTACTGTACACTGCACAAGTTGGATGGTTTTCCATCCGTTTTTAAACAGTGATTTATCAAAAAATAATAAAAAAATCGAGGACATTGTTTAAAGTTAGATTCTCCTCCCCCGTTTTCAAACAATGCTGACTTATCAAGCCGCTGCCACGTGACAGCCACCCAGGGCAACGTGCCCTTTTAAATTCAGAGAGCCTTCTATTCGTCTTCAAACAATGTTCGGATGGAGGGGTGGAAGGGGTGCAGCTTTGGCAGGGTTGCATGCATGGCAGCTTTGGTGTTGGGGCTGCATGCATGTCTGGTAGCAGGTAAACCTTTTTTTATTGTTATAATAATTTTAAATTATATAAGGGTAGTGTATTTTTTTTATTTGAAACTTATTAGTGTAGATAAAATTCGTGTAGGGGTATTTAAAAGAAAAAATTATAGTTTTTAAATAGGTTATGTTGAAGGTAATTTGTTATAGAAAAAATTGAGTGAAGAAGAAGAAGAAGAAGAAGAAGAAGAAGAAGAAGAAGAAGAAGAAGAAGAAGAAGAAGAAGAAGAAGAAGAAGAAAGTTGTGGGAAAAATATTGTAAGTTGGTTTGAAATTTTTATATTTTTTATCCATATCACATTTTATGTTGTTTGAAATTTAATTTTATGTTAGAACGATGAATGTTTTATTTTTTAGGATTATAGTAGTGAGAAAAAATCGTAATTAGTATTTTTGAGAAATTAGTATTATTTTTTAAAGTGTATTCAAATATATATATATTTGAAATAAATCTGTAAATAAGTAGTATGTTTTAAAATTATTGTTATTTATAGTTTAAAATAGGTTTAGTGACATTGTAGTTGTTCATTTTGATTTGTGTATTATAATTGAAAATATTTTTTTTCGAACATGTAGAGAAAATGAGCAACATATTTGTGGCGATTGTCCATTACAATGGACAAATGGTGAAAACTGATGTCGGTATTGTATTTGAATCTGAAAGCCCTGTGAAGATAAGATTTGAAAAGGAAATCACGCTTCGAGTAATAAAGGAGAAGATATCCGAGAAAATTAGAGCTCAAATTCATGGTTTGCGGTATTGGTGGCTGACATGTCACAATCTAGTCAGAAATTCTGCAATAGCTCTCGAAAATAATACAGATGTGGGAATAATGATCGCAGAGCATGAATCTATGGATATTCGAAATGTCGAGTTGTTTGTTGAGGTGCGTGATATTCTTGGCCCATCCAGAAATGTTGTTGGGGAATCTAGTCAAATGAGTTTCGATAACGAGTTTGATATGTCTGGAGGCAGTTTTGTCGCAATGTTGGCAAGTGGGACATATAGTGGATTTCATCAGGGTGGGTCGTCGACATATGCAGCATCACACGGGCCGACTATTGATCTGGCTGTTGATCCAACTGTTGATGCTAATGTTGAGAACTTACAAGGTAGATGGGGAGAATCACTTGAAGATTCCGGTGAAGATGAAGATATTGTTGGGGATTCTGATTTGTTCCCCGATGACGTTGGTGAATCTATGAACCTCATGCTCACATGAACTCGGTGGATTTCGATGTGATGAGAGCGCCGCAATTCCCAGATATGCCCCAATTAACTTCGAGTCATCATGGTGAATTACTTGATGGGCTTCGATTTAATGAAAAGAATGAGGCTATATTGGCAATTAAAGAGTATATCATCATACAACATGTGGACTACGTGGTTGCAAATCCACCCCGATGACTTTTTTGGAATATTCGAGTGTCGTATCTTAAGAAGATAGATCGTTGGGAGGTCACAAAGTACAATGACAATCAAACATGTTTACGAACATCCATCGACCAGGACCACACCAAATTGGACTTGAATGTAATAAGCCATCACATGATGAAGTTGGTCGAAGCAAATCCAAGGGTTCCCGTTTCAGCGATTCAAGCAACCATTGCGCAACAATTTGAATACAAAATAAAATACAAGAAGGGGTGGCGTGCAAGGGAGAAAGCATTTCATTTGGTGTACGGTGATTATGATAAGTCGTACAATGAGCTACCGACTTTATTGGTAGCAATGATCCGTTTAATCCTAGGCACCATAGTTTAGTATAAAACAAAGGATGCATATGACCGACAAGGCCAAGCTGTTGAAGGGCATAAATTTTTCCATCGACTATTTTGGCCATTCAAGCCATGCATTGAAGGTTTTCTATATTGTAAACGTATGATCCAAGTCGATGGCACGTGGCTGTATGAGAGATACTCTCATATATTGTTGGTTGTCGTTGCACAAGATGGTGAGAGCAATGTCGTTCCAATTGCATATGCAATTGTTAAGGGGGAGACGACATAAGCTTGGAATTTCTTTTTGACCAATTTACGTGACCATGTTGTTTGAAAAGATGGGGTCTGCATTATATATGATTGAGGGACATGTATCAAAACAACAATTAATCGAGATGGAAGTCGTTGGAAACCTCCGCACGCATACCCTGCATATTGTGTTTGCCACATCAGTAAGAACAACTGTGAGCAGTTCAAAAATCAATACATTCGCAATGAGATTTTAAGCATGGGTAAGCATCATATTTTCAAACTCCGTTACATATGCCCATACAATTATGTGCTTTGATATTCTAGATGCTAACAACATATATTATGGCACATGATATCAACTGATACGACCAAAATTTGAGAGGAAGATAGAGAATTTACAAAAATACGACGAGCGTGTTGAGAGTTGGGCCAACAATATCGAGAGAGAAAGATGGGCCCAATCATATGACGAAGGTGGTAGACAATACAGGCAAATGACAACCAACCTTGTGGAGTGCATAAATGGAGTACTAAAAGGATCACATCATCTTCCAATAGCAAGCTTGTTGGAAGAGACGTACAACTATGTATGTATGTAGGGGTTGACCCGTACAACTATGTTAACCAATGCTTCGATCTCCAATGGATGGTCAATATTTACATAATTGAGTTCCCAACAATTGCGAATTCAAAGTATTGATCGTCAGTGGAGCATAAAAAAATGGTTATCGAATCATACACTCCGTAGAACTCCAAATGGCTGACCTAGATCGACTCGCATCTACACCTTTATGGATCTTCATCACAGAGAGAAGAGACAAAGAAAGAGATGTACGATATGTAGGGCTGAAGGCCATTTGAAATCAAAGTGTCATAATAAACCAAGATATGTGTCTATGCCTTAGTGAGTTATTATGTTTGTATTCGAAAATATTATGTTTGTATTTGAAAATATTCTAATTTGCATCATTATTAATTAGATATTTTTACTACTATCATATATATTGCTTAATTAATTCTGATTTAATAATTAGGGACCAAATTGCTAAGTATTCAAAGTTCAAGGACTAATATGTAATTTTTTTAAAAGTTTCAAGGACCAACAAAATTTTACATTTTATTAGTACGATATATTTTTAATTTCATGTTCATTAGAAAACTTGAAGTTCAAAAAAAAAAACAACGATTGAATCAGAGTTCAATTACAAAAGTTATGAACTTGTGGCCAAAATGTAAAAAATTAATAATTATAAAATAAAAAGTTCTTTTACAACAAGAATTTAGTACAACAAAAATTAAGTTGAGTTATTGATAAAAAACAATAAAATCCAAATTCAAACTCAAATGCCCGTAATGGGAGAAATTACACAAATACATAAATCATTTTTTTTTCATGTGTAATTTCTGGCCATGAATGGGATCGGTCGGTTGATAAAGATGCGGCGATCGTCGAGCACGTTGTGGCCTCTGTGGTTCCACAGGATCCTCTTCAGGGTCCTCCTCAGTATCGTTCACCTCCTCTTCACTATAGCTCACCTCCTGAGTCACCGAGGGCATAAGAGGCGGTGTTCTGAACAAATTCATGTAACCGCTCTGCCCTCCCATAATCTCTGGTGAATTCAAGAAATTTCGCATTTCCTGAAAATCCATGTTCTGTCCAAAGTTCGAGGACATGTGTGACTGTGGAGAAAAAAACTCAAGTGTGTATAAGACAACATCATCTAACCCGTGAGTTTCTAAAGAGCTCGAACCAACTTTTGGTTGAGCAAATGTAGGAGCCGGTTCCTTTTCCCATATAATCGATGGGCCTACTTCTGGTTGTACCCACGTGGTTGGCCAACCTTCGGGGTTTCTACTCCAAACGAGATTTTGAGATGCGCTCGTTGCACCCTAAGAGGATTCACCCTTACCACCGTATTTTTTCTTATATTTTTGGCATTCTTCTCGTCCATCGACCAAAGTTAAGTACGACATTCTATTATTAAGAAAATAGATTAGGTATTCTAACCTCTGAAAATCAAAATCATCCTCTTAGATTGAAGCGCGAAACGATAACGTTGAAGCTCTGTTGTTCCACATATTAATGTACTCGGCGTGTTTGGCTTCACAATTTACTTCTCCCCTACCACGTCCATCATAATCATGCAAATAGTCATGATCAGTGTGAACATACGGAATGGGCTGGTGGAAGCCAAATTGCCTCAACACCCTATCGACAAAGTAGAACTCGAAAATCGCAAAATGAATCAACGGTGAAACACTACACCACTGATTAAAATGTCGCATCAGATCATCCGGTACAAAAATGCGATCATCTTTGTACGACATCCAAATAAACTACAAAATAAGGATTATTATAATAAGACATCTAACTATAATGTAAATAATAAACTGTAAATATTTAACTAAATTGTAAACAATACATTTAACCATACTCGCACCTGACAATACAAATCAATTTGAGCTCTAAATACTCTCAAGTTGTTGTTCACCAATCCAGTGTGCACTTTTTTCTCACACCATCTGCATACAAATCACAATAATGTTTTAAAAATAAATAAATTTAATTTATAAATTGAACTCAAAATCATGACAATTACCTGGTGACAAGAGGGAAGTGTATCATTGTTCGAGTAATCGGTGTCCAAAAGGGAAGTCGCTACCAAGCCCAAGCTTGCAGCAACAACAAACATCCACCAATACCTCGAACCTTATGACCATTTTCTATTTTAGCGCCCTTGTACAACTCACTATACAAGAACGCTAATATGACTGATCCTCAACTATATTTAGCAGCTTCTCACGGATACCTCAAAAAGCGTAGATACCGTGTATAAACAAGATTGCCAGATTTATCCGGCATCAGTATACCTCCAATGAGTTGCAGAATATAAGCTCGACTGGCATTATAAATCACATCAAACGAATTATATTCACCGAGTTTAAATTCACTTTGCAACCAACTCATTTTTACACGAGATCCATTCAAATTTGATTTATCCGACACCTTTCCAAGGTAAAATGAACAAATTGCTTCAGGTGTAGGTTCCGTCTAGTCGATCTACAGTTCCTCGGTCAATGGTACCCCGATCAATGGTGCCCCATTTACTGGGACCCCGATAAGCATGACCACGTCTTCAAGTGTGATCATGCATTCCCTACACGGCATATGGAACGTATGGGTTTTCGGGCTCCAACGCTCAATCAGAGCGGCAATCAACCCGGTCACCAACTTGTACCCCGAATGAAGGTCGCATAATAAAATCCGAAAACTTGCAACCATTCAGTGATTCGCTCGTCCGAAGGTTTTTTGGCCACGGTTAGATGGTGCTTAAACTTATCCTCTACATCATGTAATTAACATATTAATAAATAAATATTATTAATAAACAAAAATATAATTGAATTTCTAATAAATAAATTATTAAAAAAAATTGTAACATCTCATAAACTGTTAGACTAGAAATGTGTCGATCCTGTAATCGCAAAAGAGAAGCTTGCCCAACCATTCTACTGGACAAGTAAGAATATATTAGGACCCGAGACTAAAACTACTACATTAAAAAAATAATAAACATAATAAACTAAACAAACAAAATTTATAATAATATTTTAGTTTAGTTTCTAATTTGCTAAAATTCTAAGAAATTTAATTTTTAATTCTAATACGTTTACATTACATAACTAAATCAACTTATTAAGTTAAATTTCAATTCCACTACTACTAACTACATAGAATTTAAAAAACTCCTAAATTAAAAGACTAGTGCAAAAATTAACATTTTTTTACTAATTGTCAACTCCTAAATTAAAATAAAATTCTTCAAAATTAAAAATAAAATTTAAAAAACGTTTTACTACCACTACTAATATAATTGTTATCCTTAATTCCTATATCATTTGGCAATTTGTCTTTGAAACCCTTCAATTTTAAGATTTTTACAAAGTAGTCACTAATTTACTAATCTTTTTATTCAAGTCCCAATATACTCATTTTAGTCCCAATATTTATGAAATTTAAATTTTAACTCTAATACGTTTAAAAAATAATATACATATATTTACCATACTTACTATATTTTCTTCAAATCTTGCTTTCCTTAATTAATCTATTCACAAATTTTCTTCTCTTCAACCACCTATTTAACACACAAAATTGAAATATCAAAAATTCAACTTCAAAATTTTAAAAATATAAACGATATAAAATAAAAAAATTTAACTAAAAAAATAAAAAAAAATTAATAACTACAAGAATATACATACATTAAAATGAATCTATTGAATAAAAATAATATTACAAAAATAAACTACATATCTTATATCTACTTACAATTCCTCCAAATCTTCATCTTCTTTACTCTATCTTCTCAAAATATTTATCACAAAAAATATTTATCTTCAACCCCCATTTAACCTCAACCACTTTGAATCTCAACCACCCACCTACCAACCACCCAATCAATATTGTGCAGTGTACATTAATCCACAATATTGTTAGAATTAATCTGTTGGGAACCATATTTTTAGGGGAAAACCCAACCACAATATCTGGGTAAATCATTCTTTAACCCTAACCATAAATTCTAAATTCTAAACCTTACAATTTAAACTCCTAACATTTAAACCCTAAACTAAAACCTTATACTCTTAAATAACCCTACTTAAAGAAATTTTATTTCTCACAGCCAATGTATAAGATCTTTAAATACCCAAAATTACGTTTGACTTAGAAGTACCAGATCCATTCCTAAAATCCTGACTTCCTTTTTACACGGATGTTATAAATTATTTCAAGGAAAATTTGAATTTCTTGAATTGAATATATATATATATATATAACATGCAGGGTTGTATTTAAACTCGGTCAGAAGAGCCAATCGCCTATGGCTCAGAATTTTTCTAATGTATTATATTTATAAAAAAATGTTTTTATAGGGCCCAATTATTTTTAATACTAGTTTTTATGAGCTTAACTTTCTTCGACATTTATTATTATAGCTTAGTTTTTTTCTCAAAATTTATTATTAGGGTCTATTCTTATAATTTAATTTTTTTATAATATTTGTTATTAAGTGCCCAACTTCTTCCAGTATTTTTTATCTTGAATACTCTTAAAATTCATTTTTTCCTAATACTTATTATTAAGGGCCTATTAGGGGACCAATTTATTTTTAATATTTGTTATTAGGACGTACTCTTAAAATCCAATTTTCTTTTTTAATATTTATTTGTTATTAAGAGACCAATTTTTTTCAATACTTTTTATTAAGAGTTCATTTTTTTTCAATACTTTTTATTAAGGGCCCAAATTTTTTAATACTTGTTATTGTGAAGCCACTCTTAAAATTTATTTTTTCAACAATTGTCAATTTAAATAACGGTTCACAATCATTGTATCCACAATAACATATGTTATTAATAATTCACAACCACGATACTCTTTGTGGCCACAACAACATTCATTATGTCCGCAATCATGACAAAAGCAACGCGATCGAGAACATGATCACAACCGTATTTTAAATCTTTGATAATGGGCAAGATTGTTTGATTCATCCTAGGGTCCAATATCTCAGAAACGGGCATGATAAAATGAAAAAAAGAAAGAAAAGAAAGAAAGCTGGGGTTTATTTCTTAGGTTTTGGAACACCAACTGTTAGATTTTTTCATTTCACTACAATTTTCTTCGGAAAAAAAATTAATAGATCATATACCTTTATTTTATTAAGTTAAACAAAGTAATAATAACATTTATTTTAATTGCAAATGTAAAAGGGTATACCTTCTATTTTCTAAAATGAGTCTTTTTCTCGCAACCAAATCTCTTCAAATATTTTTGTTCGTCCGACGATCAAATTAATAGATCTAGGGTTTGGAAAGAATATCACTAAGCAAAAACTTGTGTAGCTTTGTCACTGTAGGCCAACACGAAGCAATAACGTTACACTGCATGCAACTATATATTGTATAAGAAAACTCCATTAATTAAAATTAATTATCGCCGTTTCGAAGAGATGTAAACTCTTGAAATGAATATATATATATTTTATTAATAAGGGAGAGTAATGCCACATGCCTCGTTAAAAACCCCCTAAACCTAAATGGGGAAAAGAGTACATGTGGTGTTACATACAAAGCATAAAGAGAAAATCCGGCAAACAGGCAAAGCCGAAAGAGTAATATCATCTAGGACCAAAACCTCCACTTCCGGGGAGGGCGAGTCCAAGTCTTTCCACTAAAGGACCAATCATACGCTAACGATGCCATCTCGTCCGCTACCCTATTAGCAACCCGAGGAACGTACCGTACAGATAAATCCCAATCGCGCCCCATAAGCTCCCTAATCCGTTGCACTAAGCCGTGCCCACTAAGCACATCCGTTTTCACATTCAAAATATCCGCAACCATGGTACTATCCGTCTCAAAGTCCACAAATCTACAACCGTAATCCCATGCATGCTTAAGGGCCTCGTATGCCGCCCAAAGCTCACCCATGAGAACCGAACAACGTCCAACACACCTCCCAAAACCATATATCCAATGTAACACCCGGATTTAGGGGCCGGGAGAAAATAATATTAAAATATTGTTTCAGGTTTCGGTTTTTATAATTAAAATAATAAATTAATATTTGGGCTTCGTATTTTCAAAACGAATTATTTTATGTTGGACTTAAGTTGTTTTGGAATCAATTTCATGGATTTTAAACATGGATGAGATATGCCATCTCATTAATGGCAAAGGTGTAATTAAAGGGTCTCCCATTTTTAAAACCCCTTTAATTTAAAAGACCACTTTAATTCCTATCTTCATCTTCTTCTTTCCTCTCCTTCACGCCAAAAACCCCCTCCCTCTCCAAATCTCCATTCCTTCATCCCCATGCTCTTTGTTGGTGATTTTTGAAAGGTAAAACCGTTTCTAACTTGTCCTCCTCTTCCTCTTTAAGATGATACCTTTAATTTTCATAAAGCTCATAGATTTTGAAGTTTAGGGTTTTGAGTTTTTAGGATAAAAATGCAAACTTTAATGTCTTTAATTTGAGCTTTCGATTTGTTGAAGTTATATATGTTGTTTACTACCCATAAGACCCAACATAGATGATTTTTACATGATTTTATACATATTCCCGAATTTGGGTATAAATGGGTTTTTTGGAGGGTTTTGGGTGAGTTTTGGGGGTTGTTTTAGGTGAGAATTGATAGGCTATTGGTTGTGCTATGGTTGGGGGTTGATTTGGGATCGTTTGTGTGTGCAATGGATGTTGGAAACATGGATTTTCGAAGGGGTATGTGGGCTGTCCGAAATTGCAAAGTATGGGGTTTGGTCATGGCTTGCAACATTGTAAATTGTGATTGAATTGTATTTCGGGTTGGTCTTTTGATGTTGGGCTGATTTGGAATTGTTTGAATTGTGTTTGAGGTTGTTTAGAAGCGGGAATTTGTGTTGGTGAGGCCTTGGGAACAAATCCGGAAATTGAAGACCATGGTTGCTTGGTAGATGAGCTTGGAGGTAGAGGTGAGTGGTTAAATACTTTTAAATTGTTTTCAAGTGTTGGTTCAAGCATGTGAACTAGGTTGGGATTAGGGTGGTGGCCTAATCCCAAACTTTAGTTAGAGACCTTGGTTGATCTTTAAAGTGTTGAATTATGCCTCATGTTTAATCATGCTTATGGTGGTTATGCTTATGTTGTTATACATGTGTGTGGAGGCATAGCTTAATGCATTGTTACGTGCATGTTGATGATAAATGTGATAGAGATATACATATGTATGAAATATGATGTGATATTTGTGTTATTGAGATGCATGTAGTGTTGACATGTGTAATGATGTTATGAGGTGATTGTATGATCCGAGGATCATGGTGAGTACATGCTAGGCATGGAAATGTGGTTTGTGCATGACGGTGAGTCATGGTGAGTACGTGCTAAGCATGGAAGTTGTTATGGGTTGATATTGTGATAGATTAATGAAATGTGTAGTATTGGCACTAGTATGTTTGGGTACAAATGATCGATCATTAGGATGTCTAGTGTGCACACGTGAGTCAAAATGCGCGCATGGTCTTGATGATGGTAGTCATCAAGATGGAGTACGGGTTCGCCCGGAAACCTTCATATATATATATATATATATATCAGTCGGTGATGAGTGGAATCCCATCGACGGGCGTGAGGATGAGTGGAATCCCCTCCGCGTGAGATGAGGCGTGAGGATGAGTGGAATCCCCTCCGCGTGAACGGTGATGAGTGTAATCCCACCGTCAGGTAATGGTTATGTTGTTGGATGTGAGTTCCAACGGTTATCCGCGTATTCGAGTCATAGCTAGGTGCCAATACGGATTGTAGTTATGTTGCCAATATGTGATTAGGTATGAGCCAATGTGATTTGGGATGTGTTGCTAACATGGTTAAACATATGTGATTGCATATGTTATGGATTTAAACATGTTGAGCATGACATAATGTTGACTATATGTTCATGCATCATGTTCATTTTAGCCTTTGCGGATCGGAGGTAAGATCATGCCTTTCATTTTGGAAATTGCTCATGCTTGGACCCTGCATTGTCGAAGGTTTGTTTTTGAGCTTACCCTCACTAAGCTTTTATGCTTACGCTCTCTTTTGTTCGACAATGCAGATTGATAGCTTGTGGGTGGCAAGGGCAAGGAAAGGTTCCAAGTGTTGCTTTGGTGAGGTCAATGTATGAATTTTAAGTGATAGAATGTAATAGTTAAGCAATGGGATAGGTATTGTTGTTTGAGTTTGGGTGTATGTTGATGATTTGATTTGGCTATGTTTTGTAAGCATGATATGCTATGATGAATGTTGTGTGTGCTAGTATGTCTCTTAAAGTTTAGTTTGCCTTGATGTGGGTGTAAACCTCTTATATGCTTATCTTGTGCTTTTCGTTGGAATGCCATGTTTGAATGCTAGGTTGCTTGTATAATCTATGCATCACCTTGTGTGGATTTGTGCCCTTTAGCTTCATGTGAATGCATGTTTTTATGTTTGATTTGCCTTAGGATTGATGTTAGTGTGTTTGTTGGGGGTTTTGAGGGATTTATGGGCCTCCTTGTGCCTTAAATCAGCTCAAACCTGAAAGTTCGTAGCAGGGGTATCGATACGGTTGGTACGGTATCGATACCACCTTCTTGTTTCAGGCTTCGTGTATCGATACACTTGAGGGGTGTATCGAGACCAGCTACTGTCCATTTCGGTATCGATACCGGCCTATGGTGTATCGATACCGTCATCTTAGCGTTGACCGTGGGAAGTCAACCGCTGGGGAGGGTATCGATACACTCCTTGGGTGTATCGATACTGTCTCTACGGGTTGACTTTGACCAGTTAACCTAGTCATGGGGTATCGATACCCCCTTAAGGGTATCGATACCGCCTGCAGTTAAAGCTTAAACCTAGTCAAGGGGTATCGATACACCCCTTAAGGGTATCGATATCGCCTGTAGTTAAAGCTTAAAATTGGGCTGTAAGATGTTGGGTTGAGTTCGTTTGTTTGCCTCGTGAATGTTGTTCCGTTGTATGATCACATAGGATTAAATACTTATCTAGACAAGATTTAAAACAACAAAAAAATTGGGTTGCTAACCGAGGGGGAATCCTTAAGGGGTTTTCACTCGGTTTTCCCCGTGTAGCTCACTCGGACCGGTCATCCGGCCAGACCGGGACGAGGGGGTTACATTTGTTGGTATCAGAGCCTAAGGTTACCGAGACCTTGGGCAGGTAAGTGAGGTAAGTTAAGTTCTTGAATTGAAATTGCACGGTGTTTGCTTGCCATGTAAGCATGTTGCTTGTTATCCGTGAATGCTGTGATGTACGCTTGTTTGATTGAGAATGTATGTTGTTTGATAGTACTCATGTGTTTGCTTGTTTAGCAAGTAAGCCTTGTTATATGCTTGGTTGGGCGTGTATGTGTGTTGATTTGTTTGAAACATGTTTCGTAGAGTCCCATTGCTACTATTACAAAAAAAAGAAAGAAGAGATTTTAAGTGAGGGGAACATACTTGAGCCACTTGGAAGCCTTGCCTTGCTAACCCAATCGTGTATGTTTTACTGTTGATGTTGTTGTTGATTTAATTGCTTTTCGGTAAGTAGAAGTTGTAGTTCTGAAAAGGTGGACGATGTTGAGGGAGTCCATCATCTTAGTTAGGGAGGTATGGTTGTACCGGAATTGAGGTACAATTTGTCCGTTTGAGACGGTGTGTATGTGGGCTGATTCCTGTGGATGAGGGACGATGTGATCAACACTGGCATCAGTTGGTAAGAAGAAGTGAAGGCATATGAGTGAGAGTTAGAGTGGTGTCGATGTTTTAATAGATAAGCCCTTGGTATAGTAATAAGTTGTTTCCTCCAGTTGATTCTAAACCCGTGCTTTTGTATATCGATAGTGAGTATGCAAGTTTGAATGTGCCCGATAAGGTGTCAGAGGTAGGTATGAGTACCTTAGTTCTTTTGGCGAGATCTAGGTAGGGGTCTCGTGTGAGTAATCTGAATTTCGGAAATGTTAGTTGGTGACCGTTGGAGTTCGGCCTATGATTTTAATGCAAGACAGCCGGTCAGTGTCCATGAATGGGAGCTAGTTTGTGTGATTGGGTCAATGTACGTTGAGTTGTCTTTCAGCAAGCGGAAGAGATGAAGTCACTTCCAATATAGTTGAGCCGAGAAGGGAGTCTCGAGCTTTGACTCCAGATTGTTTGTTAGGGGTAGAACAAGTCCAGCATGACTGTTTGTGTGTGTGATCAGAGTTGAATCTTGAAGTTACGAGATGCTCTAAGAACAGTTTAGAAGAGCCAGATTTTGTTGAAGAACCAGTCTGAAAACAAGAGGACCGAAGACTATCAGTTGTGTACATGTGAAGTTGCAATTTCTGCGGATACCTCCTTTTGTGTGAGCATGTAAGAAATTAGATATCTTTGTTGAGACCTTAGATGTAGGGACTCATGTGACTAGACCTTTTGGGTGAGATGGTGGTGGTCAGAAAGATGTCTGGAAGATGTTTGTTGATAGTCCAGAATTATGTGTTTTTAGTAAATGTGAAGTGTTTGTATGTTATTACGGTTTCGATGTACCTTTCTGACAAGGTTTGGCTTGAAGAGCACAGAGTTAGTGTATACATTGAGACAAAGAGAGAGTTGCCTTGAAGTTGCAGATTTTTGTGAGACTGTAGCAGCAGGTGAGGATGCGAACTTCTTTTCGAATGATTGATCCAGCTTTAGAGGTCAAGGATTGGTTGAGTTAGTTAACAGGCATGCTTAGCAATTGTGATGGATTTGATTTTGAATGAAGATTTAACCACAGAATGTTAGAATAGTTTGTGTTTTCTTTTCTTAGAAGTGTTTGGAAGAATTGCCGGTTTACTTCTTGTTAGAGGAGAAGAGTTGTTATTGAGACCGTTTCGAGGTTGCTTCTGTTTTGTTTGTTCTGTAACTTAAGAATTCCAGAAGAATTGAGAATGTTGAAGAATTAACTTCGAGACTTGTTAGACCTTAGATTCATTAGGCCTAGTGCATCATCTCAGAGTTCTACAGTGTAATTTGCGAAGAAGAAAGAGTGACAGTACGAGATTGTGTTCAGATTACATACAGTCGAAACAAGTGACAGTGAATGATTAGTATCCGTTTCCGAGTGTCAATGATTTGTTGATCAGTTAGTGTGTGCTTCAGTCTTTTCAAGATTAATTCGAGATCCGATTACTACCAGTTGGAAGTGAGAGAAGTTGAAGTATTGAAGACAACTTTTGAGGCAAGATGTGACCGCTTTGAGTCCGAGTTATGCCGTTTTGTTTGACTAGTGTATTAGTTACCTTCATAGAGATGTTGAGCAGAATATTTTCCTGAGTTTCTTGATCAGTTGTAGTAGCTCTTCTAGATGTCACGTGAGTATATTCAAGTGCCGAGGAAGAAATTGAAGACTGTGACAGGAACCTATAGTTCTAAGTCTAGCAGTGTTACTACCGGAAGTTTGTAAACAGTCTTTTGAAGATAGTTGCTCCATTGATAGATTGCTACAGAAGAATGTTCAGTTGTGTGGTTAGATGCGAGAAAATGAGCCCTTGAGAAACCGAAGGAAACTTTGATGAAAGCTTCGACCTTGATCCAGCCAATGGCAGAGAAAGAATTTGTGAACCATAGTGATGTGTTACATGTAGAGTTAGGTTGCGTGCTTATGCAAGACAAAAGATTGTGGCTTGTGCATCAAGATAGTTGAAAGACCGTGAGAAGAGTTATCCGATATGAGACATAGAGTTAACTACAGTTGTAAGTGCTTCGAAGACTTGGAGACAAAGCTGTATAGTAAGAAATGCACAGGGTGTATGTACATATCATCAAAACTTGAATTGTTAGACAACTTAGGAAGGGTTGAAACTTGAACAACATGAGTTGTTAGAACTACTTGAAGACCGTAATCACAAGATTGAGTACTATCAGAAGAGAGTCTACGTAGTAACCGATGTTCCGAGCTGTATTTGTTGTTAGATTAGTAGTTGAGTTGCGAGTTGTAATTGCCGAATTCAGTTTACCGAATGATAGTAGTTTTGAGGCCGAGTTTCATGTTAACCCTACTTTGAGTCAGAATGTTTGAAGAGAAACAGTTGCAAGACAGATTCTTGGCACCTCACGTGTGAGGCATAGTAGAAGGAAGATCTTCAGAATACAGTTTCAGAAATGATAGAGTTTTGCATTTTAGAGACAGAATAGTTGTACCGATTGACATAGTGTTTTGAGACGTATTGTTTTGGCCGAAGCACACGGTAGTTCATTTGTATTGCATCTGAGTAGTATGAAGACGTATTGTGGGTTGAAGATGAGTACTTTCGGAGTGAGTGGGTGAATAATGTGGTTCAGTATGAGAGTAAGTGTGTAAATTGCCAGCGTGTCAAGACCGAGCTTCAGTTTCTTCTAGTTTGTTACATCCGTGGAAGGTTCATAATGGAAGTGGGTAATAGAGATCCGAGATTTCAACTAGATTGTTTTTGAAAACGTCTGCATAGTGTTTGGTTAATTGATGAAGTCAGATGATCAGTCAGAGAAAGTCCTCAGTCAATTTTTAAACAGTGATGTACGAGTTTAAGAATCGGGCTAGTTCTGTTGTTTAACTGTCGCGGTTACCACTAGAGTTAGAAAGAGGTTCGTGATATGTCTGTGTATCTATAATTTGAGAGTGTGAGTCAGATCTATTCTGTGCTATGTTGTTGAAAAGATTGAGTTGAGTTTTAAATTGACATGCCTTGAAAGAACCAGTTGGGATCTTAGCATTGGATATCTGCTGTTGTATGGTGAGCCTACCGAGGTTGGTTTGTATGTTGTGGTGAGAGAGAAATGTGTGGAGGAGCATGTTTCAGTGGCTCTTCCTGTTCGATGAATTTCGGGGACGAAATTCCTTAAGTGGGGGAGAGTTGTAACACCCGGGTTTAGGGGCCGGGAGAAAATAATATTAAAATATTGTTTCAGGTTTCGGTTTTTATAATTAAAATAATAAATTAATATTTGAGCTTCGTATTTTCAAAACGAATTATTTTATGTTGGACTTAAGTTGTTTTGGAATCAATTTCATGGATTTTAAACATGGATGAGATATGCCATTAATGGCAAAGGTGTAATTAAAGGGTCTCCCATTTTTAAAACCCCTTTAATTCCTATCTTCATCTTCTTCTTTCCTCTCCTTCACGCCAAAACCCCCCTCCCTCTCCAAATCTCCATTCCTTCATCCCCATGCTCTTTGTTGGTGATTTTTGAAAGGTAAAACCGTTTCTAACTTGTCCTCCTCTTCCTCTTTAAGATGATACCTTTAATTTTCATAAAGCTCATAGATTTTGAAGTTTAGGGTTTTGAGTTTTTAGGATAAAAATGCAAACTTTAATGTCTTTAATTTGAGCTTTCGATTTTTTGAAGTTATATATGTTGTTTACTACCCATAAGACCCAACATAGATGATTTTTACATGATTTTATACATATTCCCGAATTTGGGTATAAATGGGTTTTTTGGAGGGTTTTGGGTGAGTTTTGGGGGTTGTTTTAGGTGAGAATTGATAGGCTATTGGTTGTGCTATGGTTGGGGGTTGATTTGGGATCGTTTGTGTGTGCAATGGATGTTGGAAACATGGATTTTCGAAGGGGTATGTGGGCTGTCCGAAATTGCAAAGTATGGGGTTTGGTCATGGCTTGCAACACTGTAAATTGTGATTGAATTGTATTTCGGGTTGGTCTTTTGATGTTGGGCTGATTTGGAATTGTTTGAATTGTGTTTGAGGTTGTTTAGAAGCGGGAATTTGTGTTGGTGAGGCCTTGGGAACAAATCCGGAAATTGAAGACCATGGTTGCTTGGTAGATGAGCTTGGAGGTAGAGGTGAGTGGTTAAATACTTTTAAATTGTTTTCAAGTGTTGGTTCAAGCATGAGAACGAGGTTGGGATTGGTAGACCCACCTAGAGTTGGGATTAGGGTGGTGGCCTAATCCCAAACTTTAGTTAGAGACCTTGGTTGATCTTTAAAGTGTTGAATTATGCCTCATGTTTAATCATGCTTATGGTGGTTATGCTTATGTTGTTATACATGTGTGTGGTGGCATAGCTTAATGCATTGTTACGTGCATGTTGATGATAAATGTGATAGAGATATACATATGTATGAAATATGATGTGATATTTGTGTTATTGAGATGCATGTAGTGTTGACATGTGTAATGATGTTATGAGGTGATTGTATGATCCGAGGATCATGGTGAGTACATGCTAGGCATGGAAATGTGGTTTGTGCATGACGGTAAGTCATGGTGAGTACGTGATAAGCACGGAAGTTGTTATGGGTTGATATTGTGATAGATTAATGAAATGTGTAGTATTGGCACTAGTATGTTTGGGTACAAATGATCGACCATTAGGATGTCTAGTGTGCACACGTGAGTCAAAATGCGCGCGTGGTCTTGATGATGGTAGTCATCAAGATGGAGTACGGGTTCGCCCGGAAACCTTCATATATATATATCAGTCGGTGATGAGTGGAATCCCATCGACGGGCGTGAGGATGAGTGGAATCCCCTCCGCGTGAGATGAGGCGTGAGGATGAGTGGAATCCCCTCCGCATGAACGGTGATGAGTGTAATCCCACCGTCAGGTAATGGTTGTGTTGTTGGATGTGAGTTCCAACGGTTATCCGCGTATTGGAGTCATAGCTAGGTGCCAATACGGATTGTAGTTATGTTGCCAATATGTGATTAGTTGTGAGCCAATGTGATTTGGGATGTGTTGCTAACATGGTTAAACATATGTGATTGCATATGTTATAGATTTAAACATGTTGAGCATGACATAATGTTGACTATATGTTCATGCATCATGTTCATTTTAGCCTTTGCGGATCGGAGGTAAGATCATGCCTTTCATTTTGGAAATTGCTCATGCTTGGACCCTGCATTGTCGAAGGTTTGTTTTTGAGCTTACCCTCACTAAGCTTTTATGCTTACGCTCTCTTTTGTTCGACAATGCAGATTGATAGCTTGTGGGTGGCAAGGGCAGGGAAAGGTTCCAAGTGTTGCTTTGGTGAGGTCAATGTATGAATTTTAAGTGATAGAATGTAATAGTTAAGCAATGGGATATGTATTGTTGTTTGAGTTTGGGTGTATGTTGATGATTTGATTTGGCTATGGTTTGTAAGCATGATATGCTATGATGAATGTTGTGTGTGCTAGTATGTCTCTTAAAGTTTAGTTTTCCTTGATGTGGGTGTAAACCTCTTATATGCTTATCTTGTGCTTTTCGTTGGAATGCCATGTTTGAATGCTAGGTTGCTTGTATAATCTATGCATCACCTTGTGTGGATTTGTGCCCTTTAGCTTCATGTGAATGCATGTTTTTATGTTTGATTTGCCTTAGGATTGATGTTAGTGTGTTGGTTGGGGGTTTTGAGGGATTTAGGGGCCTCCTTGTGCCTTAAATCAGCTCAAACCTGAAAGTTCGTAGCAGGGGTATCGATACGGTTGGTACGGTATCGATACCACCTTCTTGTTTCAAGCTTCTTGTATCGATACACTTGAGGGGTGTATCGATACCATTTTGGTCACTGGAGCTACTGTCCATTTCGGTATCGATACCGGCCTATGGTGTATCGATACCATCATCTTAGCGTTGACCGTGGGAAGTCAACCGCTGGGGAGGGTATCGATACACTCCTTGGGTGTATCGATACGGTCTCTACGGGTTGACTTTGACCAGTTGACCTAGTCAAGGGGTATCGATACCCCCCTTAAGGGTATCGATACCGCCTGCAGTTAAAGCTTAAACCTAGTCAAGGGGTATCGATACACCCCTTAAGGGTATCGATACCGCCTGTAGTTAAAGCTTAAAATTGGGCTGTAAGATGTTGGGTTGAGTTCGTTTGTTTGCCTCGTGAATGTTGTTCCGCTGTATGATCACATAGGATTAAATACTTATCTAGACAAGATTTAAAACAAAAAATAGGGTTGCTAACCGAGGGGGAATCCTTAAGGGGTTTTCACTCGGTTTTCCCCGTGTAGCTCACTCGGACCGGTCATCGGGCCAGACCGGGACGAGGGGGTTACATCCAAGCCCCCGTACCGTCCCTAAGCACCCCACCAATCGCCGCAATATGTAACGGCCCTCTAACCGAACCATCATCATTAATCTTTACTCGCCCCCTTGCCGGACGCTGCCAATGTACCTGCCCAGCACGTCTCGCACCTACGCTACCCCCCACGGCAGCACTCGTACCTGTCATGGCTGCACATACGTCACGCAGCTGAGTGGCAGCCGCAACCAAATCCCGTGGCCCAGCATCGGTGGTGCCAAGGACCCTGCTACACCGATCCTTCCACCTCAGCCAAATAAGTGCAGCAAACAAAATAGATCATTCAGGCTCCGGCGAACATCCACGAATTGTGTCGGCGATATTACCATGGAACCAATTATCAAACGGTAGTGCAAAAAACTCGTTCACACGATGCGGATAAAGAAGCTTGGCCCAATGACTCCTCGCCCGTGGACAAGAACGGAGTACATGCTCCAAATCTTCGGCAGCTGAGTCGCAAACGTCGCACTTGCTATTGTTCGTCAAATGACGTCGGCACCTCTCCACATTCATCAAGACCTTACCATGAGCCACTAACCACAGAAACATACGGATGCGCTGCGGCACTTTAAGCTTCCAAATGCAAGACCACAACCTTGCAGTACCCGTCTCGACCCCACTACTCAGCGCATTATAAGCAGACGCGGTGGTGAAACGTCTCGACGACTCCCACTTCCACGCTGGTTGATCTGGACCCAAAGAAGCATGCGGCGGAGCGACTGCCCGGATCTGCTGCAATGCTGATGGCTGCAATAACCCAGCAAGTTTACCCCAGTCCCAATCACCATTCACGCCTATCAACGCCGCCACCGGCGTGTTCCGGGGCGGGTTCCCAATTATGCAATTGTCGGCTAGCACCCCATCCCCCTCTAACCATTGATCATACCAAAAATTTGTATTCCACCCATCATGGATATTCCAACAAATGCCACTACAAACCGCTTCCCAAATTTGGCTTAACCCTCTCCACAACCGTGAGCACCCCATACGATATATATTCTGAGGGATAGAGCCTTCCCATTTATACTTGTGACGAAGCACCTGAACCCACGGCTTGTTTTGATCAGTAATTAAACGGTATCCCACCATCATGAGAAGAGTTTGATTTTGGCACCCAAGCTGTCGCAAACCAAGCCCACCCTCCTTAACACCCGTCGAAATAACATTCCACCGTACAAGCGGAACGCCCTTAGAACCATTGGAAGAGCCCCAGATGAACCGTCGAATGATACGTTCAATAGCATCACAAACGCCCTTCGGAAGCCAAGCCGTTTGCATAACATATGTGGAAATGGCTTGGAGAACAGCCTTCGCCAATGTAATTCGCCCGGCTAACGACAAAGTGCGCGCCGCCCATCCAGTTAATCTGCTTTCAACTTTATCAATGAGGAACCTGTAGGTAGCAGGCGTGACCCGCTTGTGCAGTAACGGTACCCCTAAATACAGCCCCAAATCAGCCACGAGCTTAAATCCCCCATAACCTGCCAACGTCATACCCCTTTTCGTATTGCAATTCTTGGAGAAGTACACAGTAGTCTTTGCTGTACTCACACGATGCCCCGAACAAGCACAAAACATATTCAAAGTCTCTTTCAAAACCCTCATCTGACCCATATCCGCCTCAGCAAAGAGTACCAAGTCATCAGCAAAGAAGAGGTGAGATATGCCAGGTCCATGTTTCGACAAAACAATACTCTTCCAAGTCCCCTCAGCAACCTTCCTATTAATCGCATGGGATAGACGTTCCATACATAGCACAAAGAGATAAGGGGAGAGGGGGTCCCCCTGACGGATTCCACGCGAAGGCCGAAAGCTAGAAGTAAGCTCCCCATTCATAATAATTCTAGTTTGAACAGAGCGGACACAGTGCATGATCCAACCCACAAAATGAGCCGGTAGCCCAATGTCGTTAAGCGTGGATTCAATAAAACCCCACTCTAATCGGTCGTAAGCTTTCTCCAGGTCTACCTTAACCGCCATCCAAGCTTTCGCCCCTTTCTTTTTTGACATCAAATGAACAATTTCCTGGGCCAGAATGATGTTATCTGTAATTTGACGGCCAGGTAAAAGCTCACCTGATTCTGACCCACCCAATCTGCCAAAAACGGTTTTAGTTTGTTAACCAATATTTTTGTAATAACTTTATATAGAACAGTACGTAGGCTAATAGGACGAAATTGACCTATCTTAGTCGGAGTCTGCACTTTCGGGATTAGCACCAAAAGAGTTTGATTAGCATCAACGGGGAGGGTCCCATTCTCAAAAAATCCACCACAAACCTGAACACCGAATCACCCACTGTACCCCAATTTTTTTGGAAGAAAACTGCTTGGAACCCATCGGCTCCAGGAGCTTTGAACGGATCCATGCTGAAAATAACCTCTTTAACCTCTTCAAACGACACCTTTCTCACCAAACCATCCAACTTCACCCTACTCAACCGTGGGAAACCGTTAGAAAGCAGCCCGGGCGGTTCCCTGCACGGCTCTGTCGTGAACAGCAATGAGAAGAAATCAATGGCATGACCTTGCAAGGTCGACTGATCATCACACCAATCCCCATTATCCAACTTAAGCATGTGAATCGCGTTCTTGTGTCGACGATTTAAAGTCGTCGCATGAAAATATTTTGTGTTCCGGTCCCCATGTTGGATCCATTTACTACGAGATTTTTGAAACCAGAGGCTCTCCTCTTGCTTAAGGACCTCAAGAAGTTCCCCTTTCAGACCCTTCTCCAATTCTATCAGAAAAGGCGTTGCATGTCATTCAATAGCTAACTCCACCCCACGGATACGGGATAGCAACTGCTTTTTCCGTTGCCCAATGTGGCCAAACGTCTCCCTATTCCACCGTCTACTATTAGTTTGGAACACAGCTAAATTTTCGAACACAACTCTCTCCTTATTCCAACTGTCATTTAACAAAGTCGCAAACTCCGGATGCTCATTCCAAGCCGCGATAAACCGAAACGGCTGGGATCCATGGGGGTTATGCATACGATCAGTGGTTAGCATGATAGGTCTATGGTCCGAACCCAAACGTTGTAGATGGAACACTTCCGTTAAGGGGAATGTGTTATACCACGCACCCGAACAAATCCATCTATCCAGACGCTGACTGAGATCCCCCCTTTTTCATGTAAACCGAGGGCCATTGAATCCCATATCGTGCAACCCAGAGTGGAACATGAAGTCACTAAACAAGCGGCAGATACCCGTTCTCCGTTGTGAACCCTTATGTCTGTCATCCGGTGAATAGATGGCGTTGAAATCCCCACCTAACACCCACGGAATATCCCCACCAATATCCAACGCACGGAGTTGATCCCATAGCAAACGTCTCCTACTATGATTTGGGCTTGCATACACAAAGGTTAGAAAGAAACTGACATTCGAATCCGAGTCCCCACAAAAACCATGCACAAACTGATTAGATAAAGCCAACACATCAAAGCGAACCGTATTCCTCCAAAGGACCCAAATACCACCTGATAGCCCATTCGCCTCAACCCTATACGAGAAATCGTAACCTGCACGACGAATAAACGAGTCTGCCGCTATGCCACTAATACGTGGCTCTACAATAGCAAACACATCAGGGCAATACATCCTATCCACCACTCTAAAATAACGGTTAAAATTAAGGCCAAGAGCGCCTTGAGCATTCCAAACAATAAACTTAACCATAAAGATAGTAAAGGAGGATAGGAAAGACTCATTGAGGCGTGCCAGTCGACGTTCCCTCAAAGGTTGCATTCCTGATCCATTGAACCGATCCCCTACTCTCATCTAGACCATCCGTCGTGCCCTTATTAGTGTGATGCTCCACCTTCTTCGCCACCGATAAAGAATTCGACAATTCGGATGCCCAATCCTTCACCGCCACTTGCGCCAAAACAGTGCTGTCCGATTTCCTAGCCTTGATGCCTTTCAACGCCATTCCCTTAGGGGCCAACCGATTACGAATCGCCCCCTTATTTCCACTCCCACAATTAGTTCCCACACTATATCGACCATTAGAGTCTTGCAGTGGTTTTCGCCTACCATCATCCACTACTCTTACTGCCGTATGATTAGAGGATGGGAGAGATGGTGTCTCCATTATGATCATATCCAACGAGGCCACTGGTACATCCGTACTCCCTCCTACGGTTACTTCCCTCACTTCGACAGCTTCATTATTTCCAGCAGTAGCCCCGTGCTGCAAAACCATACCTCTATCACCCGCAAGATCCGTTCCAGCACCCGTAGCCACCCTACTGTCCAAACTATTATCTGCACGCTCAAGCTCTCCCATTGTTACTCCCTCTATCACCTCCTTCTCCAGTATATCTCCACTTTTCGAACCAACATTTGTCTCCTCTATAAGCCCCGCGTCTGCCACAATGCCATTCCCACCTTCACTCTCCACCATCAACGGGCTAAATCGCGATCCAGATTGATGTTTAGATGCCGCTGACATAGGTGGATTTTTCTTCATCAAAGGCGGCCGACGCCGACGGCTTGGTGCTTGCATCCATGGTCCAAATCGATCACTCTTCTCCGGGACAACACTCTCAACCACCTTCGCTTTCCCCTTACTTGCCGTTACACTCTCACACACCTCCTTCAAATGGCCATACTTGCCGCAAGCAAAACAAATGTGTGATAGGCCTTCATACTCGATCAATTGGTGCCGTCCATCTATAATAATAGCCGGAATCAACGGTCTCTCCAAATCCACAACCACCGCGAGGCGAGCGAATTTACCACGAGAGCCCTCCGTTGTATTGAAATCCACACGTACCACCTCTCTAAGAACCCCGACAATGGCCTCAAACATACTACATGAATAGTATCTATAAGGCAGCCCCGGTAGACGCAACCACACGAAAAACTTCCTTGGATAGTCAACCGCCGTAGAGAAGTCCCGAGACCACAGCTGGACCGTGAGATAACTACCATAGATCATCCACGGTCCCCCAGACAAAACACGCTCATAATCAGCGTCCATCGCAAACCGCACGAGAAAATACTCATTATCAAGATCGATAATGCTAATTTCGCCCACCGATTTTCACATCATATGCACCCTATTATGTAACGCACGGTAACCAATTGGCCTTCCTAGTAGCCTCTAAATGAAAAATATATTTAATACAGTACTATCGGTAAAAGAAATTAATTTTATAAGCAAGATGAGCAGATTTTATAGAAAAAATATATCGCCACCATTTATAAATAAAAGCAACTTTTAAAAAGATAAATTATCTCATATACTGTAATTAAAATTTTAAAATTTTCATAAGTAGGGTTTGTACACATGTTTTAGGCACGTTAAGTAAATTTTAAAATACTAATTAGTTTTTTATTATTACAAATTAGCGGAGGGGATTAGATTAAAAAGACTTGAACCTTACTATTTATTTTGATGAAAAAAGGATTATTATCTCGTGTCTGATAAAAATCCTCCTTAAATTTAATCGGAGAAAAAAATACACGAAATAATGATAAAAGTTCAACTTACAAGGAGAAACCCAACAAACTAAAGCAACAATCAAAATAACTAAAGTAATCATTCGCCCCTAACGACACTATAATCTGTATGGAGACTACTAAGAATATCATCCAACGAAGAAAGATATCACCGACAAATCGTATCATCAAACCTCGCACATTTAGTCATACCGTCCGCAACCAGATTTCCCTACCGACACACATGATCAAGTCGAATCTGTAACACCCCTACATTAGGGTCTAATAAATCATACTTGTTTTTCTTGGATCTAAAGTTTATTATTAATGTCAAAAAGGACTACTTTGACTAAGTGAGTAAGTATGATGATCTATGTGAAGTGACTAATAAGAATGAGTGGAAAAAACATGTGGATGCATGGTAAATTTCAAAAAAAATGAGGGACCATGGAGAGGTGTCATGCATATGTTGATTATAGGATGAAAAATCACATTATTTTGTTTTTTTTTTAGATGCGTAGAGTAAGGGGGAAATACCGGCTACTCTAAATCAAGGAGGAAATAGAAAATTAAGTGTGATTTGGTCTTCTTCTTCCTTCCTCCAAGTCGAAAGGGGATCCTTTCTATGGTTGCTCCAATTTTCTTCGACAACTTTGAGAAGGGAAGGCCACAGTTTTAATATTTACTCAACTTTCTCTCATTCTGAGGTAAGATTCTCTTAGTTTCTTGGTATACTACTATAAGAATGCTTGAAAATGTTTGTTTTGGATGTGTGGCCTAGATTTTTATATGAGTAAATGTTGTATTTCTAGAGTGTTAGGTTGCTGGAAATACAAAGGGATTAACTGTGTAGTTTGCATGAATTTTGATCTTTGGATTGGACTATATGAACCGAGTTGAGCAAGGAACTTAATGTGATGAATTGTTGGTAAAGAACTTATGTTGTCTTGAAGTCAATCAAATGGCAGTTTATGTACTTAAACAATGAATTACTGTTGATTGCTAATGTGTCTATTAAAGGTGTAAAATTCAAACTGTTAGGTGCAGGGTAAATGATTGAAGGTTGTTAATTGAAAAAGGATTGGCTTTCGAAGCAAGCCCTATATTAAATTTTCTGTATATATGTATTGTTGATTAAATAAGTGATTCATAAATGGTTTAGTTGCTTCCCTGTTTTGAAGTAGATTTCACATGCTATTTGAATCGAAATTAGGATGATAATGCTGGACTGTTTTGGTTAGGAAAGCATTCGAAATGCAGTTTGGAAATGTTTTAAGAACAATTTGGTGTTGAAATGACTTGTAATCTTCATTGTAAAACCAGCTTTGTATGCATGAAGTAATGTTGTAAAACAGTGCAGATTTAGTTAAAAATGCAGAATGCAGTAGATGTAGTGCAGATTTGTAATCTGCAGAAATGCAGATTTGTGAATGTAGTAATGCAGTTTAGGCAGTGCAGTTTTGGTACATAATATTAATAATGCAGTTTGCTGTATAAAAACAGTCCAGAATTTACAGTATTAAAGATGCTGTAAAAATTTACTTAGGAACAAGCTGGAAAACTGTGTTTGTTTGCAGTTATATATATGGCGAATTGAGTATCGAAATAACAGATTTGTATTAAGGAAAAAAAATAGTTCTAAATACATGCAGAATAATATGAACAGAAAACAGTTTGAAATGTATAATAAAATCTGTTAAAAACAGGTTAGATGTATAATTCTACTGAAACAATGTATGTATGCAGTGTTGATTATAGAACCGTGCAAAACATTATTATTTAACATGAATTATATGCACTAATGAGCAATGCAGTATATATGTATGCAGTTCGTGTGCTGTAGAAATAGTCCAATAAATGCAGGGTATATGTGCAGTTTAAACTAAAATGCATGAAGTATGACGTTTATATGCAGAATTGTCTGACAAATGTATGCAGAGTTTAATAAATGCAGATTTTCTTAAGCTTATAGATGCAGACTTGGTAATTAGTATGATCTATTTGATTGGTTTGAATGGGGTAGTTCTAGGAAACAGTGGGTATTTTAAGGCAAAATACCGGCGAACCTGATGACCGGGTAAACAATTTGTACAAAGTTTGTTATAAATCATGTACATAGTTTGTTACCATTTTGTAAGAGAAAAAAAGTTTGTACCGAATTTCTTACCAAAAGTTACCAAAGACCAACATGGCTCAGTCTTGCAAGAAATTTTGTACATACCTTATTTGGTACAAATGTACATAATTTCTTACAAGTTATGTAAGTATTTTTGTATGTACGAACTTACTACAAAATGTACATAGTTTGTTACCACTTTGTAATAAAACAAGGTTTGCACCGAATTTCTTACCAAGGGTTGCCAAAGACTAAAAGGGCTCATAATCTTGTAAGGATTTTTGTACATACCCTATTTGTAACAATAAAACATAATTTTTTACAACTTCTGTAAGGATTTTTGTATGTACCGAACTTATTACCAAAATGTACACAGTTTGTTACCACTTTGTAATAAAACAAGGTTTGCACCGAATTTCTTACCAAAGGTTCCCAAAGACCAAAAGAGCTCATGGTCTTGTAAGGATTTTTATACATACCCTATTTGTTACAATAAAACATAATTTTTTACAACTTCTGTAAGGATTTTTGTATGCACCGAACTTATTACCAAAATGTACACAGTTTGTTACCACTTTGTAATAATATAAGGTTTGTACTGAATTTCTTACCAAAGCTTTCCAAAGACCAAAATGGCTCATGGTCTTGTAAGGATTTTTGTACATATCGTATTTGTTACAGTAAACCATAAGTTCTTACAAGTTATGTAAGGAGTTTTGTATGTACCAAACTTATTACGAAAATGTACATAGTTTGATACCACTTTGTAATAAAATAAAGTTTGTACCGAATTTCTTACCAAAGGTTGTCAAAGACCAAAAGGGCTCATGGTCTTGTAAGGATGTTTGTACATACCTTATTTGTTACAATAAAACATAATTTTTTACAACTTCTATAAGGATTTTTGTATGTACCGAACTTATTACCAAAATGCACACAGTTTGTTACCACTTTGTAATATAATAAGGTTTGTACCGAATTTCTTACCAAAGGTTTTCAAAGGACAAAAAGGTTGATGGTCTTGTAAGGATTTTTGTATATATTGTATTTGTTACAGTAAAACATAATTTCTTATAAGTTATGTAAGGATTTTTGTATGAACCGAACTTAATACCAAAATGTAAACATTTTATTATCACTTTGTAATAAAATAAGGTTTGTACCGTATTTCTTACCAAAGCTTTCCAAAGACCAAAAGGGCTCATGATCTTGTAAGGATTTTTGTACATCCCGTTTTTGTTATATTAAAACATAATTTCTTAGACGTTATGTAAGGATTTTTGTATTTACTGAACTTATTACCAAAATGTACACATTTTCTTAGTATTTTGTAATAAAAAAAATTTGTATTGAATTTCTTTGCAAAAACCAAAAGAGCTCATGGTCTTGTAAGGATTTTTGTACATACCTTATTTGTTACAATAAAACATAATTTTTTACAACTTCTATAAGGATTTTTGTACGTACCGAACTTATTACCAAAATGCACACAATTTGTAACCACTTTGTAATACAATAAGGTTTGTACTGAATTTCTTACCAAAGGTTTCCAAAGACCAAAAGGGTTGATGGTCTTGTAAGGATTTTTGTACATATCGTATTTGTTACAGTAAAACATAATTTCTTTACAAGGTATGTACAAAAAAATCCCTCTTTACAAGCTTTCTACCCAAAATCTTGATCAAACCCTCTTTACAAGAGAAAAGATAAAGCAAACTCAAATCCCTCTAATAGGTATTTGTTTGCACAATTTAGCTCTCACCCAAAACTTAAAACACTTGATCAAATCTAACAATTTTGGCTCACTAGTGTTTGTCTATACAAAGAAATGACAATTTAGCACTAAGACAGTTTATTGATCATTTGTTGTTGACAATTGAAGCATTAACCATTACTAGATGCTTGGAGGTCCCTTTTATACTCCTTAATGAGTTTGTAGCCGTTACTAGCCGTTGGGGTTGAATTTGAGCCATTGGAGACTTAATTTCTTACCATAAATGCAGTTCTGCAGCTCTACGTATCGAAACGCTCGAACCCGTTTCGAATCGCTCTTCAAGTAGAAAGAGTCGTTGTAGTCTGATGCAACACCCGTATCGAAACGCTCTTGACCGTATCGAAACGACTGTTCCCGTATCGAAACGATCTGCATTTAAATGTTAGTTAGGAAAATAGTCGTTAGGGGTTTATGACCGTTGAGGTCGATGCCATGTAGGCGTATCGAAACGGCATAGCCCGTATTGATACGCTTGGCAAAATCCTCATCTAGAAAAGACCCGTTTCGAAACCCATTTCGAAACGTTTTGACACTGTAAGACACCGTAGAGAAACATCTAGGGGTGTCTCGAAACACCTGGATGGTTTTGTTTAATTTGGCTTTGAAAACATGTAAAAACCTCTTAAAAAATCCCCTAAACATAGTTTCAAGTTGTTTGGACTTTAGAAATAGTTTTGAATTCTTTTTAACTTAGTCCGAAACATTTTTCAATTATTATATCAAAACATTTGTTCTACATTCTTGTACCATTGCCTAGGAGCTTGCTTCAAACCATACAAGCTCTTCTTCAACCTGCACACATAGTCTTCTTTTCCTTGTGTAACAAATCCCTCTGGCTGCTCCATATAAAGATTTTCTTCCAAATCACCATGAAGAAAAGCAGTTTTCACGTCCATTTGTTCAACCTCTAAGTCACAACAAGCTACCAAACTCAGTATAGTTCTAATAGAGAGAATCTTTACAACTAGAGAAAATATCTCTTCAAAGTCAACCCCCTTTTTTCTGTGTATAACCCTTGACAACCAATCTAGCTTTGTTTCGTGGAGATGAAAACTTCTCCTTGCTTCAACCTGTAAACCCACCGATTCTTCAAAGCTCTCTTACCTTTAGGCAGTTTTACCAACTCAAAGGTATGATTTTCATGCAAGGATTGAAGTTCATCTTTCATCGCTTCAACCCACTGATATTTGCATTCACTCTCCATAGCTTCTTCATAACACCCAGGTTCTTCTCCATTAGTCAAAAAATGTACTCATCAGAAGAATACCTGACAGAAGATCGTCGATTTTTGGAAGTCCTCCGAAGTGGAACTGCCGGTGGAGTTATAGGTGCCTGTTGTTGATCATTTACAATATCATCCATGGGAGAATCAAGGTCACCTATATCTTATTGGTCATCATTAACATCACCATGCACATCACCCTGAATAGGATCTGGTGAAGGGTCTAGGGGAACCGGGTACACATCGATCAACTCACCACTATCTTGTGAATCTGCTTTCTCCATCTTATCAAGTCATCAATGGTCTGATCTTCAACAAAGATAACATCTCGACTTCTCACGAGCTTCTTCTAAAGAGGATCATAGAGTCTATAACTAAACTCACCATCTAGACCATAACCAATAAAGATGCATTATCGAGTCTTGGCATCCAACTTGTTTCTTTCATCCTTCGGAACATGAACAAATGCTTTACAATCGAACACGCAAAGGTGATCATATGACACGTCTTTACCAAACCAAACTCTATCGGGTACATCACCCCGCAAAGGAACATTAGGAGACAAATTAATCACATGTGTCACTGTATTTAAAGCTTCAGCCCAAAACGATATCGGAAGCTTCGCTTCTGACAACAAACATCTGACTCTCTCAATTAATATCTGGTTCATTCTTTTAGCTAAACCATTCAACTGTGGAGTCTTAGGTGGTGTCCTCTGATGTCTAATTCCCTGTCGCAGACAATACTCATGAAATGGCCCTGTGTACTCGCCACCATTATCTGTACGAATGCACTTCAACTTCTTCCATGTTTCTCTTTCAATTGATGCTTGAAATTGTTTAAACACTTCAAATACTTGGAGATTCGACTTCAAGGTATAGACCCACAGCTTTCTTGAACAATCATCAATGAAAGTCACAAAGTAAAGTGCACCGCCATGTGACCTTACCTTTATCGGACCACAAACATCTGAATGTACCAACTCTAGCAACTCTGATCTTCTATGAGAATGACGACTTTTAAAAGAAACTCTTATCTGCTTCCCTGCTAGAAAATGAGCACAATTCTTTGGTGTAGCATTCTTCAAACTCGAAAGTTGATTCCTTTTTGCTAAACAGTTAAGCCCCTTCTCACTCATGTGACTAAGCCTCTTATGCCACAACTCAGTTGAGCTGTCATTCATTGTCACATTCACAGTGTATCCAAAGGTCGAAGCCTGCATCAAGTACAAATTTGAGCTCTTCTTTCCTCGAGCCACAACCAAAGAGCCTTTAGTCAGCTTCCACTGCCCCTCATTGAAGGTGATACAAAATCCCTTATCATCAAGCTTTCCTGCAGATATCAAATTCAAACGGATATCCGGTGCATGTCTAACATCCTTGAGAGTTAACTTTGTACCATTATTACTCACCAAGCTAACATTTCCCATGCCAATAACCGGAACCAAATTGTCATTACCCATCTTCAATACCCCAAAATCACCGGGAGTATAAGATGTGAAGAAATCTCTTCTCGACGTGACATGAAGTGAAGCACTAGTATCAATCACCCAACTAGTCTCGTCGTATGCTAGGTTGACCAAATTCTCATCACAAATAACTAAGAAATAATCATGAGTAGCAGTAGCAACACGTTCGGATTTTTCATCATCCTTCTGATCGTGTTTATAACCACCACATTTGTTCTCTCTCTTCAACTTGAAACAATATTTCTTGATATGGCCTTTCTTACCAAAATGATGGCACTCAAGATTCTTGTATCTCGATCTTGACTTGCTTCGGCTTTTATCTCTACCCTTGCCATCTTTGTCTCTATTTCTCCCCCTATTCTTGGTAACCAACACCTCGGACTGTGATGTAGAACCATGAGATCTTCTTCTAACATCTTCATTCAACACACCACTCTTAGCCAAATCCAAGGTAATAATACCTTGTGGAGCAGAATTAATGAGCGAGACCCAAAAAGTCTCCCAAGAGTTCGGTAGAGTAGCAAGCAACCAAAGCCCTAAAATCTCATCATCAAATTTGACGTCCATACCAAGCAACTGATTCATCACACTCTAAAACTAACTAACATGGTTAGTTGTAGACGTTCCTTCTTTGTATTTCAGTGCCACCATCTTCTTAAGCAAAAACAACTTGTTATTGCCCAACCTTGAAGTGTTCAAGCTTTCAAGCTTCTCTCACAATATGCGAGCATGTGTCTCTTAATCAATGTGGTTGTAAACATTCTCTTCAACAAATTGCCGAATAAAACCACAAACTTGTTGATGCTCAAATTCTCATTCTTCAATACTTTTCGACTCGGGTTTTTGAGTAGCAAAGACCGGAAGATGCAAAGCCTTCACAAATAACAAGTCTTTCATTTTATTCCGCAAAAGTATATAATTCGTGCCATTCAACATAATCATCTTGCTCGTATTAATCTCCATAATTTTCTAACACAGTAACCAAGCTCTGATACCAGTTTGTTGGGGAAGAAACCGAACAACCGAGACAAAGCGGAAGCACAATCAGTGTTCTTTCTCTCTCTGAAATGCATGTCGATAATTATGCCAAACACAACAACACTGAATATGTTCTCTAGCACTTCTAATTAATCTCAAACATCAACCAAGGCAACCACAACAATAATAAATCGAGACACCGAAATTTTTACGTGGAAAACCCCTTTAAATCAAGGGTAAAAACCACGAGACTTTAGAGTCCGATCAAAAGTTTCACTATCAACAAATGTTCAAGTACAAGACTACAATATCCAACCTAGAACAAGCATATAGCTCCAACAAGGCTAATTACAAGTAGTCTTCAACAAAAGAGAGAAAAATGAGAGAACATCACCAAAAGTGCAGCCTGCTAAAAACGGGTATTTCTGACTCTACAAGACTCGGATGAAAAATCCGACTGTACACAATCAATAACACCTTGTCACCTAGCTGCTATCCGAAAATCAGATAAATCGAACCACGGATAGACCTCTGATCGAAAAGTTGATCACTGCTGCACAAAATTTGAAATATATGTTTTCTCATCTGTTTTTCTCTCAAAAACGTGAAACCCCTTTTTGGAAATAGCAAATCTGATAACCTTTTTGTTACTGCCCACACATTTTATCACAAAAGCCAAAAATAGCTTTTCACCAAAAGTCAAAGGACAAAAAGTAATAAATGCATGTCAGGAAAATTCTCCAGCAAAACAAGCAAACTTGTTTTATGGTTGTCGTTCAAGTTGCAATATGTTTTCTCAAGTTGGTTCACATTTTAGGTTGTAACTACTTTTGCATCACATTTCAGGTTCCACTACATTTGCACCACATTTTAGGTTGTAACCTCTTTTGCATCAATTTTAGGTTGCACCACATTTTTGGTTGTAACCTATTATCAAGTCACAACCCGTTTTTAAGGTGATGAGTTCCCCACAAAGTGGGACCCACACCCAAAAATCAATACACCCCACAAACATCAAAAACTAGCATAAAAAGACCTTAACAAAAATTGTTACTACATTCCATTCTCACCTCCTAGATATACATACTGAATACCAAAGATTCTACCCATTCATCGTAAAATTGTGCAGACTTCAAAAATCAATCCCCACCATCTCAACTCCTTTATGCTACATAGAGTCGAGAACCACTCCGCAATTAAAACAAGGACAAGAGTCAAAAAGCAAAGAAACAAAGTTTAATCCACAAGCCATACTCATCATGACAATGAATTAAGTCGACTTTACTAATTGTAAACACCTACACATTGATGCTGAAAATAAGATAATGATCCCAAACCACGTAGATTCGACAACATCATCATACCTCAAGTACTCTATTGACCTCGTTCCCTTACTTCAATAATCTCTGCAATATCTTAAACGATGTCTTCTTCATTACCAATAGTAACTACCCCAATCAATTTGCCCAAATTGAGAGTCTCACGTGCTTCTCTTGATATTACTCTCTCCCTACTAAGGAAGTCTGAATCAGACAATGAACCATTCACCAAAACTTGTTGTTCAGGAGGATTTTTACATGGTCGACCCATGCCTTTTTACGTAGCCAACTCTCGGTCTCAACCCTCTTCTCTGACAATAAGAAACTTAATATTAATTCTGTTACATTGCCACATTTTCTATCCACGCCTTTATAATTCATCATTCATGTCTTGGAAACCATAACAATATCTAATTTTGACCCATAAACTCTACCATCCTCATCACATGCTTCAAGCAAGTTTTGGCACACCAGACTCAAATCAGTTGTACAATTCATTATTAAGGATAAAGATAAGATGAGATAACTCATTCAAATCCATAAGATAACTTTTAGTCAAATCTCATTGGTTTTGGGCTACTCAGTTATATTGATGGTTCACAGCCTTCCCCATCTAAGTTTACCGATGATGCGGCAACAATTGCTAATATTGAATATCTTTCTCAATGCGTACCTCATCATCCATTCTCATCACAATACCTACATTCTCGTCCGACATCCACTCGGTTGAACATTCCGGTCCTTCCACAATCCGTAAGTTCAATCTCCTTGTGGGTTCCCATAGAAGATTGTCTTGACACACCATCAGTTCCTCCAATGAGTTGGGAACTATCGTATAGAGTGTGAATACGCACACTCCCCTCACACTCTACATTCCTACTTACATTTTCCTTCTTCATACATTCCTTTATGGATGACACCTGTATCATCATGCTCCATCTGCAATTCTTGTGAATCATCCCCATCATCTTCGTTTCCTCCCCCTCATTTACATTCGACATAGTCCTAATCCTAGTCTCTGATTCCTAAACACATGTCTATCCACCACTAACTCCAAAACTCATCAATTTTAGCTATTAACTTTAATCCTTTAAATTTTTTAAAAATTTTAATTTGGCCTCTTCAAAAAAAATTAAAATGGTATTATATTTCAAAAATTTTGAGTATATTTAATTAAGTCCCCTCTTAAAATTTTTAAATTAAATATTTAAATTTTTTGAAAATTTAAATAGACTACCTTGCCCTGGGTTGCTAAGATCTAGCCTAGTCAGAGTCATATACAAGTTGCTTTTATCCGGCGTGCCGCCAATGCTGCTACTCATGCTCTAGTCGATTGAGCTTTTTCACTCTAATTTGTATCATTATTTTGAGTTAGATAATGTGTTTCAGACCTTTTATTGCACGATGCCCTTTATAGCTAAAGTTTAATATAATTATCTTTTATTAAAAAATAGATAAATAGAATAAAATTTTGAATTAAGAACATAAGAATACACGAATTCCATCAAATCGAAGCATTAAATCCAGATTACTCAAGCTGAATATAAATCCAAACTTCAAACCAAGCACTTCGAGGATTTTGAGAATTTTGATTTTTTTAAAGTTATTTTTCTTTTTCAATTTTTTTAAAATAAAAAATTGGTTATTAATGTTACTTTTTTCTTGTTTTGGTCATCAAACTATTGGTTTTTCTATGAGTTTTTTTAACGGAGGTGACCAACATAAAAAACGTAAAATTAGTGACGATTTTACCAAAAATAATAGTTTGGTGACCGAAAGAGAAAAGTGGGAATATTTTAGTGATAGAGATGTTTACCATTAGGGGGGAGCGGAGGTTAAATTGTGGTTGTTATATAGTTGGATTGCTCGCTGATGCATAATTGTGCTTCGTATTATTGCTTGTTATTGGGGATAGCAATTAGCAACCGAATGTTGTTTATGTATATGTATATAGGGTGGCTGCTAAATAAACTAGCTTTAAGGCATGGATGAGCTTCACACACGCAATGTTGCTTCAAGTGCAACCGAGGAAGAAATGCTTAACAGCTATATGGTTTAATGCAGGGTCTTTCACACTGTTATATTTTTCTGCATTTTTTATTTTGCACTGAACTTTTATTGTTTACGGTGTGATTCATTTGTAATTCTTTCACTATTGAATATAATCCAGTTTCAAAAAAATAATTTGTTCCTTTTAACTTGAATTTAGTGAATTATCAAATTATTTCAAATATAAATTAGGATCAAAGTGATAAGATTTTAAAATATTAAGGATTTATTGAATTATTTCCAATCCTGACGTAAATGATAGAATGTATAAGTTTTAAAGATTAAGATTGTTATTGTATCATGTCACATCACCATCTTCGTTAAGTCAATGGTCAGACTTAACGTTCGATGGCCAAAAAAAAACGTAACGTTAGTGACAATTATATAAAAATAATAATTTAGTGACCAAAATAGAAAAGTGGTTATAGTTCGGTGACTACAAGTGTGGTTTGCCCTTTTATTTATTTGACTGGTTATTCCACATACGTTAATAGAAGAGAAAGAAACGTGAAATTAATGTGATTTAATTAGCGCTATACAAAAAATCCGACAAATCAAAATTGAATTCGAAACATGAAAAAATAGATTCAAAAGTACGGTTAATTGAACCGAAAAAAAAGTTTCGGTATTTTTTTAAAAAAAATATTATTTCGGTTCGAATACAATTTGTAATTTTGAACAAAAACGGGTAACCGAACCGACCAATTATATAATATATACTATATAAAATATACTAATTTATACAATTATATTGGCAAAAATTTAGCGTCATTGTTAATTTATTCTCTTTCCTCGAGTATTTTTAAATGTTTTTATTGTCTTGAAAAGTGAAAAATTAGCGATAATTTTTAATATATTTCCCATTCAAATATTAGCAGATTTATATTACTTTGAGAAGTAAAAAAAAAATATCAACCTTAATTGTCACTTATTTTCTATTCCTAGTTCCCATACAATAATATTTTTCTTCTACAAATATTTCAAAATTCAAACCTAACTTATTTTTCACTATGTTGTTAGATTTTATATTTTTTTATAAGGAAAGTAAAAAATATATTATTCGAGTCAAACAGAACCAAATATTTCTATTAACCGGTCAATCGACTAACCGGTTTAATGGTTAAGATTTAGGGTCGAAAATTAAGCAACTTGAATTTACTGTTTATCAGAAATAATTTTCTAAAGGTTAACCAAACACGATTCTACACACCCCTAGATTTAATATGTCTATATTTTTGGTTCATTTTTTAAATATAAAAAGACTAAATAAGCTTTACCGGAGTCGAAATCTTTAGAGGACAAAATTGAAAAAGCGGTTTACTTCAGTGACTAATTCAACCATTAACCCTTTTTTTAGCAATGGTTGCGGTAAGTGGATTAGTTTGAAATTTGGAGTAAAAATCTCCTGTCCCCTAACCATGCCTCCTTTTATGTCATTGCCTAAAAATACTTAAAAATTAAATTTTGCCTCATAACCCTAATTTACATATCCTAAACCCCAAACCTTAAACCCTAAAAAAACACACCCTACCCCTAATTTCCTACACCTTAACCCTAAGCCCCAACCTTAAACCCAAAACATAAACTCTAAACCCACTATTTTAAAGTGGAAGCACAAATGGGGCATACTTTGAGGCGGATGATTTCCATCCTGAAATTTGGGAGACGCCAAATAGCGACTAAAAAGTAAAGGCGCCAAGTAATTTCCCGGGAAATCTGAAAATCACAAAAAAGAAGGGGAAAAAAATCTTTACTTAGGCGTTGTTTTTCTCCAAAACGGAGATGAGGAAAGAGTTGTAATGGAGGATTTCAATTCTGAGGTATAGATGAATTGCAATTTCAAGAAAATTCAAGTTCATAGCAAATCTTTTTTTTTCTTTTTCTGTTTGGTTCATAAGAAAATGTAGCAAAATAAATAAAATACTGCTGTGGTAGCAAGTAATTTCTCTCTTGCTGTGAAATTCATTTTTTTTTCTAACCCATTCCTTGTTTATTGTTATATTAGATTCCAGGTTCTTCATGCTCCATTCCTTCTGGTTAGTATTTCTTATCTCCAAACAAAATTTTAAGCTTTAATTTCATTCAAGAACGAGAAAAAAAAAGGTTTTAACTTCTCTCCCGTTTTTAAACCAGAACCTCCTGATATAAGGAACTGGTTTTCATCGTACAAGTATGAATCTTTTGTCTTGGATACATGCGAGAATTTCGGAGGAATGTTTTCAGAAGAAATTGAAAGCGACAAATATGATTTGGCAATTGGGGAAATTAACAGAGAAAGAGAAAAAGACACTGATGGGTGTGGAGAAATTAGAAATGCTGATGAACGTGAGAGCTTTAACTCTAAGGAGGTAAAATTTTCATTTCATTTTACATCTGCTTCTGGGCAATCTGGGTTTTCTTGAATAGTATAAGTTAAGAGAATTTGAGTTAGTAAATAGCTCATTGTTCTTCATATCTAATAGTTTTCTTTGTTGATTCAGGATTCATTGCACTCCCTTTCAGTCCTTTCTGGTATGTTTCAATCCACTTCTCCTTTTGTTTTTGTTTTTTTTAGATTAATTTAAGAATTTAGGGAAGTAAATCAAGAGTAGAAGTTGGATACAGTGCTTAATTTAAGAATGTAAAGAAAGTGAATTTGGTTTATGTTTTCATGTTCTCTCAGAGCCTTCAGATATCAGGAAATGGTTTTCAAGCTATGCGTATGAGTCTCCTTTGTTGGATACCAATGATTGTTTCAAAAGTCATGTCTCTAGGGGAAGTGAAGTTGAGAAAGATGAACTTGTCAACGAGGAAAGCATCAACGATAAATTCGTGAATTCGGATCGATTTCATGAGTACGCATCTCGCAAGAATTGCTCAACTAAGTCGGTCAAATGCAGTACTTCTTCAGTAGATAGGAAGGGTGATTCAGACCCTCTCTTTTCTGGTTTGTATAAACTGTCTAGTATTCTTCAATTTCCAGAAAGAAAGTTATGTGGTTATGCCGAATGCTGTAATGTTTGTTTGTGTTTCTTGTTTCAGAACCTGTAGACATTCAGAAATGGTTCCCAGACTATGTGTATGAGTCACCTGTCTTGGATACCAATGATGAACTTCAAGATAGTCTCTCTAAAGAAACACAATCTAGTCATGATGAATTTGCTGTCAAGGGAGGGGAACAAGGTAATTTCAAGACAACAACAGAAACTAAATTTAGAGATGAAGTGGTTATTGGTAAGAAGATGTGCTCAAATGGATTTGGGAAATGTAACAGCTACTGTCCCACTAGACCCGATGAGCAAGAAAATAAGCCTGCTTGTAAGGTAATTTTTCGGTCTCCGTTTGTGTTTTGTTAAATAAACATATCAAAGGACTCCATTTATCTTTTCATGTTGGTATTACAGGATTTGCATCGGTCTGTAGCTAAGGAAAACCTTTCTTGGCAAGGTGATGTGCGTTCTGAGAAGAATTTGGAACCCAACTTGGAATTCAAACAGGAGCTAAATAGCAGCATCTATGGTGGAGATTCCCTGTCTGAACTTAATAGAGCTGACTCTCAATCACTAGATTCTTCAAAGAAGTTGATAGATAGGAAGAGTAGCATCAGAAAGAGCTCAGAAACTAAAGTCCGAACCGACAAAGTCGTTATCAGATCACATAATCAGAGCCGGGATTTTGATGGGGGGTGTGGAGGTTATTTGAGAAAAACAACCCATGTAAGCAATGACAAAGAAAGGGATGGTGGAAAAGACAATGCAGAAAATGGTTTTATTACAACAAGGAAGAACAAGATTGTAAGAACAACTGATGAAAATTCGCAGAGAGGAGCAGGAGGGATTTTGTTACAGTGTTCAAGAAAAACAAGAAATGGCGAAAAGGATAATGGTGTTATGAAAAGGAAGGTGTTGGCAGAAACAACCAATGTAAGTGCTGGGCGGCAGAGTGAGGCGAAGGCAATGGAGATCACCGGAAAATGGCGCTGCCCTCAGAAAAGCAAGCCTCTGCACGGTCCTCCATTGAAGCAGCTTCGACTTGAACAATGGGTTCACAGGGTGTGACACTCGTGGAAATGCCAGAAATATGGTTCCAAGTAAAATAACGACGTTGTATAATCGTTGCAATAACAATCTTTTAAATGTGGAAACTATTTGCTTTATTTACTTCTATTCAATAGAGTGGAGAGATTGGGTTATGAAAAGCTTGGATTTGATTTTTTTTTTTAATATTTGCTCAAGAATAACTGGAACAGGAATACAGGATGAGATTAGGAAAGCTGAACTTATTAATGAACATCTATTTGAAGTGAATGCGAGTGTTCATGTTTCCAAAATGGGTCTGAGGTAATATTATTTTCAAATAAATCAATGTTACTTTTTTTATAGGGGAGGGTGGAGGGGATAAAAATTCTATATCCCTTTTCTGTTCTCTATTTATGCTCCAATACTAAAAAATACTATAAAATTAAATTTTAAGTCCTAGTTCTAAATTCTAAATCTTACACCCTATACCTTAAAAAATACACCCTACCCAAATTTTTTTAAACTGTAACCATAAACCTTAACCTAAAATCATAAGCCCTAAACTTAATTTTAAGCATGAGGACATAAATAGGACACCAAAAAAGAACAAAGGATTTCCATTCGAGGGGTTGTCCATGATTAATGCTTTATTTTAATGTGTAAAGATGTATTGTTTATAGTAATTAAAATCATAAGTTAAGTCTCAATAACCGGTTGGTCTAGTAGGATTAGGTACTAAAATCTTTAAGCATGGTTAGTGGTTTAAATCATTACGTTGTGAATGGAATAATTGAGTTGAAGTTGTCCAATATATTTTGACTTATTCGGTGTTGGTTTATAAATTAAAAAAATTAAACGTTGAAAATTGGATATTGAATTTTTTATTTCAGGTTCAGCAAGTATTTAATTGACATTATAAAAACTATTTAGTGTTTACTATAAATTAATTATTTTAATATAATATTTAAATTACTCAAATCTCTTCTCACGTAATTTTAAAAATAAAATATATAAAAAGGATATAATTTTTTTAATTAATATTCAAACTAATAATAAAACTAAGGGATAACTACCTAAATAGTACTCCAGCTATTAGCACGATATTGTTTAGTACCTTAGCTTTTTTTTTTTGACAAAATGGTACTTAACGTTACATTCCATTTTCAAAATGGTACCTCCTCCGTTTAAAACTAACGAAAAAACTTATGTGATTTTTTTTATTTCCACGTCATTATACCAATGTTCACCTTCTGATTAGTTGAACAAAATCAAAGTAAATAAAAGCATTCCTTATATTGCTAGTAGGATTCAAACCAAGGGCCTCATGTATACAAGTATAGGCGCTCAACCATTAAGCCAAGCAAATGGTTGTGATTAGAGTTAAATAAAGAAATATTTAACTTGACCAAAGTTACTACCTTAAAATAAAACAAAATTGTTACTATAAAAAATCGAACTTAAGACCCCTCGTAAAATAAATATTATGCAAAGCCATCAAATTAGTTAAAGATACATTTTGAATTCATCAAAACTAATATTTAAGTTAGATTTTGTTAGCACTAAATAAATAAATAAATATTTATTTTTTGTTATAAAATTAATATTAAAGCATTCCTAAAAAATTAAATTTATAATATTTATTTGGAATAAAATATAAATTTTAATTTTTTGTAAAATTATTTGTTTTTAAATTTGTTTTTTTATTTTACATTATCTAATATAATATTATAAAAACAAATATTTATTTTATTTCTTAATTTCAAAAAAGAAAATATTTTATTATCATAATTTTTACATTATCTAATATAACAGTATGAAAATAAATACATAGTTATTTTATTAGTTTTTTAATTTTCAATAAAAATGAGAAAATAATTTATAATCTATTATTTTATATTATAATAACCCATTATAAATAATTTAAATTTTATAGTTTACACCAAATAAAGATTATAAATTTAATTTTTATGAATGTTTTAATATTAGTTTTATAATAAAAAATAAATAGTGTTTATTTAGTTTAGTGCTAGCAAAAATTAACTTAAATATTAGTTTTGAAGAATTCAAAATGCATCATTGATTTAGTTTAATGGCTTTGCATAATATTCATTTTACGAGGGTTCCCAAGTTCGATTCTTTATAGTAGCAATTTTATTTTATTTTGAGACAATAACTTTGGTCAAGTTAAATATTTCTTTGTTTGACACTAATCACAACCAATTGCTTGACTTAATGGTTGAGTGCCCAGACTCTTATACATGAGTCCCTTGGATCTAATTCTACCAGTAGCATAAGAAATGTTTTATTTTCTTTGGTTTTGATCAACTAATCAGAATGTGACATGTGTCACCTTTTGGTTGGACAAATAAAATCATTAAAAATAACATTGGTACAATGACGTGGAAATTGAAAAAATAAAAAAAAATCCACATAAGTTGTTCCGTTAGTTTTAAACGGCGGAGGTACCATTTTGAAAACGAAATGTAACGTTAGTTACTATTTTGTTAAAAAATAGCTGGGGTACTAAAACGATATCGCGCTAATAGGTGGGTTACTATTTAAGTAGTTATCCCTAAAACTAATTAAAGTAGATTGTTAGGATTTAATTTTTTATTTAAAGGCTAATGCAATGTTAGCGTAAAAACAAATAAATTTAATTACTGATTAAATCTATTCTCTAACGATAAATAACTCTTAATCTATTTTTTATATTTTCCATTACTATTTTGTTAAAAATTCAAGGCGTTTAAATTCTAATGTAATTACATGAAAATGTAATTAATACCTAGTAATTAAATAGGAAAATTTTACAATGTGCGACGAACACCGATGAACACCACTAATGATGAACACCGATGAACACCATTAAATTAATCAATAAAGATGTAAAATTTCAAGGACCCATTATATAATTAATAATTATTTTAAAAAATTCAATTAAATTATTTTTTATATATATTAAAATTTTATTTTTTTAATAAGGATAAACTATATATTTAGTACCTCACTTATTTCTGTATTTCTATTGAACCCTCATTATTTAAATATTATTTCAATTTGACCATATTCTTTATAAAAATAATTTAACCCTTAACCCTCAACCTAAAACCCTAAACTATTAAACCTTAAACCCTTAAACTCTTAAACATATACCATATACCATTAAAAATAATTTCACCACCATCGATTCAATTCAATTCAATTCAATGAATTGTTGAATTCTCCTAAAAAATTCAATAATCAACAATTTGAAAAAAAAAAGTGATGATCAAAGTCGGTACAAGTTCTTCATTATGCGATATCACAAAGATTAAAAAAACATGGACTTGAACTCTTTAAATATGACTCACTGTAAACGTCGGTGATACAGGTGGGTCGCTTTCAGCTTCTCGAAAATTCGATAAACAAATGCAAAACCCAAAAACTGCAATGGTTTATATTCGACATTGCGCTTGATTAAAATACAAGTTGTCTGCAAAGAAACAAGAAAAATGAGGTGATAGAAAATACGAAAGCGATGGTTCGCAACGTAGCTGCTACACTCCATGTTATGTACCGTTAGCCTACTTGAGTTATTTATTGAGTTTATACCAAATGCAGGTTCTTTGTCTTGTTGCCATGGAGAAGCCTGTCTCTCTCAAACCCGAGCACATTCGCGATGATAAAGTGAAGGTGCGCGTCTTTTCAGTTTTCACTCCATACTTTAGGAAGTGACTGCTAGTTGTTTCGTATCTGTGCCCGCTAAACAAACTGATTAAGTTTCGATCCATTTTGTAGTATATATTTGATGCATTACTCCCTTATAATTTCTTATTTTCCTTCTACTTTAGGTGCTCTTAGTTCGCGCTTGAAATCTAGGTTCTTCAATCGGTACTTCCAATTAAAGATGATCTAACAGTTCCCGATCTCTCGAATACCCCAACCTTCATATACATAATGAAAGATGGGGAGGTAGTTTAACTGCATCATTATTTTTTTTCTCGTGTACCGGCTTTTCAGTGGCTCGGCCCTAAAAATCCGAGCAGCTCACCAAAGTTTAAATTTAATTTAATTGGATTAGTTGATTTCACTTGTTGCTTTGTTTCAACCTACTTAAGGTTGGGAAAACATTGAATTCGAGAAAGGCAGAGATATGTGTTCAATTTAAGGATGTTTCCCGGTGATATATTCAAATGTATGACAATAGAACTTTAAGATTCTTTATAGTTTTGCTTAGACAAAATTGCTTGGTTCTTCGATTGAATTGTGAGGAAATGCGATAATCTTTCTTCAGGCAAAAAGCAAGGGAGAAATGAGTTTGTCATACGCCTGCAACCTTCCGAAGCCATGTATATGAAGCTAATGGTGAGTCTGCTAATCTTATTGTGTCATCTAAAAGCTATTAGAACTAGAATAACAATTCCCGAGGATCTTCCTGCTGGTGATTTCGGATGTTTCGTTTATGTTTATAAATTTTCAGTCGGATAAAAACTGCATATATGTTTGTTTGCTGGAGTTATGAGATGTTTGTGCTTGTAAATTTACTTGCATTTCATCTCCAATGCAGGTGAAGAACTTGTACCGACTTTGATCATCACTTTTTTTTCTTCAAATTGTTGATTTTTGAATTTTTTTAGGAGAATTCAACGATTCATTGAATTGAATCGATGATGGTGAAATTATTTTTAATGGTATATGGTTTAGGGTATATGTTTAAGGTTTAATAATTTAGGGTTTTAGGTTTAGGGTTAATGGTTAAATTATTTTTATAAAGAATAGGGTCAAATTGAAATAATATTTAAATAATGGGGGTTCAATAGAAATACGAAAATAGGTAAGGTACTAAATATATAGTTTACTCTTATTAAAAAAATAAAATTTTAATATATATATAAAATAATTTAATTGAATTTTTTAAAATAATTATTAATTGTATGATGTGTCCTTCAAATTTTACATCTTTATTAATTAATTTAATGGTGTTCATCGGTGTTCATCATTAGTGGTGTTCATCGGTGTTCGTCGCACGTGGTAGACTCATCCAATTAAATAAGTGTAATTTCAAGAAAAATTAATTCTTAGATATGTTTAGTAGTACAATTTTAATTATTTTTTAATGGTCTAAAGAGGCTTAGAAGGTAATATCTGTTCGGATGAGTCTACCACGTGCGACGAACATTGCTGAACACCACTAACGATGAACACCGATGAACACTATTAATTTTTTTAAAATTTTTAAAATCTAAAGGACTAAAATTATAATTAAAATTATCTCTTAAAAAATAAAAATCAAATTTAATAATTACTTTATAATATTTTTTAATAGGTTAGAATCAAATATACCCAATTCTCCTAAACCCTAACAAAATCAATCTCTTAAAAAATAGAAATCAGTTTATAATTTTTTAATAGATTAGAATCAAATATACTTAACTCTCCTAAACCTAAATCCTAACAAATCCTAACATGAAACCTTTTCCACTTGAGTTTCTCTGGGTGATCTCAAACGATTCATGTCTCAAACTCAAACAACCATGGAAATATTATCGAAACTGGGAATGAATTTGGAGGAAAAGGAAGTTGAATTTCGTTGTCTCAAATTCAACCTTGAATTTGTTAGGGTTTAGGTTTAGGAGAGTTGGGTATATTTGATTCTAATCAATTAAAAAATTATAAACTAATTTCTATTTTTTAAGAGATTGATTTTATTAGGGTTTAGGAGAATTGGGTATATTTGATTCTAACCTATTAAAAAATATTATAAAGTAACTATTAAATTTGATTTTTATTTTTAAGAGATAATTTTAATTATAATTTTAGTCTTTTAAATTTTTAAAATTTTAAAAATTAATAGTGTTCATCGGTGTTCATCGTTAGTGGTGTTCAACAATGTTCGTCGCTTGTTGTAGAATTTTCCTATCTATTATGCATATTCTTAAAACAATTTGAACATGTCTCTTTGAATGAACATTATCTGATTTTTTCACTGAGACACTTTTTGAGTTCTAGTACAATTGTAATAATACATATACATAAAGTTTAAATTTTAAAATAATATTAATTGTAAAAAAAGTATAGTTATATGTCTAATTTTATCAATTCTCTCTCACCCCTGATAATTGAAAAGTGTAATGGGAGGTTTTAATACTCACAATCTAACGAAACGCACAAACTAAATAGTTATCCAATCACATTACAACTTTTGATTACATTCAATTACACAACATTCCAAGCGCGCCCCAACTAAACGTTTTGTTATCAAAATGCATTGAAAATTTAAATTATTATGGAAATTCATATTTTCTATAAATTATTTTTTTCATAATCACTCAATTCAATCCATTGGTTGAATATATATAGGGGTGTTAAAAACTAACCCAACATGAAAATCCTATTGAAACCCACATGAGTCTGAACTGGTTGCGAACCAAGGTGATGGTAATCTAAACTCAACCAAGTTCGACATTATGTTAACCCGAACCCAAGTAACTAATAATGATTTTAGATCCAAACCCGACTTGAGAACGACCGAACCTAAATTGAACTCGATAATGTTTTAATCAAACCTGACTTAATATGAACTGTTGGGTTTTATGGTGCTCGATTTCCTTCAACCGAATTGTTCGCCAAGTGGGGGAGAAGTGGAATATTGGGTGATGGTGGTGGAAGCAAAAAGATAGAAGTTTTGCACAATGATTTAGAGTGGTTCGGCTTTCTAACCAAAGCCTACATCCACTACCTTAGCTTCCTACCAAGGATTTCAAACAAATTCACTATAAATTCCGTCCCCCTTTCTAGACTTAGGAGGCAACCTTTACAACCCTCAAAGCTTTCTACCCAAAGCTTGAGTAAACACTCTTTACAAGATAAATTCAAAGCAAACAAGAAATCTCTCTAATAGGTATGTGTTTGCAAATCTAAGCACTCACCAAAAACCTAGAACACTTGAGCAAATATGACAATTTTGGCTCACTAGTTTTGTCTATACAAGAAATTGACAATTAGGCACTAAGACATATTTTTGATCATATGATGTTTTACAAATAAAGCATTAGTCTTCTCTTGATGCTTGGAGGTCCATTTTATACTCCTAATTGAGTTTGTAGCCGTTAGGGTTGAATTGGAGCCGTTGAAGACTATATTTTCCATATTTATTGCAGTTCTGGTGCCTATCGTATCGGTACACGGGGACCGGTATCGGTACGCCCTTATTCAGAACTAGCCGTTGGGCTCTTTCCAGCCTAAGCGTATCGATACGCTTCCTAGCGTATCGGTGCGGTCTGCATTTTGAAAGACTGTTGGGAAATAGCCTTTAGGGGTTGTTAAAACAGGGATCGATACGCTTCCTAGCGTATCGGTGCGGTCTGCATTTTGAAAGACTGTTGGGAAATAGCCTTTGGGGGTTGTTAAAACAGGGATCGATACGCTTTAAAGGCGTATCGGTACGACCCCTATCCGTAACGATACGGGCAAGATCGTATCGGTACGGGTTTTGGCAGAATCAGAACTGGAGTAAAACGGTATCGATACGAGGTATACCGTATCAGTACGGTAGAGCTGAAAAGACAGTTTTTAGAACTTTAAAACATTCCATTTTTTGCCAAAAACCTTTTTAAATACCTCAAACATATTTTCAAGTTGTTTGGACTTAAAGACATGTTTTAAATTCTTTTCAAATATTTCCAAAACATTTTTCAATTATTACATCAAAACATTAGTTCTACAATCTCCCCCTTTTTGATATAATAAAACCAACTTGAAAAATTGTTTGGGATTTCTCCCCCTTCATGTTTAAAATTTTGAATAAGAGATGAAAATTTTAAAAGTAAGTAAAGTCCCCCCTTATTCATTTGAAAATGCAATTTTTCAAAATCAATTCTCTCCCTTTTTGTTATATCAAAAAGAATTTAAATGACTTTAAGTTCAAAATAACTTAGAAGGTTACTAAAAATTGACACAAACAAGAATTTTGATTTTAAAATGGCTCCCCCTTACTCATAACATCAAGCAATGTTAGTTCAACAAACATATATGATTATCTAGTTGTAAATAAAAATAATCTAAATAAATAAAAAACAACTAGAAATTTTGCCACACTTGAATCCAAGGGAGGATGTGAAGCCTTCATTCTTCAAGTGTTCTTCCTTGTGTGTATGGAGTTCCCCCTCAAAATTAGACTTGTTGATCAATCTCCTTCACACCTTGCAAAAGACAATCAAGTAATTTTTGGTATCCAAATTGCTTTGGATCCATAGGCATTAGTAGCACAAAGTTTAGTCCCCTTTGAAATCCATTTTTTAATTTCATTCTTTTTAGTTGAAGTACTTAGTCCTTTTGGGACCCAAATACTTCTAAAACATTTATCATTCAAAAATCTAGGGGCACTAGATTGTCTAACATAAAAATTTGATTTTCCAAAATTATTTTTCTTTTCAAGCTCTTTGGAAATCAAATATTTTTCTTCTTGAACTTTATGAAGCAAATTTTGTAAATTAAAACATTTTTGCTCAAACTCATTGAGTTGTGCTTCAAGTTCAATTTTGGTTTTAGAAATCAAGTCATTTTGAATTTTCAAGTTTGAAATCACTTACTTGTTTTTCAAAATGTGATTTTTAAATTCTAAAACCAACTTATCGTAGACATCTTGTAATTCATCAAAAGAATATTATGAACATGAAGTAGATGAATTAGAAGTTACCCTTGAATCTTCTTCGATGGCCATAAGGCAAAGGTTTGCTTGTTCATCATCGGTGGAGTCTTCATCACTTCATGTAGCCACATATGCCTTCTTCTTATGGCTTGAAGTGCTTGCCCTCTTCTTCTTCTTCAAGGATTCTCGTTCGAGTTCTTTCATGACTTTCTTCATAAAAGGGGCACACTTCTTGAAGAGATGAACTATCTCTTGTTCTTCATCCTCCTCCTCACTTGTATCAACATGGTTGCACTTGGAGGATTTGAGAGCAAAGGCATTCGCATGGATGCTTAGCTCCTTGACTTTCTTCTCCCCCATCTTCTTTATCTCTTCTTTCTTCTTCTCCTCTTATTTTCCTTTCTTCATGATTTGGTGAGTGAGAAGTGACCCCATGAGTTCATCAAGCTTCAAGGTCTTCAAATTCTTAGCTTCGATGATGACGGTCCTTTTCGACTCCCATGACTCAGGAAGGGAGTAGATAAGTTTTCGGACAAGCTTCTCTTTCGGGATGGATTCTCCATAACCTTTGAGTCCATTGGTGATGGTGGAGAACCTATCGAACATCTTCTCAATGTCCTCTTCTGGATCCATCTTGAAGTTTTCATACTCGTGGTTGAGGAGTCCGGTCTTGGTCTCCTTTACTTCATTGGTTCATTCGTATGTGACTTCAAGCTTGTCCCATACCTCATTGGCATCTTCACAAGAAGACATATTCTCGTAGATGTTGGGGCTCAATGCACAAAAAATGACGTGCAATGCTTTGCAATTGAGCTTCATCTTCTTGCGATCATGTAACCCCCCGATTTTGGGCCTAGATGTTTTAGAGTTCGAATCGGACCGGTCGAGAACGGTTCAAATCTTAAAGGGAGACTTAGGGAACACCTAGTTCGGGATGCTTTAAAAATATGAAAAAATATCTAAAAATCCTCATTTATTATATGAATGACTATGGTGAAAACAATTTTACAAAATAAGGTTTGGAAATACTACATTTCGGTGTAGTGACCAAATCGTAGTTTTTGCAAAAGTTAAATAGTGACTGTTTTGTAAAGGATTGAAACTTTGGATCTTTAAGGAGCTAATTTTACCAAAATGTTTTTAATCAGATTTCTCCTTATTTTTGGTGATTTTAATAATGTTTTAATTAAAGAGAATAAAGATAATTAAAAGGAAAACTATCTTTGACTTTTCATAACTACCTTACGTCAATTTTCTCTCATTTCATTTTCTCTCAATTTCTTTTCAGCCAAACACATTTCCTCCATCAATTAGCCTCTGATTTTCATCCCTTTTGATGAGATTTCAATCTCCTTTTGATTCCTAATCTTTTCCTCACCAAATCCACTTGTTTTCACATTGGATTTTCAAGAAAACTTGCCCAAATCAAGGAGAAATCATCCATTAGAGGTAAGCTTCGTCCTTCTGGGCATAGTGTGTTCTGTCGAAGAATGGTGGCTTGTCGATGGATTGCGCCATTTGATCGGTTGGTTGATATGTTGTATCGAACTTCCCGGATTACCTCAATAGGATATTAATCCTCTTCTATTGAGCCTCGCTCTGATACATGGTGCTCGATTTCCTTCAACCGATTTGCTCACCAAGTGGTGGAGAAGTGGAATATTGGGTGATGGTGGTGGAAGCAAAAAGATAGAAGTTTTGCACAATGATTTAAAGTGGTTCAGCTTTCTAACCAAAGCCTACATCCACTACCTTAGCTTCCTACCAAGGATTTCAAACAAATTCACTATAAATTTCGTCCCCTTTTTTAGGCTAAGGAGGCAACCTTTACAACCCCCAAAGCTTTCTACCCAAAGCTTGAGTAAACACTCTTTACAAGAGAAATTCAAAGCAAACAAGAAATCCCTCTATTAGGTATGTGTTTGCAAATCTAAGCACTCACCCAAAACCTAGAACACTTGAGCAAATATGACAATTTTGGACCACTAGTGTTTGTCTATACAAGAAATTGACAATTAGGCACTAAGACATATTTTTGATCATATGATGTTTTACAAATAAAGCATTAGCCTTATCTTGATGCTTGGATGTCCCTTTTATACTTCTAATTGAGTTTGTAGTCGTTACTAGCCGTTAGGGTTTAATTGGAGTAATTGGAGACTATATTTCCCACATTTATTGCAGTTCTAGTGCCTATCGTATCGGTACACGGGGACCGGTATCGGTACGCCCTTCTTCAGAACTAGCCGTTGGGCTCTTGCCAGCCTAAGCGTACCGATATACTTCCTAGCGTATCAGTACGATCTACATTTTGAAAGACTGTTGGGTAATAGTCGTTAGGGGTTGTTAAAACAGGGATTGTTACACTTTAAAGGCGTATCGATATGACCCCTATCCGTATCGATACAAGCAAGCCTGTATTGGTACGGGTTTTGGCATAATCAAAACTGGAGTAAAAAGGTATCGATACGGGGTATACCGTATCGGTACGGTAGAGCTGAAAAGACAGTTTTTAGAACTTTAAAACATTCCAATCTTTGCCAAAAACCTTTTTAAATACCTCAAACATATTTTCAAGTTGTTTGGACTTAAAGGCATGTTTTAAATTCTTTTCAAATATGTCTAAAATATTTTTCAATTATTATATCAAAACATTAGTTCTACATGAACCCGAACCTGAAATTAACCTGGTAAATATTTGATATGACCTGACTTGAAACGACATGAGATCTAATTTTACCCGACCTATAATTGACCATGACTTGTTGTTAACCCGACCTGTTATAGACCCGACTTGTTAACTGACTTAAACTAATATTGACTTGACCTGTAATTAATTGACCTCACTTTCATTTTAAGATATTGGTTTTTAAATTTTTTACTTCATTGTTACTTCCCTACTACTGCAAGTATAAATTACATTTGAATAAATAAACTCTAAAAATTTAACTCAAAATAGAACTTGATTGTTTTTTAACTTTTAAATATTTGTCTCTACAGCACACTTTGGAACTTTAAAGTGCAATTTCTTGACTTCATTTTTTCTGAAATGAGATTTGAATAAATAATATAAATGAGGAGTTTCTCTTGATATAGTAATACCGTAGATTATTTAAATGAGATTAAAATACTTTAGTGAGATAAATAATTGTATAGTAATACAATGAATTCTGTAATTGAGTGTGTTTGAACAAGAAAAATACTAAAATTGATGATATACCGAACAATTATCATGTTTTAGGCACCACCAAATAAATATGAAAAAGAAAGAAATGAGATGTCTTATTACTACAAGTTATTTGTTGTGGAAGTGAAACCACCGTTCTGTTAGATGACTCGACCTGAAGTTCATTTGAAATCAGTTAAGACTTGACAAGAAGTTCACCCGAAAGTGATATTATCCAACCCGAATTTCATCTAAATTGACTTGACCCGACCTAAACTTGATCCGAAAATGAAGTGACCCGACCTGAACTTGACCCGACCCGAAGTCCATCCGAATTTGAATTAACCTGACCCAAATTTTATCCAAAACTGATGTGACCCTATTTGAACTTGGCTTGATACTCGAAATGACCCGACCTGAAGTGTAACACCCCTACTCGGTTTGGAAGTAAACCGAGTCAGAGATGTCACTGAAATTCTAAACAGAGAATCAAACAATCAAATCAAAGTCAAACTTATACAAAATATTTACAAAATTTAAATCAAAACAACCAGTCATCAAGGTACATTAATTAATTTAGTCTAACCTAAACATTTGGGACCAAATTAAAAAGTTCTCAAATTTTTAGGGACTTAATTTTAATTACTAAAAATTTAGGTTATTTTTATAATTTCGAGGTCACATGTATTCAGTTCCTATAAAAATGTACATACTTGTCAAGTTTTAGCTCATTTGAGTATGTAGAACTCATACAATTGATCCGTGTAACATTTAGAACTAATTTGTAAAGATGTTAAATCTAAAAAAATTCATAACTAACTTAACAACCTTCGTTACTAGTGCTCAAGAGGTCGTACCGATAAGCCAATTTAATTAAGATATCAGTAGCTACTTTTAGTACCGGTTCTAGGTTCTCGTTTCGGTACGATCCCATCCGTACTGAAACTCAAGAACATTGTACTTGTACGCTTTGTACAATTATGTCATTTTAGGTTCAGTACTATCGATACTCATAGATACCATACATGTACTGTCTGTAGATTTTTGCGGCTCAAAGAACAAAAGTTGCTTCATTTTATTTCAAGGAGTTTTAAATCAACCTAAACATGCTCCTACAATTCTATAACTATCAAAGATATATGAATATCAATCTTACAATATTTTTCTAGGTTACAAACAAGAATTTGAAGAATAAATCTAAAACATGCAAAACAACCTTCTTATTCATTTCCAATTTGAAAATCTAAAACAATACCCTTACCTTATGCTTACAAACCTACATAGCAAACACTTGCATGAACATATTAAACAAACACATACCTATCAAGCATAGTTCAATCTCATCCTAATTTATGAAATTACCTCATTGCACAAGACACAAGCTTACCACTTAACTTCCTCATATATCGTGCAGAGAATATATTTATCAACATAAGCTAAACTTATCCATCACATACCCTTATCTACATCAACTTCATAGCAAAACATACAAAGTCATCACTATGCATATTTATGTTTAGATCATATTCCACCATTTAGGAGCTTAACAAAAGTGAGAACATTACACAAAATGAAGAGGTGACTTGAAACTTTCTTGACAAGATCAATGATTATGAAGTCCTTACACCTGAAATGCATGAAATGCAACATTGTAAGCTTATATAGCTTGGTGAGGTAGTTGATAAATGACACATATATAATGAATGAACATAATAATGAATGTACAACAATTCATGCTATAAAACCCATCTCGGCGGCCAAACGAGTTGCCTCAGCATAGTGGACTCCACGAAAGCTGAAAGGAAGAATCAGAACGTCTTCCCTCCCAGTCTTCGGAGGTCGTGTCACTAGAGTTTCCGCTACAAAAAAAGGATGAAAGTAAATACCCACAAACAAACGAGAAAAGGAAGTTATCTCGCGCGTATACTTGAAGCAGATAGGAAAATATTTAAAGGTCCCCTACCGAAAAACTGGGTCAGAATCATTGACCAAGTGCTATAAAGAAATCAATAAATAATGAAAAAGTAAAATACCTGCAACAATCGGAGCAATAGGTACAGTAATGATAGAAGCCTTAACACCCCTACATGATCTAACAGACTCAAAAGTTGACATTTCTTTAATTACAGTCAACTCTGGGACCACAAGATCGTCCACTGGTGCCTTCGTCGTAGATATTGGCACCTTCTCAGTCATCTTTCTCATTTTCTCCTTTAGAGCACTTTCTTTCAAAGCCCTTAGTGTGGGCAACGTTCTTTTCCTGCCCACCCAGAAAAGCAACTCCTGCGTTTAATCGCCTCCAAGGCCCAGACCTAGTAGGAACCTTTGATTCCACTCTCCTTATCTCATCAATGTTAATTGGAGGATCACCACTTTCTTCTTGTGGAGGACTTTTTGAGATGTCAATCGGAGGTATTCTAGATGCCCCTGCCATAGAACTCCTCGGAGGTGTAAGTTCAGCATCTACGAACAACGAATCAAGACGCTAAATACAATTTTCGAACATAGCTGTAATAAAATAAAATGCCTACCAATATTAACAGAAAATCTAGAGGAATCACTATTAGAAAGAGAACTAATGAAACCACCGGGAAAGTGAGGCAATGTCTCCAACCAGGCTCTCGCTTGAGCCGTCTCTCTTTTCCACGCCATAACATGCCCTATAAGTACATTGGGCACACTCTCCTCCGATAAAATTATGTTAAGGGGATGACTTCCGTAGTCTCACTTCCATGTTCCTGACACCCTATGTCAGACACGATCCACCCCCTGACTTACAACGATTTACATTAAGGCTCTCATTACCTCCCGCTAGTGTTGCAGAGGTTGCACCGACAAATACTGGTTCACTTAATACCTCTAGAGCATTATCACCATCCTCCACCTCTAATTCCATCCCTATGGAGGCCTCTACACCTTTCTCCGTTGCATGCTCATCAATCAGCCTTGTAACGCCCTGATTTTAGGCCTAGATGCTTTAGAGTTCGAATCGGACCGATTGAGAACGGTTTGAATCTTTAAGGGTGATTTAGGGAACACCTAGTTCGGGATGCTTTAAAAATATGGAAAAATATCTAAAAATCCTCATTTATTATGTGAATGATTATGGTGAAAACAATTTTACAAAATAAGGTTTGAAAATACTACATTTCGGTGTAGTGACCAAATCGCAGTTTTTGCAAAAGTTAAATAGTGACTGTTTTGTAAATGATTGAAACTTTGAATCTTTAAGGAGCTAATTTTACCAAAATGTTTTTAATCAAATTTCTCCTTATTTTGGGTGATTTTAATAATGATTTAATTAAAGGAAATAAAGATGATTAAAAGGAAAACTATCTTTAAATTTTCATAATTACCTTACGTCAATTTTCTCTCATTTCATTTTCTCTCAATTTCTTTCCAGCCAAACACATTTCCTCCATCAATTAGCCTCTTATTTTCATCCCTTTTGATGAGATTTCAATCTCCTTTTGATTCCTAATCTTTTCCTCACCAAATCCTCTTGTTTTCACATTGGATTTTCAAGAAAACTTGCCTAAATCAAAGAGAAATCAGCCATTAGAGGTAAGCTTCATCCTTCTCCTCTAATGATCAGTTCTTTACTGAAATTCCCAAGTTATCAATCCTTTGTTAATGATTTTTGAGTTGCTTTAATGTTAGAAACAATAAATTATGTTAAAACTCAAGGTTTTTTTAGAGATCTTGATGATTTTCGTGGTTGTTGGTTAGGCTCTGTTTTGAGGATGTTTTCTAATGTATTTTGGATGGTAATAGATGTTATAAATGAGGTTTTATCAAACAAATCCATAATAGGTTTGGATTCCTAAGTTTTGTATGCTAGAATGGTGGTTTTTGGGGTGGTTTTGGTGTCCTGTTATAGCTGGAGGTATAAGGACGAGTTTGTGGTGGTTTTTGATGTTGATTGATGTTTAGAAGTGATAGATCTTGGCTGAGCTTTGTTTTGGGAAAGTTTGGAGATGATTTTAGTTGTTTTTGGTAGTCGAAATGAGGTTCTTGAGTGGAGCAGCGAGTTTAGGTGTGTGGCTGATGATTTCAATGCATGATGATGCATTAATCCTCTACTCTTATGTGTTATAAACAAGGGAGACATCTTCGGACGCCTTTGGTGTTGATCCGGGAGCTTAGATAGCGTTTCAGCGAGCAAGCGAAACGTGAACGGTGAGTGCGAATGGTTTTAGAAGTCCTTGAGAGACAAAGAAACAAGGTTTGGGGATTTAGGAAAGGTTTGAAACACCTTCCTAAGTCCGGAAGTAAGTATTGGCTAGATTGCTCTCATAAATGTGGTGGTTGCCCTTAAAATGCTTTTACATGCTCATGTTTTGAGATAGATAAATTCCTACTGTTTTTATGCATGATTTGTAGCATGAGATGATGCTTGAAAAGATTTCATGAGATAACATGTTGCATTGATGAGTTTTGAGCTTTTGTTTTAAAGCATGACAAATGTTATGATTTTGAATGAGATGAGAAAGCTTTGTGAAATGTTGCATTAAAAATAGTAGGTGAGATGATGTTTTGACATAATATATTGGCATAGAAGATGTGATACTTACCGGATATAATTGATCAATCAATAGGATGAGAGTGCACTATAAACTAAAAATTCGTACGTGCTCTTTGGATTCAATCCAAAGGGAGAGACCGATGATGGGCATTCCATCGGGTAGGACTTGGTGAAATACCCAAGCTTTGTGGCGATGAAAGATTCCGCCATGTGAGTACGGTGATGTGAGATTCCACCGGAAATTATGTTTACTAGACAAGTGAGTACGGTGATGTGAGATTCCACCGGAAGAGTCTATTGGTCTGAGAATGTTGTCTGCATATCCGAGTAATAATGAGATGTGAAATGCCAATATAATTTATGAAAATGCATTTGATTCACAATTACCTATTGATGAGATGACTTATGCTATGAGAAATGCATATGAGATTTGTATATGAAATGATTTGGTTTTCACGAGCATGTGTATGGCTTTCCCATGAGATTTGCATTGGTTTAAATGCATGAGATAGAATTGAGGTACATGTGTTTTCAATGAGGTTTTGCTTTGAAATGGTTTTCAAGCATGAGATAGAATGAGCATGTTGTAGAAAAAGGCTTTTGTGAAAGTGTTTTGAATAATGCATTGTTGTGTTGGTTTTCTTTAGAGCTTGCCTCACTAAGCAAATGTGCTTACGCTCTCTTTTACCAACAATGCAGATAATTGAAGTGTTTTTGGGCAACAAGAAGGTTAAGAACATCCAAGGAAGTGCAAAGCTCATGTATGGTGATGTTTTACACACTTTAGTTTTGATATTTGGCAATGGGGTACCAAGGTTGTATTTGGGAGAAGTGTTTTGAACTCCCTAAGTTTGTGGCATGTTTGTGATGGCTTTTATGGGTTGTAAATGGTCCTAATGGTTTGGTTTGAAGTTTGAATGCTTATATTTGGTTTGGTGGATAGGAAGCATGCATATAGTTTGAGTGTTCTTGTGCTTGATGTCATGTTTGAGCTTATGCTTCTTTTACATGTTCCTTGATGTTTAATCATGTTGCTGGCATGTTATGGTATGATTTGAAGCATGTTTGAGTGGGCTAAGAAGTGAAAAACCAGCATTTTCTGCTGTCACAGGGCAGGGTGTATCGAAACACCCTTAACTATTTCGAAACAGGGGCCTATAATGGCCATAGTGTTTCGGAACGATTGAAGGTGTTTCGGAACATTTTGGCTACTGGAGAGACCTATTTCGATACCGGTCTCGGAACGCACCCGAGTACCGAAACGGTCAATACCGTTTCGATACGAAGGCTTGTGTTCCGAAACGGACGACCGTTGGGTGATGATTTGAATTGTTTTAAGTTTTCGTGTTTTACATCTTAGTCCTGAATGTTTTGGATGCAATTGCTTGAACCTGGAATGTCCTTTTCAGTTGAAATTTTGCAGAGAAGCATGTGATATAACTAATTACATTTTGGTAAGCTTAAAATCTGCAAAGTCCTTATATTTTCTAAAAATTACATTTTGGTCCCTAAAAGTGTAATTCTTGCAATTGAGTCCCTAAATGTTTTCCGTTCGATGTTCCCTTCTCACATATGATTCCTGAGTATTCATATAGGCTTAATGTGCATCTAGAAAAGATAAAAAGAAAAAAAGGGTCGTTAATCAAGGTTGACTTTTGGGTTGACTTTGGTTTTCCCCGTGTAATCTTCGTAGTTCGAGTCAAGCGTCTAGGCCGGGCTAAGGGGGTTACATTTGTTGGTATCAGAGCCAGGTTTATGAATAAATAGGGCTTGGTAAGTGGTTATTGTGTGCAGTTATGAAAGTTTGTCTTTTCGGTGAAAGTGTTATGCATGAATATTGATGTGTGATTCAATTGAGATGAATTTGTGATGCTATGTTGTGTTTGGGGTATAGTTGGGGATCTCATTTCCATATCATTACTAATGAGAGGAATTGTTTTAAAAATGAGCTTGAGTACTTGGATTACTTACCTTATTATGCCTAATTGAGTTTGTTGTATTTTGTTAGTGCATTGTTTTATTATGGGGCCACGTAGAGAGCTTAGAATCAATACCCGTTCCATGGATGAGAATGAGAATGTAGAGAATGCTAAGGATCTACCTCCTCCTCCCCTGGTGGACCACCTGGTGGTGGTGGAGCTAGGGCTGGTGCTGCTGGAGTTGGTGCTGGGGTTGGTTAACCCGAGGGAGGTCAGGGGCAAGCTGCTCCTGATATGACCGTGTTGATACAAGCTATTGCTGGAGCTTTCCAGGCAGCAGTAGCTGGAGCTCATGGAGCTGCACCACAGGATGGTGCTAATGTAAGATTGTCGTTGGAGCGTCTTCACAGTTTGGGAAGGACTGAGTTTAGGGGGTTGACCCCGGAAGGTTTCGAGTCTTGGTTAGAGAGTACCAAGAGGATACTTGGACAACTGAACTACAATAATGTTCAGAAGCTGGGATGCATTGTGTCACTACTACATGGTGATGCATACACGTGGTGGACGACCACCATTGCGGGAATGGAGGATGATGAAGTGACTTGGACATTCTTTTTGAATGCGTTCAAGAGGAAATATTTTGGAGTTCGCTACCTTGACTAGAAAAAGAGGGAGTTTATATCCCTTGTGCAAGGGAGCATGACGGTGGTGGAATATGAGATTCAGTTTGTACGCCTTAGCCAATATGCGCCTGAGCTGATTCCTAACGAGAGAGAAAGATGTGAACGATTCCGTTATGGGCTGGTGGAGGACGTGAAAACCTATATGCTCGTAGTCGATTATACTGATTTCGATGTCTTGGTCACTAGAGCCAAGGACATTGAGTTGAATCTTGGTTTGGCGAGCCGAGCAGGAGGATCTAGCTCGGGGAAGTGAGCTACAGAACGCGATTTTGGTAGAGATCGCAACAAGAGGCATAAGGATAGAAAGCCGTATTTTGATGCTAGACACGGGGGTGGTAACCCTGGAAGAGGTTAGCAAGGACCAAATGCTTTCTTGAGGACTCCTGAGTGTAACCGGTGTGGTAGGAGACATGCTGGTGAGTGTTGGGGTAACCTTGGTACATGTTGGAACTGTGGTAACCGGGGGCATATGAAGAAGGATTGTCCTCAGACGTTGAGAGAGGGACAGATTCCGGTGAGAGCAGCTGAGCCACAGAGAGGTCGTGGGTGCGGTCGTGGTAATTTCCAACGCAGAGATGAGAGGGAAGGAATGCGGGGCATGTGGTGGCTGTCCAACCTAAGGGTGGCGGTCAGGCTCGAGTGTATGCCCATCGTGAGGGAAGGAATGACACGGACGTGATCGCAGGTACCTTTACTTTGCAATCATTGTCATTACTTTCTTTGACTATTATGGATCTACACACTCGTACATATTGCGTGAACATGCTCAAATGCTTGGTTTGCATGTTGAGTCTTTGGATGTTGGTATGCGTGTGACTAGTTCCTTTGGTGAGACGGTTGTAACAAGAAAGTTGTATAGGAGATGCCCCGTAAAGGTGCAAGATCATGTGTTTCTTATTGATCTTATGGAATTGTAATTCTATGGTTTTGATGTAATTCTTGGCATGGATTGGCTTGTTGAGCATATGGCCGTTGTGGATTTCGAAAGCAAGCGAGTTTTGTTGAAACTTGCGGATGATTATGAGGTTGTGGTGGTGGGAGAAAATGTGAAGTTTCTAGCTAATGCGGTGTCGACTCTTGAAGCAAACCGGATGTTGCGTCAAGGATGTGAGGCTTACCTAGTCTTTGTTATGAATCCCAGTTCAAAGGAGGTGCGCGTTCAGGATATAAGAACCATGTGTGAGTTCCCTGGAGTGTTTCCGGAGGAATTACCTGGTTTGTCGCCTAGTCGAGAGGTTGAGTTTGGAATTGAGTTGTATGGGAACACAACTCCGGTGTCCATTGTTCCCTATCGCATGGCACCCAAAGAGTTGAAAGAGTTGAAGACGCAACTTTAGAAGTTGCTTGACCGTGGCTTTATTCGGCCTAGTGTGTCACCTTGGGGTGCACCGGTCTTGTTTGTGAAAAAGAAAGATGGCACGATGAGGATGTGCATTGATTATCGTCAGCCGAATAAGTTGACCGTCAAGAACAAGTATCCTTTGCCGAGGATTGATGATCTTTTTGATCAATTTCGGGGAGCGGCTGTGTTTTCAAAGATTGATTTGAGGTCAGGGTACTATCAATTGAAGGTGAAGGATGTGGATGTGTCGAAAACAACCTTTAGAACAAGATATGGGCATTAGTTCCTTGTGATGCCGTTTGGATTGATGAATGCTCCTGCTGCTTTCATGGATATGATGAATAGGGTGTTCCATGAATTCTTGGACAAGTTCGTTGTGGTGTTCATCGATGATATCCTTGTGTACTCTCGTACTGAGGAGGAGCATGAAGGTCATTTGAGGATTGTTTTGCAAGCGCTGTTGGAAAATCAGCTTTATGCTAAGCTGAGCAAATGTGAGTTTTGGCTAAAGAAAGTTGTTTTTCTTGGTCATGTGGTTTCGGCGGAAGGGATTCGAGTTGATCCCCAGAAAGTAGAGGCGGTGATGAATTGGAAGCCTCCTAAGTCCGTTCATGAAGTCCGTAGTTTCCTTGGGTTGGCAGGTTATTACCGGAGATTTGTGGATGGATTCTCTAAGATTGCTGCCCCTTTAACGATGTTGTTGCAAAAGGATGTTAAGTATGAGTGGACGGAAGCGAGACATCAAGCTTTTGAGAAGCTAAAAGCAGCTTTGACGCAAGCTCCTATCTTGGTTCAACCTGAATCATGGAAAAAGTTTATGGTGTATAGTGACGCATCCTATGTTGGTTTGGGGTGTGTGTTAATGCAAGAGGGTAAGGTGGTGGCTTATGTATTGCGACAGTTGAAAGTGCATGAGCGCAATTATCCTACGCATGATATTGAGTTGGCTGTAGTGGTTTTTGCTCTAAAGATCTGGAGAGATTATCTCTATGGTGATAAGTGTACGGTGTATACGGATCACAAAAGTTTGAAATATCTGATGTCTCGAAAAGAGTTGAATCTTAGGCAACGACACTGGGTGGAGTTGCTTAAGGATTACGATCTAACGTTCGAGTATAATCCATGGAAGGCCAATGTTGTGGTTGATGCTTTGAGCAGGAAGGTGGCGGTGGAATTGAGAGTGATGTTTGCTAGCTTGAGCATATCGCGGGATGGTGGTCTTGTTGCTGAATTGCAAGTGAAACCATTTTTGGTTCAGTTGATAAAGGATAAGCAGTTGTTGGATGATTCTTTGGTGCCTCATGTTCAGGATATTGCAGAAGGTAGGCCATCTGATTTTTGTTTCAATGATGATGGTGTTTTATGTTTTTGGAGTCGGATAGTGGTGTCGAATGATGTTGAGTTGAGGTGCACTATTTTGACCGAAGCTCATAGTAGTCCTTTTGCTATGCACCCTGGTAGTACAAAGATGTATCGTGATCTGAAGGATGAGTACTATCGGGTGGGATTGAAGAAAGATGTCGCTGAGCATGTTAGCAAATGTATGGTTTATCAGCAGGTTAAGGCTGAACATCAGTTTCCTTCAGGATTGTTGCAGCCGTTAAGGATCCCTGAATGGAAATGGGAGAGGATCACCATGGACTTTGTGTCTGGTTTGCCTCTATCGCCATCAAAGAAGAATTCTGTTCGGGTGATTATGGATCGCCTTACGAAGTGTGCACATTTCTTGCCCGTGCATACTACGTACACCTTGGATAAGCTTGCAGAATTGTACATTGCTGAGATTGTACGTTTTCATGGCGTACCAAAATCTATAGTGTCAGATAGAGATCTGAGGTTCACCGCAAGGTTTTGGGAGTGTTTGCATCAAGCATTGGGTACGCGGCTGAATTTCAATACTTCTTATCATCTGCAAATGGATGGACAGCCGGAGCGTGTTATCCAAGTGCTTGAGGATATGTTGAGGTGCTGTGTTATTGAATTTCAAGGCTCTTGGGAGAAGCACTTGCCTTTGGTGGAGTTTGCTTATAATAACAGTTACCAGGCGAGTATTCAAATGGCACCTTATGAAGCTTTGTACGGGAGGAAGTGCAGAACTCCTCTTTGCTGGGCTGAAACGGGACAAAAGTTGGTCTCGATGCCGACTTTGTTGAAAGGAACCACCGAGAAGGTGAAGCTCATTTGTGAGCGGTTGAAGGCAGCATCGGATCGGCAAAAGTCTTATGTGGATTTGAAGCGTAAGGAGATAGACTTTACGGTGGGTGAACGCGTGTTTTTGAAAGTTTCACCTTGGAAGAAGGTGATGAGATTTGGTCGGAAGGGCAAGTTGAGCCAAAGGTACATTGGACCATACGAGGTGATAGAACGTGTGGGTCCTGTTGCTTATAAACTAAGACTACCTCAAGAGTTAGAAAAGATACATAATGTGTTTCATGTATTCATGCTTCAGAGGTATAGATCAGACCCTTCGCATGTTATACATGTGGAGGAAGTTGAGTTGAATCCATATTTGACATATGATGAGGAACCTGTTGAGATTCTGGATTCGAATAGTAAGGTTCTCCGTGGTAAGACCATTGAGCTGGTCAAAGTGTTGTGGAGATATCGTTGTGCTAAGGAAGCCACGCGGGAAAGGAAGGAAGACATGAAGAAGCAATTTCATTACCTCTTTCCTTCAGGTAAATTTCAAGGAAGAAATTTTTAAGAGGGGGAGAGTTGTAACGCCCCGATTTTGGGCCTAGATGTTTTAGAGTTTGAATCGGACCGGTCGAGAACGGTTCGAATCTTTAAGGGTGATTTAGGGAACACCTAGTTCGGGATGCTTTAAAAATATGGAAAAATATCTAAAAATCCTCATTTATTATATGAATGATTATGGTGAAAACAATTTTGCAAAATAAGGTTTGGAAATACTACATTTCGGTGTAGTGACCAAATCGCAGTTTTTGCAAAAGTTAAATAGTGACTGCTTTGTAAAGGATTGAAACTTTGAATCTTTAAGGAGCTAATTTTACCAAAATGTTTTTAATCAGATTTCCCCTTATTTTGGGTGATTTTAATAATGATTTAATTAAAGGAAATAAAGATGATTAAAAGGAAAACTATCTTTGACTTTTCATAACTACCTTACGTCAATTTTCTCTCATTTCATTTTCTCTCAATTTCTTTTCAGCAAACACATTTCCTCCATCAATTAGCCTCTGATTTTCATTCCCTTTGATGAGATTTCAATCTCCTTTTGATTTCTAATCTTTTCCTCATTAAATCCTCTTATTTTCACATTGGATTTTCAAGAAAACTTACCCAAATCAAGGAGAAATCAGCCATTAGAGGTAAGCTTCATCCTTCTCCTCTAATGATCAGTTCTTTACTGAAATTCCCAAGTTATCAATCGTTTGTTAATGATTTTCGAGTTGCTTTAATGTTAGAAACAAGAAATTATGTTAAAACTTAAGGTTTTTGGAGAGATCTTGATGATTTTCGTGGTTGTTGGTTAGGCTCTATTTTGAGGATGTTTTCTAATGTATTTTGGATGATAAATGATGTTATAAATGAGGTTTTATCAAACAAATCCCGAATAGACTTGGATTTCTAAGGTTTGTATGCTAGAATGGTGGTTTTTAGGGTGGTTTTGGTGTCCTGTTATAGCTGGAGGTATAAGGACGAGTTTGTGGTGGTTTATGATGTTGATTGATGTTTAGAAATGATTAGAAGTGATAGATCTTGGCTGGGCTTTGTTTTGGGAAAGTTTGAAGATGATTTCGGTTGTTTTTGGTAGCCGAAATGAGGTTCTTGAGTAGATCAGCGAGTTTAGGTGTGTGGCTGATGATTTCAATGCATGATGATGCATTAATCCTCTGCTCTTATGTGTTATAAATAGGGGAAACATCTTCGGACGCCTTTGGTGTTGATCCGGGAGCTTAGATAGCGTTTCGGCGAGCAAGCGAAACGTGAACGGTGAGTGCGAATGTTTTTAGAAGTCCTTGAGGGACAAAAGAAACAAGGTTTGGGGATTTAGAAAGGTTTAAAACACCTTCCTAAGTCCGAAAGTAAGTATTGGTTAGATTGCTCTTATAAATGTGGTGGTTGCCCTAAAAATGCTTTTACATGATCATGTTTTGAGATAGATAAATTCCTACTGTTTTTATGCATGATTTGTAGCATGAGATGATGCTTGGAAAGATTTCATGAGATAACATGTTGCATTGTAGAGTTTTGAGCTTTTGTTTTAAAGAATGGCAAATGTTATGATTTTGAATGAGATGAGAAAGCTTCGTGAAATGTTGCATTAAAAACAGTAGGTGAGATGATGTTTTGACATAATATATTGGCATAGAAGATGTGATACTTACCGGATATAAGTTATCGATCAATAGGATGAAAGTGCACTATAAACTAAAAATTCGTATGTGCTCTTTGGATTCAATCCAAAGGGAGAGACCGATGATAGGCATTCCATCGGGTAGGACTTGGTGAAATACCCAAGCTTTGTGGCGATGAGAGATTCTGCCATGTGAGTACGGTGATGTGAGATTCCACTAGAAATCATGTTTACTAGAGAAGTGAGTACGGTGATGTGAGATTCCACCAGAAGAGTCTAGTGGTTTGAGAATGTTATCCGCATATCCGAGTAATAATGAGATTTGAAATGCAAATTTAATATATGAAAATGCATTTGATTCACATGTACCTATTGATGAGATGACTTATGCTATGAGAAATGCATATGAGATTTGTATATGAAATGCTTTGGTTTTCACAAGCACGTGTATGGCTTTGCCTTGAGATTTGCATTGGTTTAAATGCATGAGATAGAATTGAGGTACACGTGTTTTCAATGAGGTTTTTCTTTGAAATGGTTTTCAAGCATGAGATAGAATGAGCATGTTATAGAAAAAGGCTTTTGTGAAAGTGTCTTGAATAATGCATTGTTGTGTTGGTTTTCTTTAGAGCTTGCCTCACTAAGCAAATGTGCTTACGCTCTCTTTTACCAACAAGAGTGTTGGTTCTCTTTTGGGCAGCAAGAAGGTGAAGAACATCCAAGGAAGTGCAAAGCTCATGTATGGTGATGTTTTACACACTTTAGTTTTGATATTTGGCAATGGGGTACCAAGGTTGTATTTGGGAGAAGTGTTTTGAACTCCCTAAGTTTGTGGCATGTTTGTGATGGCTTTTATGGGTTGTAAATGGTCCTAATGGTTTGGTTTGAAGTTTGAATGCTTATATTTGGTTTGGTGGATAGGAAGCATGCATATAATTTGAGTGTCCTTGTGCTTGATGCCATGTTTGAGCTTATGCTTCTTTTACATGTTCCTTGATGTTTAATCATGTTGTTGGTATGTTATAGTATGATTTGAAGCATGTTTGAGTGGGATAAGAAGTGAAAAACTAGTATTTTCTGCTTTCACAGGGCAGGGTGTATCGAAACACCCTTAATTGTTGTTGAGTGTGTAAAAGTTCTATATTTTACCCCCTTTTTAACCCATATTTCTGCTGCATTCAAGCATAATCCATTGCATTTAGGATAGATTTCATTCATACATCACAATTATATTAAATAGCACAGTTTCTACTGAAATTGGTTACTTTTGCAGGTAGTTGTTGTAGCAGATGAAGGGCAGTGGAGAAGCAGAGCTGGAACACTGGACTGCAGCTGAGAAGAAGGACGCTGCCATGGCCGCTGCCGTGGCAGCCAATGATGACAACAACAATAAAGGGAAGAAGTGAAGTGGAGCACGACAGAAAGAGGAAATTAAGCCGGTCTGTCATGAAGCACCCTTACATTTTTCTGAGCCCTAGATCATAATGAAGGTCAAGCCCAAAGTTCAAGGAAGAAACTCCAAGCAAGAAGGAAGGACGAATTAAAGATATAAACTCTGAAGATTTAGTCTTTAATAGAGTTGTACTTTAATTTAAACTTGTATTCTTGCCATATGAGAAAACTTGAACCCAAGGCCTATATAAAGGCATGTAATTTGACCTAGGGAAGGATATCTTATTCTCTAGCCGTCTTCCTCTAAACCCTAGTCGTTTTCCCCCTTCTCATCACGTTCTAAACTTCCCCTAGGGCTAAGGGTTGATTCTGTAAAGTAGTTGCAAGGATTGCATTGTTTTAGGATTTTTTCTATTCAATAAAATAAACTTCAAGTTTGCTTATTCTGGTTCTCAATATCTTGCAAGAGTTTCGAGAGAGCATTGTGAGATTACACATTTACTTAATATCGGGAGAGTTAAGTATACGAAAGGAATAAGTACGGGTTCTCCAGTTTATGGTTGAACTATCTCGAACCTAGGGATAGGACGAGGTTAAGTGGCTAAGGAAGAATTCAACAACATCGGTGTTCATCCTTCGATTCACGCCGGGAGGTATCATCAAAGACGTGTTCATCGATAGACTTGGACCTAGGGATAGGCCAAGGCATAGCAGGGATTCTTGCCAAGCTTGAAGTGCTGAGTTGTGTGTTCGCTGCCGTGACAACAACAGACCGCTGCCGCAGCAAGTGCTGCCGCGACAGACGCTACGACAGAACAGAGAAGTCTTAGACATTGCAAACACCTGCACTACGGAGCATATCAATACCGGCCCATTCTTTACTCTGAATATTTTCATCCTTTATTTTCAGTCTTCTTTACTATCTCGTGACAAACATTTAAACTCTTTCTTTTTCCCTCTCGTGCAGAAATCCAAGGTTAAAGCTATTAGCCCAGTCCCTGTGGAGACGATATCCGATACTTACGTATCACTTTACTACTTGCGTCGTGTACACTTGCACTACATTGGGATAGACACTTTTACACACAACAAGTTTTTGGCGCCGTTGTCGGGGACTGGCAACATATCTTTACCCTACCTTTTACTGCACTTCTTTTATTTTTCTGTTTTTACTTGGATTATTCACCCTGTGCTTTTCACAAGGTCTTTTGTTTGCTTATGCGCAGATCTCAACGAGGAAAAGAACCTGAGCACCAGTTAGATCCTGAAATCGAACGAACGTGCAATCTCAGGAAACGAGTCTGCCTCCTTGTAGAAAGAAACGAATACCTGGAGGAACAATTAGAAGCAATGGTGAACGAAAGGCGCGAAGAAAGGAGGAACAACCAAGGGGATCTCCGAGGTCCTGAAGATCCTGTCAGAGATGGAGGAAACGGATAGCCTGCCGATCCTCCTCCTGCTGCCGCACGCCGGTCATGCCGAGAGTACATGATCAATGATCATGTGGAACTAGAGACTACCCTGCCAGACGTAGAAGCTGAAAATTTCGAGCTGAAACCTGTCATGTTCAGCATGATTAATAACGCTGGCCAATTTAGTGGTGCTACTACAGAGGATGCTAGGGAGCATCTGAAAACGTTCCAGGAAATTTGTGGTTCGTTTAGACTACCATGAGTAAATCTGGAGATACTGAGGCTTCGGTTATTCCCTCATTCATTGAGGGACAGGGTGAAAACTTGGTGGAATAAACTAACGTCGGGTTCAATACGAACTTGGGCAGATTTAACTCGTGAATTTTTGTCTCGTTTTAATCCTTCACATTTATCTGAGCGATTACGTAACGAAATTGCTACTTTTCAACAGGAAGATGACGAGCCAATGCACGAGGCATGGGACAAATTTACCACTCTACTAAGGAGCTGCCCGATGCATGGATTCCCCGTTTGGAACCAGGTAATTAAGTTTTATAATGCTGCCAACTTACAGACTCGTATGAGAATTGATTCAGCAGCAAATGGATTACTGTTGGACAAAGATCTAGATGAAGCAATGGTAGTATTGAAAAACCTGGCAAAGAACGAGGAATAGTTTCCTACAGCAAGAAGAGGGGGTAAACGAGTACTAGCTGTGAAAGATTATGAGGCCAACGACTCCCTAAAAACACATGTGGCATATCTCACAAAGGCAGTGGAAAATCTATTGAAGAAAGATTCAAAACGTGTCTACTCTGCTGAAAAGGTATGTGAAACTTGCGATGGGAATCACAGTTCGGAAGATTGTCCGCTACAGTTAGAGGAAGGGATGTATGTTGGGAACTACAACAAGTAGAACTACAATTCCAACAACTACAATCCCAACTAGAGAAAGGATCCCAAATTCTCTTGGAGCAACCCTAACAATGCCCTAAATCCTCAAGCACAGAACACTCAAAATCAGGGGGACCTAGATTACTGACTCGGCAGCAACCGCAACAGCAGCCGCAACAGCCACCAGCAGCCACGACTAGTATATTGGAGCAGACCTTGGCTACGTTTATGTCTCAAACAAGAACTTACATTGAAAACATGAATCACTTTGTCAAGAAAAATGAGTCATTCATGGATAAAGTAGAGATGCGGATGACCAACCATGAAGCTACTCTGAAATCACTGGAGACACAGATGGGTCAGGTTTCCCAGCATATTAAACTGAGGCAGAATGGAGGATTCCCTAGTGATACTGAGAACGCTAGACAACCCACACATGAGCAGTGTAAAGCCATCACCACTAGGAGTGGGAAGAAATTACCAGGGCTAGAGAAGGAAGCTGAATCAGTTAAGGAACCAGCCCAAGAATCGACTGCCGAGAACGCTGCCCCGGCAGACGACAAACAGCCTGCTGCCGATGAACCTGTCACGACAGCAAAAGGGACAGAGGAGAAGGATGATGAACCTAAGCCTCCTCAGATCTGAATGCAGTGGGAAGGACGCTGTTGCGTGTAAAATAGTCTATCGCAATTGTAGTGCAAGTATACACGACGCAAGTAGTAAAGTGATACAAAGTATCAGATATCGTCTCCACAGGGATTGGGCTAATAGCTTCACCTAATTTCACTGCACGAAGTAAAAGAAATAGTTTGAGAGAATTGTCACGAATAATAAAGTAAAAACGTAAATTAAAGGATTTGAGATATCAAGATAGAGAGAATGGGCTGGTATTGAGTTGCTCAGTAGTGTAGGTATTGAATTGCTTAGGATCTTCAGTTCTGTCGTCGCACCCGTCGCCGACAGCACCTGTCGCGGCGTCTGTCCGTTAGTTGTCGCGGCAGCGAACACTAACTCCGTACTTCAAGCTTGGCAAGAATCCCAGATCTGCCTTGCCCTATCCCTAGGCACAAGTCTGTCGATGATCACGTCTTTGATGATACCTCCCGGCGTGAATCGAAGGATGAACACCGATGTATATGAATTCTTCCTTAGCCACTTAACCTCGCCTTATCCCTAAGCACGAGATGGTTCAACTATAAACTAGAGAACGCGCTTTTATCTCTTTCGTATACTTAACTCTCCCGATGCTAAGTAAATGGATAACCTCACAATGCTCTCCCGATGCTCTTGCAAGATATTAAAACCAAGATAAAAGAACTTGAAGTTTATTTTATTGAACTTGAAAAATCCTAAAACAAAGCAACCCTTGCAACTACTTTACAACACAACCCGTAGCCCTAGGGGGAATTTAGAACATGTCGGTGACAGGTAATCGGCAGGGTTTTTGGTTTCGGTTATGGGGTAGTCGGCTATGCCCTAGGTTTAATCTATGCCCTTTATATAAGCTTTGGGCTCTAGTTATCTAAGGTAACAAGGATTACAACTTTAATTAAAAGTAAGATTCTAATAAAGATTAAATCTCTAAAGTATCCTACTTGCTAGCCGCCTCCTTGCTTTTAGGGATTTCCTCTCCTTTGAGCTTTGGCTTGACATATCTTTTAATCCGGGGCTTTGGAAAATTATTTGGCTGCCACACGACAGACGAGCAGATTTTTCTCTATCTATCGAGGTCCACTTCATTTTTCCTCTTCATGAATCTGCTGTCATCATGCTGTCACGACAGGTCCGTGACAGGTTTGTCTTCTTCAGCTGCTTGTCCAGTTCAGCTTTTCCTGCTTATCTGCCCTGCGCCTGCCTTCGACATCTACTATGACAGATACCTGCAAAAATAACCATCTTTCAGTAGAATCCGTGCCTTTTATATAAGTGTGATGTTTTATTGAAAACTAACCTAAATGCAATGCAATGATGCTTGAATGCAGCAGAAATATGGGTTTAAAAAGGTGTAAATGATAGAACTTTTACACACTCAACACACCCCCAAACTCAAGTTTTTGCTTGCCCTCAAGCAATGAAGACTTAAAAGAAAACTGAAAATTTTTGTGTTGGCCTTCAAACTGTGAACTGTCCCTCACCTGTCGCTCATTCTCTATGGCGGCAGCAACCTGTCGGAGGGGTCAGGATCTGTCCGGAATCTCCCTATAGCTCTCGTGCAGTGTGTGCATGCTTGTGAACAGTTATATGCTAAGACCCTCTTAGCTTCACTAGAATATTCAACTCCTTAACTTGAATTTTATGCCAAAGTTTACTTTCTTTTAGAAGGCACATTTTCATGCTTTTTCTTCTATTTTCAAGCTAAGTTTTTCTAGAGCCAGTTTTGGGCACCTCTAGTTAGCTTCCTAGAGCCGGTTTCGGGCACCTCTAGGTTTATTTTTAATTTTTGCTAAACTTCTTTCCTAGAGCCAGTGTTAGGCACCTCTAGGGGCTATCCAAGTTCTAAGCTTCCTATTCTAGTTTGGCTAAAATAAGTCTAAGCAAGATAACAGTCACAAAAGTGTTTAAGTTTTCAGAACTATAGAAAGGCTCTAAACTTTTCCTTAACCTGTCCTAAAGATGCTGCCACGACAGAGCCGTCATGACAGGTAAGTAAATTTCACAGTTTTAAGCCAACAGTTTAAATTTTCTTAGTTTTCTGAAATTTTTTTTTTTTTAAAAAGAACTTAAAAAATAACAAACTAAATAGACATAACACTTAAACAAAAGTTGTGCTAAGGACTTCATTAAATATGGAGGACTGCCACCCCCAAACTCGAGGGTTGCATTGCCCCCAATGCAAGATGACACTAAAAACAATTAAAGAAAAAAAAAACATAGAAAAAAGAAAAGTACATCACAAATATATAAAGGCAGGCAGCAAATAAGAGAGGAAAAAGAAATAAAAACTTAAATTTTAAGTGTTGTCCTCATCACTGCTGCTGACGCGGATCTGATGGTAGCGTCTGCGTTGGGGAGGTGGCTGGGCAGGTTCCTGGGCAGGTGGATCAACAGGTTCCTCGGCCTGTTGAGGTGCAGATTCTTCCTCCGGTTGATGGACAGGGTCGTCAGCAGGCTGAAGGGCAGGTGGCTCCACTAGTCGAATGTCAGAACTGCCGCTGCTATCCCAGCTGTTACTCGTGATGGCCTTGGACAGCTTCCTCTTGTTGGCCACGTGCTTGATACGCTTCACCCGTGTGAAGGCGCTGTCCAAGTTCCTCCGGACAAGGGGGCTGTCGTCAGTGGCAGCTCGCTTTGTTCCTCGAGGGGAGGTGTCTGCTAGTGGGCTGCCGGCTGCCGGCGGGGAAGGAGTGGAAGAGGCAGATTCCCCATGGGGGAAGACAGGTGGTGTGGGAGTAGGGGACGGGATATTGAAGTAATGGGCGGGGAAGGTGGGGAAAGAGACATCCGAAAAATTCAAAGTATTGGTAATAAAGTTTACCGTGGCATTGGAGAAGTCTCGGATGAATGTCATTAGGCCCATCTGTCGTTCCTCGATCCGCAGGACGGCGGCAAGGATGGGGGCGTTCTGATCTGCCGGTGCGTTGTTGGTGGCAGCTTCTGGGGCAGGTTCGTTGACAGGCTCGGTGGCAGGCTCATCATCAGATTCAGCAGGTGAGGCGTTTGGATCGAAGGCGTTGAGGGGCGTTACGACGATAACCTCCATAAGGCTGGAGATGTTGCTGTCGGTCCAGCCGCTGCCCTTCTTAATTTTGTCTGAAGGGACCTCCGGTACGGCAGCGCAGCGACAGAGGGCCGTGATGGTGAAGGGCAGGCATAAACGTGAGTCCGTTCTGAAAGCACAATCGAGAATGCTTTCTCGCATGTACCTGCCCACGTTGATCGGCCTGGCATGCATGATAGAGTGAATGAGGGCAAGCCGCTGCCTGTTGACTGTCGTGTGGTGGGAGGAGGGCAGGATACGCTTTTTAATAAAAGCGTTCCATAGTTTAGCCTCGGGGAGCAGCTGTGCACGGTTGACGGAGTTGGGATTCTTTTTGCTGGTGCTCCATGTTGTGCCCCTTTCTGTCAATTCCCTCATGACAGCATCGTGGCCGGCAGCGTCGAGGGAGTCCCAAAACTGTTGATGGGCGTCGTCATTAGGGCCAAAGAAGAGGCCGAAGACATGGTTGATGCTGCTGGCGGTGAAGGGAACTGTCACTCCTCGTACGACGACAGATGTCGCCGACTTGCTCTCGATCGCCTCATAGAATTCCCTTACAAGGGTGTCATTAAGTTCTGCTGGCTGCTCGACGAAATCTTCCCATAATTGAGCGGTTATGGCCTGCATGATGAACGGCCGGAGTCCAAACAGAGGGGCATCTCTGTTGTAAATGAAGCTTCGTTCCTCCCAAAGTTCCTTGTTGGCGAACGGAGATGCCGCTGCGGAAGAGGAAGCGGCGGCAGCGGTCTGTCGGGTTTGTCGTGAAGACATGTTTGGTTGCAAGGGCTGAAAATGAAAGAAAAGAGATTAAACTAGAAGAGAATAGCAAGAGAGGAAATCTGAAGTGAGGAAAAAAATGAAAAGGGGAAGGGGTTTATATAGCTGTCGGGGGCTGCCCATTTAATGCCGCAACGGCAGGCGGGAATAACGGAGCGGCAGATTGGATGTTGCGTCTGACACGTCTGACGGACATTAATGCTGCGTCTGCCGCATGATTCTTCGTCTGCTGTGCGTCTGTTGACAGCCTGTCAACTCCGTCTGCGCCGGCAGCCGAAACGACAGGTTATTATAAATGGACTTTATTTGGGCTGATGGATGGGCGGTGGGCTTGGGCCACTTCTTCTTTCTCACTTGCCTCCTTTATTTCCTAAAAACTGAAATTAAAAACAAGGCATTATTAAAATAAATCTAATTCCTAATAAATAATATTAATAATAAAAATAAAAGTAAAGGAATTAGGTTAAATTAGGGATGCCTTGTGGGGCATCACCTAAAGTAACCACTTCCTGTATTCCTGGGGCTTCAGTCCCTTGATAGTGCTTGAGGCGTTGTCCATTGACTTTGAATTGGTGCCCGTCTTTTAATGATTGAATCGTAATGGCACCATGGGGGAAAACTTGAATTACTTGGAATGGTCCAGACCATCTAGATTTGAGTTTCCCTGGAAAGAGTTTCAACCTCGAATTAAACAACAACACAAGCTGTCCTGGGCAGAACTGTCGCGGCAGCAACTTCTTGTCATGCCACTTCTTTGTTTTCTCCTTGTATATTCTTGCGTTGTCGTAGGCCATTGTTCGTATTTCCTCGATTTCATTCAAATCTAACAGCCTTTTCTGACCTGCCTTGTCCAAGTCCATGTTTACTGCCTTGATTGCCCAATATGCCTTGTGCTCTATCTCGACAGGCAGGTGACAGGTTTTCCCATAGATCAATCGAAATGGAGACATGCCCAATGGAGTCTTGAAAGCTGTCCTATATGCCCATAATGCATCATTCAGAAGTAAAGACCAATCTTTCCTAGTTGGTTTGACCATTTTTTCAAGAATGTTCTTTACTTCCCTGTTGGAAATCTCAGCCTGTCCATTGGTCTGTGGGTGGTATGCTGTCGCGATCTTGTGCTTGACACCATATTTTCTTAGAGCGGCAGCAATTACCCTGTTATCAAAATGTCTCCCTTCATCACTGATAATCGCCCTAGGGATGCCAAATCTAGAAAAAATGTTTTTGTGCAGAAACTTTTGGACTGTTTTGGCATCATTCTTTTGAGTTGCGATTGCTTCTACCCACTTGGAGACATAATCTACTGCTAGGAGGATGTAAAGATTTCCACATGAGGATGGAAATGGTCCCATAAAATCAATCCCCCATACGTCGAAGATCTCGACTTCTAGGATATTCTGCAGTGGCATCTCGTTTCTTCTTGAGATGTTACCTGTCCGCTGGCACCTGTCACAGTGTTTGTAAAATTCCTGTGCGTCCTTATACAGTGTCGGCCAGTAGAAACCTGACTGCAGCACCTTGGCAGCAGTTTTGTTGCCTCCTAAGTGTCCTCCATATTGTGAAGCATGACAGTGATGGAGAATGTCTTCCTGTTCTTCTTGTGGTACACATCTCCTTATAACCTGATCTGCGCACATCTTGAAAAGAAGAGGTTCATCCCAATAATAATGTTTAACATCATTTTGAAACCTCTTCCTGGCTTGATAAGTAAGATCAGAAGGTAATATTCCGCTAACTATAAAATTAACGAAATCAGCATACCAGGGAAGGTTAGAAGACTTACCTGCCGCCATGGCTGTCGCGACAGCTATTGCGGCAGCAAAGAGCTGTTCATCTGGGAAGGTCTCTAGAATGTGTGTCTCATCTAGAGGTAGACTCTGTCCCAACTCCAACCTCGACAAGTGATCTGCCACCTGATTTTCTGTTCCCTTTTTGTCTTTGATTTCAAGGTCGAACTCTTGTAATAGCAAAATCCATCTTATCAACCTAGGCTTTGCATCCTTCTTTGCGAACAAGTACTTAAGGGCAGAATGATCGGTGTGTACTATTACTTTCGTCCCAAGTATGTAAGAACGAAACTTGTCGATGGAAAACACCACAGCTAACAGCTCCTTTTCTGTGGTGGTATAATTCACTTGGGCATCATTCAATGTTTTACTGGCATAATATATGACATGAAACAACCTGTCCTTGCGCTGCCCAAGTGCTGCCCCGACAGCATAGTCACTAGCATCACACATAATTTCAAATGGCTGCGTCCAGTCTGGTGGCTGTACTATGGGGGCTGTCACTAGTTTTTCCTTCAGAACCTTGAATGCTTCAGTACATTCTTCATTAAAGTCAAAGGGTCGGTTCTGCTCTAAGAGATGACATAAGGGCTTCGTGATTTTTGAGAAATTTGCGATAAATCTCCTATAAAAACCAGCATGCCCTAGGAAACTTCTAATGCCCTTGACTGTGGTTGGCGGCGACAGCTTCTCTATGACTTCAATCTTTGCCCTGTCGACTTCTATCCCACGGCAGCTAATCTTATGGCCTAAAACTATTCCCTCATCTACCATAAAATGGCATTTTTCCCAATTAAGAACAAGATTAGCTTTTTCACATCTTTCAAGTACCTTTTGAAGGTTGCCAAGGCAGCTCTCAAAATCGTCTCCAAAGACTGAAAAATCATCCATGAAGATCTCAAGGAAGTCCTCTACCATGTCGGAAAATATAGCCATCATGCACCTTTGGAAGGTGGCAGGTGCGTTACAGAGTCCAAAAGGCATCCTCCTAAATGCGTATGTTCCATAAGGGCAGGTGAAAGTCGTTTTCTCTTGGTCCTCCGGTGCAATAGCAATTTGATTATACCCTGAATAACCATCAAGAAAACAATAGTAAGATTTACCCGCTAATCTATCAAGCATTTGATCAATGAAGGGTAAAGGAAAGTGGTCTTTTCGGGTAGCTTTGTTAAGCTTCCGATAGTCCATACAAACCCTCCAACCGGTCACAGTCCTGGTTGGGATTAACTCGTTGTTTTCATTGGTTATCACAGTCATGCCTCCTTTCTTGGGAACACATTGCACCGGGCTTACCCATTTGCTATCAGAGATGGCGTAGATGATACCAGCGTCTAACCATTTAATTATTTCTTTACGCACTACCTCTTTCATTGCAAGGTTTAACCGCCTTTGGGCATCAATAGTCGGCTTATGATCTTCCTCTAAGAGGATTTTGTGCATACAGATTGCCGGACTAATGCCCTGAATGTCTGCTATTGTCCATCCGATCGCCCTTTTGTGCTGCCTCAACATGTCGATCAGCTGTCGTTCCTGTTCCTGTGGCAGCTTAGCAGAGATGATTACGGGTAGTGTTTTATCACAACCAAGATAAGCATATTTAAGCTGCCCTGGCAGGGGCTTAAGTTCTAAGACAGGTGGTTCGACAGTAGATGGCTTTTGAATTAAATGGTTATCCGAAGTGTAATTTAAGGGTTCGAATAACTTACCTGGGCGATGGTCTAGCCAATCTACCTCCTCTTGACCTTCATTATCAGATGAATTGGATTCAGAGGAGTTGCTGTCGTCGGTGCTGTCGTCGTTGCTGTCGTGACAGGCTTGTAAATGGCTGTCGCAGCAGTGACCAAATTTTATATCCTGGCAGCCCGACCTGATGCAGGGTTGATCAAAGGTCACCTCAATGATGGCCTTACATTCTTCATCCACATCAGCATGTTTCATTGCTTGGAGAACATTCAACTTAATTTCTTGATCGTTCACACGCATGGTGAGTTCTCCTTTCTCCACATCAATCAGTGATCTTCCCGTGGCTAAGAAGGGTCGCCCTAGGATGACTGGTGCGTTCTCATCTGCCTCACAATCTAAAATAAGAAAGTCAGCAGGAAAAATAAGTTTATCCACTCTTACCAAGATGTCTTCAATTTTTCCCTCGGGGTGAACGTAAGAGCGGTCGGCTAACTGTAAGGTAACTGTCGTGGGCCGCGCCTTGCCAATACCTAGTTTCTGAAAAACAGATTTGGGCATTAGATTAACACTAGCTCCAAGATCACATAATGCCTTACCCACAAATTTATCTCCGATTACGCAAGGTATGAGGAAGCTCCCTGGATCCTTCTTTTTCTGAGGTGGTTGTCGATGAAGAATACTCATGCAACCTTCTTGCATCCTTACCGTTTCAAATTCCCCAAGTTTAGATTTTTTAGACATGACATCCTTGAGAAATTTAGCATAACCGGGCATTTCCCTAACAGCATCTAGCAACGGAATGTTAATATGAACCTGTTTAAAAATATCATAAATCTTTTTAAGTTGAGATTCATGCTTAGCTTGCTGTATTCGTTGCGGAAAAGGTGGTGGAGGACGGTAATCAGCAATGCGCCCTTCCCACTGCATGCGAATCTGAGGACGATAATCTTCCTTTTTCTCCTCTGTCGCTTCTGCTGTCGTGACAGGCTCATCGGCAGCAGTCTGTTTGTCATCTGTCGGGGCAGCTTCCTCGGCAGGTGTATCCAAGGCGGGTTCTTTTTCTTTTTCAGCTTCTTTTTCCGGCCCTGGTAACTTTTTCCCACTCCTAGTAGTAATCGCCTTACATTGCTCATGAGGGGGCGTTCTAGCATTTTCAGTATTGCTAGGGAAACCTCCATTCTGCCGTGGCTTAATATGCTGCGACACCTGACCCATTTGTGTCTCTAGAGATTTCAAGGTGGCCTCATGGTTTGTCATTCTCATCTTAGTTTCATCCATAAAGTCCTCCGTTTTTCTGACAAACTTATTGATGTTATCCATATACTTGCCAGTCTGAGACATAAAGGTAGCCAGAGTCTGCTCCAATATACTACTCGTGGCAGGTGGTGGCTGCTGTTGTTGTTGAGGCGGCAGGTTCTGCGGCAGGTTTTGCGGCTGTGGCTGCTGTCGCGTCAACAATCTAGGACCCCCTTGATTCTGATTATAAGCTTGCGGATTTAAGGCATTGTTGGGGTTACTCCAGGAAAATTTTGGGTCTTTCCTCCAATTAGGATTGTAATTGTTGGAATTGTAGTTTGGCTTGTAATTTCCAACATATTTTCCTTCTTCTATATTTATAGGGCACTCATCCCTACTATGATTTCCTCCACATGTAACACAAACTTCCTCGACAGCAAACCCTCGTACTTCCTCTTCACTTAATAAGTGTTTCATGGCTTTAGTGAGGAATGCTACCTGTGATTTCATAGTGCTGTCGGCCTCATAATCCTTGACAGCAAGTACCCGTTTACCCCCTCTTCTAGCGGTTGGAAACTGCTCCTCATTCTTAGCCAGATGTTTCAGAACTTGCAGAGCCTCGTCTGGATCTTTGTCCAATAATAATCCATTCGCTGCAGAATCAATTCGAATGCGAGTTTGTAAGTTAGCAGCATTATAAAACTTAGTTACCTGATTCCAGACGGGGAATCCATGCATTGGGCAGTTCCGTAGAAGAGTTGTGAATCTGTCCCAGGCCTCGTGCATTGGCTCGTCATCTTCCTGTTGAAAAGTAGCAATTTCATTACGTAATCGCTCAGCTAAATGTGAAGGATTAAAACGAGACAAAAATTCACGAGTTAGATCTGCCCAAGTCATAATAGAACCCGGTGTAAGTTTATTCCACCAAGTTTTAGCTCTGTCCCTCAATGAATGGGGGAATAACCGAAGCCTCAGTATCTCCGGACTAACTCCTGGCAGTCTAAACGAACCACAGATCTCCTGGAACGTTTTGAGATGCTCCCTGGCATCTTCTGTCGCAGAACCACCAAACTGTCCGGCGTTGTTGATCATACTAAACATGACAGGTTTAAGCTCGAAGTTGTCAACGTCGATATCCGGCAGCGTGGTTTCCAACTCTACATGATCGTTCAGCATGTAGTCACGACATGACCGTCGTACACCTGCCGCAGGCGGGTCACCGACAGGCGGTATTTCTTCACCGGCAGGCTGATTACGGGCCATCTGCTCTAGCTGTTCTTCAAGGTGTTCGTTTCGGTCTAAGAGGTGGCGAATCTGTTTCTTGAGATTGAAGGAACGTTCGATCTCTGGATCTAATTTATACTCAGGATCTTCACCTCTTTTCGATCTGCGCATAAACAAGAAAACCTTGTGAAAAGCAAGAGTTTAAAACGCGACAGAAAATAAAAATAAAAATAAATAAAGAAAAACAAAAACGAAAATAAAAACAAAAAGGTGCAAGGAAAGAAAGGTGTAGTTATGTTGCCAATCCCCGGCAACGGCGCCAAAAACTTGTTGCGTGTAAAATAGTCTATCGCAATTGTAGTGCAAGTATACACGACGCAAGTAGTAAAGTGATACAAAGTATCAGATATCGTCTCCACAGGGATTGGGCTAATAGCTTCACCTAATTTCACTGCACGAAGTAAAAGAAATAGTTTGAGAGAATTGTCACGAATAATAAAGTAAAAACGTAAATTAAAGGATTTGAGATATCAAGATAGAGAGAATGGGCTGGTATTGAGTTGCTCAGTAGTGTAGGTATTGAATTGCTTAGGATCTTCAGTTCTGTCGTCGCACCCGTCGCCGACAGCACCTGTCGCGGCGTCTGTCCGTTAGTTGTCGCGGCAACGAACACTAACTCCGTACTTCAAGCTTGGCAAGAATCCCAGATCTGCCTTGCCCTATCCCTAGGCACAAGTCTGTCGATGATCACGTCTTTGATGATACCTCCCGGCGTGAATCGAAGGATGAACACCGATGTATATGAATTCTTCCTTAGCCACTTAACCTCGCCTTATCCCTAAGCACGAGATGGTTCAACTATAAACTAGAGAAAGCGCTTTTATCTCTTTCGTATACTTAACTCTCCCGATGCTAAGTAAATGGATAACCTCACAATGCTCTCCCGATGCTCTTGCAAGATATTAAAACCAAGATAAAAGAACTTGAAGTTTATTTTATTGAACTTGAAAAATCCTAAAACAAAGCAACCCTTGCAACTACTTTACAACACAACCCGTAGCCCTAGGGGGAATTTAGAACATGTCGGTGACAGGTAATCGGCAGGGTTTTTGGTTTCGGTTATGGGGTAGTCGGCTATGCCCTAGGTTTAATCTATGCCCTTTATATAAGCTTTGGGCTCTAGTTATCTAAGGTAACAAGGATTACAACTTTAATTAAAAGTAAGATTCTAATAAAGATTAAATCTCTAAAGTATCCTACTTGCTAGCTGCCTCCTTGCTTTTAGGGATTTCCTCTCCTTTGAGCTTTGGCTTGACATATCTTTTAATCCGGGGCTTTGGAAAATTATTTGGCTGCCACACGACAGACGAGCAGATTTTTCTCTATCTATCGAGGTCCACTTCATTTTTCCTCTTCATGAATCTGCTGTCATCATGCTGTCACGACAGGTCCGTGACAGGTTTGTCTTCTTCAGCTGCTTGTCCAGTTCAGCTTTTCCTGCTTATCTGCCCTGCGCCTGCCTTCGACATCTACTATGACAGATACCTGCAAAAATAACCATCTTTCAGTAGAATCCGTGCCTTTTATATAAGTGTGATGTTTTATTGAAAACTAACCTAAATGCAATGCAATGATGCTTGAATGCAGCAGAAATATGGGTTTAAAAAGGTGTAAATGATAGAACTTTTACACACTCAACAGACGCATTGCAGACTACCGTCCTCCACCTCCTTTTCCTCAGCGGTTACAGAAGTTGAAATAGGAATCCCAGCTTAAGAAGATCTATGATATTTTTAAGCAGGTTCACATCAATATTCCGCTGTTAGATGCTATCAAGGAGATGCCTGGTTATGCCAAATTTCTCAAGGATGCCATGTCGAAGAAATCCAGACTTGGGGAATTTGAGACGGTTAAAATGACAGAAGGATGCATGACTATTCTGCACAAGCATCCACCCCAGAAAAAGAAGGATCCTAGGAGCTTCATAATATCGTGCATAATTGGAGATAAATTTGTGGGCAAGGCACTTTGTGATCTAGGTGCTAGTATTAATTTAATGCCAAAATTTGTATTCAGAAATTAAGTATTGGACGAGCACGGCCCACAACAATCGTACTGCAGCTGGCAGACTACTCTTACGTACATCCGGAAGGGAGGATAGAAGATATCCTGGTAAGAGTGGATAAATTTATTTTTCCTGTTGACTTTCTTGTTTTAAATTGTGAAGCAGATGAGAATGCACCAATCATCCTAGGGCGACCCTTCTTAGCCACAGGAAGATCACTGATTGATGTATAAAAGGGAGAACTCACTATGAGAGTGAACGATCAAGAGATCAAGTTGAACGTTCTCCAAGCAATAAAACATGCTGATGCAGAAGAAGAATGCAAGGCTATCATTGAAGTTATCCTTGACCAACCCTGCATCAGGTCGGACTGCCATGACATCAAATTTGGCCACTGCCCCAGCAGCCATTTAGAATACTGTCACGGCAGCGACACCGACAGCAGCTCCTCAGACTCTGACATATCTGATACTGAAGATCATGAGGAGGTAAACTGTATAGGTAATCGTCCAGGTATGTTATTCGAGCCCTTAAACTATACCTTGAATGAACATATAGTCCAAAAGCCATCAACTGTAGAGCCACCTGTTCTAGATCTTAAGCCCCTGCCAAGGCAGCTTAAATATGTTTTTCTTGGATTAAATGATACGTTGCCCGTAATCATCTCTTCCAAGTTGATGCAGGAACAGGAACAGCAGCTGATAGGGATGCTGCAGCAGCACAAAAAGGCTATTGGATGGACGATAGCTGACATCCAAGGCATAAGTCCGGCACTATGCATGCATAAAATCCTATTAGAGGATGATCACAAGCCGACCATCGATGCTCAGAGACGTTTGAATGATGCTATGCGAGAAGTGGTCCGAAAAGAAATTATCAAATGGCTAGATGCTGGGATAATTTATGCCATCTCGGATAGTAAGTGGGTGAGCCCGGTGCAGTGCGTTCCTAAGAAAGGAGGAATAATTGTGGTGACCAACGAAGGAAACGAGTTAATCCCAACCAGGATTGTGACCGGTTGGAGGGTTTGTATGGACTACCGGAAGCTTAATAAAACTACCCGGAAGGACCACTTTTCCCTACCTTTTATTGATCAAATGCTTGATAGATTAGCGGGAAAGCCTTATTACTGTTTTCTTGATGGTTACTCAGGTTACAACCAAATAGCCATCGTACCGGAGGATCAAGAGAAAACGACGTTCACTTGTCCGTACGGGCTTTTCGGAGGATGCCATTTGGACTTTGTAATGCACCAGCAACCTTTCAGAGGTGTATGATGGCAATATTCTCCGACAATGTGGAGGATTTCCTGGAAATATTCATGGACGATTTTTCCGTCTTTGGAGATAGTTTTGAAAGTTGCTTAGGCAACATACAGAAAGTGCTCGAAGGATGTGAAAAAGTGAACTTGGTTTTGAACTGGGAGAAATGTCACTTCATGGTGGATGAAGGGATAGTCCTAGGCCATAAAGTAAGCTGCAGCGGTATAGAAGTCAACCGAGCTAAGATTGAGGTAATTGAAAAGCTGCCACCACCCACCACAGTCAAGGGAATCATGAGTTTCTTAGGGCATGCCGTGTAACCCCCTTAACCCGGCCCAGACGGTTGAACCGAATTAAGAAGTTTACACGGGGAAAACCAAAGTCAACCCGAAAGTCAACCTTGATTAACGACCCTTTTTTATTTTTAATCTTATCTAAATGCACATTAACCCTAGATATGTTCACGAGGCCAACATATTCAAAGCTCACAGCAATCAGAACCAAAACGCATTATGGAAATTAAATGCAAATTCTGGAAATTTAGGGACTTGATTGCACAAAACATGAATTTAGGGACCAAAATGTAAATTCTGGAAATTTTAAGGACTTAACCAACTTTTGAGTTACCATTATGAAATTAGTCACGTTTCATGCTTCTCTGCAAAATTTCAACTCAAACGGACATCTCAAACTCATTCAATTGCATATACAAAGTTCAGGACCAAAACGCAAGGATTTCAAAACATATAACCGTCAATTTCAGTGCCCAACGGTCGAGTGTTCCGAAACGGGGATAAACCGTTCCGAAACGCGGGACCGTTCCGAAACAAGTTCCGGAACAGGGCTTGGCAGTAGCATTTTCGTTCCGAAACGGGTCTACCCGTTTCGAAACGCCAAGGCCATTTCAGGCCCTCTGTTCCGAAACGGTAGCACCTGTTCCGAAACGGGCTGCCCAGATTGCAGAAATTTTGCTGGTTTATCATACAATTGACTCTTCAAACATGCTCCAAAGGCAACCAAATTATACCAGCAAGTCATTCAACATTCAAGGAACATATTAGCATCAACCATTCTCAAACATAGCATCAATTAAGCAAACCCCCAATTCTATTGGCATGCATCCTATTTAGAAAACCATTCAAGCATCATAATACCGAACCAACTTCACAAAGGCCAAATACAAGTTCCATCATCAACAACAACATAAAACCAACTTAGGGAGTCCAAGACATCTCCCAAAACAACAACATAGGTCCCCCATTGCCAAATGCCAAAAGCTAATAGTGTTAAGAAACTTTCACCATACATGAGCTTAGTTCTTCACTTGGATTCTTGACCTCTTGCTGCCCTTATAAGCACTTCAATGCTCTGCATTATTAGTTTAAGAAAAGAGAGAGCGTAAGCAAATCGCTTAGTGAGGAATGCTCATTTAAAACAACTCAATAATGCATTTTTAAAACACCTTTATAAACCTTAGTTCAAAACAACATTTATACATGCACATAAGCATTTAAAACAAGCATTTCATGCTTCAAATTATTAACATGTCATATTGGCCACAAGTGATAATCATAATCTTTTTCCGTCTCAAAATACAATCAATACAAGATCCACACATGGACTTTTAACCACCATTGTGATCTTACAATTCACAAGGACCACACATGGACTTTTAACCACCATTGTGTCCTTAGCACAAGAATCACCCATGGACTTTTAACCACCATGGTGTTCTTACAATCCACAAGGTCCACACAAGGACTTTTAACCACCTTTGTGACCTTAACACAAGAATCACCCATGGACTTTTAACCACCATGGTGTTCTTAAAATACACAAGGTCCACACAAGGACTTTTAACCACCCTTGTGACCTTACAATACACAAGGCTCACACAAGGACTTTTAACCACCTTTGTGACCTTAGTACAAGAACCAACCATGGACTTTTAACCACCATGTTGTTCTTAATACAAGAACCACCTATGGACTTTTAACCACCATAGTGTTCTTAACCATTCTCAAGACATCACTTGCCAATATACATCATTTAACAACAATATTCCACCGTTTTAAAGCATTTAACAAAGCCATAATTATCATGCATCGCTACGCATCAAAACCACATTTAACAATGTTCAAAACAAGGATCTCTTACCTTGAGCATCCTTCAACACATGGCTTATAAAATCAGCAAATAAACATGCTAAAATATGCTTTCAAAACAGAATTTAAAACATGCGAGCAAATCACATTGCATTCAACCAACTCATGGTTCATCAACAAGAGAGTTTTTTTCTCCGAAAACTTACTCTTGAGCTTAGCAAAGTTGTTTAGACTTTAACTAAGCTCCCAAACCTTCAAAACATTGGTTTCAAAACTGAAAATCAAAATCCACTCACCGATTCCGTTTCGCAACTTGCCGAAACACCAATCAAGCTTCCGGATCAGCACCACAAGGATCCGAAGATGTCTCCCCTGTTTTAAACACGTCAAAGCAGAGGATTAATGCATCATCATGCATTAATATCTTCAATGAAAGCACCTAAACTCGATGCTCTCATCAACACTCACATTTCGGCTACCAAACACAACCGAAATCACCTCCAAACAACTCCACAACACTACCCAGCCAAGATCCATCAATTCTAATCTTTCTTAAACCTCAATTAACATCCAAAAAGAGTCTAAACACGTCCTTATACCTCCAGCTATAACAGATCATCAAGATCACTCCAAAAACCATCAAAAACTCAAGCAAAACTTAGGAAAATTAACCTATCCGGGATTGCATTGATTAAACCTCAATTTCTCATCAATTATACATTCATTTTACATCAAAAAGACACCTCAAAACAGTGCCCAACCATCTCATACGAATTTCATAAAAAATTAACCAAATCTTGCATTTTAAAGCCAAGATCAAGAACACAATTGTAAAACCTTTAATAAAACACAAATCAAGGATTAAGAACTTAGGAATTTCAGTAAAGAACTGAGAATTTAGAGGAGAAGGACGTTCATACCTCTAAACTTGATTTTTTCCCTTTTTGGAACCAAGATCTTGAAAATCCAATAAGCAAATGCTAAGGTTTTGTTGTAGAAATGATTAGAGATCAAAGGAGGATTGAAATCTCATCTTTGAATGTCAAAATCAGAGGGAAATTTGCTGGAGAAATGTGTTTGGGTTGAGAGAAAAGTTGAGAGAAAAGAAAATGGAAATTTGGAGAAAAGTTAGTTAAAATGGCAAAATATCTTCTTCCCTCCCTTTTTACCTTTAATTTAAACCATTAATTAATTGATTAATATCAAGAAAAATCTGGAGAAACTCTTATTGGGTAAATAGCTCCTTAAAGATTCAAAGTTTCAATCCTTTTTAAAACAGTCACCCAGTTTTCAAAAATTACATTTTGGTCACTAACCCAAAATGTCACACCTCCAAACCTCATTTTGTAAAATTGATTCCACCATTCTCTTATATATAATAAAAGAGGATTTTAAGACATTTTTCCATATTTTTAATGCATCCCGAACTAGGCTTTCCTAAAATTACCCTTTTATATTCGAACCGCAACCCGACCGGCCCGGTCCAAACCCAGAACTTCTAAGCCCAAAATTGGGGTGTTGTTGAGTGTGTAAAAGTTCTATTATTTACACCCTTTTTAACCCATATTTCTGCTGCATTCAAGCACCATTTCATTGCATTTAGGTCAGTTTACAGCAAAACATCACAAATATATAAAAGGCACAGATTCTACTAAAAATGGTTGTTTTTGGCAGGTTGCCGCCGTCGTAGACGGTGAAGGCAGGCGCGGGGCAGAGAAGCAGAAGAGCTGAACTGGACAAAGCAGACGAAGAGGACGATGCTGCCATGGAGCTGCCGTGACAGCAGAGGACGACAGCAAGTTGCCACCGTCATAGACGGTGAAGGCAGGCGCGGGGCAGAGAAGCAGAAGAGCTGAACTGGACAAGCAGATAAAGAGGACGATGCTGCCTTGGAGCTGCCGTGACAGCATGGTGACAGCAGTTTTGAGGAGAGAAAATGCAAAGTGGACCTCGATAGATAGAGAAAATTCTGCTCGTCTGTCGTGTGAAAGCCAAATATTTTTCCAAGCCCCGGATCAAAAGATATGTCAAGCCAAAGTTCAAGGAGAGAAAATCCCAAGAAACAAGGAGGACGGCTGAAAAGTAGGATCCTTGAAGATTAAGTCTTTATTAGAATTATACTTTTAATTAAAGTTGTAATCCTTGTTACCTTAGATAACTTGAGCCCAAAGCTTATATAAGGGCATGTATTTTAACCTAGGAGAGAATCCCCACATCATACCCCATAACCGACAACCAAAAACCCTCCGTCGTTTACCCGCCGTCGACATGTTCTAAAACCCCTAGGGCCACAGGTTGTTTTGTAAAGTAGTTGCAAGGGTTGTTTTGTTTTAGGATTTTTCAGTTCAATAAAATAAACTTCAAGTTCTCTTATTTTGGTTATTAATATCTTGCAAGAGCATCGGGAGAGCATTGTGAGGTTATCCATTTACTTAGCATCGGGAGAGTTAAGTATACGAAAGAAATAAGAGCAAGTTCTCTAGTTTATAGTTGAACTATCTTGTGCCTAGGGATAGGGCAAGGTTAAGTGGCTAAAGAAGAATTCATACACATCGGTGTTCATCCTTCGATTCACGCCGGGAGGTATCATCAAGACGTGATCATCGACAGACTTGGACCTAGGGATAGGCCAAGGCAGATCTGGGATTCTTGCCAAACTTGAAGTACGGAGTTGGTGTGTTCGCTGCCGCGACAGCTAACGGGCAGCCGCCGCGACAGGTGCTGTCGGCGACAGGCGCGACGACAGAACTGGATTTCCTAAACTCTGCAATACCTGCACTACTAAGCAATTCAATACCAGCCCATTCTCTCTATCTTGATTCTATCACTCTTTTATTTAAGTATTCTTTATTATTTTCGTGACAATCTTTTAAACTACTCTTTTCCCCTTGTGCAGATAGCGAAGGAAAGGGTTAGCCCAGTCCCTGTGGAGACGATATCCGATACTTCGTATCACTTTACTACTTGCGTCGTGTACACTTGCACTACATTTGCGATAGACTCTTTTACACGCAACAAGTTTTTGGCGTCGTTGCCGGGGACTGGCAACACACTCTTACCCTAGCTTCTGCACTTTTCTTTTATTTTTATTTTTATTTTTTTTTATTTTTATTTTTTTAACAAAAAAAACTCAGGTGAAAATACAGGTTCAAGGGCATCAACATGCCAGGAAAAACCATTCGAGAGTTGATGTGGGAAAGTTCTTGCAATTACCGTAAAGATATACTGCCACAACAGCAACAGGGGATGCAGATGCCGATGCCACAACAGCAAAATTTTTTATGGTACGATCAAAACCCACAAAATATTTTATACCATAACAGTTTTGCTACAGAACCCGACCTGCCCTGGCAATGTCATCATCCTCAAGAGCAGTCAAAATCCTTAGAAGACACACTGCAAGCCTTCATGGCACTCACTCAAGAATTGTCAGCTTCTATGGACCCAAGTATCGCCAAGATGGATGAAATCTTGAGCAGACCGGCCCTCATTCATGCCACAGATGAACCTGAAATCATGAGGCAAGATGACGAGGATGCCCATGTGAAGGAATACCCAACATATGATGAGTCTGAGCAACAACTTGCCATGGCAATGATCGAGGAGCCAGAATGGAGCAACACCACGACAACGCTGAGTGAAATCCAAGAGAATGTCACGGCAGCAACCACTTCTAAGGCAGAAACCACAGTCAAAGCGGAAACTGCCGCCTCGGCAGCAACTGCCGCCTCGACAGCAACTGATGCTGAAGCATCAACCACATCAGAGGCAAATTCTCAACCCACTACCTCGATTATGCCTGACCAAGATTGCACACATCCATCCCTGTCATGGCACTCGAACGACCATCTAGAAGAGCTACCCAATGACAATGCCTCGCCGATGGAATATGAGCAGGTAATAAACGAACCTTTTGAATTATATGAAAACTCACCAATTCCATTGCAGGCATTTGAGGAACCATAGCCGGCGGACACAGAATCATCAAAGTCTCTACTGATGGAGATCTACGAGTGGTCAACAGAATTTGGTATAGAGAGTGACGGCACTTACCAATGTCCCATTGACCTGCAAAGTAACCTGACAACGGACTGTCAAAATAACTGCCTGCTGCAGCAGCAGGCACGACAGCAAGGGATACATTCAACCACAACAACATTCAACGAAAACAAGGTAAGTTTGTGGCCGAATGTCAATTTGATTATTTCTAATCATATATTCATGCCCTCAGAAACATTACCAAGAAGGGAGGACTTCATGGACTACAAAGGGAAGAGAAAGAAAGGAGCCCCCAACATGAGAATAATCACTAGATGGAGGGTACGGATGGACTTCAAGAAGTACCGAAAACGACGCCTCAAGCATTATCAGGGGACTGAAGCCCCAGGAATGCAGGAAGTGTTTACCTTAGAAGATGCCCCACCTGGCATCCCTAATTTAACCTAAATTTTATTTTTATTATTTATTAGGAAATAAGGTTTATTTTATTCGAATAATGCTTTTAGGAAATAAAGGAGCCAAGAAGAACAGGAGAAGTGAACTCAACCCACCACCCATCCATCAGCCCAACAAAGCCCAATATTGAAGCTTGTCGTTACGGTTGCCATGACAGACGCGGAAAAGACAGGATGTCACCATGCTGTCACGACAGACGCTGACAGACGCGGAAACGTTTGTCAGATGCATCAGATACGCTAAAGCTCGACAGCCGCCCCGTTATCCGCGCCTACCGTTACAGCTTCAACGCGCAGCAATTCCTTTTCTACAAAACCCCGTTTCATTTTCACTCACTTCTGCTTTTCTTACTTGCTCTCCATCTTTAGTTTTCATTTGCTTTCAATTACTTTTCACAACCCTTGCACTAACATGTCTTCCAGAAAAAAAAAACCCGCCGCAATGCTGCCTCTACTTCCTCACCGGCAGCAACTCCCCCACAGTCCTCTACAACCAGAGATCTGTGGGAAGAACAAGGCTTCATTTATACTCCAAAGGCAAAGAATCTAGGCCTCAAGCCTTTCATCACCTGCCGCCTCCATACCATCTGCCGTCTCCATACCATCACCTGCCCCGACGGCAGCTGGCAGCACCCATGCCGAAACATCTACTCGAGGAACAAAGCGACCAGTGCCCTCGGATGACCTTGCCGCCTTTGTTGCTAGATTATCTTCCTCCTCCGTCTGGGCAGACAGCGACGATGAACCCTCTATTCAGAGAAACCTGTCGAAGGACTTTACACCGGTAAAGAGGCAGAAAAGAATGGCAGATAAGAAAACTCTACCAAGGGCCAGCAGCAGCAGTGACAGCAGCAGCAACAGCTCTGATATTCAAGTTGTACAGCAACTACCCCAGCCCGCCCCGCGAACCAGAACCCGCCGCCAGATCCGCCTCAGCAGCAGCAATGAAGACAGTGATTAAAATTTAAGTTTTTTATCTTCTTATTGCTGCCTGCCATATATATTTTGTGATGTACTGCCTTCATATGTTTTCATTTTTATTTTGTCATTTGCATTGAGGGCAATGCAACCCTCGAGTTTGGGGGAGGCAACCCTCCATATTCATGGAGTACATCTTAGTTAAATTTTGTGTCTTTTACTTAGTACTTTTCTAAAAAAACGAAAATTAAAATTTTTTTTTGGCTGAAAATTGTGAACTGAACTTGCCTGTCGTGACAGCATCTTTAGGATAGTTTAAGGAGAAGTTTAGAGCCTTTCTATAGTTCTGAAAACTTAAACACCATTGTGACTGTTATACTGCTTAGATTTCTTTTAGCCAAACTAGAATAGGAAGCTTAGCACTTGAATAGCCCCTAGAGGTGCCTAACACTGGCTCTAGGAAAGAAGTTTAGCAAAAGAGACTCAAAAACCTAGAGGTGCCCGAAACCGGCTCTAGGAAGCAAACTAGAGGTGCCTAAAACTGGCTCTAGTAAAACTTTAGAAATCGAGTCAAAACAAAGAAATCAAAGAAGCATGAAAATGTGCCTTCAAAAAAAAAGATAAACTTTGGCATAAAAATTCGAGTTAAGAGTTGAATATTCTAGTGAAACTAAGAGAGTCTTGGCATATAACTGTTCACAAGCATGCACACACTGCACGAGGACTATAGGGAGATTCCGGACAGATCCTAAATTATCCGACAGGTTGCTGTCGCCACAGGGAACGAACGACGGGTAAGGGAAAACTCACTGTTTGAAAGCCAAAACAAAAATTTCTTTTTCTTTTAGTTCTTAGTTGCTTGAGGGCAAGCAAAAACTTGAGTTTGGGGGTGTGTTGAGTGTGTAAAAGTTCTATTATTTACACCATTTTTAACCCATATTTCTGCTGCATTCAAGCACCATTTCATTGCATTTAGGTCAGTTTACAGCAAAACATCACAAATATATAAAAGGCACAGATTCTACTAAAAATGGTTGTTTTTGGCAGGTTGCCGCCGTCGTAGACGGTGAAGGCAGGCGCGGGGCAGAGAAGCAGAAGAGCTAAACTGGACAAAGCAGACGAAGAGGACGATGCTGCCATGGAGCTGCCGTGACAGCAGAGGACGACAGCAAGTTGCCACCGTCATAGACGGTGAAGGCAGGCGCGGGGCAGAGAAGCAGAAGAGCTGAACTGGACAAGCAGATAAAGAGGACGATGCTGCCTTGGAGCTGCCGTGACAGCATGGTGACAGCAGTTTTGCGGAGAGAAAAAGCAAAGTGGACCTCGATAGATAGAGAAAATTCTGCTCGTCTGTCGTGTGAAAGCCAAATATTTTTCCAAGCCCCGGATCAAAAGATATGTCAAGCCAAAGTTCAAGGAGAGAAAATCCCAAGAAACAAGGAGGACGGCTGAAAAGTAGGATCCTTGAAGATTAAGTCTTTATTAGAATTATACTTTTAATTAAAGTTGTAATCCTTGTTACCTTAGATAACTTGAGCCCAAAGCTTATATAAGGGCATGTATTTTAACCTAGGAGAGAATCCCCACATCATACCCCATAACCGACAACCAAAAACCCTCCGTCGTTTACCCGCCGTCGACATGTTCTAAAACCCCTAGGGCCACAGGTTGTTTTGTAAAGTAGTTGCAAGGGTTGTTTTGTTTTAGGATTTTTCAGTTCAATAAAATAAACTTCAAGTTCTCTTATTTTGGTTATTAATATCTTGCAAGAGCATCGGGAGAGCATTGTGAGGTTATCCATTTACTTAGCATCGGGAGAGTTAAGTATACGAAAGAAATAAGAGCAAGTTCTCTAGTTTATAGTTGAACTATCTTGTGCCTAGGGATAGGGCAAGGTTAAGTGGCTAAAGAAGAATTCATACACATCGGTGTTCATCCTTCGATTCACGCCGGGAGGTATCATCAAGACGTGATCATCGACAGACTTGGACCTAGGGATAGGCCAAGGCAGATCTGGGATTCTTGCCAAACTTGAAGTACGGAGTTGGTGTGTTTGCTGCCGCGACAGCTAACGGGCAGCCGCCGCGACAGGTGCTGTCGGCAACAGGCGCGACGACAGAACTGGATTTCCTAAACTCTGCAATACCTGCACTACTAAGCAATTCAATACCAGCCCATTCTCTCTATCTTGATTCTATCACTCTTTTATTTAAGTATTCTTTATTATTTTCGTGACAATCTTTTAAACTACTCTTTTCCCCTTGTGCAGATAGCGAAGGAAAGGGTTAGCCCAGTCCCTGTGGAGACGATATTCGATACTTCGTATCACTTTACTACTTGCGTCGTGTACACTTGCACTACATTTGCGATAGACTCTTTTACACGCAACAGGTGTTACATGCCGGGTTTTATCAGAGGTTTACCGCAAAATTTTCGAAGATCACCAAGCCTTTGTGCCACCTTCTAGAGCAGAACCGCCCCTTCGACTTCAATATTGAATGTACTGAGGCATTCAGAATTCTGAAAGAAAAACTAGTAACAGCCCCGATAGTACAGCCACCAGATTGGAAACTACCATTTGAGATCATGTGTGATGCTAGTGACTATGTTGTTGGGGCAGCACTTGGGCAGAGGAAGGACAAGCTCTTTCATGTTATATATTATGCCAGCAAAACACTGAACGACGCCCAAGTAAACTACACCACAACGGAGAAGGAACTGTTAGCAGTGGTGTTCTCGATTGACAAGTTTCGTTCATATATACTTGGTACGAAGGTCATAGTCCACACAGACCATTCTGCACTAAAGTATCTGTTCGCCAAAAAGGATGCGAAGCCTAGACTGATATGTTAGATTCTGCTACTGCAAGAGTTCGACCTTGAGATCAAGGATAAAAAGAGGACAGAAAACCAAGTCGCAGATCACTTGTCAAGATTAAAGAAGTGAAAGAGTCTCCCAATAGACGAGACACACATACTGGAGACCTTCCCTGACGAGCAGCTGTTCGCTGCACAAGCATTGCCGCGACAGCCACGACGGCAGGTAAGTTTTCTAAACTCCCCTGGTATGCTGATTTCGTTAATTATTTAGTTAGCGGAATACTTCCTCCTGATCTTAACTATCTAGCTAGTAAGAGGTTCCAAAATGATGTTAAACATTATTATTGGGACGAACCTCTTCTTTTCAAAATGTGTGCAGATCAGATTATCCGGAGATGTGTACCACATGATGAACAGAAAGCTGTGCTTCATCATTGTCATGCTTCACAGTATGGAGGACACTTATGTGGTAACAAAACTGCTGCCAAGGTTTTGCAGTCAGGATTTTATTGGTCGTCATTGTTCAAGGATGCCCTGGTATTCTACAAAAGCTGCGATAAATGTCAACAGACTGGAAATATCTCCAGAAGACATGAGATGTCGCTGCAAAACATTCTGGAAGTTGAAATCTTCAACGTTTGGGGGATTGATTTCATGGGACCCTTCCCATCATCATGTGGAACCTTTATATCCTCTTGGCAGTGGACTACATGTCTAAATGGGTTGAAGCGATCGCTACACAGAAAAACGATGCCAAGACTGTTAAGAGGTTTTTGCATAAGAACATATTTTCCAAATTTGGCATCCCCAAGGCGATCATCGGTGATGAAGGGAGGCATTTCGATAATAGGGTTATAGTTGCTGCCTTAAAGAAATATGATGTTAAACATCGGATCGCAACAACTTACCACCCTCAGACCAATGGACAGGCTGAAATATCCAACAGAGAGGTAAAGAACATTCTTGAGAAAATGGTTAAGCCAACTCGAAAGGACTGGTCTCTACACCTCAATGACGCACTCTGGGCCTATAGAACAACATTCAAAACTCCATTGGGAATGTCACCCTACCGGCTGATTTATGGAAAAACATGCCATTTACCTGTTGAGATTGAGCACAGAGCATACTGGGCCATCAAGACAGTGAATATGGACTTGGAAAAGGCAGGACAGAAAAGGCTACTTGACTTGAATGAGATTGAAGAAATTTGAGCAATGGCTTATGACAACGCAAGGATCTACAAAGACAAGACAAAGAAGTGGCATGACAAGAAGCTGCTGCCACGACAGCTCTGCCCAGGGCAGCTTGTGTTGTTGTTCAACTCTAGGTTGGAACTCTTCTTAGGGAAGTTGAAATCTAGGTGGTCCGGCCCATTCCAAGTGGTGCAAGTTTTTCCTCATGGTGCCATCACGATCAAATCTTTAAAAGACGGGCACCAATTTAAAGTCAACGGACAGAGATTAAAGCATTATCAGGGGACTGAAGCCCCAAGAATTCAGGAAGTGATTACTTTAGGAGATGCCCCTCCTGGCATCCCTAATTTAACCTAATTTTATTTTTATTTTTATTTATTTATCTATATTTATTAGGTAATTAGAATTATTTTATTTTTAGGAACTAAGTTTTTATTTTAATTATTTTTAGGAAATAAAGGAGACAAGGAGAAGAGAAGAAGTGAACTCAGTCCACCATCTAACCATTAGCCCAAAAAGCCCAAAAATTGGAGCCTGTCGTTACAGTTGCCGTGACAGACGTGGAAAATTCAGCCTGTCAACACACTGTCGCGGCAGACACGCAAACGCCTAACAGACGCGCAGCAGACACGGAAACGCGTGACAGACGCGTCAGAAACCGCGTAACAGCTAGCCCTTATTCGTGCCTGCTGTTACAGCTCCAACGGGCAGCAAACTCCTCATCTATATAAACCTCGTTTTACTATTCATTTTTCACTCACTTTCACTCTCAGCACTTGTTTCCTCTCTAGAATTTTATTTGCTTTCATTTTTCTTTTCCACAGACCCTTGCAACCATGAGTACCAGGAACACCCGACGCAGTGCTGCCTAAGGATCTGCCCCAGCAGCAGCCACTCCCAACTCCTTCCAGGCCAGAGATATGTGGGAGGAGAAAGGCTTCATCTATACCACACGAACGGAGAATCTCGGGCTAAAACCATTCATAGCCCGCAAGATCATAGCTCTACAGTGGCAGATGTTTGTCGAGCAGCCGAAAGAGATGAACGTCACTTTAGTCCGAGAATTTTATGCTGCCATCAGCAGCAGGGAGGCGACAGCAGTGACGGTTCGTGGGAAGGAAGTACCCTTTGAGCCAGAATACATCAACACCCTTTATGGGTTCTATGTCGGCAGAAGGGAAGACGGGCACTAGAGATTTGTGGAGAGCTTGGAGGCAACAGATTATGATGCTGTCATGGCAGAACTCACCGAAGGCACCGAATGGAATACCGATCCCAAACATCCAAGGACGGTGAAACGAGTTCAACTAACCCCCAAAGCCAAGTTGTGGAACGCATTCATCAAAAAAAAGGATTATGCCCTCCTCGCACAATAGCACGGTAGACCAACCAAGGTTAGCCCTCATCCATTCAATTCTAAATGAGAGGCCCAATAATGTTGGTAGATATGCTCGGGAGTGAATTTTGGATTGTGCATACCGGCCATCGGGACCACTCGTCTTCCCTTACCTCATAACAGTCCTCTGTCGTGGCCACAACGTACCTGAAGCTGCCGAGGATTTGAGAATCTGAGGAAAAGGTTGGACGGAAAGAAACATCCTCAGCTTGATGGAGCTGAAAGCTGCCACACCCCTGTCATCCTTCAACCCCACTGCCGCGGCATGTGAGCTGACAGAGCCCATCCAGACAGAGCCTGTCGCCACAGAACAAAGGCAGCCCACTGCAGCAGCTCCCCCAGTAGACTCCTCAACCCAAATCCTTGCTGCTCTGCAGAAAATGGAGAAACGGCAGCTGGGCCTGATGAGTTTCATTCGGGACTTCAAAACAACAATGGTACATTTCATTAAAACCAATCTTAATTTTCCTGATGTACTGTTTCCTGCCTTCCCCGACCATTATTTTGCTGCCCCCACACCTGCCCATACCCCTACCCCTACTGCCACACCGAGAACATCGTCTGCCGCGTCCACTCCAACTCCGGTCACGACAGTTGCAGGCGGCAGCCACACTGCCACAACATCTGCCAGAGGAGAGAAGAGAAAAGAGCCCATGTCCGACCTCGACAGGTATATAGCTGGCTTCTCCTCCTCCTCTATTTGGGGGGAAACTGATGACGAGCCCTCGGTCAAGAGGAACCTGTCCAAGGAGTTCACCCCGGTGAAACTGCAGAAACCAAACACCGGAGTCGGACCATCCGACAGAGGAAAATCTGCCAGCGGCAGCAGCAGTAGCAGCAGCAGCAGCAGCTCCTCCGAGGAGGTTCAGGTGTTGGAGAAACCACCCTATATCTTACCTACCCGCATCCAGCCTCCGAGGGAAGCCAAGAACAAGAACACCTTTGCCTCTCCCAGCCATCTGCCGGCACCGACGAGGAAAGTCACTGCCCGCCGGCAGATTCAGATCAATAGCAGCAGCAGCAGCGACGACAGCGCTTAAAATTTAAGTTTCTTTTCTTATATTTGATGTCTGCTATTTTGTTATAATTGTGATGTCATTTTTATTTTCTTTTTATCATTCTGTCATATTGCATTGAGGGCAATGCAACCCTTGAGTTTGGGGGTGGCATCCCTCCATTAATGAAGTGTCTTTATGTTTAGAAATTGTGTCTACTATTTAGTTTAGTTTTGCTTAAAAAATTGAAAATTTGGCTTAAGTCTTTGAACTTCACTTACCTGTCGTGATAGCCTCTGTCGTAGCAGTGCCTTTAGGAAAGTTTTAGGAGCAGTTTAGAGCCTTACTATAGTTCTGATTCTTAAACACCCTTTGTGACTTTTATACTGTCTAGAACTCTACTGGTAAACTAGAATAGGGAAAAGCTTAACACTTGAGTTGCCCCTAGAGGTGCCTAACACTGGCACTAGGAAAAGAAGTTAAAGAAAAGTAGACTCAATACACCTAGAGGTGCCCGAAACCGGCTCTAGGAAGTTAGCTAGAGGTGCCCAAAACCGGCTCTAGTCAAACTTAAGAAAGAGAATCGAGTCTAATTAAAAACTAAAGGAGCATAAGAATTGCTTCCAAAAAAGATGAAAGTTGGCATAAAAATTCAAGTTAGAAGCTTAGCTATTCTAGTAAACTAAGGGAGTCTAGGCATATAATTGTTCACAAAACATGCACACACTACACGAGAACTATAGCAAGGTTCCGAATGAATCCTGAACTATCCAACAGGGTGTTGCTCGCAATAAGGAATGAATGGTAGGTAAGGAAAAGTTCACTGTTTTAAGCCAAACATTTTTTTTCTTTCTTAGGTCTTAATTGCTTGAGGGCAAGCAAAAACTTGAGTTTGGGGGTGTGTTGAGTGTGTAAAAGTTCTATATTTTACCCCCTATTTAACCCATATTTCTGTTGCATTCAAGCATAATCCATTGCATTTAGGATAGATTTCATTCATACATCACAATTATATTAAATAGCACAGTTTCTACTGAAATTGGTTACTTTTGCAGGTAGTTGCTGTAGCAGATGAAGGGTAGTGGAGAAGCAGAGCTGGAACACTGGACTGCAGCTGAGAAGAAGGACGCTGCCATGGCCGCTGCCGTGGCAGCCAATGACGACAACAACAACAAAGGGAAGAAGTGAACTAGAGCTCGACAGAAAGAGGAAATTAAGCCGGTCTTTCGTGAAGCACCCTTATATTTTTCTGAGCTCTATATCAGAATGAAGGCTAAGCCCAAAGTTCAAGGAAGAAACTCCAAGCAAGAAGGAATGGCGAATTAAAGACATATACTCTGAAGATTTAGTCTTTAATAGAGTTGTACTTTAATTTAAACTTTTATTCTTTCCATATTAGAAAACTTGAACCCAAGACCTATATAAAGGCATGTAATTCGACCTAGGGAAGGATATCTTATTCTCTAGCCGTGTTCCTCTAAACCCTAGTCGTTTTCCCCCTTCCCATCATGTTCTAAACTTCCCATAGGGCTAAGGGTTGATTCTGTAAAGTAGTTGCAAGGATTGCATTGTTTTAGGATTTTTTCTGTTCAATAAAATAGACTTCAAGTTTGCTTATTCTGGTTCTCAACATCTTGCAAGAGTTTCGGGAGAGCATTGTGAGATTACACATTTACTTAATATCGGGAGAGTTAAGTATACGAAAGGAATAAGTACGGGTTCTCCAGTTTATGGTTGAACTATCTCGGACCTAGGGATAGGACAAGGTTAAGTGGCTAAGGAAGAATTCAACAACATCGGTGTTCATCCTTCGATTCACGCCGGGAGGTATCATCAAAGGCGTGTTCATCGACAGACTTGGACCTAAGGATAGGCCAAGGCATAATTCTTGCCAAGCTTAAAGTGTTGAGTTGTGTGTTCGCTGCCGTGACAACAACAGACCGCTGCCCCAGCAGGTGCTGCCGCGACAGGCGCTACGACAGAACAGAGAAGTCTTAGACATTGCAAACACCTGCACTACGGAGCAGATCAATACCGGCCCATTCTTTACTCTTAATATTTTCATCCTTTATTTTCAGTCTTCTTTACTATCTCGTGACAAACATTTAAACTCTTTCTTTTTCCCTCTCGTGCAGAAATACAAGGTTAAAGCTATTAGCCCAGTCCATGTGGAGACGATATCCGATACTTACATATCACTTTACTACTTGCGTCGTGTACACTTGCACTACATTGCGATAGACACTTTTACACGCAACAATTGTTTCGAAACAGGGGCATGCAATGGCCATAGCGTTTCGGAACGGTTGAAGGTGTTTCGGAACATTTTGGCTACTGGAGAGACTTGTTTCGATACCGGTCTCAGAACGCACCCGAGTACCAAAACGGTCAACACCATTTCGATACGGGCGTTTTGGTACGAAGGCTTGTGTTCCGAAACGGACAACCATTGGGTGATGATTTGAATTGTTTTAAGTTTCCTTGTTTTACATTTTAGTCCTGAATTTTGTGGATGCAATTGCTTGAACCTGGAATGTACTTTTTAGTTGAAATTTGGTAGAGAAGCATGTGATATAACTAATTACATTTTGGTAAGCTTAAAATCTGCAAAGTCATTATATTTTCTAAAAATTACATTTTGGTCCCTAAAAGTGTAATTCTTGCAATTGAGTCCCTAAATGTTTTCCGTTCGCTGTGCCCTTCTCACATATGATTCTTGAGTATTCATATAGGCTTAATGTGCATCTAGAAAAGATAAAAAGAAAAAAAGGTCGTTAATCAAGGTTGACTTTTGGGTTAACTTTGGTTTTCCTCGTGTAATCTTCGTAGTTTAGGTCAAGCGTCTAGGTCGGACTAAGGGGGTTACATGCATGATTAAGTCATCCTCTGTGCTTGCTTCCAGAGTCAAATCTTAACCACCCTTTGCTCTACAGGATGCCAGAGCCGACGACCAAGGTTTGTATGGGTAGCACCCATAGGTCATTAACCAATTCCCCTTCTACTCCTCCCCAACAGGCAAGAAGCACTCAGGCTAATTCCTCCTCCTATTATAAGGTCAAGTTGTCTGGTTGTTCATCACCTCTAGAGGAAGCAAATAACCCTCATATAACTGATAGCCTTTGTGCCCACTAGGACTCCTTCCGTAGAGACATACCTTAAACACCCTCCGCATAATGATATGCTCCTTCACATCTAGCCACCTCTCCCTCAAAACTGGAAGTTGCTCTGCCTCATCCTTCTTTAGAATCAAAATCGTCTTTCTTGTATCATCCCTAGGCACGCTCTACGTCAGAGGGATGCCAAAACCTCTACGCAACTTTTGGGTCACCCTTATATATTTGGAGCTATCCAATCCCAATTTGTTAGCGTTGCTCCATCCTACAATTAGGTCCCCAATACCATCATCCTTCGTATGTCGCTTCACAAAACTCAACAAGCTGGGGGAAGTTTGTGGAGCCACTAGACTAAGGGTGAACAACCTCTTTAAGACCTTCACGGACGACTTTCAGCCCCACTCTGCACATTTGATGAGGTAGCCGATAATGAGCCACCAAGATGAACCTGCTAGTTGCCTCGGAGCCACACCTTACTCCACCAACACCTGACAAGCAAAGTTGTGCAGCAGGAGATGGAACCCAACCTCGAACGGATACAACAAAAAGTAGCACCACTCTAGATTCCATTCTTCTCCCCCATCACAATCTCTCAAACGAAATGGTCCCTTTGGAACCTTGAACTTGAACTCAAAGTTCGATCACTGTAGCTCGTGGCAATCCAACTGTTTCCTCGCCTCATTTACCCCCATCTTACACTCGATTGCACTCCCAACCACGTCTACTGCCCTGTTCGCCCCAACTTTCTTCTCCAAAGCTTTCGAACTTCTTACCATTTTGACTGTAGAAGAAAAGAGAAAATAAATTCAAAAATTAAAAAGAAGAAGTATGAAAAGGAAACAGTTTACCCTCTCGCGAGATTAAGAAAAATATACCGATGAAATTAGGGATTTGGTCTTTTCCTCAATTTATAACCGACCAAAGCGTCTTTTCAAAAAGACCACAATCTGCGTCCTTTGCTCTGGATCACTGAGACAACACCACAAGTACAAGTTTTTCATATTAGCTATATTCACACCAATGATGGCGTCTATTCCCGAGACATGTCTCCTTTAAAAACGCACCACCAACACAACGATTACAACACGATCACTTAGTTTAAGTCTCAATTCGTGCCACTTTATAACACTCATTCGACTAAGGGGAAAAATTGTTATACCTCCGTATATGCCTTCGAAACTCGTCTATGCCTTCGGAACCCTTAAGTCTTCGCACCACACCTCATCATAGCCTCTAGAGCTCTCGCCTCCGGCCAACATACGAAGCATCAAGCCCTCAAGATGTCTCGCCTCCAGATTACTTCTGACGTGATAGCCACCAAGTTTGTCTGACCCATCAGCTTAGCCCATTACCTGATAGCCGAGTCTACTATGCCAACCTATGTGACCAAGCTAAAAAGCCTATTGACTGAGAGTTGGACCTAATATTGTCGACCCATCAATAACCACTAGTAGGTCTAGCTCTGTCTCATCAAATAGTACCACTCGGCTATAAATACACATTGAGTTGAAGAGGCCATGTCAAGCCATCTCCTTTCACCTTATCTTCCGCAACACCCTCACTTCACTCAACATCGTCATCTTTGACTCTTCACCCATTCCAGAATGGGTGAACCACCATAAACCTCCTCTTTAGTCCTCATTTTCGTCACCTGGTTCGGTGTCTGACACTTTTGACATCAACAACTTTAAATCGACCTTAAAACTTTTGATTACATAGAAACACATTAATCTAATACACTAAATCGTGGAAACCTGAAATTTAAAATTCATTTGATGACAATTATGATTGTTTACTCTGAAATTTAAAGGTTTTCATTGTTTTCTTCTCAACGTGCATTCACCTTTCTATTTATTATCAAAGTAAAAATTCCTTTGGTCACTACAAAATAAAGAAAAAAATTACCAGCGTCACTCGAAATCTCGTACAAACCTCATTAACCAACAACCATGAGAATGCTTCGGTGAATGTTGTTAAACTTGTTTAGTCATATTTTGACAACAGTTAATTAATTTGCTTTTAAATTGTTGAAAAATAGACCGTTGTAAAACCAAACATTAACTAGGAAATAAATAGATAAGAATAAACCTTATTTAACTGTGTCATGGTAATAAACCACAACCTTAGAAGCGAATTTGTCACGATTGGTGTAATCGTTGCACTGAACGATGCCCCCTAAGATTAAAACAACCTCTCCAAAAAATCGTACATCCGAAAACTAGAGCGGGTGATGGTTGTATTGCTTTTCTTTAAGAACTCGAAACTCGAAAAGCTTTCAAAAAGTAAAAGGAACTTTAAAAAAAAACCTTTTGAAAAGCACACAAAAAAGATTGTGTTAACAAAGATATGTTTGTTGTAGGATAATAAAACGAGTTGAGAAAGCCTCAATTTATAGGGTAAATATAAAGGGTAAAATCGTACATTTGCAAAACATAGAATTCAAACATATTTAATTCACTGTCTAAAACGGTAAAATCATTAATCTGTCATTAAAAATGGATTAATAATGCGATAATAGCTGTTGTAACAACCGAATTAAAGGCTAAAAACAATCAAATTCATTTCGGGATTAATACTGCAATAAAATCTATATTTAAATTGGCCAGCAGATTTAAATCATTCCGAGTCCAATAATGGAGTGAAAAAAATATTTTACAGTTTAGAAAACGCAAAGAAAATTCTTACAAATTTTCTTCAAAAAATATTACACACGTAATATGTGACGAAGACACATGTTAACGTTGTATGTGGCATGCAAGATTCTTGGTTTATCACTATTCAAAATAAAGAGGAATGAATAGTCATTTACAAATCCATCTCAAACCTTATTCCACCAAATGTGCATTACCAACTGCGGTAAAACAAATGTAAAAACATCGATTGTTTTCATTAAAAATTGGGTTAAAAATCAGAGGGTTAGTAGTTGGAAGAATTTTGAAATGCAAAGGAGATGACAGTCAAAGTCAAAATTTGAAAGTCAACTTACAATTAATGAGATGATAGGATAAAGCTGTTGCGTATTGCCAAAACCGTCTTTTGACAGCACAACGCTCGTGTGCCTTCAGTTTGACGCCTCCTTATTCTTTTTCCACCTCGATGAGCTTTTTCCTTTTCTTTTTCTTTCTTATACGTCAAATTTTCTTTTAGATAAGTTTATTTTCTTATGTCATTGCTACGCGATGCAATATATATATATATATATATGAACATAAATCGTTCTAGAATATTAAAATGTTTTAAGAAAATAAAATTGGCTTTTTCATTTGTTGTTAGGGTCCTTTGATTCAATTTATTAATATTATGTTTAGTATAATATTCTCAAGTTTGTTTCGTAAAGAATACATCGACAATAATGTAAATGGTTTGTGAACATTGAAGTAAGTTAAAACCGTTTGTATAAAAGTATAAATAAAATTACTTGGATCAGAAAATGCTGAAGATGAGAGCAGAGGTTCAGAACTTGTTGCTCCCTGTTCCTATTGATAAAAGAAAACTTTGGGACAGTATACGAGAGGTGGATCCAAAGGTTTTTTGGCATAGGGTGATTTGGTTTGGGTTGCACATCCCTAAACATGCCCTTATTACTTGGATGGCCATCTTGAATAGATTGCCTACACAAGATCGTCTCCAACGAATGGGGATGGTTGGAGATCCGACCTGTTGCCTCTGTGGTGTTGAACAAGAAACGAGGGATCATCTATTTTTTGGGTGTGCATTTGCTACCCAGATCCTGGATACTGTTCTGAGTCTTTGCTGCATCAGGAAGTCCTTTTCTTCCTGGAACGAGGAGCTGCAGTGGTTCAGTGCGACTCTCAAAGGTAAATCCATGCGAGTTCTAATCCTGAAACTTGCTTGGAATGCCTTCATATACTACATTTGGGAGGAACGGAATTGGAAGAAATTCCGGGGACGTACACGTGATCTTGCAAGCCTAGTCAACTGTATCAAGGTCGTGATCCGTATTCGACTTGGAAGTAATTTTGCTCGATATTCAGATGTAAATAGATCTTTATACGTAGCTTGGGGATTAACCCACTGAAACATTACTTGTAAATAACTGTTTTGTTGTCTTGGATAATAAAATTTCGCAACTTATCCAAAAAAAAAGTATAAAAAAATTAAAAATGTAATATTCCTATCTCAATAAAATTATTACTTTTTGTGTTTTAAAATTGTCTCGATTATATTGTCATTTTAAAAAACTCAACAACTTTTATAACACACGTTTATTTATCTATCGGGTAAGTCTACAGTACGACATAGTCGCGGTACGACTACGGTGCGACACCAACAAAAAATGTTACAAAATATGGAACACATAACTGTTGTCAAACTCCTTATTACTTTAAATTTATTATTTATAATAATATTAAAAATATGTCTTAAAATTTTTCGATGAAGTAGTTTAATTTTTTTAATAAAATTTAATTAATTGAATAGTCTAAAGGTATTATACTATCTATTCATAGCTCTAGAAGTGAATTATTTATGTAGATGGGTTGCAAAAACAGTGCCCGTCTAGCTGGGCCTCTTCCCTCCCAATCGAGTCGAGTTGAACAAGTACAACTAGTGTATGTGTATTCCCAACCACACCGTTTTTATGTTAATGAAAGAAACCAAAAACAAACAAATAAGAAATGTTTTGTATACACAAAGCCAAACAAAGCAATATGGGGATTGTTTACGATAGCTGATTCCCATGGCCATGTGTACACCATCCAACTTCATGCTTAACTTGTACCGGAGCCGCCGCATTCACTTTTCTCCTCCTCTTCTCTGAGTTAGACGGCTCAGGTGATGACCGCTTTGATGTTATCCTCACCGGGTCAGGCTCCCCTGAATTCACCCTCAACGGGAAATTCAACAATGCCCTGGACCCACGCATCCTATAAGCCGCTTTATCATAAGCCAAAGCCGCATCCTCGGCCGTCTCGAAAGTACCTAACCAAACCCGAGCCCCATTCTTAGCAGGGTCCCTTATCTCAGCCGCGAACTTCCCCCATGGCCTCTGCCTAACTCCTCTGTAGTGCCTCGCTTTGGGTTCAACCGCCGTGTCTTGCGCCTCCGCTTTAATACCAGGGAAATTCGTTGAACAGTTATCGGAGGGGGTTAAAGCATCTCGGAGGAACCCGAAAACGAGCATGTCTTGGGGATCGTTTTCTTGAAGAGGGAGGTCACCCCAGGTTTCGGTCAAACAAGGGTACAAACGGCTGAAGCTTGAGCTCCGGCAAAACATTGGCGGAGCAGCGGTGATAGTGGTACAATCGGTGGAAGCATTGAGTCGGAAGTCTGATGACTCGCCGAGTAAGTGACGCCGAATTGAGTCCAACATTGCTAAATCGGAATCGTTGCTGCTACTCATAGTCGGATACATGTCCATAACGAAAACTGTTAAATCTTAAGTAACTTAATAATTTCTGGGTTTTGGGAAATGAATGAAATAAAGAATAAAAGGGAAGAATTCTGAGGATTTAGGAGTCTGAATCTTTGTGTGGCAATGGGAATGTGGGTTTAAATAGGAGATTAGGTACATGAACTTGGATTGGCGGTTTTTCCCATTTGGATTATTTTCTTTATTTTAATAATGTTTGGATAATTATTTATTATTTCCCAAGTTGTTCATTTTTAGACACGTGCTAAATAATTTTGAATTTCTTGTTGTTTCACTTCCAAATTTCATGACGTTATCAAGTTGTTGGTTGTCGCTTCGCAGGCCTTATTGCCCACTTGTTCTTCTAGTTGTTCGGCTGATAATCGCCGAGTACAAAATAAATATTTTTTCAACTACTCCTCCATCCCTCAATATTTGTCCTTAATTGTCTTTTCACGGGCTTTTAAGACGAAAAAATTTGTATAACAAATGTTATAGAATAATTAAAATTATAATTTTATAACTAATGGGTTAGTCCAAGTGATAAGCAGTTTGCTATCACTTAAACATGTTTCGAGTTCGAGGCATTGTGTATGCAGAAAATTTTTGCTGGGAGACTCACCCACCAAAGTCAGGTGTGCGACGCGGGTCAGTCTGAATTAGTCAGGGCCTAGTCCTGAAAACCAAAGGGCAACAAAAAAAAATGATAATTTCATACATGAAAAGCTAAAGTTTGTTTTGTTAGAAAATTAAAAAATGGTAGAAAAGAAAATGTGCAATTTTTTAATGAGATAATTTAAGCAGGACAATTTTAAAATTTAAAAGGGACAAATTTTGAGGGACAAATAAAGTACAATTAAACGAGATTCAATCAATTTTTAATTTTCAGTTTTTATTACATTTTTCTAAAGGATTATTAAATCAAACAAATATAAGAGAAAATATATTTGGCTGGTACAAAATAAATATTTTTTTTAAATTCTAATTGATCAATTTTGTTCTCTCATATTTTTTTAAGTTATAAATTTTAAATTCACTAAAAATACCTTTTTCCTTTCCTTAGAGTTCCCATTAACTTCTCTATGTAGGATTAGAACTAGAATTTATAAAAAAAAATTAAACATATTTAATATTATTTAATGAATAAATGCACATGAAAAATAACGAAACGGCGGACATCAAATGAAGACTTGAGACATAGACATTCCTTGTCAAAAACGGATACACTGGTCTTAAACAAAACTAATTAATTAAGAAAATAATAATAACTTTGGGGATAAAGTCAATAGACATATTATTGAATGGGCCCACTATTCCTCAATTTGCATTTTTTACTTTCTAATATGTTCCTTCGAGGAAGTGAGTTTATTAATTAGGGTAAAATATTTTAGTAACCACCAAACTATTTAGAAATATCTATTTTGACTAAGAAACTAAGCAATTTATCAATCATACTTCTAAATTTATTAAATTGATATATTTTGACCACCGTTGTTAAAAAAACTAACGGATGAGTGACGTGGCAGTTTACAAAAATTTATAAAATTATACATTTGATCCATGTTATTTACCTATTATATCAATTTGATCCTAATTTTTAATTTAATTAAATAAAATTAATCACCCAATTGAATAAATTTATTCAAGTTTTAATTTATTATTATTTAATACTTGATTAAAGGAAAATTTAAGATGAGTGCAGCAACTTTGGTGTGAATTGAACCTAAGACCAATAGGTGTTATACCTACACCTTTACTACTATACCAACCTACTCTTGGTGATATAAAATGCAACCTTATATATATATATATGACAAAGCCGATGGAGATTTCTTGTGCAGCAGAACCTCTCAATCTTCAATCTATCCGCAAGTTTTTTCCTATCTTTTTAATAATGTGAAGCAAATTGTTAAGCATAATTTTCTATTTCTTGTTCCCCTAAAATTTAATATTGTTTTCAGCCGAATAAGTGAGCTCTCAGAGATTCATGGTATAAATAAAAATGAAGTTGAGAGTGAAGCTCTCTCTTCGGATTCGGAGAAGCTGCTCAATGATTGCTCTTCTCACCTCGAGGTGATTCTGTGTATTTTTTAAAAACAAATGTTACAGTTTAGGGTTTTATTTTTAAATAAATTAAAGAGTAGATCTACGCAGAGGAAAGTGAAGCAAATTATTGAAGAGTATTTTGATGTGGGTTTCTTACGCATTGAAGATTTAGGTATGTTTCTAATATTTTATATTTTTATAAAGATATGTATATAAGCGAGTGTATTTTTATCATTAAGAGTAAGTTGGTACTAGTGCAGTGGTAAAGGTATGCGTATAACATTTATTGGTCCCTTAAGGTCATTCCATCCATCTTCATTGGAGGGAAAATATATTAAGTAAATAAAACTAAATTAAAATTGAAGTAAATTTATCCAATTGGATGATGTCACGTGTCATCATCTGATTGGTTGATTAGTTTTATTTTATTAAATTAAAATTAGGACCAAGTTGATATAATATGTAAATAACAGGGACCAAATGTGACTGTCACGTCACTCTTTGTTAGTTTTTTAACGGTGGTGGTCAAAATAAGTCAATTTAATAAATTTTGTGGTCTAATTAATTACACAAATTCGATGGTTAAAATAAGTATCTCAAATAATTAGGTGGTACCGAATAGTTTACCCTATTAATTACAACACTTTCTCTTAATTCCCTCCTCTCAATTAATTAAACTATCTTTTAAGGTCGACTTGGATTGCACTCTTTTTCTTGATTTTGTTTGGATACTCTTAAGTCGGCAGTGGCTGCTCATGTATATTAAATAGATAATTAATGCGATTACCATCATAAGATTTGCAGTATTATAAATACGAAAATTATTTTGTTTATTCGATTAAAGGTCTCTACTATCTATAGCAGTGACTAATTCTTTCGCCGCGAGTGCTCTCGCTAGGGATGTAAATGAGACGAGACAGATCGCGAGCTACTTGAGCTTGACTCGGTCAAAGCTCGACTCGATTAGACTCGACTCGAGCTCGAACTCGGCTCGAGTTCTTGACGAGCCGAGTTACTGGATACCTGACTCGAAAAGCTCACGAGCTACTCGAAAATATAATATACTATTTTTTATAATTTAAAATCTAAATTCTTAAGCTTAAAACCCTAAATATAAACCCTAAACATAAGTATTAAACCCTAAAATCTAAATCCTAAACCCTAAACTAACACTCTAAACCCTAAAATTAACAAGCTTGAGTTTACAAAACTTGTGTATCAAAGTTTTTTCTTCATAGGACTTGAAATGAGAGGTGATAGATGAAGAGTTACTTGAGTCAAATGTGATCAAAGATCGGTCAACACTTGACTCGATTGGACTCGAATCAAGCTCGAACTCGACTCGAGTTCTAAATGAGCCGAGTCGAGCTCAGATTTCTCAAGCTCGTTAGAAATTACTCAAGCTCACACTCGACTCGAAATCTTAACGAGCCGAGCCGAGTTTAGCACTACTCGAGCTCGACTCGGCTCGTTTGCACCCCCAGCTCTCGCTAAAAGGTAAAATGCTGGCCATGAAATGTACTATATTCCCATGGGTAGGGATCGAACCCCTAACATCATGGTTAAGAGATGAGGTGAACAATCACCACACCACATCTCATAGTTAAATACAAAAATTATTTGATACATATGTTGTGTAAACTTTAAGGTTTAGTTTATAATTTAAAGGTTTAATTTAGGGGTTAAATGTTTAGTGTTTAGAATTTAAGGTTTAAAGTTAGAGGTTTAGATTTGGAATTTTATAGATCAAATAAGTAGAGTTATGTAATTTTTTACTCAACTTGTACATAAAAAAATTGTTCAAATAAATAGCACTCTCTTTGTCCCATTAAAATTGTCTATTATTGAATTTTTTTGTTAATTTTTCTTCAACTTTAACATCTTATTATTTAAGATAAACTACATAAATGACCACTATACTATTGGAAAAGTCGCGATTTGACCACCTTACTTTTTTCGAAGCAATTAAACCATCATACTATTAAATTGGGTGCAATGTGACCACCAGCCGTTAGAGGTTAACGGTAGGGTGACGTGACAGTTAAAAAATTAAGGGTATAATTACACATTTGGTCCTTACTATTTATATATTCTTTCAATTTAGTCCTAATTTTAAACTAATAAGATAAATTAATTAGGCGGTGACACGTGTCAACACCTTATTGGAGGAATTTAATTATTTATATTTAATTAATAAATTATTTTCCTCCTCCAATCAGGTGGTGACACGTGTCACCACCTATTTAGAGGAGAAAAACAAAATCCCAAAACCTACTCTAAGTGGGAATTGAACTTGGGAGAAACATGGATAAAAGCAATGCCTTAACCACTACATCAAGCACATGTTTATGCTATAAATCACCAATTGTATTATATGTCTTATTGTTTATTACCATTCAACACAACTTTGATTCTATTTCTTCCCTCACTTTTCTTTCCCTGTTACAGTAATGCTTTTTCAGTTTTCACTGCTCGGAAAACCATTGGAAAAAGAAAAGTCCATCGAGTCTGGCTTATAACAGGGACTGAGCCCTTGAAACATTGTGTTGAAAACAAAAAAGCTAAGGAGGCTTACCGTTTATGATAATCCAATAATTTGCTTAGAAAAGGATGGAGAATTTGGATTAAATGATGTATATTCAGATATTTATAGATATTCGATCTGTTTTATTTTATGTGTATTCAAATTCAAGTGATGTTTTAATTTAGATGTTAAAATTATTATCCATTACAGATTCGAAACAGAAGCGTATAAACATCTCCAAATATCCCTTATATGAATCTGTATTAATATTTATTGTTAGTAACAATGAATATATTTATTAAACAGTAAAATGTATTATATTTTTATGAGTGAAAAATAAAACTTTGGACCTCATAATCGAAGGAAGAAAACATGGAAAGACTAAAGCAGGAAAAAAGTGATGAGGAAGAAGATAAGTTTGAATGGTAACAAACAATAAGACATATAATACAATTGGTGATTTATAGCACAAACATGTGCTTGGTGTGGTGGTTAAAGCATTTTTTCCCTTGTTGATCCCTGCCCAATTCTCGGATTACTCATTGGAGAATCTTTCTCATACTATTGTTGATCCCTGCCCAATTCTCATCAATACTGTTAACTCCAATAATAGGATTGATTGAGAAAAAATGGTTTTGTTTTGACGCGAGCTAGACTCTGGAAGCTGAGCGTGAACAATTAATTGACACTTTATGGTCTTCAAACATTGAGGAGCTCTCTGCTAAACTATCCCAACTCAGCATTGTCATGTCTCATTGGAGTAAGGAAAATAAGCTCACACGATGACCATACTCTAAAGAATTGAATGACAAGCTTTGCAATCTTTCAGTCTTATATCCGGAAGATTGAAACTCTTACCGAGATACTCGATGTAAAACTCGTCATACATCTAGAATCTGACGAGGACGAGATTTACCGGTAACAACAAGCTCGTGCTAATTGGCTCAAACGTGGAGATCGTAACATTACTTTCTTCCATAAATTGGTGCCATTCTGAAAAAAGAACATAATTTCACAACTACTTTCATATTACGGTCTATGAGTTATAGAAGATAGTGAAATGACCTCTACTGCTGATTGTTTCTTCCAATAAATCTTTACGGAATCTAATATTGTATGGGTTGATCTTATTAGTAATATCATTCAGTCTTCTATCACTTGTGATATGAATGATAAGCTATTAGCCTTTTTAAGAGGAAATTGAATGTGCAATAAAGAATATGGCTCCTTTAAAGGCTTCAAGTTGAGATGGCTACCAAGCCCTATTTTACCATCGATATTGGCATATAATTGGTAAATAAGTATTTGATTTTTGTCAATCTATCTTGAAAAATAATCATGACATGTCTCAAATTAACGAAGATAATATCATCCTTATTCATAAAGTGGATAATCCTTCTATAATGGCCCAATTCAGACACATTAGTTTGTTCAATGTTCTTTATAAAACCATTGCAAAAACTATTGTGAACAGGCTGTGTGAATTATTGGATTTATGCATTGACCCTACTCAAAGAGCCTTCATCCCTGGATGACACATTCTTGATAATGTGTTAATTGCTTACGATGTCCCATATTCTTTGAAGATGAAGAAAACATGTTGCACAAGCTCTTTTGCTTTGAAGCTGAATATGAGCAAGGCATATGATCGTGTTGAATGATTATTTATTGAGAAAATGATGTTGACTGTTGGCTTTTCTAATAGATGGGTATCATTGGTGATGAAATGTGTCTCTTCAATCTCATACAATTTTGTTATGAATGTGATTCTTGGTGCAAGTTTCGATCCTTCTCGGGGCCTAAGACAAGGGGATCCCCTTAGTCCCCATTTGTTCTTGTTCTATAATGAAGGGCTATTTGCTCTGCTTAATGTTACAAAGGGAAATAATCACACCTCGGGAGTAAAAGTATGATGCAACGGGGGGAAACTGACCATGTATCTTTCACTGATGGATGCATACTCTTTGGTGAAACGTCCCACACTAGTGCCCAAGTTATTAGGGACTTGCTCTTGGTCAATGAAGGAGCTTCGGGGTAGAAAATCAACTTTGACAAATTGTTGATTTATTTTAATAAGAATGTAGATTCTCCCACATGAATTCAAATTAGAGATTTCTATGGTGTCCAAATCTCCAATAACCCAGATAAATATTTGGGTTTTCCAACTATGGTTGAAAGGAAAAAGCGTATGGCTTTTGTTGGTTTATGAGATACCTTTAATCGAAAAGTGAAATTGGAGCACAATGTTCTCTCAATGGGAGGTAAAGAAATTTTCATTAAATATATCCTCCAAGCTATACTCATATGCAATTGAATACTTTTTATTTCCTCTATTGTTATGTCTTGAGTTAGAATCCATATATTGTAAATTCTGGTGGAGGAATAATGGGTCTAAAAAAAGGAATCCATTGGATTCGTTGGAGGAAGCTTTGTGTCGTTAAAGCTATGAGCGGAATGGGTTTAAGAGTTTTAGCTAAGTTTAATATAGCTATCCTAGCTAAACAAGGTTTTCATATATTGATGAAGCCTGATAGTCTATTGGAAAGAATATTAAAAGGTCAATACTTTCCTACCAGCTCATTTTTGAATGCAGAACTAGGGTCTTACCTCTCATACACTTGGAGAAGTATTTGGTGCACCAGATGACTAATTGAAAAGGGCATCGGCTGGAAAATTGGATATGGGTTTGCAATGAACATTTGGTATGAACCTTGGATTTATGGTCATGGAAATGGCAGTGTTAATGTTAGTTCTATCATTCCACAGTATACCATGGTATCTAATCTGATTAACATTGATTCTAATACCTAGAATGAATTTTCCTTTTGTTGTTTGGTAACAACGACCTCAATGGACCAGTTTCGGGAGAAGACTTAGTGAACTCTATTTCTCCTCACATCTGGGGTTCAGTAGACGATGCCTTGACAAGGACCAATTCTTTCGCGGTGGAAGCCTGCCTCTGGATAGAGCTCTCAGGCACAACTACTGTCCTTTACCCCGAGAAGAGATTATGGGGTTCGTGGTCTGGTTTTCTTCGGTTTCGTTCTGGTTCCTTTGTTTTGGAAAACACGATCCACAGTTTTACCGATAGAAGTGTCTATCTGGGCGTTCCAGGTTTCTCTCCGTCATGGTTTTGTTGGGCCTTTGTGTGGCCGAATCTCGTTCGTTGTCTACGCTTGCTGTTTACGTTCGGTTGCTTAACTTTTAGGTTTTTTAAGGTGTTTTTTAAGTCTGTTTGTAAGCCTTGGTTGGCCCTGCGTTTGGCTATGGCTCTCGTTTGTATGCTTCCTATGCTGATGGAACCCTCGGGTCCCTCCCATATGTATCTTTTCCTCTTTTAATTGAAAGTTATGTTTTGAACAAAAAGAAATTGAAATTCGAAATACTTTTTCTCCGACTCAATCTGAGCAAATTTTATGTATGTAGCTTCCACGTAGAGCCCAAACAGATATGTACATCTAGAGATTTGATGAATTTAGAAACTATTTAGTATGTAATGGCCATAAACTACTTATGGGAGAACTCTATCCTATGGGTTTGATTTCCCCTACATTGAAAATGAGTCGGCTGGTGTTTATGTTACATTATAGTCTTTCAATATACCATCTAAAGTCAAGATTTTAGGATGGAAGTTCATCAATAGTTATCCGCGTACAACTATCAATATAATCAGATATTGAATATTCACCTAAATTGCTTTCATCACAAAGATGACAGTCTTATCAACAAATAAATCAAATACATTTGCTCTAGTCAACAATGATCGAGAACAAAGTAAGGAATTTGAAAGATTATCTATCAATCATGTTAATCGTCGTCAAACCAATGTGATTTCTTTGATTCGGGTCTAGCGACTAGGTTCATAACCTCAGAACAATCGAATTAAACATGGTTATTTTAAGAAATGATAAATGTGTTCGTATGTGCCCATTTTGCTAATTGCTTATGTTGGGGTTAGTTGGGAACACATTGCCTATTAAAAATGTTTTTGAAAAGGTTTTTATAGGTTTGTCTTGGGTCACTTGTTGAGCCACCCCAATTGTAAGGTTTAAGCACCGATAATGGATTTGGTTTTAAATGAGTAATGATTTATTCAACAAATACTTCTGAGCTTAGTAAGCTTTGTCTGGGTTATTGATAGTATGAGATAAGTGATTTTTGATCTTGAGTTGACTTGGTCCTCGATCGAGAATAGTTAATAGTGATCTCTGAACTTGAGTGACATCACCCTCATTTGTGAGCTTATAAGGAAGCTGGTCCACTATTTCAAATATTACATTGGTTATTACCATCGATGTTAATGATATGAATTCTGAAGTCAAGAAGTTAGTGAAGTGATGTAAATGGAAGTGAGTACACCGTAAGGTGTTTTATGATTGATAGTAATATCAAGATTTGTAAAGTATGCTCGAGAAAGCTTTGCCAGAGATTCTAATGGGAATTTTGGAGTGATTCTAAGGTTGTGATATACGCTTTGGGCAAAAAGGTTAATGTTCAGGATCGAAATCTGGCCAGTAATATTGATTATTAAGGAGAATTTGATAGTACCCCTAACGTTAATTCCACGAGAATGGTTGAGGTATGAAATAGACATAAGGCATCGGACAGTTTTCCATCTCCAAAAAAATCATAGTGCGTAGTAGAATCATGGAATTTGTATTTTGATTAAGGAAAAAGTTGAGTAATCTGTTTTTTGTTCCCTAGTGCATTGTATGGTGGATTCTGGCTTCACTCATTTATGCTTATTGATTTAAGATGAATATATATTGGATATTTGTGACAAGAATTCCCTTTTTGGGAATCATTGTTAAGAGTGCTCTAGGTAAGACCATGTCAGTTAACTGAATTGTGTTAAAAGTGTTCATGGGAGATTTCGGGTTTTGACGCTATTTTTGAAGATGATTAGTTCTTGGGACACAGGGCAGTGGTTGATTTTGAGCGTGTTGTAGTTTTAAAGATTGGAGTTAATTTTTTAGTGGAGATGGTCGAAGAATGGACTGAGTTTTGTTTGAAGGGATTTCGGCTAATGAGGCTGAAAGGATGTCAAGATTTGGGTCCCGAAGTTTATTTGGCTTATAAGATAATCCAGGGTTTAAGGATGTTCGGTGTAACACCCATAAATTATATATGAAGTGTAAAATAATAATAATAAAATAAAATGGGAGAAAGGCAACTTAAGAGCCTCAAACCCTTGACCTTGGGGTTGGCAACCCTTGCTTTAACCGATTGAGCTAAGACAACTCTTGTTACTTTGCTGCCTTATATCACATTTAATCTATGCATATTTGTTTGGGTCTAAATTAATTAAAGATCGATCCAGCTTCCCCATCTTTTTGGGCTGTCTGTTAGTTTTGGGTAAGAACTAGAAAGTTCTAAAAGCCCTCCGTCGAACCACCACTTGATCTACACCACTGTCGAGCGGTGGCCACCACCACCACCTTTGGCGTGACCGACGTTCCCCCGTGACCTCGCTTGTGGCCACCACTCGCACTGAAATGCATCCGTTTGTCGTGGGTAACGATTCAAAGGTTTCGAGCATCCCTTTTATTTTGCCATATTTCGGCCGTCCTCCCCGTCTGTTGTTCACGTCGTAGCCGTCAACGCGTCCCTCGTGTTGAGACGAACATAACCAAACCTATTAAATGCCTGTTTGACTCCGACAAAGACCTGAATAGAGCAACGCGTATTTCCGGCCATTTTGGTTTGATTTGGGTAAGTTCCGGTTAGATTTCGACTTGTTTTATGTTTCTAAGGAGTGGGTTGAATTAGCATTCTGATGAGCTCTTGTTTTCCGACAGAAGCCTGTTATTTGGCATCTCTGGCGACTTTTCCGACGACCGTCTGGCGATCTGAGATTTTAGGGTAAATAGACCGGTTCAAGTATAGCCCTGAAGCTTGAACCAACTAACCTGATCAGAGCCCGGTTGCACACAAACCTTAGTCTGACCCATCTAACTCAAACTCGAGTTCGACCCAACGAGCAGATACATAGTTAATAGTAAGAGTAACTTGTTCATCAAAGGTACATTCGATGCTATGGATTGAGTTCGGGTGCAATGCACATGTTAGAATACTTGGAAAATACCGTTTGAATACATGGTCGATTTCTCGTAGTACGTTCGGTGGTTGATTGGTGAACACGAACCATTTTGTTATATGCTGTAGTCAGTTTTGAGGAATGAATGCTTAAGGTGTACCTATATGGTTAAATAATAAACATTGTATTGATGTGTTGCGATTAGTTTCAAGGGACTCAGAAACCTGATGAGCAACGAAAATTTCTGAATTATGGACGTCACCATTTATATATTGTAGGTTTAAATTACCAACTTATCCCTGAAGGTTAGAATGACCATAATGCCCTCCTAGGCTTTAATGATTGGACCACTCACAATATATCTGAAATCTCAATGATCATGATGTATCGACTTTTGAATGCCTGGTTTTAGCCGTTAGTATCGAACCCCTATTTTATGGGGGCCTCATTTTGAAATTAGTCCAAACTTGTCGGATGTTCAATGTCCTCTCTCTGATAATTACCAACTACGGGGAATTAAATTGGACCATATAGAGTGTTCCATGTGTCTGTGAATATTTTCTATGTTTTAAACCAAAGCTATCTGCTCTGAATTAAAAATATAACTCTGTTATCCGTAATGAAAGAATAATCCTTGGCTTTTGTCTTCTAATACAATCCTTGACAAGATAAAACTGATTATGTCTGGGTTTTGATTAAAGTTATGTAGGCTCAGCGCTGGTAAGTCCTTCTGGACCTAAGCTCATACGCCCAATGGGTCTAGGGTAAGCCTTTCTGTAAGCTCCTACGCCCAATGGGCCTAGGGTAAGTCTTTTTGGATATTGTTATGAGACATTGAATATCAGTGTATGGTTGGAGGGTAGTCAGATAATTAAAATAAAACTTTTCATTCCTTTCTATAATCCTACCTTACTGAATTAATTTACTAAAGTCTGAACTTTCTGTATGCTCCCAATCCGCGCTTAATAAAACACTAAACATCCTAGTTCGACTTCCGTAATCTACCTCTCTTTTGATTATCTGAGTTGTAGGCTTTTTGTCAGTACTCAAGTGATTCGATAAGAACAACCTTGCTACCTTCAAGTGGACCGTTTCTATGAATATCGAATTACAATTGGAGTCTGTTATTGCCCGAAATATCATGATAGTGTTATATGTGCCATATATATGCTTGTGCCTTTAACATCTCTTGGTATTTCTGTATTACTGAGCTTTCCGAAGCTCACATTGTTTTTACCATCGCAGGTTAAAAGAATTTGATCAGGGTATAGTACCAACATCGGTAATGGAGTTCCACCAGCTTTGCTTGTGGAGTACGGTACTGGTATAGTCAGTGGGCATGTATGTCGTGTATTGTTTTATGTCAGTGTCTGTAGAATACTTTCTGAACTACTGTTATATGTTTAAATGATTTTCTGAAATTGTATTTTGAATAGAAGTTTGTTTTACAAATTTTAATGTATTTAAAGAAAAACATTTTCATGTGGATTTTTCTGTGGGTCGCTCATGTGACCCTAATGTGACCTCTTAGATTTAGGTGTATCGCATAGGCGGGTCTAGGGGTTACATTCAGGTTCTGAATGTATGTGCTGTTTTGGAATTCTTTACTTGAATGTTTTTGAGGGCTCCCGAATCCTTTTTGTGCTGTGTTGATTGACATTAAGGAAATGTATGAGTTGAGAGCGTAATTGTGAAAATGGTTGGTTGTGGATATGTTTCGCTGGGAGTTCTATTTTTTGAAACACCAATGTGGTTGTTGAGGAGAATAATATTTAGAATCGTCTGGTTAGTATGGGTTGTCGTTATATCGTGTAGATGGCGAATGCTCTAGTGGCATTTGAGGTGGGGATGAGTGTTCTGTGAATACTTAGTTTCGCAAGTAGCAAGAGTATTGGTATTCTCGTGTACAATAGAACCGAGAAGGATCTTGATCGACAACAAAGAATTGTTTAGTATGCTTTTGTAGCAAAGAGAATGATTGTTCCTTAGTTGGGTAGGTGCGAGTTTTGGCGTGGTTGCAAGAAATATTAGTTCTGATGATGTAGTTAGGTTGGGTAAGTTTGGTCTGAGAATGTTATTAGTAAGTGTGAACTGTTGAACATGCACAGTGCAAAAACACTTATATGTATATATATACATGTCCATACATGCATACATTTGAGCATGGCATTAGAGGTTTTGCATACATACACATAGACATTTACGAGGGCATATAAGTAATCTTGCGTACATATGTTCATACTTATGGATGACTTTTAGGAGGCCAATGAGATAATAATGTAAGTAATGTAGCAAGGGTAATTGAGTTCAAACATAAAGGCTCTCTAGGGTCTGATAGCTTATAAGAGATGTTATAAATTGATTCTTGGAATTTGGAATTATTCTAAATTTGAAGCAGCCAAGGTTGGTGTCTAAAGTACGCAATTTTTCTGGATTCTGTTCATTGTTACCGAAGTTTGTCAAGGAATCTTTTGAGATTGTTGCACCGTTAGCGAAGTTGTGGCAATATATGTTCAGTTGAATTGGACTATTTGATGGATTCTGTTTGGGATCATAGCTTGAATTTTTCGATCTCGTTTCTAATCTATTTTTCACTTGAATGATTTATTTTAAACTTGTGTAAACTGGTATTGGTTAACTATGATTTCCACCTTAGAATACAAGGGGAAGCTCAGTTTGATTGTACTCCTATCAAACAAGGTGAGCTATGGTTTCTTATTGACATTCCTCACGCTTAGTTTCCTTAATCTATTATTTTTGTTAACATTTGTGATTAAAATGAATTTTATTGGGTTTAATTGGTTTGTAACGTTTTAAGAACAAATCATGGTTAGGTTATTCAAACCTAACAATTTCTATTGGGTACTAATGATTTCTTATTGGTTGATAATAATCTAAAATTAGTTTTACAAGTTTGATCCCAAAATTAGTTTAATTGATTGATCGAGATATTTGTTCTCCATGGATTATGGTTGATGTATGGTTAAGAGGAACTTTTGTTGATAACTGCTATTGTTGGGAGTTATTTGACGATTGTTGCAATGATTTAAGTTTAGATTCGGTTAAGAAAAGTTAGTTTGAATTTAGAAAGGAATGGTGTATGCTAAAAGTGGTTTCGGTAGATTAGCGTTGTTTAGAGGTTAGAAATTAGTTAAGCTTTGTGCGGATTAAGACAACGAGAAACCCGATATCATATGGGTGGTTGAGTGTTTCTCAGTGTTTCTCCATGGATGAAAGTCGTAGGGAATAGATCGTTAGGGTAAGTTGAATTAAGATTTATTGGACGTTATGTGGAGATTAGAAGGACCGATTTTGTGACATGTTAAGTCAAGATAATATTGAGCTCAAATGTGTATTTGATGAGTTGCCTTCGTGTATGTGGTGAGGTTTTATTTGATTCTTCACATATTGTCCTCGTAAGAAGAAATTGGAGATTTGTTGGTTTTACCATTGGTAAGGGATGTTTCTGGTTAAGTCTCTAGCAACTAGGTGTTGCTCATCGAGGCGATTGAATTCGTGGAACTTATGTGGCGTAAGTGGGGAATCGAGGAAGTTGTTTGGACAAGGAAGGTCTGCATTTGTATTTGTTCCCTTTAGGTGAATTTTAAGGACGGAATTTCTTTTAGAGGAGGAGAGTTGTAACATCTTGGAAAACAGGCTAGAAATTTTGGGTGAATTATCAGAATCAGGTTGGAGGGTTAGGTTTTAGCTAATTAATTAATTCTAAAAAATAATTTGGATTGATGAAATTGATTTTACGATAAATTTATCGAGGATAATATTTTTGAAACTATATTTAAGGAGTTTATTAAAGGATGAAACTAAGTTTTGACTAATTTTAAATGAGTCGATTTAATATTAATTAAAAAGTGTCTATTTTGCGGTAGTTGTAAAATATTAGTGATGACAATTTTGCAAAAAGAATTAAAGTGATATTTTTATTAGAATTATTAAATCAATTATTAAATATATCTTTCTCCTCTCATTTTAACAAAAGATGATCAATTATTATTTTTCCAAAGATGAGAAAAACATATCTAAACTTTCTCTATTTTCTCTCTAGAATTTTCCAAACACACTTTATAAAACATTGATTTTCCTTCTTAATTTTCATTTCTTTCATGTCCGAAATGATTTTTAATCAACAATCTAGCAAGAGCTAGTAGTTTTCATCGATTCTTCTTGCAATTCACGTTCAAATGGAGGAGAGTGTTTTCAACTTCCATTTTTCCTATCAATTGGGCAAGCTTTTGATTTTCAAAGGTTATCTAATTGTTTTTAATTGATTATCTATCATTTCTATTAGAGTTTATGAATTAAAAAGAATTTAATTTGATTTGTTTGGTTTCTTGGATGCTAAAGAGTAAATCAAGTTTTGATAGATGAAATCTAAATATTTTAATTAGGTTGAAAGTTATTCCAATGGGTTAGGTGTAATCTAATCTCAATTTTATAAAATTGGTACCAGAATTAATTGAATTGTTTAAGTTTAGACTTAAGTTCTTGAATGTAGTGATTGGTAGAATGGTTGATTTAATTATTGGATAACATATTAGAATGCATCGTGTATATTCGATGAAATGCTTGTAAGGATTGAAAAATAGGGGGAGGGGGAGGGGGAATGCCGTAATGTTGTGGTGCTACTGCCATTTTCCTTTAGGGTTTTAATTTGTGCAACAATTGTTGCCTTACGCGAGTCGATGCTTCTAAGGACTTTTGATTTTTCGCAGCTGCTGCTGCTTTTCAATTTCACGTGAAGTTGGTAAATGGAAATGGTGGCTGTGTCACGTGAGGTATTTTAATAAAATAAAACAGTTACTTTGGTGTGGTCTAATTTATATTAACCCTTTGTATTTTTTAATGGAGGTTGGTAAGTGTGTGAACGATTTTCTATTAGGTGTCGAGGCATTGGCATCGAGACGATAGTCAATTGTTGAGTGCAAATGTGCTTTGGTACTTTAATGAGGTTTGAATCATGGCTTTGGAGGTTTAGTTAAAGCCTAACAAGCTTAGCTAAGCTCGGAAATAAGTTTTCCTATTTTGTCTTTTGAATATCGGTTAGTTATGGGGCATGAATTTCATGTTTTGATTTGAAATCATGAATTGAATTACTTATTGTTTTATGCATCATTAAATGATATGCAATTATTTATTAAGCATGAGGATGCCTAATAGTATCGAGAAAGGGTTCCTAAATAGATTGTTTAAGCTACCATGAGCAATATTATTTGCATATGAAATCGGTTGTTAAATCTTATGGAAAACAATACGTAGATGTGTTTAAAATATTATATTGGCCATGTGGCACACAAAAAGAAAGTTTCAGATATAGTTAGCATGCCATATGGTTTAAAGTGCACTATAATATAAGCTGATCGCCCCGCAGCCCTCAAGGAAGTAGGTGAGACTGCTCAGGCTAGTGGAATCTGTGGTTTTGTGGTAGAGGTTAGACTACCTGGGCTGAAGACAAGAAAATAGAAGGTGGTTTAAAGGTAACACATGGGAAATCCGTTTATTTGATGAGTTTTCATAAAGATTATGGTTTATTATGGGTCACACTAATTGCCAATATATGAGGAAATAAAGAAAAGCAAGTATGAAAGCTAAATGTATATGATTTGATCAAGCATGTTTTATTAAATGTTTTGAGAATGAAAAGTTTGTTATTAAAGAATGATGCATATGTATCAAACAAACACGTTTTGCTTAAATGCTTTGAGAACAATGGGTTTGAATTGCTTTGATACGAGTTTCTAATATTGGTTTTGACTTTTGAAAATGCATTGGCATTTTACCCTTTTTGAGCGCACTTATTAGGCCTTATATGCTTACGCTTTCTTTTCTTCTGTTAATGCAGTAAATAAAGCAAGTGCAGGGTTGGTTCGAGGCCATGAGTGATCCCAAGACAAGCATATTAAAGAGCATATTTCTAGTGTAATCATTATTTGTAATAAGGCAATGTGGGATAATAATTGGGATGTTGTTTTGTATAAGGCATGATTATATGGTTGAAGTTTATATTATGTTTGAAGAACTAGGTGTTTTAATATAATAATTGAAAAATGTTTTGGACTAATTTGAAAAGAATTTAAAACATGTCTTTAAGTCCAAAAAACTTGAAAATATGTTTGAGGTATTTAAAAAGGTTTTTGGCAAAGTATGGAATGCTTTAAAGTAGTCAAACCTAGCTTTTCAGCACTATCGTACCGATACGATATACCCAGTATCGATACCTATTTACTCCATATTTGATTATGCCAAAACCTGTACCGATGTAGGCTTGCCCGTATCGATACGGAGAGGGATCGTACCGATACGCCTTTAAAGTGTATCGATCCCTACTTTAACAACCCCTAACGGCTATTTCCCAACGGCTATTTCCCAACGGCTAGTTCTGAAGAAGGGCGTACCGATACGGGTACACGTGTACCGGTACGGTAGGCACCAGAACTGCAATTAATGTGAGAAATAAAGACCCCAACGGTGCCAAAAAATCCCCAACGGCTAGTAACGACTACAAACTCAATTGGGACTATAAATTGAAGGTTGGAACACTTGAAGATGGTTAGAGACTACATCCAAGCAACATGATCAAGAGAAATAGAGTCTAAATCTTTATTTTACCTTTCTCTTGTACATAGGCTAAGAAGAGTGCTTTATTGTAAATTCTTTGTACACTCTTGTGAGCTTAAATTGTTTAAAAACAACCTTGCGAGGTATTTAGTTTACCCAAACAAATCCCTTGTAAAAGGAGAGGTTCTAGTTTAGCCCTGAGAGAAAAACTAGAGTTGGTTCTATCGTAGCGAAGTCCAAAAGATGAGGTTGTAACGATTTCCTCCTAAACCGTAAAAAGGGGACGATTTCATTGCTGAGTGAATTGGGAAATCCTTAGTGGTGTGCTAAGGTAGTGGATGTAGGTGCTTGTTAGAAGGCCGAACCACTCTAAAATCATTGTGCCACTTGTCTACCTTTATTTCGATTTTAGCCAATTCAACCACCAAACATTTACAACCCTCCTTGATGGTTTCAATGATCAATTTGAGCATGCACAAACCAAACAATTGGTATCAGAGCCTCGTCTCCATCGAAGGACTAACATCCGTGAGTAAAGATCTATTGGTCAAAGTCCAACCGTTCAATAAAATGGTAAGATTTGAAGAAGGCCGTTCTATCTCGTGTCCTCCACTCTTCGAAGGAGAAGCATACTTTCAATGGGCAAATATCATGAAATTCTTCATCAAGTCTCAAGACTATGAGGTTTGGGACATCATTGAAGATGGGTATTTAGAAGCTCCAAAGAAGAAGAAAAAGCAAAGGAGTGCCAACGACACAGAGGCAAAGCTAAACACCAAGGTGATGCACATTCTATATTGTAGCCTTAACGAAGAAGTTTCCAAGAAGATCTCCACATGAAAAAGTGCCAAAGAATTATGGGAGAAACTTGAGAAGCTTTATGGCAACAAGAAGGGAGAAAAGAAAGATGATGATCAATCATGTGCAAACCTTCTCTCCAATCCAAAGGTGGATGGTGTTTTAGCTCTCGATGAGCCTAAGGTATCTTCTAACTGAAATGAGCTTAATTCTTACTCTTTCGATGAGTTGCAAGATGCTTTTGATGAATTATTTTTGGAATTTGAGACCATGAATTCTGAATTTAAGAAAATGATTTTAAAACTTGAATTTGAAAATGATTTTCTTTTGAAAACAAAAGTGGATTTTGAAAATCAAAATGAAATTTTGAAAAATGATTTAGAGTCCTAAAAACAAGTAAAGATGTTTTAGAAAAAGAAAATCTTGATTTGAAAGTTAAGCTTGAAAGCTTAACAAAAGAAAAAGAAATTGTTTTCAATAATTCATCTTGTCACATAATGGCAAAATGCTCACATTACCATTATCATGGTCATTCCTTACATACTTGTCCTATTAGGAAGAGAAAATCTTATAGGATTAGACAAGTATGGGTTCCCAAGGGAACTAAAGACATTGTGACTAACGTAAATGGATCCAAAGCAATTTGGATACCAAAAATCAAGTGAATGTCTTTTGTAGGTGTGTTGAAGCAATGGCAAGCAAAGAAAAATCAAAGATCCTCAAATCACACATGAGAAGAAGATTGAGTAACCTCTAAGCTTACTGCTTTTATTTTATACATTTGGTTATCTAACTTTTGTTTAAAGTCTTGGATTATTTGTTAAGCCTAATATGATGCAATGAGTAAGGGGTCCATTTTAAAATCAGAATTCTTATTTGTGTCAATTTTTAGTAACCTCCTAAGTTATTTTGAACTTAAAGTCATTTAAATTCTTTTTGATATAACAAAAAGGGGGAGAATTAATTTTGAAAAATTGCATTTTCAAATGAATAAGGGGAGGCTTTACTTACTTTTAAATTTTTCATCTCTTATTCAAATTTTTAAACATGAAGGGGGAGAAACCCAAACAATTTTTCAAGTTGGTTTTATTATATCAAAAAGGGGGAGATTGAAGAACTAGGTGTTTTGATATAATAATTGAAAAATGTATTGGACTAATTTGAAAAGAATTTAAAACATGTCTTTAAGTCCAAACAACTTGAAAATATGTTTGAGGTATTTAAAAAGGTTTTTGGCAAAGTTTGGAATGCTTTAAAGTAGTCAAACCTGGGTTTTCAGCACTACCGTATCGATACGGTATACTCTATATCGATACCTTTTTACTCCAGATTTGATTCTGCCAAAACCTGTATCGATACGGAGAGGGATCGTACCGATACGCCTTTAAAGTGTACCGATCCCTGCTTTAACAACCCCTAACGGCTATTTCCCAACAGTCTTTTAAAGTGCAGACCGTACCAATACGCTCCCTAGCGTATCGATACGTATAGGCTGGCAAGAGCCCAACAACTAGTTCTGAATATGGGCGTACCGATACGGGTACACGTGTACCATACGGTAGGCACCAGAAGTGCAATTAATGTGGGAAATAAAGACCCCAACGACGCCAAAACATCCTCAATGGCTAGTAATGGCTACAAACTCAGTTAGGACTGTAAATTGAAGGCTGGAACACTTGAAGATGGTTAAGGACTACATCCAAGCGACATGATCAAGAGAAATAGAGTCTAAACCTTTATTTTACCTTTCTCTTGTATATAGTCTAAGAAGAGTGCTCTATTGTAAATTCTTTGTACACTCTTGTGAGCTTAAATTGTGTAAACACCAACCTTGTGAGGTATTTAGTTTACCCAAACAAATCCCTTGTAAAAGAAGAGGTTCTAGTTTAGCCTTGAGAGAAAAACTAGAGTTGGTTCTATCTTAGCCAAGTCCAAAAGATGGAGTTGTAACGGTTTCCTCCTAAACCAGAAAATGGGAGGAATTCATTGTTGAGTGAATTGGGAAATCCTTAGTGGTGTGCTAAGGTAGTGGATGTAGGTGCTTGTTAGAAGGCCGAACCACTCTAAAATCATTGTGTCACTTGTCTACCTTTATTTTGATTTTAGTCAATTCAACCACCAAACATTTACAACAATTCTTGACGGTTTCGGTGATCGATTCGAGCGTGCAAAAACCCAACAATGTTGGATGATGATATTATTTAATGTGTACAATGTTGATTTTATTTAATGCTAAGTATATTTGATGGTTATGATATAATGTTTTAAAATGGTTTAAATAATGATTGAATGAATTGCTTGTTTTCTAAGTGTACATATGTTCATATGCTTCTAGTTTTATTTGCGATCTTGACCATTAGGTTCATTGGATATTGCTTTATGTTCTTAGAAAGCATGCCTCTAGATTCCTTGGTTGAATATGAATTGTGTTGAATAATTGACATGTAATTAATTGAGCCTATATGTTTAGTGATGGTACAATTTTAAGAGCTCGACAAGGTTGTTTGTATGTAATTTGGTTATGTTCTATTTGATATTCGAATCCCCTAAGAAGTATTTTGGAGAAGCTTGTATCGGTACACTCAGTGTTCAATATCGGTACGCGGGGTCATTCTAGTGACCATTATTGCATGTGTGTATCGGTACATATGACCGAGTTTCGGTACGCGTAACCAAGTACCGGTATGCTCTGTTGCATATATATTCCAATATTTGTTTTGATGTTTTCTTGTACCGGTACGATATCCCGTGTACCGGTACGACCGATAATTAATTCGGTTAATGGGCTTTTCTAAGTTTAGGTTTTATGCATTTTGATCATCGTATATTCATGCATCACTTGAATGAGTAGGCGTTGTGCGTTTAACCTGAGATTTTGTGTGCATGCTTATATCATGTTCGTTTGTAGTATGATGATTTTGAGTTTGAATTAGTCCCCATTTTTTGGTAATTTTGTGATTTAGTCCTTAATTTCGTAGATTGCTAAATTGGATGCTTAATTGTAATCCGTATGAGCTGAAAATTGACATGCTAGCATGAAATATGATTAATTAAGTCTTGGTAACCTGAAATTTTTAAGTCTCTTTAATTATTCATATATGCATTTGGTCCCTAAATACTCGTTTTTGCAATTGAATGCCTATTCGATGTCCGATTCGAATGCGAATTAAGTCGTTGCTTGTATGTACAATATAAGACTTAATGATGCATCTAGATAAGATAAAAGAAAAAATGGACCTAAATTCGAATAAGTTAGTCAAATTTGCTTCGGCAAACCAATATGATTTCCTTAATTCGGGTCCAGCGACTAGGCTGAGTCGAGGGGGTTACAATTAATTTTCCTACATCTTTGCAAAGGAGGGTCATCGTTTTGCCTCTCAAATGGTTTGGATTGAAGAAGCTCCATAAGTGTTGGAAGTCGCTGTTTAGAGAGATCGTTGGTGGGTTGATCCATCATATTAGTGGTTTATTTCCTCTTTTAATTAAGAGAATTCGTCCTCCTTAGTCTTTGAATTGTTTATCTTCATCTGTATGTTAGTGCCTATCTTGCTCTTGGTTTCAAAGTGTCGATCTTAGATGAAGCTGCTAATTTCCCCATTTTGTTGAAGGGTCTGGACATTTGGTTTTTTATTGCTCTTTCTTTCTTCTTTTTTTCATCAATTTTATTTTGCTTCAGTTATTTGTTGTGGTCAGCGGTTGTTCCTGTAATCGGCTGTCTTTGTTTCAGTTGTAACCCAAAGATCTTTTTGCCTTCTAGTATTTACTACCAGCATTTTAATAAAAAAAAACTTATTATTGTGAAAATTGAGAAAAATATATTTAAAAAAATTAATCTAATAGTTTTTAAATATAATTTATAAAATTAATCATTTAAATTATTTATAATAATTGTTTTAAATTAAAAAATTGAAAAAAAATAATCAACTTTTGAGAGAGAGAGAGAGAGAGAGAGAGAGAGAGAATTATCTTACACTATGTAAAACTTGAAAGTCTTACACATTTTTGGACCATTGGATGAATATAGATGGATGGTTGAGATTAACAGTAGGAAAAAGAGTGTAAAATGTAAAAGTAATTGAGTTTTACATAAATCAAGTAGATCCTAACCCATATATATATATATATATATATATATATATTGTAACCCCCTTAGCCCGGCCTAGACGGTTGACCCGAACTACGAAGATTACACGGGGAAAACCAAAGTCAACCCGAAAGTCAACCTTGATTAACGACCTTTTTCTTTTTCTTTTTAAAACTTGTCTAGATGCACATTAACCCTAAGCGAACACTTAAGAAACATGTACATGTAAGACACAACAATCGGATTTCAAAAAGGGACTCAATTGCACAATATTCAAATATTAGGGACCAAAATGTAAATTCTGGAAATTAGAAGGTCTTAACTAATTTTAAATTTACCAATATTTAATTAGCCATGTTACATGCTTCCCTGTCAAATTTCACTTTAATCGAACATATCAAACTCATGCAATTGCAATTACAATTTTCGGGACTAAAACGTAAAGCTTGCAATCCTCAACACCATTCAAATCAGTGCCCAACGATCACCTGTTTCGAAACGGTGTTGACCGTTCCGAAACACGGGTTTGTTTCGAGACTAGTTCCGAAACATGGCCTTCCAGTGGCCAAATCGTTTCAGAACGGCCTCCAGCCGTTACGAAACACGAAGGCCATTACAGGCCCCCGTTTCGAAACGCCAGTGTTCGTTCCGATACGATTTACCCAGAAGTTGCAGAAATTACTGGTTTTTCTTCCATTAAACCATTCAAACACACCCTAATGACTTCCTAACCATGCCAGCAAGTCATCATACATATAAGGTATATGTTTGCAACTTCAAAACACATTCATAGCATCAAACATGGAATTTCACAAGTCTATAGGCATGCATCCTAATATCCAAAACCAAACAACCAACAAAACACCAAATTAAGCATCAAAAGGCCATTTACAAATCCAAATCATCAAAGGCATCATGCCACAACTAGGGAGTCCAAAACATCTCCCAAAACACATCTTAGGTTCCCATTGCCAAAATACCAAAACTAATAGTGTATGAAAACATCACCATACATGAGCTTAGTTTCCCTTGGACTCTTAGCCTCCTTGTTGCCCTCAAACACTTCAATTATCTGCATTATTGGTTCAAGAGAGAGAGAGAGTAAGCACAATTGCTTAGTGAGGCATGCTCTAAAGAAAACAACACAATAATGTATTTAGAAAACACTTTCAACAAAGCTTTTAAACACATGCTCATCTCTTTTCATGCAACCTTGCATACTTTACAAGCATCTCATGCTTCATTAAAATCAACATATCATATTGGCATACAAGTGATAATCCATAACCATTTACAACACAAAACACAATCGGATACGAGGATTACAAGCGTTGTCCCACACGCTTCATACACACTACCGAACAACACAAGGTGGAGTTTACCGGTACAATCACAACCCCTCAACACCCGTGATGAGGTTTAACGGTACAATCACAACCCCTCAACATCACTCATCGGTAGTTGTATAATTCCACTAACGAGTACACGGGACACATAACACAAGATCCACACACAGACTTTTAACCACCGTTGTGATCTTACCTTACTCGTTAGTGTACTTGGATGTAGTGTACGGTACAATCACAACCCCTCTACATCCAAGGCGACTTTATTCACGGTGCACCCAATCCTATAGCCCGCTAACTATATCCGATTCAAGTACTTTAAAACCATTACATCACTTGCCAATATACATCATATAACATCAACAACTCATTGTTTTCAAGCATTAAACAAAGCCATTTATCATCATGCATCACTATGCATCAAATCCATATTTACAATATGTCAAACCAAGGATCTCTTACCTTGAGCATCCTTCAACACATGGCTTTCAAAACCAGCATTAACCATGCTAAAACATGCTTTCAAAACAGAATTTAAACATGCAAATTATAACCAATGCATCGAACCACTTCATGGCTCATCCAAGAGAGTTTTTTTCAAAAACTTACTCTTGAGCTTAGTTAAGTTGCTTAGACTTAAACTAAGCTCCCAAAACCTTCAAACATTTGTTTCAAAGCTGGAAACCCAACTCCACTCACCAATTACGTTTCGCTTGCTTGCCGAAACGCCGATCAAGCCTCCAGATCAACTCCAAAGGTGTCCGAAGATGTCTCCCCTATTTTAAACACATCAAAGTAGAGGATTAATGCATCATCATGCATTGAAATCTTCAGCCAACACACTTAAACTCGCTGCTCTACTTAAAACCAACATTTCGGCTACCAAACACAACCGAAATCACCTCCAAACTCTTCCAAAACACAACCCAACCAAGATCCATCACTTCTAACCATTTCTAAACATCAATTAACATCCAAAATGAACCTAAACTCATCCTTATACCTCCAGCTATAACAGAACACCAAGATCACCCCAAAAACCACCATTTTCATAAGCAAAAACTTAGGAAATACAATCTATTCGAGATTGCATTGATAAAACCTCATTTCCACATCATTAGACATCAAAAATACATTTAAGTTTCATCTCAAAATAGAGCCCAAGCAATCACAACGAAATTCTTCAAGATTTCTTCCAAATCTTGAGTTTTAAGCCAAAATCAAGCTTCTAACATTAAAACCATTTATAAAACTTAAATTAAGGATTGACAACTTGGGAATTTCAGTAAAGAACTGAGTATTTAGAGGAGAAGAACAATCTTACCTCTAAATGGTGATTTCTCCTTGATTTGAGCCAATTTGCTTGAAAATCCAATGAGAAAATCAAAAGGATTTGATGCTAGTTTGATTAGGAATAAATTGATGATAAAAATCTCATTAATTGGAGTGAAAATCAAAGCAAAAGTTTCCAGAGGAAAGTGTTTGGATGATGGAATTTTGAGAGAAAAAGAAATGAGAAAATTTTAGGAGAAGGTAGTTATGAAATTCCAAAAAGTGGTTTCCCTTTTTCATTTAATTAATTAAACATTAATTAAATCACATAAATTAAGGAAAAATCTGGAAAAATCATTTTTGGATAAATTAGCTTCTTAAAGATTCAAAGTTTCAATCCTTATAAAACAGTCATCACCGAACTTTTCAAAAATCGCATTTTAGTCACTATTCCAAAATGTTGTATTTCCAAACCTTATTTTGTAAAATTGATTTCACCACTCTTATATATATATATTAAAAGAGGATTTTTAGATATTTTTCCATATTTTTAAAGCATCCCGGACTAGGCTTTCCCTAAAACCTCCTTTTATATTCGAATCAAAAATCAGACCGGTTCGGTTTAGACCCTAAACTTCTAAGCCCAAAATTGGGGTGTTACATATATATTAGTACACTATCTAAATCAAAATGAGTTAGGTCTAAAATGATGAGGGACAACTCTAGTCTTTCTCTATCCCTTGGTTATCTAACATTGTGTTTGATGAGTTGGTTCTAATCGTCATTTCACTACTAACTCCTTTAATGAAGAATGAAAATTATTTTATTTACTTCAAATGTTTATTCTATTAAGAAAGTTATCTCCTTAATTTTCAACTTTTTGACATTCTTTCTAAAAAAATCCTCTCCCTTCTCTCTAAAATTCCAACCCTAATTTATCTTTTAGAATGCACCAGCCATTGTTACCCTTGACGGTCGGCCTCCCACCTACTTTAGTTTTATTTCCTATTTTGTCTCCCTTCTTCCCCTTTCTCTGCTTCTGCTATCCCCTCGTTCTCTCTTTGTTGGTGCCCTGCTGCACCACGTTGGCCTGCTCGATAAGATTTCTTCCTAATGACCAAGGTCCATGTTTGGGATCCTCTTTTGTGAGGTGGAAGTGTAGATGTAGGCGTGAAAGAGAGTTTGGTATTCTCTTCTCCTCAATAACCGTTTGTTAGGTTTTCATCATCTGGTCTCTATTTTACAGGTTTTTAGCTTCTTTTGGGGTGGTCTGGGCTCTCATTTTTCCTTCAACGGAAGACCAACAATTAAGCTTTTTGTCTCCATCTCATTCTTTTTAGTGCATCAGTCATTGGCAATTTCATGAATCTTGACACGATGGCCTTCTGATGGCTTCTCTCATTGCATTTCTCTCAATGTTCTATCCTTTGTGACCTTAGAAGTGTCATGTAGTTGAAGAATGGCTTGATGGCTTTGTTCTTATCTTGGTTCCTCTTGTCGGTCTTGGAGAATTGTTGAGTCTTCACTTATGTTGACTTTTTATGTTAGTGTTCTCTTTTCCGCGTGATGTGTTCATGTTTTTGCTATGTTTTTGTTTCTGTCTTTTTTGGGTTTGTTTTTGAAATCATTTTCCTGTTTCCTTTGTATATTGTTCTTTTTTCAATGAAGCCGACTTTTAGTTCAAAAAATGTTTATTCTGCAAAGGAAACTAAATGAGGCTTAAATCGTCATTTAAATCCCCCCATGATTTAGAGGTTCGATGCTGTCAAAACTCAAACATTATTTATTAAGGAGATTATTTAAAGGAAAAAACGTTGATACAAGGATGTGTAAACTTTATTTTATACAAGTCTTTTAGTTTTAGGAGTTAATGATTTAGTTTAGAGTTTAAAGCTTATGAGTTTAGGTTTTAGAGTTTAGAATTTAAGGTTAGTGTTTAGAATATTTGGTATATAGTTTAGTTTTTTAGTGTTTAGGGTTAGGAATTTAGGATTTGAATTTTATTGTGTAACTATGCAGGCTTGTGTAAAATTTATTTTTCACAGCCTGTGTATCAAAATTTTACCCTTATTTGAAAATGTCTAAATTTAAGGGTGAGAAACAATATAATTTATATTTTAGGGGGGCTAAAATATAATTTTAACATTACACAACTTCAAATACTTTCAATTTTTGAGGGGAACTATGGCCCCCACTGATCCCTCTTGAGTACCACCCCTACTTCGGTGCCTCTCAGGTAGAAAATTTTCCCTCTAAAACAAATATTTGATAACATTTTTAATTTAGTTATTAATTTTATTTCTGTATTATCTTTATTACATCTCTAATCAATTTTTTATACAATACCTACAACTCTAAATCTGAAGATTATTATATGCTCTATCAAATTTGAAGCCACACACTTGTTAATATTGCAACAACAATTATACGAATCAAAGCAACAATTCGTCTGCTAAATTTGCAATCAATTAAATAAACATTTTTAAACTAATTATGATATTAATAATTTTATTATATGTTAAATACAATAATATTTTTATATTAGTTTTGCATTATAATAGCATTTTAAATATGTTTGAGGTTTAGGCTTTTCTGGACCACCCTTCACATGGTCTCGTTGTAAGTTGTTCCAACGTTTGGATCGCTACGTGGTGAACTTTGCGTGGTTGTCTTGTTATCCTAATTCTTATGTGTAACATCCTGACCGACTTGGTTCTGACCATCGGCCGCTTGTTCTACATCATACGGTTGTTGAAACAATGATCTAGCCTAAGCCGCTTAGATATATTGATGTGTGGCAGGATCATCTCGCCTTTTCGGATTTCTTGAATTTTGTTTGGAAGGAATCATCTGCTTTGGAGGAAAACATGGATACTTTTCAAACTAAGGTGGCGGTTTGGAACATAGAGAGGTCTTCGACCATATTGGTCTAAATAAGAATCAGATCCATATGAGATTGCATGGTATAGAGCGGTCGTTGGCGTTGCGTCATTCAGATTCTTTAGTGGCGTTAGACATAACTTTACGAGAGGAACTTGACAAGGTACTAGACCAGAAAGAAAGTTTGTGGTGCCAGAAAGCGTTTATGTAGTGGATTATCGATGGTGACCGTAACACGTGGTTTTATCATACTTTGGTGATGACATGACACAAAGCTAATACTATTTCTGCTTTGAGGCTTGGTTTGGATGAATGGGTGACAGATCAATAGACCCTACAAGGTGCAACAATGCAATTTTTTAGTTCCCTTTTCACGAGTGAGGGCTGTGATGGGTATGGCTACACGACTAAGGGGATTTTTCCACTGGTGAATGATGTTTTGTTAGATAAGAAGTCCGTTTCGGTTATTGAGGAGGAAATAAAACATGTTTTTTTTTACATTAGTGTTGAGCTCGATAGTCACAATCGAGATGCTTGCCAAGTGTGGAGAATAGTGGATTGTTGGGTATTTTGTGGAAACTAAAAATATAAGAAATTAACACAAGGATTTGGAGTGGTTCGGCTTTCTATCCCAAAGCTTACATCCACTACCTTAGCTTCCTACTAAGGATTTCAACCAAATTCACTAAGAATTCCGTCCACTTTTCTCGGATTAGGAGGAAACCATTACAATGATCAAGTTTTCTACTCAAAGCTTGATCAAGCACTCTCTCACAAGAGAAATTCAAAGCAAACTTGAAATCCCTCTAATATGTGTATGTTTGCAATTCTAAGCACTCACCCAAAACCTATACACTTGAGCAAATTTGACAATTAAGCTCACAAGTGTTGTCTATACAAGAAATATACAAATTAGCTCTAAAGACAATATTTCATCATAATGTTGTAACAATTGAAGCATTAACCATCTCTTGATGCTTGGAGGTCCCTTTTATACTCCTAATTGAGTTTGTAACCATTGAGGACCGTTGGGGTTGAAATAAAGCCGTGGGAGCCTTTATTTCCCACCATAAATGTAGTTTTGCAGCTTGGCGTATCGATACTCCTCAAACCGTATTGGTACGATCCCAATAAGGAAGTAGCCATTGAGCACTTCAGCTGGTGCGTATCGATACGCGTGGCAAGCGTATCGGTATGGTCTTGCAATTTAAAAGATCGTTGGGAAAATGATCGTTGGGGATAGTTGGGCATATCGATACGCGTTACAACCGTATCGGTACGCAAACTAGCCGTTGGGCTATTTTAAATCACACCGTATCGATAGAACTAAGCGTATCGGTACGGGTTTTTGCTATTGGAAAATCACTGTAGTTAAAACCCTAAAGGGTATCGATACAGTACCCTACAATATCGATACAGTTACACTTAAAGCATGGTTTTGACTACTTTAAATGTACTTTAAATCGTTCCAAAGCCTTGTAAAACCCTTAAACACATTTTCTAGTTGTTTTTGACTAAAAATATATTTTAAATTCTTTTCAAATTAGTCCAAAATATTTTTCAATTATTATATCAAAACAATTAGTTCTTCAATCTCCCCCTTTTTATATAATAAAACTAACTTGAAAAATTGTTTGGGATTCTCTCCCCCTTTGTATTTTAAAAATTTGAGTAAGAGATTTGAAATTTGAATGAAATTAAAGCTCCCTCTTATTCTCTTGAAAAATCAAATTTTCAAACCATTTCTCCCCATTTTTGTTATATCAAAAGGAATTTAAAAGGACATTTGGCACAAAATAACTTAGGAGGTAAAAACAAATTGACACAATTAAAATTTTGGTTTTAAAATTGGCTCCCCCTTACTCAAAGCATCAAGCAATGTTAGTTCAATATATATGATAATCTAGTTGAAATAAAAAATAAATCAAATTAAACAAATAAAACAACTAGATTTTACCACACTTGAACTCAAGGGAGGATGTGAAGTCTTCTTTCTTCAAGTGTTCTTCTTTGTGTGCATGAAGCTCCCCCTCAAATTTGGACTTGTTGATCACTCTCCATCACACCTAAACAAGACAATCAAGTGATTTTTGGTATCCAAATTGCTTTGGATCCATAGATGTTAATTGCACATAGGTTAGACCCCTTAGGAATCCATTTTTCAATTTAATCCTTTTTGTTGAAGTGATTAGTTCTTTTGGAACCCAAACACTTCTAAAACATTTTCCATTTAAGAATCTAAGGGCACTAGATTGTCTTTGATAAAAATTTGATTTTCTAAAAGTGTTTTTCTTTTCAAGCTCTTTGGAATCAAATCTTTTTCTTTCTTAACATCATCAACTTCTTTTTGATGATCTTTTTCCATTGTTTGAAACACGTTTTGTAAATCTAAAATTTTAAGTTCAAAACCTTTGATTTTTGCTTCAAACTCTAAATTGGTTTTAGAAAGCAAATCATTTTCGATTTTAACTTTGAAATCAATTTCTTGTAATTCGAAAAAGAAGCTTGAATTCAAAAACTAATTCATCACATGCTTCTTGTAACTCATCAAATGAATAAGAATTTGAGCAAGATGAGTTATAAGTTACCTCCCCCTCATTGAGGGCCATGAAGCATAGTTGGGCTACCTCATCATTAGTGGAGTCTTCATCACTCCATGTCGCCACATATTCTTTCTTTGAAGATGATCCCTTTTTGTTGGACTTGTGGGAATCCTTCATCTTCATCTTCGATTCATGCTTGGATTTATCCATATCGCTCTTCATGAACCAGGTGAATTTCTTGAAGAGATAGGCCATCTCTTCATCTTCGCTTTCCTCCTCACTTAGTTCTACATGATGACATGTTGAGGATTTGTGAGCAACGACACTCACATTGATGCCTAGCTCCATGATCTTATTCTTCCCCATCTTTCTTATCTCTTCCTTCTTCTTCTCTTCTTCTTTGTCTTTCTTCATGATTTGTGAGTGAGAAGTGACCCCATGAGTTCATCAAGCTTCAAGGTCTTGAGATCTTTGGCTTCGATGATGGCGGTCTTTTTCGAGTCCCATGACTCGGGAAAGGAGTAGATAAGCTTTCAGACAAGCTTTTCTTCTAGAATGACTTCTCTATAGCCTTTTAGTTCATTGGTGATGGTGGAGAATCGATGGAACATCTTCTCAATATCCTCTTTCAAATCCATCTTGAAGTTCTCATACTCGTGGTTGAGGAGGTCGATCTTGGTCTCTTTACTTTGTTTGTTCCCTCGTATGTGACTCCAAGCTTGTCCCATACTTCCTTGGCACTCTCACAAGAAGAGACTTGGGCATATACATCCGGGCCTAAAGCACAAAAGGTGAAGTGCAAGGCTTTGCAATTAAGCTCCATCATCTTCTTGTCGTTGGCATTCCACTATGCCTTTCTTCTTGTTGGCACGAACGGTCCATCTTCAACAAGGTTCCATAGATAATAATCTTTACCCTTGATGAAGAACTTCATCCTATTCTTCCAATAGGCATAATGTTCACCGTTGAAGAATGGTGGCTTGTTGATTGAGTGCGTCATTGCTTCGGTTGGTTGGATTGATGTATCGAGCTTCCCGAATCACCTCAATAGGATGTTAATCCCGATCAATTGAGCCTTGCTCTGATGCCAATTGTTGAGCTCGTTAGTCACAACCGAGATGCTTGCCAAGTGTGGAGAAGAGTGGATTTTTGGGTGTTTTGTGGAAGCTAAAAATATAAGAAATGAACACAAGGAATTAGAGTGGTTCGGATTTCTAACCCAAAGCCTACATCCACTACCTTAGCTTCTTACTAAGGATTTCAACGAAATTCACTAAGAATTTCGTCCCCTTTTCTCAAATTAGGAGGAAATCGTTACAACGATCAAGCTTTCTAACCAAACCTTGATCAAGCACTCTCTCACAAGAGAAATTCAAAGAAAACTTGAAATCCCTCTAACAGGTGTATGTTTGCAATTCTAAGCACTCACCCAAAACCTATACACTTCAGGAAATTTGACAATTAAGCTCACAAGTGTTGTCTATACAAGAAATATACAAATTAGCTCTAAAGACAATATTTCATCATAATGTTGTAAAAATTGAAGCATTAATCATCTCTTGATGCTTGGAGGTCTCTTTTATACTCCTAATTGAGTTTGTAGCCGTTGAGGACCGTTGGGGTTGAATTAGAGCCGTTGGAGCCTTTATTTCTCACCATAAATGCAGTTCTGCAGCTTGGCGTATCGATACTCCTCAAACCGTATCGACACGATCCAGATAAGGAAGTAGTCGTTGAGCACTTCAGCTGGTGCTTATCGATACGCATGGCAAGCGTATCGGTACAGTCATGCAATTTAAAAGACCATTGGGAAAATGACCGTTGGGGGTAGTTGGGCGTATCAGTATGGATACAACCGTATCGGTACGCAAACTAGCCGTTGGGCTATTTCAAATCACACCGTATCGCTACGGCTAAGTGTATCGGTACGAGTTTTGGCTACTGGAAAATCACTGTAGTTAAAACCCTAAAGGGTATCGATACAGTATCGATACAGTTACACTTAAAGCATTGTTTTGACTACTTTAAATGTACTTTAAGCCATTACAAAGCCTTGTAAAACATTTAAACACATTTTCAAGTTGTTTTTGACTAAAAACATATTTTAAATTCTTTTCACTTTAGTCCAAAATATTTTTCAATTATTATATCGAAACAATTAGTTCTACAATTGGTCCTTTAAAAGTTCCGGGTGTTGATGGTTTAAACGCTGGCTTCTTTCAACATAATTGGGAAACTGTGAGTGCTTCAATTTGTGTTTTTGTTCTATAGGTTTTTAAAACCGGGGTTGTATCGCCACATTTTAACAAAACTCTCCTAGTGTTATTGCCAAAGGTGCCCATTCCGGAGAAGCTTAGTCAATTTTGACCTATTTTGCTATGTACGGTCCCCTACAAAATCATCGCAAAGATTATTGTTGCACGATTGAAACCTTTTTTGCCGACTTGAGTGTTTGATAATCAAACTAGCTTTGTTCCTGGTCGTTCTATTACGTACAATATAATTATAAATTAAGATTCCATTCATTCGATGCAGAGATAAACTAGGAAGAAAGGGTGGATGTCCATGAAAATCGATTTAGAAAAGATATATGATAGGTTGGAGTGGAGCTTTATTGCCGATAAGTTGATTGAGTTGGGTATTCCGAACATTCTGAAATGTCTTATTATGTAGTGTGTTTCCTCAGTATCGTATCGATGAAAATTACTTGGAATGGATCTCTAACTGAGTGATTTGTCACTTCTTGTGGCATCCGTCAAGGTGATCCGTTTTCCCCATACCTTTTTGTGTTATGTATGGAAAGGTTAGCGCAATCTATTCTCTTGGCTATTAATCAGAAGAAATGGAAGCTTTTACAACTAGTACACGTGGACCACAAATCTCGCATCTCTTTTTTGTCGATGATATGCTCTTACTTGTTGAAGCTTTGGTTGACCAAATATGGGTGGTTCGACAAGTTCTTGATGGTTTTTGTCAAGCCTCGGGACATTGTGTGAGTAATGCTAAGACTACTATATATTTTTTCTAAGAATGTTCCTCTTAGTGTACGAGGGGTGATAATCGCTGGTTTCGGGTTTCGAGAGGTTGGTGATTTGAGGAAGTACTTGGGGGTACCTCTGTTACACAATCGAGTTATGCATGCCTCTTATGAGTATTTAATTCAAATGTTACAAAGGAAGCCGAGTGGTTGGAAAGCTAAGTCGTTATCCTTATCTATTCATATTACTTTGGCAAAGGCAGTTTTGGCGGTGATTCCTTCTTACTCGATGCAATCGACAGTTCTTCCAAATAAGATGTGTGACATAATTGAACGTTTGATTTGTTGTTTTATCTGGGGAATAACGACAAATCAAAGTGGTGTACATCTTGTGAAATGGTCCAATGTGTGTCACCCTATTGATAATGATGGTCTTGGTCTTCGTCGTATTTAGAAACAAAATGAGGCTTTCTTGATGAAACAAGCTTTCCAAATAATTTCCCAGGAGAATGCGCTTTGGGTTCGTTTCTTACGGTGTAAGTATAAATGCATGGAGAAAATCCCAACCATGATTTTTCGACGGTGTAGCTCGCGGTTGTGGAAGGGACTTAGTCTTATTTGGGGTGATGTGCATTCTAATGTTCATTGGAATATCGACAATGGACAGAGTGTTGATTTTTTGAGAGATCCTTGGATCATAAGACTTGGTCCTTTAATCCAGTATGTTTCGGATAAAACTGTGGATGGTCTTGTGCATCAGTCGGTGGCCTTTTTGGTTACGCGAGATGGGACTTGGAATTGAGATGCGTTGCAACCCATACTCCCTCACTCAGATTTGCTGCATTTAGTCACTATTTATGTGCCAAGGGATTACTTTCCTTCAAATATGGTGGGCTGGTTCGGCGAGGCTTCAAGGGGCTTCATGGTTAAATCGACTTACTAGGTACGATTGGGTAATGTTTATTTGGATGCAGATAAGTCTTGGAGTACTATCCATCGTTTTCGGGGTTTGCAAAAGATCCATATTTTTCTTTGGTTGGTATGTTGTAATAAAATCATAACAAATGCGGAATGAGTTTGTAGGCACTTCTCATCAGATAGTCGATGTCGGAGCTGTGGACATGATGTGGAAGATGTTGACCATGTGTTGAGATTTTGTCCCGAGGCTTGTCAAGTGTGGGTAGCACTCATTAAACAAGAAAAATTGCACGAGTTTATGACTTTATCGGTTAAGGAGTAGTTTGTAATGAACCTGTCGCACCCCGAGCATTTTGGTGGTGATAGGGAAGATTGTGATTTGTTGTTCGACGCTTTGATTTGGAATATTTGGCTGAATCGTAATGATGTAGCTTTTGATAGCCCTTTGGAGGATTCAAGATCCATCATGGACCGTAATAAGCGGTTGGTCGCCTTATCCTCTGATGCATTTGCTAGCTCACGACCGATTTCTACATGTCCCACTGTGTCGGCTAGTAGGCGGATTGCATGGTCGGTGCCGAAAGAAGGGTGGATTAAGGTTAATATGGATGGGGCTCGACGGTCAACATATGGTTTTGCTTCATGTGGGGGTGTTGCGCGTGATCACAGTAGATTATAGAAATTTGGTTTTACCAAGTTCATTAGCATTTATTCGATACTTGAAGCGGAGCTTTGGGGGTTCTTATCTTGGTTTGCTGACTGCATGGAACCATGGATTCAGGTGGGTTATTATTGAACTTGCTAGCATGGATGCTTTGCGTATACTTCGGATCGATAAGGATTTGCTCGGAACTTGTTCGCTTGCTTGACATTTGTATAATTTATGACAGCGGCCTTGGGAGGTGCGATTGAACCATACGTCGCTCAACAGAAATAAGGTTGCAGATGGACTTGCTAAACTTGCAAGCTCTGGGGATTTGGTGATGTTGCATTTTGATGAGCCGCTTGTTTCATTGCTTCAGCTCCTTCATGAGGATGTGGTTGGCTAATTGATTGTTCAGTTGTTGGTTGGTTTAGTTTATGCTTTAAGTTGTTCTTGGTTTTCGTTTTGATCTTTCTGTAATGATTTTCATATGCATTCTTTTTCCTCCATTTAATATTAGGGATGTTTTTTAACGAGACATATGATAGTAACCCTTTTTTTTATCAAAAAAAGGGTAAACTACATCAATGACCACCATACTTTTGATAAAATCGCGATTTGACCATATTACTCTTTTCGAAGCAATTAAACCACCAAACTATTTAAATGGTATCGATGTGACCGCCAGCCGTTAGAGGTTAACGACAAGGGTGAAATAGTAGTAAAAAAATTATCTAACACAACTCATTTATATATGATTTTATCATTCTTCAATAGTTTTAAAATTTCTTTTATTATCTTTATTCAAATAAAATCAAAATATTTCCTAAAAACAAATAATTTTTTCTATAACTGAATTGATCTGTCAAATATAAGTCATAAAAATTTAAATTTATTTATTTAAATTTAATTTCTCTCGCAATTTAAAAAAATTATAAGAAAATATATTACATTTTTATTCTCTTTTAAGTTATCTTTTCTTAAAATATTAGAGATGAGTTATATGCCCTAAAAATATTTTTTAATAATTACCTTAATTTTAATTATGTTTTTTTTGTTTGTATTTTATTATCGTTAAATACTAGTATAAAAACCTAACGATGCTTGGAGAATTCAATTTTTTTTTAAAAATTAATTAATTAGTAACAAAATATGTTTAAATTATTTTAATAAAAATTTATTATATATATTTATAAAATGTAATGAAAATATAAACAACCCATTTTTTATTTTACTTGAATTTTATTTCTTAAACTAATTTTAAATAAATGTATAATAAATGAATTTTTTTTTTTGGATCATTTCTATATTGGACCATTTCTTTTATTCTTACTTATCCAAAACCTAATATATATTAATCTAGTAATGGGTAATTATTGAATACACTGACGGTAAAAACAAAATGTTTCCATAAGCATCTTAGTTTTTGGGGTTTAAGGTTAGATTTTAGGGTTTAAAGGTCAGGAGTTTAGGTTTAGTGGTTTATAATTGATGGACTGTGGTTTAGAATTTAGGGATTAGAGTTATAAGTTATGTTTTATAGCTTAAAACCTAAATCCCTATCAAATTACACTAAACTCCAAACCCTAAACCCAAATTCTAACCACAAACCCTAATTTCTAAATCCATAAACATAAACCCCTAGTATTTAGACCCTAAAATTAAGGCGCTTGTAGAATTTTTTTGTTTACACCGCCTGTGCATTAGATATAAATCCTTAATATTATATATATAATAAATGATTTTTTGGCATAGGGTGGGTCATGGCCTAGGTAGGCCTAGCTAGGCCCACATCCGCACTGGAATATAGGGTTTATGATTTAGAATTTAAGTTTGATGTTTATAATTTATTTTTTTTAATTTTTTAATGTTAGACCATTGAAAGTAAGACTTAAAAAGGTAGAAAATTTTTATCCTACAATTCATTCTAAATGATCTTACCTTTTTGGGGTTAAAAACAGGAATCGGGACATAAAATTGTGGCAATCGATTACACACAACAAGAATTTACAGTTCCAAATGATATGGATAATGTTAAGAGTGATTGATTAGTCCAATCTTTACTTCTGGCAGCGGCCCCACACACCCACGTCCTTTAACAACAGCCTTTGAAATTTACCAAAGTTGGGTCATAATATGTGTTATTCACACAAGAAAAAGTCCAGTTTCTATTTTTGGACAAAAAAACAAAATTGAGAGCAGTTTTCAACCCTCGACCGCAATGTTTGAGTCGAGTTTCCTAGTTTTTTATATAACACGACAAAACAAGCATCCTTCTTTGTCCTCCATAACCTAATGCTATACATCTTCCAAGCAAGTCAATACAAAATAATAATGGAGTTTTTAAGCACATGTATGATGTATCATTTTCATTCTTGAATTAAATTTATTCATTTCCAATCCAATTCTAATTTATCTTTTTTGCCTTAGAGTTCTTTTTGTTTTTAATCACCAAGTTGCATTAAATTTATTTTCCTCAATCTTGCAATTTGTAAGAGATTTGGAAACTATTACGTTTGGTTTTAAATAGCATACGACGTTTACGTTTGATTTTATTAGAAAATTAAAAAAACATCGAAGAAAATGTGTTGTTTTGAAATTTTTAGAATGATTTTTGAAACTAAAAATATGTGAAAAATTAGAAAAACAATAAATAAAACGTTTTCATTGTTTTTTAGAAGAAAAAAATATCTCATGCATTGGTGGTGGATAACAGAATTCAGTTTATTTTTCAGTTTATATCCGTTGTATATTAGCTGTAGGTTCTTTATTCTATTTCTTGCATAGTATATAATAGGTTGTTTATTCTTCAGTTTAGTCAAGTTAAGAAACGCTGCGTTTTGTATTGTACCAAATATACCTATTCAATAAAACAAACACGTTTATCTTTTCCCTTTCAAGAATCCGATTATCCTTTTCTCTAAAATTCCCAAATCGTAAAATCAACCCTAGAATTGGATTTCAACATGGTATCAGTTGGATCCTCAGAAACCCATTCTTCTTCTGATTCTACTCGCTTCCGCCTTCTTGATCCCTCCGATGAATTCTATATTCATCCGAGTGAAAACCCATCTCTTGTTTTGACTTCCGTTCTTCTCACCGGAAACAACTACCATTCTTGGTCTCGTTCCATGAGAATGGCTTTGATTTCAAAGAATAAGTTCCAGTTTGTTAATGGTTCTTTGAAAGAACCGCGTGAAGATGATCCTAGTTACCTTGCGTGGGTCAAGTGTAACAATCTCGTCCTTAGTTGGCTTCAACGAGCAATTAGTTCTGAAATTGCTCAATCTGTTCTTTGGTTCGACACTGCCTACGACTTGTGGGCTGATTTGCGCGACCGTTTTAGCCAGGGAGACCTTATTCGCGTCTCTGACTTGCAGCAAGAATTTTTTGCCCTAAATCAAGGTATCAATTCTGTCACTACGTTTTATACTCAGCTGAAAATAATATGGGATGAATTGTGTGTTTTACGTCCTTTATCTTCTTGCTCCTGCGATGCAATGAAGTTTAGAAAACAAGATTTTGTTTTAAGGTTTCTTCGGGGTTTGAATGAGTCCTTTGCTGTCCCAAAGTCTCAAATCCTCATGGTAAAACCTTTTCCTGAAATTCATGAGATTTTTTCGATCATTATCCAACATGAGCGTTCTGTCAATACCATTCCTTGTGAGTCTAATGTCTTGGTTGTTGACCGAAATCCAAATAGATATAAAAAGAAGCCTTATTCTAATTCTGTTAATAAAAAGCCTCTGTGCACATACTGTGGGATTGTTGGTCATTCCATTGAAAAATGCTATAAAAAGCATGGGTATCCACCCGGTTATAAGTTTAGATCCCCAACTGTTAGTAGAGCCAATGTTGTACATGAGAATTCTGCTGTTGATTCTTTGGTTAAGCCTGTTGATGCATCTAAGTCTGAGGGCAATCTTGTATCGTTTACAAAAGAGCAATATGAAGGGTTGATGTCTCTTCTACATGAGAAGGGATTTTCTGGTAATAGTTCTGCAACTCAGACCTCTGTCAATGTTCTTTCCTCTGATCTTGCTTCTGCTCCTAGTGATGGTGGCCCAGGTATAATTCTTTCTTGCTTTTCTTCTGGTTGTTCTTTCTGGATCATTGATTCAGGAGCAACAGACCATATATGCAATAATCTGAATTTATTCTCTTCATATGCTATAATTAGGGATAAGTTTGTAAAATTACCTAATGGTTCTTTAGTACAAGTTGTGCATATAGGAACTATCTGCTTAAATAATGGTTTGATATTAAAGAAAGTATTGCATATTCCTTTCTTTGGCTTTAATCTAATTTCTGTTAGCAAGTTGACTTTAAATTTAGATATTTCTGTTATTTTCTCTAAAGAATTTTGTTTGATACAGGATGTTCCATCTTGGAGGATGATTGGTACAGCTAGGCTTGTCAGGGGATTGTATCAGCTGGAAGATTTTGCTGAATCTGCTGGTGATATCTGTGCAGTATCATCTTCCTCTCACTCTTTACAAACATGGCATGCTAGATTAGGGCATCCATCTAGCCGTAGGATGTTTTTCTTTTCAAAGATAAATAGTTCTATACCTACTGGTGATGTATCAAAATGTGATGTTTGCATTTTAGCTAAGCTACCTACTGGTGATGTATCAAAAGGCTGCCATTCCCTGTTAGTTCATCATCCTCTGTTTCTGCATTTGATATCATTCATGTTGACATATGGGGTCCTTTCCCTATAAAAAGCTTGTATGGACATCATTATTTTTTGACAATAGTTGATGACATGAGCAGATTTGTTTGGATTTTCCCTATGAATGCTAAGTCTGAAACTAGGAATCTTTTAATTGATTTTTGTAGCTTTGCTGAAACTCAATTTTCTAAGAAAGTAAAGTGTGTTAGATCTGATAATGGTCAGGAATTTAAAATGGTTGATTTTTTTAAAAAGAAAGGAATTTTGCATCAAACAACTTGTGTTCATACACCTCAGCAAAACAGTGTAGTGGAAAGGAAGCATCAACATTTGCTTAGTGTTGCTAGATCCCTAAGATTGCATGCTGGCTTACCTCTGGTTTTTTGGATAGATTGTGTGTTGCATGCTGGTTTTTTAATAAATGCAACACCTACTCCAATCTTGAATAACAAAACACCATATGAGAAGCTTTATGATAAATTACCTAGTTTTGATAATCTTAAAATCTTTGGGTGTTTATCTTATGCTTCACAATTGCCTAAACCACAAACTAAAATGGACCCTAGGGCTATTAAGTGTATTTTTTTAGGGTTTCCTCAAAATGTAAAAGGTTACAAGGTGTTTAATTTACAGACTAAGTCTGTTTTCATTTCTAGGGATGTCACCTTCAATGAGTCTATCTTTCCTTTTGTTAAACCTGACAAATCTGTTACTGATTTTGTTTTGTCAAATTGTGATACTTCTCTCTTGCCTATGGATGACATCAGTAATAATCCTACTAGCTCTAGTGATAAATGTCAGGCCACTGATAATGATGATCATGTTCAATCTGGTTTTCATCATGTTATTCAATCTGCTTCTGTTGAACATTCTGAAAACTTTCAGAATGTTCCTGTCTCTAGTGCTCAGAATATGAATGCATCAAATACTCAGAATGCCTTTGTACCCAATGCTTCAAATATGCGTGCTTCTAGACCATCTCGGAATGTGAAACTTCCCCAGAAGTTTCAAGATTTTGAAGTAAGTCTACCCAAAATAAAAAAATCCTCTCATTCTATAGCTAATGTCTTGTCTTATGATGCTATTTCTGATCAACATCATTCATTTGTCTGTAATGTTGATGCTTTGTCTGAACCTAAAACATATAAGCAAGCTATGGTTCATGAATGTTGGAGAAATGCCATGAAAGATGAAATTTTAGCCCTTGAGTCTAACAACACTTGGGATTTAGTCTCCTTACCCCCTAATAAGAAGACTATAGGCTGTAAATGGGTGTTTAGAACTAAGCTAAAGTCTGATGGAACTCTTGATAGGTATAAAGCCCGTTTAGTTGCTAAAGGCTATACACAACAGGCTGGTGTTGATTTCTTGAGTACTTTCAGTCCTGTTGCCAAAATGACAACCATTAGAACCTTAGTGGCCATTGCAGCTTCTAAAAACTGGAAATTACAGCAGCTGGATGTCAATAATGCATTTCTTCATGGTTCATTACATGAAGAAGTGTATATGGACATGCCACCTGGTTTTTCAAATGATAAAAATTCTGGTTTAGTTTGTAAATTAAAAAAGAGTTTATATGGTCTAAAACAGGCAAGTAGGCAATGGAATGAGAAATTAACAATGGCTCTTATTGGACAAGGTTTTAGGCAATCTACTGCTGATACTAGCTTATTCACAAAAGGATCAGATAAAGACTTTATTGCATTGGCTGTGTATGTTGATGATGTTATTTTAACTGGTCCTAATGTTGAACAGATTGACTCTATTAAAAATTTTTTACACACTACTTTTAAAATAAAGGATTTAGGGGACCTAAAATACTTTTTGGGTCTTGAAATTGCAAGGTCTAGTGCTGGGATTAATATTTGTCAGAGGAAGTACATTCTAGAATTATTAACTGAGACTGGTTTTCTTGAATCTAAACCTGCATCAACACCTATAGTGGTCACTAGAGGGTCTCAAAGGCTAACTAAAACTTCTGGTACTCCTCTTGATGATATTACTCATTATAGAAAACTAATTGGTAAACTGCTTTACCTTACTAACACAAGACCAGACATAGCTTTTTCTGTCCAACAGTTGTCTCAATATCTTTCTTGTCCTACATCTGTTCATCTTGCTGCAGCCCACAGGATTCTAAGGTATCTTAAGAGTACACCAGGGCAAGGGTTATTTTTCCCTGCAAACAGTGAACTAAAACTACAAGCCTTCTCTGATTCAGATTGGGCTTCATGTCCAGACTCTAGGAAATCGATCACTGGTTTTTGTATCTTTTTAGGTTCTTCTTTAATATCCTGGAAATCTAAAAAGCAACAAACGATTTCTCGTTCTTCAAGCGAGGCTGAATATCGAGCCCTTGCATCTGTTACATGTGAACTGCAGTGGTTGTTCTACTTACTTAAAGATTTTCAAATTCCTTTTATACCTGCAAACCTTTTCTGTGATAATCTTTCTGCTATTCAACTTGCAGAAAACCCTGTTCATCATGAACGAACAAAACACATAGAGATTGATTGTCATCTTATACGCGAGAAGGTTCAGCAAGGTTTAATTCGGTTGCTGCCTGTTACTTCCAATAATCAGATTGCAGATTTTTTGACAAAAGCTTTACCAAGCTTCTTGTTTCATTCCTTCATTTCCAAGTTGGGCATTCACAACATTTATGCTCCAACTTGAGGGGGGCTAACAGAATTCAGTTTATTTTTCAGTTTATATCCGTTGTATATTAGCTGTAGGTTCTTTATTCTATTTCTTGCATAGTATATAATAGGTTGTTTATTCTTCAGTTTAGTCAAGTTAAGAAACGCTGCGTTTTGTATTGTACCAAATATACCTATTCAATAAAACAAACACGTTTATCTTTTCCCTTTCAAGAATCTGATTATCCTTTTCTCTGAAATTCCCAAATCGTAAAATCAACCCTAGAATTGGATTTCAACAGTGGAAACGAAAAATTTCCACGAGCGCCTTTAGTTTTAAGGTTTAGAGACTTAGTTTAAGATTTAAGGATTCAAGTGTAAGGGTTTAGAATTTAGGGTGTATGATTAGAATTTGTGGTTTAAAATTAGGGTTTAGGGCTTAGAGGTTAAGATTTAGGTTTTAAGGTAATATGATTAGGGATTTAGATTTAAACTTATAAACATTAAATTTTAATCTGTAAAAAAATTGTTTTTGTGTTTATATAGATTTAAACTTGAATCAGCTCATTCAGTTGAAAAATTCTTATTTTCAACATTTTTAGTTCTAGAAATTATTTTTAAAAAATGTAATTATTCCATGCACAGTCAGCGAAAACAAAATATTTTCACAATCGTTTCAAATTCAGGGTTTAGTATTTTATTTAGGATTTATGTTTAGGGGTTTAAATGTAGGTTTTGAATTTAAGGACATGGTTAGAATTTATGATTTATGGAGTATTTTAACTATCAAGTATCTGACCTTGATTCGAATCTCTATAGATGTAGTAATTTATTTTATTTCTCATGTTTTAATTATAAGAAAATAGATACCAAATATACTTTTCTATTTTCATTACTGAAAACAAAATTTATTTTATTTACCAAACATATTTTTAAATTAAAAAACAAAAACTGAAAATTATTTTTTAAAAATGAAAATAGAAAATATTTTTAGAAAGTAAGAAATATAACCAGAAAAATATAAAACGGGCCAAGGTTTTGATGAGATATTTTTTAATTACAATCCTATTCTACTTTTACTTAGAGAGAGAAAATTTAGGTGAATGTAATGTTCTTGAGGGGTCTTGAATCCGAAACCTAAGAAAAAGGGAGTAGAACGGGTGGGCGTATGGATTGAGAATGTATGTCATTCGATGAGGTTTTATTGGTACGTAATAAGTTCAATATCCTTATTTCACAAGGTTTATAACTATTTTGATGATTCACGGCAGCTATAAATGAAAGTATAACTATAATAGATACATTTTTTCAAAAAAAAAAACTATAATAGATACATATATGTAATTAAAATTAAAATAATTTATTATAATACAAAACAAATAAATTGATAAGAATTATATTCATGTTCAGAAATCAATATAATACAATTCGAACTTAAAATCTTTTGAAAACGGCTGGTTTTATTAAAGATAAAGGCAAAATACAATTACGCAGAGTTTCTTAATCCCCAAGATAAAACCTTGAGAACAAAGGCACAGCAGATAAAACATGAAAAATAAACAAAACCAGCCATCACACACTGAGGGTGCTCGGAGTAAATGACCAACCTCAAATCTGCTTCTACCAATTTTTGCTCCTTTTATAAGGCCTTGGCTGTTCCGTGCGTTTAGGAGGGTTGAAAGACCTTCTGCACTTATTAGAAAAAGAAAAGGACTCAAAGGATCCACGTGAAGGCTGAAATTGAGCACCCATCTCTCCATTTAATCCGACAGAATAGGACACTGTTGAAACACAACGAAATTATATTTTATAGGAAGCTTGTTTCACGATTGGACCTATGAGTATGATCAATATTAATAATCACCATTGCATCATTGGGTTAATGAAATCAAATAAGCTAAATCATGAATTTTAAAAAGTGTAACACCCCTTCCCGGTCTAGTCGAGAACAGGGTCGGAAGGTGATATCGTTGTTCAATACTATAGATAGTGCAACAACATTTTCTTTTTAACATTAACCTTTAAACCCAAATCATACAATAACACAATGCCTCAATACATTTTAGTCCAATTAATCCATACAAAGCAATAATTAATCAATCAGGGCTAAATTGCAATTAATACAAGTTTTAAGGACTAAACTATAAATTCAACATATTTGGGGTTCTTCAATGCAATCGATTTTACTAGATTGAAATTCACTACATTATTAACATACCTGCAAAATTTCATACAATTTGAGGACCATTAACTTCTTCGATTTAATTTTTCAATATTCAGTGACTAAACTGTGAACCTTGCAAACTGTTTAATATGCCTTTAACTAACTTAACTAACCCCGTATCGAAACACCCTAGGGATGTTTCGAAACGGGTGAATGATGGTCAACCCTTGTTGACTTTACCCTTTAGACCGTATCGATACGGACATGCCCTGTATCGAAATGGGTTGACTTCTTTTGACTTTGACTCGTTTCGATACGCTATAAACCCGTATCGAAACAAAGGATTCCAGTGAAAAAATGTTTCGAAACGGACATGAACCGTTCCGATACGCCCTATTCCTCAGTTTCAATTATGCTTACCCGTAACGAAATGCCATCACCCGTTTCAATACGGCCTGACTTGTAATGACAATTTTTTGCTGGTATTTATTCAATTTGACCTACCGAACGATGTCCAAATACAATGAAACTTCACACACAATATTTCAATGGTAAAAACTACTAGCACATCAAATTTGATGACCATACAAACACGTTTACTATGTTTTGACCTTTATGAGCCAAGTATGCACTTTCAAGCCATTTTAAGCCAACCAAAAAGGCCATTTAGGGCCATTAACCATATGCATATCACAAACATAACAAAATGGGCATAAATGACTAGTTCAACTACTTTTCCACCTTCCTAGGAGTTCTTAAGATCAAAACACATTACTTTAGGGCTTGTAGTGACTTGTCTTGTTTTGCCAATCCGATCCTCCGACACACGATCCTTTTAACCTTAAAATACATGAGATGAGACACTTTAGGCATACGATGCCTAGTGAGGTAGTCATAAGTAATATGAACAACAATATGTCAAGTATCAATATATATGATCTCATGCTTATCAATGTCAATGCTATGCAACAATATACAATGTTTAACATATTCTTTTCATCATTAATCCTTGGATTGAATCAAGATAGTGGATATGTGAATTCCTACGCCTCGCCAAGTCAATGAATGGTCTAGTCCCTATGCCTCACCAATATGACCAACATCAATACACATCCCTCCGCCTCGCCAACTCAATATAGGTCGTAGCCTTAGGATCGTAGTCCACCCGTACACCGAGCTCATGAATTCTATGGCATGCCAATTGTATCCAATGTCTATTCAAATCCAACGTTCCAATGTTCATATCCATTTAAATAATCAATGAGTATTCCAATGACCAATGATTTCAATATTATCAATAACCAATATGTCTCATAATCAATGTTTCATGGTTCAATGTTAATAACAATAATCAATGATTTCTTTGCAATGTTTCTATAACAATATCTATATCAATGACGATACCAATAACTATGTTCGATACTCAATGACAAACTTACTGACACTTACCAAAGTTTTTGTTTAATTATCTGATGCAATTTTTCCAATAGCAATGTGAGTAAAATGATCGAAGACAACAATAATAGATTCGGGAGGGATTTTCCCCTAATCCCGAGACTCTAACTACACTCACCTTGACAATCCGAAGCTTTTAAGGCTCTCGGATAACAATCCCCTTATTCCTAGCTTTGGTTGGAGACGATGGATGTTCTTTATCAACTTCTTGAGCTAGAAGATTAATAGATAGATTGTTAGGATCGATATTACGATATCAAAATCAATAAAACATCATCAAAATCGATATTTGATTTCAATATAGATGACAACGACGAGATATCCATGGATAGTCAAAACCCTAGCTTAAGATTAAACTTGATATATCCATGGAATTCAATAACCTATTGAGGAATATAGCTTACTCGATCGATAGCAACGTTTCGATATCAATAAAACGAACAAAAAGAAAAGCTTGAAGTTCCTACAACGGTGGTGCTTGCTTGATGGTGGAAGGAAGAAGATGAAGATAATTAGATATGCTTATTTGTTTTACAATCGGGTGAGCTTATCCTTTTGCTATTTTATGTCTTTTAATTTAGTATAGGTTTCCTTCCATTGAAGGAAACTCTCCAGATATTCCCACGTATAGGAAATTTTAATAAAAAAGAGGCTAATCGCAAGATTAGTCCCTCGTTTCTCAATGCTTTGTGGTTTTGTCTCCAAATTCCCAATTTTCACAATATAGCAAATAAAATGTTCTCGATACTATTCAATATGGTCCAATAACAGTGATTTAACTCAATTAGAGTCTGATATCAATAATTAACTAGCCGATACAATGTTTGGATTTTATCAATATGAGATTTTCGATCGTTGGAACCTAATTCCAACTAGACCGGATTTTGGGGTGTTACAACTCTCCCCCTTTAAGAAAAATTTGTCATCGAATTTTTACCTGAACCAAAGAGATGAGGATATTGTTGTTTCATGGTCTCTTCAGGTTCCCATGTGGCTTCCTCAACGGTGTGGCTCATCCAAAGTACTTTAACTAACAGTACAGTTTTGTTGCGAAGTCTCTTGACTTCTCTAGCAAGAATTTGAATTGGTTCCTCCTCGTAGGATAGATTTGGTCGAAGTTCTACAGATTCGGGTTCCACAATGTGTGGAGGATCAGAACGATACTTCCGAAGCATCGATACATGAAAAACATCGTGGATTTTACTCAGTTCAGAAGGAAATAATAGTCGATATGCCACAGGGCCAACTCTTTCAATGACTTAAAGGGTCCAATGAATCGGGGACTCAATTTTCCATTTTTGCCAAATCTTAAAACTTTCTTTCACGGTGATACTTTGAGGAAGGTTTTTTCTCCAACTTCATACTTGATATCTCTTCTCATAAGATCAGCATAAGCCTTTTGTCGATCAAAGGCGGCTTTTAAACGATCATGGATAATGGTGATCCGCTCTTTAGTCTCTCGAAGCAAGTCAGGGCCTAACATCTTGCCCTCGCCAAGCTCCGACCAACACAATGGAGTTCTACATCGCCTACCATACAATTCTTTATACGTGGCCATTTGGATTGATGCTTGGTAACTATTATTGTAGGCAGATTCATCAAGGGGTAGAGATTTCTCCCAAGTTCCACCAAAGTCAATAATGCATGCCCGAAGCATGTCTTTCAAGATCTGTATAGAAATATTCAATAACAATGCAAGATGCTAAGATTTCAATGGACAAATTTTCCGATGATTTACCTGGATTACCCTTTCTGATTGACCGGCAGATTGAGGTTGAAAGGATGTGCTAAGATTAACTCTGGTTCCTAGTGCTCCTTGTAAGGTTCTCCAAAACCGAGATGCAAATCGAGGATCTTGATCAGAGATAATAGACTTAGGTACTCCGTGGAGTTGGATTACTTCTTTGATATTCAAGTCAGCTAGTTTAGGGAGACCGTAGTCTATTTTGACCGGTATAAAATGAGTTGACTTCGTGAAACGATCTACAGTGACCCAGATGTCATCATGCTTCACGAGAGTTAACGGTAAACCACTAACAAAATTCATAGTGATCTTTTTCCACTTCCATTTCGGTGGATCAATAGGCTACAATAATCCAATAGGAGCACAATGTTATGCCTTAACACGTTGGCATGTGAGACATTTAGAAATGAAATCAACTATGGCCTGCTTCATGCCTGGCCACCAATAGAGTTCACGCAGGTCCTTGTACATCTTTATAGACCCGAGGTGAATAGAAAAAGAACTCGAATGAGATTCAAAAAGAATATCGGTGCAAAGAGATTCATCATTAGACACACAAACTGGTCATGAAAACACAAGAGTCGTCCAGAATTAATTCTGAAGTCGGGGTTGTCTGATAGCTTAGAGACAATGGATTGAAGCTTAGGATCTTGCTCTTGTGAATCCTTGATTCACGAAACGATGGTAGACTGAACTTGGAGTTCAGCTACAAGACAATGATGCTTTCGAAGTCGGAAGTGAGCATTAATTGCTCGAGGGGCTACAATATAGCAATATTACGATGAGTTAATGCACTACATAATACATTTATCTCCAAATTTATTGTCAATACTTACCAGACAAAGGTTTGCGGCTGAGCACATCAGCTACTACGTTAGCCTTGCCCGGATGGTAATCAATGACAAGATCGTAATCTTTAAGAAGTTCCATCCACCTCCGTTGTCAAAGATTCAACTCCCTTTGAGTCAATATGTACTTAAGGCTTTTATGGTCAGTGAAGAGATAACATATTTCTCCGTAAAGGTAATGTCTCTAGATTTTCAATACAAAGACAACTGCAGCCAATTCAAGGTCGTTGGTGGGGTAATTCATCTCGTGTGGCTTAAGTTGTCTCGAAGCATAAACGATGACTTTACCCTCTTGCAATAATACACATCCTAACTCGAGGTGCGATGCATCACTGTAAACCGTGTAGTCTTTTCCGGACTCGGGTTGAGTTAGGACGGGTGCATGAGTCAATACTTGTTTCAACTGATCAAAACTTCGTTGTTGAACCTTGGTCCAAACAAAATGAGCTTCTTTCCTCAACAACTTAGTTAAATCTGAAACTATAATAGAAAACACTTTTACACATCTTCGATAATAGCCAACAAGCCCAAGAAAGCTTCTGACTTCTCCAATATTCTTCGGTGTTTCCAATCTACAATAACTTTGATTTTCTTCGGGTCCACTTGAATACCCGAAGTCGACACTATATGTCCTCGAAAAGCAACTTCGGTGAGCCAAAACTCACACATAGAGAACTTTGCGTACAACTGTTTCTCTCTCAAAGTCTGAAGCACAATACGAAGATGATCTCAGTGCTCCGCTTCATTCTTGGAATAGATCAATATATCGTCTATAAACACCACTATGAACTTTTCAAGATATGGTCGAAAGACTCGATTCATCAGATCCATAAAAGCTGCCAGTGCGTTGGTTAACCCAAAGGGCATCACTAAGAATACGTAGTGTCCATAACTTGTACGGAAGACAGTCTTTGGTACATCACACTCCTTAACTCTGATTTGATAGTAGCCCGATCTTAAGTCGATCTTAGAAAACACAGAGGCATCTTTTAGTTAACCGAATAGATCGTCTATTATAGGCAATGGATATTTATTCTTGATGGTTACCTTATTCAATTATCTGTAGTCAATACACAATCACATAGAGACATCTTTCTTCTTAACAAAGAGAACCATAGCTCCCCAGGGTGAAGAGCTCGGTTGAATAAACCCTTTGTTCAATAAGTCTTGAATCTGAGTCTTTAATTCTTTTAATTCCACAGCTGCCATACGATATGGTGCAATGGAAACTGGAGCAGTCCCAGGTTGCACCTCAATGCCAAACTCCACTTCACGGGTTGCGGGTAATCTCGGAAATTCATCAGGGAATTCACATATGGCGTCAATGTCTCGCAATTGTGGCTCATCTCTAGACTCCAACACTAAAGCATACAATGATGTATTTCTCATGTTCATCAATACAACACTCTCCTTACCCAGACCCCGGAGATACAATTTCCTCTTACAACAATCTACCCAGGCTTGATGCTCACTAAGCCAATCTAAGCCTAGAATGACATCGAATTCATGAATCAGTAAAGCCAACAAATTGGCCGGAAAAGGAATTCCTTGGATTATTAAGAGGAATTTCTTACACACTACCCTCACAGTGACACAATCTCCTAGAGGGATTGGTTATAGAAATTCTTGATGCTATTGGTTCGGAAAGACATATTATACTTCTTAATTACAATGGTACTTATAAAAGAATGTGTAGAACCAGGGACAATTAATGCATATAAGGAATGTGAATATAGCTCGATGGTACCTGCAATGCTATTAGGTTCATCCTCTTCTTCTCTGCTCCTCATATGATACATTTGAGTAGGAGCCTTTGAATCTTGTTTTCCAAAAGGTTTCCTTGGACCACTCGATCGTTCAAAAGTTCCCAATGATCCTTGTCTCGATCCTTTACCTCGAAAGGATTGAGCAAGAGAAGCATCAGTAGTCGGTGTGACAACAAATTTGGTTGCATTCAAAGAGAAATCACGAATAAAGTGACCCTACTCACCAAAATAGTAACATGCTCTAGTCTGCTTACGTCATTGACCCGCTGGATGCCTATTCTGACAATAATTGCAAAGTGGATGCTGGTTGCCTCGATTTGAACCTCCATTACTATCAATAGACGCTGCTTTGGCAAAGGACTGCGTCACAAACTGAGGTCTATTAATGTTTCAAAAATGGGAGGGCTGTGGATAGATATTCTGCTTGGGGCCTTGATATCTCCCTCTCTTGTTCCATCTCGGAGGTCGAGAATCATCCTTGAACCTCTTCTCGGACTTTCCATACCCACCAGCTCGTTGAGCTCTATGTGCAGCTTTGGTGGCCTTAACTCGATTCACAAGGTCTTGGAAATCAGAAATGCCTAACGCAGTGAACATAGGGCGTAGTTCATCATTAAGACCTGTAATGAACATCCAGCACTTTTCTTCCTCTTTCTTAATGTACTCAGCACCGTATCTACAGTACTTGCAGAAGTCATGGATATACTATTCGATCGGTCGCCCGCATGCCCTGTTTGAGGTGAAGAAAGATGCTTCACCTTTCAGCAAGGTAAAATTCACTGATATACTTCTTGCAGAATTCCCTAAGGAAGAACTCCCAAGTCACCGTGTCTTCTGAAACTGTCAAAATGGTAGTTTCCCACCAATGGAGTGCCTCATCGGCCAGCAATGCGATGGCGCACTCAAGCTTGTGCTCATCCGAGCACTGAAGTTACTTATTCAGAATCCGCAAGGTGTTGTCCAACCAATATTCGGCAACTTCGGGGTTGTCATCATCTTGCCCGGTAAAAGTATAAGCTCAGTACTGTGAGATCTTATCAATAGGTACTCGAGTGTATTGAACAACATGGGTGATAGGTTGCACAACTTGTTCGGCCTTCATAGCAGTCATAAACTGCCTGGACATGTCGACCATGTTCTTATAACACTCAGCCTGAGTGGTAGGTGCTGTAGGCTCGGTACCCTGAACAGGAGGGTCCTGCGGTTGTGGTGGATTCTGAAATTTCCTCATCTAATCTCCTCACCATGCGTCGAGGAGCCGGTAACAAGCTCGTCTATGTGAGCTTCGTTAGTCTAAGACATATCTATATAAAAGATTGGATTAGTCGAAGAGACACAATATACACAATATATAACTCCTAGGTGTCAAAGTAACACAATAACAATGCAACAAGCTTCGGTTTAGTCCTAAAATCGACTAAACTCTAGCTTTGATACCACAAATGTAACACCCCCTTCTCGGCCTGGTCAAGAACCGGGTCGGAAGGTGATATCATTGTTCAATAAAATAGACAGTGCAACAAAATTTCCTTTTTAACATTAACCTTTAAACCCAAATCATACAATAACACAATACCTCAATACATTTTAGTCCAATTAATCCACACAAAGCAATAATTAATCAATCGGGGCCACATTGCAATTAATACAAGTTTTAGGGACTAAACTGTAAATCCAATAGATCTGGGGTCCTTCAATGCAATCAATTTTACCAGATTGAAATTCACTACATTATTAACATACCTGCAAAATTTCATACAATTTCAGGACCATTAACTTCTTGGATTTAATCTTTCAATATTCAATGACTAAACTGTGAACCTTGCAAACTGTTTAATATGCCTTTAACTAACTTGACTAACCCCGTATCGAAACACCCTAGGGCTTTTTCGAATCGGGTGAATGATGGTCAACCCTTGTTGACTTTACCCTTTAGACTGCATCGATATGGGCATGCCCTGTATAGAAACAGGTTGACTTCTTTTGACTTTGACTCGTTTCGATACGTTATAAACCCGTAACGAAACAAAGGATTCTAGTGACAAAATTTTTTGTAACGGCTATGAACCGTTCCGATACACCCTATTCCTCGGGCTCAATTATGTTTACCCGTATTGAAACACCATCACCGTTTCGATACAGCTTGACATGTAATGACAGATTTTTGTTGTTATTTATTCAATTTGACCTACCGAACGATGTTCAAATGCAATGAAACTTTACACATAATATTTCAATGGTAAACACTACTAGCACACCAAATTTGATGAGCATACGAATACGTTTACTATGTTTTGACCTTTATGAGCCAAGTATGCACTTTTAAGTCATTTTAAGCCAACCAGAAAAGCCATTTAGGGCCATTAACCATATTACAACATATGCATATCACAAACATAACAAAATGGGAATAAATGACTAGTTCAACTACTTTTCCACCTTCCTAGGAGTTCTTAAGATCAAAACACATTACTTTAGGGCTTGTAGTGACTTGTCTTGTTTTGCCAATCCGATTCTCCGACACACGATCCTTTCAACCTGAAAATGCATGAGATGAGACGTGTTAGGCATACGATGCCTAGTGAGGTAGTCATAAGCAATATGAAGAACAATATGTCAAGTATCAATGTATATGATCTCATGCTTATCAATGTCAATGGTATGCAACAATATACAATGTTTAACATATTCTTTTCATCATTAATCCTTGGATTGAATCAAGATAGTGGATACACGAATTCCTACGCCTCGCCAAGTCAATGAACAGTCTAGTCCCTCTGCCTCACCAATATGACCAACATCAATACACATCTCTCCGCCTCGCCAAATCAATATAGGTCGTAGCCTTAGGACCGTAGTCCACCCGTACACCGAGCTCATGAATTCTATAGCATGCCAATTGTATCCAATGTATATTCAAATCCAAGGTTCCAATGTTCATATCCATTTCAATAATCAATGAGTATTCCAATTGTTGGGTTTGTAGCACGCTCGAATCGATCACTGAAACCGTCAATGAGGGTTGTAAATGTTTGGTGGTTGAATTGGCTAAAATCGAAATAAAGGTAGACAAGTGACACAATGATTTTAGAGTGGTTCGGCCTTCTAACAAGCACCTACATCCACTACCTTAGCACACTACTAAGGATTTCCCAATTCACTCAACAATGAATTCGTCCCCTTTTCCCGGTTTAGGAGGAAACCGTTACAACCCTATCTTTTCAATGGCTAAGATAGAACCAACTCTAGTTTTTCTCTCAAGGCTAAACTAGAACCTCTCCTTTTACAAGGGATTTGTTTGGTAAACTAAATACCTCTCTAGGTGGGTGTTTACACAAATTTAAGCTCACAAGAGTGTACAAAAAATTTACAATAAAGCACTCTCTAAAGACTATGTACAAGAGAATAGTAAAATAAAGATTTACACTCTAATTCTCTTGACCATATTGCTTGGATGTTGTCTCTAACCATCTTCAAGTGTCCCAAGGTTGCTTTTATAGTGTGGAATGATATTCTAGCCGTTTATGGCCGTTGGAGATGTTTAGGAGCCGTTGGAAGCCATTTAAGTTGAGCTTTAAATGCTCACCTGCACTATAGTTTCGAAACCTTTGAAGAGGTTTCGAAACCTTAAGAGGGGTTTAGAAAAACTAGCCGTTTTATAGCCGTTTGTAGCCGTTACATGGCCAAAGTTTCGAAACCTTTACAAGGTTTCGAAACCTTTGCTTAGGTTTCTAAAAAATCAGCTACTGCCCATATAAGTTTCGATACCTTTGTTTGAGGTTTCGAAACTTTCATCCAAAAACATGTATTTCGGGCATTTTTCGACTTTTAAAAGTATAATTCGATATAGGTATTAAGTCGAACTCTTTCAAAACATTTTGTCACGTTTTAAGGACTTTTGAATTATTTTTGAAGTCTTTAAACAAGTCCAAAAACATTTTTCACAATAATTGTTATATCAAAATATTTCTCAACACCAATGACCAATGATTTCAATATTATCAATATCCAATATGTCTCATAATCAATGTTTCATGGTTCAATGTTAATAACAATTATCAATGATTTCTTTGCAATGTTTCTATAACAATGTCTATATCAATGACAATGCTCAATGACGATACCAATAACTTTGTCCGATACTAAATGACAAACTTATCGACACTTACCAAGGTCCGTTTAATTATCTGATGTAACTTTTCCAATAGACATGTGAGTAAAATGATCGAAGACAACAATAATATATTTGGGAAGGCTTTTCGCCTAATCCCGAGACTCTAACTACACTCACTTTGACAAGCCGAAGCTTTCAAGGCTCTCAAATAACAATTCCCTTATTCCTAACTTTGGTTGGAGACAGTGGATGTTCTTTATCAACTTCTTGAGCTTGGAGATCAATAGGGAGGTTGTTAGGATCGATATTAGGATATCAAAATCAATATAACAATATCAAAATCGATATTTGATTTTAATATAGATGACAACGATGAGATATCCATGGATAGTCAAAACCCTAGCTTAAGATTAAGCTTGGTATATCCATGGAATTCAATAACCGATTGAGGAATATAGCTTACCCAATCGATAGCAACGATTCGATATCAATAAAATGAATAAAAAGCAAATCTTGAAGTTCCTACAATGGTGGTGTTTGCTTGATGGTGGAAGGAAGAAGATGAAGATAACTAGAGATGCTTATTTGTTTTACAATCGGGTGAGCTTATCCTTTTGCTATTTTATGTCTTTTAATTTAGTATAGGTTTCCTTCCATTGAAGGAAACTCTCCAGATATTCCCACGTATGGGAAATTTTAATGAAAAATGGGCTAATTGCAAGATTAGTCCCTCGTTTCTCAATGCTTTGTGGTTTTGGCTCTAAATTCCCATTTTTCACAATATAGCCACTAAAATTTTCTCGATACTACTCAATAGGGTCCAATAACAGTGATTTAACTCAATTAGAGTCTGATATCAATAATTAACTAGCCGATACAATGTTTGAATTTTATCAATATGAGAATTCCGATTTCGGAACCTAATTCCAACTAGACCGAATTTTGGGGTGTTACAAAAAGATTATTAAATCATTATGTATATTTTCATGTGTGACTTTTTCATCAGTGGTATTAATGATTAAATTATTATTTCTTTGATGTCATAAATCTTCCAATTAAAATAATTTAAAGAAGATTGAATGAACACATTAATTTTTTTGGGTAAACTACATAAATGACCACCATATTATTTGAAAAATCGTGATTTGACCACCTTACTTTTTTTCAAATCAATTAAACCATCATACTATTAAATTGAATGCAATTTGACCAGCAGTCGTTAGAGGTTAACAGAACGGTGATGTGACAGTTAAAAAAATAAGGGTATAATTACACATTTGGTCCTCGTTACTTATACACTCTATTAATTTGACCCTAATTTGGTGACACGTGTCACCACCTTATTGGAGGACTTTAATTATTTTTATTTAATTAATTAATTTCCCCCTCCAATCAGGTTGTTAACTTTAATTTAACTATGCACTAAATACAATTTAAAATATATAGAAAACATTGTTAACTTTAATTTAATTATTAGATTTATTTTATTGAGTTTGATGTTTTTATGCATCATAAGTATGTTGTGTTCGAGTTCCCTAAAACCACATTTCCTCCATTCTCCATGCATTAACAGTAATATAACAAATATATTATATGTTGTACTTCATATCACAAAATAAGCTTGGCTTAGTGGCAATCACTTCCTTCTTTCCACCAATGGAGCCTTGGTTTGAATCCTCTCGGCCCAAATTTTGTTACTTCCAATTTTTCTAGTCATTAATAACAATATAAACATATATTATATGTGGTACTTCATATCACAATAGTAAGCTTGGCCTAGTGACAAGCCTAGCTTCTTTTTACCAATCTAACCTTGGTTCAAATTCCCCCACCCCTAATTTTTTGCTTTTAATTTTCCTTCTCCAATCATGTGACACGTGTCACAACCTGATTGGAGGGGGAAAATTAATTAATTAAATTAAATAAAAATAATTAAAGTCCTCCAATAAGGTTAAATAATTAATTTATTTTATTAAATTAAAATTAGGACCAAATTGATAGATGTATAAGTAATGAAGACCAAATGTGTAATTATACCCTTATTTTTTAACTTCCACGTCACCATTCCGTTAACCTCTAACGGGTGGTGGTCAAATTGCATCCAATTTAATAGTATGATGGTTTAATTGCTTCGAAAAAAGTAAGGTGTCAAATCATGACTTTTCCAATAATATGATGGTCATTTATGTAGTTTACCTTAATTTTTTTTAAACAAACAAATGAGGAGAAACCAATGACCTAGGATTTAGATGGTATATTTTCTTTTTAAACATTCTAGTATGATTATAAAATAGTTTTTGTTTATTGATTTTAATTTTTTTGATAATGTACACACAACATATAGACAAACTATTTGAATATATAATACTTAGAAATAATAAAAGTTCTTTTTTAATGGACCATTTGATATGTTAAAAAATATTTATATATAAAATAAAACTAAAGAATTTGTCTGGTAATCTTTCCAATTAAATCATGTTCATTAGATAAATAAAATGGATGGATTAGATAGAAAGTTGAATAAGGATACTTTTTTTTGCTCAGCAATAATGATTTATTAATCGTCAAAAAGATTAAACCGAAATTGAGAGCCTTGTTAAAAACCTCCCTAAAATTATATGGAGGAAAAGAGTACTCTCAATCCTGAACAACAAAAGATCACAAAGAGGCCACTAAAGGAAACGTTTCAAAGCTCGCCATAGACTACCAACAAAATTACTCCTCACTCAAGACTATGAAGGCAACCCAAACCCAACATCCACAGCAGCAAACACCCAGAGTGCTACATCCACAACAACAAGACCGATACGTAGCAACAAGCGAACCTTAACTAATTGTAAGCTAACAATGGTTTAATCCAAAACTGGAGCACCACAAAATTATGCTTTTCTCATTTACCTCCATGCTTAGAACAAAAACTCTTCTTTGCAATCCTGACTTGGCTAAACAACCATCCATCACATAGTTGTTCCTAGGTGCAAATATGTAACGCAAGTCACCAAAAACTTTGTCAACCCAACCCAATTTGCCTCAGAATAACATCGTCCTTAGAATACAACACCCCACTGCAGCGTGCTATAGAGAATAAAGCCTCATTCGTTGCCTTTAACACTAGCTCGTAATGCGCCAACCACCAACACCAATCGAAAAAAGCCATAAGCTTTTTGCACCCCTGTAAAAGAAATACTAAAGCAAAAATATAGCCCGTGTACATCAAATATTTCAGGCCAAAACCATACCCCACCACCATCATTAGAAAAAATCACACTTGTCCATAAGGCCTTTCTCTCGGTAGCAAAACTCCAGAACTTGAATATCGCTCTACAATTTTCTACTTGGATTTTGTATCTCTGCTTCATTGAACGCCTCTATCTTTGATTCTTGTTTAAAAACTATTTCCGTTCTGTGCAAACAACACAAAGTCCTCCCGAATTCTAGAGTTACACGGGGTCTCCTCTAGCCCACTAATTTAGCAGCCTGGTCGACCCAGTTCTGAACACATGCCTTTGGAGAATTAAGCCTATTTGAATTTAACTCATAATGCCGAACGTCTTTTATGTCCACAGTCTTGATTCCCTTCATCTATGATTCTCCTAGGAATCTGGAACGTTCCCTCTTCAAGGAGACATCATCATTGAAGTCGTTATAACCCATGCAAACAGCATTAAATGCTACGTCAGAAGTTTGGTTGGTGTTTCCCAACAAATTCGAGCATTCCTTCTCCGAAGAGTCCGACGTACTATCTTTCGTTGCCGCTTCCATCTTTCCTTTACCCATGGCAACCCTCATCCCTTTCTTCTCAATATTCCCACATTTAACCGTATCAGCAGAATTATCCGAAAAACCCATTTCAATTACTCTAACCACGTGAATGACTTCACCAACTTCCACTAATTCTTCGATTTTGAGTGTGTTCTCCGTCGAGATAAGAATTGAAACTTTCTCACAGTTGTTGACAAAGTTGAAGTTCTCACCAACTGCTTCAAATTTGCCCCAAAGAGCTGCTAACCTTCTTAGCGTTTCGTGGTTCCAACAGTGCAAAGTGAGACCAGAAACTTCAATCCAAGTTAGTCTTTCATCATGATTAATGCATTCTGACCAAGGCATAATTTCTTCCAAGATTTCCCTAAGATAGGACCAATTGACATCCTCCAGCATGATGAATAAATCCTCGTTGTCAATCGATAGGAGAAATAATTTCACACTAATTTCGCTTAATCCCCAGTTTTCCAGTCTCAACGTGATGCTCCTCACGCTACAAACTGAGGCCATCTTCCCAACCAAGCATTTTTTAAATTTCCATAAGGTCTCCTTTTCCACATGACTTGTGCATCTTCTGAGTTCACTAATGTTTCCTTCCATTTTATCATCGTTTTTAACGTGAAGCTTGATGTAGAGATTTCTGTTCTTCGACCGAAGCTAGCTTTGGGTGGCCCACCGATATCTTCCTTCCCATTTCTCCTATTTGATGTTTTTTCGTTGAATCTTGCTAGTGTTACATTGATTCTCTTACCATAAAAAAGTGAATCCATTTAACCTCTCTATTGCCCTTTCCGCGTCTTCCATCTTCTTATATCTCACGAATCCAAAGCGTCTTCCCTTTCTACTGAGTTTCCTTGCAATGTAAGCGTCCACCACGTCCCCATGTCTTCCAAATGCAAACCATAGCCCTTTCCAGTGTAGTTTCTCCGGTAAGTTTTCAATAAAAAGAGTGATTGCCTGCGCAAAAGGATTCATTTTGTTGCCTCTGCTTCTTCTATGGCGGAAAAATGAAGGAAATTAAAGAGACCATAAGGATACTTTTAAAGATAAAAAAATAGGAGTGCGTAGTCTCATCAATCCATTTCACTCATCCAATGGTCATGGATTAGTCTAAAACTAAATGAATTTTACATAGTGTAAGTGGATCCTATCCCACATATATCTTGAACTACTTAAGAATGAGCATACCGATATTCACTATTTTCATTCAATAAATCAGGATATATACGGGTTAACCTACATGGTTCATAAACCATCCTAAATAAGACATTACCAGTTTCAATATTTCTATTCAGTAATTATTAAAGACTACCAATCAGGAAATGTACCAACTTGTGGTACATATGTCGTGTTTATGTGTAATAATTAGTATATAATGGCACATGATGCATGCTATCATCGGTCGGCCAAAATAAGATGTCGAAACTAGTGTGCTATGATGGGACGTAGTCGTCTAAATAACAAGATGTCGACACCTAGTGCGCTACAACGAGAAATAATAGTCCAAATAACTAGATGCCGGTGTTAAGGCACGACGACAAAATCATAGGATGTCGACGACTAGTGCGTTAGGATTGGCATCATAGCATGTAGGTACGCATACAAGAAAGTCAGCACAACATGCTACAACTAACACCTATAACTGTAAGTCCCGCAGACTTACCAAGAACCTACACGACATCAGTAATATAAACCAAGTATGTGATTACTAACCACAATTCAACAAGAATGGTGATGACCTATACCTAAACTCAAGCAGGAGCAATTCGAACGTAGATAGATATCAACAGTTTACTACTAGCTTCATTCGTTGTCTATGCAGAAATAACACTAGGAGTCGTTACGAGTAGAAGTACATCATATCGTCTTGTATTATATTCGAGAGTGGTTAAGTACAGTACTCGAGCTTAACAAGTGTCATCAAGCATTTCAAAAACTCAATAATTAGAGCTACTTTGGTAATTACACCCTCTAGCATTTTCAAATGAATTTTGGAAGTGGAAATACTATAAACGTGGTTCGGTAACTAAAGACTTCATAAGAGTTGAAACATCATGACATTTTATTATATCAAGAGCGTTCCAATCATTTTGTCATACAATGGCATTTTGACTTTAAGGCAATTTGGTAATTTATCCTAACTAACCAAGGTTAATAACGACTTATCAGTTCTTACAAACTGTCTAAGAAGATCATTACATCAGGTAAAAATGGGTCTCAGCACAATCCAAAAGAAGTTTCCCAACAATTTTGGTATCAAAATGTACGCTCAGATCTTCTAGACATAGCTTATCATGTATAAACAGTAAATTAAGATTTGTTACGGCTTATAAGGTTTTCAAGTCCTATCGAACTAAAAAGATCCCACCAATGTAGGTACTTACCAAGTACAAATTCCATCGTATAGTTGAACATATCATCTTGCCGAGTCATCACAATATTTCCACTGATTAACTGATCTTGTCTTGGTATGGTGTTCTTACAGTCTTGTAGCAATATCATAACTAATTTGAACTACAAAATTTAGGCTTTAAAAGTCTTAGGGGCATTATGGTCATTTAGGCTTCACCGATATTTTCATGATTGATCGAGGATGGACATTTCAATGATTTAAAGAAACAAAAACATTTGTCTTTTAATCATCAAGGGTAACACTCTCGAAGGCTATAAACAGGTCATTGGGCTTTTCCAAGAAATATGTGAAATCAACAAAGTGACTTTAGAGTTTTATCAAGTCAAACACGATTTTCTAAGTCATTTCAGCTTCTAGAGGTATTAAGGTCACTTCACATATAAAGTGTATTTTAGTCATTTGACACCTCGAGGTTGTTGTAGACATTTTGCTTTAACGGGAATAGTCTAAGCTTGAAGATTTTGAGGCTAATAGTGACTTATCGATTTTATACTAAACTCGAGAAGTCATCTGGATCATCCGATTCATTTATCTATTCAACTGAGTTTTAATCAGTATAATTTATTCTTGTACCGTGTTCATTTCGAGCATTGAGATAAATCAAGCTTAATCACATGAATTGTCATATACATTCACACTTTAACCATAAACCGAGTAGTATCATATAGTATGCTAAAGATAGTAAAGTATTACCTTGACTCTGAGTTATAAAAGTCGACCATTGACGCATCTACAAACCATCTCAATCAAAAATCCAATGCCCCAATATTTCCTCATGAACATATTGATATGAATATTCATCAATCACCACAATTAAGCTATTCACTAGGCTAATTCTTATATTCAAATGTGAAAAAACCCTGGGTATAATTTCTCAAAAAAGTTAACTCATGCTCAACGGTAAACAATCAACTTTGGTCAACGGGCTGGTCAACGTGACGTGGTAGGAGCAGAGCGGTGTAGTGTAGTTGGAGAAGTGCGGTCAGTGCATTTGGAGATGTGCAGTGTGTTTGACTGTTGCTACACCACTGCTGGAGAACGCCCACGCGCAGTCAACAACATGTGGGGCGTTGTCTGGTGGCTGAAATCGAACAGCCAACTACATATCTACATTTTCGACGACGAGGAAACCGTTGGTGGTGTCGGTTCACGGCGTTGAGCGGTGGATCCTAACTTTATACCTTCTTGGATTCTTCTTTCTTCCTACCCCGATGAACGACAGAGACAGTGGCAAAACGATGAACACTGACATATTCGTCTCGACGAGCTGAGTCTAATGACGCTGACGTTGAGAATCACGACAACGTAGACATCGGTAAAAAGAAGTAGGAAACTTTTCTCTCTGCCCTTAATATCTCATTTAAATTTCTAATCTCCCTTTTCTTTCTTCACGCCAAATCTAACCAAATAAATGACATATAAAGGAAAATGGGTAAATCACATATTTTGCCATACAACTTTTCAAAAATTTACACAAAAGTCCTAACATTGTACTTTATTCACATTTTGGTCCCTATTTTCTTAAAATTAAGCTTCAAAGTTTATATTTCTTTCAATTTAGTCCCCAACATTAAATTTTAAATATTCCAAACATAGATCCATGATCCAAACTTCTAACTCATAATTTAGGCCATTACAGTAAATAAGTTAAATATTTTCATTAGATATATTAATACATATTATTCATGGTCAACATGAGATAGTGATGGTTTTAGGCGGTTCACCCTTTCTAAATTGGATAAAGAATCGTAGTCGATGGAGGTTTGAAGAAAGAAGAGAAAAGAAAGGTTGAAAATGATGATGAATAGTGGTTTTGGCGTTCAAAAGCCCTTTATCCAGACTAACATGTATGGATATATATATATATATGTCCATTACAATAGAAGTTTTATTTGGTGGCTGTCGTTAGTCGTAGAGTTGATGTCTATTGATGGGTTGGCAGGACGAGTAGATTCGGTTGTCATGCACTAGAGTCGGCTGAAGGGCAAAGTGGGCTTGACATCGAACATGTAACCCCCTAAACACAACTAGAAGAAATGAGCCGAATCTAGGAAGTCGCGTTTGAAAACTTGTCCCCTCAAGAAATCGATGTTAGAATTAAATAATTTAAAATATAAAATAAGTATTAAAATAAATAACCTCAATATTATAAAACGTAATCGTATAAAAATTGTTCTGATAGTTTGATAAAATTTTCGAAAATAACCTCAGAAATGCATGCTAAAATAGTAATCCCAAATAATAATAGTTCAAAGTCTGATATTACATAATAATACAAAAATAATATAATAAGTCCGAGTATCTGAAAATAATCCATATTGAAAGATAAAAAGAAGTCTAAAATGATCAAGGTCCTCCAAGTACTATACGCTTAAGTCTGAGAATCTGAAAGAAGAGCTAAGGGAGAGTAAACTATAAGGCTTAGTGTGTCTCTAAAGTGCAAACAAACACATACATATTACAAATATATTCACAACATCATGCTCTCATCTCATATAAAAAAAATAAGCATACACATAAGCAAATATTAGGATGCATCAAGACACAATGCAATGCACCCATCTAGATACACCGTCTGAAGAGTAAGGTTCCCCAGAACCACTCTCTAAATCGCCACCATCCGAAGTGGAGTTCACCCCAAAGGGTGAAACGATTGAACTTTCCCGTACAATTCCTAACTCACATGATATGACATGTTTTCCCAATTTCTGAATCTGAATACAAACATGTTTAATTAATCAGGATGCATGCACAATAAGTCTGATATTAATTTAGTCTGATTCTGATATATGATGCATGACATGTCATCATACTAAACATATCACAATTCACAATTCACAATTCATACATACATAGAGCACAAAAAAATATGTAGCACAAGAAGAGAATACACCTCATAGAGTGCACCTACGAAATTATTCACTACATTAGAGACTACTAATATGCCATAAACTAAAAGAATCCACTAAACTGAACTACACTCACGTGTAGATCTCGTAGGTTGTGCAGGAGTAGATCGCACAAGTGGAGAATGAATCTTGGTATCCGAACCAATGTTACCTGAAACAATAGTATTTCGAATCAGATCTCGATATACAATTCTCAAAATGCTAAGTACATATAAATGTAAATAGTAAAACGACCCTTTAGGTTCTAAATTGGGTAAACGGCCAACAGATTTGTAATTAAGACGTAAAAAAAATATAGTTAACTTTACCGAAAAAGTCAATGCTGACGTCATCAAGGTCAACGTTGACATCATTAATGTCAACGCTAATGTCATCAATGTTAATGTTGATGTCATCAAGGTCAACATTAACATCATCAAGGTTAACACCGACATCATCAAGGTCAACATTGACATCATCAAGGTCAACACTGACGTCATCAAGGTCAACAGGTCTGACGTCATCAAGGTCAACAGGTCTGACGATTTGGCTCACTATTGTAACATCCTCAACCCGATTTAGTAGAAAATCGGAATCGAAAATGTTACTACAAGGAAGACCAGAAAACATGAACCAGAAAATTTCAAATTTCCATAACTTAATCATAACTAAAAGTATGGCCACTTGATTCTTATGATCAAACACCAAACACACGAAACGACCAAACATTTAATCATATGAAAGACATTAAATCCATTTCTGGGAGATGAATAGCCAAATAGGGCTGAAAAAGATAGGATTTATTTCATAAACTAATGGGTATATCACAACACAAGGGTCTCCACTTTACCCACTTGGCGGAGTGGTCACAGAAGTTCTAACATTTCACAATTTGCTCCCTATTTTAGATTAAACACAATTAAAATTCCCAAATTGAATTTACGGCTTTTAACCTAAATTCTCAAATTCTAGGGTTTTTAGAACTGGGAAAATTTCGGGGTGTTACAACTCTCCCACCCTTAAAAGAAATTTCGGCCTCAAAATTTACCTAGATCAATAAGATACGGATAGTAAGCTTTGACGACGGCCTTGGGCTCTCATGTAACCTTATCGTGACCATGATTACGCCACAATGCCTTCACCATTTTAATGGTCTTCCTCCAAGAACCATCATGTTCTGAGTAAGAATCTGAACTGGCTCATCCTCTTAACACAAGTCAAGACGGACCTCAATTACCTCCACAAGAATGATATGAGATGGATCAGCCCGATACCGCCTCAACAAAGAGACGTGAAATACATCATGAATATGCTCAAGCTCCAGTGGTAACTCAAGCTGATAGGCCAGCTGGTCCAACTTGACGAAGAATCTGATAAGGCCCAATAAAACGAGAACTCAGCTTGCCTTTCTAACCAAATATAAGTACCTTCCTCAATGGATATACTTTTAGAAAAACCTCATCTCCCACATTATACTCATTGTCCCGACGTTTCAGATCGACATAAGACTTATATCTGTCAAAAGCAGCCTTAAGCCGATCCCGAATAAATTTGATAGTCTTTTCAGCCTCGTGAACAATATATGGTCCTAAAAATATGTCCTCATTAAGCTCGGTCCAGCCAACAAGTGTATGCACTTACGCCCATATAGAGCCTCATAAGGTGCCATCTTGATACTGTCCTGATAACTGTTATTGTAGGAAAACTCTGCAAGAGATAAGAAATCCTCCCAATTACCTCTATAATCAATCACACAACCTCTCAGAAATGATGGAAAACGGTACCCTATGGAGTCGAACAATCTGTACCCAATGAAGTCGAACAATCTTGAGATGTAGATTCGAGCTAACTTACTCAAAGAATAGTCAGCTCGAACAGGAATGAAGTGCACAGACTTAGACAAACGATCAACATCAACCCAAATAGAGTATTTAATTGATGGTGTTAAAGGAAGACCACTGACGAAATCCATAGTCACACATTTCCATTTATACCTATGAATCTCAATGTGTTGAAGTAACCCAGACGAATGTTGATGCTCTGTATTAACCTTCTGACAGGTCAAACACTTTGACACAAATCCGATGACATCCCTTTTAAGACCCTTCCACTAGTACCTCTCACACAGATTCTTATATATCTTGTCCCCATTAGGATACATAGAATAAGGATTGTCATGGGCCTTACAAAGAATAACCTGTTTCAACCCAAAATTTCTCGGAATAAAGTACCAACCTCGGAAACATAAAACACCATCCTAGTCAATAGAGAATTCATGATATGTACCTTCTTCAACCTCTCTTATGCGGTGCGACAACAACAAATCACTAGGGTGCTCAACTTTAATCTCAAAATATTGAGTAGGAATAACCCGAAGTTTTGCCAAAAGACTTCTATCCTCATACAAACTCATCTGGGTAAATGAATCTCTCAAGTTTGAAATGATGTTATGACTCAAGGCGCCACAACAACATTATCCTTGTCTGGATGATACTCAATCTCGTCCTCATAGTCCTTGAGAAGTTCTAACCAACGACGTTGTCTTAGATTAAGCTTCTTCTGGGTGAGGAGATATTTTATACTCTTATGGTCTATAAAAATATAATACTTTTTCTCCGTAGAGATAATGTCTCTAGTTCTCTAGAGCAAAGATCACAAGAATAAGCTCGAGGTCATGAGTAGGGTAGTTGCACTCATGCGTTTTCAGCTGCTAGGGAGCATAGGCTACTACCTTCCCATCATGCATCAGAACACATCCCAAACTGGTGTGAGAAGCATCACTATAAACGAGACATTCTTGGGCCTTAGTCTAGACAAAAGAGACATTCTTTGCTTCCAGCTCATTATTGGGTTTCTTCTAGCTCATTATAGCCCCAATCTTTTTTGGATTGACCTAAATACTCTCAGAAGAAACTATATGCCCCAAAAACATAACCTGAGAGCCAAAACTCACACTTACTAAATTTTGCATATAACTGTTTCTCCCTTAGAGTCTGCAATACAATGTTGAGATGTTCCTCATGTTTGGCCTCAGATTTAGAATATACTAGAATATCATCTATAAAGACCACGACAAACTGGTCAAGGTAGGGTTGGAACACCCTATTCATCATGTCCATAAATGCACCAGGGGCGTTAGTCACTCTAAAAGGCATCACAAGAAACTCATAATTCCCGTAACGTGTCTGGAAAGTTATTTTGAATACATCAGAATCATTAACCTTGAGTTGGTAGTAACCAAATCTCAAGTCTATATTAGAAAACACTATATCTCCCCAGAACTGATCATAGAGCTCATCAATATGAGGGAGGGGATACTTGTTTTTGATTTTCATCTTATTCACCTTCCGATAGTCAATACAGAGCCGAAGTGTCCCATCATTCTTTTTATCAAATAGAATAGGAGCCCCCTATGGTGAAACACTGGGTCGAATGAAACCCATGTCCAGCAGTTCTTGCAACTGTATCTTCAACTCTTTAATCTCTTTCGGTGCCACCTGGTAAGGTGCCATACACATAGGAGCTGTACCCAAATAAACATCGATACCAAACTCAACCTCATCATGTTTTGGCGGTACACTAGGAAATTCTTCCGAGAGCACATCTGGAAAATCTCTCACAACCGAAATCTTCTCCATCTCAGAATTAGATTGTCTCAGACCAAGAATGTAGGCAAGGTAGAAAATAGACCCCATCTTGATCATCTTCTCTGCTTTGAGAGACAATATCACATTAGATAGAAAACCTCTACGCTCCCCAACAAGAATTACCTCTCGGTCATCAGGAGTTTTCAGAGTTGCCATCTTCTTTTCACAGTCTAGATTGACTAGGTGAGCAGATAACCAATCCATGCTGAGAATAAGATTAAACTCACCAAAGGGTAACTCCATCACATTGGCCGGAAAGATTTCCCCTTGAATCTCAAGAGGAAAAGTTTTGTACACTTTGGTAACCTCAACAGGATTACCCATCGAACTATGTACGGTAAAAATAGTGTTCTCAACAAGAATTTCAAGTCCCCTAGATACAGAACTCACCATATATGATTGTGCAAAATATGAGATAGAAAAATAGAAAAGGTACAAAAAATGACGTCTGGCTCATCTCGATCCTCATGCCTCATGGTAGAATAAACCAACCCTGGCTATCTCGCCCCTGATCCAGCTAATCCTCTACTCTGAATAAGGCTACCCCTACCAGTAGTACCTGAAGCAGAAGATCTACTATGTCTTCTCCCTCAATAGAAGTATGCACAAATGCCTGAGACTGGCTCGGAACATAAGTAGATGAGGATAGATGCAGACAATCCCTGAAGAGATGCTCATAAGAACCACAACGAAACAAGCCTCACCCTTCCTCCTACACTCGCCTGAATGCCATTTCTTATAGAAGGAACACTGTGTCTTCCCACGAGAACTAGTCAAACCACCGACCCTAACAGTCAGAACGGTGGAAGTCACTAGTCTAGCTCTGGAATAACCCTTATGGTCAAACTCCTCTCTAACCCTCTTCCTAGACTGATTCCCTTGAATGTGCTTAGAAAACGCAATCGATCGCTTCTAGACTCGATCGGTACCTTGAGATTTCTTGTAACCCCTTGACCCGGCCTAGCCGATAGACCGAACCGAGCTGGTCATACGGGGAATATTAAAATAAACCGAGAAGTTTTACCTCAATAAACGACCTTTTTTTTCTTTTTATCTTGTCTAGATGCAACTTAGGTTCCTATGTGTGTACACAAGCAACGGATAAGTCAACATCACAAACGCTTATATGTTATAACTGATTGCGAGTTTAGGGACCATTTTGCACATTTGATAACTTATGAGGATTATTATCAAGTTCGGATTACCAATATTTAATTAGGTTCATTACATGCTTCACCGTAAAAACTCAACTCAAGATGACCATTAGAACTAATTTGATTTCACACAAGACAACCAGGGACTAAATTTTAAATATTCAAATCATTCAAAGATGATTTTTAACTAAATTAACAATTAGTGTATCGGTACCCTTAGGGAGGGTATCGATACGCCCCCGACGATCAAGCTTCCCAGGCTCTGCATCACAAGACCGTACCGGTACGCTAGGGCACCGTATCGATATGTGCTCGTCTAGTGGCTAAAAAGGGTATCGATACGACCCCTTGTATCGGTACGTCCTCCCATTTATGAAGGCTGTATCGATACACCATGAAGTGTATCGATTCACCTCAGTCTGCAAATGCCCAAAATGCAAGTTTGGCACTCCAAAAACCATCACGAACCATTCCAATAATTATATAAGCATGCTTGTACCTCAATTTCACATCAATACACAAGGATACATGGCAGAGGCATCATCAAAGCATCACTAACAACATCATTAATGACTAAAGGCATGCTTCCTAAGAAAATTAAGCACCAAAAGATCATTTCTCGAAACAATGCATCAACCAACATCTAAAAGCCATTTACAAACCAAGATTCTTAGCATTGGACACCCCCATTGCCTTTATTACACTAATTCAAAATCTCAACATACTTTTAAAGAAGTCTCTTGGAAAGATCCCTTGTTGTTGCTGCCTTTAAACTCCTAATTATCTGCATTGATGAACAAAGAGAGCATAAGCATACAAGCTTAGTGAGGATTGCTCAAAACCAAAATCATCATCAATGTACAAAACCATTCTCACTATTTTCAAAACCATCATGCCTCATTTGAAAAACCACACACTTTACCATCAAAATCAACGTGCTAATCATCATGCAACATGAACCACATATTTTTTAGCAATTAAACCATTCCTACACAAGTATCAAGCCTTCCAAGCATAAACACCATTATGCTAAGCTTAGAATAAAACATGCATTTTTCATAATATGCACCAACAACATTTTCCATAACATTTCATTCCATTATATGGCTCACAAGTGATAAACAACATTCTCAAAAACATATCGGATACACGGATTACCAAGGGTCGTCCCAAACCCTTCATACACTCTACCGACATCTCAAGGCTCACACACGAGAGCAACCCTCCATCGTTGTGACACCCATGGTGGAGTATTCGGTACAATTACAACCCATCAACACCACTCATTGGTAGATGTATAGCCCACTAACGAGAGACGGGACACACACAAGGTTCGCACCCGAGAGCTAGTCTCACCGTTGCAACCTTAAATAATCCTCAATCGTTAGGGTACTTGGATGGAGTTTTCGATACAATCACAACCCCTCAACATCCAAGGCAACTTCTTTATAGTGCACTCAATCCTATAGTTGACTAACTATATCCGATTTCATTTACAAAACACTTTATTCAACATCACTTGCCAATATAACCCACATTTCATGCATACCTCACTGTTTTTACAAAGCATTCATGATAAGCCATAACTCAAGCATTAAACCATGCTTCAAAACTCATGCATCAATACATGCATACAAGGATCACCTACCTAGTGCATCCTTAAACCACATGACATCATCAAACACATTTATATAATCAAAAACATGCTTTAAAATAGTAGGCAAATATAATTAAAATCAAGTGCAACCAATGGCTCAAACTAGCACAATCTGGGAGAGAAATCCACTTTACTTACTTTCGAACTTAGTAAAGCATTTCAAGCTCTTACTAAGTTCCCAAAATCTTTTCTAAAACGTTTCCACGCTGGAAAACCAAGTTCCACTCACCGACTTGTGAAACCACACTTGACGACGCAACTATCGATCGTCTAAAGCCTCCAAAACCACTCCGTTCAATTCTGGAACACTATCCCCTATTTTCAACACATAAAAACAGATGTTTAATGCATTAAAATGCATCCAAAACACCAGCACACAAAAGGAAACCCGCAGCCCTGCTCTAAAGCATCAATTTACCCAATCGATACAACCGAAAACTCAATCGATTGATCTCTAACCTCAGCCCAACCATCAACCAACACATCTAACACATTTTAAGCATCAATCAACAACCAAAAGCAACCTAAAACTATCCTTATACCTCCAACAACTCGGATTCCACATTACTCCCCAAAAATCCAATTATAAACACCTAAAAAACCAACGATCTCAAGGATTTCTGGATTATTATGATTAAGACTCCATTTCAACACCAAAAACCTTTCAAAACTTATTTAGAAATCATCTCAAACAAACCAAATCAACACAACTCCGAAAATCACATTTAAATCACATTTCTACCAAGATTTCATCATTTCGTCAAACTAGTAACAAAGCCTCAATAAAAAAACATGAATAAAGAGTCAAATATCTTTGGAATTTCATTAAAGAATTTTGATTAGAGGGTTAGCACGAATTTTACCTTCAATCTTTGCTTCTCTTCTAATTTGGCAAGTTTAGCTTTCAAGAAACTTGAAAAAATTCAGAGAAATCACCAATGAGAAGCTGGAAATCAAGAGAGGAAAAGAAAGTGAATGAAATATGAAAATTGAGAGTGTTTGGCTGAACATAAATAAGGAAAATGAAATGATCGTCAATTTTCTCTTAACCACTTTTTAATTAAATCAATTAAAGCCATTTTAATATTTAATAAAACATTTCAAACACACGCCAAATTAGAGAGAAGGCTTAATTGCCAATTAGTTCCCTAAAGGTTCTAATATTTTGACTCTTCTTGAAAAACACATTTTTTTCTCAACTTTAACTACGTTTTGGTCACTGCCCAAAATGTATAATTTCAAAAACCCATTTTGCAAAATTAATTTAACCAACCTCTTAAATATCATTTTAGAAGATTTTAGAAATTTTTATCATATTTTAATCCCATCCCGAACCTTGATTTCCCTAAACCTCCTTTTAACGATTCGAACAACCGACTACCGGTTTCACCGGCCCAACCCGACTCACAAAACACCTAGGCCCAAAAACCGGGGTGTTACATTTCTGCTTTTCTTGAGTGCCTCTATCCTCTTAGCAATCCTAACCCGACGAGTAATCTTTTGTACATTGTATCTTGATGCAAAGTAACCCTAGTCTTAATCGGTAACCGTAGTCCTTTCAAAATCCAGCCACATTTTTCTTTCTTTGGGGTAACTAACCCCGAGACATACTAGATCAGCCTCATAAACTCTATCTCATAATCATTTACTGTCTTGTCATTCTGCTCCAGATTCATGAAATCATCTCAGCACTTCGCTAGATACTCTACTCCCATATATATCAATGCAAAATAGTCCTTAACTTGCAAAACAGTCCAATTACTCTCTCAAATGTCCAGAACATTCCTTAATTCATAAACATACAATTATTCATGCTTAAAACAGTCCACAACATTCACAAGCAGTCAAAAACAGTCCATAAATATAGCAAAATATTCCCTATACATTTAGCAAATCATCCATTTAATTTGTTTTACAAAACAGTCCCCAAACAATTTATTTTAAAGAAAATCCCATGTTTTAAATCACTAAATCAGCCCCTATTTATTTGCAACATAGTCCCCTGTTTTAGAGTAAACATTCTATCCATTTTTTCACTGTTAAAACAACCCAAAATAGTCGTTGATTTTGCAAAACAATCCCCCAACAAATTCTTTTTGGCAAAACAATTTTCTACATTCCAGATTAGTCCTAACTTCCATTCTATCAATCCCAGTCCTTAGCTTATAATTCAACCTTCATTGTACTAATAAAAATAGTCCTTAATTGAGACATACATGCTTATTTCGCTTAAGTTCATTAACATCAAGTAAGGTTATCAAAATCTCACAATTCAAGTATCATATATTAACATAACATAATCGAATTTATAATCAATCTCCAAGACACCAAATTTCAGAATTTCCTACAATAACCGAGTATACCATAAGCATGTTTCTACTTCATCAAACAAGACAATTTATACCACACACCATTCGAATAATTATGACTTTTCCCTAAAAAGGTTTGTTCTTCAAACAAAGCTACCCATACAATTTCAAGCATAAACACTATTATTTCACACATTGAAATTAGATTAAGTTTCTAGGAAAGTAATTTACCTTCTTCCTTAAGCTACTCAATAATTCCTTAAGAAAATTAAGCTAAACAAGCTCTCCTTCAAGCTTCCATGGTAGATTTCCAAAACTTTCTCTCACTACACTCTAGCTTTCGGTCATAGAAGAAAAAGGGAGGAAGATGATAACATTTTGTTCATCTTTTAATTTCTCAAAATCGTGAGTCATCTTTCCCAAACACTTGCCTCTCTTCACAAGATAACAAGTGTACAAGTCCTTAAATTTAGTTGAAATTTTGCATGCAATCATCATGCCTTATCATGGATTCTTTTGAGTCCTTATTAATATGGTTCTCTACTTATTTATGATTCCAATTTGGTCCTAATACTCTTGATTGATTATTCTACGAAACATTTCAATCAATTTGAGGACATTCGAATTAATAAAAATAATTCTAAGTCATATTTTGGGGGTATTACTCAATTCCTACTGTTGCGTGTAAATAATGCTCCGCAATTAGTGCAAGTGTACACGTCTCAAGTAATATAATGATGAGTATTAGAGTATCGTCTCCACCGGGATTGGGATGACTTCCTTCGTTTATCTTCTCGAACTGAAAAAGAAAATTAAAAGTAAAAACACAAGTAGAGGAGTTTTGGATTTCAATTAAACTAATGTTCATAAACTAAAATAAATAAGTAGAAGTTGAGAAATCAAGATGAGAGAATGGGTCAGATTGTGCTGCGTTGTAGTGTGAAATCCGATTGAACTTGTCTTGGCTTTTGAATGCAACATCACCAATCTGCCTTGTTAACAGCCTTCGCTACTGCTGCGACAGAGAGGAAACTCGATCACTACCTTGGTAACCAATGGTACTTTCAAGGTTCGGCAGAACGTCTGTCTATGGCTTCTTCTTATCCTTAAGTCGAAACATATTGATGTGCAAGTCTTGATAGTACTTCCTAGCGTTAACCAAGAGTGATCACCAACAATCTCACACTCCTTGTAGCCAATGAAGCTCTAACTTATTCCGAAGCCGAGTTAGCTTCCACAGTTGGGATGAAAACCATGGTTATTCGTTTCCTGAGTTTAATTATTCCGATATTAAACAAATAGATAGGCTCACAATGCTCTCTCTCGATAAGATTGCAAGAATAGAATCAATGCCAAGAATAAACAAACCTTGAACTAAGTTGCATTAACAAAAACTTAAACAAAGTATAGTTGTTTTATCACAACTACTCAACAACACAACCTTAACCCTAAAGAGAAATTAGAACATGGTGGTAATAGAAAGCTCTCTCTCGAATTCCTCCGGAAGCTAAGATTACTAAGTACATGGCCTTGGTCTTGTATTTATAGATGATGTCTAGGTCAAGTCCTTCTTGAGGAGGAAGTAAAGTTAGAATTAAATACTTTAAAAGAAAAGGTATTCTTTTAAATATTATATCTTCCTTCCTTAAATTCCTCCTATTTGCGTGGAATGCTTCCTTGACCTTTCTTCAGCTTTTTCGTGCCCTTCCAGTGATCCAATCTTCATGAAAAGAGCGTAAAAAAATCTAGCTTCTTATGCTCTTCAATTCATGTCCCACTTTGCATATTTTGCCCTTCCGGCACTTCTGCCTGTTTATTGCCGTGACAACGATCCATCTGCTGCCTCGACAATAGTCTGTCAATTTCCTCAGCTCAACAAGGCTTCGACTTCTTGGTTCTGCTTCTCTCAGTAGAAGTTGGCTTGTTTTGGACCATCATGGGATGATTTTTGCACTGTTTCTCTTTTTCCTTCGCTGCCCGCTTGGCATTGCCTGCCCCGACAATGGGTGAAACCTACAAAGCACATAATACACCAAACAGTACCCTTTTTTCCACCAAATAATCAAAACATAAATGTAAAAAAAATAATCATGAAATTATTGTGATTGATGCAAAAAGGCCACAATGCAACTAAAGATAGCGGAGTTTTTAGCAATAATCGTCATAGAAAGATGGTGTAAAAGATAGGACTTTTACACACTTAACACCTACCTAAGGGAGGGGAAAGGGGAAATTTGCTCCTGATGGGTCTAAAACCCACAACCTAAGAGGAGGGGAATATTTCAACTTAGAGCTTTTAACTAGTTGTTCTAGAGATTTGTTAGTAACTATAAATACCTATCGCCATGTGTCAAGAACACACGACCCGCAACGAATAGATAAGACTGCAAACGAATATGCAAACACACTAGTGAACTACGATCATGCGAACAACCAATCATAACCTTTTGCGAACCTGACATACGAACGCTACCACATACCATGTGATGGTGCACATGGTTCATACTAATAGCCAAGTCATTACGATACGCTAAGGACACATGCCAAACCCATTGGCATGTGTCCTCAGCTCATTCAGCCCTTTTATCAGAGGCTACGCATCCCCAAATAGAGGCTAGGGTTCTCACCACTCACACATAAGCTCTACACAACTTGGACCAAGGTCTAAAAAAACTCCACTGTAACCCTATCATCTCCACCATCCAAACGACCATGAACCATGATCCAAGAGAGCGGCATATTTTTGTGATCAACAATTGGTGCAACGAGTGTGGATCAGACATGCGACCTCCATATTTTTGTTCTTCCAGTTTTATGGCTCTTTTCTCAGATTTTGACTTTGAGAAACAATTGTGAAACCTGCAAGTATGCTCAAAAACGTTTGCGAAGAGAATTTCAGTTTCAGTCTTCTGACAATACAATGTTGCAGTGCATGTCTTAGAAACATGTAAATTGTTGCAATTATACATGCATGAGATGATTTCCATTATACATCAAACAACACTGAATTTGGGTTTCCTTTCAAAGCTGGGTTTCTTTCAAACACCAAAACACGGTCAAATCTTCATGGTAAGAAATGCCATACGATAGTTATTGTTAATTCGAGCTTGGTTGTAAAGATGCTTATGCAAATGATCGTTGGAGGAGCCTTTTGAATTATGGTTATTAGTTTGTTTTTAAGTTACTATTAGAAGAAGTTAATTACTATTTATTTTAAATAATTGTGAGTCCCTTGTTTGGGGTAAAACTCTGTCGTTTTGACCACCCTAGAGTTTAAGGATTGGTTTTGCTCTGAGGAGCCGTTATCCATGAAATGAACTAAATCTTGTCTTCCTCTTTTTTTCGTTGTTCTTTTCTCACCTATTCTAATCTACTCTTTTCTTCACTTAAATTCTTGTTACTGTTTTATGAGCTCGACAAAGGCATTAGAGCGACACTGATCCTCGGACATGGTTAAGACAAGGAGTCAATCTACATTAGCAACATAGGAGTCAACTGCAATGACGATTCAAGACCAATCTTTTTTTACCGGAGCTGCGACAAGATGTGACCAAGCTGCAATCTGACTTTCGAAGGTTGGAGAGCTCGTTTGAGGACAGATTCATCACGATGCAAACAACTATGATGGCTAATATGCACAAAATGTTGGAAATAGGGTTGGGAAAGAAGATTGACATAGAAAACTTGCTCGATTCACAAGCTAGAATATTAGGTGCCCCACTGTGTCAGTTGCCTGCAGAACAACCTTTTTCCAGTATGGTAACTTCAAATCCATCTTCGAGTACCCTTGAAATTACTTGGAGTGGAACTGAGTCCAAAGGAGATAAGGGTAGTGGGTCTTCTTCACATACTAATTTTTCTTATAATCTGCTTTGCCCCAAATTTGACGGTTCAGATTTTAGAAGGTGGTTATCCAAAATTGAGCAGTTCTTTGAGGTTGAGTTGGTTTCAGAACCTGCAAAAATTCGTGTTGTGATGCTGCATTTGGAGGGAAAGGCATTGCAATGGCATCAATTCATTGTTAAGTCCCAGGGAAGTTTGGATCAGATGAGTTGGAATGGGTACCTACACATGATGAGAGAACGCTTTGCTCCAGAGGGATTTGATGACCCTTTTGTTGATTTGGTTGCTTTGAGTCAAGTGGAGATAGTGGACCAATTTTAAGAAGAATTCAAACATTTGCTCAACCAGGTACAACTGCATGATGACTATGTGCTAAGTATGTTTAAGAACCATCTTAGAATTGAGATTAATCAATTTGTGAAACTGTTGCAACCCACATCCTTAATCTCCACGTTTCACTTAGTTAAACATGTAGAATCTATATTTTTTCCTGTGCAAAAGAAAACAGGAGCAATTACATAGATTCCACCTCCTCTGAGTATACCACCTAGAATGAGTAATAGTGTCTTTAAGAACAATCTTGGTGTTGGAAATGCTAGTGGTGTAATTACTACTAAACATTCATCTCCTGGTAATGTGAGCCCTACTGTGAACAAACTTGGACACTCTTGAGGAGTAAGAGGAGTTGGGAAAATGCTATGTGGGGAGAAACTAACTGTGATACCATGAAGCTGAGGGTACACATTGAGGATAACTGTTGCATTGCCTTACTAGATTCAGGCAGCTCATATAATTTCATTAGATGAAATCTAGTTAAGAGATTAAGGTTGATCATGACTAGACATACTCAATTGAAAGTGACTGTTGCTGATGGTAATTATATGGCCACCTTGGGTGAATATAGAAATGTTAAATGGGAAGGGCAAGGCCATTGCTTCACTACTGACTTCTTAGTACTACCTATGAAGAACTGTGAACTGGTATTAGGAATACAATGGTTCACTATACTAGGAGCCATTCATGGAATTTTGCAGAATTGAAAATGGGATTCATTTATAAGGGGAACAATGTGGAATTGACAGTGATGAAATCTAGATCTGTACAATTGGTAGACTCAAAGAGCTGCAGTAAAATGTTAAGGGGGAACAATAGTTAATGGACTACTACATTGTGTATGACCAATGCTTCCTTGGAAATGAAGCCATTAGAATGAGTTGAGCATCAGGAAATTCAAGTGTTACTAGAACAATTCAAGGATGTTTTTGAGGAACCTCAAGGGTTGCCTCTTGTGAGAGAACAAGACCACAAAATTGATTTGATGAATGTCAACACGGTGATCAAAGTCAGGCCTTATAGGCACCCAACAACCCAGAAGGATGAAATAGAGAAATTGGTGAGTGACATGTTGAAGGCTGGAATTATCAGAAACAATAGCAGTGCTTTTTCTTCTCTAGTGGCGATGGTTAAAAAGACAGATGGGTCTTGACATATGTGTGTGGATTATAGAAAATTGAACCATTATACTATCAAGGATAGTTTCCCTATGCTAGTGATAGAAGAGTTGCTAGATGAGTTGGGGAAATCAACTTACTTCTCAAAATTGGACCTCGGGTCTAGTTACCATCAAATTAGAATGAGAGAAACTGATGTGCCAAAAACAACATTTAAGACTCATGAGGGCCACTATGAGTTCCTAGTAATGCCCATTGGTCTTACAAAGGGGCCAGCCACTTTCCAGGGTCTAATGAACAGGGTGTTTAAGAAACAATTGAGAAAAATTGTTTTGGTGTTTTTTGATAATATTTTGGTGTATTCTGACAGTTGGGAGTTACATTTGGAGCATTTGAAGGAGGTGTTAGAGAGTTTGAGGACACATCAACTGTTTGCAAAACAATCTAAATGTTGTTTTGGAGTTATTGAGGCAGACTACTTAGGGTATGTGATCTTAAAGGGAGTGATAGCCTTGTATGAGGCCAAGGTGAAATGTATACTAGATTTGCCAGTTCCAACCAATGTAAAGGAACTTAGGGGGTTTGGGGGTTATCTGGATATTACAGGAGATTTGTGCAAAGCCATGGATATATAGCTAAACCGCTCATTGATTTACTCAAGAAGGATGCTTGGAAATGGGGAGGTGAGGAGGAAGAAGCTTTTGCAAGGTTGAAAGTGGCAGTGAGTTCTGCCCCTGTGTTGGCACTTCCAGATTTCAACTTGGAATTCATAGTTGAGACTGATGCATCTGAGCAATGAGTGGGAGCTGTTTTGGTGTAAAAGGGGGGCTTATTGCCTTATTCAATAAGGGAATGTGCATGAGGTACATAAGACTTTCAGTGTATGAGAAAAGATGATGGCAACATTGATGGCTGTAAAAAATGGCCAATTTACCTGATTAGGAGGCACTTCATCATGAAAACATATCACCAGAGCCTCAAGTTTTTCTATGAGAATCAAGAAATTACACAATTCCAACAAAAATGGGTGGTTAAGATGATGGGATATGACTATGAGGTGCAATATAGGAAGGGCATACATGACACTATAGCTGATGTACTTTCCAGGAAACAAAATACTAGAAGTTGTCTGGCTATGAGTGTAAGTAGTGTCACAACTGATGTGTTGAGAAGAGTGGCAGATACTTGGCAAACTGATGAAAGGATCAAGAAGATCATTTCAGAACTGAAAGGGGGAACTACTAGATATTCCAAGTATCAGTGGGATGGTAGAACTTTGAAAACGAAGGAGAAATTGGTAGTTGCAAATGACCCTGTTTTGAGAAATGAATTGGTACAATTTTTCCATAGCAATGTGGTGGGAGGTCATTCAGGGGCCAATGCTACAATTAAGAGGTTGACTTCAATCTTTTACTGGAAGGGACTTAAAAGAGAGGTTAAAGGCAAGGTGAGGGAGTGCATGACATGTCAGAGGAATAAGGGGGATTTACAGCACCTAATGGGATTGTTGCAACCATTACCTTTCCCAGAAACACTGTGGTCATCGATCAATATGGACTTTATTGAAGGACTCCCTGGTTCAAGGAAGAAGGACTGCATCTTTGTGGTAGTTGATAGGCTATCAAAATATGCCCATTTCATAGCTGTGAGCCACCCATTCACAGCATAGGACATTGCTCACGTGTTCCTAGAAAATGTGTTTAAGTTGCATGGGTTACCTGAAACCATAGTATGTGATTGAGATAGAGTATTCATGAGTGTGTTTTGGAAGGAGTTTTTTGAGAAATTAGGTGTGACTATAAATGCTTCTTCTGCATATCACCATAAGATTGATGGGTAAACTGAAAGGGTTAATCAATACTTGGAAACCTATTTAAAGTGAATGATAGGAGAAAGGCCTAAAGACTGGAATGAATGGCTACATTTGGCTGAATGGTGGTACAACACCTCTTTTCATTCTTCCATTCATATCACACCATATCAAGCTTTGTATGGGCATCCACCACCAATTCATTTACCATATGTGGCAAGTGAGTCATTGGTTGAGGCTGTTGGTAGGAGTTTACAACAATGAGAAGCTAATATTAGGATGCTTAAATTTCATTTGAAATGGGCTCAAGATCAAATGAAGATTCAGGCTGATAACACACATAATGGACTGTGAGTTTCAAGTGGGAGACTGGTATTCCTGAAGATGCAGCCTTATAGACATCAAATAGTGGTTGCAAGGAACTGTCAGAAGCTAGCTCCCAGGTGGTTTGGTCCATTCTTGATTGCTTTCAGTGTAGGGAAAGTTGCTTATAGATTGAATTTAACAATTGACTCTCGTGTGCACCTAGTTTCTCATGTGTCCCAGTTGAAGAAGCAAGTGGGAGATGAACACACTCAATCAGAACTACCTATTATGGATCCTGATGGAAGCAATAGTAAGGAACTAGTGAAGATTTTAGAGGAAAAATGGTGAAAAAGGTAATCGAGCAGTTACTAAAGTCCTTGTTGAGTGATCAACTTCATTTCCTGAAGATGCAACATGGGAGATATTACACGTGCTCAAACAACGTTTTCCTCACTTTGATTCTTGAGGGCAAGAATGTTTCAAAAGGAAAGGGCATTGTAAAGATGCTTATGCAAATGACCGTTGGAGGAGCCTTTTGAATTATGGTTATTAGTTTGTTTTTAAGTTACTGTTAGAAGAAGTTAATTACTGTTTATTTTAAACAATTGTGGGTCCTTTGTTTGGGGTAAAACTCTGTCGTTTTGACCATCCTAGGGTTTAAGGGTTGGTTTTGCATTTAGGAGTCGTTATCCATGAAATAAACTAAACCTTGTCTTCCTATTTTTTTCCCTGTTCTTTTCTCACCCATTCTAATCTGTCCTTTTCTTCACGTAAATTCATGTTACTGTTTTCTGAGCTTGACATTGGTGCTTAAGGCTATAGAAGAACAAATCTTGGAAATTAATCATGCATGAGATGAGCGACAATTGTTTATTCTTTAATTACTTATGCTAAATTAAAGCTTGGAAATTTGGAGTCAGCGTGGGAGGTGTTCGACGGAATGCTTAAGAGAGGCTTTAGTGCCAGCTCTTTTCTCTTTTCCCCATTTTTTGGCAATACCCAAAACACAAGTGGATCCCACTGTTGAGTCTGAAATTTTCAAAGCTCTCAATAAAACAAGCCATTTACTTTGTACTAAAGACAATAATTTGATGTCGGTGTTTCCTGGATATTTTTCAGAATCCTTGAAGTCTATAATTTTCTACATTTCTATCGAGAATTTACAATTGAACAAGAAAAAGACTTGATTGACGTTGGAGAAATGATTCAATTCGCTTGAAGATATTCAAAGAACAATTGATCCGGTGAGGAAGATGCACTTTCATGGCCATGAACCATGAATAAAGTACGCTACAAGAAGGATTTCTCTTTAATATAATTACATATTTTTCTGAATGCATCAACACTTAATGAAAATAGGATCAAGAGCGGATTGCACTCCGATAAGTTGTTAACAACAATGAAAAACTTGTCGAAGAGAGTAGAAATTCTTTTGGACGCAGTGGATATCGTGTTGAGAGTAATGGCTTTAGTTATCTTTGGTTGTTGGGCTGGTTTTGCAAAAGTTAATGGCTTCCCTAGAAACATTGGTGGTTGTAAGGTTAGTAGGTGCATAATAGAGTATAATATAGTAAGGCAACTAACAATAGTTAGTTTTGTCGTTTCCAGTCTGTTGGGTTTCTTAGACGGTTGGGCCTCTAGTGTGGTATATATATGTATAGTTGGGCCTCTGAAAAGTTTAACCCAATGTAATTTTCTAAATTGATTTTGGAGTTCTAATAAAGATTACTTTTCTTAAAAAAAAATTCTCTTCTCTCAGTCAATTGTATGCTTAGATTCCATAGTCCCTAATCAACTTTATTCCGATCACCAGAATTCAACTTGGTTTCAGAGCCATTCTGATCTTAGTGTTGCAGATCCGTCGTAGTGGTTCATTGTTTTGTTGGCTGTTGCTGCCTCGACGGCGCACTTCGATAGTTTTTCCAATCATTTTGGTGAGACCCTTCCTCATTTCTTTTCTTTGGTTTCATTTTCTAGATTGTTTCTTTGCTCCTGGCTTTTCTTGCTGGTTCTTTGTTCGATTCATTCTCTGGTTGATTCTCTGGTTCATCGGCTTGTTTGTGATTTGTTGTCGATTCGTCTTTCTTCTTGAGGTGTTTGTATTTACTTCTATATATATGGTGCTTGTGCGATTCTCTAGGGTTTTTTATGGCTTTTCTATGGCTGAAACTACTGCCAATAACTCTGCAATTCCTTCTCATATGGTTGATAACTATGCTTCTCTTGATAATGCTATAGCAACTGTAGCTGATACTATTACGTCTTGTATTGTTGCTAATCCTGCATTTACTAGCAAAATATTTTCTTCTAAGAAGATTAACGCCACTCTGGACGAAAATAACTACCTATTGTGGCATCGACAAGTGTTTCTAATAATTAAAACAAATTGATTACTGAGATTTATAGATAAGCATGTTACTGCACCCTCTCAATATGTGACTCGAGATGGTATTGTTAATATAAATCCTAAGTTTGAATTTTTTGAGGAGCAGGATGGGGCCTTAGCCACCTGGTTGCTATCAATTGTTAGTAAGAGTATGTTGAGTTGATCAATCGATTGTAAATGGCCAAGAGGGGGTGAATTGGCGATTAAAATATGAAGGGAGAAAATGGATGAATAAAAAATTGGACACAAGGCAATTTATAGTGGTTCAAGTTCCTAAATGAACTCTACCTCTACTACCTTAGCTCCCACAAAGGATTTTCAAACAATCCACTAATTGATTCTTCCTCTTTTCTTGGATGAGGAGGAAACCTTACGAGACCGATTAAGCTTTCTACCCAAAACTTAATCCAACTCACTCTTTACAAAGAAGAAGTTTGGTAAACCATACAATTATCTCTCAAAGGTTGATGTTTACCCAAATACAATTAATCACACCCCAAATTCTTAATAAAATTTACAATGAAAGACTCACTTGAGTTGGGTACAAAAATTTGACTCTAAAATGCTCAAGGCTTGGATTTGAATGCTTTGATATTGCTTGAAGGCTCAATAGTTGTTGTTGTAGCATTTGAGACTTGTTTTTATACTCAAGGGTGTATCGGTACGGTATTAAGGGCGTATAGGTACGGTATTAAAGGGCGTATCGGTACAATTCAACGATCATTTGAAAATTTGGATTCCAATAACCGAGAAGCCACCGTTCGGATAATAAATGAAAATATTTTGCAAAGGTCAGCATATCGTATCGATAAGGTATAGGGTCGTATCAGAACGCTATAGCATTTAAAAATGTTTTTCTTTGAAAATCGTATCGATACTGTCACGATGAGTTTCAATACGCTATAGCTTACATTCTTGCCTAGATGAATATCATATCGATACGGGGTTAGACCGTATCGTTACGCTATGAACGATTAAAATTCTAGTGTTGAAAAACCGTACTAATACGCCTTAGGGTATCGATACGCCTGGGCATTTTGTTGCTTTTTGGCTTGAAATCACTTTGAAAATTTGAACCCTTTTAATGTTTTTGGACTTGAAATAGTATTTGGTTCAAAATGGCTTGTCAATTTGTGAGTCTTTGAAAATACTTAAAAATTTATTGTTTTGCAATTTAGTCCCTAAGGTAAATTCTAATATCAAAATCAATTTTGGTTTTACAATCTCCCCCTTTTGATATAACAAAACCAAATATAAATTTTTAAGTTTTGAAAACTTGGAAAAGCTTACACCCCTTAATTTAAGATAGGTTTTCAAAATTATGTTTCAAATTTTCAAAATTGGCTCTATATAATACTTCTCTCCCTTTTATTAGATCAAACATAATAGCACATTAGTAAGGATAATAGCAACATAATATCATTAAATTCAAAGTGCATACTTAATAATTCAAAGCAACCAATAGTTCAAAAACATAAAGCCAAACTCAAATCCTAACAACATAAATGAAAGCATAGGGTCCTAATAGATAGTGCATAATCTAGAAAAAACTAAACGAGATGTGATGAAAGGCACGACTACTCATTCCCAACATCGTCGTCATCCTCATCATCTTGATTCGGTTGAGGCCTCCTAGTTTGATTGAGCCAAGCACCATGAAGCCTGTGAGAGAGACATCCATGGAATTTTGTTGAAGAGCAACGGCTTTGACTTGATCCTCCAAGGATGTGAAGCGAGTATCCATCTCCTTGACAGAATCCTCCAATGATGTGAATCGAGTGTCAATAACGGCAAACCTGACATCCATGTTTTGCCCCATGGTAGTGAATTTCTCATTGAGGAATGTCATGATTGTATCCATTGAAGATTGGGCAATAGGAGCACCTTGAGGACCTTGAGGAGCTTGTGGAGCCTCTTCTTGAACATCTTGGCGAGGAGCTCGAGGAACACGAACCCGTTCGTTGTCAATGTTGGCAAAGTGATCACGGGTGAGGGAACGCTCATCGATGGTTTGGCCAAGGGGTTCGAGATAGTCATGGGAACAATTGATCTTGAGGTAGTGAAAAAAATGACCTAAAGCCATCGAGTAGTAAAAGTATTTGACTTTCTCGGTGTGACGGTGTTGGACAAGGTAAACAAATGGCCTAAAGGTTTGCGCTTACCCTCCCGAAAACAACGAAGCCAAAAACCATCCACTTGTCGAATAGTTGAAAATTTCCCACCCGATGAGCGAAGAAACCAAGTAATAATAAGATGAATGATAAGGTCTTGGGCATTTAAAACAACAACGAAACCAAGAGGACCATGACCCAAAGAGTTTTTATCGTCAATCCATGTAGAACTAAATGTTTTGATATCATAATTGAAAAATGTTTTGGACTACATTAAAAAGAATTTGAAACATACTTTAAGTCCTATCAACTTGAAAAGAAGTTTGAGGATGTTTAAAAAGGTTTTAGCAAGGTTTGAAACGTTCTTAAGTAGCCAAACCAGGTTTTTCAAGGTACCCGTTTCGATACATGCAAAACTATATCGATACATTTTGAAACTGCCAAAACACATACTGAAATAGGGCTTGCCCGTTTCGATTCGGAGGGTTTCGTTTCGGAACACCCCTTTGGTGTTTCGATACGCCCAATGGTCAAAACCTCCCCAACGACCATATTTCCCAACAACTTTTTAAATGCAGCTCAACGGTCACTCGTACCGAATAGGTTTGTAACCATTTCGATACAACTCAATACCGTTTCGATACGACTAGAGGCGTTTCGATACGGCTTGCTGCATCAGGCTTCTTGTATTTTTCAAGTGTATAGGTTTTTGGTGAGTGCTTAGAGTTACAAACATATACCTATTAGAGGGATTTCTAGTTTGCTTTGAATTTCTCTTGTAAGAGAGTGTTTGATCAAGCTTTGGGTAGAAAGCTTGATCGTTGTAACGGTTTCCTCCTAAACCGAGAAAAGGGGACGAAATTCTTAGTGAATTTGGTTGAAATCCTTAGTATGAAGCTAAGGTTGTGGATGTAGGCTTTGGGTTAGAAAGCCGAACCACTCTAAATCTTTGCATTCAAATCTTATATTTTTAGCTTCCAAAAAAACACCCAAAAATCCACCCTTCTCCATACTTGGCAAGCACCTCGGTTGTGACCATCAAGCCCAACAATTGGTATCAGAGCGAGGCTCAATTGATTAGGGTTAACATCCTATTGAGGTGATCCGGGAAGCTCGATACATAATTCCAACCAACTGAATCAATGACACACTCAATCGACAAGCCACCATTCTTCAACGATGAACATTTTTCCTATTGGAAGAATAGGATAAAGTTCTTCATCAAGGGTAAAGATTATCATCTATGAGACCTTGTTGAAGACAGATCGTTCGTGCCAACAAAAAGAATGGCGGAGTGGAATGCCAACGAAAAGAAGATGATGAAGCTTAATTACAAAGCCTTGCACTTTATGTTTTGTGCTTTGGGCCCGGACGTATATGCCCAAGTCTCTTCTTGTGAGAGTGCCAAGGAAGTACGAGACAAGCTTGAAGTCACATACGAGGGAACTAACAAAGTAAAGGAGACCAAGATCAGCCTCCTCAACTATGAGTATGAGAACTTCAAAATTGAACCGGATGAAGACATCGCGAAGATGTTTGATAGATTCTCCGCCATCACCAATGGACTCAAAGGTTATGGAGAAGCCATTCCTGAAGAAAAACTTGTCTAAAAGCTTATCTACTGCCTTCCCGAGTCATGGGACTCAAAGAAGACCGCCATCATCGAAGCCAAAAATCTAAAGACCTTGAAGCTAGATGAACTCATGGGGCCTCTTCTCACTCATGAAATGATGAAGAAAGAAAAAGAAGAGGAGAAGAAGAAGGAATAAATAAAGAAGATGGGGAAGAAGAAAATCATGGAGCTAGGCATCAACATGGGTGTCGTTGCTCTTAAATCCTCCACATGTCAACATGTTTATTCAAGCGAGGAGGAAAGTGAAGATGGAGAGATGACCATTCTCTTCAACAAATTTGTTCAGTTCATGAAAAACGAGAAAGAAAAATCAAAACATGAATCGAAGAAGAAGATGAAGGATTCCCACAAGTCCAACAAAAAGGGATCATCTTCAAAGAAAGCATAGGTGGCGACATTGAGTGATGAAGACTCCACAGACAATGAGGTAGCCCACCTATGCTTCATGTCCCTCAATGAGGGGAAGGTAACTTCTAACTCATCTATTTCTTATCCATATACCTTTGATGAGTTACAAGATGCCTATGGTGATTTGCTTTTGGAATTTAAGGCATCATTTTCAAAGAACAAAAAGTTGGTTTCAAAATTAAAAAAGGAAAATGATTTGCTTTCCAAAACAAATCTAGAGTTTGAAGCAAAACTTAAAGATTTTGAGCTTAAAGTTTTAGACTTACAAAATTTGCTTCAAACAATTGAAAAAAAAATCATCAAAGAGAGGTAGATGATCTTAAGAAGGAAAAAGATTTGATTTCCAAAGAGCTTGAAAAGAAAAATAATTTTAGAAAATCAAACTTTTACCAAAGACAATCTAGTGCCCCTAGACTTAAAATGGAAAATGTTTTAGAAGTATTTGGATCCCAAAAGGACTAAGTACTTCAACTAAATGGTTGAAATTGAAAAATGGATTCCTAAGGGGATTAAGTTTTGTGCTACTAACGTTTATGGATCCAAAGCAATTTGGATACCAAAATTTGTGTGGTTGTCTTATTTTAGGTGTGATGAAGAATGTTCAACAAGTCAAATATTGAGGGGGAGCTCCACACACACAAGGAAAAACACTTGAAGAAGGAAGGCTTCACATCGTCCCTTGAGTTCAAGTGTGGTAAAATCTAGTTGTTTTATTTGTTTTATTTTTTATTTCAACTAGATTATCAAATATGATGGACTAACATTATTTGATGATGCTTTGAGTAAGGGGTAGCCATTTTAAAACCAAAATTCTTATTTGCGTCATTCTTTAACCTCCTAAGTTATTTTGAACTTAAAGTTATTTTCTTTTTGATATAACAAAAAGGGGGAGAATTGGTTTGAAAAATTGATTTTTCAAGTTTCAAGTGTTTCAAGTTTCAAGTGAATAAGGGGGAGCTTCAACTTTATTTAATTTTCAAAATTTCTCTTATTCAAAATTTTTAAATACTAAGGGGGAGAATTCTAAACAATTTTCAAGTTGGTTTTATTATATAAAAAAGGGGGAGATTGTAGAACTAAATGTTTTGATATCATAATTGAAAAATGTTTTGGACTAAATTGAAAAGAATTTAAAACATACTTTAAGTCCAAACAACTTGAAAATAAGTTTGAGGATGTTTAGAAAGGTTTTGACAAGGTTTGAAACGTTCTTAAGTAGCCAAACTAGGTTTTTCAAGGTACCCGTTTCGATATAGGCTAAACTTTATCGATAAATTTTGAAACTGCCAAAATACGTACCGAAATAGGGCTTTCCCGTTTTGATACGGAGGGTTTCGGTTTCGAAACACCCCTTTTGTGTTTCGATACACCCAACAGTCAAAACCTCCACAACGGTCATATTTCCCAACGACTTTTTAAATGCAGCTCAACGGTCACTCGTACAGAAAAGGTTTGTAACCGTTTCGATACAACTCAATACTATTTTGATATGACCAGAGGCATTCCGATACGGCTTGCTACATCAGGCATCGACGGCTAGTTATGAAGAAGGACGTTCTGATACGTGTTCATGTGTTCCGATACGGACATCACCAGCACAACATTTATGGTGGGAAATAAAGTCTCCAATGGCTCCAAAACACCTCCAACGGTCCTTAACGGCTACAAACTCAATTAGGGGTGTAAAAGGGACCTCCAAGCATCAATGATAGGTTAATGCTTCAATTGTACCAACATTATGATAAAAGATTGTCTTTAGAGCTAAATTGTATATTTCTTGTATAGACAACAGTTATGAGCTTAATTGTCAAATTTGCTCAAGTGTATAGGTTTTGGGTGAGTGCTTAGAGTTGCAAACATATACCTATTAGAAAGATTTCTAGTTTTCTTTGAATTTCTCTTGTAAGAGAGTGTTTGATCAAGCTTTGGGTAGAAAGCTTGATCGTTGTAACGGTTTCCTCCTAAACCGAGAAAAGGGGACGAAATTCTTAGTGAATTTGGTTGAAATCCTTAGTAGGAAGCTAAGGTAGTGAATGTAGGCTTTGGGTTAGAAAGCCGAACCACTCTAAATCTTTGTGTTCAAGTCTTACATTTTTAGCTTCCACAAAAACACCCAAAAATCCACTCTTCTACATACTTGGCAAGCACCTCGGTTGTGACCATTGAGCTCAACAATCCCAATATTTTCAAAACTAAAAGCATTGCAAAGTATGGTTTGATCAACTTGAAAAGTTGTGCCCATAAGATGAGACCTTATAGCAACAACATGTTACCTTTTTGCATCATGAATGCATTTGGCATTTGAAAAGAAAATTATGACCAAATTTCGATATAAAATAGTAGTTGGGTTCAAAAAGTTCATAAGTTTCCATCTTCAAAATAAATGAAGATATTCAAAATTAAAACGTCCAGAGTTCAAAAATGGGATTGACTCGACACATTCTTCCCTAAGAGTAAATCCTTGGAATAGTTTATAACGTGACAAGTCCGAAGGGTGTGGAAAACTATTTGGGATTATGTAAGGGAGGTTAGGTTTAGGATTACCCCCATCATCCTCGACAGGATCGTAAGATGAATAACCTAAATATCGTCTCGCTCACTTTTTAGGTGCCATAATCCTCAAAACGACATCAAAACAAATCGAATATGTATGCAATGATCATTTCATTCAATCCAAAGACAAATTCCAATAATTCAAGGTATTGATAAAAATACTATATTTTATAGGTTAAATATATATACATGTATAAAAAAAAATTCGTGAAATTTTTTGAAAAACAATTTATAAAAATATACGGTATAAAATTATAATCGAATGAAAAATTTTCGAATTTTGAAGAGTTTTTGTAAAAACTTGAAAACACATACCATATGTATATGTTTTATACAAAAATTAATTGAAAACAACTAATAAAATTAAACAAAAATTAAAAAGGAAAAAGGGTTTATACCTTGAGTTATGAGAATGGATAAATGAGGTGATGAGAATGCACAAGATTGCTAACAAAGCTTGGCTTTGATGCGTTGATGAAAAACCCTCAATAAATTTTAGGTTTGATGTGATGAATTGAAGAGATTGAGGGGTTTTTTATAGGTAAATTCGGCTAGGGTTTTGAGGGGAAAATGGGAGAGTTTTAATTAAAGTGTGTTATGTTATTAAAGGGTCGGTTTAACCTCTCTGTCAATACCATATCGGTACGCTTGTAGAGCGTATCGATATGCCTTGCCCTAATTTTAAAGTCATTTTATAGTAATGTATCGATACGTGTGATTGTATCGATACTGTTTGACTTGTATCACTCACATTGACGAACCCGTATCGATACGCTTTTGAGCCGTATCGATACGCCATTACCAAAAAGTGCATTTTGGACAATTTCAAGTCAAAAAATCCAACTTTAAACGTCCCTAAATGCATGTGAATGACATATGAGCAAAATTTAATGACTAAAATTAATGCATACATCCCCTAGCAACATGCATAGAAGCAAAATGATGCAAATTAACATAAGCATGAATATCAACCAATTTCAAGCAAAATTTCTTACCATTTGGGACTTAAAAGGGTCAAGAAAGGCTAGTTAGACCTAACTCTCTCCTAAGGATCCAAAAACGCTCTTTATCTAAAGGTTTGGAAAATATATCCGCTAATTGGTTCAAGGTATCAACATATTCTAGAACGACATCATTTTTCAAAACATGGTCTCTAATGAAATGATGTCTAATTTCTATATGTTTGGTTCTAGAGTGTTGGATGAGATTCTTAGTGAGACAAATGGCACTAGTGTTGTCACACCTAAGGGTTATTGCATCTACTTGAACACCATAATCTAAGAGTTGTTGCTTCATCCAAAGGACTTGAGCACAACAACTCCCTAAGGATATGTACTCTGCTTCGGTGGTAGATAAGGCTACGCTATTTTGCTTCTTAGAGAACCAAGATATGAGCATACTACCTAAGAATTGACATGTTCTGGAGGTATTTTTCTATCTATCTTGCATCCCCCATAATCTGCATTCGAATAAGCATGAAGGTTAAAGGAAGAATCCTTAGGATACCAAAAACCTTCATGCTTATTCGAATGCGGATTATGGGGGATTCTCTAGGACCTAAGTTATGAAAAGTGTAGTATCCACATTGCCTTTTTCAAAAACTTTTTCTCTCAAAAAGTTTGAAAGCCTTTAATACCAAGCTCTAGGACCTTGTTTTAAACCATAAAGAGCTTTGGTTAATTTAGAAACATGATTTGGATATTAAGGATCCTCAAAACCCGGTGGTTGTTCAACATACACTTATTCATTTATAAAACCATATAGAAAAGAACTTTTTACATCCATTTGAAAAAGCTTGAAATCATGGTAACATGCAAATGCTAGAAGCATCCTTATAGCTTCCATTCTAGGTATGGGTGCATATGTTTCATCAAAATCAATTCCCTCTTCTTGAGTGTAATCTTGAGCAACAAGCCTAGCTTTGTTTCTCACTATTTTACCACTCTTATCTGGTTTATTCCTAAAGACTCATTTAGTTCCTATAGTAGATTGATTACTAGGCCTATCAAGTAATGTCCATACTTTACTTCTCTCAAATTGATTAAGTTCTTCTTGCATGGCCAAAATCCAAAAATCATCTTTTAATGCTTCTTTGATATTTTTAGGCTCTATGCATGAAATAAATGCAACGCGGTTCACTAATTTAATAGAAGAGCGAGTGATTACCCCCTTGGATGAATCACCCAAGATTTCACCACTCTTGACATAGTTGAACTCCCTTGGGTAGGTGACCTCATTTTCCTCTAGAGCCAAATCTCTTAAGGCTTCAAGAGGTGGATCGTGTGATTTCTCTTCTTTGGTTTGAATCTCATCCACCTTTGATGTTTTTCTTTCATCAACGGGTTCAATGATTCCTACATCATCATCGTCATCACAAGAATCATTCCTCAGAAGAAGGTTATCATCGAAAACAAAATGCAGACTCTTCTACTACTAAAGTTCTCTTATTAAATACACGATAGACTTTAGAGTTTAAAGAATATCCTAAGAAAATAGCTTCATCACTTTAAGCATCAAATTTACCTAAGTTGTCTTTACCATTGTTTAAAACAAAACACTTGCAACCAAATGGATAAAAATAACTAATGTTAGGCTTCTTAGATTTTAAAATCTCATATGGTGTTTTCTTTAAAATAGGCCTAATCATTACTCTATTTATAATGTAGCAAGCGGTATTGGTGGCTTCCGCCCAAAATTATTTAGGTAAATTATTTTCGCAAAGCATGGTTCTAGTCATTTCTTCTAAAGTTCGATTTTCCTCTCAACTAACCCATTTTTTGAGGAGTGTGAGGTGTGGAAAAATTATGGCTAATCCTATTTTCATTTAAAAATCCTTCAAAACCAAAGTTTTGAAACTCGGTTCCATGATCATTTCTAATGTGAGTAATTTTAAGCTCAAGATCATTTTGGATTATTTTAGAAAATGTGATGAATTTTTCTAAGGCCTCGTCTTTTGTACTTAAGAATAAAACCCAAGTAAACCTAGAATAGTCATCTACAAGCACAAAAGCATATGATTTACCACCCAAGCTCATAGTTCTAATTGGCTCAAAATGATCCATATGAATCAATTGTAAGCATCTACTAGTAGAAACATCACTAATGGATTCACATGAAGTTTTTATGTTGTTTACCCTTAGAGCATGCATCACATGTTTTATCATTAGAGAACTTAAGTTTGGGTAACCGTCTAACTAGATTAAGGGAAACTAATTTCTCTAAAACACTCATGCTAGCATGTCTTAATTTCCAATGCCAAAGCCATGAATCGTGTTCATTGTATGCAACTAAGTATACATTGGATGTTTTTATTTCATCTAAGTGCACCATATATATATTGTCTATCGTATGCCCTATGAGCATCAATTGATTTGTTTTAATGTTCATTATTTACAACCACTTTGATCAAAGAGAACATTAAAATCTTTATCACATAATTGACTAATGCTCAACAAGTTGTGTTTTAGACCATTGACAAGCAATACATCTTCAATTAGTACGGTTGAGAGATTACCAATAGAGCCAATACCCTCAATATGGCCTTTGGAGTTGTCACCAAATGTCACTACTCCACCATGCTTTGGCTTGAGCTCCTTGAATCTACTTTTGTCTCCGGTCATGTGCCTTGAGCATCCACTATCAATGTACCATGTGTTTTGACTTGAAGCTTTGGCCTTGTAACAATGCTCCCCCTACAAACAAAGATTAGTTCTTTTATTTTGGTACCCAAATCATTTTGGGTCCATAAGTGTTAGCTCCCAAAAGCTTGGTTCCCTTAAAAATCCAAGAAGCAATAGCATTTACATTATTAGAAACAATGAGTTCCTTAGGAAACCATACACTCCTAATTCTTTTTACTTTAGATTGCTTTTGAAAGCTTCTTTGTTTGGAGTGTAAAAGGTTTTCTCTTAACATATTGGGTTTTAGAAGAATTCCCCTTTTCAAAATCATTTTTCCCAATAGTAAGAGAAGTTTTAAGATTATCCACCTCCTTGGTGTGATAATCTTGAAAATCTGAAAGAAGTTTTTCCAAATCAATGTTTTTTTCTTTTTAAGATCATTTGAAAGATTAATTAAATACAAAACCATCTTTTCCAATTCGAAATTGGTTTTTGAAAGAGACTCATTTTGATTTTTCAAATCGGAAATGTTTTTCTTATTTTTCAAAATAGACTATTTGTATTTTTCAACCAAATCGTCATAAACATCTTGTAACTCATTATAGGCATCATATAATTCATTGTAAGTAAGAGATAATGAGTTAGAGTTTACCATTGGTTCCTTCTCAAATGCCATAAGACAAAGGTTGGCCACTTCCTTATCCTCTTTAGATAACTCCTCGTCCTTCCAAGTTGCCACTTGAGCTTAGAGTTTGTTCTTCTTCCCAAAGCTTTTCTTTCTCAATTGAGGGCACTCGGATCGGATATGGTTGGTCTTCTTGCACTCATAACAAATGATTTGGTCATTCTCTTCTTCCTTACTCCTATTCTTGAAGTCCCATTTTCTATTGAATTTTCTTCCTCGATTGGATTTCATGAATCGTGTGAATCTTTTGGCCAACATGGCCATCTCCTTATCTTCCTCTTCACTAGAATCGCTATCGTTGTATGAAGCTTTAAGTGTGGTTCCAATTTTCTTCTTTTCAACCTTCTTCTTCTCAACTTTCTTCTCTTCTTCCCTCCCTTGTTTCATGATCTCATAAGTGAGTAGAGATACAACAATGGCATCAAGCTTGAGAGTCTTCAAAACTCTAGCTTCGATGATGGTCGTTCTTTTTCCATCCCAAGATTACAGAAGGGAATATAGTAGCTTCTGAACTTGCTTGTCTTCGGAAATGTCTTCACCGAAGCCTTTTAGTCCGTTGACGATGACCGAGGACCGATCAAACATTGACGCTTTCATCGGGTTCCATCTTGAAATTTTCATAACTTAAATTGAACAGCCTGATCTTCGTCTCTTTAACATTGCTATTTCCCTCATATGTGGTCTCGAAGGTATCCCAAACTTCCTTGGCGCTTTCGATTGAAGATACCTTTGAATAGATATCGTGACTGAGAGCACAAAAGATCATATGCAAGGCTTTATCCTTGACTTACAACCGTATTCTTTCTTTGTCGGTCTTCTCGACTTTGATCTTTGGGACTAATCTTCCTTCACCATCTCTCTTCATAGGAATGATTGGCATGTCTTCTACCACGTCTCATACCATGTAGTCGTTGGATTTGATGAAGAGTCGCATCTGGTTCATCCAATATGGGTAGTTATCCCCATTGAAGAATGGTGGTTTGGTGGTGGATTGAGACTCATAGAGGTTGGATCCGGAGGTGGAAGCCATTGCTTCAATTTGTTATTGATCAAACTCTCATAGAATTGACTCAAAAGGGTTGTAATCCTTCCAATAAGTGTGGCTCTGATACCAATTGTTGAGTTGATCAGTTGATTGCAAATGGCCAAGAGAGGGTGAATTGGCTATTAAAATTTGAAGGGAGAAAATGGAAGAATAAAACATTAGAGACAAGGCAATTTATAGTGGTTCAAGTTCCTAAATGAACTCTACCTCCACTACCTTAGCTCCCACTAAGGATTTTCAATCAATCCACTAATTGATTCTTCCCCTTTTCTTGGATGAGGAGGATACCTTACAAGACCGATTAAGCTTTCTACCCAAAGCTTAATCCAACTCACTATTTACAAAGAAGAAGTTTGGTAAATCTTACAATTATCTTTCCAAGGTTGATGATTACCCAAATACAATTAATCACACCCCAAACTCTCAATAAAATTTACAATGAAAGACTCACTTGAGTTGGGTACAAAGATTTGACTCTAAAATGCTCAAAGTTTGGATTTGAATGCTTTGATGTTGCTTAAAGGCTCAATAGTTGTTGTTGTAGCATTTGAGACTTGTTTTTATACTCTTGCATTGATTTCTAGCCGTTTGGGTGGTTGAGGTCATTAATTTAGCCGTTGGGCTGCAATTTCCTGCAATAAATGCTCCTCAACAACCTACCGTATCGATACGGTTCGTAGGCATATCAGTACATGTCTCAAAGAAGAAAGAGCCATTATGACTGAAAAAACAGGGTGTATTGATACGCTTGAAGGGTGTATCAGTACGATATTAAGGGGTGTATCGATACGATAAGTCTTACCACAACAGTACGCTATGAACGATTAAAATTCCAGTGTTGAAAAACTGTATCGGTAGGCGGCTAGACCGTATCGGTATGCTATGACGATTAAAATTCTAGTGTTATAAAACCGTATCGATACGCCTAAGGGTATCGATACGCCTGGGCATTTTATTGCTTTTTGGCTTGAAAATACTTAGAAAATTTGAACCCTTTTAATGTGTTTTGACTTGAAATAGTATTTGGTTCAAAAGGTCTTATCAATTTGTGAGTCTTTGAAAATACTTAAAAAATTATTGTTTTGTAATTTAGTTCCTAAGGTAAATTGTTATATCAAAATCCTTTTTTGTTTTACAGAGTGTCTTACCACATTTGATTGGTTTAAGTACGGCATCTGATATTTGGAACTTGTTGCATCATCTGTATAGTGGTAAAACTACATCAAAGTTAATGTCATATAAGTGTATGTTGCATTCTCAAAAGAAAGGAGAGTTAACCATGAAAGAATTTCTCATGAAAATAAAATCTATCTGTGATAATCTTGCAAACTGTGTTGAAGTCATCTCAAAATAGGAGCAGATTACTGCTATACTTAATGGTTTGACTTCAAAATATGATTTCGTTATTACTACAATCGCTGCTAGTCCTAGTTCATCAGATCTTACATATGTGAGTACCATTTTATTGGATGCTGAGGCTAGACAACAAGCCCCTACTCTTACTCATGTGAATGATATTGCTCATGTTTCTACTCAGTCTTCAATAGAACCCAGTGCTACTACTTTAATTAGTTCTAGTAATTCTAATCATACTGATTTTAGTTCACCTCATGTTGCATATACCACTGGTTAATCTTCTCAGACCACTACTAATGGTTACAGTTACACCAATAACTACAATAATAATGGCAGGAATAACATCTATAATAATTCTAGGCCTCAATGTCAATTGTGTGAGAGGCTAGGTCACATAGTGGAAAGATGCTACTGCAGGTTTGATACTAGGTTCAAAAATGAGTCTTCACGATCCACTTCAACTAGTAAAGGATACACTCTTGCTCAGGCACATATCTCTACATATAATACTTCAAACGATGTTGTTCCAGCACCCTTTAATCCTTTCTATTTTTGAAACCAAAATTGATTTTGATATAACAATTTAACTTATGGACTAGATTGTAAAACAATAAATATTTTAGTATTTTCAAAGGCTGACATTTTGACAAGTCATTTTGAACCAAACATTATTTCAAGTCAAAACATATTTAAAGGTTCGATTTTCACTAAGTCTTTTCATGAGTTTTCAAGCCAAACTTCAACAAAACGCCCTGGCGTATCGATACCTTTATGCGCATTGATGTGCTTTTTAACCACTGGAATTTTAATCGTTCATAGAATACTGATACGGTCCAACCCCGTATCGATACAATATTTATATGGGAAAGACTTTAAGTTATAGAGTATCGATACGCATCAGGACCGTATCGATACAGTTTTCATATAAAAATATTTTTTTGCTATAGTGTACCGTTACGGTATATCACCGTATCAATACGATACACTGACCTTTGCAAAATATTTGCATTTAATATTTGAACGTTGGCTTGTCAGTTAATTGGAATTCAAAATTTTAAATGTCCGTTGAACGGTATGTTTTTCAGTCACAACGACTCTTTCTTCTTTAAGACAGGTACCAATACGCCCACAAGCCGTACCGATACGGTTGGTTGTTGAGGAACATTTACTGCGAGAAATTGCAACCCAACAACTCTATTGATGATTTCAACCACTCAAACGGCTAGAAATCAATGCAAGGGTATAAAAACAAGTCTCAAATGCTACAACAACAACTATTGAACCTACAAGAATAATCCAAGCATCAAATCCAAACCTTGTGCCTTTTATTCTCAAATCCTTGTACCCAACTCTATTAAGTGTCCCATTCTTATTTGTATTGTGAGTTTGGGAAGTGATAAATTGTATTTCGGTAAACAATTCATCCTTTGAGAGGAATTTGTAAGGTTTACCATTTTCTCAATTGTAAAGAGTGTTTCAATTAGGCTTTGGGTAGAAAGCTTAATTTCCTTGTAAGGTTTCCTCCCCATCCAAGAAAGAGGGAAGAATCAATAGTGAATTGGTTGAAAATCTTTAGTGGGAGCTAAGGTAGTGGATGTAGAGTTCATTGGAGAACTTGAACCACTATAAATCTCTTGTGCAAATTTTTATTCATCCATTTCCCTCCATTCAAAATTTTAATTTCCAATTCACCCCCTCTTGGCCAATTGCATTGTTTAATCAACTCAACACTATTACACTCATGTTGTTTTTATGCTAGCATCTACTTTTTCTCCTTTCACCTCTATTATTGTGTCTGCTCCATCTTTCTCTGTTCCTCAGATTATTATACCCTTTTCACAGCACACGTCTCCTTTAGTGGCCACTAGTGCTCACAACACAACAGTTTTACCCATGTCATCTGCTTCTACATATGTGCATGTCCCTCCTCCTATGTCTACACCTTTTTCAAGTCCTCAAGTTCACTTTGTTGCATCAGATGTAGCTGAGACAATGCATGGTATCCTGACTCGGGGGCATCTCATCACCCGACTCATGACTTAAGTAACTTGCAAGAGGGCATTGCTCTTCCTGGCATGGGTAAGGTTTTTGTTGGTAATGGACATTCTTTACCTATTCAGTCATATAGTCAGTCAACTTTACTTACTCATTCCAAGAACTTATATATGAAAAATATGTTATATGTTTCAAGAATTACTAAGAATCTACTTTATGTGTGTAACACCCCAATTTTGGGCTTGGAAGTTTAGGGTCTGAACCGGACCGGTCTAAATTTCGGTTCGAATATAAAAGGTGGTTTTAGGGAAAGCCTAGTTTGGGATGCATTAAAAATATGGGAAAATATCTAAAAATCCTCTTTTAATATATATAAGAGAGTGGTGAAATCAATTTTACAAAATGAGGCTTGGAAATATGACATTTTGAGTTAGTGACTAAAATGTAATTTTTGAAAAGTTCGTGACTGTTTTGAAAGGATTGAAACTTTGAATCTTTAAGGAGCTAATTTACCCAAGGGAGGATTTCTCCAGATTTTTCTTGATTTTTAAAGACTCATTTAATGTTTAATTAATAAAAAGAAAAGAGGGAAAAACCATATTTTAGTTTCATAACTAACTTTTGCTAAAATTTTCCCATTTCATTTTCTCTCAAAATTCCCTCAGCCAAACACATTTCCACAGAAACTTTTCTTTTGATTTTCACACCTAATGATGAGATTTCAATCCCCAAATGATTCCTAATCATTTCTACATCAAATCCTCTTAATTTGCTTATTGAATTTTCAAGGATTTTAGCTCTAAACAAGGAGAAATCCACATTTAGAGGTATGAACGTCCTTCTCCTCTAAATACTCAGTTCTTTACTGAAATTCCCAAGTTCTCAATCCTTACATTAAGTTTTATTAAATGTTTTAATGTTATGATCTTGATTTTGGCTTAAAACTTGAGATTTTGATCAAATCTTGAAGAATTTCGTGGAGGTTGTTTGGGCTCTGTTTTGAGATGTCTTTTTAATGTATTTTGGATGTTTAAATGATGTGAAATGGAGGTTTAATCAATGCAATCCCGAATAGGTTGATTTTCCTAAGTTTTTACTTGTGAAAATGGTGGTTTTTGGGGTGATTTTGGTGTTCTACTATAGCTGGAGGTATAAGGACGTGATTAGGTTCTTTTTGGATGTTAATTGATGTCTAAGAATGTTTAGAAGTGATGGATCTTGGCTGGGTAATGTTGTGGAAGTGTTTGGATGTGTTTTCGGTTGTGTTTGGTAGCCGAAATGTGAGTTTTGATGAGAGCAGGGAGTTTAGGTGTTTTGGCTGAAGATTTTAATGCATGATGATGCATTAATCCTCTGCTTTGATGTGTTTAAAACATGGGAGACAACTTCGGATCCTTGTGGTGTTGATCCGGAGGCTTGAACGGCATTTCGGCAAGCTTGCGAAACAGAATTGGTGAGTGAAGTTTGGTTTTTAGCTTTGAAACCAATGTTTGAAGGTTTTGGGAGCTTAGTTTAAGTCTAAGCAACTTAACTAAGCTCAAGAGTAAGTTTTCGGAGAAACTCTCTCTTTGATGAACCATGAAATGGTTGGATGCAATGTGTTTAATTTGCATGTTTAAATTCTGCTTTTAAAGCATATTTTAGCATGTTTAATGCTGGTCTTGAAAGCCATGTGTTGAAGGATGCTCAAGGTAAGAGATCCTTGGTTTGATATTGGTAAATGTGGTTTTGATGCATAGTGATGCATGATGGTTTAATGGCTCTGTTTAATGCTTTAAAATAGTGAATTGATGATGGTAAATGATGTATATTGGCAAGTGATGTGTTGGTTTAAAAGTACTTGAATCGGATATAGTTAGCCGGCTATAGGATTGGGTGCACCGTGAATAAAGTCGCCTTGGATGTTGAGGGGCTGTAATGGTACCGTAAACTCCATCCAAGTACACTAACGAGATGTCTAAGATCATAATGGTGGTTAAAATGCCATGTGAGGATCTTGTGTTGTGTGTCCTGTGTTCTCGTTAGTGATGTTATACAACTACCAATGAGTGATGTGGAGGGGTTGTGATTGTACCGTTAGACTCCATCACGGGTGTTGAGGGGTTGTGATTGTATCGGTAAACTCCACCTTGTGTGTTTGGTAGTGTGTATGAAGCGTATGGGACAACGCTTGTAATCCGCATATCCGATTGTGTTTTGTGTTGAAAAATGGTTAAGGATTATCACTTGAAAGCCAATATGACATGTTGATATAATGAAGCATGAGATGCTTGTTTTGTATGCATTGTTGCATGGGAAATGATGTTTATGAAATTAAAGGCCTTTGAAAGGTGTTTTACAAAGTGCATTATTGTGATGTTTCATTAGAGCATGCCTCACTAAGCATATGTGCTTACGCTCTCTTTCTTGAATCAATAATGTAGAGAATTGAAGTGGTTGTGGGCAGCAAGGAGGGCAAGTAATCCAAGGGAAAGACTAAGCTCATGTATGGTGACTATTTTTACAACACTATTAGTTTTTGGTATTTGGCAATGGGAACCTAGATTGTGTTTTTGGGAGATGTTTTGGACTCCCTAAGTTTGGCATGATGCCTATGATGTTTTGGATATGTAATTGGCCATTTTTGGTGTTTGCTATGTTGGTTTGATGTTTGTTGGTTTTGGGTAATAGGATGCATGCCTATAGATTGAGGTTTTCCCTAATTGATGCCATGAATATGTTTCGTTGATGCAAATATGTTCCTTTAATGTATGATGATTTGTTGGCATGATTTGGGGGTCATAGGGATGCGTTTGATGGGTGGAATGTGTGTTAAACCAGAAAATTTTTGCATTTCTGGGCAGCCCGTATCGGAACGGGTGCTACTGTTTCGAAACAGGGGTCTGAAATGGCCTTGGCGTTTCGAAACGGGTAGAGCCATTCCGAAACATTTTTGCTACTGCCAAGCCCTGTTGCGGAACATGTTTCGAAACGGTCCCGCGTTTCGGAACGGTCAACCACCGTTTCGGAGCACTTGACCGTTTGGCACTGAATTATATGGTTTTATGTTTTGAAATCTTTACGTTTTAGTCATGAACTTCGTTTATGCAATTGCTTGAGTTTGGGATGTCTGTTTGAGGTGAAATTTGGCAAAGAAGTATGAAACATGACTAATTTCATAATGGTAACTTAAAAATTGGTAAAGTCCTCTTAATGTCCAGAATTTACAATTTGGTCCCTAAATTTGTATGTTGTGCAATTGAGTACCTTTTTGCTTTCCGATTGCTGTGATTTTTGAGTATGCTTATCTCAAGAGTACGCTTAGGGTTAATATGCATCAAGACAAGTTTAAAAAGAAAAAAAGGGTCGTTAATCAATGTTGACTTTCGGGTTGACTTCGGTTTTCCCCGTGTAATCTTCGTAGTTCGGGTCAACCGTCTAGGCCGGGCTAAGGGGGTTACAATGTGTCTAAGCTTACACAGGACAACCAGGTCTATTTTGAGTTCTATCCCAAGTTTTGCCAAGTGTGAGACATTGCCACCAAGCAAGTGTTGTTGACTAGTCATGAGTCTCAAGGGTTATACAAACTCCATCTGCCTCATAATATTTTTGCTCAATTTCGCAGAACCAATGCTTTGTGTACTGTTTCTAGTCTTAATTCTATTAATTCTCAGAATAATCCTTGTTGTCATGTTTTTGTTTCTAATAATGTGTCCTTTACTACTTGGCGCAATAGGTTAGGTCATCCATATTCTAAAGTCTTGAATCAGGCTTTACTTCATTGTAATGTTCCAATTGTTAATAAAACTGATAACTCTTCATTGTGTGCTGCTTGTGAAATTGGTAAGCTCATAAGTTACCTTTTGATTTGTAAAAAACTATGTACTCTGCTCCTTTAGAGCTTGTTATAGCAGATGTTTGGGGACCTGCACTCATATTGTCTAATAATTTCAAATACTATGTTGTTTTCGCTGATGCCTACTATAGATATTTTTAGTTGTATTTTTTGCAGAAAAAAAATCTCAAGTGTATGATGCATTTGTTCAGTTTTATAGGCAAGCTGAGGTGCGACTTGGGGTGAAGCTCAAGGTTTTAAAAACAGATGGTGGAGGAGAATTTCAGGCACTGAAGTCCTATATATTCAGAGTCAAGGGATAGTGCACAGGTTGTCTTGTCCACATACTTCAAAACATAATGGCCTTGTGGAGAGGAAGCACAGACATGTAGTTGATGTAGGTTTAACTCTTCTTGCTCATGCTGCAATGCAATTAGTGTACTAGAATGATGCTTTTGCAAGTGCTCTTTTCTTAATTAATAGACTGCCTTTAACACCATTGCATGGAATCTCTCCTTATGAAAGATTTTTTAATAAAAAGCCCGATTATTGTTTGTAAGGACCTTTGGTTGCTTGTGTTTTCCTTATCTTAGGCCTTATAATAAAAATAAGCTGCAATTTAGGTATGCTCTATGTGTTTTCCTTGGTTATTCACCTACCTATAAAGGATATAGGTTTATGACTGCTAGAGGTCATGTTTATATCTCTAGACATGTTAGGTTTGATGAAGTTGTTTACCCCTTTTATTCATAACAAGGCCTTATGGTCTAATGTCAATTGTAAAATAACTAATCTGATTTTCTTAAGTTTCTGCATCCTACAGAGGTTACTTTGAGTTATTTATGTGGTTCTAAATCCGGCACTGGTTCTAGTCCTCTTGTTGGTACATCTTTGCCTTTGTCTGTCACTCATTCTTTAGTCACCATACCACATACCTCTTCATGTCATGCTTCAATTCCCACGGCTACAAATTTTCCACCTCCACATCCATCTTCTATCAGCATCCATACATTATCTCCCACAACTATTGTTTTACCACATCCATCTCCATCCACTATTAACAATCATCATCCACCCTCATCTCCTACTATAAGTTCACCTCTACATCCACCTTCTACCAGCATCCATACATCATCTCCCATAACTATTGTTTTACCACATCCACATCCATCTCCATCTGCAACTAACATTCATCATCCACCTTCATCTCCAACAATAAGTTCACCTCCACATCCATCTTCTACCAGTATCCATACATCATCTCTCATAACTATTGTTTTACCACATCCATTTCCATCTACTACCAACATTCATCATCCACCCTCATCTCCTACTATAAGTTGACCTCCACATCCATCTTCTACCAGCATCCATACAACATCTCCCACAACTATTGTTTTACCACATCCATCTCCATCTACTACCAATATTCATCATCCATCCTCATCTCCTACTACATGTTCACCTCCACATCCATCTTCTACCGACATCCATCATCCATCTTAATCTTCACCTACAACTTTAACTTCTCTTCCATCATCTACCAATGTTCATTCTCATCCTCCATCTAAGTTACCTGTTCATAATGCCCATCCCATAATTACTAGAGGCAAGTCAAGAATTGTTAAGCCTAAGGTTTTCCTTTCTACTAGAATTCCTGAAGAACCTGCTACTGTCTTTGAGGCTAAGCAACACCAACCATGGAAAGATGTATTTGTTGTTTCAAGCAGATCTAGGAGAAAAATTTGTGAAGTTTCAAATTTGTATCATTTTCTGGTTGAATTATTTTATCAGGTAATTGATAGACAACTTCAAGAGCTTAATAATCATTTTTCTGAGACAAGTACAGAGTTGCTTCTTTGTGTTGCTTGCTTGAGTCCAAGAGACTTGTTTCCTTTTTTTATAAGAAAAAGCTTATTCGCCTTGCCCGGTTTTATCCATATGAATTTTCTACAAGAGATCTTATGTTGCTCGATTGTCAGCTTGAGAAATATGTTGTCGATGTTCGTTCAAATGAAAGATTTCGTGATCTAAAAGGACTTTGCGATTTATCAGAAAAGATGGTTGAGACAATGAAGCATGTTGTGTACCCACTTGTGTACTTACTTTTGAAGCTAGTTTTGCGTTTACCGGTTGCAACCGCAACAGTGGAAAGAACACTCTCTGCGATGCACTTTATAAAGAATCGACTATGCAATGGTATGGGAGATGAATAGTTGAATGATTGCTTATTACTTTTATTGAGAAAGATGTGTTTGATAATGTAGACAATGAAAAGATCATACGACGATATCAAAAAATGAGGTCAAGAATGGAACAATTGTAAAATTTATTTTTAGTCGTATTTTTTAGACTTTTTATTATAATTAAAATATTATTAGTAATTTTATCTTTAAAAAAATTGTATTATTAATATATGGGTGTCAACCTTGAAAAATATTCTTAGATCCGCCACTGTCAGGGTGGCATATATTACAAGTTGAATTGTTTCTTAAAATAGTAGGCCATCTTTCCGAGTTTTTTTGCTAAGCATTCCTATTCAGTACAAGTTTCAGGGCATAAATAGGAATAAAGAAGAGAACGAGAGAGGTCTGCAGACAAAGTTCACCACATCACTATGCTTTTGCAGTGCACGAAACAGGTTGAATTTCTTTTACAGGCTTTACATTTATTCATTATATTCAGCTATTTATTGTGCTTTTAAGGTCACAATAAGTTAAAAATTTACAGTGCTCACTTGCATTATAAGGATGAAAACTAGGTTACTAGTGAAATTGTGGAACTATATGAATGTATGAAGTTGGATGTAAAGGTTCTTTAACTAGGTTATTTACGAAAATTTATAGTTTGGTTCAAGAAAAGGCAGCATACAGATTACTTCGGGAACATCTCACTTCTTGAAGTTCTTGATCTTAGCTTTATAATCACTAAATTTTGACCGAGCCTCAAACCCTAAATAAATAATCAGTCAAAATACACATGTCCATGTCCAATTACATTACCGGATCATTTTTTTTCGGCACCAAAAAATCAGGAAAAAAAGAGAGATATGAAAAAGAAGAGTTCTCGTCACCGGGAGATGGCCGGACAAGGTCTACTGCCGATGAACCGCAGGGGTGAAGGTCGTCGTTTTGTTCTGCAGGACATTGGGTGATTGTAAATGGTTTTGAGTTTTGAAAAAAAAATTGAATGGTCTAAAGGTGATTTGAACTTGTAATTCTTAGGGTAAACATCATCTGCTTTTTTCACTGGAACAATTATTGAGATCAACATTGAAGAAATGAAAAACATGATTTCAATTTCGTTTTTGCTTTATTTCTTTATTTAATTTATATCATTCCCATTTATGCCATTTTATTTCCCTTTTCTTATTTGATATTTCTTATTTATATACATTTTATATATAGCACGAATCAACTTGCCTTAGTGGTTAAAGGAGGTTGCTCTTCTTAGAGGTTACGAGTTCGAGCACCAACAGCTATAGCACGATGATTGAGCATGCATTGTCAAATGGTTGAAAATATATTTAAAATATATATTACTTGTAATTACCTTAGTTTTCAAAGATATATGGGCAGATTCTTATATATATATAATATTTTTAACACATATATAAGCTCCGCATAATATATATTTAGTGGATGCTTTTCATATAATATATAATATATAGTTTTTATACAATATAATATATGCATATTTATATATATTTATGTTTATATATGCTCTATGTCCTTACCTTTATTTATTATTTGTTAGCATTATATTTGTTCATGCATTATGTCTTGTGGCATTTAGATCTAGTCCTTCAGATGTTGTTTTTTTTAATGGGAGTGTCGTCCCGGGTTTTTGGGCGTCATCTCCTTTGGGTACCGTAAATCGTGGAGTTTTTTTTTATGTTCGAACAACATTGACATGTATTCATGTATTTAGGGATTAATAATTAAATTAGATCGAATTTTAATTTTTCTTGATAAATATGATGTGAACCTTATGTACTAATTTTGGGCGTGGTTTGGGTGCGAAACCTTCCCCACACGTAATCGACTCCCGAACCTAATGAATCTCTGATTACTTTTTGGTGTTCGGTCTACCTAAACCAAGTGGCCGGTGGAAACTCTACAAATTTTATTCCAGAATACAAGCTTTTCCAAAATTCCCTTAAACTAATTTTTTCAAGAAAAGTGGGAAACATTTGGATTTTTTAGTCGCTACAGCATGGCGACTCCGATGGGGACCAACTTTTGTGTTTTGCAAATAAAAAGAGTCAAGCCTTAGTTGGGTTCGATTGTATTTGCTAGAAAAAATTTAAATTTTGTTTAGTTTAATTTTTTAATTCCTAATCTGGTTTGTTTACCACTTTTTTAAGAAGTGTGCAAATGGACACCGTCTGGCTATCGCCGCTTTTAAGAAGCGAGCATAAAGAAAGAATGGTCGATACTCCCAAACACAAACATCTACACAAGTCAAGTGAGAATAATGGGAAGCCCCCAAATTGAGTGTCATAGCACTCCCAAAGTGAAGCAAGTATAAAACAGATTGTCTAAACATCTGCCACTCCCAAACTCAAAGTAACTACGCGAAAACGTATAATCCGCTCCAATTCCCAAGAAAATAATGTTGTTCCACATGAAGGATGTCAAATCCATTCCCAAGTAAGTGGGCATAAAGAATTCTCCAAAAAAGCTCCCAAGAAAACATGCACAAAGTATAATAAGTAATTCGCTTGCGACAAATTATTTTTAAAAAAGGCGCAAGTGTTCGCACCAACGAACAAGCATACATCAAAACCAATTTTTTCTTACAACCCTCGTTCCCGTCCCAGGCTTGCGAAGGCCACTTTATAATAAATGTTCGCTGGCCACCTCCAAGTAGAGTAAGAATAATAAAGCGACCTCGTCAAGATAAAGGTTCGCAAGAATAAAAGACTAAATGATCGCCGCTTTTAAAGGGCCAAACTATTTTCAAGTTTCACTTACCAGAAATCCATAAAAAAGGCTAAGCATTCACCATTTCCAAATAAACACGTGATGCATAATATATTAAGAAATATGAGATTAAAAAATAACGATAAAAACTATTACACCAGGGGCAAGAATTCCCTCAAACAAAAGGTAGCTATGCAAAGCCGAACAAGGTAGTTCACCCTAAGAAATCGGCATGAAATAGAACTTTCCTTCCGCAAATTATTTTCAAAACACGTGTAAACATTCGCTACATGCATACCTCATAAGTTTTCAAATGGAAGAATTTGATATTTATGTACCACCATTTTCTAGAAAGAAGAGACTACCAAACTAAGCAAACCCAAAAAAAAATCATCCGAGCGTTCACCACTCCCAAGTAAGTGTGCATAATATCTAAAAAAAAATATTCACTAGCGATCTTTCACCCTAGAAAGGCGATGTATGACATTACAGTAGAAGATAATATTACTTCCAACATCTACAAAAAGTTAGAGAATTCGTTCATATTTAAACAAACAAGCTTACACAAAATACGCTAAGCAATAGTGTAAATCCCGCGAATCATTTTTTCAAGGGGGTAAGTGTTCACAACAATGAACGAGCACCACAAATAAAACATTAATTAGATTTATTTTATTTGTTATGGGATAAAATGTTCAATCAAACTCACTTACCGCTCTTGTCGTTTCAAGAGAGCGGCAACGAATAACACCGCCTATAAACAGTAAAAGCTAAATTATGCACAAAAGAAAAATCAATATTACCACTAGTGAACGCATTACATCGATCGCCTATAACCTTACAAATTTGCAAATATCACAAGTCTATGTTTATGTTTTGACATTTTTAAAGAAAAAAGATTTTTGAAAGAAGCATTTTATAGGGGGTAAGAGCTAGCAAATCTCACTATAAGTTAGCAATGTCGAAATGGCAATCTCGCTCTGAGTTAGCTAAATGAGTTAGCAATCCCACTATAAGTTAGTAGTGTCACCCCGATCTTTATTAAGAAACTTGCATAAAGGCAACAAGTTAATGATACCATTTCATAGGAATGAGGTAGTTCCAAGAAAGTAGACAACGATTTACACTACTCATAGCAATAAAGAGCCAAACTATTTTCTCACTCGGGGGCAATCAAAATTATGTCACATGGGGTCAAGAGTCCTCCAAACTCAAGGAAACTACGCAAATATACAAATCTACCCCACCTCAAGAAGGACCTTTACATTCCTTTCCATGTTAAGCTGAACACAACCTAGTTCCTGAATAAGAACCCAACCCCCCTCAACGATCCTCCTATACTAGTACAAGGTAGAGAAGCGCCACAACTATTCGCATACAGCTCAAACAACCTCCTACAAACGGATTTTGGATGCAAAGAATTCTCTAACCCCACACCCCCTCCAAGGATAACATGCGCTCCACGAAGCTAAGGGTTTGCTTCGAAAGAGTGACATCATTCCACGAGAAATGATGTAACGCAAACTTCCCCGTGAGTTATCATTAAAAAGAAGCCAGCATTAGCTACCTATTTACAAAGCATTCGCTACCTATTTATTTTGCAAAATCACCCCGAGAGAGCGATATAAAATTTTGGCCGCTTCTAAATAAGCGACCAACGGTTCTACATAATTCCAGTTGTAAATTCACTTTCTACGAATCTTCTAAAAGTACGATACAAAATACGTAAATCGCTACGATATATGCGACATGCAAAGTCTCTAAAGTTTCTAACTTAAAAGTTTGTACCATAAAATATATACATTGACCAAAATTACCCTAATGTTTCGACATCTTCAAGAAAAAAGCATTTTAAGAATTCACATAAAAGTTAAAAGATGAGAAAGATTAAATTTTAGGCTTGCGAATGTCACTTTATAGCATTCCCTCGCCTGGGGGCAAGAGTTAGCAACCTCATTATGAGTTAAGCGATGTCGCTCTGGGTCAGCAAATGAGTTAGAGATCTCGCTATAAGTCGGGCGAAAATACACAACGCTCCTAAAGTAAGCAAGTATAAAACAAATCGTCTAAACGTCTGCCACTCTCAAACTAAGCGAACATGAAGAAAAATAAGTCATCTAAGCATTCGCCGCTCCCAAGTGAGTTGGCATAATATGTAAGCTAAGCATGTGCGAGCGATCCCTCACCTAGAAAAAAATAACATTCACCATAAAAAACATAATGATTGCGTTTTTAAATATTACACATGTTACAAATATATGCGCAAAACTAATAGTTGGCGAATAAATTAGCAAACCTGCTACGAGTTATTGACGTCGCGCCAAACTAGCGAATGAAACTTACATTGTTCATAATATGCATGTATGTTTGTTTCGACCTTTATCAACATGCTTACATGGGGGCACCAAGTTGATTATACCGTTTCACGGGAACAAGATTGTTCTAAGAAAGTGGACATCGATTTACATTGCCCATAAAATAGCTAAAATATTTACACACAAGAGGAGCAAATATGCGAATAAGTATATAGCGATGAAGAATATCTCACTCGGGGGCAAGAACCCTCCTAACCCAAAATACTTATGCGAATACAAGTACGCGATGTTCGTAATACGATGCTTGTAATGTGACAAATGCATATACAAGACAAATGGTCCTAAAATAACCAAGTAAACGAACACTAATTTTCCAAAATGGGGTACATTTTCACACCAAAAAATAAACATATACAACATACATTAAACTAAAAATTCGCTAGAGAAAATATTCGATTCAAAATACAAGTTTTGAGAGCAAAAAATACCACAAAATAATAGAAAAATCAATTAATGGAATCCAAGTGTTCATACTGCTTCAAGTAGTGATGTAAAGCGAACTCTCTTTTTTATGTTTAGATTCGCCATCACAAGAGTTATCATGTATTCGCATGCAAAATAATAGTTAGAGAATAGAGAAGTCGCTCATAGTTAGCGAACTTTCTTACCGCTCTAAGTTAGCGAAGTCATTCCAAGTAACATAGCGATGAAAAATGAGAACTCATTGACTGCAAAGATAAATGTTACAGTAAGTGTGCATAGTAAAGCAATCGCACGCCACGCTACTCCCAAGTAAGCACTCAAGTACCATTTCCATAGCAACATTCGGATATATGGCACCAGAGTATGGAAATGAAGGAATTGTTTCAACAAAAGGTGATGTGTATAGTTTTGGTATTCTTAAAGAGAGGCAAAGCATTACGACAAAATGAGCAAATAAAATACAACGATCAAGATTATATCCCGGGGGATAAAAACCCTCCCAACATAATATATACCTACAGTAATAAATAATTCACTTTGAGAGAATGATATTGTTGAGATGATCAATCGAATCCAAATGGCCAAGAGGTGGTGAAATGGCAATTAAAAATTTGAAGGGAGCAAGTTGGAAAGATAAAAATGAAGGAAAAGAGATTTAGAATGGTTCAAGCTTCTAACAAGCTCTACATCCACTACATCAGATCCCCACTAAGGATTTCAAACAATTCACTAATGAATTTGTCTCCTTTTCTAGGCTTAGGAGGAAACTGTTACAAAACGATCAAGCTTCCTACCCAAAGCTTGATCAAGATCACTCTTTTTACAGGGAATCATGGAAAACTAAAATTGACCTCTCAAATAGGCTTATATGTTACCCAATTACAAGTGAACTCTCCTAAAACTTGAAATAAAGGATTCTGATGAAAAATCACAAGTTAGGTACAAGGGTTTGACTCTAAAAGGCTAAAAGAGATTGGATTTTTGCTTGAATGCTTCTCACTTGATGAATAGTTGTTGATGTAGCTTTTGAGGCTTGCTTTTATATCCCCTCATTGATTTCTAACCGTTTGGGTGACTGAGATCATAAATATATCCGTTGGAGACCATTTTTTCTGCAATAAATGCACTTCTGAAGCATGGCGTATCGGTACACGAGAGTCCCGTTTCGGTACCTGTAAGATAGAAACTAGCTGTTGCAAGAGTAAATGCATGGGCATATCGATACGCAGGAAGGCGTATCAAAATGGTCTTAGTGTAAAATGGGGGTCATATCAAAATGGCTAGGTCGTATCGGTACGATTTTTGCTCACTGGAATCTGAGGAAGAAGTCTTTGGAAAAATGCATTGGTACGCTTCAAGGGCGTATTGAAACGAAAATCTTGTTTTTATAAAGGCATATCGAAATTGTTGTAACTGTATCGGTACGAGTTAACTGAATTTTGAAGCTTTAACTAACATACAAAGGTCGAAAAACTTGATACAAAGATTTTTAAAAATATTAAGACCTCGTATCGGTACGCTGACGTGTTGTACCAAAACTGAGGATCGGTATGCCTAAGCCTTGTACTAAAACTCATAAGTATAAACCCAGGTTGAATGACGTATCAAAATGAGCAAGCCCGTATCGCAACACCATATTGAAACGGTGTGACCCGTATCGAAGCAATGTGTTCAATTAAAATTCCAGTAGCCAAATTCCGTATCAAAACACTATAGAGCGTATCAATATGCCTAGGCGATTTGGTAAAGTTTTGCTTGAAAGACTTAGAAAATTTTGGGGTTTAAGTTTTGACTTTGAGTGAGACTTTTGAGTACTTAAAAATTTATTTAATTTTGCAAATTGGTCCTTAAATAATTTACTACATCAAAATCAAATATAGGTTTTACAATCTCCCCTTTTTGATATAACAAAAACAAAGTGAATTTTTAAGTAGTTTGAAAGATACTCCCTCTTACTTTAAGCTAGGTTTTGAAAAACTTTAAAAATTTTGGCTCTTTAAGTATTCACCCCCTTTTTGTTAGATTAAAATTAATGGAATAAACATATGTTCATAAGCAAGATGTAAACATTAAAGCAAACAACATAATTATAATTAAGCATTTAAATCATAAAGATTCAAAGCAACATAAATCCAAACTCAAATCCTAAAAATATAAATCAAAGCATAAGTTCAAAAGAAAATAATGTAGGTGCATAAAATTAAAATTCTAATAAGATATGATACGTAATGAGATGCAAAAGCCTATGACTCGTTCCCATCGTCGTCATCCTCTTCATCAATATCTTCATAATTGGCTCGTCTTGATTGAGATTGTAACCATACACCATGAAAAGCGGTGATAGAGACATCCATTGAGTTTTGTTGAGTTTCGATAGAAGTGACTCGATTCTCAATGGTAGTCATTCTCTCCTCCAAGGATGTGAATCAAGTATCTATAGCGGCAAACCTGAAAGTCATAGATGTATCCAAAGATGCAAAATTGGTGCCCAAGGAAGTAAATTGCTCATTAAGATAGGCCATAAGAGCATCCATAGAAGGTTGGGCCACCGGAGCCGCTTGAGGAGCTGTTGGATCAGCTTCAACACCTTGAGGAGGAACCTCAAGACGAACCCAATCTCCATTAATATAATAGAATTTGGAACGACCTAAGGAACGATCATCGATCGGATCAGTGAGGGGCTCGGCATAGTCTTGCGAGCAATCAATCTCCAACTTCGAGAACAAATAGCTCAAAGCGGTGCCATATGTGAAGAATGAGACAAGGGTGGTGTGGCGATGTTGCACGAGGTAGAAAATCTCCGCAAACATAATTTGAGCTAGATTCGGGTGCTTACCCTCACGAAAGCATCAGATCTAAAAATCAACAACTTATCGGATCATGGAGAGCTTCCCACTGAATGGACGAAACCACCAAGTGATCATGAGGTGAAGGATGAGATCATGGGCATCAAGGAATGTTACAGAGCCGCTAAGGACATGGCCTAAGGAGTTTTCATCATCTATTCATATGTTCTCAAACCCAAAAACATTTGTTAAAATGGTTTGGTCAATCCTAAACTTCTTCCTAATGAGATAGGATTCAATGGCGATAACCTCGGTTCTATTGGGATTGTAGATACACTAGGCATTGTCATAAAAGATAATTACAAGGTTACAATACAAAAGTCCGGGTATACCTTAAAAGGGCATAAATTTCCACCGATGCAATAAACCAAGGTATTTGAATTTAAAACACTCGGAATTCAAAAAATAATAGAGGTAATGCGCTCATGACGGATCTTATAGTTTTGGTATTGTTTGTAGTGAGCCATACCGATGGGAGTTTGAAAACACTTTTGGGTGAAAGGGTGAGGTTTGGTCTTGTACCATCGTTCTTACAAGATTCTCCAACCTCACTAATTCTTGGTCTCTTTTTAGGATCCATTAGAAATTCTAATGTCAAAATCAAACCAAAAACAACATGTTTGCATAAATCATCACATTCGATTCAAATAATTAATCCAATGATCAAGGTATTGTAAAAACATATACAATGTAGTTTAAAAACCTTATACAAGTATAAAAATAATTTTTGGTAAAAAAATTAGAAAAAAAAATTAGAAAAATCTACGATATAATTTTATATTCAAATAAAAAAATTCAGTTTTGAATTTTTTTACAAAATCTTTGAAACACGTGTTATATACAAACTAAAAACACAAATTTTGATTAAAAACAATATATAAATAATAACGAAATCAAAAGGAAAAGAAAATGGGGTTTATACCTTGAATATGGGATTATTGATGAATGAAGGGATGATGATGCACCAAACTTGATGATAGAGCCTAGAATTGGTTTGAAAACAAAAACCTTCAAAAGATTGTGTGAAAAACTAAAGGATTTGGGAGGATTTTATAGGGAAAATTAGATTAGGATTTTGAGAGAAAAGAAGGGTGTTTAAATTAAAGTAAAATTTGCTCTTTAATGCCCATTTAAACTCCCAGTGGCTACGCGTATCGAAACGCCACGTGGAGTATTGAAACCGCGTATCGGTACGCTTTTTAAGCCGTACCAAAATACGTGACCGTACCGGTACATGCTTGCCTATACCCTTTCTCCATAATATGTATTTTGGGCAACAAGAAGCTCAAAAATTCGATTTTAATCGAATCTAAATGCATGTATATGACATATGAACAACATGTATGAACTAAAACAAATACATACTCCCCTAGCTACAAGCATAGATGCATATAGAAGCAAAATTACAAGAGCATGACAATCAATCAAATTCAAGCAATTTTTGCATCAAAAAGGCTCTAAAGGGTCAAGTAAGGCTAGTCAAACCTCTCTCTCTCCTAAGAGTCCAAAAACGCTCTTTGTCTAACGGTTTGGTAAAAATGCCACTAATTGGCTCAAGGTGTCTACATATTCTAGAACAACATCATTTTTCAAAACATGATCTCTAATAAAATGATGTCTAATTTCTATGTGTTTGGTTCTAGAATGTTGGATGGGATTCTTAGTGAGACATATGGCACTAGTGTTGTCACACCTAAGAGGTATGGTACACTACACCAAGGTTGTTCTATACTGGCAATTTTTGTGGCATTTTTTGGAGCAAACACCGCTAAATTTATACTTATTGTGGCATTTTTAAGACAAACACCATAAAGGGACACCTACTGCGGCGTTTTTAAAGAAAACGTTGCTAAAGAGAAACCTATTGCGGCGTTTGTAAAGAAAACGCTGCTAAAGCGAAACCTATTGCAGCGTTTGTGAAGAAAACGCCGCTAAAGAACATGAGATAGTGACATTTTACTTTTAAACGCCACAAGAGGCGAGAAACTTTTAGCGACGTTTATGTAAAAAAAATGCCGCAATAGTTGGTATATACTGGAAATAGGTGATATTGTTCGTGGTGTTATGTTTTAAAATGCCGCAATATGGCGTCTTTAGTGGCGTTTACTTACAAACGCCGCAAAAGTGTTATAGTCAAAGCACATAAATTATTATCATTTTGACCCCTCACTCGATTAAAACTCAACCTCACATCCCCAAATCCAACCCTATTTCCCCTTTTAAATCGTATCTCTCACTCTCACTACCTTTCCCCTTGAAGATTAGCAGCCACACATACCCACTCTTTCGAACCCTTTTCAAAATGTTTTGGAAATTCAATTTCCACTCCAATTACTTCACTTTGTAGCTTCATTTCGCTTGGAATCTCTCAGGTAATTCCTTCTCCAGATCTCTATTCCTTTCTTTTTTTTCGCTTTCACTCTTCTCTCTGAATCACCTCTTTTTTCAAATTCCTTTAGTTTTCTCTCATTTTTAAGCTTTCAGGACCCTTTGTTTTGAACTGCCAGATATCATGTTTTTATTTGATTTATTTCTATAGGGAAAATTGAAACTTTTACGACGTTTTGGTCGTGTTTTTAGTTTTGGGGTTTGGTGTTCACGATCTCGGAGCCGGCGTTGCCTTTCTTTGAATTTGAAGCTTGTAAAATCACTGGTGAGAACATCTACTCATCTATTGTAAAATCCTATACTTTTGATTTGGCTTTGTTGTATTGTAAGTGACGCCGTCTTTTTTAGGTTTGTCTCTCTGTCTTGACGGGTTGTTTTTAGCATTTGGTGTAAGGTTTAATTTGGGTTTTGTTTTTATTTATTGCAACTAAGGAATGTTTACTTTGAACAATAATGCTCAAATTTTGAGTGATTATTATATTGTTTGAACTTAAAAACGTGTTAATTTGTTTGGTTGTTATCAATGTAACTAAACTTATTGTGAAGTGGTCTTTATTGAGTTAGGAGAAGTAGTGAAAGGTAGGATTTTCAACTTTGGTTTGCTGCATGAAGTAAACATTTTTCTTTTGAGGATGTAACTTCTTTCTGATTCATGGGAAACTTGTTGCTTTCGGTTTTAGTTATTGGAGATTAATTAAGGAATAGTGTCATTGTTTGGGGGACCAATTTAGAATCAGACACATACACATGTGTTAAGTTAGCTTTGTTCATACATATGATAGTTGGTGTTAACTTTATATATATATATATATATATTACTCTCAAATTACATTTGATTAAATTTCATGGCTTGAATTAAAGTGTACTGAGTTGAAATGAATTTACAACTTGATGAAATGACTTTTGGAATTGTTGGTCTTATGGAGATAGGTAATAACAATGATTGAAGTTCATTGTTCTTATTTTTTTTTACTGTTGGATTCGCCATTTAGTAAAAAACAACTTTTAGAATCTCCTAAAATTACATCTTTTTTCCTCATGAGTTGGATATGAAATGTGATAATTATATATACTTGAAGATTGTAAGGATTTTCTTCTCTTGATTTGATCTAAGATCGAAATGATGATTTTGGTTATGATGTTTTTATGTGTTTTTGTGGCTATTAGAGTGTTACAATATCAAACTCATGCTAGGAATTCTTTTGATTATTTCGAATGGTATGCATGTTAATTTGACATACGCTTTCCTTGTGAATTTGTTATGTAATTCAAGATGTTAATTTGCTTAAGAATAGTTAGAATTGAAATTAGGCAAACTAAACGGTGTAGTTGGCCTTTTGGTATGAAATTGTTTCTGAAACTTGAATTTGGCTGTCAAGATGTGTAAGGATGAATTTAGATTTATGTTGGACTAAAAACGATCCAATCTAGGACTGATTTGATCATAAGAAAATGTTTTAAGACTGTTATGAATTGATAAAAATAGGGGGCTGTTTTAAAAAGTTTAGGGGATGTTAATGAACTACTAGTACATATTTTGGGTATGTTTTATAATTAAAATGAAATGATTGTTATTCAAAGCTTAAAGATTGATTTGAAACCAAAAATGGACTGTTTTAAACTAGTGAAACAGGGGATGAACTGTCTTGCAATACAAAGGCTATTAAGGGACTGTTTTGCTCACATGATTGGAATTTTTTCATGATTTTGGGGGTTGTTTTGTAAGCTGAAAAAAATTAGGGATTGTTTTGCAAAATGGGGATTGTTTTTTACCTTAAATCAAAGGGCTGTTCTACAAATTTAATTGAGGCTGATTTTACATTGTTAAAGGGCTGTTTTTGCATCCTTAGGGACTGTTTGGTGGAAAATGAGGATGTGAAACTGTTTTTACAAAAATAATAATAAAGGACTATATTATAATGACATTAAAGGGATTAGCTTAAATTTTGAATAAGGGATGTTTTGTATGAATTAGGGGTTGTCCGAAAACAAATCCAGTATGCAAGCTTGAAGAGTATTGTTGCGTGTAAAATAGCCTATCGCAATAAAGTGCAAGTGTACACGAGGCAAGTAGTAAAGTGATACACGAAGTATCGGATGTCGAATCCACATGGACTGGAAATAGATTTATCCTTGGATTGCTGCACAAGAAAGAAAGAAGAGAGTTTAATCGTTGTAGAAGAATAATGAAGAATATTGAAGATAAAAGATTCAAAGATTTCAGGGTAAAGAAATAGGCCGGTATTGATTTGCTCAGTAGTGTAGGTGTTGCACTGTATAGAACTTCATGTTCTGTCGTCATCTCTGTCGCGGCAGCACCTGCAGCAGCAGCAGTCTGTTGTTATCGCGGCAGTGATCACACAAATCTGTACTTCAAGCTTGGTAAGAATTCCTGTTGTGACTTGTCCTATCCCTAGGTACAAGTCTGCCGATGAACACATCTTAGATGATACCTCCCGGCGTGAATCGAAGAATGAACATCGATGTTGTTGAATTCTTCCTTAGCCACTTAACCTCGTCCTATCCCTAGGTTCGAGATAGTTCAACCATAAACTGGAGAACCCGCACTTATTCCTTTTGTATACTTAACTCTCCCGATATTAAGTAAATGAATAATCTCACAATGCTCTCCCAATACTCTCTTAAGATGTTTGAAAACCAGAATAAGCAAACTTAAAGTTTATTTTATTGAATAGAAAAATCCTAAAAATAGTACAATCCTTGCAACTACTTTACAGAATCAACCCTTATCCCTAGTGGAAGTTTATAACATGATGAGAAGGGGAAAGACGACTAGATTTTTGGGGAAGACGGCTAGAGAATGAGATGTCCTTCCCTAGGTCGAATTACATGCCTTTTTATAGGCCTTGGGTTCAAGTTTTCTAATAAGGTAAGAATAAAAGTTCAAACTAAAGTACAACTCTGATTAAGATTAAATCTTCTGAGTAGATGCCTTTAATCCGTCCTCTTTTCTTGCTTTGGGTTTCTTCCTTGAACTTTGGGCTTGGCCTTCATTCTGATTTAGGGCTCAGAAAAATATAAGAGTGGTCCACGACAGACCGGCTTAATTTCCTCTATTTGTCGAGCTCCACTTCACTTTTCCCTTCACCATTGTTGTCGTCATTGGCTACCACGGCAGGGGCCATGGCAGCGTCTTCCTTTTCGACTTCAGTCTTGTGTTCCAGCTCTTGCTTCGTCACTACCCTGAGTCTGCCATAGCAGCTACCTGCAAAATCAGCCAAATTTAGTTGCAACTGTGCCATTTTATATAATTGTGATGCATATGTGAAATCTATCCTAAATGCAATGCATTATGCTTGAATGTAGCAGAAATATGGGTTAAATAGGGGGTAAAAAGTAGAACTTTTGCATACTCAACACACCCCCTAACTCAAGTTCTTGCTTGTCCTCAAGCAATTAAGACCTAAAAAGAAAAATAAATAAAAATAAAACTTTTTGTTTGGCTTAAAACAATGAACTTTTCCTTACCTACTATTCATGCCCTATTGCGAACAACAACTTGTTGGACAATTTAGGATTCATTCGGAACCTTGCAGTAATTCTCGTGTAGTGTGTGCATGTTATGTGAACAATTATATGCCTAGACTCTTTTAGTTTACTAGAATAGCTAAGCCACTCACTTGAATTTTTATGCCAACTTTCATTTTCTTGGAGGCAATTCTTAGGCTCCTTTAGTTTTTTTTTAGACTCGATTTTCTTTTCATAAATTAAGTTTGATTAGAGCCTGTTTCGGGCACCTCTAGCTAACTTCTTAGAGCCGGTTTCGGGCACCTCTAGGTGTATTGAGTCTACTTTTTCTTAACTTCTTTTCCTAGAGCCAGTGTTAGGCACCTCTATGGGCAACTCAAGTGTTTTAAGCTTTTTCATATTCTAGTTTACCAGTAGAGTTCTAGACAGTATAAGAGCCACAAAGGGTGTTTTAAGATCAGAACTATAGTAAGGCTCTAAACTGTCCTAAAAATATCCTAAAGGCACTGCCACGACAGAGGCTGTCATGACAGGTAAGTTCAGTTCAAAGACTTAAGCCATTTATTTTTTGACAAAAATAAACTTAAATAATAATAGACACTTATACACAATTTTAGAACCTAAAAGATACTTTATATTACTGGAGGGATGCCACCCCCAAACTCGAGGGTTGCATTGCCCTCAATGCATGATAACAGAAAAAACAGAAAATAAAAACAAAATACATCACATAATAATAAAACAACAAGACAGCAAAATAAGATAGAAACTTAATTTCAGGAGCTGTCATCGCTGCTGCTGCTGCTAATCTGTAGATGCCAACGAGCAGTGACTTTCATTGTCGATGCCGGCAAAGTGCTCGGAGAGGTGGAGGCAGTTTTCTTCTTGGCTTCCCTTGGGGGCTTGATACGAGTGGGTGAGATCTGGGGTGGCTTTTCCAGCACTTGTACCTCATCTGATGAGCTGCTGCTACTGCCGCTACAACTGTGGGTAGACTTGCCCTGGCCGGACGATCCTTCACTAGTGTTGGGCTTTTGCCTTTTCATCGGAGTGAACTCTTTTGAAAGGTTTCTTTTGACAGAGGGCTCCCCATCAGATTCTTGCCAGATGGAGGATGAAGAGAACCCGGCGAAGTAGTCGTCATCAAGTTCAGGCAGCGGCTCCTTTCGTTTCTCTCCTCTGGCAGAGGCAGTGGCGGTGTGGTTGCGGCCTTCAGCTGTCGCAGCCGGGGTTGGAGTAGATGCAGTATAGGGTGTTTTTGGTGTGGCAGCAGGAGTGGGAGTATGGGCAGGTGTAGGGGCAACAAATTAATGCTCTGGGAAAGTAGGAAATTGTACATTTGCAAAATTTAAATTGTTTTGAATGAAATGTACCATGGCTGCCATGAAGTCTCTGATGAAACTCATCAGGCCAAGCTGCCGTTCCTCCATCTTTTTCAGTGTGGCCAAAATTTGAGTGGAGGAGTCTGCTGTAGGGGCTGCTGCTGTTCTGCGGCGGTAGGTTCTAGCTGAGTGGGCTCTGTTGGCTCTTCTGCAGCGGCAGACGGGTTGAAGAAGGAGATGGGTGTGGCTGCTTTCAGTTCCATCAAGCTGAATATGTTGCGCTCCGTCCATCCCTTCCCTCGAACCTCGAAATCTTCGGGGATTTCGGGAACGTTGTGGTCGCGGCAGATCTTGGTGATGAGGTATGGGAAGGCAAGGGGTCTCAATGGTCGAAGGGCAAACTCCAAAATCCCCTCCCGTATTTATCGGCCGACATTTATGGGTCTCTCATTTAAAATGGAATGAACTAGAGCTAACCTGGGTCGGTCAACCGTGCTGTTGTGAAAAGAAGGCTTTATCCTCTTCTTTACGAAGTGGTTCCATAGTTTTGCCTTTGGAGTGAGTTGAGTGCATTTCACTGTCCACCGATGCTTGGGATCTGTATTCCACTATGTTCCTTCTTTCGTTACCTCTGCCATGACAGCATCATAGTCTGTCGGCGACAGACTCTCCACAAACCTCTTGTGTCCATTCTCCCTTCTGCTGACATAGATTCCATTGAGGGTATTGATGTATTCAGGCTCGAAAGTAACTTCTTTACCTTGCACTGTCACGGTCTTCGTATCCTTGTTGTCGACAGCAGCGTAAAATTCTCTGACCAACGTGACATTCATCTCCTCTGGCTGGGCAGCAAACATCTGCCATTTGAGGGCTTTGATTTTTCGAGCTATGAACGGTTCGAGCCCGAGGTCTTCCGTGTGTTTGGTGTAAAGGAACCCTCTCTCTTCCCACATCTGCCATTTGAGGTCTTCCTCTAGAGTCATGTCCTTCAATGATTCAAGAGGTGGATCTTTTGCTTCTTCTTCTTTGGTTGGAACCTCATCCACCTTTGATGATTGCCCACCATCATTGGCTTAAAAAATCCCTACATCATCATCATCACAATAACCCTTCCTCGGAAGGAGGTTACCATCGAAAACTACATGTATAAACTCTTCAACAACTAAAGTTCTTTTATTAAATAATCGATAGACTTTAGAATTTAAAGAGTACCCTAAGAAAATAGCTTCATCACGTTTAACATTAAATTTACCTAAATTGTCTATTCCATTGTTTAAAACAAAACACTTGCATCTAAATGGATGAAAATAGCTAATGTTAGGCTTTGGAGATTTTAAAATATCACAAGGAGTTTTCTTTAAAATTGCCTAATCAATACTTGATTTATAATGTAGCAAGCCGTATTTGTGGCTTCTGCCCAAAAAATACTTAGGTAAATTGTTTTCACAAAGCATGGTTCTAGCTATTTCTTCTCAAGTTCGATTTTCCTCTCAACTACCCCATTTTGTTGAAGAGTGCGAGGAGTGAAAAATTATGGCTTATACCATTTGAACTACAAAAATCCTCAAAACCTAAATTTTGAAATTCGGTACCATGGTCACTTCTAATATGACAAATAGTTGGGCCAACATAATTTTGAGAAATTTTTGGAAACGAGATGAACTTTTCTAAAGCCTCGTCATTGGTACTTAAAAATAGAACCCAAGTGTATCTAGAGTAATCATCAACTAAAACAAATGCATATGATTTTCCACCAAAGCCCATTGTCCTAATAGGGCCAAAAAGATCCATGTGAATCAATTGCAAAACTCTACTAGTTGAAACATCATTAATATGTTTAAAGGAGGTTCTTTTATGTTTACCTAAACATGCATCACAACTTTTATCAAGTGAAGATTTAATTTTAGGCAAACCTCTAACTAGATCTTTTGAAACCAATTTTTCTAAAACACTCATGCTTGCATGTCTTAGTTTTCTATGTCATAGCCATGAGTCATGTTCATCTTTAGCAACAAAGCATGCGTTGGAAATGTGTATGTCATCTAAATGCACCATATAAATATTTCTTACGCGATGACCAATGAGAACTATTTGATTTGTTTCAATGCTCAAAATTTTTCACCCATTTAAATAAAAAGAACATTAAAACCTTTATCGCACAATTGACTAATGCTCAATAAATTATGCTTAAGACCATTGACATACAAGACATTATCAATGAGCATGAAAAAATGATTACCAATGGAACCAATTCCTTCAATGTGTCATTTGGAGTTGTCACCAAATGTTACTACTCTTGTCACCGGCATATGTCTAGAGCGTTAACTATCAAGGCATCATAAATATGCACATGTAGCTTTGGCCTTGTAGAAGTGGTCCCCTTTATGATCTTCTTCAAGAGACATGAGACAATGGTTGGCAACTTCTTGCTCCTCTTCATCGGATGATTCCTCATCACTCCAAGTAGCAACGTTTTCCTTGAGCTTCTTCTTTTTCCTGAAGCTCTTCCTTTTGAGTTGGGACATTTGGTTCTTATGCGCCCCAGCTTCTTGCACTCATAGCATATGAGTTGATCCTTCTCCTCCTTGTTCTTGTTCTTGAAGTCTCCCTTTCTGTTAAACTTTCTTCCTCTATTGCATTTCATGAACCGAGTGAATCTTTTGGCTAGCATAGCCATCTCTTTGTCTTTCTCCTCACTCGAATCACTCTCTTCAAAAGAAGCTTTGAGATCAATTTTGAGTTTCTTCTTCTCTACCTCTTTCTTCTCGACCTTCTTTTCTTCTCTTCTCCTTTCTTCTTCTCTTTCTTGCTTCATTATTTCATAAGTAAGAAGAGAACCCATTAGAGCATCGAGCTTTAAAGTCTTCAAATCATTTGCCTTGATGATGGCGGTTCTGTTCCCATCCCATGACTCGAGAAGAGAATAGAGGAGTTTTCAGACAAGCTTATCTTTAGGGATGACTTCTCTGAAGCCTTTGAGACCATTGACGATGATGGAGAAACGATCGAACATCTTTGTGACATTCTCATCGGGCTCCATCTTGAAATTTTCGTAGCTCAAGTTGAGGAGTCCAATCTTGGTCTCCTTGACATCATTGGTGCTCTCATAGGTGGTCTCTAGCGTGTCCCACACCTCCTTTGCACTTGTACACGAATACATCTTCGAATACATATTCAGTCCTAGTGCAAAAATGAGCATGTGCAAGGCCTTGTCATTAACTTGTAGCTTCCTTCTTTCTTCATCTGTCATCTTTTGCTTTGATTTTGGAACTTGGATATCTCATTCTTGCTTCATCGGAATAGATGGTCCATCTTCGATTACATTCCAAAGGACATAATCATTTGACTTGAGGAATAGCTTCATCCTATTATTCTAATAGGGATAGTTGTCTTCATTGAAGAAAGGCAGTTTGGTGATCGATTGAGACTCGTACAAGCTTTTGCCGGAGGTAGATGCCATGTCTTGATTATTGGATTGACATATCTCTCCTAGAATCGATAGGTCTGTAAACGAACAAAACGTTCAGTGAATTGTTCATGAACCATTCGGCGGGAAGTTCGTTTATGTTCGTTGATTTATTAAACGAACAAACATTAACAAGATTTTTTGTTCGTTTAATTAAATGAACGAACATGAACAAAGGACTCGTTCGTTCATTTACGTTCATGAACGTTTGGTAATCCGTTTGTTTATGTTCGTTTGAATTTATTCACATTTCAATTTCAATTTATTATTTTTCATAACAAAGGTAATTTATTTTTAAAAAAATATTAACATATGTTCGTTCGTTTATGTTCGTTTAAATGTATTCACATATGTCCTTTTGTGTTCGTTTATCATTTTAACGAACGAACACGAACAAGCTACATTCCTTAACAAACGAACACGAACAAGAAATTACGTTCATTTAGTAGTTCATGTTCGTTTATTTTTTTCGATTAAAAATAAACAAATGAACATACCCCCGTTCGTGTTCGTTCGGTTCATTTACAGGCCTAAAATTGACTCAAGAGGATGTTAATCCTTCCAATGAGTGTAGCTCTAATACCAATTATTGAGATGGTCAATCGAATCCAAATGGCCAAGAGGGGTGAATTGGCAATTAAAAATTTGAAGGGAGCAAGTTGGAAAGATAACAATGCAGAACAAGATATTTAGAGTGGTTCAAGCTTCTAACAAGCTCTACATCGACTACCTTAGCTCCCCACTAAGGATTTCAAACAATTAACTACTAAATTCGTCCCCTTTTCTAGGCTTAGGAGGAAACCATTACAAATCGATCAAGCTTTCTACCCAAAGCTTGATCAAGATCACTCCTTTTACAAGAAATCATGGCAAACTAAAATTAGCCTCTCAAATAGGCTTATATGTTTCCCAATTACAAGTGAACTCTCCCCAAACTTGAAATAAAGGATTACAATGAAAATCACAAGTTGGGTACAAGGGTTTGACTCTAAAAGGCTCAAAGAGATTGGATTTTTGCTTGAATGCTTCTCACTTGATGAATAGTTGTTGTTGTAGCTTTTGAGGCTTGATTTTATATCACCTCATTGATTTCTAACCGTTTGGGTAGCTGAGATCATAAATAGAGTCGTTGGTGTAACCCCTTTCGCCCGACCTAGACGCCTGACCCAAACTAAGAAGCTTACACGAGGAAAACCAAAGTCAACCTTGATTTACGATCTTTTTTTCTTTTATCTTTTCTAAATGCACATTATTAACTTATATGATTAACAAAACAATTCATCGAAAACGACACAGGGAATGAAACTCAAACAGGGGTTCAATTGCATAAAAAACGTCATTTAGGGACTAAAATGTAAATTTCCAGTTTTCAAAGGACTAAATGAGTTTTAATGTTACCAATCCGTAATTAATCATCTAACATGTCAAAATTCATCTCAAACGGACTACGCAATCTCATTTAATTAAGCAATCAAGATTCAGAAACCAAAACGTAAGGAACAGAAACCTGAAACAATTCGAATTCAAACTCAACGGTTGGGTGTTTCGAAACACCTGACATTGTATCGGAACGATCGTTTCGAAACTAGGTTGATCATTTTGATACTCGGGTACGTTCCGAAACCCGTACCAAAATACCCCTTTCTTGTAGAAAAATTGTTTCAGAACGTTCCTACCCGTTCTGAAACCCCATGGCCATTTTAGGCCTCTGTTCCGAAACAGGTAAGGGCGTTCCGATACGCCTTGCCCTGTGAAAGTAGATTTTGCTGGGTTTTCTCATCTTTCCACATCCAAAAACATTCCAATTCATGCCACAACATATATACAACATGTTTAAGCATCAAATATCAACATTATGAAGCATAAACTAAGACATGGCATCAATCATGCAAACATTGGAACTATGGGCATGCTCCCTAGTCCACCAAAGCCCTATAAAGCTAAAACAACATTCAAACCAAAAATCAATCCTCAAAGGCCATTTACAACACAAAGGTAAACAGCCAAACATGCTCAAGGTAAATAGCAACTGTAACACCCGGGTTTAGGGGTCAGGAGAAAATAATATTTAAATAGTATTCTTAGTCTTAGTTTATAATTAAAATGATCTTTTGGGCCTCAGATTTCAAAAACAAATATTTATGTTGGACATGTTTTGATATTAAAGCCCAACTCCATGGGATTTACAAATAGATGAGTTTGACCATCTCATAAAGGCGTTTTGGTAAATACATGGACTTGTAAAAATAAAACCCTTTTCTTCTTATTTAAAACACCCAAAAGTTGCCATCATCTTCTACCTCCCGAATTTCCAACGTGAGAAACTCCTCCCCCTCCATTTCCACTATTCCATTTCCTTGATTCTCCATCTTAGCTCGGTTTTGAAAGGTAACTACATTTCCGACTTGCTCTCATCTTCCTCTCTTTGAAAGTACAAGTAGTTTTCATTTTGGTCCAAGTTTTAGAATTTGAGTTTTTGGGGGATTTGAATAAAAATGATATCTTTATTGTTTTTAACTTAAGTTTTTGAGTTAATAATGTTAGATATATTGTTTATGAACCTTGAAGTCCAACATAAATGATTTTTAAAGGGTTTTGTTAAGTTTCCCGGATTTAGGTTTAATGGGGGGTTTTGAAGGGTTTTAGACCGAGTTTTGGGTATGGTTTATGTTGGAAATTGTGGGCTGAGGTTAGTATAATGGTTGGGGTCGTTTTGGAATCATTTGGAAGTGTTAAAAGTGTTGAAAACATGAGTTTTGGTTGAGGTTTGTTGGTTGCTCGAGATTGTGGTTTTGGGGGTTGTCCATGGCTTGAATTCATGTGTTTATTGCTTGAATAGTATTATGGGTTTGCTACATTGTTGTATGAGTTGATTTGAGGTTGTTTGGATTGTGTTGAGTTGTTTAGAAACAAGGACTTGTGTTGGTGAAGCATCGGGAGTGTATCTGGGAGCTTGAAGGTTTGGTTCCTTGGTTGTTGAGCTTGGAAGTGAAGGTGAGTGGTTTAATGTTTTCAAAATGGTTTTGAGTATTTGGTTCAAGCATGTGGACTAGGTTGGGCTTGGTAGACCCACCTAGAGATGGGATTAGAGTGGTAGCCTAATCCCAAGCTTTAGTTAGAGACATTGGTTGAACTCTTTAATTGTTGTTTATGCCTCATGATGATATGTGTTTATGATGGTTATGTATAAATGTGTTATACATGTATGATGAGGCATGGTTGTGATGCATTGTGATATGCAAGTGGATTGTTCATGATTGTGATCATGGTGAGTACGTGCTAAGCACGGAAGTTGATATTAAATGATGTTGTGGATTGAGTTAAATGTTGGCACTAGTATGCTTGGGTACAAATGATCGATCATTAGGATGTTAGTGTGCACACGAGAGTCAAATGCGCGCGTGGTCTTGATGATGGTAGTCATCAAGATGGAGTACGGGTTCGCCCGGAAAACCTTCTTATATATATTAGTCGATGATGAGTGTAATCCCATGGACATGGCGTGAGGATGAGTGGAATCCCCTCCGCGAGAACGGTGATGAGTGTAATCCCACCGCGAGGTAAAGTTGTTGTTGGATGTGAGTTCCAACGTGTTTATCCACGTATTCGAGTCATAACTAGATGCCAATATGAATTGATATATGATCAATATGATATGGAATGTGATTTCCTATTTGGATTATTATATGTGTTTACATATGTTGTGGAATTGAGCTTGTTGAGCATGGCATATTATTGGATAATTGTGCATGCATCATTGACATTTTGGCTCTTGTGGATCGAAGGTAAGAACATGCATTTACCTTGTTGTGCTCGTGCTTGGACCCTACATTGTCGAGGTTTATTTTTAAAGAGCTTACCCTCACTAAGCTTTATGCTTACGCTCTCTTTTGTTCGACAATGCAGGTCCTTAGTTCGTGGGTTGCTAGTGCAAGAAGGGGCCTCCAAGTGTGTGTGCTTTGTGGTGCTAGCCTAGCTATCAAGTATGGTTATTTTTAGTTATAATGTAATGGTCAAGCAATGGGACATGTACTTGTGGTGTGATACTTTTGAAGTATGATGATGTTGTTGTTTAGGAGCATGTTAGACTCCTTTTATATGTTTTGTTGGTTTGGCTTTGGATACCATGTTGCTTGTAAACCATGTCTTTTATGCCACCTTAATTGTCTAAGTGTATGGCCTTGTGTAAGCATGAATCTTGAATGCTTAAGTCTATGCTATGTATGATCTTGTGTCTGGATGCCTAACTTATGTCTTGTGTATTTTGAGTATGTTGCTATAGGATGCATGCCTCTAGAATGTAATTGTATGATTTGTACGCTTCGTGTAGTCGTTTCGGACGTTTGGGATCAATTGGAGATGTCTAAAACTGCTTTTGGAAATTTGCAGACAGCAGGTGTTTCGAAACGGGTTACCCTGTTTCGAAATGGGTGTGGTTCCAGGGCCCCGTATCGAAACGTGTATCGATACGGGTTAGCTACTGTGAGCCCCTGTTTCGAAACCAGTTTTGAAACACTTTGGCTACTGGAATTGCCTGTTTCGAAACTGGTATCGAAACGACAAGGCAAAACGAGACCCTGTTCCGAAACGGGGTGGATGCGTTTCGAAACGGGTGTCTGACTTTTTAAACTAGAGCTAGTGTTTCGAAACGGGCTTTGACTGTTTCGAAACACATACATGTAATTGGGCTTTTTGACATTTCCAAAGGGTTTCAAAGGTTGGGCTTAGGCCCTGTTTGTTGTTGGGCTTCCGCTTAAGTTTAATTAATGCATTTAGATAAGATAAAAATGAAAAAGTTTTTCCTAGGGTCGGTAACCGAAGTGGAGCCTTAAAGGGTTTCATCTCGGTTATCCCCGTGTAGCCCACTCGGATCGGTCAAGCGTCCAGACCGGGACGAGGGGGTTACAGCAACATCATCAATCATCCAAAAGTATAAATCTTACCCATTGCCTCTTATTACACCAAAATAAAGCCACATACTTTGCTAAACCAAAAAGCTTGGATTCCCTTGCTTGTGTGCTGCCTCAAACGCCTAATTCTCTGCATTGAAGAAATGAATGAGCGTAAGCACAAAGCTTAGTGAGGGCCGCTAAACAACATTCAACAATGCACTTCACACAATTTGCAAAACCACCACTTTTCAACACATGCCTTTACACAAAACATGTCCTTTCAAGAAATCAATGCACTTTCTAAAAACATGCTCATATGCATCATTTTAAAACAACAAGTAAGTCTTTGCTCATGCTTTACCAAGCATCACATGCATTCTAGCCTCATTTACAAGCATCTCATGCTTAACATTAATCATTTACATTATATTGGCTCGCAAGTGATAATCCATAAACCATTTCAACTAAAGACACAATCGGATACGCGGATTACAAGCGTTGTCCCACACGCTTCATACATACTATCGAACTACACAAGGTGGAGATCAATGACACAATCACAACCCCTCAACACTCGTGATGGAGATTAATGGCACAATCACAACCCCTCAACATCACTCATCGGTAGTTGTATAATTCCACTAACGAGAGTACGGGGCACATACACAAGACTCATACACGGGATTAAACCATTCACCGTTTTGGTCTTAACCTCAACCGTTAGGGTACTTGGATGGAGATTACGGCACAATCACAACCCCTCGACATCCAAGGCAACTTTATTCTCGATGCACCCAATCCTATAGCCGGCTAACTATATCCGTTTAGCGTAACCAAAAACCATTTCCATCACTTGCCAATATAATCATTTAACCTCATTTATCCACTATTTTACAAGTATAAACACAATGCCATTTCCACAAGCACAAACATGCTTAACACCATATGCATTTATCACATAAATCCAAGGATCACTTACCTAGTGCATCCTTAACACAATGGCATTAAAATCCAACATTACTCATGCTTCTAACATGCTTTAAAACAGTAATCAAAACCATAATTAACACAAGTGCATTTTCATCAAAACATAGCACATTTCCGAGAGAGACTTTCAAACCACTTACTCTTGAGCTTAGCCAAGTGTTTTAAACTTACACTAAGCTCCCAAGACCATGCTCAAAGCGTCACAAAGAAGGAAATTGCATTTTCACTCACCGATACGCGAAGCCTTGCTCGCCGACACAAAAAATACTCTTCTAGAGCCTCCTACAACACCACGTTTTCTTCCGGATCAAGATCCCCTATTTTCACATCATCAAAACAGAGATCTAAATGCATTAAAATGCATTTCAACACCAGCAACAATTCACAAACTCGTTGCTCACCCAAACTACACCAAAATACCTATCTAAAACAACCGAAAACTCAATCGATTGCTTCCTAAACCAAGCCCAGCCAACATACATCACTTCCAAACCATTATAAACATCAAAACACATCTAACAAACAACCTAACCCAACCTTATACCTCCAGCAAGCAAGATTCCACCATTTCACCTTAAAAACTCACGTAAAACTAACAAAAAACTCAAGGATCTCAAGGATTTCGGGATCTATGTTATCAAGACTTCATTTCAACACAATAATCAACTTAGAACTCAATTAAAATCAATCCAAAGTAGAGCTTAACACAACAAGTCCGAAAATTAAGATTTCAACCACATTTTTATAAGATTTTGATCTCCAATCAAAACTATAATGAAAACTCAACCAAAAATAGTAATTAGAAGCCAAATATCTTGGAAATTTCAATAAAAAAACTTTGTCTAGAGGTTGAGAACGAGATTTACCTCCAATCCTTGCTTCCCTCAATGTATGACAAGTTTTCCTTTGAAAAAATCTTGAAGAACTAGAAAGGTTTTCATGAAAATGGCTTAGGAAATATTGAGAGAGAGTTTGGGAGAAAGAATTCTGGAAAAAGATGAATGAAAATAGTGTTTGGCTGAAAATGAAAAGAAGTTGGTAGTTACGTAATTGGATTTCACATAACCACCTAATTAATTAATTAAAATAAAAACCAAATGTAGCTATTTAATTAAAAATCATTTTAAACACATGTTACATTAAGGAAAGGCTAAATTGCCATAAATCCCCTATAGATTCTAAGAATTTGGCTTCTTCTTTAAAAATCGCATTTTACCCAATTTTGAAACTTTACAATTTGGCCACTACTCAAAATGTCCCATTTCCAAAACTCTTTTTGTAAAATTGACTTGACCAACTTCTTAAACATATTTTTAGAGGATTTTAGCAATTTTTACCACATTTTCCTCCTATTTCGATCCTTGATTTCCTTAAATCACCTTACACGATTCGAACTGTTCTCGACCGGTCCGGTCCGATGTCTAAAACATCTAGGCCCAAAACCAGGGTGTTACAGTTGGAGACCATTTTTCCCGCAATAAATGCACTTCTAAAGCAGGGCGTATCGGTACACGGGAGCCCCGTTTCGGTACCTATAAGACAGAAACTAGTCGTTGCAAGAGTAAATGTAGGGGCATATCGATACGCGGGAAGGCGTATTGAAACGGTCTTAGTGTAAAATGGTGGTTGTATCGAAATGTCTAGGCTGTATCGGTACAATTTTTGCTCACTGGAATTTGAGGAAAAAGTCTTTGGAAAAATGCATCGGTCCGCTTCAAGGGCGTATCGAAACGGAAATCTTATTTTTATAAAGGTTTATCGTAACGGACGTAACCGTATCAGTATGAGTTAACTGAATTTTGAAGCTTTAACTAACATACAACGGTCAAAAATTTTAATGCAAAGATTTTTAAAAATCTTAAGACCTCGTATCGGTACGCTGACGTGTCGTATCGAAACTGGGGATCGGTACGCCTAAGCCATGTACCGAAACTCATAAGTATAAACCCAGGTTGAAGGTCATATCGAAACGGGGTGAGCCGTATCGAAATGATGTGTTCAGTTAAAATTCTAGTAGCCAAATTCCGTATCAAAACGCTATAAGGTGTATCGATACGCCTGGGCGATTTGGTAAAGTTTGGCTTGAAACACTTAAAAAATTTTAGGGTTTAAGTTTTGACTTTGAGTGAGACTTTTGAGTACTTAAAAATTTATTTACTTTTGCAAATTGATTCTTAAATAATTTGTATATCAAAATCAAACATAAGTTTTACAGATATCATTCCATAAAAAACGATGTAAAGCGAACTCTCCCGCGAGTTATTTTCGAAATGGGAACAAGTGCTCGCTACTTATTTACCTTACAAGTTTGCAGACATCAGAAGTTTATATTTATGTATCGCCACTTTAAGGAAAGAAAAGTACATTGCAAACACTAGAATATATGCATAATTCAAACTTTATAATTTATTCTCTGAAAGTTTCTCATCACTAGGGGCAATAACTCCAAGGTTATTTAATTAGCTATAAATGAACCGTTGTTTATAGTTACAAGGGGATACACTTGAATATTTAATTATTTATTTTACCGCTATAATTCCAAGGTTGCGAGAATACAAAATTTTTTGTAACCCACAATCTCATTTCAATTTCTAGGTTCGCAAAGGTCATTTTATAACCTTCCCTCACCAAGAGGGCAATTGTTAGTACCTATAAATACCTACCACCATGTGTCAAGAACACACGGCCCGCGGCGAATGAATCTATGAACACACTAGCGAACTACGATCGTGCGAACGACCAATTACAACCTTTTTGTGAACCCAACATACGAATGCTACCCCATACCACGTGACGACGCATGTGGTTCATACTGATAGCCAAATTATTACGATGCGTTGAGGACATGTGTCAAACTCATTGGCACGTGTCCTCAGCTCATCCAGCCCTTTATTAGAGGCCATGCATCCCCAAATAGAGGCTAGGCTTCTCACCACTCACACATAAGCTCTACACAACTTGGACCCAAGCTCTAAAAAAACTCCACCATAACCCCGCCATCTCCACCATCCAAACGACCATGAACCATGATCTAAGAGAGTTGCACATTTTTGTGATTAACACGATTTTTGACTCATTTCTTCCAAATTAACATTTTAAATAGAGGTTACATTAATTCAAATAAAAGCCTTACAAAAGTACTTAAATGCAAGACTCCTACTAAGGGTATAAGTCTAGTAATATAAAATACTCATAAATAAGATCTCCTACCACTTCTGTTAAAAAATACTAATAAATTGATTAACAAAGATATAGTTTAAGATGTCAAAACAGTGAATGACCTAGTATAAAATGTGATTTAAAATCAAGGACAGCGTCACCTAATTCTATGGCCTGCATATACGAGTCTTAACCGGGCAACAGTAATGAAATAAACATGCCAAAACTGAGTCAAAGAAGGCAAAGCACACATTTCATCAGTTTAGATCTCGTCAAAACATTCAGCAAATACCAATTAAATAAACAAATTAATTCAGAGCATATCAAATAAAATAAGATAAGATACCATTGGATCAGCTGCATGCATGATTGCTAAATACATTTCTCCATTAACAATCTTTCCATTGTTGTGTTTTTTTAAGGATTAGGGAACTTGAACCTATTGGATTTGGATTCCCGTGTTTATAGAGATGAAAAATTGACCTAGACCTGATAGATGTCGATCTGACTATAGGAACGAATGTTTTTTTTTAAAAAAAATCGAGATAGGTCAGGGCGAATTTTTGGAAGGAATAAGACGGACGGAAGGTTTCCGATTTAAGAAAAAAAAAAACTCCGATCCAACCTACATACATGAATTTTGAAACATTTAGGAAAATGCCATTAGGTGTATATTTTATTTAACGTTTTTCTCTCTATCTTTTCGTTTTCATAGTTTCTTTGCCATTCTATTTTCTTATTCTCCCCTTCTATTAACTATCATTTTTCTTTTTCTTTTTTTCACTATTTTCCTCCTCTACATCTTAATTTTATTTTTAATTTTCTTTAAACACCTATGGTGATTCGTGACTCTAGGGTTTCATACAATGACCCAGTTATAAACATTAGAAGGGCTAAGCATCAATTAAGTATTTAAATTTAAAAATTAGAAAGGACAAGAGTTTTATTTGACAAATATTTAAACTAATAAGACCTAAATACTATTATGCCAAAATATTTGAGAGGGTCAACCGTCCTTTCCACCGCAAACAGTGACGAAGCCAGGATTTAGAGTTGGGGAGCAAACTATAAATGTTTGAAAATAGGGACAAATTCATAAATAAATTAATTTAAAAAAAATTAATAAGAAGACAAAGGTGACTTCGTCCCTGATTTCATGGTCTTCTCTAGCAACAATTTTAAGGTCCAACATTGTCAAAATCCTCAAAGGCTGAACCCTCTCTTTCACAACAAACACTTATTTGAATTTTCAGTTTTACTAATTTGTGTATGTTTTTTATTTTGGTTTATATGTTTTTTTCTAGCGATAAAATCTCTAACGTTTGGTCGTTTGTAATCTTTTCCTCTTTGAATGTGATTTTTTTTAATTACTTGATTCTAGGGTTTTAATGTCGAATATGTTTTTCCTCTATTTTTTCTTGATTTTCTTAATTATATGTTGTTGTTTTTTCTCTATTTGTTGCTCTTCGAATCTATTTTGTATGTTCTATTACTTGGTTCCGGTGTTCTCTTCAAGTATAATCATCCCCATTTTTTTCTATTTTTTAATTGAATCTACACCTTGTATTTTTTTTCCAGCAGTTGCATGTAGGAAGTTTTAATATGATTTTGAGAACACAATTTTGTTTTGGAGATTGAAAATGAAAAAAAAATCAGTTAGATGGATTTAGATCGGGGTCAAGTACGTGCATCTAACTTCGGGTTAAGGTTAGAACTGGTAAAACATCAAAAACATCTGGGACGAGACGTGGTTGGATCTAGATTCATGTTTTTTAGGTCGAGATCAAATCGACCAAAATCCATCCCGTTATCATCCCTACGTCTTTACAACCTGAGTGAGTCCATGCAAAATTGACCAACAAGAAATAAGAATCCCATCTAAAATTGGTAACATATTATTAAAAGGAGTACTTGTATGATCGGCCTTACTTATCAATCATATTAGACTCGGCTTATTGGTTAATCCACTTGCATTAGTTAGGTTTGAAAACGATAAGAGTGGTTGAGAGTCCAGGACCAGGGGACAACACAGAACGAAGCCCTGTATAGTTGGGGAAACTTTTAGTATAATAGTATTTTTATTTTTATTTTTATTTTAAATATTAGTCAAATAAAATATTTGTTCTTCATGATAATTAACTTTAAAGATTTAATATACTCGTATTTTTTTATGTTTGATCCTAGCTCGTCTCTGGGACAACACTGCAAATTGACTACTTCTCACCTAAACATGGATTAATTGGGCAACACAAAACAAACATTGATGGTGTATGACTTGGCCAGGCCAACACGAAACAATTAAACACCAAAGAAAATTATTTCATTGCAGACCTAGCAATAATGAAAGAGAACAAATCACAAAACCCATTTGTCTTTTGAGAGTTTATTAATTGATTATTCCATCAGTTGTCTTCACTCTTAGGTTTGTCCGGCCATTATATTTTATCCTTATGGAACTCAATTCAATTGTTCCCTCAAAACTAGGGTTTGTTTGAATTTGAACATATCAGCATTTAACCGGAAGAGAATAAGTTAGTCCGCACGCCATTTACATTTCCAGATGTAGATTGGATTTTATAATTTAAGGGTGTTTATGGACGGTGAATCATACCGGAACGGTTTGTCGGTATAGTAATAAAAAGTCTTAATTCGACATTTTCATGAACAATAATTGTTATGTTTAAATCGATTATTGTCTAAGAGGTTAATCGATTTATTCGGTACAATTATTCGATTAATCATGAATCTTGTTACATCTAATATACCTATTTATTAATAGTAATTTTAATAGCTTGAGAAATATCAACACAAAAAAATTCAAATAAAGTCTTTGTTGAGTATATATTGATATAACAAAGATTTGTTAAAAAATTTAGCCTCGATCAAATATTTTAAAACCAATTCAAAGCTCATAAATTTTGAAAAATATGTTTAAAGGTATTGTTTAAATTTTTTGATAGTCCTGCAGTTTTTAAATAACTTATAAATGTCAAAAACAAGTGAAATAGGTAATTTCTTGAAGTCAGTTGCAAAACTGACCTACCAGTTTCGAAAATCAGACGGTGAGTTTCAAAACTCACCTACCAGTTTTGAAACTAATTGAGCATAACATTTATATTTTTCATGTATGGGTGATCGGTTTCAAAAAAAAAAAAAAAGGTATGACATCGAAACCAAAGTGCAGGTGAGTAATAAATGTTTAAATTCATGACTTTCCAAATGCTCCAAACTACCATAAACCGTTAGAATCTCATTCTACAATATATAAACACCTCAAACCACTAATATTCATAAGAGAAAGCTAACAATACAATATCGATGACTTGGATCGAATTTTACCGTTTTACATATAAAAACACAAATAATATACATATTTATTACTTTATTTAACATTTTTTTTGGATAAGCTGTGATGTATATTTATCCAAGACAGCAGGAAAACCTGCAACTTTTACACTTATCCAGGGAAGACTCAACAGGGAATCTCCCAAGCAGTATATAGGTGCCTATTTACATTCGTATAGCGTGTGATTTGTTTTGAATCTTAATTTGTACAGTGCCTCTAATACAATCAAGTAAGCTAGCAGTATCACAAGTAGTATGACAAAATTTCTTACAATTCCTTTCTTCCCAAATGTGATAAACGAAAGAGCCCCAGGCTAACCTAAGCAATAGAACCATAAAAGATTTGCCCTTTAGATTAGCACAAAGCCACTGAAGATCATCCTCCCAGTTGAAAGCAGTCCTTCTGATGTGGCACATTCGCAAGATCGAGAACCGGACCTGCCTTGAAAAAGAGCAGTGGCCAAAAATGTGATCTCGCGGCTCTTGATCATCCCCACACAACAGACATCAAAGGTCAACATTCATACCCATCCTCTGAAGCCTATCATGAGTAGGGAAACGATCCAAAATGACCATCCACACAATCAAAGCATGTTTTGGAATATGCAATCCAAACCAAACAACTCTGTGCCAAGGGACTTTATGTGCATTACCTTTTAGGCCATCCCAAACATGAGTGAAGTTAGAAATACCAGCATCAAGTAACGTAGGTACCTCTGGTCTATACTTTAACATCTTCCTCAAGCTCCAGCTGAACCGTGGCTTTATATCCACAGTCCAAAAACTTTCCCCCTTGAAAGCATAAGCCCAAACCCATGTCACCCATAAGGAGCCCTCCACAGCAAGCAGTTTCTTAACAAGCATGATAGTACAAGCTTTGTTCCACATTTTCAGGTCCTTGATCCCCAGACCGCCCTCACTCTTAGGCTTATAAATAGTCTTCCATCCCACTCTTGCACCCTTAGCAGATTCATCTTTGCCTCTCTAAAAGAAGCGCATACATAATTGTTCTAATTTCTGTATCACAACTTTCGGAAGAACAACCTGCCTGCACCAGTAGTTAGCAATACTAAAAAGGACAGCTTTGATTAGTTGAAGACGGCCCGCGTAACTAAGATGTCTATGGCCCCAAATCTCCAATTTCTCACGGACTTTGATGATCAAGGCATTACAGTCTCGCTCAGTCAGCTTTCTCGTAACCAAAGGGATCCCCAAGTAACGCACAGGGAGCTTTCCAAGAGTGAAACCAGTAACAGAGCTCCATAAAGCTTGTTGGTCATGAGGGACACCGGTAATGAACATCTCAGACTTAGCAGCATTAAGTTTCAGGCCAGATATATCATAAAAGACCTCTAACACACTCTGAACTCCAAGGATAGAATCCAAACTGCCCTTACAAAAAATTAAGAGATCATCGGCAAAGCTCAAGTGGGCGAGATTAACTTTCTTACACTTAGGATGAAATTTGAAGACTCCATTAGCCGCTGCCAAATTTAAGAGAAAAGATAACACATTCATTGCCAATACAAATAAGTAGGGAGAGAGAGGGTCACCCTGCCGTACCCCTCTTCTGCCCTTAAAGAAACCCACAAGACTACTATTTAGAGAAATAGAGAAACAACTACCAGCAAAACATGATATAATCCAAGAGCGAAATTGAGCTGGCAATCCAACAGCTTCAAGAAGATTAATCATAAATTTCTAGTGCAAGGAATCAAAGGCTTTCTGCAAGTCAATTTTCAAAGCACACCTAGGGGAGATATGTTTTCTGACATTATTTAACATTTTTTATTAACTGCTTCACCAAAAAATCTTAATTGAGTAAATTTTCTTAGACCGATTACTTATTATTTATTTTAATTTTAATTTTTTTTAATATGATATATCAGTTTGGATTTGTACGAACGACCCTAGTAAGTTAAATAGCAATATTGTATTTTCTTTTTCTTTTTGACAACCGCTAAACGTAAAAATTGTCTTTTACTTGGATAACCCTTTAGCGTAATCATTATTTATTTGAATAAAACATTATAATATACGACTTAGCAAATAAGATTTCAGCCGTCTGATCCTGGATTTGATCCACTTTTTCAATGAATCAAATGGTGAAACATTCAACGTAGTGCAAACCAACACCCTTGGTACTTGTAGATTCCTTGAACCTTCATTAGGCGTTGTTATAAATACTGAAAAACCTCTCATCTTCTTCTTCTTCTTCAACTCAAACTCAAACCCTTTGCTTTTTTTCAACTTGTTGGTTATAAATACTGAAAAACCTCTCTTCTTCTTTTTCTTCTTCTTCTTCTTCTTCTTCTCCAACTCAAACTCAAACCCTTTGCTTTTTTTCAACTTGTTGGTTATGGAAAGAAGCAGTGAAGTATCTAGCGCGCTCCAGTATATCAAACATTATTTACTTGATGAACTTTCTCCTGTGGGATTGGGGAAATTTTCCAATCAAAACCAATGGGTAAAACCTCAAGTTTCTACCTCAACACCTGAATCTCTTTACTCGCAAACTTCCAGCAGTGGCTCCTCTCTCACAGAAACTAGTTTTAGTCGCCTTGAAGTTGAAGACCATGATTTCTTTCAATTTTCTCCCAACTTCCCAGGAACTAGTGTTTTCGAATTTGAGTCGAAACCTCAAATTTCAGCGGCAAAACCTCAAGTTTCTTCGACTTCCAACTCTAAGGTTCGGAAGCCGTCCCTAAAAATCTCGTTACCCCGTAAGGTGGAGTGGATTCGGTTCGATAAACCGGATTTATCTCGGCCAGAGCCGAGGAAATCAAATTCCGAGGACAAGAAGCACTACAGAGGAGTTCGACAAAGGCCGTGGGGGAAATTCGCGGCGGAGATCCGAGACCCGACCCGAAGAGGTTCCCGGATATGGTTAGGGACCTTTGACACTGCCACTGAAGCCGCTAAGGCTTACGACCGAGCCGCTTTTAAGCTACGTGGCGCAAAAGCAATCCTTAATTTCCCTCTTGAAGCCGGCAAGCTGGGTTCAGGCGCCATTGCCGGAGAGAGGAAGCGTTGCAGAGATGACGGCGCGGGAGAGGAAAGACGGGAAAAAGTGGTGAAGAGAGAAAACGAAAACGTGACGAAAGCGAGAGATAACGGCGGTGCGCCTTTGACGCCGTCAAACTGGTCAGCGTTTTGGGATTTGGACAATGATATGAAGGAGATTTTTAACGTGCCGCTATTGTCGCCGTTAGGGTTTCCACTAGTTATGGTTATATGATGAAGCGAGTGTTTGAAGTGGAATTTTTTGATGGTATACTTAATTCAATTTCAAAAATTATATTTCTCAAATAATTGAAAGTAAATATGTAAATCTAATCTTTCCCAATGATAGTATAAAATACCATTTATATTTTTATGCAATTTATTTTTAGAGTTTGCATAAGAAATTACAAATCTCTAAATTGAATAATAATGTTTGAATCTACCATTTATTTCTTTTAAAATGTTGTAATCATACGACAACGTTAACAAAGTTATGATTCAATTGACATTTTTAATAGGTTATAGAACCGTTTGGTTTGTGTTATCTAAAATTATAAGGTGTAATCTCAGATTTTGGTATAAGATTAAGAGATATATTTTGATATACAAGTTGTGTAAAAAAAATTACACAATCATTCATATCTAAGTTAAAAATTTAAATTTTTAGCATTAACACCCTAAAACCTAAACCTTATACCTTAAACTCCAACTTTAAATTATAACTATAAACCTTGTGTATTAAAATATTTTCCTAATGTGTTTGGTTTGAGAATATTACGAGAGGTCATAATATAATATTACGAACGATGTATGATATAAAGTGTAATCTCATAATACCGCATTCCGTTTGTTCTCGTAATCTTAAATTTTGGCCAAATTTATCATTTCTTTTTATTATTTTAAAAAATTTATTGTTTTTCAAATAAAATTGAAGTATAACTAAAAATAAAAAAAGTAATCTTCACCCGTGATGCTTTTTGTTTGGGGTTTTTTTATTTTGATCACCCGAATTTAAAAAAAAGATCATTCTTGCCACTTACATTTTGAATTATGTCTATTTTGGTCCCTTAGCCGTTAACCTCGGTTAATAAAAAAATGGATACTCTTCACCAGTGGTCCCTTTCCTTTAGGGTATGTTCTATTTTGGTCACTAGAATTCAAAAAAGATTATTCTGGCCACTTACGTTTAGAATCGTTTCTATTTTGGTCCCTTGGCCGTTAGTCTTCGTTACTTAAAAAATTAGTTTTTAATTTAATCCCCAAACTTTTAAAATTTTATTTTTCACCATCTTCCCCAAAAATTATAAAACTAAAACCCCAGAAAATCAAATCAATGGCTATAACCCAACACTACAACCCACTCCCCAAGATTAAAAGCGTCACATTCCATTGCAAAGAAGTGTTCAGAACTTTCATTAGATTAACTGTCAAGTAATGACTCGAAATTGAAGGATGGTGTTGACAGTGCAGCTTGCCTCACGGATCTTTTTAAGTTCTGAATATAAGAACCGTGCAGTACCTGCAACATAAAAGGGGTTAATTTACCAACTCTCGTTCGATTGATAAAAGAAGATGCATTAAATCAATAACACGTAAGGAGACAAATGGTGCACGAAAAAAAACAAACCTTGGGGTGGGTAATCTACGTGATTCTTTCTTAGAGGTTGTTCCACTGAATTCTTCTCAGAAAAAGTTCCGATTTGGTTAGTCTCAGGAGCAAATGTATGTCGCTTTTGCATGTTTCCACCTTTCCTAGCAGAATTTGGGGTCAAGGGAGCTCGCTTTTCCATGGTTCCACCTTTTCCAGATGAATTCAAAGTTAAACTAAATAATTGTGGGAGCTTTAAAGCTGGAGGGCTAGCTGAAATCTTCTCAAGCTGAACAGCAGACATTTTTGAAGTAATGTCACCAACATCATCAGAGCTACGTTCCTGCGTAATCCATAAAAATATCTTAAAATGAATCATAAGTTCTACAAATACAAAAATTCGAAGTTTCAAATGTTTGTATGACATGAAACATTTATTGGACATAATTTACCAAGGTCCTTCCACTGCTCTGAGCTTGATTAGGTGAGGAAGCTTGACCGCGATGTTTGGCCATTGGAGGTAAGTTGGAGGAAATGCTATTTACTTTTTCTGTACACTCTAATATCGACTTCTCGATTGATGGAGCAACTTCCTTTAGTTGGTTAATAAGCACCTGCATTTAAATGGTATTAGAAACTCGGAATATAAATTTGTACATGTCATCTAAAACTAATGTAAGTTCTGAACACTTCTTTGCAATGGAAGCTGACGCTTTTAATCTTGGGGGAATGAGTTGTAATGTTGGGTTATAGCCATTGATTTAATTTTCTGGGGTTTTAGTTTTATAATTTTTGGGTAACATGGTGAAAAATAAAATTTTGAAAGTTCGGGGGTTAAATTAGAAACTATTTTTTAAAGTAACGGAGACTAACGACTAAGGAACCAAAATAGAAACGATTCCAAACGTAAGTGACCAAAATAATCTTTTTTGAATTCTGGTGACCAAAATAGAACACACCCTAAACGAAAGAGACTTCCTAAAAAAATTAATTTCTAATTTAACTCTAAATTTTCAAAACTTTATTTTTCACCAACTTCCCCAAACTTTCAAAACTATTGCCCTCATCTCTTAAATCCAGGGCATCAAGAAAAGGATTAGAATAGCTTAATAACGCTACCCTAACATGCCATGTCAAGATGCCCAGGGCTGATTCCTTAGTATTATATATAAAATGGGGACGAAGATGTTCGATTTACGTAACTGCTTCCTTGGAACGTGCTTAACTACAAAACACCATAAATACAGGGGTAGGGTAGGTCTATGTTAATATATAAACGTCCATAAATACATGCTTCACCTGTCAATTCTGCATCATGCCAATATTGATCCATGCAAAGTGCTACCGCCTGATGCAGTCCCACTCCTGTACAAAGATGTTAACAAAGTAAAACCCAATTTGGAGAATATTTCATCTAAATTTTATTATTCAAGTAATATTTACAAAGACTAACTTTGATTTATATACAACTCAAAAACCTACTAACTAACTGTTTAACAACTATGAACTAACTCTAACAAACTTTAACCGCCTAACTATTAAATTAACTGCTCTTTAATTTAACACTCCCCCTCAAGTTGGGTCTTGCTAAAAACATTCTTCAATCCCAACTTGGAAATCAGGTGGTAATGTTGTTGACTTCCCAGAGCTTTTGTCATAACATCAGCTTGATGTTCATGTGTTGAGATGTACTCAGTTTGTACTTTGTATCAAGTCTTGCTGAATTTTTTCTCGTATGAAATGACAATCAATCTCTATTTGTTTTGTTCTTTCATGAAATATTGGGTTAGCTGCAATCTGAAGAGCTGCTTTACTATCACAATAAACTTTAGCTGGTTCAGATCTCTTCATTCCAAGTTCTTCCAAAAGTCCTTGCAACCAGATGACTTCTGAAGTGACTGTTGCCATTGCCATGTATTCAGCTTCTGCTGAAGATCTTGCAACCACATTCTGTTTCTTTGATTTTCAGGATATAAGTGATTCGCCAATTTTAACACAAAATCCTGAGACTGACTTCCTTGTTACTGGACAAGAAGCCCAGTCTGAATCACAGTAAGCTGTTGTAGAACTAGTGTTTTGATATAATAATTGAAAAATGTTTTGGACTAATTTGAAAAGAATTTAAAACTTGTTTTAAAGTCCAAACAACTTGGAATTATGTTTGAGGTATTTTAAGAGGTTTTTGGCAAGATTTTTCATGTTTTTAATAGCCAAACTTGTGTTTTCAAAGTACCCGTATCGATACGGTTGTACCCGTACCGATACCTTTATGCCTCAGTTTGGTCACTGTCAAAACCCGTATCGAAACAGGCTTGGCCGTTTCGATACGGATTGGGATCGTTTCGATACGCCTGGTAAGCGTACCGATCCCCTTTCAACCAACCCCAACGACTATTTCCCAACGGTCTTTTAAAAGTAAAACCGTACCGATACGCCCTCAAGCGTATCGATACGCCTAGGCTGGCAAGAGCCCAATAGCTAGTTTCTCATGAAGGTCGTACCGATACGGTTCCAAGCGTATCGATACGAACAGCTGCAAAACAGCATTTATGAAGGAAAATAAAGTCCTCAACGGCTCCAAATCATCCCCAACGGCTAGTAACGGCTACAAACTCAATTAGGAGTATAAAAGGGACCTCCAAGCATCTTGTAATGGTTAATGCTTCAATTGTTACAACATTATGATGTCAAAATTTTTCTAGAGCTTTAATTGTTCATTTCTTGCTTAGACAACACTTGTGAGCTTACATTGTTAAATTTGCTCAAGTGTTTAGGTTTTGGGTGAGTGCTTAGAATTGCAAACAAACACCTATTAGAGGGATTTCTAGTTTGCTAAGTCTTTTTTTGTAAAGAGAGTGTTCCTTCAAGCTTTGGGTAGAAAGCTTTGAGGGTTGTAACAGTTTCCTCCTAATCCGAGAAAAGGGGACGAAATTCTTAGTGAATTTGTTGGAAATCCTTAGTGGGGAGCTAAGGTAGTGGATGTAGACCTTGGTTAGAAGGTTGAACCACTATAAATCCTTGTGTCAAATTGCCAAATTTTCACCTCCCACTAAAACACCCAATTATCCAACTTCTTCACACTTGGCGAGCAAGAACGGTTGATCGAATCGAGCCCCTCAAATCTCAACAGCTGTGATCTTGCAATCAAGTGAAGATTTCAACAAGATCCCTGCACTTGGTTCTCTTTTGATATACCTAACTATTCTCAATGCTGCATCCAAATGAGACCTCTTAGGTTGATGCATAAACCGACTTAATGTGTTCACAGCATAGGTAATGTCAGGTCTTGTATAAGTCAAGTAGATTAATCTCCCAATTAATCTTTGATAAACTGTTCTATCTTCAATTGGATTATCCTCTAAATCAGGCTGCAAATCCTGATCAAATTCCACTGTTGTCAGCCTAAAATTTTGCTCTAAAGGTGTCAAGGCATACTTAGCTTGTTCTAAACCAGTATCTTTGATTAGTTCAAGAGCATACTTCCTCTGATTCAACAAGATTCCCTTCTCTGATCTCAAAACTTCAATGCCCAAAAAATATTTGAGCTGCCCCAAATCTTTCATTTTGAAATTAAGATTCAAAATTTGCTTCAGTTCAGTGATTAGGCCCTCATCATTTCCAGTTATCAACAAATCATCAACATAAACCAGAATAAGAACTATCTTACTTTGCTGCTGCTTTACAAACAATGAATAATCATGCTTGCTTTGAACAAAACCAGTTGACACAAGAGCCTCAGTTAATTTCAAATTCCATTGTCTTGAAGCTTGTTTGAGCTCATACAAAGACTTTTGCAGTCTACACACATCATTCTCCCCCTGGCTGCAAAAACCCTCTAGTAAACACATGTAAACTTCCTCATGAAGATCACCTTGAAGAAAGGCATTATATACATCCATCTGATATAAGGGCCAGTGGAAGGAAGAAGCAAGAGACAAAACAGTTCTAATAGTAACCATTTTGACAATAGGAGAAAATGTTTCAACAAAGTCAATTCCCTCCTTTTGATTGAAACCTTTGGCAACAAGTCGAGCTTTGTACCTTTCAACTTCACCAGTTGCCTTGTATTTAATTCGAAACACCCACTTACACCCAATAGCAATTTTACCCGGTGGCAATGGAACAATAGACCAAGTATTATTAGACTTCAAAGCTTGCAGTTCTTCTTCCATGGCTTGAACCAAAAGAGGATTTTTAGAAGCCTCAAAGTAAGAATGAGGCTCAGAAGAATCAGAAACAGAAGCCAAAAAAAGTTGAGTGGAGGAAGGCAAATGGGAATAAGATAAAAAAGAATGAGACAAACCTGGTGATGAAGAAGATTGGCAAGAATTTGTAAAACTATCCATCCAAACAGGAGGTTTAGAAATCCTAGTGGACCTACGAGGACCTACAACAGAACCAGAAGGAACCAAGGGTGCATTTACCAAAAAAGGGTGTGGAATGTTGTTCTGAAGAAGAAGAAGGTGCATAAACAGATGGTAAAGAATGATCAGAAGGAGGTATTGAAATTGGATCAGGAGGTGATGAAGTTGGTTCATGAGGTGTTGAATTTGGTTCAGGAGGTGATGAAGTTGGTTCAGGAGGTGTTGAAGTTGGTTCAAGAGGTGTTGAAGTAGGTTCAGGAGGTATTGAATTTGGTTCAGAAGGTGGCTCAGAAATAGGAACTGAAACAGGATCAGAAACTGTTTCATCATAAGACAAAAATAAGAATTCAGAATCAGGAATTGAAATAGATTGTGAAGGAAATAAAGAAGAAAAAGTAGGGAAAAAAGGAGAAGAAGAATGAAAAGGAAACTGAGTTTCAAAAAACTTGACATCTCTACTTACAAGAAACTATTTAGAATGAAGATTAAAAAGAATATACCCCTTTTTGGTAGGTGCATATCCAAGAAAAACACATGGAAAAGCTCTAGGAGCAAATTTGTCAGAAGAAGTAAGATTGGTTGCAAAACATAAGCAACCAAATATTTTGAAATGATCATAGGAAGGGGACTTGTGAAATAACATCTCAAAAGGAGTTCTCCAAGAAAGAACTGAAGAAGGGAGCCTATTTATAATTAAGAGGCAGCTAAGACACATTCACCCCAGAATTTTAAGGGAACTTGAGAATGAAATTTTAAAGCCCTAGCAACTTGAAGCAGATGCATGTGTTTCCTCTCAGCAATGCCATTTTGCCGAGGAGTATGAACACAGGAACTCTGATGAATTATTCCTAGGGAATCAAAAAAACTAGTAGAAAGAGAATTAAAAAATTCACAACCATTATCACTCCTAATTATCTTGGCAGAGGCAGAAAACTGAGTTTGCACCAAGAGAATGATTTTTAATGTAGAGGAAGGCATCACCCTTAGATTTCAGTAAATACACCCAAGACATCCTAGAATGGTCATCCACTATTGTAAGGAAAAACCTATGACCACTATGAGTAGAAATCCTATATGAACCCCAAACATCTACATGAATTAAATGAAAAGGGAAGTCAGAACGGGAAGCACTTAAACTAAAAGGAAGTCTTGCCTGCCTAGCTAAAGGACAAATAGTGCAAGAAGGTAAACAAGAACTATCTACATTATGAAGAAATATAGACAATTTTTTTAATTGAGAACAAGGGGCATGCCCCAAACGAGCATGCCAAAGAGATGTTTTATTTATATCAACAGAATTACAAGCATTAATAGAAGAAGAAACAAGATTAAAATCTGAAGACACATAGGCAGACTTACTGGTTTAACCAGAAATGAAATTTGAAGGATGCAAAATGTAAAGACCTCTAACTTTCTTACCAATCCCCTTCATCATGCCACTGTAAAGATCCTGTAAGAAACAAAAATCAGGATAAAATAGAATAGCACAGTGAAGATCCTTGGTTAACTGAGAAATAGAAATCAAATTATGATGAAAGTGAGGAACAAAAAGAACATTAGTTAACCGAAGGCCATTTGGCAAGCAAACAGAACCAGTATGAGTAACAAGAGAGGATTTACCATTAGGGAGATTAACAAAACGAGAAAAAGAAGCACATGGAAAAGGATCAAGCAAGGAATTGAAATCTGATAATATATGGTCAGTCGCACTAGTGTCCAGGATCCATTGCAAATGAGTAAAAGAGGAATGAGAAAAATCAATACCTGCCAAATTCACAGAGGAACTTGAAATAGAAGACTAATTTAAGAGCCCGAGAATCTGAGTGTATTGCTCCGGAGTGAACACAGGTGGAGAAGAGACAACACCAGAAGAAACATGGACTTCAGGAAAATCATTCGAACCAGGAGAACCACTACCAACAGCTAAAGCAACTTGAGATCGTTTCTTATTAAACTTGAAGTCAGAAGGGAAACCAATAAGCATATAGCAATTCTCCTTCTTATGCCCTTTCACCTTACAATGATCACATGTCCCAAAAAAATTCTTCCTAGGCCCAGCATTAGAGTAAAATACAGAGGAATCCAAAGAAGGGACAATACCAGAAGATGAAGACGATGCGATTCCTCTTGAACAATCATAGAATACGCATTGTTGACAGAAGGTAATGGCTGCATTAGCAGGATCTGACTTCGAGATGCAACAAACATATCATTAAGGCCCATCAGAAACTGGAAGAGATGTTGTTGGGAGATATGCTTCGAATTGAGAGCAGACGAATCACACGTACAAGAAGAATATGGAACCAAAGCAGAATACTCATCCCACAACAGTTTAAGCTTTGTAAAATAAGAAGAAACAGAGGATTCACCTTGCGTCAGGGTAGCAATCTCATGATGGAGGAAAAAAATCCGAGAACCATCAACCTTATTGAAGCGTTCTTTCAGATCTGCCCAAACCACAGCCGCACTGGAAGCAAAAACGATTCCAGTAGAAAGCTCCTTGCTCACAGCATTGATAAGCCACGAAAGCACCACCGCGTTGCAACGATCCCACTGCTTTTGAAGAGACGGATGAGAATAGCTTTCGTGATGACAATCATCATCGATAAACCCTAACTTGTTCTTCGCAAGTAGGGCAATGCGAAGAGACCGAGTCCAAACAGTGTAATTATCGATTCCAGTCAGTTGATGCGAGATCAAAACCATTCCCGACGTATCAGAAGGATGAAGAAACAAAGGATGGCTAAAGTCAAGGGTAACAGATTCATCGGCCGGAGGAGAGGTAGACAGAGGCATAGTCGAAAAGATTTGGGAATTTGAGAGAAATTAGGGATTTTTTTGGAATTTCCGAAACGCGAAAAAAACCCAAAATGAAGGAAAAAAACGTAAAACCCAAAAAAGGCCCAAAGAATCAAAACTGGACGTCTAATACCATGTTAACAAAGTAAAACCCAATCTGGAGAATATTTCATCTAAATTTTATTATTCAAGTAATATTTACAAAGACTAACTTTGATTTATATACAACTAAAAAACCTACTAACTAACTGTTCAACAACTATGAACTAACTCTAACAAACTTTAACCACCTAACTATTAAATTAACTGCTCTTTAATTTAACAAAAGATATAAACGTTCGTGTTTCCGTTTCAAATCATTTGCAAACATCACTTGTAGTCAATTAATCTTTAGATAGTTCATAAACATTCTACATTTCCTTTACTTGTATTTTGTTCCTTTATGGTATTTTATTGTTAATCATTTGCAACTTGCGAGGTATCAATAAGGTCTCACAAATAGCACTGTGTTTCTTCCTTAAGGATTCGAGAGAAACAATTTTATAGGAGCTACTATTTACAGACTTACACTCCTGCAATACGTGGCTGGAATAGGTTTAACGCTTTGGCGGACCATGGAAGTGGAAAAAAGGTCGGGATTAGGTGGTGGGCGGAGAAATAAAATTTTCAAGTTTTGGGGAAGATAGTAAAGAAATAAAGTTTTGAAAGTTTGGAGAGTTAAATTAGAAATTAAATTTTTTTATTAACGGAGGTTAACGACGAAAGGACCAAAATAGACACGAATCAAAACGTAAGTAACAAGAATGATTTTTTTTTGAATTCAGGTGATCAAAATAGAACAAACTCCAAACAAAAGAAAACACGGGTAAAGATTATCCAAATAAAAATCTCTCATATTTTATATACTCTAATGGTTTATATATTAATGATGGTTATAATTTTTATTTTTTATTAAAATTATAATAAAACATCACATTACTTAACTCAAAACTCAATGAAAGAAATACATAAGTAGATATAATCAAATTAAGAGAATACGTACATTATAAGATCACTAAAATTTAATATTGTATAAAAATATATCATGAAAAAAAAACAAATACATTAATAATTTAGTTTATTATATCAATTATATATATATATATAATGTTTTTAACATGTCAAAAACTGTATGCCAAATTGAGATGTGGTTGCACTACCGTCGAGCACGTCGAACACTTGAAACCATTGTAGCAACGCCTTGAACCACTGTCAAATATAACGAATTCGACTACACAAAACTAAAATCGCCAAGGATCTTCTAAGCACTCAAAAACTCATTTAGATAGAATATGTGATTCTTGTATTTGATGCTTAGGGACCTTAGTGTCACATACTTATCTTCTTCAAGCTATTCGTGCGGCGTTAGCACTCCCGAGCTATGTTAACAAGCCTTACTTCACACAACGCGATGACTAATAAAACACAAAGTAGAGAAGACAAGGACTTAGAAAGGAACTTTTGTATTAAGCTTAGAGAGAGCTTACAATGCTTTCAAATGCTTAGATTTCTTGGATTGGTTACAAATGAGAGGGACGGTCCTATTTATAGGCCTCTCAAGTCCTTAGTGGATATTTCTAAAACATCCTAGTATATTTGAGATATGTACATGCCTAGAGAATTCTAGACTCTACATGTATCTTTATATGTCCTTAAGTGTCCATAATGTTCTAGAGACTTCCAGAGACTTCCAGAGTAGTCCCAATCTTTCCCGAGCCTTCTAAGGCCTCTCAGATGACTCTAGACTTTAGTAGATCCTCCCAGAACTTTCTAAAACGTTGTGGCATTCTCTATGATGTGTGTAGGCTATTCTAGTTTATTCTAGAAACTTTCTTGGAGTATGCTTGCCTAAAAAACGCCCAAGGAACTTGTTTTAACCTCGGTGAAAGTTGAATGAAAGTAGGCAGGTCATGACATTAGGCTAGATGGGTATTTATAGGTGTGGTTTCCCATCAAAACCACACGGTTAAACTACATATCCCACGTTCACCATAATGTGAAAATGACATAAATGTGAGAGCCTAATTTGAGCGGCACAATTGCAATTACATGTGAGTGGAAACGTGGGATTAGCTGCGAACCACTAAATTGTTCTACATTCTCCCACTTGGTCCGTATTGCCTATGGGAACTTAAAGTCAAAACATAATGTATGAATCATGGCGATATTTCCTCTTAGGATTTGAGTAGTATCTTCCATGTATCACAATACATCAAGTCTCAACGCTTTAGCCTAAATACTTAATGAATAAACCCAATGTTTTTTCTAGGTCCAAACTTTAGTGACATTTCTCAAAACAATTAACTTAATGTGTACACAACATATATGAGAAATATCAAACTTTATTAGAGTTTCAACATAATCCTTCTTACAACGAAAATTTACAAAGTGGGAACAAGTCTCATGGTGACAACATGATCCTTAAATTTATATGGTGGCATGCCCTTAGTCAAAACATCAGCTAACATCTGCTCAGTGTTAATGTGCTCAACGATCACTTCCTTTTCTTTAACATGTGGGATACTTAATGTCGATGTGTTTACTTCGCCTTCCACTTTTGTTGTTCTTAGCCATAAAGACATCAGATAAATTGTCACAATATATCCTTAGTGGCCTAGAAATTGAATCCACGAGTCTAATCCCATAAATGAAACTCTTTAACCATACTCCATGTGAGGTAGCCTTAAAACATGAAATGAACTCAGACTCCATAGTGGAAGTGGCAGTCAATGTCTGCTTGATGCTCCTCCAAGATATAGCTCCGTTAGCAAACATAAATATGCAACCTGATGTTGATTTACGTGAATTAACACAACCAACAAAGTCTAAATCGGAGTAGCCAATCACCTCCAAATGGTATCTTAAAACTTTCTTTGCAGCTCTCCAGTGGTCCATACCCAGATTACTCTGATATATTCCTAACATCCCAACGGAAAATGCAATGTCAGGTCTTGTTCAGACTTGAGCATACATCAGGCTTCCAACATCAGAAACATATGAAATGTTTTTCATTTGCTCACTCTCAAATTCGTTCTTTGGGCATTAGTTTTGATTGAACTTATCACCCTTCACGATAGGAGCAACACTATGTTAACAATCTTTCATCCAAAATCTTTCTAAAACTTTGTTGATATAGGTTTCTTGAGATAGACCTAAGACACCTTTATCTCTATCACGATGAATCTTAATGCCAATGACATAAGATGCATCACCCATATCTTTCATATCAAAATTCTTATAAATGAATTGCTTCACCTCATGTAGCATACCCATGTCATTTGTTGCAAGTAAAATGTCATCCACATATAGAATAAGGAAACAAATTTTACTCCCACTGACCTTCTGGTATATACATTGATCCATGATATTCTCAACAAAACCAAATGAAGAGATGACCCTATGGAATTTCAAATACCACTGACGGGAGGCTTGTTTCAATCCATATATAGATTTCTTTAACTTACAAACCAAATTTTCACCATCACTAGTGGAAAATCCTTCAGGTTGTTTCATATATACCTCTTCCTCTAGGCCACCATTAAGAAAGGCAGTTTTCACATCCATTTGTTGTAACTCAAGGTCAAATTGAGCTGCTAATGCTAACACAATGCGTAAGAAATCTTTCTTAGATACTAGAATAAAAGTCTTAGTGTAATCAATTCCTTCTCACTGAGTGAATCCTTTAGCAACGAGTCTTGCTTTCTATCTTTCTATGTTTCCTTTTGAGTCTCTTTTTGTTTTGAAGACCCATTTACATCCAATGACTTTTATACCATCAGACAATGGTGCAAGATCCCAAACTTCGTCACATTTCATAGAATTCATCTCATTCTTCATAACATCATAACATATTGTTGATTTATTGTAGCTCATGGCTTGTGAAAATGACTCAGGGTCATTTTCAGCTCAAACGTTATAGTCAGATTCTTGTTAAATATAGAAAATAATCACTAGAAATTGATAATTTTCTTTCTCCAGAAGATCTCCTTAATGTTGAACCAACATTTTCTTGTGGATCATGTTGTTCAACTCATTGTTCAATAATTTCTGGATTTTCTTGAACAACTTGATCTACTTGAGTGTTTTTAGCAGGTTGTTGAACTTCATTGATTGATTGTTCAACATCCGTTTGAGCTTGAGGGGTGTTATATATGATAACCGATCTCTCACTTGAAGTGGATGGTTGATCTACGGGTATTGAATCCAAGACAAATCACTCCCACTAATTGAGTCATTCTCAAGAAATTTTGCATTTCTTGATTCCACAATTCTAGTGATGTTAGATGAACAATAGAATCTGTAACCTTTGGACTTTTCGACATATCCAATGAAATACCCACTAATGGTACTTGGGTTTAGTTTCTTCTCTTGTGGGCTATAAATTCTCACTTCAGATAGACATCCCCATACGCATATATGTCACAAACTCGATTTCTAACCTTTGAATATCTCAAAAGATGTCTTTGGGACATCCTTGGTTGGAACCCAGTTTAATATATACACAACCGTCTTGAGAGCTTCAACCTATAAAGACTTAGGTAGCTTAGAGTTACTAAGCATACTTCACACCATATCCATTAAAGTTTGGTTTCTTCTTTCCGCAACACCGTTTTGATCAAACGAGCCTAGCATGGTGTATTGGGCAAATATATTGTTGTCTTGAAGAAACTTCGCAAATGGACCAGGTGCTTGTCCATCTTCAGTGTATCTACCATAATACTCACCACCTCTATTGGTTCCCACAATCTTTATTTGCTTACCACATTGTTTCTCTACTTCAGCCTTGAAAACCTTAAAGGCTTCTAACACTTCACTTTTATGATGAAGCATGTAAAGATACATAAACCGAGAGTAATCATCTATGAAAGTGATGAAGTATTTTTTACCTTGCATATCCATATATGGGCAACATATATCAGAATGGATAATTTTTAATATGGTCGAACTCCTCTTGGCACCTTTCTTTGACTTGTTAGTATGCTTGCCCTTAATGCAGTCTACACAAGTATCAAAGTCAATAAAATCTAAGGCATTGAGTACCCCATCATTTACTAATCTTTTAATCCTTTCAATGGAGATGTGTCCTAATCTTTAGTGCCACAAATTAGAAGAATCTTCATTTATAACACAACATTTAGTACCAGTTTGAATGTGCATAACATTTTGAGTGACAATATTTGATAAATCAATAGAGTAAAGACCATCACTTAAAACACCATTTCCAACAAATTCAGATTTATAAAATAAATTGAATCCAACATTTGAAAAATTAAAACAATACCCCAAGGGTGCAAGTCTTGAAATGGAAATTAAATTTCTCGAAAAACTAGGAATATAAAAAGTCTTTTCTAAAATTAAAACAAAGCCACTACTAAGCACTAATTCGCAGGTCCCAATAGCTTCCACATGCGACTGCATCTTGTTTCCCGAATAGATGTGTCGCTCAACTCCCACTGGTTCCCTCAAGTTTTTTAATCCCTTTAAGGAATTCGAGACATAAATTGTAGAACCAGAATCAATCCACCATGTGTTATAATTAACATCAACCATATTTGACTCAAAGAAAACAAGTTATCACACATTTATCTCCCATCTCCGATACGAGCTTACCCTCTTCTTGATCACACATGGTCAAAAATTCATTAATAGTCCATTTATCTTTATGTGTGTTATAAGAGATCTTAAATGGACCATATTGAGGAGGAAGAGTGTTCAATATATAGTGCACCGGGAAAGATTCAGACATTTCAACCTCAAGTGCCTTAAGTCAAGTTGCCAAATCTAGCATCTTATCGATGTGATCACGCACACCTTTTAACTGTATTGAGCTTGAGTAATGTGAACTTCATAATGAAGATGCTGGCTAATGACTTTTAAGAAGTCTGAAGTTGTTTCTCTATAGTCGTTAATAGCTCTTTGACATTCTCATGATGCTCAATTGAGCCACGAACATCAGCATGCATCTTTATCTTAATGAACATAATACTTAAGTGATTGGATCGCTCCCACTTTTCATATAGAGCAAGATCAACCTGATTGTCGGTGTCAGTGATATGTGACTCAGATTTTCTTATGACATAGTCAATATCCATACACATCAATTGAGGAAGAATACCCTCCTTCCAGAACTTAAAGTTCTCACTGATTAGTTTAGGGATATCTACTCTATTATCATACATATTCATAGGTTGTAATGCTAGAAAATAAATTGACATACATGCTTAGTATAAATTTGAGGCAATCATAAATCATAATTTACCAACGCAAATTATGTAAATAATGAATCTAGTGACATAAAAATTGCTTGTGGGCTAATTTTTTAATGGGTAATGTTCATAAATAGTCCCTTTCGTTTGGTGTTTGTTCTAGTTTGGTCACCAGATTTCAAAACAACTTATTGTGGTCCCTTACGTTTATAATCTGTTTTATTTTAGTCACTCTTCCGTCATTCTCCGTTAGAGGAGTAACGGCCGACTGACATGGAAATTTTAAAATTAAAAAATTCCACGTGTATAATACACGTGTATTATGTTTATACACATGGACTGCTCTCTCTTTAACCTAGCTGAATCTCTTCCTTCCTCTCTCTTTTACCAAATCCCTCACCTTTACCTACTGTTTTCTTCAGTGTCTGAAAACCCAAATAAAGCTATAAGCTTTGTGGGTGTGTTGAGGTTGAATGCATAATAATTTCCAAACCCTGAATTCTCGTTTCTTCAGTGTCTGAAAATCAAGAGGTTAGTTTTTCTTTTGGCTTAGAACTTAGCTCCTTGTCATAAAAAGAGGAAGCGTTCCTGATCCACTTGGTTCTTCCTTTTCCTTTTTTCTTCTTCCTTTTATTTAAAGAACCCATGTCCCTCATTGTAGCCCATGCCTGTAGAAGGCATTTGCATTGGCTATGGTACTCCAGGTAAACACATAGGGTACAAACTCATTCCATTTCTCATCGACAACATCTGCAATGACAATGGAACTAAGATTTAAAAACAAGTGCACTATTTTATCATTTCATCTAATCTCGGTGTTTAAGAACTTCCAATGCTATCATGTGCAGCAAATCAAACAAATGATCTTATCATCATAACAAATTATAAATGTACAAAATAAAAATCCCTCTCCTTGGATCATGTCCACGGCCATCACCAGAAACAAAACAATCTAAGCGTGAAACTAAACGTATTGATGCCTAACCGCCCCCGTTTCTCCTAAATGCATGCTCATTAGTAGAAAACAATTGCAGAAACTGCTTTGTCCTATTGTTGTTGGATAATAGAGTATTATGTAGTAGACATTATCAAACTTAGTGTCATGAAATTGTTAAATGCCAATATTGCAGAATCTTTAACAAAGATCTTTAAATCCGAAAAGGCATAGTTAATTAAAATTCAGTCTTTAGAAAACATGGGGCAGCTGGGATGTCGTATTTGAGTAATAAACAACAAAATCTAACACGTAAGAATTAACACTAAAAATTGAGAACAACATAGTAAGAGAACACAAACAGATATGGCAGAAGCAGAAGAGAATACTCACCTGTACTTGAAGCTGAAACTGTTTTAAATACTCGATGGCCTCGTCAAGCATTGAAGCCTTGTCCGTCTATCACTCCAAAAAGAAAGGATCAAAATCATTTATTAGAAGAAAAAATGGCTTTTTTCTGGTTATGGATTATTTTAGTCTTTAGATACCTTGTTAGAGTTTGGAATTAGATTCTGTAAAGCTTTCATTTTCTCATTAATCCGACTCCTCCTCCTCTGCCAAACAAAAACATATCAAATTTCTTATAGATTCTTCTATTCTAAAAAAAAAGTTACAAAAAAAAACTGTTAAGGAAGTCAAACCTTTTCTGACAAATTATGAACTTCGGCTGCTCTGCTTCGCTTCGATGAACTCCGTGGCCGTTCTTGATTTGATGGAAACTCCAATGCATCCGGAACCTTCCAGATTAAATAGTAACCTTATTCAAAGATTTCCCGATTGGAGAAAAAAAGTCTAAATCTTTCACCATTTTTTCTTTTTTTATTAAATGGAAAAGATCTTTGCAGCTTTAAGAATATTATTTCAAATTCTTTTACCTCGCTGTCATAACTGAAACCGCCGACAGAAGATAACGCATTGTCCGAGCTATCTTTAACGTTGGCTCCAAAATACATTTCAGGATCAGAGAATTTTACTCGAGGCCCTGATTCTGCTCCAACAGAAAATCCGCCGAGGCCGTACCGATCCACAATCGGAATCGCCATCGCAACGCCGGAGTTAGATGCCAGCGCCGAAATTCCTGGCACTTGAGACGGAAGAGAATGAATGTTCTTTCCCTTGAATTGCATGCACGAAGATGAAGATGACGAAGATGAAGGATTGTGAAGGAGTTGGTTAAGGATAGTGGAAATTTCTTCGGGTTCCAGATTCGAGTATGGCGCGCCACCGTACAGATCCGCCATGAAAATGTGCATGCTCCTATGTTGGGATTGACACGTGCAGATTCACACGTGAGGGTATTATACACGTGAGGGTGCAGTCCATGTGTATAAACATAATACACGTGTATTATACACGTGGAATTTTTTTAATTTTAAAATTGCCATGTCAGCCGGCCGTTACTCCTCTAACGGAGAATGACGGAAAAGTGACTAAAATAAAACAGATTATAATCGTAAGGGACCACAATAAGCTGTTTTGAAATCTGGTGACCAAACTAGAACAAACACCAAACGAAAGGGACTATTTGTGAACATTACCCTTTTTTAATTTGATTAGATTTATTTTATGATAGAATTATTTTCTATCCCTTATAAAAATTATTAAATTTATTTTCACAACTCTTGTGGGTAATTATAAAAATTCATCTAATAATTTTTACCTTAATAAGTTATGTAATGGGATTTAATATCTAAGCTTTTCGTATGTGATTTTCAACCTTAGTAATTTTATTTAACTGAAGATGTTGTGGCTAGTCTTTAACTAAATAAAAAATTATGAAAATCGCTTAGCTAGATATTAACCCTAACTTTTATTCAAAGTTGTTGCTAATTCATTATGCAACATTTTATGTCTAGACCTTATGAGATCCTTACCGTAATTTTATTTAATTAAAGTTATTGTGGCTAATTCTCTAATTAAATAAATTATTCGAATCCATAGACATATATTCTATAATTTTATTGCTTAATATTTTATGCAATAAGTCTTAGTTTTATGTACATAATTTTATGTATATAACTAATTACTAGATAAGTTATATAGCATCTCTTAATTTAGGCACATACAACAATTATTTCTAAAATTTATTTTTAATAAAATTATTAATAAATTTTAGAAATTAATTTAATAAAATCTTACGATTTTAAAACAAAGTTAGCAACACAATCTTCTCAAAATTTTTGGGATTTAAAGATCAACATGGCATTTTAATTTTAAGAAACATACAAACTTTAAAATGACAAGGCAAAGATTTAACCATGCTCTGATACCAAATGTAAGCATAAATCGAGCAAAAATGCAGCGGAAAGATCGAAAATAATTACCTCCAACCATTGTCAAAAACCGTATGCCAAATTGAGATGTGGTTGCACCACCGTCAAGCACGTCGAACGCCTCGAACCACCCTCGAATATAGCGATTTCAACTACAACAAACTAAAATCTACAAGGATCTTCTAAGCACTCAAAAACTCACTTAGATGGAATATGTGATTCTTGTACTTGATGCTTAACAACCTTAGGCTAGATGGGAATTTGCAGGTGTGGTTTCCCATCTGAACTACCCGGTTAAACTACATATCCCACGTTCACCATAATGTTAAAATGGCATAAATGTGAGAGCCTAATTTGAGCGACACAATTGCAATTGCATGTGAGTGGAAATGTGGGATTAGCCACGAGCCACTAAACCGCTCTACAATACACACACACACGAAAATATATACTAATGGATTGAATATGGAAACAAAAGTCTTATGTCCTTTTTCGGTGCCCTATATATGCTCCAACACTAAAAACTTGAATCATACGCTCTAATAGTGACAGAACTTGGTAATAGAGTTTGGGGGAATTTATTTTTTTAAAAAAAATTAAAGCTTTAAACTAAAATTAAAAAAAATTAAATTAAATGGTTTAATTTGCATTTTTTTTCAAAATTCATGGATCTAACTAACATTTTTGAATTTTCGGTAGACTTAATGAAAACTTTAAAAATTATGGTCGTGATTTAGTTAAAAATATTCAAAAAATTTAAAGCTTAATATGAATTTTTAAAAATTGTCACGGGCAAATTAAAATTTCAAATTTTAAGGGACTAAAATTTTAAATTTCTAAAATTTTAGGGGAGGTCATGGCCCTCACATGTCTCTACAAGATTCCATTAGTGTGCTCTAACCCTAAATTCTAAATGCTAAACCCTAAAAACTAAAGTCTACACCTTAATTTTAAACCTTAAACCTCAACTATTAACTTTAAATCATATTTTTTTAGTGCTAGGTATATATAAAAACACCGAATAAGAATAGATGATTTCTATTATGAATATGGGACTAATGAATTTGTGTTTAGATAATTTATCACTTCGCCTATGCTTGTATTTTAATTAAATTTTCAAAAATATGTTTGTAAACAATATTTCATTTCACTGGGAGATTCTAAGGAACACCCCCTAATTGAAGGCTAAATGACGGTTGACTGGTTAACCGGTTAAAAATTTGTACACAATTCCTTACAAAAACTGTAGGAAAACGGTACATACATAAAATGTTACACCGTAAGGATTTGAGTACATACACAATTTTATACGAGAAAACGTAATTTGTTACAAGATATATAAGGATTTGTGTATGTATACAATTTCCTACAAAGCATACAAAAATCCTTACAAGATATGCATCCGGTCATGTAAGACAGCCCAACACAATTTTGCAATTTGGCTATTCCATCAATTAGCATCTCGTACGCATATTTACACTAGTTAAGTTTTTCACTCAACCCTGCTGAGCAAAATAACTTGAAATGTTCTACGGAAGGCACCCTGTTGGCGTTTGGACATAAGAAAACACAAACAATGTACAACAATACGTGTGTTTTCAACTCATCCCCCTCAAAAGCACCACTTACTATCTCTCGCTCAAGTTGTTGATATATACCATTCATACTGATTTTATGCTATTTCGCTAGTTCTTTCCCATTAAATTTTCTTGTGGCCCCTTCAACATCATGTCCTTCGTTCTTTAGACCCAGAACAGCTTCCACATCTTCTATCAGTACCGGAATTTTGTGTCCACTAAATTCCATCACCGAGCTATCCACATCAAACTTCTCCGCTAACTCGTGACATAGGCCGTGATGAATTGCTCGCAGTTTTATTCCAAATAAATGGCTAAACCCTAGTTCTTTAACAACATTGTCAATCTTCAGCTTCTGCATCTCTTTAAACATATTAGACACCTTCTTCATGCTACATCTTGATGATTTCTTCTGCAACGTTTAATACAACAATAATAACTATAATGTTACGCTTAAATATATTATGATGCGACATGTTTGAACCCTAAACACTTTCTCTATCAAGAATATACACTTTCACTTACCTTTTTACTTCTTCCTTCTTCACTATTTCCTCCACCTTGTCTTTTGATATCCATTCCACTTCAGCCTGCTTCTGCTCCTCGGACATATCAATATAAGGCTTCTTTTCTTCACCAGTCATTTGAGCCCATCTCAAACCTAGTTCTTTTCTCGTCTGTATCACTCCCACAATTAATAATTTTTTATAATATGTACACGTTACATAAGCAATACACAACACACAATCGTATTTTCTTCTTCTCACTTACACTATTGTTCATTTTCTTTTTACCACCCTCCAACTTCACTCCTTTACATTTAGTTACACTGTAAAACATCATTTCAAAGTTACACTACGCAATACATATCGCTAACCAACAAACAATTTCAACAATGTTATATACATTCAACTTTAACTTACTAGAAGTTCATATATGATGTCAATGTTTTAGGTGCCCTACGTACCGCTTCTTCGCCCGCCTCACTAACATGCTCCATTGTAAACTACTTCAATCTGAAAGGAATAAATGATGAAAAAAGATATTTATTACATTAACAAAATTTCCATTCTTAACAAGGATAATTTGAACAAAAGTTTGCCTATACGTGAAACTAAAAATTTCGTGTCATTATTATAGCATTGATTCCATTACTAAGGTCATTATAATTACATAAACCAATTTAACCTACACTCTCACTATCATACTCTAGGATACAATCTCATGATCAAATTTCTAATTAACCTTTAACTTACTCACCTAATTAATTCATAAGATTATAATTAACCTTTAACTTTTATGAGATAAGCTTATTACAACCATTCAAATAGAAGGAACAAGAATCATATACCTATTTCCTATGGGTTTTCCACCCCCAACATCTAAACCAAAAACAAATCCATTCACAAACATAGAAGCGTAACATGCTGTTCCAACCATATACCAAAGAAGCATATCACGCTAATTCAACCACATTCAAAGATGCATAACAAATTACCGTGCTCACTTAAATCTCTTAGTTAATTTACAATAAGTAAAACTGAAGAATATAGCCATCTCATATTGCCTGTTGTTTCAATCCTAAATACACAATTTAAGGGCCAAATATTCAAAGATACATAAACTATAAGGACATATCATTCGTTTATTCTTTCGAACAAGTAATATACAATCATCTAGTACAAGCCATGTCGGTTACGACCCCTTTTCTACAGGTAACAATTTATATGAAAGGTTATATAAAGGCCATGCTTACATAACATTATAAGATTTTTACTAGGTAAAGCTCATATATGCAAGGCTTTAAGCATATAACAATGGTTATTCTAAGTCTTTCTTCACCTACTCAAGTACGCCCTAAGAATCCCTATTTGGTCGTTCACAACAACCATACTGAGGAACTTATATATTCCAAACATGCATGTATAAATTGACAATCACATAATCTATAGCAAACTTTCATTGATCATCTCCATTTGCAAACCACCAACATATCAAACCATAATCCAAGCCATAAGTGCACATAAAAGCCAACATCATATATGTATATACAAGCATCGATAACATCATATTTACAACCCCAGAACTCTTATACTCATGAGTCTAATACTTAGTCTATGCCACCTTCAAGGAGTTATCTTAGCAAAACTACGCATACTTTAATTGCTTGCTTTGGTGACCTTGCAAAATCCCTCTCCTCAAGCTCGAATAAACAAATCATCATTTCTGTAAGGTAACAGGATGAGTAGTTAATAGCCAGACTCATAATGTCATTGCATATACATAAATTTGGAATAATTAAGCAAGCTCATTGCAACTTTCTAATCAAGCAATCATCCAAGATTGAATCAATTCACAATTAAACAATCAAATGTATCCATTTGATCTATTAAATAAACAAGAAGCTACTTCTAAGCTTATCATCTTATATCTTATATACTTTCAAGATTCCTAAGTGCCAAATTTTACAATCCATTTATAGAGAATAAAACACTCCCTTGAATTAATTCAAAGTTTCAAACATACGAAATCTCGTCTTAAGCTACACTTCCACAATAGCATTTTACAAAAGGATAAAATACTTAAATCATCACTCAACTTTGCTCTAGGACCTATTTTGGTCACTGAACTTTCAAAAAGCTCAATTTACTCATTAAACTTTATTTTTTGACCTATTTTGATCATTTTAGATTATTTTATTAATATTTAGGTATCACATGACATATTTTATTATTATTAAATATAAAAATAATTTAAAATAAAAATAAATTATATTTTATTTATTAATAAATAAAAAAGTTAGTTTAAAATAAAAACCCTAACCCCAAACACCCCAAATATCCCAAATCCCAAACACCCAAACTCTCAAACCCTTACCGGCGGCCACCACTCCTTCTACCGCCGACGACTACATCGCCCGCTGTCATCGGTGCCATCACCCACCACCGTCGGTGGCAAACAACCACGAACCAAAGTCGCTGAAAAAGTTCAAGCTTCGACAAGTGAAATTATTGAGTAACCAACTAAACATGAATTGAAAAACAATGGCGAAAGAAACCAGTTTACTCAAAAACAACAAATCAATAGCATCAATAAAGTAAAAAAAGGAATCATCTTAGGAGCAACGACGATAGCCGCTTTAACAACCAAACCTTTAAAGGACCTGTCGACAAAGCCCCATGCTTTAATGTTCCAAAGGAAACGAATTTCACAGTGGAAGACGGCCTAAGCCCTTCAAAAATGAATTTCACAGGGAAAGAAGAAGTGAAGAAAGAAAGAGAGTAAATCAATACATGAAATTGAAAACCTGAGTTAAAATTGAGTTGTAGGAGGGGTAATGAGTTGGCGGCGGTGGGCGATGTTACGGTAGAGGGAGTGGTGGCCGCCGTAAGAGTGACGCTGGTAAAGGTTTTAGAGTTTGAGTGTTTGGGATTTGGAATATTTGGGATATTTGAGGTGTTTGGGGTTAGGGTTTTTATTTTAAATTACTTTATTATTTATTTATTAATAAATAAAATATAATTTATTTTTATTTTAAATTATTTTTTATATTTAATAATAATAAAATATGTCATGTCATACCTAAATATTAATAAAATAATCCAAAGTGACCAAAATAGGTCAAAAAGTAAAGTTTAATGAGTAAATTGAACTTTTTGAAAGTTCAGTGACCAAAATAGGTCCTAGAGCAAAGTTGAGTAATGATTTAAGTATTTTACCCTTTACAAAATTATTCAATTTGTAACCTATAGATAATATTAACATGCTTGAACTAAGAATCATTAATCTAAAACCATATTATACGTTTAATTCACCATCACGCGGGTAAATAGAACATAACATAATTGACAATTGTACAACATAAATCCATTGAAACATACTACATTATGCATTCTGATCCTTACACTAATTCATCTCAAACCTTCCCCCTTCAATTGAAATTTTGAAAGATTTCTCGAAAAATATCACATTTTACACTGACAAATGTACATCATAGAAACAAATCTAATACTACCAAGTAATAATTTATTTAAACCAAAACTACAATAAGAGTGATCCGATTAACAGAAAAATCCCCTTAAACTATTTTCACTCCAAAAATTGAATGAATTAAGAGAGAACTCAGACCTTCTGCAGAATTTTCCAAAACCAAAAGGCAGAGAAAAGAAAAAATCTTTCTTCTTTCAATTTTCCTTGTGTTTTCCTTTATAATTTCTCAAACATCCCTTCAACCCGAATTATACAACTGCTAAAATCCAACAATGTTGTTTCTACAAAGATCAAAACCTTCAACCAAATAGCAGCAACAAGTATTTATACTCCACTAAAATCATATAATCAAAAATCAGGAAGGCCATATTAATGGGAAAACCTTTAAATGCTCAAATAATTGGAAAACAACAACAACTAACTAAAATACACAAAACACCAACTTAACCCACCGAAAATACACGAGGTTATGAATAAAATAATACATGAGGTTATGAATAAAACAATAACCGAAAACACACAAAACAAAGAATAACTAACAAAAATACACAAAAACATCATCACTTATTTGAGACGAAGCTTGTTCAAACAATAAGTGACCTATAGCCGACTTCTTCCTAAATCTCCTTGCTTTCTATTTGAGACGAAAATCCCTGGGATGCTGAAAGCTCTTTTAGAGTCTCGAAATCCTAAGATTCTTTTTCCTGCTCGAAGATATGGCTTTCGACTTCTTATGAATAAGGTAAAAAGCAGGGGTAACCGGTTAACCGGGTTGCCTATTTTTCTTCTTCAATCTAACGGTATATACTATCCCCCCTTGATCCAACAACATAAAAAAAGGTGGCCTGTTTTTAGGTTGTATTTAAGGGGCCGATATTTAGAACTGTCCCATTTCACTTGCATTATGGATATTACAAAATCAGATTTATGTTGAAATGTTAAAAAAATACTAAATTATAGCAGACTCACACACTCACACTATAGGTAAAAAAGAGAAAAAAGATGGAGTCAATAGGATGTTTTTTAACAGCTCACAGAGATGACAAATAAATAACTTATGGTATAATTATTGATATCTAATTTATTGACTGATTAATTTAGATTGAATATTATAGAAGTTTATTATATAGATGACCAATCTAACTCATTTTATTCAATTTATTCAATTTGGGTGAAGAATTGAAAATGAGAAAAGTAAACTAGGAAGTTATATGTTAGTTAATATTGAGATTTTTTTTTAAGTTACAGGGGAGAGTGGGTAGTTTTATAGTTCAAATAATTGTAAAGTTTCAACATTATTTTTATTGTAAATAACATGTAAATGATGTAATTCCTTCTCTTATTTTTCTCTGTATGGAGAAAGGTACCCTTAGTTTTTATAATTCCAATAAGTTAGTTTTTTTTGAAAGTTAAAGTAATTACAAGTAGTATCTGTTCTGAATATACTCTCAATCATTGACAATGTATGCTCAATTACCCTGATGTATCTGCTGGTGCTCAAACCCGTGACCTCTAGGAACAACAACTATTCCCTTAACCACTGAGGCAAGTTGGTTTGTGCAGTTCCAATAAGTTAGTTAGTGTGCGTTTAATTCATAATACTAGACTCAGTTTAATATTTAAAATAGATATTAATATTTACATAATTTTATATTTGAATACAATTTTATCAGATTCGACCAAATGATATTCATATTCTATCATGTTAAAAACTTGAATAAATATCAATTTTTAAGACTTGAATTAAACCAACAATATCTTGACTCAATAGTAAGATTGAAGTCATGATATTTTTGGTGTCTCAAGTTTCAGTTCGATCATGCATAAATTTATACATGTATTAGTTTTTGTACCGCCTCCATTTTTGGTTCTGTATAGATTTAAATTCAATTGAACATTACGATGTTAATTTTTTTAACAACATTATGATGTTAACTCTAATTATGATTCTTGAATGTATTAATTATTAGGGTAAAGTACATAAATTTTGGGAGGGGCCACTACACCAGGCTTGTTCTTTCGCGGCGTTTTTTAGCCTATTGCAGCGTTTTTTACCGCCGCTAAAAACACCCCCGACGCTAATAAAAATGCCGCCAAAAACGCCGTTGATACTTGCGCCGCAAAAGTTCGCGGCGTTTGTGGTGAAAAAACGCCACGATAGATCGTGTTCTTTAGCGGCGTTTTGTGTAACGTACGCCGCGAAAACCTGTTCTGTAGCGGCGTTTTGTTAATCAAATGCCGCAAAAGTCTGTTCTTTAGCGACATTTATCTTGAAAAACGTCGAGATTACTTCCTCTATGGCGGCGCTTTTTTGACAAACGCCACAATATGGTTGTGATTTTTAGTGGCGTTTTTTATATAAACGCCGCAAATCTTACTGCCCATTGAAAGTTCAATTTTCATTATATTTACTACCCAAATTTAACCTGTGACATATCCAATCCAAGAAATAATTACAAAAATTAAGAAAAAAAATACTTAACAACAAGAAAATAAGTTCAAGTCTATAACATTAAAGTGAAAATGTAATCCAACATTGTAGTTCAAAGTCAAAGTGAAATGTATTTAAACTTTCGTTTAGTATAATAAACATGATCAAACCTAATAAATCAACTAAGATGGAGGGTTATGCGGTTGGTTCTGCTTGAACATGGCCACCATTTCTTGAAATTTATTTTCGAGATTCTTATATGCTGCTTCTCTCTCCGCTTCCCTGGCTGCTCTCTCTGCTTCCTTCGCTTCTACTTCGGCTTTAAATTGAGTTAATTGTTGTTGTAAACGATTAACTTCTGCCTGGGAAGACCAGCTCTGTGATGGCATGTACTGGGACGAATTAGCACCAAAATATTTTGTTGGGGTAACGAATGATCCTTGACATCGAACTCGACCATATCGTTCAGGACCCAAAACATCAACAATAACTTGGTTGTCGATGTCATCCACATTAGCAGAACCATTAGTTGAAGCTGTAGCTTCAAACTCCATCTTTTTGTCCTTCATTTTGGCCTAATAATCAATGAAGAAAATAAATTCAAATATTATTTCATATAAAAATGTTATCATGTTGATATAAATAATAACATAATATTAGATTTTGCATCAAATAAATATACCATAATTTCTGCAGCTTCAGGAGTAATAGCAGAGCCATCTTTCTTTGTGTGTATGATGTCGAAGAGTTGTACTCGTCCAACACTACTGCCGGTCTTAAGTTCCTACAATGAATAATAAAAATACTTACGAAAAAAGTATTAGATTAAAAAATAATGAATAATGTCTAAAAACAATACCTCCTCATTAGCAATACGGGCAAAGCTCTTCGACCCGGCTGTGTGAGTATATTTCTGTTTCTGTCTACTAGCAATGGCAACACGCTCTCGTTCCTAAAATTGCATATATACATATATAACCAATTTTGTAATGACATAGTAATATTCTTTAAAAAGTGTAGCGGACACGAGATTGTAACTCTTCTTTATACTCACTGTAAAGTAGGTTACGTGGTTAAAGATTGAGAAATATATAAGATAAAGTAAATACATCATCATTTATATTATAAAACTTACGTGTGTAAGGAATCTAATGAATTGTGGTGGAAAAGAACATAGCGATGTGCTTTGACCCAAGATTTGTCATCTAATTGTGCAATTTCAACTTTGTTGAGTGGTTCACCATAACTTCCAAACAAATAAGTCTCAACTGAGTTATTAGTACTGCACACTTCATTTCTATTTGATCTATTAAATCTCGTTTCAACATCTTCCATATATCTAGAGCAAAATGTCAGACACTCCTCTGCTAAATACCCTTTAGCAATCGATCCTTCTAGATAACGCTTATTACGACAGTAAGACTGTAACTTGCACAAGAACCTGGACGTGAAATAAACACAACATTATTTTATAAAGTTGTCGAAGAGTTAAATTTTCAATACTGATTGAATACATATTAGACAATTCATACCTCTCAATAGGATACATCCACCGATAAAAAACTGGTCCACCAACTTTAGCTTCGTAAGGGAGATGAACCAACAAGTGCACCATAATTGTGAAGAATGATGGTGGAAATATCTTCTCCAAGTTGCATAAGGTTAAGACGACTCGATCTTGCAATGTCTCAAGTTCTTCGACCATCAGAACTTTCCCACAAATTTCTTTCATTATATTGGAAAGTTCAATTATACAAGATATCACCTCATTTGACATACAATTGTGTAATGCAACTGCCATTAAATCTTGCATCAATATGTGATAATCACGTGACTTTAAAGAATAAAGTCTTCGATCTTTAACACTGACACATCGAGATATATTTGATGCATACCCATCTAGGACCTTTATATCTTTCAACACCGTGCAAAACACTTCTTTTTCTTTCTCCGACATCGCAAAAATAGAAGGCGACAACGAAATCTTTCCATTAGCAAGTTGCTGAGGATGAAGATCGTGTCGAATTCCCATGTCAACTAAGTCAAGTCGACTCTTTAGATTGTCTTTAGATTTTCCATCGACATTGAGAATGGTCCCAATAATATTCTCACAAACATTCTTCTCAATGCGCATGAAATCAAGATTATGTCTCAGAATGTTATGCTTCCAATAAGGAAACTCGAAGAAAATACTTCTCTTTTCCATAACTCGGCCTCATTTGGATCATCCTCTTCATTAGAATCATCATCACTCAACTGATCAACATCATGGTCGTACACTTCCTTATTCTTTTTCTTTGCTCACGAGTTTGGCGGTTGGTTTGTCTTTCCATAAGGAAACTGCATATGTTTCAACATCGACCAGACATCAGATCCCGTTGTTTGCTCATGAGCTCTTCTGAATTCTTCAGTACCATCAAATAAATTCTTTTCATATCTAAATCTATGATTTTCATCTAACCACCGGCGATGTCCCATGTAAGAAAATTTCTTTCCATTATACAACCACTTCGAGCATGTCTATGCAACACAACAAGGACAAGCATAACGACCTTTGGTACTCCAACCAGATAAATTTGCATAAGCAGGGAAATCATTTATCGTCCACAATAAAGCTGCACACAAATTAAAGTTCTCCTTCTTCAACACATCATATGTTTTGACACCCACCCATAATTGTTTCAACTCTTCAATGAGAGGCTGCATATAGATGTCAATATCATTCCCTAGACCTTTTTCACCTGGGATTATCATGGATAAAATAAAGGATGACTGCTTCATGCAAATCTAGGGGGCAAATTGTAGGGAACAAGCAGAACAGGCCAAGTAATATATGAAGTACTCATGATTTTAAATGGATTAGACCCATCAGATGCAAGACCAAGCCTGACATTTCGAGGATCTCCTGCAAAATTTGGAAACTTTTGATCAAATGACTTCCAAGCTAAACTATCCGCAGGGTGCCTAAAAAATCCATCATTTGTTCATCCATCATGATGCCACCTCATAGACTCGGCCGTCTTTGAAGACATAAAAAGTCTTTGAAGCTTAGGTATTAGAGGAAAACATCGTAGAATCTTTACTGGCTTTTTTCTTGATCGTGCTTCAACTTCGTCTTCACTCACGTTTTCTACATCTCTATTCATCCACTGAGATTTACCGCATACATGATAAGACTCCTGATTTTTTTCGATCACCCCAATACAACATGCAATCATTCGGACAACAATGATTTTTCTCATAACCAAGACCCAAATCCTTTATCACTTTCTTCATATCTTTGCTGGATTGAGGAATTTTTGCAAAAGGAAACGTTTCTCCCAAAAACTCTAATAACTGCGTAAAAGAGTTACCGATCCATCCTCCCAAGCATTTTAGATGGAAAAGACGAATGCAAAAGGAGAGTTTTGAATATTTTGATCCCTCATAAAGTTGTTCATTCATTTCATCAAGAAAATTATAGAACTTTGATGCTTCTCCATTTGGCTCTTCATGACATCCACTTCTTCCCATCTCGAAGGAATCATTAACACCAATATCACAATCTTCTCTAACTAATTGATGATAATCATGCATATTAAATGCATCCCGCAACATACCATCCATGTCATCTTCTCTATGAGATCGGTGATGAGAATTAAGAGGATCAGTCGAGTTACTCGTGGATGAAGCTCTACGAGGTGTAATCTCTCCATGGAATATCCATTTTATATATCCCCGGACAAAGCCACAAATAATTAGATGTTCGTGTACAACTTCACGAATGTGCCAATTAATGTTAGCACACTTCTTACAAGGGCAAAGAATCATATCCTCTTGGCTTGCATTCGCAAAAGCAAAATCTAAAAAAGTTTCTACTCCATTTCGATTGTCGACGCTTAATCTTGGCAAATTCATCCAACTCCTATTCATTTTGTATTTCTGTAATAATAAAAAAATTAAATACAATCTAACATCCCTAGACAAATGAAAAGAAATATTGAAGAAATTCTAGTCCTTCTTATACAAAAGAAAAGAAATAACAGAAAGTTGCCTTATATTGCAAGACAACATATGCTGGTATCATTAAACATTACCAATTAAGTAAAAGTAAAGTTAAATATATAAACCACCTACCAACCAAACATGAACATTCAAGAGAAAGTTACATGTTGGGGAAGAGCACCGATTCACAACTGAGAATTATCCAACACTTTGAAGGATGAACAGAAATGTGGAATCGCTCTCAACCTATTTAACATAACAGTAAAGTAAACAAAATATGAACTGTCAAACATTCAAGAAATACTCTAGTATCACTTTTGATATAAAATAAAAATAGAATGCACATGACAACTGCTAAATAAATGAAGATGGTAGTTTCAACCTGGTTTTCTTATTTAGAAAAAGGTGTAGAGAACAACAAAGTTGATCAAATGTTTTAACCTACTCACTTTGGCTCAAAATAGGTTCGATTGTCAATTGTCAAACCATTAACAATCCACAGGTTAAAAAAACGACATATATTAATCCGAAAACGCCTAATTACACCCATTGTAATAATAATTAGAGCACATTATCTTTTAATAATATCATCTAATTGCAGTAAGAAAAGGAAAAATTTATCCATTTACCTACTTAATCCTTCATAACACAAATTGATCACATATCTCTTTTTCATAAAAACAGCCCGCTAGTTGTTTAAATCATCCAAAACAATCTCCTAGCCCCCTACAATATTTCAAAACTGTCCATCGATGAGCTTACTTCTCTTCTTTTTTTTTGTACTTAAAATATTTTTCTGTCGTGATCGTTCATTCTCAACAAATAATTTACCCTCTTAGCTATCCAAATTCAATATACAATCACATACATATTGTTAAATATGATCAAATAGCCCATATATACTCAATTTAAACCGAAACAACCCTTGGTGGTATTTCCCGAAACATGGCAGTTTCCATCCACTAACATTTTACATTCTTTTAACCTCTATTCACCTTTTAATTATCTCCATTGTTTTGCTACTACAATTATGGTTCTATAGTTCATTTATCATGCACAAACAGCCCTCCAACTAATGTACAAACAAGTCTTTGTTGCCAAAAAAATCATTAAAACAACCCATAGGTGACAAATTGACTCCAGAGTAGCTTCAAACATACACAACAAGCCATTTCGATAGTTCTTAAATCCTTAATATAAACCAATCCATGAAATTTTAAGGGAATACTCTAATCATCATCTCCATCTCACAATCAATTTATCGATTTACAACACCAATAAGGTAGCTTCAAAACCATAAACAAGTATTCTAGTGAATCTCAATTCCTATCAATAACATACATTAAAACTCTTAGGAACTCCTAATTCAAGCAAAAAGTAAAGAGAATTAGTTACCTCCTTGAGTTAATCTAGTGAGTATTCACAGTAAACACATTAATTCAATATTTCAAAGCTAGGAACCATGGAAATCCTTTCTCTTCACTCTCTCAAATTTTCGGTTCAAAATGAAAGAAGAAACAAGGAGTGTCATCCAACTCCACCTTGGCCGATTACTCCTCTCACCCTTACCACATGTTAAATTTTGGTTGAGACACCTAATTAAATTATTTCTTAATTTTTACCTTACATGCAAACTCATGTGTTTTCCAAACTTCCTATTTGGTCCTTTTAATAAATTCACCAAACTCTTAAAATCTTACTTACCAATCTTTGTTTAATTTATTCTTTCAATCGGTTCAATTCCTCAATCATCAATCCAATGATACATTCATATTTCTAATTTTGGCAAACTTGCTAAAACTTCCGGCACAGACCCGGTCAATTCATTATAAGATAAGTCACTGCAGGGGAAAAAAAATAATAGAAACAGGACAAAGGAAAACAGTAATCAATTTTTATTTTCAATTTGTATGTAATTCAAAATTCCATGTATTTCAGCTATATAACCGAAACATCACCAAATGTAAAGGGGGTCAAAATATTGAAAGCAATAGAAACAGAGAGCAAGAGCTTTTGGAGGTAACCCCTCGTATCCGTTTTCATTTTTTGCATAGCATATACACGAAAAAAGTTAGGGTTTAGTCTTTTTTTACCTTCATTGTTTCAGCTCTTAGGCATCGATTACTCTCCCATACCGTTGATAATCCTTCCGCCCCCTCTCGCGGCTGTGCATGATGATTCGGTTGAGGGAGACAATAAAAAAAGGGATTTTTTAGTCTTAAATAAAAAGAGTTTTCCTTTATGTTTTCTTTCCAAATAAAAGAAGATTTTCTCTTCAAAGATTTGGGTGCTGGTTTGGTTTTTAAAGTAGAAATGAGGGCTTTTTGGGGTGTTTGAGAGTACACCGACTATCGACTAGCGACGATCGACGTTTTAATTTTCGACGTCGAGAGAATGGGGAGGTGTCTAAGAGTTTAAGGAATTAGGCAAAAAAAGGGTTCGAAATGGTTTAACACACGTTTTATAATGTTTTAACGATTTAAAATTGGTATAATCCTGTTATAAGTCCTTCTGCATCGAGCTATTTTTACCCAAAGGGTTTCTGCACTCCTAAATCACATGTCTGGTCCCTCCGCGTGGGTAAATCACATCCCTGTCCAACAAAATCTTGAAATGATTTTCAATCTCGTCCACTTTTTTACTTGAGTCTCTGTTTTTGATTAATTTAACCCTTATACTTCGTTTCTTTACATTTTAGTCCTTTCCAGTATTTACATCCCCCTTTTTCTCATGCATGTTTATTTTTATTTTGTATCTTTAATTTCCAGTTTTTATTTCCTATGTGATGTTCACTTCGTTTAGATGTGGATATATGGTCTTATGCTTGATTTGGTGTTTAATATTGAGTGTTATATACTATATAGTTTTTGTATAACATATATAATATATAGTTTTTGTACATCTAATTTATAGTCTTCTTATATAATAGACATATACCATATAGTTTTTTTTCACATAATTTCTACATAATATACTATATATGTTTCATATAATTTACATTCCTTATTATATATGTTTTTCTATATGGTATGTGTTATAATACAATATATGTTTTTATTAGATAATATATGTCATAATTATAATACATAGTTTTCATAATATATAATATGGTTTTCTTAAAGTATATGACGCATGTGTTTATATAGTATGTAATATATAAGTAAAGTATATTTTTGAAGTATATGCATGTGGTTTTTTTATAATTTTATATGTTTGGGCCTAATTTGTTTAATTAGATTAGTTCGGGTCCCGCCTTGTTTTTGGGATTGGGCCTTTTTAGTGTAGGTGGGAGATGTGAGCACATCTTCACCAGCACATGTTGTTGATCCGGCGGTCTTACCTTTAGGACCAATTATGCGATCTAGGGCGCAACGTTTTAGGGAAGCTATTTTCCTTACTTGTGCTAATATTTCTAAATCATTTGATAATACTTGTGCCTTAGACGATAGGACTTTTAATGTGTTGCATGTTGTTATGTGACTTATTTAGGTTATACTATTTATTAAGTGTGTTTAAGAATGTATATAATATGCTAATAGTGTTTTGGGTTAGTATAATATAACTTATAATGTATTTTTTTAATGTGTTTATTTTGACGTGTGTGTGCAGCTAATGCATGTAAATGCATATAAGGAGAATCAGCCGAATGCACGTGAATGCATGTAGATGTGTGCAGCAGCCGAGTGTCTTGAATCTTCCTCTCCAATGTGCGGATAAGAACAAGCCAAAGGAAGTTGGAAAGTGGCAGCACATTTTGCATGTGCACAATTCAATTGGCGCACAAAAAAACAAACAAAATTGAATGAGTGGCTGCCAATTTGTGCCACCACCTTGGGTGGTTTCTTTTTTCCATGCAATTCAAAATCAAATTTTAAAATGGATCATTTTCAGCCACACATACTTGGCCGACCACCTTCCTTAGTTTTCTATATATTTGTAAATCATACATTGTAAAAAGGTAACCAACTTTGAAATAAAATTACATTTGAGAGAATTTTTTCTTTTTGGTTCTTTTTAGAACTATTCGACACTCAAACTTGTTTGTTTATCATTGATACTTCGGGTTCCTAAATTGCTATTTAGCGGGTCTAAGTCCTTCGACGTTAAACAGATTCGATTCGGGTTTGCTCAGTAGAATGTGCAGGTTCTTTCGAGTTTAGCGTTTTCAACATCGGTCATTTTTGAAGCCTTCTTCACCATCGTTTTAAAGTCTTTCCAAAACGCCAAAATTATCATCTTTCCCTATATTATTATTATTATTATTATTTTTGTTCGTCTTTAAGTCCATATTTAACATAAATAGGTCGTATAATTTTTGTTGTTTCCTTGTTGTTTTTATTGCAGGAACGTGCCTACAACATTCCTAGATCCGTAACAAACGAGGATAGTCCGTTTCGGCAGACTGCCCCTTATCATGTGGTAATCAGAGCCTAGGTTGTTGGATTCGTTGTAAGTTTCTGCAAATTCGAGTAAAAAAAGAAAAAAAATGTATTCGAATTAAAAAAATAGATTCGAAAAAAACACAGATTCGAAAAAAACAGATTAAAAAAAATAGTTTCGAACAAAAAACAGATTCAAATAAAAAAAACAGATTCGAATATAAAAAAAACATTTTAGATTCGAAAGTGTTTATATATATATATGCATTATTATTGTGTTCCTAATGTAAATGATGAAATTTGTACGAGTTTGTTATGTAACTTTGATGTGCTCGGAAATCAACCGAAGTGAACTATGCTTGTTTGTTCGGTAATAGGAAGGTTGTAAGCACGTCTTCGCAGTAAGGTTCCCTAAACTCTTCATTTTTCATCTTTTGGTTCCTTTTTTTCTTGTCATTATCCTTTTCATCTTTTCTTTAATTCTCAGTCTTATTTCCTTTCTTTTTGTTTCACTTTTTTTTCTCTTTGTTTCCTTAACCGTTGTTTCCTTGTAGCCAACAACGTTGTAACAAGTTTTGAGACGTTGGGTTAGTTCTTTAAAGAGCTGATTACGAGAAAGTGTAAGGGAAAAAGGCATTGAGCGTTGTGAGAACAGAAGGGGAGACAAAAAGAGCCATTCAAGTATTCTCCCGAGTGAAACACGAGCGCTGAGTGTTAATTTTTGAGTGCAATGGTTCTTTGGAGTGACATCTGCGAGACTTTGATTGTGTGTGCTATGAGGTCCTTTTTTGTTTTTTTACTAACCTATAATATTGTTTTTTGTTTGTTTTTTGTTGTTGATTATGGCAGGTTCCAATGATCACACGGTTGACCAGGATCCACTGATTCCTCAAATGCAAGCCTTGGAGAGAATGATGCAACGAGTAGTGGCTACCGCCTTAGAGCCATTACAGTCGAGGATGGATAGGTTTGACGGAGGATCCAACTCTGTTAATGATGTATTGAACGAAAATGAAGTCGAACGGTCACCGAGGCAGCATACTCCTAGACACGTGTGCAACAGGTAGACGATAATTTGAGTAACATTAAGGTTGCTATTCCTTCTTTTCAGGGACGTTCAGATCCTGATGCATACTTGGCTTGGGAAAGCAAAGTAGAGCACATTTTCGAGTGTTATAATTACTCGGAACAGAAGAAGGTTCGATTAGAACAACAGAGTTTGTTGATTATGCCTTGATATGGTGGGACCAGTTACTGCTTAGCCGTAGACGTACTGGTGACGACCCAGTTGCAACATGGAACGAGATGAAGCGACTAATGCGTAAAAGATTTGTTCCTATTCACTATCATCGTGATTTGTTTCAAAAATTGCAAAACTTGAAACAGGGAAGTAGGAGTGTTGAAGATTATTTTAAGGATATGGAAATGGCTATGATGCGTGCGAATATCGAGGAAGATCGAGAAGCTACCATGGCATGTTTTCTAGCAGGGTTGAACACCGAGATTGCCAATGCTGTTGAGTTACAACATTATGTCAAGGTTGATGACATGGTGCAGATGGCAATAAAGATTGAACGACAGCAGCGCAAGAAGTCTTCAAATCGAGGTAACCCTTCTTTTAAATCTTTTTTCAAATCCATTATATACTCCTAACAATTTCAGGAAGCAAGCACCACAACAACCACTTCAGATTCGTGAGCAAGGCGAAACCGGCAAACCAAAGGCCCCCGTTGCTAATAATGGGCGTGGTAAGCAGCAAGTGGTGGCGCAAGAGCGAGCACGAGATATCCAGTGTTTCAAGTGCCTTGGGAGAGGACATGTTGCTAGTCAATGTCCTAACCGGAGGGTTATGTTGATGCGAGATGATGGTGAGATTGAGTCAGATTTTGAGGAGGAAGTGCATGATGTCCCTACTGAAGAGGAAGACGAGACCGACCTAGAGGTTCCTGAATCTGGTAAGGTAATGGAACTTTTGGTTATTAAAAGAAGTATGAATGTGCAATAGGTATCGGAAGATCAATATCGTGAGAATATCTTTCACACACGATGCAAGGTGCAAGACAAGGTATGTGTTGTGATTATTGATAGCAGTAGTTGTACTAATGTTGCCAGTTCAGTGATGGTTGACAGGTTAGGTCCGAAAACGACAAAGCATCCTCATCCATATAAGTTACAATGGTTGAATGATGGCGGCGAGCTTAAAGCGACCAGACAGGCTATTCTACCATTTTCAATCGGAAACTACAAGGACGAGGTCCTTTGTGATGTTGTTTCAATGGATGCTACTCACCTACTACTGGGACGCCCTTGGCAGTATGATAAAAGGGCAACGCATGATGGTTATTCAAATCATTACTCTTTTATGCATGCAGGTAAGAAGATCACTTTGGCTCCTTTGACACCGAGTCAAGTGTTTGAAGATCGGGCAAGCTTGAAAAAGAGTAAAGAGACTGCAAAAGAGAAGAAGAAGATGTCTGTGTATGCGAGCAGTAGCGAAATCAGGAAATGTCTTTCCTCTCAACAATCTGTTCTTATTTTGATGTTTAAAGATTATTGTTTATTGGCAGATTTTCCTACTGATCTACCTTCACCGATTTTGACACTTTTGCAGGAGTTTGATGACGTGTTTCCAGCTGAAACACTGAAGGGATTGCCACCTCTTCGTGGCATTGAGCACCAGATTGATTTCATTCCAGGTGCTACTATTCCGAACCGGCCAGCTTATCGAACCAACCCTGAAGAGACGAAAGAGCTTCAAAGGCAAATTAGAGTTGATGGACAAGGGTTACATTCGAGAGAGCTTGAGTCCGTGTGTTGTTCCGGTGCTGTTAGTGCCGAAGAAAGATGATTCTTGGAGGATGTGCGTAGATTGTCGAGCTGTGAACCAGATCACAATTAAGTATCGTCATCCCATTCCAAGACTTGATGACATGTTGGACGAGCTTTACGGAGCCGCCATCTTCTCCAAAATTGACTTAAGGAGCGGCTATCATCAGATTCGCATGCGAGAAGGCGATGAGTGGAAAACAGCCTTCAAGACAAAGTTAGGTTTGTACGAATGGTTAGTAATGCCTTTTGGTTTAACTAATGCACCTAGTACTTTTATGCGTTTGATGAATCATGTTCTGCGATCTTTCATTGGTAAATTCTGTGTTGTATACATTGATGATATCTTGATCTATAGCAAGTCTTTACAGGATCACGTAGAACATTTGCGAGCTGTTCTGCAGGTTTGCGAGAAGAAAGATTGTTTGGTAACATGGAGAAGTGTGTATTTTGTACTGACAAACTTACATTTCTTGGTTACATTGTTAGTTCTCAAGGAGTTGAAGTTGATCCTGAGAAGATAAAGGCAATTCAGGAATGGCCACGACCGACATCGATTACTCAGGTTAGATCGTTTCATGGTTTAGCAAGTTTTTATCGACGGTTTGTTCCTAATTTCAGTTCCATTACCGCCTCTTAACTGGTATTATTAAGAAGAATTCTAGCTTCTCTTGGGGTAAGGAACAAGAAGATGCCTTTTTGAAGATTAAAGATTGTTTGACTAGAGCACCTGTGTTAGCATTACCTGATTTTGATAAAACGTTTGAAATTGAATGTGATGCTTCTAGAATTGGTATAGGTGCTGTTTTGATGCAGGAAAAGAGGCTCGTTGCTTACTTTAGTGAGAAATTGAGTGGTGCTACATTGAACTATCCGGTTTATGATAAAGAGATGTATGCACTGATTCGGGCATTGGAGACATGGCAGCATTATTTGTTGCCTAAGGAGTTTGTGATCCACACCGACCATGAGGCTTTACGTTACATCACAGGTCAGCATAAATTGAATAAATGACATGCTAAGTGGGTTGAATTCTTAGAATCTTTTCCTTATGGCATTCGTTACAAGAAAGGGAAAGAAAATGTCGTTGCTGATGCATTGTCACGTAGGTATGCACTTTTGAGTTATCTTGATTCACATCTGATTGGTTTTGCATATATTCGTGATTTATACCCTGATGATCCTAATTTTAGAGATAAGTTTAAAGCTTGTTCGAAAGGTGCATATGGAAAGTTTTACAGGCATGATGGCTATCTTTTCAAGGAAAACAGGATTTGCATTCCCCAGGGTTCGATGCGTGATATTCTGATTCGTGAGGCGCACGAAGGTGGATTGATGGGTCATTTTGGAGTCACCAAGACGTTACATACCTTGAAAGAACATTTGTTTTGGCCGGAGATGCGTAGAGATGTTGAAAGGTATTGTGAACGTTGTGTGACTTGTAGAAAAGCGAAATCGAAGGTTTCACCACATGGTATGTACTTACCTTTACCTATTCCTGATTCCCCTTGGACTGATATATCGATGGATTTTGTTTTGGGATTGCCTCGAACTAGGACATGTAGAGATAGTATATTTGTTGTGGTTGATAAGTTCTCGAAAATGGCACATTTTATTGCTTGCCATAAGACTGATGATGCTGTTAATGTGGCTAACTTATTCTTTAGGGATGTTGTACGTTTACATGGTATTCCTAGGTCGATTGTTTCTGACAGGGATGTGAAGTTTTCGAGTCACTTTTGGAGGACTCTTTGGAGCAAATTAGGTACGAAACTCATGTTTTCTACTACTTGCCATCCCCAGACTGATGGACAAACTGAGGTTGTTAACAGGGTTTTATCTACTTTACTTCGTTCCATCATTAAAAAGAATATTAGGACTTGGGAAGATTGTTTGCCACATGTTGAGTTTGCTTATAATCATGTTGTACATTCTGCTACTAAAATGTCACCTTGTGAGGTTGTTTATGGTTTTAATCCTATTACGCCTCTAGATATGTTACCTTTGCCACAGGAACATGTGACGAACATGGATGGTCAAGCAAAAGCAGAATACGTAAAAAGGTTGCATCAACAGGTGAAGGAGAACCTTGAACGAAGGACTCAGCAGTACGGAAGGCATACAAACAAAGGAAGGAAGCGAGTCACCTTCGATGTTGGTGATTGGGTTTGGGTTCATTTCCGAAAGGAATGATTTCCGGCCCAAAGGCGGTCCAAGCTGTTACTGCGAGGAGATGGTCCTTTTCAGGTGTTGGAGAAAGTGAATGACAACGCCTACAAGTTAGATCTACCCTGAGAATACAATGTAAGTGCCACATTTAATGTTTCTGACTTAACCCCTTATGGTGATTGTACAGATTTGAGGACAAATCCTTTTCAAGAAGGGGGGATGATGTGAGCACATCTTCACCAGCACATGTTGTTGATCCGGCGGTCTTACCTTTAGGACCAATTACGCGATATAGGGCGCAACGTTTTAGGGAAGGGTCGTGGGTTTATTAGGTTAATCTTAGATTAGGGTTAGGCATATTTAATTTAATCAATTTAAGTCGTGTGCTCGTTTCATATGGGAACGATCTCTAAATTAATTAAATTAACTTAGGTCTAGTTTTTTCAGAGCCATAGTTAGGTTTAGGTTCGAACTAGCTTAATTAATTTAAATTTATCCTTGACTCATTGGGATGAATATTAAATTCATTAGAGTTAGTTGATCACCTCCTAATTACCCTTTAGGATATAATTGACATTGGGCCTAGATGAACAATTTAAATTAAAACCATGACTAGTTAATTTGATTCATTTTAAATAGTGTACATAGCTCATTGGTATACTAGTTTAAAATTGATCAATTTAATTATTGTGTTGCGAGATAATTTATAATTTATTAGGGTCTTCTAGTTTTTAGAGTATAATTAATTTAGGGTTAATACTAGAATCACCTAATTAATAATTAGATCACTAATTGGACTCCCGTAATTTTGGCCTTTTACGATAGGACCTTGAGTGGGCTTTTGTGTGTTTCTTTTAAAGTCTCTCTGTGACATGCATTTATAATTGTCATCCATATGACCTTTAATGTCTTAACATGTTAATTAACTAGTTTAAACCATACAAAAGGGAGGTATCTATTAATCTCGATATTTATGTCGTAATAGTCCGAGCTCAATGGATGTAGACCAAATATTTGGGTTAATTCTCACCGTCTCAAGAATAGCCAATGAAAAGACTCATCAAGAATAGCCAATGAAAAGACAACAACTAAGCCCAAGATGAGTGGGGCAGTCCTTCTGTAGAACTAATGTTTTGATATAGTAATTGAAAAATGTTTTCGACTGATTTAAAAAGTATTTAAAACATTTCCAAAGTCCAAACATCTTGAAATTATGTTTAGAGAAGCTTTTAAAAGGGTTTTACATGTTCTTCAAAGCCAAACTTCACAAAACCGTCCAGGCGTTTCAAAACGCTCTATGGTGTTTCGAAACAGGGGATTCCAGTATCAAAAACGTTTCGATACTCGTATCGAAACAGGCTTTCCCTGGATGCGGATTTTGCCCAGCGTTTCGAAACGGGCTATGCTGTTTCGATACGCCTATGTGGCATTGACCACAACGGTCATAAACCCCAACGACTATTTCCCAACTAACTTTTAAATGCAGGCGTTTCGATACGAGTTTTAACGTTTCGATACGGGTGTTCCGGAACGGCCAGAGGCGTTTCGTAACGGGTGCCCTGACATACTGCAACGGCTCTTTCTACTTAGAGAGCGTTTCGAAACGGGTTCGAGCGTTTCGAAACGAGGAGCTGCAGAACTGCATTTATGGTGGGAATTAAAGTCCTCAACGGCTTCAATTTGATCCCAACGGCTAGTAACGGCTACAAACTCAATTGGGAGTATAAAAGGGACCTCCAAGCATCAAGTAAAGGCTAATGCTCATATTGTCAAACAACAAATGATCAAAGATTGTCTTAGAGCTTAAATTGTCATTTATTGTATAGACAAACACTAGTGAGCCAAAATTGTCAAATTTGCTCAAGTGTTTTAGGTTTTGGGTGAGTGCTTTAATTGTGCAAACAAACACCTTTTAGAGGGATTTGTGTTTGCTTTGTTTATCTCTTTGTAAGAGAGGGTTTCAATCTAGGCTTTGGGTAGAAAGCTTGATTGTGTGTAGGGGTTACCTCCTAAGCCTAGAAAAGGGGACAAATCAATAGTGGATTGATTGGAAATCCTTAGTGAGGAGCTAAGGTAGTGGATGTAGACCTTGGTTAGAAGGTTGAACCACTCTAAAATCATTGTGTCAATTTCTTTTTAGCTTCCACAACCCTTCCACCCAAAAATCCACCTCTCCACCACTTGGTGAGCCACATCGGTTGAACGAATCGAGCCCCACACAACTCAACAATTGGTATCAGAGCTTGGCTCAGTCGAAGGGGATTCACATCCTATTGAGAAGATCCGGCAAGCTCGATCACTATTTCTTCAACCGGCTCAAATGGCACAATCAATCGACAAACCGCCTTTCTTCGATGGTACCCACTATGCCCATTGGAAGACAAAGATGAAGTTCTTCATCAAATCTAGAGATTACAAGCTATGGGATATAGTTGAAGATGGTCCGTTCGTGCCTCAACGAAGCAAAGCGGAATGGAGTGCCGACGATCGCAAGAAGATGGAGCTTAATTGCAAAGCCTTGCACATCTTGTTTTGTGCTTTTGGCCCAACCATCTATGAGAAGATGTCTTCTTGTGAGAGTGCTAAGGAGGTATGGGACAAGCTTGAAGTGACATACGAGGGGACCGATGAAGTCAAGGAGACCAAGATTGGGCTCCTAACCTTAGAGTATGAGAACTTCAAAATGGATCCGGAAGAAAACATCGAGAAGATGTTTGATAGGTTCTCCACTATCACCAATGGTCTCAAAGGCTATGGAGAAGCCATCCCGGAGGAAAAGCTTGTTCGAAAGCTCATCTACTCACTTCCCGAGTCTTGGGACTCAAAGAGGACCGCCATCATCGAAGCCAAAAATTTGAAGACCTTGAAGCTTGATGAACTCATGGGGTCACTCCTTACTCATCAAATCATGAAGAAGAATAAAGAAGATGAGAAGAAGAGGGAAGATATTAGAGCTATGGGAGAGAAGAAAATCAAAGGGCTATGCAAGTGCCATGGCTCTCAAATCCTCCACTTGTCATCATGTCTACTCAAGTGAAGAGGAGGATGAACATGAAGAGATAGTTCATATCTTCAAGAAGTGTGCCCCGTTCATGAAGAAAGCCTTGAGAGAGCTTGAGCGAGAACCCAAGAGAAAGGAGAGGACAAGCACTTCAAGCCATAAGAAGAAGTCACATGTGGCTACTTGGAGTGATGAGGACTCCACCAACGATGAACAAGCCAACCTTTGCCTTATGGCCATCGAAGAAGATTCAAGGGTAACTTCTAATTCATCTACTTCATGTTCTTATACTTTTGATGAATTACAATATGCCTATGATGATTTGGTTTTAGAGTTTAAAAATCACATTTTGAAAAACATTAAATTGATTTCAAAGTTGAAAATTCAAAATGACTTGATTTCTAAAACCAAAGTTGAACTTGAAGCAAAACTCGAAGAGTTTGAATTGAAATGTTTTGATTTACAAAATTTGCTTCAAAAAGTTCAAGAAGAAAAGGATTTGATTTCCAAAGAGCTTGAAAAGAAAAATAATTTTGGAAAAATCAAATTTTTATGTTAGACAATCTAGTGCCCCTAGATTTGTAAAAGGAAAATGTTTTAGAAGTGTTTGGGTCCCAAAAGGACTAACCACTTCAACTAAAAAGGATGACATTGAAAAATGGATTCCAAAAGGGGCTAAAATTTGTGCTACTAACGTTTATGGATCCAAAGAAATTTGGATACCAAAAATTACTTGATTGTCTTTTGCTAGGTGTGATGGAGATGTTCAACAAGTCAAACATTGAGGGGTAGCTCCATGCACACAAGGAAGAACACTTGAAGAAGGAAGGCTTCACATCCTCCCTTGGGTTCAAGTGTTGGTAAAAATTCTAGTTGTTTTCTATTTCATTTGTTTATTTTAGTTTAAATTCAACTAGATGATCATATATGTTGGACTAACATTTTGATGATGCTTTGACTAAGGGGGAGCCATTTTTAGAACCAAATTCTTATTTTTGTAATTTTTACCTCTATTGTTATTTTGAACTAAATGTTTTAAATTCTTTTTGATATAACAAAAAGGGGGAGAAATGGTTTGAAAAATTGAATTTTCAAATGAATAAGGGGGAGCTTTATTTGATTTCATATTTTCAATCTCTTATTCACATTTTTAAAGTTAAAGGGGGAGAACCCCAAACAATTTTTCACGAAAATGGTTTGAAAAATTGAATTTTCAAATGAATAAGGGGAGCTTTATTTGATTTCATATTTTCAATATATTATTCACATTTTTAAAGTTAAAGGGGGAGAATCCCAAACAATTTTTTAAGTGAGTTTTATTATATCAAAAAGGGGGAGATTGTAGAACTAATGTTTTGATATAATAATTGAAAAATGTTTTGGACTGATTTAAAAAGTATTTAAAACATTTCCAAAGTCCAAACAACTTGAAATTATGTTTAGGGAATCTTTTAAAAGGGTTTTACATGTTCTTCAAAGCCAAACTTCACAAAGCCGTCTAGGCGTTTCGAAACGCCCTATGGTGTTTCGAAACAGGGGATTCCAGTAGCAAAAATGTTTCGATACGAGTATCGAAACGGGCTTTCCCTAGATGAGGATTTTGCCCAGCGTTTCGAAACGGGCTATGCCGTTTCGATACCCTTAAGTGGCATTGACCACAACGGTCATAAACCCCAACGACTATTTCCCAACTAACTTTTAAATGCAGGCGTTTTGATACGAGTTTTAACGTTTCGATACGGGTGTTCCGAAACAGCCAGAGGCGTTCCGAAACGGGTGCCCTGACAGACTGCAACGACTCTTTCTACTTAGAGAGCGTTTCGAAACGGGTTCGAGCGTTTCGAAACGAGGAGCTGCAGAACTGTATTTATGGTGGGAATTAAATTCCTCAATGGCTCCAATTTGATCCCAACGGCTAGTAACGGCTACAAACTCAATTGGGAGTATAGAAGGGACCTCCAAGCATCAAGTAAAGGCTAATGCTCATATTGTCAAACAACAAATGATCAAAGATTGTCTTAGAGCTTAAATTGTCATTTATTGTATAGACAAACACTAGTGAGCCAAAATTGTCAAATTTGCTCAAGTGTTTTAGGTTTTGGGTGAGTGCTTTAATTGTGCAAACAAACACCTTTTAGAGGGATTTGTGTTTGCTTTGTTTATCTCTTTGTAAGAGAGGGTTTCAATCAAGGCTTTGGGTAGAAAGCTTGATTGTGTGTAAGGGTTACCTCCTAAGCCTAGAAAAGGGGACGAATCAATAATGGATTGATTGGAAATCCTTAGTGAGGAGCTAAGGTAGTGGATGTAGACCTTGGTTAGAAGGTTGAACCACTCTAAAATCATTGTGTCAATTTCTTTTTACCTTCCACAACCCTTCCACCCAAAAATCCACCTCTCCACCACTTGGTGAGCCACATCGATTGAACGAATCGAGCCCCACACAACTCAACACCTTTAAAGAGGGACTTCATGAAGTGACTGATTCTAGTCAAACCAGTACATGCCAACCATGTCCTTCCAAGGCGAGACATAAATAAAGACTCAACAAAGACAGAAAACCCATGAAAGTTAAGAATGATCGACCCGAAAGCGAGGCTTCTTCCCCTACAACTCTAAAAATGACTCCATTCATGCATCATATTTAGTTAGACATCCCTAGGTTAGGAGCATGCTAACTCATATCATCAAAGCATTTTTATTGTTTTGACAGATTTTGTAGACTGCAAAGAATTTTGACTTGAAACTTCTCAATAATGAGTCCCTAACGAGAAGAACTCAGCCAACGAAGATTCGAATAAGTTTCCAAGGAGGGGGACTCGCTTAGCCGAGGAGAAGGAAAAGTTCACCAAAAAGAGAAGAAAGAAAAAAAAGAGAAAAAAAGAAAAAGAAAGAGAGCAAAAAGAAAAGAGAATAAAGAAGAAGAGAGATAAAAAAGAAAAGAATGAGAGAAAAGAAAAAGAACGAGAGGAAAGAAGAAGAGAGAAAGAAAAAAAAGGAAAAGAAAGGAAATAAAAAAGAAAAAAAGGAAAATAAAAAGAAAGAAAGAAAAAGAAGTCTAGAAATAAGGAAAAAGAGAGAAAGAAAAGGAAAAATAAGAAGAAGAAGAAGAAAAAGAAGAAGAAGAAGAAGAAAGAAGGAAAAAGAGAAAGGAAAAAGAAAGAGAAATAGAGAAAAGAAAGAAGAAGAAGAAGAAGAAGAAGAAGAAGAAGAAGAAGAAGAAGAAGAAGAAGAAGAAGAAGAAGAAGAAGAAGAAGAAGAAGAAGAAGAAGAAGAAGAAGAAGAAGAAGAAGAAGAAGAAGAAGAAGAAGAAGAAGAAGAAGAAGAAGAAGAAGAAGAGAAGAAGAAGAAGAAAGAAAAAAGAAAAAGAATCTCCAAAGTGAAAACTTGTAAAGACACTTTAAATCAAGAGGTTAAGGAACACAAGAAAAATATGGAGCATAAAGGGTGGACCTGAGGTGAGAGAGGAGGCACCGCCATTGCAAAGAAAAAGAAGAAGAGGAAAGCAAGAGAAAATCAAGATTAAGGGACCAAAAGGAGAAAGTATACCTAAAAGATAGATTGGGCCCTTCTTAAGAGAATGAGTAAACAACAAAGCAAAAACCTAGAAAGAATTTCAGTGCGAAGGAGGCAGATACTCAAAGCTCAAGAATATCAGACGAAGGATTTCAGACTCGCCACGTCTGAATTTCAGAGCGAAGGAGGCAGATACTCAAATCTCAAGGATTTCAGGCGAAGAATTTCAGACTCGCCATGTCAGAATTTCAGAGCGAATGAGGCAGATACTCATAGCTCAAGGATTTCAGGCGAAGGATTTCAGACTCGCCACGTCAAGATTTTAGAGTGAAGAAGGCATATACTCAAATCTAAAGGATTTCGGGCGAAGGGTTTCAAATTCGCCATGTCAAGGTTTTTAGAGCGAAGGTGACAGATACTCACTAATCCAAGACTCCGAGGCACAAGAGACAAATACTCATAGCTCCGGCTTTCGAGGAAGATGAATAGAGAATAGTTCTATATAAGAGGAACTCGCAGCTCAGAATCTTCAAACAGGGATGTGGGACAAAATTAGTGCTTATGGTCTTTCCTTTATTCTTGTTACACAAGGATAAGCAAAGAGGGGCAACTGTAATCACTAATTTTGTTCGGGTAGACCTGATTTTTTATTTTATCTTGCAATAAAGGGATTTCTATCTATTTTACTCTATACTATATATGTATATGATTCTCATTAAAACTCCAAGAAACAAAAAAGATTATTAGTATCATTAAGTATTGCTAGTTTTTTGGTACAATTATCACGTATTAGTAACACATTATACATTATATAATACTATGTTTGGTCATTATTATTATTATTATATTATTATTATTATTATTATTATCACTAATTCTAAAAAATATATTAAAAGGCCCATATATATAATTATAGTCCATTCACACTTAAATTATGAAAACCCAAAAATATTATATATGTATTATCAGTCCATTAACATAGAATAAAAAGGCCCAAGTTTATTATTCATTAAACAAGTGTCCATTTACAATTAAAACAACCCAAAATATTACATACATTTGGCCCGATAAGGGCCAAAGCTTGAAACCCTAAATGACCTAGTCTAATAACCATCTTTGCTCTCTGCGCAACTGGCTACCAACCGCCAGATCTATTCCAGATCTAACGATCCAGATCACGCTGATGGATGAAGCCCTAGCAGGCCATTTTCTTCCCTGGCGCCGCATCGACCGTAGCCCTTGGATCAGGAGCGCATCGAACGGCTGAGATCACATCCAACGTCTGTGCGCCTGTCGTTTCGGCTCTCCATGTGTGCGTGCGCTACACGCCCGACTCTCCAGATCCCATCTCCTCGCCACGTCTCTCGTCCCCTCCTCTACCACCCACCGTACCAGAGGCTCACATGCACACAAAATACAAAAACCAACAATGTCAGAGGAGACAAACAAACAATTTCAGAGTATACACATGAATCAGGACAAAGCAAAACGACAATCAATGTTTATTTTCAATTTGTATGTAATTCAAAATTCCATGTAATTCGGCTATATAACCGAAACATTACCAAATGTAAAGAGGGTCGAAAAATTGAAAGCAATGGAAATAGAGAGCAAGAGCTTTTGGGTGTCGATTACTCTCCCACATCGTCGAAAAATTCCATGTATTTGTTTTCATTTTTTGCATAGCATATACACGAAAAAAGTTAGGGTTTAGTCTTTTTTTACCTTCGTTGTTTCGGCTCTTAGGTGTCGATTACTCTCCCACACCGTTGATAATCCTTTTGTCCCCCTCTCACGGCTGTGCATGGTGATTCGGTTGAGGGAAATAATCAAAAAAGGGATTTTTATTCTTATATAAAAAGAGTTTTCCTTTCTATTTTCCTTCCAAATAAAAAGGGATGTTTTTTTCAAAGATTTGGGTGCTAGTTTTGTTTTAAAAGTAGAAAAGGGGGCTTCTTGGGATGTTTGGGAGTATGCCGGCCGCTGACTAGCGACAGTCGACATTTTAATTTTCGACGTCGAGAGAATGGGGAGGTGTATGAGAGTTTAAGGATTTTGGCAAAAAAAGGTTAGAAATGGTTTAACACGCATTTTATATTTATTAATGATTTAAAATTTGTATAATCCTATTATAAGTCCTTCCGCATCGCGCTATTTGCGACCGAATGGTTTCCGCACTCCTAAATCACATGTTTGGTCCCTCAGCGTGGGTAAATCACACCCCTGGCCAACAAAATCTTGAAATGATTTTCAATATCATCCACATTTTTACTTGAGTCTCTATTTTTGATTAATTTAACCCTTAAACTTCATTTCTTTACATTTGGGTCATTTCCAGTATTTAAATCCCCCCTTTTCTCATGCATGTTTATTTTTATTTTGCATCTTTAATTTCCAATTTTTATTTCCTATGTGATGTTCACTTCGTTTAGATGTGGATATATGGTCTTATGCTTGATTTGGTGTTTAATATTGAGTGTTATATAGTATATAGTTTTTGTATAACATATATAATATATAGTTTTTGTACATCTAATATATAGTCTTCTTATATAATAGACATATAACATATAGTTTTTTTACATAATTTCTACATAATATACGATATATGTTTCATATAATATATATTCCTTATAATATATGTTTTTCTATATGATATGTGTTATAATACAATATATGTTTTTTATTAGATAATATATGTCATAATTATAACACATAGTTTTCATAATATATAATATGATTTTCTTAAAGTATATGACACATGTGTTTATATAGTATGTAATATATAAGTAAAGTATATTTTCGAAGTATATGCATGTGATTTTTTTTTTTTAATTTTAGATGTTTGGGCCTAGTTTGTTTAATTAGATTAGTTCGGGTCCCGCGTTGTTTTTGGGCTTGGGCATTTTTAGTGTAGGTGGGTTGTGGGTTTATTAGGTTAATCTTAGATTAGGGTTAGGCATATTTAATTTAATCAATTTAAGTCATGTGCTTGTTTCATATGGGCACAATCTCTAAATTAATTAAATTAACTTAGGTCTAGTTTTTTCAGAGTCGTAGTTAGGTTTAGGTTCAAACTAGCTTAATTAATTTAAATTTATCATTGACTCATTGAGATGAATATTAAATTCATTAAAGTTAGTTGATCACCTCCTAATTACCCTTTATGAGATAATTGACATTGGGCCTAGATGTACAATTTAAATTAAAACCACGACTAATTAATTTGATTCATTTTAAATTGTGTACCTAGCTCATTGGTATACTAGTTTAAAATTGATCAATTTAATTATTGTGTTGCGAGATAATTTATAATTTATTAGGGTCTTCTAGTTTTTAGGGCATAATTAATTTAGGGTTAATACTAGAATCACCTAATTAACAATTAGATCACTAATTGGACTCCCATAATTTGGGCCTTTTAGGATAGGTCCTTGAGTGGGCTTTTGTGTGTTTATTTTAAAGTCTCTCTGTGACATGCATTTATAATTGTCATCCATATGACCTTTAATGTCTTAACATGTTAATTATCTAGTTTAAACCATACAAAAGGGAGGTATCTATTAATTCCGATATTTGTGTCGTAACAGTCCGAGCTCAATGGATGTAGACCAAATACTGGGGTTAATTCTCACTGTCTTAAGGTAAGAAACAATTAAAAATGGAAATATCATAGCATCATTCTTAAATGCTTGCATCATGCATAAAGGTGACATACGAGAGTCGAACCGTAAATTAACACGGTAGTCAGACTTATATGAGGTCGGTTTAATCTATGGTCCAATGTATCGTCATCCTTATTAATTAAATGCCTAATTAATTCCAAAGCGCCAATTTGATAAAGCTCGTTGAATTAAAGTCAATTTTCAATTAAGAACCCTTAATTAAATTCATTTTAAATTTCAACAATTTTCATCGATTAAAAGCAACAATTATTTTGGTACCGATTTTCGGGCGTGATGGGGGTGCTAATCCTTCCCCTCGCGTAACCAACTCCCGAACCCATTTCAAATTGAATCTCTATTTTTTATGGTGTTCGGCCTACCTTAGTGGCCGGTGGCGACTCCATGTTTTTATTGCTTTTCAAAATTCGAATTTTAAAAGAGAAATTCCCCTTTTTAACAAATCTTTTTCAAAAGCGGGATACTTTAAAAGTTTTTTTTTTTAAAAAAATGTTATTACAGTTAATATGTTTTTCTAACTGAGGCAATGTAACACCCCCTTCCCGGTCTGGTAGAGAACCGGGTCGAAATGTGTTACCGGAGGACGATGCGACAAACAGCGTTATAAACTTTCGTCCTAATTACACGATAAATCAATAGAAAGCATACAATGTCCATGGTTATATTTTCCCATTTCCATTTCGGTGGATCAACAGGTTGCAAAAGTCCTGTAGGGGCACAATGTTCTGCCTTGACACATTGACACGTGAGACACTTGGAAACATGATCTACGATGGCACGCTTCATGCCTGGCCATCAATATAGCTCACGATCCTTATACATTTTCACAAACCCGGGGTGAACGGAAAAAGAACTCAAATAACCTTCAGCAAGGATATCGGTGCAGAGAGTTTCATCATTATGTATACAAACTCGATCATGGAAACATAAGAGTTCTTCAGAATTAATTCTGAAGTCTGGATTATATGATAGTTTAGAGACAATAGCCTGGAGCTCGAAATCTCGTTCTTGCAAGCCCCTGATTCGTGAAATGACGGTGGACTGAACTTAGAGTTCAGCTACAAGGCAATGATGCTTTTGAAGTCAAAACTGAGCGTTAATTGCTCGAGGAGCTACAAGAGAGCGATATTACTATGAGTTAATATACTTCACAATACTTATAACTTCATGTCCATAATCAATGCTTACCAGGAAAAGGTTTGCGGCTGAGCGCATCAGCTACAACATTGGCCTTGCCCGGATGGTAATCAATGACTAGATCATAATCTTTAAGAAGTTCCATCCACCTCCGTTGTCGAAGATTCAACTCCTTTTGCGTCAATAAATATTTGAGACTTTTGTGATCGGTGAAAAGATAGAATTCCTCTCCGTAGAGGTAATGCCTCTAGATTTTCAATGCAAAGACAACTGCGGCCAACTCCAAGTCATAGGTGGGATAATTCATCTCATGTGGCTTAAGTAGCCTCGAAGCATAAGAAATAACCTTACCTTCTTGCATCAATACGCACCCTAACCCAAGATGCGAGGCATCACTGTAAACTGTATAGTCTTTTCTAGACTCGAGCTGGGTCAAGACAGGTGCATGGGTCAGGACTTGTTTCAACTGATCAAAGTTTCGTTGTTGGACCTCAGTCAAAACAAAAGGAGCATCCTTCCGCAACAATTTGGTTAAAGGAGCGGATAACATAGAAAATCCTTTCACAAATCTACGATAATAGCTAGCCAGCCCAAGGAAACTTCTAACCTCATTGACATTCTTCGGTGGATGCCAATCTACAATAGCTTGAATTTTCTTTGGGCCCACCTGAATACCCAAAGCTGATACGACATGCCCCAAAAAGGCCACTTTAGTGAGCCAAAACTCACACTTAGAAAACTTCGCATACAATTATTTCTCTCTCAGAGTCTGAAGTACAACACGAAGATGATCTCGATGCTCCGATTCATTCTTGGAATAGATTAAGATATCGTCTATGAATACCGCAACGAATTTGTCAAGATAGGGTCTAAATACCCGGTTCATTAAATCTATAAAAGCCGCTAGTGCATTAGTTAGTCCGAAAGGCATCACTAAGAATTCGTATTGTCCATATGTTGTACGAAAGGCAGTCTTGGGCACATCACACTCCTTGACTTTCATTTGATAGTAACCCGACCTTAAATCAATCTTGGAAAACACAGAGGCATCTTTTAATTGGTCGAACAGGTCATCTATCCTGGGCAAATGATACTTATTCTTGATGGTGACTTTGTTTAGTTGTCTATAGTCAATGCACAAACACATAGAACTATCATTCTTCTTGACAAAAAGAACCGGGGCTCCCCAAGGTGAAGAGCTCGGTTGAATAAAACCCTTGTTCATAAGGTCTTTAATTTGAGCCTTCAATTCTTTTAACTCCACAGCTGCCATCCGATATGGTGCAATGGAAACTGGAGCAGTCCCGGTTGCACCTCAATACCAAATTCCACTTCACGGGTTGAGGGCAATCCCGGAAGCTCATCAGGGAAAACATCTGGGAATTCATTTACTGTGTCAATGTCATGGATCTGAGGTTCATTCTTGGATTCGGTGGACAATGCACACAACATGGAGTTCCGATATTTCATCAACATTATCTTTTCCTTGCCAAGACCTCGAAGATACAATTTTCGCTTACTACAATCTACCCACGCCTGATGTTTACTACGCCAATCTATGCCTAGAATCGCATCAAACTCGTAGATTGGCAAGACTAGGAAATCCGCAGGGAACGAAATTCCTTGGATCAAGATCAGACAATTCTTACATACAAGGCTTAGAGCAACACAATCACCTAACGGATTTGTCACAAAGATTTTTATTGCCAAAGGTTCACTAGACATCCTATGTCTTTTAACCAATTCTAGGCTTATAAAAGAATGTGTAGATCCATGATCAATCAATACATACAATGAGTGTGCATATAACATAACGGTACTTGCTATAACATCAAGCTCATCATCCTCCTCGCGGCCTCTCACATGATACATCTGAGCAGAGGCCTCCGATTCTTGCTTGTTACCTTGCTTTCTGGATCCGGCTGGCCTGCCTGAGTTCCCGATGGTGCTTGTCTTGGCCCTTTTCCTCGAAAGGACTGAGCGGGTGAAGAGATGTCTCCGTGCACAACCACTGACTTAGAGGGATTCTGAGGAGAGTCCTTGATAAAATGTCCTTGTTCCCCACAAAAGAAACATGCTCTCGTCTGCTTGCGACACTGTCCTGCTTGGTGCCGTTTCTGACAAAAAATACAAACTGGATGTTGAACACTCCAGTTCGAACCTCCAGTACTCTCAAATGAGGCAGCCTTAGACAAGGACTGGGTGATAGTATATGGTCTCTCAATGTTCCCTGTACGGGAAGGCTGTGGAAAAGAAGCTTGCCTTGCTTGAACCTTGATACTTACCCTTCTTGTTCCTCTTAGGAGGTCGAGAATCGTTCCATGTTCTCTTCTCAGATCTGCTAGACATATTTCCTCTCTGTGATCTCTACGCTGCTTCGGTTGCTTTAACTCGGTTCACCAAATCCTTGAAGTTGGTGATACACAAGGCCGTAAATATAGGTCGCAGCTCATCGCTCAACCCAGCGATAAATATTCGGCACTTGTCTTCTTCTTTCTTTATAAACTCGGCTCCGTATCGGCAGTACTTGCAGAAATCATGGATGTATTGCTCGATAGGCCGCTCGCCTTGTTTCAAATGAAGAAAAGTGTTATGCCTTTCCGTGAGATAGTACTCGATGATGTACTTGTTCCGGAATTCCTTAAGAAAGAATTCCTAAATCACCTTGCTTTCTACTTGAGACGAAAATCCCTGGGATGCTGAAAGCTCTTTTAGAGTCTCGAAATCCTAAGATTCTTTTTCCTGCTCGAAGATATGGCTTTCGACTTCTTATGAATAAGGTAAAAAGCAGGGGTAACCGGTTAACCGGGTTGCCTATTTTTCTTCTTCAATCTAACAGTATATACTAATCCCCCTTGATCCAACAACATAAAAAAGGTGGCCTGTTTTTAGGTTGTATTTAAGGGGCCGATATTTAAAACTGTCCCATTTCACTTGCATTATGGATATTACAAAATCAGATTTATGTTGAAATGTTAAAAAAATACTAAATTATAGCAGACTCACACACTCACACTATAGGTAAAAAAGAGATGACAAATAAATAACTTATGGTATAATTATTGATATCTAATTTATTGACTGATTAATTTAGATTGAATATTATAGAAGTTTATTATATAGATGACCAATCTAACTCATTTTATTCAATTTATTCAATTTGGGTGAAGAATTGAAAATGAGAAAAATAAACTAGGCAGTTATATGTTAGTTAATATTGAGATTTTTTTTAAGTTACAGGGGAGAGTGGGTAGTTTTATAGTTCAAATAATTGTAAAGTTTCAACATTATTTTTATTGTAAATAACATGTAAATGATGTAATTCCTTCTCTTATTTTTCTCTGTATGGAGAAAGGTACCCTTAGTTTTTATAATTCCAATAAGTTAGTTTTTTTGAAAGCTAAAGTAATTACAAGTAGTATATGTTCTGAATATACTCTCAATCATTGACAATGTATGCTCAATTACCCTGATGTATCTGCTGGTGCTCAAACCCGTGACCTCTAGGAACAACAACTATTCCCTTAACCACTGAGGCAAGTTGGTTCGTGCAATTCCAATAAGTTAGTTAGTGTGCGTTTAATTCATAATACTAGACTCAGTTTAATATTTAAAATAGATATTAATATTTACATAATTTTATATTTGAATACAATTTTATCAGATTCGACCAAATGATATTCATATTCTATCATGTTAAAAACTTGAATAAATATCAATTTTTAAGACTTGAATTAAACCAACAATATCTTGACTCAATAGTAAGATTGAAGTCATGATATTTTTGGTGTCTCAAGTTTCAGTTCGATCATGCATAAATTTATACATGTATTAGTTTTTGTACCGCCTCCATTTTTGGTTATGTATAAATTTGATCTCAATTCAATTGAACATTACGATGTTAATTTTTTTAACAACATTATGATGTTAATTCTAATTATGATTCTTGAATGTATTAATTATTAGGGTAAAGTACATAAATTTTGGGAGGGGCCACTACACCAGGCTTGTTCTTTCGCGGTGTTTTTTAGCCTATTGCAGCGTTTTTTAGCGCCGCTAAAAACGCCCCCGACGCTAATAAAAATGCCGCCAAAACGCCGTTGATACTTGCGCCGCAAAAGTTTGCGGCGTTTGTGGTGAAAAAACGCCACGATAGATCGTGTTCTTTAGCGGCGTTTTGTGTAACGTACGCCGCGAAAACCTGTTCTGTAGCGGCGTTTTGTTAATCAAATGCCGCAAAAGTCTGTTCTTTAGCGACATTTATCTTGAAAAACGTCGAGATTACTTCCTCTATGGCGGCGCTTTTTTGACAAACGCCACAATATGGTTGTGATTTTTAGTGGCGTTTTTTATATAAACGCCGCAAATCTTACTGCCCATTGAAAGTTCAATTTTCATTATATTTACTACCCAAATTTAACCTGTGACATATCCAATCCAAGAAATAATTACAAAAATTAAGAAAAAAAATACTTAACAACAAGAAAATAAGTTCAAGTCTATAACATTAAAGTGAAAATGTAATCCAACATTGTAGTTCAAAGTCAAAGTGAAATGTATTTAAACTTTCGTTTAGTATAATAAACATGATCAAACCTAATAAATCAACTAAGATGGAGGGTTATGCGGTTGGTTCTGCTTGAACATGGCCACCATTTCTTGAAATTTATTTTCGAGATTCTTATATGCTGCTTCTCTCTCCGCTTCCCTGGCTGCTCTCTCTGCTTCCTTCGCTTCTACTTCGGCTTTAAATTGAGTTAATTGTTGTTGTAAACGATTAACTTCTGCCTGGGAAGACCAGCTCTGTGATGGCATGTACTGGGACGAATTAGCACCAAAATATTTTGTTGGGGTAACGAATGATCCTTGACATCGAACTCGACCATATCGTTCAGGACCCAAAACATCAACAATAACTTGGTTGTCGATGTCATCCACATTAGCAGAACCATTAGTTGAAGCTGTAGCTTCAAACTCCATCTTTTTGTCCTTCATTTTGGCCTAATAATCAATGAAGAAAATAAATTCAAATATTATTTCATATAAAAATGTTATCATGTTGATATAAATAATAACATAATATTAGATTTTGCATCAAATAAATATACCATAATTTCTGCAGCTTCAGGAGTAATAGCAGAGCCATCTTTCTTTGTGTGTATGATGTCGAAGAGTTGTACTCGTCCAACACTACTGCCGGTCTTAAGTTCCTACAATGAATAATAAAAATACTTACGAAAAAAGTATTAGATTAAAAAATAATGAATAATGTCTAAAAACAATACCTCCTCATTAGCAATACGGGCAAAGCTCTTCGACCCGGCTGTGTGAGTATATTTCTGTTTCTGTCTACTAGCAATGGCAACACGCTCTCGTTCCTAAAATTGCATATATACATATATAACCAATTTTGTAATGACATAGTAATATTCTTTAAAAAGTGTAGCGGACACGAGATTGTAACTCTTCTTTATACTCACTGTAAAGTAGGTTACGTGGTTAAAGATTGAGAAATATATAAGATAAAGTAAATACATCATCATTTATATTATAAAACTTACGTGTGTAAGGAATCTAATGAATTGTGGTGGAAAAGAACATAGCGATGTGCTTTGACCCAAGATTTGTCATCTAATTGTGCAATTTCAACTTTGTTGAGTGGTTCACCATAACTTCCAAACAAATAAGTCTCAACTGAGTTATTAGTACTGCACACTTCATTTCTATTTGATCTATTAAATCTCGTTTCAACATCTTCCATATATCTAGAGCAAAATGTCAGACACTCCTCTGCTAAATACCCTTTAGCAATCGATCCTTCTAGATAACGCTTATTACGACAGTAAGACTGTAACTTGCACAAGAACCTGGACGTGAAATAAACACAACATTATTTTATAAAGTTGTCGAAGAGTTAAATTTTCAATACTGATTGAATACATATTAGACAATTCATACCTCTCAATAGGATACATCCACCGATAAAAAACTGGTCCACCAACTTTAGCTTCGTAAGGGAGATGAACCAACAAGTGCACCATAATTGTGAAGAATGATGGTGGAAATATCTTCTCCAAGTTGCATAAGGTTAAGACGACTCGATCTTGCAATGTCTCAAGTTCTTCGACCATCAGAACTTTCCCACAAATTTCTTTCATTATATTGGAAAGTTCAATTATACAAGATATCACCTCATTTGACATACAATTGTGTAATGCAACTGCCATTAAATCTTGCATCAATATGTGATAATCACGTGACTTTAAAGAATAAAGTCTTCGATCTTTAACACTGACACATCGAGATATATTTGATGCATACCCATCTAGGACCTTTATATCTTTCAACACCGTGCAAAACACTTCTTTTTCTTTCTCCGACATCGCAAAAATAGAAGGCGACAACGAAATCTTTCCATTAGCAAGTTGCTGAGGATGAAGATCGTGTCGAATTCCCATGTCAACTAAGTCAAGTCGACTCTTTAGATTGTCTTTAGATTTTCCATCGACATTGAGAATGGTCCCAATAATATTCTCACAAACATTCTTCTCAATGCGCATGAAATCAAGATTATGTCTCAGAATGTTATGCTTCCAATAAGGAAACTCGAAGAAAATACTTCTCTTTTCCATAACTCGGCCTCATTTGGATCATCCTCTTCATTAGAATCATCATCACTCAACTGATCAACATCATGGTCGTACACTTCCTTATTCTTTTTCTTTGCTCACGAGTTTGGCGGTTGGTTTGTCTTTCCATAAGGAAACTGCATATGTTTCAACATCGACCAGACATCAGATCCCGTTGTTTGCTCATGAGCTCTTCTGAATTCTTCAGTACCATCAAATAAATTCTTTTCATATCTAAATCTATGATTTTCATCTAACCACCGGCGATGTCCCATGTAAGAAAATTTCTTTCCATTATACAACCACTTCGAGCATGTCTATGCAACACAACAAGGACAAGCATAACGACCTTTGGTACTCCAACCAGATAAATTTGCATAAGCAGGGAAATCATTTATCGTCCACAATAAAGCTGCACACAAATTAAAGTTCTCCTTCTTCAACACATCATATGTTTTGACACCCACCCATAATTGTTTCAACTCTTCAATGAGAGGCTGCATATAGATGTCAATATCATTCCCTAGACCTTTTTCACCTGGGATTATCATGGATAAAATAAAGGATGACTGCTTCATGCAAATCTAGGGGGCAAATTGTAGGGAACAAGCAGAACAGGCCAAGTAATATATGAAGTACTCATGATTTTAAATGGATTAGACCCATCAGATGCAAGACCAAGCCTGACATTTCGAGGATCTCCTGCAAAATTTGGAAACTTTTGATCAAATGACTTCCAAGCTAAACTATCCGCAGGGTGCCTAAAAAATCCATCATTTGTTCATCCATCATGATGCCACCTCATAGACTCGGCCGTCTTTGAAGACATAAAAAGTCTTTGAAGCTTAGGTATTAGAGGAAAACATCGTAGAATCTTTACTGGCTTTTTTCTTGATCGTGCTTCAACTTCGTCTTCACTCACGTTTTCTACATCTCTATTCATCCACTGAGATTTACCGCATACATGATAAGACTCCTGATTTTTTTCGATCACCCCAATACAACATGCAATCATTCGGACAACAATGATTTTTCTCATAACCAAGACCCAAATCCTTTATCACTTTCTTCATATCTTTGCTGGATTGAGGAATTTTTGCAAAAGGAAACGTTTCTCCCAAAAACTCTAATAACTGCGTAAAAGAGTTACCGATCCATCCTCCCAAGCATTTTAGATGGAAAAGACGAATGCAAAAGGAGAGTTTTGAATATTTTGATCCCTCATAAAGTTGTTCATTCATTTCATCAAGAAAATTATAGAACTTTGATGCTTCTCCATTTGGCTCTTCATGACATCCACTTCTTCCCATCTCGAAGGAATCATTAACACCAATATCACAATCTTCTCTAACTAATTGATGATAATCATGCATATTAAATGCATCCCGCAACATACCATCCATGTCATCTTCTCTATGAGATCGGTGATGAGAATTAAGAGGATCAGTCGAGTTACTCGTGGATGAAGCTCTACGAGGTGTAATCTCTCCATGGAATATCCATTTTATATATCCCCGGACAAAGCCACAAATAATTAGATGTTCGTGTACAACTTCACGAATGTGCCAATTAATGTTAGCACACTTCTTACAAGGGCAAAGAATCATATCCTCTTGGCTTGCATTCGCAAAAGCAAAATCTAAAAAAGTTTCTACTCCATTTCGATTGTCGACGCTTAATCTTGGCAAATTCATCCAACTCCTATTCATTTTGTATTTCTGTAATAATAAAAAAATTAAATACAATCTAACATCCCTAGACAAATGAAAAGAAATATTGAAGAAATTCTAGTCCTTCTTATACAAAAGAAAAGAAATAACAGAAAGTTGCCTTATATTGCAAGACAACATATGCTGGTATCATTAAACATTACCAATTAAGTAAAAGTAAAGTTAAATATATAAACCACCTACCAACCAAACATGAACATTCAAGAGAAAGTTACATGTTGGGGAAGAGCACCGATTCACAACTGAGAATTATCCAACACTTTGAAGGATGAACAGAAATGTGGAATCGCTCTCAACCTATTTAACATAACAGTAAAGTAAACAAAATATGAACTGTCAAACATTCAAGAAATACTCTAGTATCACTTTTGATATAAAATAAAAATAGAATGCACATGACAACTGCTAAATAAATGAAGATGGTAGTTTCAACCTGGTTTTCTTATTTAGAAAAAGGTGTAGAGAACAACAAAGTTGATCAAATGTTTTAACCTACTCACTTTGGCTCAAAATAGGTTCGATTGTCAATTGTCAAACCATTAACAATCCACAGGTTAAAAAAACGACATATATTAATCCGAAAACGCCTAATTACACCCATTGTAATAATAATTAGAGCACATTATCTTTTAATAATATCATCTAATTGCAGTAAGAAAAGGAAAAATTTATCCATTTACCTACTTAATCCTTCATAACACAAATTGATCACATATCTCTTTTTCATAAAAACAGCCCGCTAGTTGTTTAAATCATCCAAAACAATCTCCTAGCCCCCTACAATATTTCAAAACTGTCCATCGATGAGCTTACTTCTCTTCTTTTTTTTTGTACTTAAAATATTTTTCTGTCGTGATCGTTCATTCTCAACAAATAATTTACCCTCTTAGCTATCCAAATTCAATATACAATCACATACATATTGTTAAATATGATCAAATAGCCCATATATACTCAATTTAAACCGAAACAACCCTTGGTGGTATTTCCCGAAACATGGCAGTTTCCATCCACTAACATTTTACATTCTTTTAACCTCTATTCACCTTTTAATTATCTCCATTGTTTTGCTACTACAATTATGGTTCTATAGTTCATTTATCATGCACAAACAGCCCTCCAACTAATGTACAAACAAGTCTTTGTTGCCAAAAAAATCATTAAAACAACCCATAGGTGACAAATTGACTCCAGAGTAGCTTCAAACATACACAACAAGCCATTTCGATAGTTCTTAAATCCTTAATATAAACCAATCCATGAAATTTTAAGGGAATACTCTAATCATCATCTCCATCTCACAATCAATTTATCGATTTACAACACCAATAAGGTAGCTTCAAAACCATAAACAAGTATTCTAGTGAATCTCAATTCCTATCAATAACATACATTAAAACTCTTAGGAACTCCTAATTCAAGCAAAAAGTAAAGAGAATTAGTTACCTCCTTGAGTTAATCTAGTGAGTATTCACAGTAAACACATTAATTCAATATTTCAAAGCTAGGAACCATGGAAATCCTTTCTCTTCACTCTCTCAAATTTTCGGTTCAAAATGAAAGAAGAAACAAGGAGTGTCATCCAACTCCACCTTGGCCGATTACTCCTCTCACCCTTACCACATGTTAAATTTTGGTTGAGACACCTAATTAAATTATTTCTTAATTTTTACCTTACATGCAAACTCATGTGTTTTCCAAACTTCCTATTTGGTCCTTTTAATAAATTCACCAAACTCTTAAAATCTTACTTACCAATCTTTGTTTAATTTATTCTTTCAATCGGTTCAATTCCTCAATCATCAATCCAATGATACATTCATATTTCTAATTTTGGCAAACTTGCTAAAACTTCCGGCACAGACCCGGTCAATTCATTATAAGATAAGTCACTGCAGGGGAAAAAAAATAATAGAAACAGGACAAAGGAAAACAGTAATCAATTTTTATTTTCAATTTGTATGTAATTCAAAATTCCATGTATTTCAGCTATATAACCGAAACATCACCAAATGTAAAGGGGGTCAAAATATTGAAAGCAATAGAAACAGAGAGCAAGAGCTTTTGGAGGTAACCCCTCGTATCCGTTTTCATTTTTTGCATAGCATATACACGAAAAAAGTTAGGGTTTAGTCTTTTTTTACCTTCATTGTTTCAGCTCTTAGGCATCGATTACTCTCCCATACCGTTGATAATCCTTCCGCCCCCTCTCGCGGCTGTGCATGATGATTCGGTTGAGGGAGACAATAAAAAAAGGGATTTTTTAGTCTTAAATAAAAAGAGTTTTCCTTTATGTTTTCTTTCCAAATAAAAGAAGATTTTCTCTTCAAAGATTTGGGTGCTGGTTTGGTTTTTAAAGTAGAAATGAGGGCTTTTTGGGGTGTTTGAGAGTACACCGACTATCGACTAGCGACGATCGACGTTTTAATTTTCGACGTCGAGAGAATGGGGAGGTGTCTAAGAGTTTAAGGAATTAGGCAAAAAAAGGGTTCGAAATGGTTTAACACACGTTTTATAATGTTTTAACGATTTAAAATTGGTATAATCCTGTTATAAGTCCTTCTGCATCGAGCTATTTTTACCCAAAGGGTTTCTGCACTCCTAAATCACATGTCTGGTCCCTCCGCGTGGGTAAATCACATCCCTGTCCAACAAAATCTTGAAATGATTTTCAATCTCGTCCACTTTTTTACTTGAGTCTCTGTTTTTGATTAATTTAACCCTTATACTTCGTTTCTTTACATTTTAGTCCTTTCCAGTATTTACATCCCCCTTTTTCTCATGCATGTTTATTTTTATTTTGTATCTTTAATTTCCAGTTTTTATTTCCTATGTGATGTTCACTTCGTTTAGATGTGGATATATGGTCTTATGCTTGATTTGGTGTTTAATATTGAGTGTTATATACTATATAGTTTTTGTATAACATATATAATATATAGTTTTTGTACATCTAATTTATAGTCTTCTTATATAATAGACATATACCATATAGTTTTTTTTCACATAATTTCTACATAATATACTATATATGTTTCATATAATTTACATTCCTTATTATATATGTTTTTCTATATGGTATGTGTTATAATACAATATATGTTTTTATTAGATAATATATGTCATAATTATAATACATAGTTTTCATAATATATAATATGGTTTTCTTAAAGTATATGACGCATGTGTTTATATAGTATGTAATATATAAGTAAAGTATATTTTTGAAGTATATGCATGTGGTTTTTTTATAATTTTATATGTTTGGGCCTAATTTGTTTAATTAGATTAGTTCGGGTCCCGCCTTGTTTTTGGGATTGGGCCTTTTTAGTGTAGGTGGGAGATGTGAGCACATCTTCACCAGCACATGTTGTTGATCCGGCGGTCTTACCTTTAGGACCAATTATGCGATCTAGGGCGCAACGTTTTAGGGAAGCTATTTTCCTTACTTGTGCTAATATTTCTAAATCATTTGATAATACTTGTGCCTTAGACGATAGGACTTTTAATGTGTTGCATGTTGTTATGTGACTTATTTAGGTTATACTATTTATTAAGTGTGTTTAAGAATGTATATAATATGCTAATAGTGTTTTGGGTTAGTATAATATAACTTATAATGTATTTTTTTAATGTGTTTATTTTGACGTGTGTGTGCAGCTAATGCATGTAAATGCATATAAGGAGAATCAGCCGAATGCACGTGAATGCATGTAGATGTGTGCAGCAGCCGAGTGTCTTGAATCTTCCTCTCCAATGTGCGGATAAGAACAAGCCAAAGGAAGTTGGAAAGTGGCAGCACATTTTGCATGTGCACAATTCAATTGGCGCACAAAAAAACAAACAAAATTGAATGAGTGGCTGCCAATTTGTGCCACCACCTTGGGTGGTTTCTTTTTTCCATGCAATTCAAAATCAAATTTTAAAATGGATCATTTTCAGCCACACATACTTGGCCGACCACCTTCCTTAGTTTTCTATATATTTGTAAATCATACATTGTAAAAAGGTAACCAACTTTGAAATAAAATTACATTTGAGAGAATTTTTTCTTTTTGGTTCTTTTTAGAACTATTCGACACTCAAACTTGTTTGTTTATCATTGATACTTCGGGTTCCTAAATTGCTATTTAGCGGGTCTAAGTCCTTCGACGTTAAACAGATTCGATTCGGGTTTGCTCAGTAGAATGTGCAGGTTCTTTCGAGTTTAGCGTTTTCAACATCGGTCATTTTTGAAGCCTTCTTCACCATCGTTTTAAAGTCTTTCCAAAACGCCAAAATTATCATCTTTCCCTATATTATTATTATTATTATTATTTTTGTTCGTCTTTAAGTCCATATTTAACATAAATAGGTCGTATAATTTTTGTTGTTTCCTTGTTGTTTTTATTGCAGGAACGTGCCTACAACATTCCTAGATCCGTAACAAACGAGGATAGTCCGTTTCGGCAGACTGCCCCTTATCATGTGGTAATCAGAGCCTAGGTTGTTGGATTCGTTGTAAGTTTCTGCAAATTCGAGTAAAAAAAGAAAAAAAATGTATTCGAATTAAAAAAATAGATTCGAAAAAAACACAGATTCGAAAAAAACAGATTAAAAAAAATAGTTTCGAACAAAAAACAGATTCAAATAAAAAAAACAGATTCGAATATAAAAAAAACATTTTAGATTCGAAAGTGTTTATATATATATATGCATTATTATTGTGTTCCTAATGTAAATGATGAAATTTGTACGAGTTTGTTATGTAACTTTGATGTGCTCGGAAATCAACCGAAGTGAACTATGCTTGTTTGTTCGGTAATAGGAAGGTTGTAAGCACGTCTTCGCAGTAAGGTTCCCTAAACTCTTCATTTTTCATCTTTTGGTTCCTTTTTTTCTTGTCATTATCCTTTTCATCTTTTCTTTAATTCTCAGTCTTATTTCCTTTCTTTTTGTTTCACTTTTTTTTCTCTTTGTTTCCTTAACCGTTGTTTCCTTGTAGCCAACAACGTTGTAACAAGTTTTGAGACGTTGGGTTAGTTCTTTAAAGAGCTGATTACGAGAAAGTGTAAGGGAAAAAGGCATTGAGCGTTGTGAGAACAGAAGGGGAGACAAAAAGAGCCATTCAAGTATTCTCCCGAGTGAAACACGAGCGCTGAGTGTTAATTTTTGAGTGCAATGGTTCTTTGGAGTGACATCTGCGAGACTTTGATTGTGTGTGCTATGAGGTCCTTTTTTGTTTTTTTACTAACCTATAATATTGTTTTTTGTTTGTTTTTTGTTGTTGATTATGGCAGGTTCCAATGATCACACGGTTGACCAGGATCCACTGATTCCTCAAATGCAAGCCTTGGAGAGAATGATGCAACGAGTAGTGGCTACCGCCTTAGAGCCATTACAGTCGAGGATGGATAGGTTTGACGGAGGATCCAACTCTGTTAATGATGTATTGAACGAAAATGAAGTCGAACGGTCACCGAGGCAGCATACTCCTAGACACGTGTGCAACAGGTAGACGATAATTTGAGTAACATTAAGGTTGCTATTCCTTCTTTTCAGGGACGTTCAGATCCTGATGCATACTTGGCTTGGGAAAGCAAAGTAGAGCACATTTTCGAGTGTTATAATTACTCGGAACAGAAGAAGGTTCGATTAGAACAACAGAGTTTGTTGATTATGCCTTGATATGGTGGGACCAGTTACTGCTTAGCCGTAGACGTACTGGTGACGACCCAGTTGCAACATGGAACGAGATGAAGCGACTAATGCGTAAAAGATTTGTTCCTATTCACTATCATCGTGATTTGTTTCAAAAATTGCAAAACTTGAAACAGGGAAGTAGGAGTGTTGAAGATTATTTTAAGGATATGGAAATGGCTATGATGCGTGCGAATATCGAGGAAGATCGAGAAGCTACCATGGCATGTTTTCTAGCAGGGTTGAACACCGAGATTGCCAATGCTGTTGAGTTACAACATTATGTCAAGGTTGATGACATGGTGCAGATGGCAATAAAGATTGAACGACAGCAGCGCAAGAAGTCTTCAAATCGAGGTAACCCTTCTTTTAAATCTTTTTTCAAATCCATTATATACTCCTAACAATTTCAGGAAGCAAGCACCACAACAACCACTTCAGATTCGTGAGCAAGGCGAAACCGGCAAACCAAAGGCCCCCGTTGCTAATAATGGGCGTGGTAAGCAGCAAGTGGTGGCGCAAGAGCGAGCACGAGATATCCAGTGTTTCAAGTGCCTTGGGAGAGGACATGTTGCTAGTCAATGTCCTAACCGGAGGGTTATGTTGATGCGAGATGATGGTGAGATTGAGTCAGATTTTGAGGAGGAAGTGCATGATGTCCCTACTGAAGAGGAAGACGAGACCGACCTAGAGGTTCCTGAATCTGGTAAGGTAATGGAACTTTTGGTTATTAAAAGAAGTATGAATGTGCAATAGGTATCGGAAGATCAATATCGTGAGAATATCTTTCACACACGATGCAAGGTGCAAGACAAGGTATGTGTTGTGATTATTGATAGCAGTAGTTGTACTAATGTTGCCAGTTCAGTGATGGTTGACAGGTTAGGTCCGAAAACGACAAAGCATCCTCATCCATATAAGTTACAATGGTTGAATGATGGCGGCGAGCTTAAAGCGACCAGACAGGCTATTCTACCATTTTCAATCGGAAACTACAAGGACGAGGTCCTTTGTGATGTTGTTTCAATGGATGCTACTCACCTACTACTGGGACGCCCTTGGCAGTATGATAAAAGGGCAACGCATGATGGTTATTCAAATCATTACTCTTTTATGCATGCAGGTAAGAAGATCACTTTGGCTCCTTTGACACCGAGTCAAGTGTTTGAAGATCGGGCAAGCTTGAAAAAGAGTAAAGAGACTGCAAAAGAGAAGAAGAAGATGTCTGTGTATGCGAGCAGTAGCGAAATCAGGAAATGTCTTTCCTCTCAACAATCTGTTCTTATTTTGATGTTTAAAGATTATTGTTTATTGGCAGATTTTCCTACTGATCTACCTTCACCGATTTTGACACTTTTGCAGGAGTTTGATGACGTGTTTCCAGCTGAAACACTGAAGGGATTGCCACCTCTTCGTGGCATTGAGCACCAGATTGATTTCATTCCAGGTGCTACTATTCCGAACCGGCCAGCTTATCGAACCAACCCTGAAGAGACGAAAGAGCTTCAAAGGCAAATTAGAGTTGATGGACAAGGGTTACATTCGAGAGAGCTTGAGTCCGTGTGTTGTTCCGGTGCTGTTAGTGCCGAAGAAAGATGATTCTTGGAGGATGTGCGTAGATTGTCGAGCTGTGAACCAGATCACAATTAAGTATCGTCATCCCATTCCAAGACTTGATGACATGTTGGACGAGCTTTACGGAGCCGCCATCTTCTCCAAAATTGACTTAAGGAGCGGCTATCATCAGATTCGCATGCGAGAAGGCGATGAGTGGAAAACAGCCTTCAAGACAAAGCTAGGTTTGTACGAATGGTTAGTAATGCCTTTTGGTTTAACTAATGCACCTAGTACTTTTATGCGTTTGATGAATCATGTTCTGCGATCTTTCATTGGTAAATTCTGTGTTGTATACATTGATGATATCTTGATCTATAGCAAGTCTTTACAGGATCACGTAGAACATTTGCGAGCTGTTCTGCAGGTTTGCGAGAAGAAAGATTGTTTGGTAACATGGAGAAGTGTGTATTTTGTACTGACAAACTTACATTTCTTGGTTACATTGTTAGTTCTCAAGGAGTTGAAGTTGATCCTGAGAAGATAAAGGCAATTCAGGAATGGCCACGACCGACATCGATTACTCAGGTTAGATCGTTTCATGGTTTAGCAAGTTTTTATCGACGGTTTGTTCCTAATTTCAGTTCCATTACCGCCTCTTAACTGGTATTATTAAGAAGAATTCTAGCTTCTCTTGGGGTAAGGAACAAGAAGATGCCTTTTTGAAGATTAAAGATTGTTTGACTAGAGCACCTGTGTTAGCATTACCTGATTTTGATAAAACGTTTGAAATTGAATGTGATGCTTCTAGAATTGGTATAGGTGCTGTTTTGATGTAGGAAAAGAGGCTCGTTGCTTACTTTAGTGAGAAATTGAGTGGTGCTACATTGAACTATCCGGTTTATGATAAAGAGATGTATGCACTGATTCGGGCATTGGAGACATGGCAGCATTATTTGTTGCCTAAGGAGTTTGTGATCCACACCGACCATGAGGCTTTACGTTACATCACAGGTCAGCATAAATTGAATAAATGACATGCTAAGTGGGTTGAATTCTTAGAATCTTTTCCTTATGGCATTCGTTACAAGAAAGGGAAAGAAAATGTCGTTGCTGATGCATTGTCACGTAGGTATGCACTTTTGAGTTATCTTGATTCACATCTGATTGGTTTTGCATATATTCGTGATTTATACCCTGATGATCCTAATTTTAGAGATAAGTTTAAAGCTTGTTCGAAAGGTGCATATGGAAAGTTTTACAGGCATGATGGCTATCTTTTCAAGGAAAACAGGATTTGCATTCCCCAGGGTTCGATGCGTGATATTCTGATTCGTGAGGCGCACGAAGGTGGATTGATGGGTCATTTTGGAGTCACCAAGACGTTACATACCTTGAAAGAACATTTGTTTTGGCCGGAGATGCGTAGAGATGTTGAAAGGTATTGTGAACGTTGTGTGACTTGTAGAAAAGCGAAATCGAAGGTTTCACCACATGGTATGTACTTACCTTTACCTATTCCTGATTCCCCTTGGACTGATATATCGATGGATTTTGTTTTGGGATTGCCTCGAACTAGGACATGTAGAGATAGTATATTTGTTGTGGTTGATAAGTTCTCGAAAATGGCACATTTTATTGCTTGCCATAAGACTGATGATGCTGTTAATGTGGCTAACTTATTCTTTAGGGATGTTGTACGTTTACATGGTATTCCTAGGTCGATTGTTTCTGACAGGGATGTGAAGTTTTCGAGTCACTTTTGGAGGACTCTTTGGAGCAAATTAGGTACGAAACTCATGTTTTCTACTACTTGCCATCCCCAGACTGATGGACAAACTGAGGTTGTTAACAGGGTTTTATCTACTTTACTTCGTTCCATCATTAAAAAGAATATTAGGACTTGGGAAGATTGTTTGCCACATGTTGAGTTTGCTTATAATCATGTTGTACATTCTGCTACTAAAATGTCACCTTGTGAGGTTGTTTATGGTTTTAATCCTATTACGCCTCTAGATATGTTGCCTTTGCCACAGGAACATGTGACGAACATGGATGGTCAAGCAAAAGCAGAATACGTAAAAAGGTTGCATCAACAGGTGAAGGAGAACCTTGAACGAAGGACTCAGCAGTACGGAAGGCATACAAACAAAGGAAGGAAGCGAGTCACCTTCGATGTTGGTGATTGGGTTTGGGTTCATTTCCGAAAGGAATGATTTCCGGCCCAAAGGCGGTCCAAGCTGTTACTGCGAGGAGATGGTCCTTTTCAGGTGTTGGAGAAAGTGAATGACAACGCCTACAAGTTAGATCTACCCTGAGAATACAATGTAAGTGCCACATTTAATGTTTCTGACTTAACCCCTTATGGTGATTGTACAGATTTGAGGACAAATCCTTTTCAAGAAGGGGGGATGATGTGAGCACATCTTCACCAGCACATGTTGTTGATCCGGCGGTCTTACCTTTAGGACCAATTACGCGATATAGGGCGCAACGTTTTAGGGAAGGGTCGTGGGTTTATTAGGTTAATCTTAGATTAGGGTTAGGCATATTTAATTTAATCAATTTAAGTCGTGTGCTCGTTTCATATGGGAACGATCTCTAAATTAATTAAATTAACTTAGGTCTAGTTTTTTCAGAGCCATAGTTAGGTTTAGGTTCGAACTAGCTTAATTAATTTAAATTTATCCTTGACTCATTGGGATGAATATTAAATTCATTAGAGTTAGTTGATCACCTCCTAATTACCCTTTAGGATATAATTGACATTGGGCCTAGATGAACAATTTAAATTAAAACCATGACTAGTTAATTTGATTCATTTTAAATAGTGTACATAGCTCATTGGTATACTAGTTTAAAATTGATCAATTTAATTATTGTGTTGCGAGATAATTTATAATTTATTAGGGTCTTCTAGTTTTTAGAGTATAATTAATTTAGGGTTAATACTAGAATCACCTAATTAATAATTAGATCACTAATTGGACTCCCGTAATTTTGGCCTTTTACGATAGGACCTTGAGTGGGCTTTTGTGTGTTTCTTTTAAAGTCTCTCTGTGACATGCATTTATAATTGTCATCCATATGACCTTTAATGTCTTAACATGTTAATTAACTAGTTTAAACCATACAAAAGGGAGGTATCTATTAATCTCGATATTTATGTCGTAATAGTCCGAGCTCAATGGATGTAGACCAAATATTTGGGTTAATTCTCACCGTCTCAAGAATAGCCAATGAAAAGACTCATCAAGAATAGCCAATGAAAAGACAACAACTAAGCCCAAGATGAGTGGGGCAGTCCTTCTGTAGAACTAATGTTTTGATATAGTAATTGAAAAATGTTTTCGACTGATTTAAAAAGTATTTAAAACATTTCCAAAGTCCAAACATCTTGAAATTATGTTTAGAGAAGCTTTTAAAAGGGTTTTACATGTTCTTCAAAGCCAAACTTCACAAAACCGTCCAGGCGTTTCAAAACGCTCTATGGTGTTTCGAAACAGGGGATTCCAGTATCAAAAACGTTTCGATACTCGTATCGAAACAGGCTTTCCCTGGATGCGGATTTTGCCCAGCGTTTCGAAACGGGCTATGCTGTTTCGATACGCCTATGTGGCATTGACCACAACGGTCATAAACCCCAACGACTATTTCCCAACTAACTTTTAAATGCAGGCGTTTCGATACGAGTTTTAACGTTTCGATGCGGGTGTTCCGGAACGGCCAGAGGCGTTTCGTAACGGGTGCCCTGACATACTGCAACGGCTCTTTCTACTTAGAGAGCGTTTCGAAACGGGTTCGAGCGTTTCGAAACGAGGAGCTGCAGAACTGCATTTATGGTGGGAATTAAAGTCCTCAACGGCTTCAATTTGATCCCAACGGCTAGTAACGGCTACAAACTCAATTGGGAGTATAAAAGGGACCTCCAAGCATCAAGTAAAGGCTAATGCTCATATTGTCAAACAACAAATGATCAAAGATTGTCTTAGAGCTTAAATTGTCATTTATTGTATAGACAAACACTAGTGAGCCAAAATTGTCAAATTTGCTCAAGTGTTTTAGGTTTTGGGTGAGTGCTTTAATTGTGCAAACAAACACCTTTTAGAGGGATTTGTGTTTGCTTTGTTTATCTCTTTGTAAGAGAGGGTTTCAATCAAGGCTTTGGGTAGAAAGCTTGATTGTGTGTAGGGGTTACCTCCTAAGCCTAGAAAAGGGGACAAATCAATAGTGGATTGATTGGAAATCCTTAGTGAGGAGCTAAGGTAGTGGATGTAGACCTTGGTTAGAAGGTTGAACCACTCTAAAATCATTGTGTCAATTTCTTTTTAGCTTCCACAACCCTTCCACCCAAAAATCCACCTCTCCACCACTTGGTGAGCCACATCGGTTGAACGAATCGAGCCCCACACAACTCAACAATTGGTATCAGAGCTTGGCTTAGTCGAAGGGGATTCACATCCTATTGAGAAGATCCGGCAAGCTCGATCACTATTTCTTCAACCGGCTCAAATGGCACAATCAATCGACAAACCGCCTTTCTTCGATGGTACCCACTATGCCCATTGGAAGACAAAGATGAAGTTCTTCATCAAATCTAGAGATTACAAGCTATGGGATATAGTTGAAGATGGTCCGTTCGTGCCTCAACGAAGCAAAGCGGAATGGAGTGCCGACGATCGCAAGAAGATGGAGCTTAATTGCAAAGCCTTGCACATCTTGTTTTGTGCTTTTGGCCCAACCATCTATGAGAAGATGTCTTCTTGTGAGAGTGCTAAGGAGGTATGGGACAAGCTTGAAGTGACATACGAGGGGACCGATGAAGTCAAGGAGACCAAGATTGGGCTCCTAACCTTAGAGTATGAGAACTTCAAAATGGATCCGGAAGAAAACATCGAGAAGATGTTTGATAGGTTCTCCACTATCACCAATGGTCTCAAAGGCTATGGAGAAGCCATCCCGGAGGAAAAGCTTGTTCGAAAGCTCATCTACTCACTTCCCGAGTCTTGGGACTCAAAGAGGACCGCCATCATCGAAGCCAAAAATTTGAAGACCTTGAAGCTTGATGAACTCATGGGGTCACTCCTTACTCATCAAATCATGAAGAAGAATAAAGAAGATGAGAAGAAGAGGGAAGATATTAGAGCTATGGGAGAGAAGAAAATCAAAGGGCTATGCAAGTGCCATGGCTCTCAAATCCTCCACTTGTCATCATGTCTACTCAAGTGAAGAGGAGGATGAACATGAAGAGATAGTTCATATCTTCAAGAAGTGTGCCCCGTTCATGAAGAAAGCCTTGAGAGAGCTTGAGCGAGAACCCAAGAGAAAGGAGAGGACAAGCACTTCAAGCCATAAGAAGAAGTCACATGTGGCTACTTGGAGTGATGAGGACTCCACCAACGATGAACAAGCCAACCTTTGCCTTATGGCCATCGAAGAAGATTCAAGGGTAACTTCTAATTCATCTACTTCATGTTCTTATACTTTTGATGAATTACAATATGCCTATGATGATTTGGTTTTAGAGTTTAAAAATCACATTTTGAAAAACATTAAATTGATTTCAAAGTTGAAAATTCAAAATGACTTGATTTCTAAAACCAAAGTTGAACTTGAAGCAAAACTCGAAGAGTTTGAATTGAAATGTTTTGATTTACAAAATTTGCTTCAAAAAGTTCAAGAAGAAAAGGATTTGATTTCCAAAGAGCTTGAAAAGAAAAATAATTTTGGAAAAATCAAATTTTTATGTTAGACAATCTAGTGCCCCTAGATTTGTAAAAGGAAAATGTTTTAGAAGTGTTTGGGTCCCAAAAGGACTAACCACTTCAACTAAAAAGGATGACATTGAAAAATGGATTCCAAAAGGGGCTAAAATTTGTGCTACTAACGTTTATGGATCCAAAGAAATTTGGATACCAAAAATTACTTGATTGTCTTTTGCTAGGTGTGATGGAGATGTTCAACAAGTCAAACATTGAGGGGTAGCTCCATGCACACAAGGAAGAACACTTGAAGAAGGAAGGCTTCACATCCTCCCTTGGGTTCAAGTGTTGGTAAAAATTCTAGTTGTTTTCTATTTCATTTGTTTATTTTAGTTTAAATTCAACTAGATGATCATATATGTTGGACTAACATTTTGATGATGCTTTGACTAAGGGGGAGCCATTTTTAGAACCAAATTCTTATTTTTGTAATTTTTACCTCTATTGTTATTTTGAACTAAATGTTTTAAATTCTTTTTGATATAACAAAAAGGGGGAGAAATGGTTTGAAAAATTGAATTTTCAAATGAATAAGGGGGAGCTTTATTTGATTTCATATTTTCAATCTCTTATTCACATTTTTAAAGTTAAAGGGGGAGAACCCCAAACAATTTTTCACGAAAATGGTTTGAAAAATTGAATTTTCAAATGAATAAGGGGAGCTTTATTTGATTTCATATTTTCAATATATTATTCACATTTTTAAAGTTAAAGGGGGAGAATCCCAAACAATTTTTTAAGTGAGTTTTATTATATCAAAAAGGGGGAGATTGTAGAACTAATGTTTTGATATAATAATTGAAAAATGTTTTGGACTGATTTAAAAAGTATTTAAAACATTTCCAAAGTCCAAACAACTTGAAATTATGTTTAGGGAATCTTTTAAAAGGGTTTTACATGTTCTTCAAAGCCAAACTTCACAAAGCCGTCTAGGCGTTTCGAAACGCCCTATGGTGTTTCGAAACAGGGGATTCCAGTAGCAAAAATGTTTCGATACGAGTATCGAAACGGGCTTTCCCTAGATGAGGATTTTGCCCAGCGTTTCGAAACGGGCTATGCCGTTTCGATACCCTTAAGTGGCATTGACCACAACGGTCATAAACCCCAACGACTATTTCCCAACTAACTTTTAAATGCAGGCGTTTTGATACGGGTTTTAACGTTTCGATACGGGTGTTCTGAAACAGCCAGAGGCGTTCCGAAACGGGTGCCCTGACAGACTGCAACGACTCTTTCTACTTAGAGAGCGTTTCGAAACGGGTTCGAGCGTTTCGAAACGAGGAGCTGCAGAACTGTATTTATGGTGGGAATTAAATTCCTCAATGGCTCCAATTTGATCCCAACGGCTAGTAACGGCTACAAACTCAATTGGGAGTATAGAAGGGACCTCCAAGCATCAAGTAAAGGCTAATGCTCATATTGTCAAACAACAAATGATCAAAGATTGTCTTAGAGCTTAAATTGTCATTTATTGTATAGACAAACACTAGTGAGCCAAAATTGTCAAATTTGCTCAAGTGTTTTAGGTTTTGGGTGAGTGCTTTAATTGTGCAAACAAACACCTTTTAGAGGGATTTGTGTTTGCTTTGTTTATCTCTTTGTAAGAGAGGGTTTCAATCAAGGCTTTGGGTAGAAAGCTTGATTGTGTGTAAGGGTTACCTCCTAAGCCTAGAAAAGGGGACGAATCAATAATGTATTGATTGGAAATCCTTAGTGAGGAGCTAAGGTAGTGGATGTAGACCTTGGTTAGAAGGTTGAACCACTCTAAAATCATTGTGTCAATTTCTTTTTACCTTCCACAACCCTTCCACCCAAAAATCCACCTCTCCACCACTTGGTGAGCCACATCGATTGAACGAATCGAGCCCCACACAACTCAACACCTTTAAAGAGGGACTTCATGAAGTGACTGATTCTAGTCAAACCAGTACATGCCAACCATGTCCTTCCAAGGCGAGACATAAATAAAGACTCAACAAAGACAGAAAACCCATGAAAGTTAAGAATGATCGACCCGAAAGCGAGGCTTCTTCCCCTACAACTCTAAAAATGACTCCATTCATGCATCATATTTAGTTAGACATCCCTAGGTTAGGAGCATGCTAACTCATATCATCAAAGCATTTTTATTGTTTTGACAGATTTTGTAGACTGCAAAGAATTTTGACTTGAAACTTCTCAATAATGAGTCCCTAACGAGAAGAACTCAGCCAACGAAGATTCGAATAAGTTTCCAAGGAGGGGGACTCGCTTAGCCGAGGAGAAGGAAAAGTTCACCAAAAAGAGAAGAAAGAAAAAAAAGAGAAAAAAAGAAAAAGAAAGAGAGCAAAAAGAAAAGAGAATAAAGAAGAAGAGAGATAAAAAAGAAAAGAATGAGAGAAAAGAAAAAGAACGAGAGGAAAGAAGAAGAGAGAAAGAAAAAAAAGGAAAAGAAAGGAAATAAAAAAGAAAAAAAGGAAAATAAAAAGAAAGAAAGAAAAAGAAGTCTAGAAATAAGGAAAAAGAGAGAAAGAAAAGGAAAAATAAGAAGAAGAAGAAGAAAAAGAAGAAGAAGAAGAAGAAAGAAGGAAAAAGAGAAAGGAAAAAGAAAGAGAAATAGAGAAAAGAAAGAAGAAGAAGAAGAAGAAGAAGAAGAAGAAGAAGAAGAAGAAGAAGAAGAAGAAGAAGAAGAAGAAGAAGAAGAAGAAGAAGAAGAAGAAGAAGAAGAAGAAGAAGAAGAAGAAGAAGAAGAAGAAGAAGAAGAAGAAGAAGAAGAAGAAGAGAAGAAGAAGAAGAAAGAAAAAAGAAAAAGAATCTCCAAAGTGAAAACTTGTAAAGACACTTTAAATCAAGAGGTTAAGGAACACAAGAAAAATATGGAGCATAAAGGGTGGACCTGAGGTGAGAGAGGAGGCACCGCCATTGCAAAGAAAAAGAAGAAGAGGAAAGCAAGAGAAAATCAAGATTAAGGGACCAAAAGGAGAAAGTATACCTAAAAGATAGATTGGGCCCTTCTTAAGAGAATGAGTAAACAACAAAGCAAAAACCTAGAAAGAATTTCAGTGCGAAGGAGGCAGATACTCAAAGCTCAAGAATATCAGACGAAGGATTTCAGACTCGCCACGTCTGAATTTCAGAGCGAAGGAGGCAGATACTCAAATCTCAAGGATTTCAGGCGAAGAATTTCAGACTCGCCATGTCAGAATTTCAGAGCGAATGAGGCAGATACTCATAGCTCAAGGATTTCAGGCGAAGGATTTCAGACTCGCCACGTCAAGATTTTAGAGTGAAGAAGGCATATACTCAAATCTAAAGGATTTCGGGCGAAGGGTTTCAAATTCGCCATGTCAAGGTTTTTAGAGCGAAGGTGACAGATACTCACTGATCCAAGACTCCGAGGCACAAGAGACAAATACTCATAGCTCCGGCTTTCGAGGAAGATGAATAGAGAATAGTTCTATATAAGAGGAACTCGCAGCTCAGAATCTTCAAACAGGGATGTGGGACAAAATTAGTGCTTATGGTCTTTCCTTTATTCTTGTTACACAAGGATAAGCAAAGAGGGGCAACTGTAATCACTAATTTTGTTCGGGTAGACCTGATTTTTTATTTTATCTTGCAATAAAGGGATTTCTATCTATTTTACTCTATACTATATATGTATATGATTCTCATTAAAACTCCAAGAAACAAAAAAGATTATTAGTATCATTAAGTATTGCTAGTTTTTTGGTACAATTATCACGTATTAGTAACACATTATACATTATATAATACTATGTTTGGTCATTATTATTATTATTATATTATTATTATTATTATTATTATCACTAATTCTAAAAAATATATTAAAAGGCCCATATATATAATTATAGTCCATTCACACTTAAATTATGAAAACCCAAAAATATTATATATGTATTATCAGTCCATTAACATAGAATAAAAAGGCCCAAGTTTATTATTCATTAAACAAGTGTCCATTTACAATTAAAACAACCCAAAATATTACATACATTTGGCCCGATAAGGGCCAAAGCTTGAAACCCTAAATGACCTAGTCTAATAACCATCTTTGCTCTCTGCGCAACTGGCTACCAACCGCCAGATCTATTCCAGATCTAACGATCCAGATCACGCTGATGGATGAAGCCCTAGCAGGCCATTTTCTTCCCTGGCGCCGCATCGACCGTAGCCCTTGGATCAGGAGCGCATCGAACGGCTGAGATCACATCCAACGTCTGTGCGCCTGTCGTTTCGGCTCTCCATGTGTGCGTGCGCTACACGCCCGACTCTCCAGATCCCATCTCCTCGCCACGTCTCTCGTCCCCTCCTCTACCACCCACCGTACCAGAGGCTCACATGCACACAAAATACAAAAACCAACAATGTCAGAGGAGACAAACAAACAATTTCAGAGTATACACATGAATCAGGACAAAGCAAAACGACAATCAATGTTTATTTTCAATTTGTATGTAATTCAAAATTCCATGTAATTCGGCTATATAACCGAAACATTACCAAATGTAAAGAGGGTCGAAAAATTGAAAGCAATGGAAATAGAGAGCAAGAGCTTTTGGGTGTCGATTACTCTCCCACATCGTCGAAAAATTCCATGTATTTGTTTTCATTTTTTGCATAGCATATACACGAAAAAAGTTAGGGTTTAGTCTTTTTTTACCTTCGTTGTTTCGGCTCTTAGGTGTCGATTACTCTCCCACACCGTTGATAATCCTTTTGTCCCCCTCTCACGGCTGTGCATGGTGATTCGGTTGAGGGAAATAATCAAAAAAGGGATTTTTATTCTTATATAAAAAGAGTTTTCCTTTCTATTTTCCTTCCAAATAAAAAGGGATGTTTTTTTCAAAGATTTGGGTGCTAGTTTTGTTTTAAAAGTAGAAAAGGGGGCTTCTTGGGATGTTTGGGAGTATGCCGGCCGCTGACTAGCGACAGTCGACATTTTAATTTTCGACGTCGAGAGAATGGGGAGGTGTATGAGAGTTTAAGGATTTTGGCAAAAAAAGGTTAGAAATGGTTTAACACGCATTTTATATTTATTAATGATTTAAAATTTGTATAATCCTATTATAAGTCCTTCCGCATCGCGCTATTTGCGACCGAATGGTTTCCGCACTCCTAAATCACATGTTTGGTCCCTCAGCGTGGGTAAATCACACCCCTGGCCAACAAAATCTTGAAATGATTTTCAATATCATCCACATTTTTACTTGAGTCTCTATTTTTGATTAATTTAACCCTTAAACTTCATTTCTTTACATTTGGGTCATTTCCAGTATTTAAATCCCCCCTTTTCTCATGCATGTTTATTTTTATTTTGCATCTTTAATTTCCAATTTTTATTTCCTATGTGATGTTCACTTCGTTTAGATGTGGCTATATGGTCTTATGCTTGATTTGGTGTTTAATATTGAGTGTTATATAGTATATAGTTTTTGTATAACATATATAATATATAGTTTTTGTACATCTAATATATAGTCTTCTTATATAATAGACATATAACATATAGTTTTTTTACATAATTTCTACATAATATACGATATATGTTTCATATAATATATATTCCTTATAATATATGTTTTTCTATATGATATGTGTTATAATACAATATATGTTTTTTATTAGATAATATATGTCATAATTATAACACATAGTTTTCATAATATATAATATGATTTTCTTAAAGTATATGACACATGTGTTTATATAGTATGTAATATATAAGTAAAGTATATTTTCGAAGTATATGCATGTGATTTTTTTTTTTTTAATTTTAGATGTTTGGGCCTAGTTTGTTTAATTAGATTAGTTCGGGTCCCGCGTTGTTTTTGGGCTTGGGCATTTTTAGTGTAGGTGGGTTGTGGGTTTATTAGGTTAATCTTAGATTAGGGTTAGGCATATTTAATTTAATCAATTTAAGTCATGTGCTTGTTTCATATGGGCACAATCTCTAAATTAATTAAATTAACTTAGGTCTAGTTTTTTCAGAGTCGTAGTTAGGTTTAGGTTCAAACTAGCTTAATTAATTTAAATTTATCATTGACTCATTGAGATGAATATTAAATTCATTAAAGTTAGTTGATCACCTCCTAATTACCCTTTATGAGATAATTGACATTGGGCCTAGATGTACAATTTAAATTAAAACCACGACTAATTAATTTGATTCATTTTAAATTGTGTACCTAGCTCATTGGTATACTAGTTTAAAATTGATCAATTTAATTATTGTGTTGCGAGATAATTTATAATTTATTAGGGTCTTCTAGTTTTTAGGGCATAATTAATTTAGGGTTAATACTAGAATCACCTAATTAACAATTAGATCACTAATTGGACTCCCATAATTTGGGCCTTTTAGGATAGGTCCTTGAGTGGGCTTTTGTGTGTTTATTTTAAAGTCTCTCTGTGACATGCATTTATAATTGTCATCCATATGACCTTTAATGTCTTAACATGTTAATTATCTAGTTTAAACCATACAAAAGGGAGGTATCTATTAATTCCGATATTTGTGTCGTAACAGTCCGAGCTCAATGGATGTAGACCAAATACTGGGGTTAATTCTCACTGTCTTAAGGTAAGAAACAATTAAAAATGGAAATATCATAGCATCATTCTTAAATGCTTGCATCATGCATAAAGGTGACATACGAGAGTCGAACCGTAAATTAACACGGTAGTCAGACTTATATGAGGTCGGTTTAATCTATGGTCCAATGTATCGTCATCCTTATTAATTAAATGCCTAATTAATTCCAAAGCGCCAATTTGATAAAGCTCGTTGAATTAAAGTCAATTTTCAATTAAGAACCCTTAATTAAATTCATTTTAAATTTCAACAATTTTCATCGATTAAAAGCAACAATTATTTTGGTACCGATTTTCGGGCGTGATGGGGGTGCTAATCCTTCCCCTCGCGTAACCAACTCCCGAACCCATTTCAAATTGAATCTCTATTTTTTATGGTGTTCGGCCTACCTTAGTGGCCGGTGGCGACTCCATGTTTTTATTGCTTTTCAAAATTCGAATTTTAAAAGAGAAATTCCCCTTTTTAACAAATCTTTTTCAAAAGCGGGATACTTTAAAAGTTTTTTTTTTTAAAAAAATGTTATTACAGTTAATATGTTTTTCTAACTGAGGCAATGTAACACCCCCTTCCCGGTCTGGTAGAGAACCGGGTCGAAATGTGTTACCGGAGGACGATGCGACAAACAGCGTTATAAACTTTCGTCCTAATTACACGATAAATCAATAGAAAGCATACAATGTCCATGGTTATATTTTCCCATTTCCATTTCGGTGGATCAACAGGTTGCAAAAGTCCTGTAGGGGCACAATGTTCTGCCTTGACACATTGACACGTGAGACACTTGGAAACATGATCTACGATGGCACGCTTCATGCCTGGCCATCAATATAGCTCACGATCCTTATACATTTTCACAAACCCGGGGTGAACGGAAAAAGAACTCAAATAACCTTCAGCAAGGATATCGGTGCAGAGAGTTTCATCATTATGTATACAAACTCGATCATGGAAACATAAGAGTTCTTCAGAATTAATTCTGAAGTCTGGATTATATGATAGTTTAGAGACAATAGCCTGGAGCTCGAAATCTCGTTCTTGCAAGCCCCTGATTCGTGAAATGACGGTGGACTGAACTTAGAGTTCAGCTACAAGGCAATGATGCTTTTGAAGTCAAAACTGAGCGTTAATTGCTCGAGGAGCTACAAGAGAGCGATATTACTATGAGTTAATATACTTCACAATACTTATAACTTCATGTCCATAATCAATGCTTACCAGGAAAAGGTTTGCGGCTGAGCGCATCAGCTACAACATTGGCCTTGCCCGGATGGTAATCAATGACTAGATCATAATCTTTAAGAAGTTCCATCCACCCCCGTTGTCGAAGATTCAACTCCTTTTGCGTCAATAAATATTTGAGACTTTTGTGATCGGTGAAAAGATAGAATTCCTCTCCGTAGAGGTAATGCCTCTAGATTTTCAATGCAAAGACAACTGCGGCCAACTCCAAGTCATAGGTGGGATAATTCATCTCATGTGGCTTAAGTAGCCTCGAAGCATAAGAAATAACCTTACCTTCTTGCATCAATACGCACCCTAACCCAAGATGCGAGGCATCACTGTAAACTGTATAGTCTTTTCTAGACTCGAGCTGGGTCAAGACAGGTGCATGGGTCAGGACTTGTTTCAACTGATCAAAGTTTCGTTGTTGGACCTCAGTCAAAACAAAAGGAGCATCCTTCCGCAACAATTTGGTTAAAGGAGCGGATAACATAGAAAATCCTTTCACAAATCTACGATAATAGCTAGCCAGCCCAAGGAAACTTCTAACCTCATTGACATTCTTCGGTGGATGCCAATCTACAATAGCTTGAATTTTCTTTGGGCCCACCTGAATACCCAAAGCTGATACGACATGCCCCAAAAAGGCCACTTTAGTGAGCCAAAACTCACACTTAGAAAACTTCGCATACAATTATTTCTCTCTCAGAGTCTGAAGTACAACACGAAGATGATCTCGATGCTCCGATTCATTCTTGGAATAGATTAAGATATCGTCTATGAATACCGCAACGAATTTGTCAAGATAGGGTCTAAATACCCGGTTCATTAAATCTATAAAAGCCGCTAGTGCATTAGTTAGTCCGAAAGGCATCACTAAGAATTCGTATTGTCCATATGTTGTACGAAAGGCAGTCTTGGGCACATCACACTCCTTGACTTTCATTTGATAGTAACCCGACCTTAAATCAATCTTGGAAAACACAGAGGCATCTTTTAATTGGTCGAACAGGTCATCTATCCTGGGCAAATGATACTTATTCTTGATGGTGACTTTGTTTAGTTGTCTATAGTCAATGCACAAACACATAGAACTATCATTCTTCTTGACAAAAAGAACCGGGGCTCCCCAAGGTGAAGAGCTCGGTTGAATAAAACCCTTGTTCATAAGGTCTTTAATTTGAGCCTTCAATTCTTTTAACTCCACAGCTGCCATCCGATATGGTGCAATGGAAACTGGAGCAGTCCCGGTTGCACCTCAATACCAAATTCCACTTCACGGGTTGAGGGCAATCCCGGAAGCTCATCAGGGAAAACATCTGGGAATTCATTTACTGTGTCAATGTCATGGATCTGAGGTTCATTCTTGGATTCGGTGGACAATGCACACAACATGGAGTTCCGATATTTCATCAACATTATCTTTTCCTTGCCAAGACCTCGAAGATACAATTTTCGCTTACTACAATCTACCCACGCCTGATGTTTACTACGCCAATCTATGCCTAGAATCGCATCAAACTCGTAGATTGGCAAGACTAGGAAATCCGCAGGGAACGAAATTCCTTGGATCAAGATCAGACAATTCTTACATACAAGGCTTAGAGCAACACAATCACCTAACGGATTTGTCACAGAGATTTTTATTGCCAAAGGTTCACTAGACATCCTATGTCTTTTAACCAATTCTAGGCTTATAAAAGAATGTTTAGATCCATGATCAATCAATACATACAATGAGTGTGCATATAACATAACGGTACTTGCTATAACATCAAGCTCATCATCCTCCTCGCGGCCTCTCACATGATACATCTGAGCAGAGGCCTCCGATTCTTGCTTGTTACCTTGCTTTCTGGATCCGGCTGGCCTGCCTGAGTTCCCGATGGTGCTTGTCTTGGCCCTTTTCCTCGAAAGGACTGAGCGGGTGAAGAGATGTCTCCGTGCACAACCACTGACTTAGAGGGATTCTGAGGAGAGTCCTTGATAAAATGTCCTTGTTCCCCACAAAAGAAACATGCTCTCGTCTGCTTGCGACACTGTCCTGCTTGGTGCCGTTTCTGACAAAAAATACAAACTGGATGTTGAACACTCCAGTTCGAACCTCCAGTACTCTCAAATGAGGCAGCCTTAGACAAGGACTGGGTGATAGTATATGGTCTCTCAATGTTCCCTGTACGGGAAGGCTGTGGAAAAGAAGCTTGCCTTGCTTGAACCTTGATACTTACCCTTCTTGTTCCTCTTAGGAGGTCGAGAATCGTTCCATGTTCTCTTCTCAGATCTGCTAGACATATTTCCTCTCTGTGATCTCTACGCTGCTTCGGTTGCTTTAACTCGGTTCACCAAATCCTTGAAGTTGGTGATACCCAAGGCCGTAAATATAGGTCGCAGCTCATCGCTCAACCCAGCGATAAATATTCGGCACTTGTCTTCTTCTTTCTTTATAAACTCGGCTCCGTATCGGCAGTACTTGCAGAAATCATGGATGTATTGCTCGATAGGCCGCTCGCCTTGTTTCAAATGAAGAAAAGTGTTATGCCTTTCCGTGAGATAGTACTCGATGATGTACTTGTTCCGGAATTCCTTAAGAAAGAATTCCTAAATCACCTTGCTTTCTACTTGAGACGAAAATCCCTGGGATGCTGAAAGCTCTTTTAGAGTCTCGAAATCCTAAGATTCTTTTTCCTGCTCGAAGATATGGCTTTCGACTTCTTATGAATAAGGTAAAAAGCAGGGGTAACCGGTTAACCGGGTTGCCTATTTTTCTTCTTCAATCTAACAGTATATACTAATCCCCCTTGATCCAACAACATAAAAAAGGTGGCCTGTTTTTAGGTTGTATTTAAGGGGCCGATATTTAAAACTGTCCCATTTCACTTGCATTATGGATATTACAAAATCAGATTTATGTTGAAATGTTAAAAAAATACTAAATTATAGCAGACTCACACACTCACACTATAGGTAAAAAAGAGATGACAAATAAATAACTTATGGTATAATTATTGATATCTAATTTATTGACTGATTAATTTAGATTGAATATTATAGAAGTTTATTATATAGATGACCAATCTAACTCATTTTATTCAATTTATTCAATTTGGGTGAAGAATTGAAAATGAGAAAAATAAACTAGGCAGTTATATGTTAGTTAATATTGAGATTTTTTTTAAGTTACAGGGGAGAGTGGGTAGTTTTATAGTTCAAATAATTGTAAAGTTTCAACATTATTTTTATTGTAAATAACATGTAAATGATGTAATTCCTTCTCTTATTTTTCTCTGTATGGAGAAAGGTACCCTTAGTTTTTATAATTCCAATAAGTTAGTTTTTTTGAAAGCTAAAGTAATTACAAGTAGTATATGTTCTGAATATACTCTCAATCATTGACAATGTATGCTCAATTACCCTGATGTATCTGCTGGTGCTCAAACCCGTGACCTCTAGGAACAACAACTATTCCCTTAACCACTGAGGCAAGTTGGTTCGTGCAATTCCAATAAGTTAGTTAGTGTGCGTTTAATTCATAATACTAGACTCAGTTTAATATTTAAAATAGATATTAATATTTACATAATTTTATATTTGAATACAATTTTATCAGATTCGACCAAATGATATTCATATTCTATCATGTTAAAAACTTGAATAAATATCAATTTTTAAGACTTGAATTAAACCAACAATATCTTGACTCAATAGTAAGATTGAAGTCATGATATTTTTGGTGTCTCAAGTTTCAGTTCGATCATGCATAAATTTATACATGTATTAGTTTTTGTACCGCCTCCATTTTTGGTTATGTATAAATTTGATCTCAATTCAATTGAACATTACGATGTTAATTTTTTTAACAACATTATGATGTTAATTCTAATTATGATTCTTGAATGTATTAATTATTAGGGTAAAGTACATAAATTTTGGGAGGGGCCACTACACCAGGCTTGTTCTTTCGCGGTGTTTTTTAGCCTATTGCAGCGTTTTTTAGCGCCGCTAAAAACGCCCCCGACGCTAATAAAAATGCCGCCAAAACGCCGTTGATACTTGCGCCGCAAAAGTTTGCGGCGTTTGTGGTGAAAAAACGCCACGATAGATCGTGTTCTTTAGCGGCGTTTTGTGTAACGTACGCCGCGAAAACCTGTTCTGTAGCGGCGTTTTGTTAATCAAATGCCGCAAAAGTCTGTTCTTTAGCGACATTTATCTTGAAAAACGTCGAGATTACTTCCTCTATGGTGGCGCTTTTTTGACAAACGCCACAATATGGTTGTGATTTTTAGTGGCGTTTTTTATATAAACGCCGCAAATCTTACTGCCAATTGAAAGTTCAATTTTCATTATATTTACTACCCAAATTTAACCTGTGACATATCCAATCCAAGAAATAATTACAAAAATTAAGAAAAAAAATACTTAACAACAAGAAAATAAGTTCAAGTCTATAACATTAAAGTGAAAATGTAATCCAACATTGTAGTTCAAAGTCAAAGTGAAATGTATTTAAACTTTCGTTTAGTAGAATAAACATGATCAAACCTAATAAATCAACTAAGATGGAGGATTATGCGGTTGGTTCTGCTTGAACATGGCCACCATTTCTTGAAATTTATTTTCGAGATTCTTATATGCTGCTTCTCTCTCCGCTTCCCTGGCTGCTCTCTCTGCTTCCTTCGCTTCTACTTCGGCTTTAAATTGAGTTAATTGTTGTTGTAAACGATTAACTTCTGCCTGGGAAGACCAGCTCTGTGATGGCATGTACTGGGACGAATTAGCACCAAAATATTTTGTTGGGGTAACGAATGATCCTTGACATCGAACTCGACCATATCGTTCAGGACCCAAAACATCAACAATAACTTGGTTGTCGATGTCATCCACATTAGCAGAACCATTAGTTGAAGCTGTAGCTTCAAACTCCATCTTTTTGTCCTTCATTTTGGCCTAATAATCAATAAAGAAAATAAATTCAAATATTATTTCATATAAAAATGTTATCATGTTGATATAAATAATAACATAATATTAGATTTTGCATCAAATAAATATACCATAATTTCTGCAGCTTCAGGAGTAATAGCAGAGCCATCTTTCTTTGTGTGTATGATGTCGAAGAGTTGTACTCGTCCAACACTACTGCCGGTCTTAAGTTCCTACAATGAATAATAAAAATACTTACGAAAAAAAGTATTAGATTAAAAAATAATGAATAATGTCTAAAAACAATACCTCCTCATTAGCAATACGGGCAAAGCTCTTCGACCCGGCTGTGTGAGTATATTTCTGTTTCTGTCTACTAGCAATGCCAACACGCTCTCGTTCCTAAAATTGCATATATACATATATAACCAATTTTGTAATGACATAGTAATATTCTTTAAAAAGTGTAGCGGACACGAGATTGTAACTCTTCTTTATACTCACTGTAAAGTAGGTTACGTGGTTAAAGATTGAGAAATATATAAGATAAAGTAAATACATCATCATTTATATTGTAAAACTTACGTGTGTAAGGAATCTAATGAATTGTGGTGGAAAAGAACATAGCGATGTGCTTGGACCCAAGATTTGTCATCTAATTGTGCAATTTCAACTTTGTTGAGTGGTTCACCATAACTTCCAAACAAATAAGTCTCAACTGAGTTATTAGTACTGCACACTTCATTTCTATTTGATCTATTAAATCTCGTTTCAACATCTTCCATATATCTAGAGCAAAATGTCAGACACTCCTCTGCTAAATACCCTTTAGCAATCGATCCTTCTAGATAACGCTTATTACGACAGTAAGACTGTAACTTGCACAAGAACCTGGACGTGAAATAAACACAACATTATTTTATAAAGTTGTCGAAGAGTTAAATTTTCAATACTGATTGAATACATATTAGACAATTCATACCTCTCAATAGGATACATCCACCGATAAAAAACTGGTCCACCAACATTAGCTTCGTAAGGGAGATGAACCAACAAGTGCACCATAATTGTGAAGAATGATGGTGGAAATATCTTCTCCAAGTTGCATAAGGTTAAGACGACTCGATCTTGCAATGTCTCAAGTTCTTCGACCATCAGAACTTTCCCACAAATTTCTTTCATTATATTGGAAAGTTCAATTATACAAGATATCACCTCATTTGACATACAATTGTGTAATGCAACTGCCATTAAATCTTGCATCAATATGTGATAATCACGTGACTTTAGAGAATAAAGTCTTCGATCTTTAACACTGACACATCGAGATATATTTGATGCATACCCATCTAGGACCTTTATATCTTTCAACACCGTGCAAAACACTTCTTTTTCTTTCTCCGACATCGCAAAAATAGAAGGCGACAACGAAATCTTTCCATTAGCAAGTTGCTGAGGATGAAGATCGTGTCGAATTCCCATGTCAACTAAGTCAAGTCGACTCTTTAGATTGTCTTTAGATTTTCCATCGACATTGAGAATGGTCCCAATAATATTCTCACAAACATTCTTCTCAATGCGCATGACATCAAGATTATGTCTCAGAATGTTATGCTTCCAATAAGGAAACTCGAAGAAAATACTTCTCTTTTCCATAACTCGGCCTCATTTGGATCATCCTCTTCATTAGAATCATCATCACTCAACTGATCAACATCATGGTCGTACACTTCCTTATTCTTTTTCTTTGCTCACGAGTTTGGCGGTTGGTTTGTCTTTCCATAAGAAAACTGCATATGTTTCAACATCGATCAGACATCAGATCCCGTTGTTTGCTCATGAGCTCTTCTGAATTCTTCAGTACCATCAAATAAATTCTTTTCATATCTAAATCGATGATTTTCATCTAACCACCGGCGATGTCCCATGTAAGAAAATTTCTTTCCATTATACAACCACTTCGAGCATGTCTATGCAACACAACAAGGACAAGCATAACGACCTTTGGTACTCCAACTAGATAAATTTGCATAAGCAGGGAAATCATTTATCGTCCACAATAAAGCTGCACACAAATTAAAGTTCTCCTTCTTCAACACATCATATGTTTTGACACCCACCCATAATTGTTTCAACTCTTCAATGAGAGGCTGCATATAGATGTCAATATCATTCCCTGGACCTTTTTCACCTGGGATTATCATGGATAAAATAAAGGATGACTGCTTCATGCAAATCTAGGGGGCAAATTGTAGGGAACAAGCAGAACATGCCAAGTAATATATGAAGTACTCATGATTTTAAATGGATTAGACCCATCAGATGCAAGACCAAGCCTGACATTTCGAGGATCTCCTGCAAAATTTGGAAACTTTTGATCAAATGACTTCCAAGCTAAACTATCCGCAGGGTGCCTCAAAAATCCATCATTTGTTCGTCCATCATGATGCCACCTCATAGACTCGGCCGTCTTTGAAGACATAAAAAGTCTTTGAAGCTTAGGTATTAGAGGAAAACATCGTAGAATCTTTACTGGCTTATTTCTTGATCGTGCTTCAACTTCGTCTTCACTCACGTTTTCTACATCTCTATTCATCCACCGAGATTTACCGCATACATGATAAGACTCCTGATTTTTTTCGATCACCCCAATACAACATGCAATCATTCGGACAACAATGATTTTTCTCATAACCAAGACCCAAATCCTTTATCACTTTCTTCATATCTTTGCTGGATTGAGGAATTTTTGCAAAAGGAAACGTTTCTCCCAAAAACTCTAATAACTGCGTAAAAGAGTTACCGGTCCATCCTCCCAAGCATTTTAGATGGAAAAGACAAATGCAAAAGGAGAGTTTTGAATATTTTGATCCCTCATAAAGTTGTTCATTCATTTCATCAAGAAAATTATAGAACTTTGATGCTTCTCCATTTGGCTCTTCATGACATCCACTTCTTCCCATCTCGAAGGAATCATTAACACCAATATCACAATCTTCTCTAACTAATTGATGATAATCATGCATATTAAATGCATCCCGCAACATACCATCCATGTCATCTTCTCTATGAGATCGGTGATGAGAATTAAGAGGATCAGTCGAGTTACTCGTGGATGAAGCTCTACGAGGTGTAATCTCTCCATGGAATATCCATTTTATATATCCCTGGACAAAGCCACAAATAATTAGATGTTCGTGTACAACTTCACGAATGTGCCAATTAATGTTAGCACACTTCTTACAAGGGCAAAGAATCATATCCTCTTGGCTTGCATTCGCAAAAGCAAAATCTAAAAAAGTTTCTACTCCATTTCGATTGTCGACGCTTAATCTTGGCAAATTCATCCAACTCCTATTCATTTTGTATTTCTGTAATAATAAAAAAAATTAAATACAATCTAACATCCCTAGACAAATGAAAAGAAATATTGAAGAAATTCTAGTCCTTCTTATACAAAAGAAAAGAAATAACAGAAAGTTGCCTTATATTGCAAGACAACATATGCTGGTATCATTAAACATTACCAATTAAGTAAAAGTAAAGTTAAATATATAAACCACCTACCAACCAAACATGAACATTCAAGAGAAAGTTACATGTTGGGGAAGAGCACCGATTCACAACTGAGAATTATCCAACACTTTGAAGGATGAACAGAAATGTGGAATCGCTCTCAACCTATTTAACATAACAGTAAAAGTAAACAAAATATGAATTGTCAAACATTCAAGAAATACTCTAGTATCACTTTTGATATAAAATAAAAATAGAATGCACATGACAACTGCTAAATAAATGAAGATGGTAGTTTCAACCTGGTTTTCTTATTTAGAAAAAGGTGTAGAGAACAACAAAGTTGATCAAATGTTGTAACCTACTCACTTTGGCTCAAAATAGGTTCGATTGTCAATTGTCAAACCATTAACAATCCACAGGTTGAAAAAACGACATATATTAATACGAAAACGCCTAATTACACCCATTGTAATAATAATTAGAGCACATTATCTTTTAATAATATCATCTAATTGCAGTAAGAAAAGGAAAAATTTATCCATTTACCTACTTAATCCTTCATAACACAAATTGATCACATATCTCTTTTTCATAAAAACAGCCCGCTAGTTGTTTAAATCATCCAAAACAATCTCCTAGCCCCCTACAATATTTCAAAACTGTCCATCGATGAGCTTACTTCTCTTCTTTTTTTTTGTACTTAAAATATTTTTCTGTCGTGATCGTTCATTCTCAACAAATAATTTACCCTCTTAGCTATCCAAATTCAATATACAATCACATACATATTGTTAAATATGATCAAATAGCCCATATATACTCAATTTAAACCGAAACAACCCTTGGTGGTATTTCCCGAAACATGGCAGTTTCCATCCACTAACATTTTACATTCTTTTAACCTCTATTCACCTTTTAATTATCTCCATTGTTTTGCTACTACAATTATGGTTCTATAGTTCATTTATCATGCACAAACAGCCCTCCAACTAATGTACAAACAAGTCTTTGTTGCCAAAAAAATCATTAAAACAACCCATAGGTGACAAATTGACTCCAGAGTAGCTTCAAACATACACAACAAGCCATTTCGATAGTTCTTAAATCCTTAATATAAACCAATCCATGAAATTTTAAGGGAATACTCTAATCATCATCTCCATCTCACAATCAATTTATCGATTTACAACACCAATAAGGTAGCTTCAAAACCATAAACAAGTATTCTAGTGAATCTCAATTCCTATCAATAACATACATTAAAACTCTTAGGAACTCCTAATTCAAGCAAAAAGTAAAGAGAATTAGTTACCTCCTTGAGTTAATCTAGTGAGTATTCACAGTAAACACATTAATTCAATATTTCAAAGCTAGGAACCATGGAAATCCTTTCTCTTCACTCTCTCAAATTTTCGGTTCAAAATGAAAGAAGAAACAAGGAGTGTCATCCAACTCCACCTTGGCCGATTACTCCTCTCACCCTTACCACATGTTAAATTTTGGTTGAGACACCTAATTAAATTATTTCTTAATTTTTACCTTACATGCAAACTCATGTGTTTTCCAAACTTCCTATTTGGTCCTTTTAATAAATTCACCAAACTCTTAAAATCTTACTTACCAATCCTTGTTTAATTTATTCTTTCAATCGGTTCAATCCTCAATCATCAATCCAATGATACATTCATATTTCTAATTTTGGCAAACTTGCTAAAACTTCCGGCACAGACCCGGTCAATTCATTATAAGATAAGTCACTGCAGGGGAAAAAAATAATAGAAACAGGACAAAGGAAAACAGTAATCAATTTTTATTTTCAATTTGTATGTAATTCAAAATTCCATGTAATTCAGCTATATAACCGAAACATCACCAAATGTAAAGGGGGTCAAAATATTGAAAGCAATAGAAACAGAGAGCAAGAGCTTTTGGAGGTAACCCCTCGTATTCGTTTTCATTTTTTGCATAGCATATACACGAAAAAAGTTAGAGTTTAGTCTTTTTTTACCTTCATTGTTTCAGCTCTTAGGCGTCGATTACTCTCCCATACCGTTGATAATCCTTCCGCCCCCTCTCGCGGCTGTGCATGATGATTCGGTTGAGGGAGACAATAAAAAAAGGGATTTTTTTAGTCTTAAATAAAAAGAGTTTTCCTTTATATTTTCTTTCCAAATAAAAGAAGATTTTCTCTTCAAAGATTTGGGTGCTGGTTTGGTTTTTAAAGTAGAAAGGAGGGCTTTTTGGGGTGTTTGAGAGTACACCGACTATCGACTAGCGACGATCGACGTTTTAATTTTCGACGTCGAGAGAATGGGGAGGTGTCTAAGAGTTTAAGGAATTAGGCAAAAAAAGGGTTCGAAATGGTTTAACACACGTTTTATAATGTTTTAACGATTTAAAATTGGTATAATCCTGTTATAAGTCCTTCTGCATCGAGCTATTTTCACCCAAAGGGTTTCTGCACTCCTAAATCACATGTCTGGTCCCTCCGCGTGGGTAAATCACATCCCTGTCCAACAAAATCTTGAAATGATTTTCAATCTCGTCCACTTTTTTACTTGAGTCTCTGTTTTTGATTAATTTAACCCTTATACTTCGTTTCTTTACATTTTAGTCCTTTCCAGTATTTAAATCCCCCTTTTTCTCATGCATGTTTATTTTTATTTTGTATCTTTAATTTCCAGTTTTTATTTCCTATGTGATGTTCACTTCGTTTAGATGTGGATATATGGTCTTATGCTTGATTTGGTGTTTAATATTGAGTGTTATATACTATATAGTTTTTGTATAACATATATAATATATAGTTTTTGTACATCTAATTTATAGTCTTCTTATATAATAGACATATACCATATAGTTTTTTTTCACATAATTTCTACATAATATACTATATATGTTTCATATAATTTACATTCCTTATTATATATGTTTTTCTATATGGTATGTGTTATAATACAATATATGTTTTTATTAGATAATATATGTCATAATTATAATACATAGTTTTCATAATATATAATATGGTTTTCTTAAAGTATATGACGCATGTGTTTATATAGTATGTAATATATAAGTAAAGTATATTTTTGAAGTATATGCATGTGGTTTTTTTATAATTTTATATGTTTGGGCCTAGTTTGTTTAATTAGATTAGTTCGGGTCCCGCCTTGTTTTTGGGATTGGGCCTTTTTAGTGTAGGTGGGAGATGTGAGCACATCTTCACCAGCACATGTTGTTGATCCGGCGGTCTTACCTTTAGGACCAATTACGCGATCTAGGGCGCAACGTTTTAGGGAAGCTATTTTCCTTACTTGTGCTAATATTTCTAAATCATTTGATAATACTTGTGCCTTAGACGATAGGACTTTTAATGTGTTGCATGTTGTTATGTGACTTATTTAGGTTATACTATTTATTAAGTGTGTTTAAGAATGTATATAATATGCTAATAGTGTTTTGGGTTAGTATAATATAACTTATAATGTATTTTTTTAATGTGTTTATTTTGACGTGTGTGTGCAGCTAATACATGTAAATGCATATAAGGAGAATCAGCCGAATGCACGTGAATGCATGTAGATGTGTGCAGCAGCCGAGTGTCTTGAATCTTCCTCTCCAATGTGCGGATAAGAACAAGCCAAAGGAAGTTGGAAAGTGGCAGCACATTTTGCATGTGCACAATTCAATTGGCGCACAAAAAAACAAACAAAATTGAATGAGTGGCTGCCAATTTGTGCCCCCACCTTGGGTGGTTTCTTTTTTCCATGCAATTCAAAATCAAATTTTAAAATGGATCATTTTCAGCCACACATACTTGGCCGACCACCTTCCTTAGTTTTCTATATATTTGTAAATCATACATTGTAAAAAGGTAACCAACTTTGAAATAAAATTACACTTGAGAGAATTTTTTCTTTTTGGTTCTTTTTAGAACTATTCGACACTCAAACTTGTTTGTTTATCATTGATACTTCGGGTTCCTAAATTGCTATTTAGCGGGTCCAAGTCCTTCGATGTTAAACAGATTCGATTCGGATTTGCTCAGTAGAATGTGCATGTTCTTTCGAGTTTAGCGTTTTCAACATCGGTCGTTTTTGAAGCCTTCTTCACCATCGTTTTAAAGTCTTTCCAAAACGCCAAAATTATCATCTTTCCCTATATTATTATTATTATTATTATTATTTTTGTTCGTCTTTAAGTCCATATTTAACATAAATAGGTCGTATAATTTTTGTTGTTTCCTTGTTGTTTTTATTGCAGGAACGTGCCTACAACATTCCTAGATCCGTAACAAACGAGGATAGTCCGTTTCGGCAGACTACCCCTTATCATGTGGTAATCAGAGCCTAGGTTGTTGGATTCGTTGTAAGTTTCTGCAAATTCGAGTAAAAAAAGAAAAAAATGTATTCGAATTAAAAAAACAGATTCGAAAAAAACACAGATTCGAAAAAAACAGATTAAAAAAATAGTTTCGAACAAAAAAACAGATTCAAATAAAAAAAACAGATTCGAATATAAAAAAACATTTTAGATTCGAAAGTGTTTATATATATATATGCATTATTATTGTGTTCCTAATGTAAATGATGAAATTTGTACGAGTTTGTTATGTAACTTTGATGTGCTCGGAAATCAACCGAAGTGAACTATGCTTGTTTGTTCGGTAATAGGAAGGTTGTAAGCACGTCTTCGCAGTAAGGTTCCCTAAACTCTTCATTTTTCATCTTTTGGTTCCTTTTTTTCTTGTCATTATCCTTTTCATCTTTTCTTTAATTCTCAGTCTTATTTCCTTTCTTTTTGTTTCACTTTTTTTTCTCTTTGTTTCCTTAACCGTTGTTTCCTTGTAGCCAACAACGTTGTAACAAGTTTCGAGACGTTGGATTAGTTCTTTAAAGAGCTGATTACGAGAAAGTGTAAGGGAAAAAGGCATTGAGCGTTGTGAGAACAGAAGGGGAGACAAAAAGAGCCATTCAAGTATTCTCCCGAGTGAAACACGTGCGCTGAGTGTTAATTTTTGAGTGCAATGGTTCTTTGGAGTGACATCTGCGAGACTTTGATTGTGTGTGCTATGAGGTCCTTTTTTGTTTTTTTACTAACCTATAGTATTGTTTTTTGTTTGTTTTTTGTTGTTGATTATGGCAGGTTCCAATGATCACACGGTTGACCAGGATCCACTGATTCCTCAAATGCAAGCCTTGGAGAGAATGATGCAACGAGTAGTGGCTACCGCCTTAGAGCCATTACAGTCGAGGATGGATAGGTTTGACGGAGGATCCAACTCTGTTAATGATGTATTGAACGAAAATGAAGTCGAACGGTCACCGAGGCAGCATACTCCTAGACACGTGTGCAACAGGTAGACGATAATTTGAGTAACATTAAGGTTGCTATTCCTTATTTTCAGGGACGTTGAGATCCTGATGCATACTTGGCTTGGGAAAGCAAAGTATAGCACATTTTCGAGTGTTATAATTACTCGGAACAGAAGAAGGTTCGATTAGAACAACAGAGTTTGTTGATTATGCCTTGATATGGTGGGACCAGTTACTGCTTAGCCGTAGACGTACTGGTGACGACCCAGTTGCAACATGGAACGAGATGAAGCGACTAATGCGTAAAAGATTTGTTCCTATTCACTATCATCGTGATTTGTTTCAAAAATTGCAAAACTTGAAACAGGGAAGTAGGAGTGTTGAAGATTATTTCAAGGATATGGAAATGGCTATGATGCGTGCGAATATCGAGGAAGATCGAGAAGCTACCATGGCATGTTTTCTAGAAGGGTTGAACACCGAGATTGCCAATGCTGTTGAGTTACAACATTATGTCAAGGTTGATGACATGGTGCAGATGGCAATAAAGATTAAACGACAGCAGCGCAAGAAGTCTTCAAATCGAGGTAACCCTTCTTTTAAATCTTTTTTCAAATCCATTATATACTCCTAACAATTTCAGGAAGCAAGCACCACAACAACCACTTCAGATTCGTGAGCAAGGCGAAACCGGCAAACCAAAGGCCCCCGTTGCTAATAATGGGCGTGGTAAGCAGCAAGTGGTGGCGCAAGAGCGAGCACGAGATATCCAGTGTTTCAAGTGCCTTGGGAGAGGACATGTTGCTAGTCAATGTCCTAACCGGAGGGTTATGTTGATGCGAGATGATGGTGAGATTGAGTCAGATTTTGAGGAGGAAGTGCATGATGTCCCTACTGAAGAGGAAGACGAGACCGACCTAGAGGTTCCTGAATCTGGTAAGGTAATGGAACTTTTGGTTATTAAAAGAAGTATGAATGTGCAATAGGTATCGGAAGATCAATATCGTGAGAATATCTTTCACACACGATGCAAGGTGCAAGACAAGGTATGTGTTGTGATTATTGATAGCGGTAGTTGTACTAATGTTGCCAGTTCAGTGATGGTTGACAGGTTAGGTCCGAAAACGACAAAGCATCCTCATCCATATAAGTTACAATGGTTGAATGATGGCGGCGAGCTTAAAGCGACCAGACAGGCTATTCTACCATTTTCAATCGGAAACTACAAGGACGAGGTCCTTTGTGATGTTGTTTCAATGGATGCTACTCACCTACTACTGGGACGCCCTTGGCAGTATGATAAAAGGGCAATGCATGATGGTTATTCAAATCGTTACTCTTTTATGCATGCAGGTAAGAAGATCACTTTGGCTCCTTTGACACCGAGTCAAGTGTTTGAAGATCGGGCAAGCTTGAAAAAGAGTAAAGAGACTGCAAAAGAGAAGAAGAAGATGTCTGTGTATGCGAGCAGTAGCGAAATCAGGAAATGTCTTTCCTCTCAACAATCTGTTCTTATTTTGATGTTTAAAGATTATTGTTTATTGGCAGATTTTCCTACTGATCTACCTTTACCGATTTTGACACTTTTGCAGGAGTTTGATGACGTGTTTCCAGCTGAAACACTGAAGGGATTGCCACCTCTTCGTGGCATTGAGCACCAGATTGATTTCATTCCAGATGCTACTATTCCGAACCGGCCAGCTTATCGAACCAACCCTGAAGAGACGAAAGAGCTTCAAAGGCAAATTACTGAGTTGATGGACAAGGGTTACATTCGAGAGAGCTTGAGTCCGTGTGTTGTTCCGGTGTTGTTAGTGCCGAAGAAAGATGATTCTTGGAGGATGTGCGTAGATTGTCGAGCTGTGAACCAGATCACAATTAAGTATCGTCATCCCATTCCAAGACTTGATGACATGTTGGACGAGTTTTGCGGAGCCGTCATCTTCTCCAAAATTGACTTAAGGAGCGGCTATCATCAGATTCGCATGCGAGAAGGCGATGAGTGGAAAGCAGCCTTCAAGACAAAGCTAGGTTTGTACGAATGGTTAGTAATGCCTTTTGGTTTAACTAATGCACCTAGTACTTTTATGCGTTTGATGAATCATGTTCTGCGATCTTTCATTGGTAAATTCTGTGTTGTATACTTTGATGATATCTTGATCTATAGCAAGTCTTTACAGGATCACGTAGAACATTTGCGAGCTGTTCTGTAGGTTTGCGAGAAGAAAGATTGTTTGGTAACATGGAGAAGTGTGTATTTTGTACTGACAAACTTACATTTCTTGGTTACATTGTTAGTTCTCAAGGAGTTGAAGTTGATCCTGAGAAGATAAAGGCAATTCAGGAATGGCCACGACCGACATCGATTACTCAGGTTAGATCGTTTCATGGTTTAGCAAGTTTTTATCGACGGTTTGTTCCTAATTTTAGTTCCATTACCGCCTCTTAACTGGTATTATTAAGAAGAATTCTAGCTTCTCTTGGGGTAAGGAACAAGAAGATGCCTTTTTGAAGATTAAAGATTGTTTGACTAGAGCACCTGTGTTAGCATTACCTGATTTTGATAAAACATTTGAAATTGAATGTGATGCTTCTAGAATTGGTATAGGTGCTGTTTTGATGCAGGAAAAGAGGCTCGTTGCTTACTTTAGTGAGAAATTGAGTGGTGCTACATTGAACTATCCGGTTTATGATAAAGAGATGTATGCACTGATTCGGGCATTGGAGACATGGCAACATTATTTGTTGCCTAAGGAGTTTGTGATCCACACCGACCACGAGGCTTTACGTTACATCACAGGTCAACATAAATTGAATAAATGACATGCTAAGTGGGTTGAATTCTTAGAATCTTTTCCTTATGGCATTCGTTACAAGAAAGGGAAAGAAAATGTCGTTGCTGATGCATTGTCACGTAGGTATGCACTTTTGAGTTATCTTGATTCACATCTGATTGGTTTTGCATATATTCGTGATTTATACCCTGATGATCATAATTTTAGAGATAAGTTTAATGCTTGTTCGAAAGGTGCATATGGAAAGTTTTACAGGCATGATGGCTATCTTTTCAAGGAAAATAGGATTTGCATTCCCCAGGGTTCGATGCGTGATATTCTGATTCGTGAGGCGCACGAAGGTGGATTGATGGGTCATTTTGGAGTCACCAAGACGTTACATACCTTGAAAGAACATTTGTTTTGGCCGAAGATGCGTAGAGATGTTGAAAGGTATTGTGAACGTTGTGTGACTTGTAGAAAAGCGAAATCGAAGGTTTCACCACATGGTATGTACTTACCTTTACCTATTCCTGATTCCCCTTGGACTGATATATCGATGGATTTTGTTTTGGGATTGCCTCGAACTAGGACATGTAGAGATAGTATATTTGTTGTGGTTGATAAGTTCTCGAAAATGGCACATTTTATTGCTTGCCATAAGACTGATGATGCTGTTAATGTGGCTAACTTATTCTTTAGGGATGTTGTACGTTTACATGGTATTCCTAGGTCGATTGTTTCTGACAGGGATGTGAAGTTTTCGAGTCACTTTTGGAGGACTCTTTGGAGCAAATTAGGTACGAAACTCATGTTTTCTACTACTTGCCATCCCCAGACTGATGGACAAACTGAGGTTGTTAACAGGGTTTTATTTACTTTACTTCATTCCATCATTAAAAAGAATATTAGGACTTGGGAAGATTGTTTGCCACATGTTGAGTTTACTTATAATCATGTTGTACATTCTGCTACTAAAATGTCACCTTTTGAGGTTGTTTATGGTTTTAATCCTATTACGCCTCTAGATATGTTGCCTTTGCCATAGGAACATGTGACGAACATGGATGGTCAAGCAAAAGCAGAATACGTAAAAAGGTTGCATCAACAGGTGAAGGAGAACCTTGAACGAAGGACTCAGCAGTACGAAAGGCATACAAACAAAGGAAGGAAGCGAGTCACCTTCGATGTTGGTGATTGGGTTTGGGTTCATTTCCGAAAGGAATGATTTCCGGCTCAAAGGCGGTCCAAGCTGTTACCGCGAGGATATGGTCCTTTTCAGGTGTTGGAGAAAGTGAATGACAACGCCTACAAGTTAGATCTACCCTAAGAATACAACGTAAGTGCCACATTTAATGTTTCTGACTTAACCCCTTATGGTGATTGTACAGATTTGAGGACAAATCCTTTTCAAGAAGGGGGGATGATATGAGCACATCTTCACCAGCACATGTTGTTGATCCAGCGGTCTTACCTTTAGGACCAATTACGCGATATAGGGCGCAACGTTTTAGGGAAGGGTCGTGGGTTTATTAGGTTAATCTTAGATTAGGGTTAGGCATATTTAATTTAATCAATTTAAGTCGTGTGCTCGTTTCATATGGGAACGATCTCTAAATTAATTAAATTAACTTAGGTCTAGTTTTTTCAGAGCCATAGTTAGGTTTAGGTTCGAACTAGCTTAATTAATTTAAATTTATCCTTGACTCATTGGGATGAATATTAAATTCATTAGAGTTAGTTGATCACCTCCTAATTACCCTTTAGGATATAATTGACATTGGGCCTAGATGAACAATTTAAATTAAAACCATGACTAGTTAATTTGATTCATTTTAAATAGTGTACATAGCTCATTGGTATACTAGTTTAAAATTGATCAATTTAATTATTGTGTTGCGAGATAATTTATAATTTATTAGGGTCTTCTAGTTTTTAGAGTATAATTAATTTAGGTTAATACTAGAATCACCTAATTAATAATTAGATCACTAATTGGACTCCCGTAATTTTGGCCTTTTACGATAGGACCTTGAGTGGGCTTTTGTGTGTTTATTTTAAAGTCTCTCTGTGACATGCATTTATAATTGTCATCCATATGACCTTTAATGTCTTAACATGTTAATTAACTAGTTTAAACCATACAAAAGGGAGGTATCTATTAATCTCGATATTTATGTCGTAATAGTCCAAGCTCAATGGATGTAGACCAAATATTTGGGTTAATTCTCACCGTCTCAAGAATAGCCAATGAAAAGACTCATCAAGAATAGCCAATGAAAAGACAACAACTAAGCCCAAGATGAGTGGGGCAGTCCTTCTGTAGAACTAATGTTTTGATATAATAATTGAAAAATGTTTTCGACTGATTTAAAAGTATTTAAAACATTTCCAAAGTCCAAACATCTTGAAATTATGTTTAGAGAAGCTTTTAAAAGGGTTTTACATGTTCTTCAAAGCCAAACTTCACAAAACCGTCCAGGCGTTTCGAAACGCCCTATGGTGTTTCGAAACAGGGGATTCCAGTATCAAAAACGTTTCGATACTCGTATCGAAACAGGCTTTCTCTGGATGCGGATTTTGCCCAGCGTTTCGAAACGGGCTATGCTGTTTCGATACGCCTACGTGGCATTGACCACAACGGTCATAAACCCCAACGACTATTTCCCAACTAACTTTTAAATGCAGGCGTTTCGATACGAGTTTTAACGTTTCGATGCGGGTGTTCCGGAACGGCCAGAGGCATTTCGTAACGGGTGCCCTGACATACTGCAACGGCTCTTTCTACTTAGAGAGCGTTTCGAAACGGGTTCGAGCGTTTCGAAACGAGGAGCTGCAGAACTGCATTTATGGTGGGAATTAAAGTCCTCAACGGCTTCAATTTGATCCCAACGGCTAGTAACGGCTACAAACTCAATTGGGAGTATAAAAGGGACCTCCAAGCATCAACTAAAGGCTAATGCTCATATTGTCAAACAACAAATGATCAAAGATTGTCTTAGAGCTTAAATTGTCATTTATTGTATAGAAAAACACTAGTGAGCCAAAATTGTCAAATTTGCTCAAGTGTTTTAGGTTTTGGGTGAGTGCTTTAATTGTGCAAACAAACACCTTTTAGAGGGATTTGTGTTTGCTTTGTTTATCTCTTTGTAAGAGAGGGTTTCAATCAAGGCTTTGGGTAGAAAGCTTGATTGTGTGTAGGGGTTACCTCCTAAGCCTAGAAAAGGGGACAAATCAATAGTGGATTGATTGGAAATCCTTAGTGAGGAGCTAAGGTAGTGGATGTAGACCTTGGTTAGAAGGTTGAACCACTCTAAAATCATTGTGTCAATTTCTTTTTAACTTCCACAACCCTTCCACCCAAAAATCCACCTCTCCACCACTTGGTGAGCCACATCGGTTGAACGAATCGAGCCCCACACAACTCAACAATTGGTATCAGAGCTTGGCTTAGTCGAAGGGGATTCACATCCTATTGAGAAGATCCGGCAAGCTCGATCACTATTTCTTCAACCGGCTCAAATGGCACAATCAATCGACAAACCGCCTTTCTTCGATGGTACCCACTATGCCCATTGGAAGACAAAGATGAAGTTCTTCATCAAATCTAGAGATTACAAGCTATGGGATATAGTTGAAGATGGTCCGTTCGTGCCTCAACGAAGCAAAGCGGAATGGAGTGCCGACGATCGCAAGAAGATGGAGCTTAATTGCAAAAGCCTTGCACATCTTGTTTTGTGCTTTTGGCCCAACCATCTATGAGAAGATGTCTTCTTGTGAGAGTGCTAAGGAGGTATGGGACAAGCTTGAAGTGACATACGAGGGGACCGATGAAGTCAAGGAGACCAAGATTGGGCTCCTAACCTTAGAGTATGAGAACTTCAAAATGGATCCGGAAGAAAACATCGAGAAGATGTTTGATAGGTTATCCACTATCACCAATGGTCTCAAAGGCTATGGAGAAGCCATCCCGGAGGAAAAGCTTGTTCGAAAGCTCATCTACTCACTTCCCGAGTCTTGGGACTCAAAGAGGACCGCCATCATCGAAGCCAAAAATTTGAAGACCTTGAAGCTTGATGAACTCATGGGGTCACTCCTTACTCATCAAATCATGAAGAAGAATAAAGAAGATGAGAAGAAGAGGGAAGATATTAGAGCTATAGGAGAGAAGAAAATCAAAGGGCTATGCAAGTGCCATGGCTCTCAAATCCTCCACTTGTCATCATGTCTACTCAAGTGAAGAGGAGGATGAAGATGAAGAGATAGTTCATATCTTCAAGAAGTGTGCCCCGTTCATGAAGAAAGCCTTGAGAGAGCTTGAGCGAGAACCCAAGAGAAAGGAGAGGACAAACACTTCAAGCCATAAGAAGAAGGCACATGTGGCTACTTGGAGTGATGAGGACTCCACCAACGATGAACAAGCCAACCTTTGCCTTATGGCCATCGAAGAAGATTCAAGGGTAACTTCTAATTCATCTACTTCATGTTCTTATACTTTTGATGAATTACAATATGCCTATGATGATTTGGTTTTAGAGTTTAAAAATCACATTTTGAAAAACATTAAATTGATTTCAAAGTTGAAAATTCAAAATGACTTGATTTCTAAAACCAAAGTTGAACTTGAAGCAAAACTCGAAGAGTTGAATTGAAATGTTTTGATTTACAAAATTTGCTTCAAAAAGTTCAAGAAGAAAAGGATTTGATTTCCAAAGAGCTTGAAAAGAAAAATAATTTTGGAAAAATCAAATTTCTATGTTAGACAATCTAGTGCCCCTAGATTTGTAAAAGGAAAATGTTTTAGAAGTGTTTGGGTCCCAAAAGGACTAACCACTTCAACTAAAAAGGATGACATTGAAAAATGGATTCCAAAGGGGGCTAAAATTTGTGCTACTAACGTTTATGGATCCAAAGAAATTTGGATACCAAAAATTACTTGATTGTCTTTTGCTAGGTGTGATGGAGATGTTCAACAAGTCAAACATTGAGGGGTAGCTCCATGCACACAAGGAAGAACACTTGAAGAAGGAAGGCTTCACATCCTCCCTTGGGTTCAAGTGTTGGTAAAAATTCTAGTTGTTTTCTATTTCATTTGTTTATTTTAGTTTAAATTCAACTAGATGATCATATATGTTGGACTAACATTTTGATGATGCTTTGACTAAGGGGGAGCCATTTTTAGAACCAAATTCTTATTTTTGTAATTTTTACCTCTATTGTTATTTTGAACTAAATGTTTTAAATTCTTTTTGATATAACAAAAAGGGGGAGAAATGGTTTGAAAAATTGAATTTTCAAATGAATAAGGGGGAGCTTTATTTGATTTCATATTTTCAATCTCTTATTCACATTTTTAAAGTTAAAGGGGGAGAACCCCAAACAATTTTTCACGAAAATGGTTGAAAAATTGAATTTTCAAATGAATAAGGGGGAGCTTTATTTGATTTCATATTTTCAATATATTATTCACATTTTTAAAGTTAAAGGGGGGAGAATCCCAAACAATTTTTTAAGTGAGTTTTATTATATCAAAAAGGGGGAGATTGTAGAACTAATGTTTTGATATAATAATTGAAAAATGTTTTGGACTGATTTAAAAAGTATTTAAAACATTTTCAAAGTCCAAACAACTTGAAATTATGTTTAGGGAATCTTTTAAAAGGGTTTTACATGTTCTTCAAAGCCAAACTTCACAAAGCCGTCTAGGCGTTTCGAAACGCCCTATGGTGTTTCGAAACAGGGGATTCCAGTAGCAAAAATGTTTCGATACGAGTATCGAAACGGGCTTTCCCTAGATGAGGATTTTGCCCAGCGTTTCGAAACGGGATATGCCGTTTCGATACCCTTAAGTGGCATTGACCACAACGGTCATAAACCCCAACGACTATTTCCCAACTAACTTTTAAATGCAGGCGTTTCGATACGGGTTTTAACGTTTCGATACGGGTGTTCCGAAACAGCCAGAGGCGTTCCGAAACGGGTGCCCTGACAGACTGCAACGACTCTTTCTACTTAGAGAGCGTTTCGAAACGGGTTCGAGCGTTTCGAAACGAGGAGCTGCAGAACTGCATTTATGGTGGGAATTAAAGTCCTCAATGGCTCCAATTTGATCCCAACGGCTAGTAACGGCTACAAACTCAATTGGGAGTATAGAAGGGACCTCCAAGCATCAAGTAAAGGCTAATGCTCATATTGTCAAACAACAAATGATCAAAGATTGTCTTAGAGCTTAAATTGTCATTTATTGTATAGACAAACACTAGTGAGCCAAAATTGTCAAATTTGCTCAAGTGTTTTAGGTTTTGGGTGAGTGCTTTAATTGTGCAAACAAACACCTTTTAGAGGGATTTGTGTTTGCTTTGTTTATCTCTTTGTAAGAGAGGGTTTCAATCAAGGCTTTGGGTAGAAAGCTTGATTGTGTGTAAGGGTTACCTCCTAAGCCTAGAAAAGGGACGAATCAATAATGGATTGATTGGAAATCCTTAGTGAGGAGCTAAGGTAGTGGATGTAGACCTTGGTTAGAAGGTTGAACCACTCTAAAATCATTGTGTCAATTTCTTTTTACCTTCCACAACCTTTCCACCCAAAAATCCACCTCTCCACCACTTGGTGAGCCACATCGATTGAACGAATTGAGCCCCACACAACTCAACACCTTTAAAGAGGGACTTCATGAAGTGACTGATTCTAGTCAAACCAGTACATGCCAACCATGTCCTTCCAAGGCGAGACATAAATAAAGACTCAACAAAGACAGAAAACCCATGAAAGTTAAGAATGATCGACCCGAAAGCGAGGCTTCTTCCCCTACAACTCTAAAAATGACTCCATTCATGCATCATATTTAGTTAGACATCCCTAGGTTAGGAGCATGCTAACTCATATCATCAAAGCATTTTTATTGTTTTGACAGATTTTGTAGACTGCAAAGAATTTTGACTTGAAACTTCTCAATAATGAGTCCCTAACGAGAAGAACTCAGCCAACGAAGATTCGAATAAGTTTCCAAGGAGGGGGACTCGCTTAGCCGAGGAGAAGGAAAAGTTCACCAAAAAGAGAA